>OX443562.1:89741012-92241012 GCA_949372485.1 Cheilosia soror
ATCACAACTTTAACCAACTGAACTGTATCGTTTTTTTTTTTTATTAAATTAATTTAGCTTTTTGTTCACTTTTCACCAAAAATCGTTTTTCTGATTCTAAATTCAAATTCAAAAAATTAACGACAAATTGTGACAGAAACTGCAAGGGAAGGACACATGCAGTGAAGTAAATGCTTTGTTCGAAACTTCGAACTTACTTTAGCAAAGTAAGTTTTTATTCATACCGATTTAAAGCAATTGCTAAGTGCTTTTACTTTGCTACAACCTTTTACTCAAAGCAAATGCTAGTTTTTATTCATACGACCCATTGTGTACAAAAATTCAAAATGTTTTTAATTTGCGTTTTGCACATTATTATAAACATTTCCCACAATAAACTATGTAACACATATCTCCCCGTCCCCATTTAAAATTTCGCTTGTTTTTCAAGTAGTTTATGAGAATGAATGCCATGCCCATGACAGTGTATCCATGCACTTTATGCTTTTTTCTCCATTGTGCTGGTATATCAGTGAAATTTTGCAGTGCCACCAACTGCTTTCTAAGCCGCTTGTTGGTTTCTGCGCTAAATGTTTGTGAATTCCTAGCTAGCTGCCAACCGGCAGCTATCCTGCGGGGTTTCAGAAAAACACGCCTATTTAACACTTTATACCTGTTTCTCTTTACTACACCTATCTGTCAGGTCACTGTGTGCAGTCTCTGCTAATATTCCACACTTTTCCTTCCGAATTGCCCTGGCAAATCTATCCATGTATTTCTCAGTCGAGCATTATTTATTATAAATAATTAAGATCTGCATTATTTGTTTAGATATGAAAATTTTGCCTTTTTAAAGACTAAGTCCTCCTAAGGTCAGATATATCAGAAGTCTCTAAAACAAAATTTTCTGAAACGGAGGTCAACAAGCATCAGTATAAGTCTGTGAAGACTAGACTGGTCACAACCTTGCTTAAAATATCAGTAATGGGGATTTGCTGTATTCTTCATCCTTGCATCAACTACAAAATAAATTCCAAGGTTCGCCCTTGAATATGTTGGCTAAATACATTGTTGAGAAAGGCCACTTTAAGTGTCCCCATATTAATGGTAAGTACTATACCTAGCCTAGCCATATGTAACGTAAATGGGAAGAAAATAATAACCTTTATTTGAACATACCTACCTCATGCAATCATCGGCGCAATGTACCCCATTGGTTCAAGAAAACCAAATTATCTGCCGAATTTTCAAAATGAAAAATCATAACTTGTTATCCCTTATTATTGTCGCATTTTCTCAAGCATTTTCAGCTTACGTTGGGATTTACCTAACGTCAGTGTCAAGGAGATATACAATTACCATAAATTGATTCAAAGAAAACATGCTTTTCAGACATCTTATGTTAATGTTATTCAATTCAATTTCTTCATACTGAGGTGTGAGTAATAATACTTTAAGGATGATGCCCTGTGGCAGCGTTAAAACACACACTTATTGGTACTTTCCTTGGTATTTATTATCAGTTGGCAAGGTAAAATTATTTTATCCAAGTACATATATCTAATCAGCAAACGCTGCGACTCGTCGTTTCCCAACCTAATCCGCACTAGGTGTCTAATCCTTTTATTTTATTTCCAGAACGGTAATTGGCAGTAAGAATTGTTATCGAGGGCATATTTAAGAAATAATTCCATTTTTAATTAAGTCTATGTGCATACATTAGACACCCAAAAATATTCCCTAAAGTAGTCAACTTTAGTTTCAATAAGGTTATCCCTTTTTGGCCACAAATGTTATTAGAAGCAAAGGCTTTCGTCTGTCGACCGTCTGCTGTTTGAATTATTTTCATTGTCTATCATACTCTGGGAATTTCCCCCAGAGCATAGAATGTTGTTCGCCCGAACTCTAGCCCACATCATTTATATTTCACACTTGAGGTATTTCCTCAGCAATACCCTAAGAGCTAATCTGTAAAAAGGTCTGCGAGATATTTGGTGTTCACAACTAAATTGGAAACTTAATGGACTTTAAATTTAAAAATATTTTACCAATTTCCAGAATTTCACATAACATTAAATTGAACATCAGATATTTTTGGCGAATGCCGACTACGACTACCATTGGAAATTAGGGACATATGACCGTGGTTAATTTGTATCTACCCACATTTAAGCGCCAAATCGCTGTCAATTTTGTAGCGTTCAATATTCTGTTGTATAGGTGTGTATGTGAATTTAAAAAAAAACATCAATCAAATAGAAAGTATGAATGAAAACACAAGAATTATACCAAATTTCCATGAAACCGATTCAAAATGTTACGTATACGCCTCAGTATATCTCGATATCTGATCAATGGCCAAAAATGGCTTAAGTTCATTCAGATCAATTTCGAAAAAAAGACAACATAAGTCTACTTATACTAACAAAGGGCGAAATTTAAAGGAAAACGAAATGTTCTCTATCAGAAAACATAAAGGGTGGGTGCCCCATAATTTGAATTTTGCGCCATTTAATTGCACAGTGATGCCAATGGAAAAAAAGATAACAGTGTGACAGCTGACAGTTCGAGGTTAGTAAAAATGAAGCGCTATACGAAAGAACAACGCATTTTCATTATTAAGCAATATTTTAAAAATAATGAGAGTTTGTCAACTACAGTCCGCAATTTTCGAACAAATTCATCTCATTTCCATCTTGATGGTTTCGTTAATCGTCAAAATTGTCGCATTTGGGGTTTAGAAAACTACTCGCTGGTTTTCTACATCAGATATTGTTTTAGTTGGTTTTCTAAACCCCAAATGCGACAATTTTGATTGTTAAGAAACAAATGCATCTACAACGCGTGGTGCGGATTTTTGGCTGGAGGCATTATCGGACCATTCTTCTACGAAAATGCGGTTGGTCAGACATGTAATCGGCCGTTTTTTACGATCAGAATTGGCCATCCAGATCTTGCGACTTAAAGCCATTAGACTTTTTTCTTTGGGGTTTTCTGAAGTCAAAGGTCTACGCAAACAAGCCCACGACCACTAACGCCTTGAAAGAGGAAATTGGGAGGTGCATTAATGAAATTCAGCCACATTTATGCGAAACAGTCACAGAAAATTTGAATAAAAGAGAACGTACTTACCAGCAAAGCCGTGGTGACCATTTATCTGAGGTGACATTCAATACATAATCCCAATCAGTTATGTACTCTATCAATCAATAAAAAATGTAAGCTTTCTAATTAAAAATCTGTAATTTCTATGAAAATTACATTCAGCGTGAATTATTGGACACCCTTTATATACATTTTTATTTCATGACTAGCTGTACCCGTGCTCGCCTTGCCCGCTCGCACAAAATTATATTTGGTTCATAGTTGAAAAAGGCTTACTATTGTACTGAATTCAGTACAATTTGACTTTCCCGAGTACGCAAGTACCACTTCTCAATTTTCAGTACTATTTTTAATTTTTGAAAGTTTATTTTTATATCTTTCAAATCAGACATTATATAAGGATTAAACAAAAACTGTATTTCGTTAAAAATAATTTTTTGAAATTTGCTGCATTTCTCGAAGATGTGGGAAAACGATTTGATTTCGGAGACATTTTTTTGAACTCATTACAAATTTTTTCACAAAGTGCCATTTGGACGATCACGTAAATTCAATCGTCCACTTTGTCTTAAGGTTTTTTTCCTGGTGAACAAAAAAGTATTGAAATTATTAATCAGTCAGATATTCAGACTACGATAGAAATAGGTACATACTTCTATTTCTGAGTTTTGGGCTGAAATAGGCCTTGTGCGATATGAATGCAACGAGTTCATACACCAAGAAGAAGACACCCTATACCCTATAAGCCATAAATATTCTGAATCGGGATGCAATTCTGAAACGATTTAGCCATGTACGTCTATACGCCCGTCGGTCTATCTGTTTTTTAAAAACACATCAAAGTCCAACCAAACGAATCGACCTAGGCGAATGAAATTTTGTGAAAGAACTTCTTTGTTCCGGTACCTCCCTGCACTCACAAAATCATTATAATAATTCCTTAACATTTTGCAAGACTTGAATGCTGGTGAAGTTATAAAAACTGGCCGATGATAACACTGATAGGTACCTACCTACTCGTTTTTTTGTTTTTTTTAATAAAATATTCATTTTTTTATGTTTTGCTTTGGTTTTATAAATTTAAGAAATTTGAGTACTATTCAGTACAATTTGGTTTCAGTTTTCAGTACAATTGAGAAAAGTCGATTTTCATCACTGTGGTTCATTTAAAATTACACAACAACTGACCATAGCACTCACTGTGAAAACAAATCAACTCTTTTCGAATGTTTAGTATAGGTATGCTAGTCTTGTTTTGTTTTTAAACATCCAATTATAGCAAGGTATATGTGTATGTATTGTAGAGACCCAATATTTCATAGCCGATTGCTTTATATTTTTCTATCAATTGACTTCTATTTCCCGTATTTTTATTTTATAAGTGCGACTTTATTTTCATTGTTTTACAAGTGTTTACAAGTGTCAAGTATATTTTCATATTTTCACTTCAAAAAATACATTTTGGCTAAAAACTGTTCCTAAGAACGTGGCTATAAACGACATAGCCTATATCAGTCTCACAGTCCTAAGGGACATTTTAAAAAAAAGTTTCATTGAAATTTGTCCAGTATTTTTCGAGTTTTCAACGGCCAAAGAAAATTCCTACAGTTTTATTATATGTATAGATTTATTAACCTAGTACATACAATGATCCTTTCGTTAAATTTTGACTTTTAACTTGAATTATTTGGCTTTCTTGGTTTTGGTTGACTAACGTTAAATTTTTGTAAAAAATCTTTAGACTTTTGTCTCTTAAGGAATGCAGTAAGGTGCTGTTGACTTTTTAATGAAGATACGACTATTGTCGAGTCTCTTTAACGATGCTCACTTCTTTTGAGATGTTGTTCCTCTTTTCGAGTTTTTTTATTATTTTTCTCCATTAGAACTTTTCAACGATTCTTTTATCAATGATATCTCTGCTTTTAAAGCATCGCAAGTACTGCAATTACCCGAAAGATATATTGAAATCCATCTCAAAAATTTTGCGGAAAGATTCGAATGAACTCTGGTGATCAGGGCTTCTTTCACCATACATCTTGTGTAATTTGCTAGTGTCAAACTCTTCAGCCTATATATACATTTTCTATGAATCTATCAGGGAGTAGTGCGATTTGCGATCTTTAACATCCTTGATGAATGCAATCACTTTCTCCTTCCTCTCATCGGAAAGCCTATGAGAGTGTGTGCCATATTTTCAGCGAATATCAACAGGTGATTTCGCAGTTGAAACTAGTCGGTAGCCACTATTTAAGGGAAGTTTATCGTTAAACTGTGAAAACCAAATTTGTGCTAATCCTGAGTTTATTCTTGGATCGACACTTAAGCTTAAGCAGTGTGAAATCGGGTATTAGAAAAACAAAATAGCAAACAAAAGGGTAGCACTGGCAGTCCCTTTTGATTTGAGAAGTATTCCAACAAAACCGATAAAGCAGTCACACCCAAAGAAAGCATGTTAAGATGGATGACTGTTTTACATTTTTAGAGAAGGTCCTTGGCCTTAGCCCTATAACCGGTTCCAATGCTTGCAGAATAATCGATGAAGACCTTAAAACGACCACCCTTTCTTTTACCTGTAACTCACTTAACATAACAAAGACAGCCGTCCAACTGAAGTAACATAATATAACAGGGTACAGGGACCAAGATCATTCAAGGCAGCCGGCTATATAGAAAAAATATCCCTGTAATTAAAAGGAATATTTATTTTTGAATTCCTTTCAGTTTAGCAAAACAAACCCACTGGTACAGTAGGGTACAGTTTGAGCAACCCATTCCTGCAGCTGCAATGCTATATATTCATATAAAGACCGCCTTTGCTGGATAATTTCTTGTTAAAACTTTAACATCACTTCACTTACACAATGTACTTTCCTACTTTTCTGACCTATAAACGAGAGACAAGTTTTCCAATTTCCTCGCTTGTTAGTTGTACATCTTAACTAAACTATTCCACAGAGTCAGCTGTACGAAGTACTACGATGAGTTTTAGTTTTCCCACAGAATAAATCTTTGCAGTTGAATTACTTTCTGCACTCAAGTCCTGTTCCCATTTCAATGTGTATCTAGTGTAGCTGAAATTCACCAGAGAGACTATGAGCTTTTTGCTATGCTAATGACTAAATTTACTTTTCGTTTTTTAATAGATGTGCTGCAGATTTGGAGTGAACAAAGTAAACACGAGCATTTGGGACAGTCATACCAGTACCAGACACATGTGTGGGTGGAAATAGTTGTAAAGTTTTCTATTCATCCAAACACCTCTTGCGATTAGGAAGGAAATACGAGAACCCTTTTTATTAGTTTACATAAATTTCTACATGCAAACAATGTGCCAACCTAACAAGTCTGGTCATTTAGGAAAAGCACAAAAGATACACGTCTCACAAACCGCTTTGGGGCTTGTGTTTTATTTTGTTCATAAAGTGAAAAATGTTCAACAAGAAAATCAGAAAGCACAACTTGAGGGTTTAAAAGACTGCGTTTCCTAAATAAACAACGATGGAATCCTGCGGTTGGGTTCACTCCTATCGAGTATGGAATTTCACGGTTCTTTAAATAGTTTTTAGCTAAATCTTTTTGAGTATCCGTTAACCTCGTTTGGGATAATGATTTATCCGGAAAGAGAAAAAAAAAATAAAAAGGATTCAACTTTTCATGGAATTCTAATGAAAATTTAAAAGGACTTCAACTTTGGGACGGCATGTCATCGTGCAGCGCGTACTTTTAAAATGAAATAAAATTAGGCCCCGGTGCAGTTAATAAATTAATTTGTATACCAAACACACACAATAACCTTTTAAGTTGAACAACTGCAGACAAGGGGTATCTAACTTGTCCTTTTGTTTGGCTTTTTTATACTAAAGACCTAAACGGTGGAATAAAAGTTTAATTGGGTTTCAACGAAGGATGCAAATTAGAGACGGTTAACAAATTTGTGGTCGTAATTAGTACCCTTTTAACGTGTGAATATTGTACATGAATGGATGTCACAATCATTTGAGTAAAATACTTTAACAGAGACCTCTTAATTTTTGTTGATTTCATTATTATTTTTTTTTTTGGATTAAGGAGGAAAACCAATAATTTTTGTATTTTAAAAGACGTGGGTAGTATGTAGAGTAGTAATACTGTGTAGAAAAATGAGGTCCAAGGTTCTTATAGTTAGCATTTCAGCAGATTGCAAATCTCCTATCGGACAATATGGCATCCAAATCAGTTATTATCTGTTTTTTTTTTTTTTGTAGTTTCCTTTTACATCGATAGTTTTACACTCAAAACTTCAGATACTTCAAGTCGTTAACATTTATTTTCAGAATTACATTCTATACTTAGATATAAGCCTTATAACCTATAACAGTGCAAAATCATAAAAAATCATAATTCCTTGAGACTTATCAGATGCAACGATTTGGTTTCTGTATGACAACGACAAGACATGATTTTAAGAACCATGCCAGCTCATCCTACGGCTGTTAAAAATGCCACACAGACGATTCCCGGCAATCTACCAATGAGATCAGGAATTTGCTCGAGCTCCAGTTACCTTCCCATCGACCAAATGCCAATCCAATAATTTTCGAGAATTTAAGCAGGCTATTTGAGCACACTCAAGACATGCCTTCGACGAGAATAGAAGCAAGTCTCGCAAGGACACAATAATTTAAAATCTGCGCCTTCGTTTAGCTAACTCATTGCCTTTTTACTTTATTGGATATACAGTCCGCGATTAACCTAAAGTTAGCCGTCAGTTCTGCCCTCCAAAGTGGTAGGGGTATCTACTCTTTCACCTTGTGCACCATATCTAAAGTTGGTTTTTTCTCTACTGCGTTATGTTAAATCAGTTCAAAATCATTGAATAGCCTATGGAGAGCTTGTGTTAACAAATCTGCTTCTACGTCAATGAAAACACGACCGAAAATCATTCGAAAATTGCGTCTATAAAAATAAAGAAGATATCTTCACTCGACTTTGCTAATGTTGATTTGTCTGCGTCAGAGAGCGTCTTTTCAGCGTTTCTGGACAAGGTCTTACCAATCGGTTTTCAAAAAAGTGGCAATTTGCAAGTGTTATTTGATTTTTAATGTCATATCAACAGAGACCAAGTCTTAATCTATACCTCAAAGTAATAGCTGTCTATTTTAACGTTCCATCCAATTCGGCGGTGGTGTATGTTCTTTCTTGTTTACGGCGAATACTTGGTTTTGCACAAAACGATGGTCTCTTATCTTGTGCGTGGAGCATACGATGATGAGATTCCATTCATCAGGCATACTTTCTTCCGAAAAAGTCATTAAGTTAATGTTTGGTCTTTACCAAATTATCCCCCGCTGGCTGCCCTAAAGTGTTTGGATAAGGTTGTTTGACTTAAGTCGAATTACTATTATCCTCAATTCGTTTTGATTATTTGGAAGTAAATCTTGTAACGTATATCTCTCCGAGATGTTGCGGAGTTTGAGCAAGAAGAGTTAAAGGAAAACATGAGAAGATGACCACAGAAAAAAAAAATCCGATAGTAGATATCGGTCACCAAACATTTCGCAGGTATCCAAGAACCTAAAGCTTTGATAATTACTGCAATGGTAATGATGCAGTCAAAAAAAAATGTTCCTCTTCAACCCTTCTTACTTAACCCTTCCAAACTCGAATCTACCCTTAGGACTGAATGGTACAGGGCATTCATGCCATCCGGGCAGGAGCGTGAAAGGGGTGTCCCATCCCTTAACAGCGGTAGGCCTGCTAGCATAATGCTCGTCCTAGCTCGTCGGATGGGTGGGATCTTGCTGCCGGGAAGAGGGACGGTGTTACGTTTTTTCAGGCCTACAATTAAAATCGATGGTGTAATTCGACGATAAATATTTAAAATAGTAGTTGGACCCGCAATAGTTCGATAATCTTTCCGCAGCGCATTTTGTTGGAGAGCATAGGTGTTTGTGCCTCCTGAGTATTAACCCACCCCTAGCATTCTGCAAGAAAGAAATAATCTTCCGCCAGAACACACCTTGGTTACTACTGCCACTCAAATTAGTAGTAACCCCTAAAGCGATCTGATATAAATATTTACCTGTGGTTACATCTTAGTTTGTCACATCACATCCGAAATAAATTAACCTAATGCTGCATGGTGTGCATTACTTCTGCACTTAAAAGTGTATGACCTGTCTCACTTGTCATCGATTTCATCTCGAAATACTATTTCCCATAATAACAACACGTAGAAAATTTAACTTCAAATTGTAACAAATTTTATTTAATTCCTAAAATGTATAAAACTATCTAATAATAGAACAAAAAAAAATAATCTGACGATCCGAAAATTCAGTTCTTAACGCATAATAATAATTCATCGAACAAAGGATAAACCGATGTTTGGTTAATTAATGAAATATATTCAATAATAATCATCAATATCTGATAAATTTAAATTTTTAACAAAACTAAAAAAACTAAATTTTACTCTAGGCAAAAGCTATCAAAATTCTTAAAACTAGGGGGAGGGGAAATTATGAAAATATACAAGAATCCAGCATGTAATTTAAATATTCGTATTTTGTTTCGTAGGTATTTCAAAGAACTCAATGTGTCTTATACTTGTTTTAATTTTAAATGTAATTTGTCTAATACTTTATGTACTTTATTGTGATTTGTATAATGTTTAAGTATCGTTGTTATATTTGTGTTAAAATAATTTATTAACTTGTAGACTGTACCTATCTCATTTATGACGTTCAAATTAAACAAAAAAAATGTGCAATAAAATATGCAATGACTTACCCAAACAACACAAACTGGATGATCCCGGTCGACTCTGTGCACAGCTTCTACTTGGGACGATCGTTGATTGTACCATTAATTCGGTACTTTTTCACCTATAATTTAATTATGTAACCGAAAATAATATTTAATTTGAACGTTTCGATGAATCACTTTTTTTTTCGATTGTTAAATCTATCTTTTTCTTTGATTTATATTATAATAGTTATTTTGTTTTATGCTGGGGTATTAGATAAAAATATGTATTGCGGGGATTTATTAACCTAGGAGGGACATAAGGGAAGTGACATTCACAAACATAGAGTAAAGATGAGTTTGGGTCGGTGGGCGAATCGCTGTTGTTGCTCGCTGAGCTGCTGACGTTGTTATGCAGGTAGACTTGTTGGGTGTTAATAGCTTCGCTGGTCGAGAGATGTTCGCTGTCGGAGTTGCTTCGTGGTGAAAATCGAGCTTGTGATTGTTCGCTAGGCTGATGTGCGATAAGACCAATGTTGCGTCGTCGGTCGGTCGTTTTGCTATGTCGATTGATGATGACTTGACAAAATGTTAGAAAATGCAAGGGCCTTAGGATGCAATTCTATGGAGTGTCGATGATAAGCAAAAGCTGATGTCAAACGGACTGATTCGCATGCACACACGATGCTTTGGGATGCTGTACCCGAGATGAATAAGACGGGACGTATGGTGGGTATTGACGATGCTCTGTGCTGCCAACCATCTGACGAAGGAAACAATTTGACGGGGAAGCGACGGCGACGGGAGGATCAAAAGCTGATTAGATGATAGCGGGTGGATATGATCGCCGCTCTTTTTCGATCGATTTGGTCAATAGGTGTTGGTTTTTTTTCTGTTTTTTTAACTTTCCCTTTTTTTGTTGTAGGCCACTTTTTAGAAGTTGTGGTAAAATCTATCACTCTGCTGCTCTAGTGGCAGTGTTCGAGGACAGGGGAAAGAACAAAAAAAACGAAACGCGCACGCACAAACTTTGCTTTGACTTTTAATTATTTTTATGTCTTTTAACATTAACACTCTCGCGATAGTTAAATTTACTTAATTTTTTTACTTTATTATTTATATAGTTCAATATTTTTTTGTGAGTGGCTTCTGTGCCTACCTAATACAAAAAGACTTGTTAAAACGTGTCGCGAAAATTGAATAGTTTTTGGTCGTCTATTCAAAGGGAGACCTTTCTGTCTCGATACCAAGCACCGACTGCCCAAACTCTCGATTTTCCTTCGCGACTTCATATCCTAACTGGTCCATACAAAGCGTTTTTAGGAATCACGCGACCACTAAAACGGCTTTGACATCCGTTCGCTTATGTAGTACATAGTAGTGGCCTGATTGTCTCCTAGCACAAAGATCCGTAGCACATCATAGGAAATTGTACAACGATAATTTTGCTCATCTCCTGCTCTCATTAAATCTTTACTCTATCTCTCGAGCGTTTATAATTGCTAAGCCACACCTTCAGGGGATATTTGGAAAGCTAGGTATTGGAGTGGTTCTTTGATAGGGTAAAAATATGGGGTTTTTGTATCTTGTAAGTGTTATACTAGAACTAGCATAGACCATTCAGTGCTAGTAGACGTCAGATTATTTTTCTTTTCTCCCTACTTCCATCAATCAAATGTTGTTACCTTTAATAGTTTTTTGAATATACGCAAAATAAAAATAATGTATAGGCAAGTGAAGTAGGGTTTCCTACAAAGCTTATCTCATTTATAAGGGCAACCGAAGAAATGGGATAAGAAAGAAACCTGTCTATACGGAAATGTTTTACTGGTAAATATTATTGTTTACTTAAATAGTGTTCTTATAAGTAAGTATAAGACATCTCATGCACAGGCTGTGATAGCCGGGCATAAGGAACTATACATAAAAAAAAGTAGCTTAACTTTTTTTTATCTTTTCAAATCCTTAGAATGACAGACTGTTTTATTACCTTTTCCATCTAATACTTCATACAGATTATTGCCAATAATTTTATGAACCTTAACTTTGACAAACTTTGGACTAAGTTTCGCATTCAGGTGTTTTGACGCGTCGCTTAATATAAAATTGCGTTTGTAGATTTCTTCACCAACCTGGAATGCGATAACTCTGCTTCTAGTATTATAAACCTTTTCGTATGATTCATGTGCATGCTCTAATGAAGTTTTGAGATATGAATGGAGTATGTTCATTCTCATGGGCTTAGAAATCAATTGCAGTTCGGAATTATTTAAACAATTTAACTCTTTCAGCAGCTTGTAGTCTCCTCCGTGCTCAACCATGCGCTGGCCAAAGAGGGCTTCGTATGGCGAAATTCCGATAGCCGAATGAAGAGTTGTGCGCAAAGCACACGCAATAGCTGAAAGGTTTGAATCCCAGTTGCTTTGGCGGGGGTCTATATAGGCGCGAATCGCAGCCAAGATAGATCTATTGACCCGCTCGCTAGCATTTGCCTGCGGGGAGTATATAGCTGTTCGATAATGTTTTATTCCGAATGCATCCACCATCTTTGAGAAATCACGACTTATAAATTGGGAACCATTATCGGATAGGATGCTTTCCGGAACACCAAATACATAGAAAATATCGTCACGCAGAAAGTCTAACATTGTTTGAGAAGTAGCTCTTTTCAAAGGTTTTATTAAAACAAATTTTGTTAACTGGTCGAGAACAATAGCTATCTGGGTATTACCATTTCTGGAACGCGGGTAAGGACCAAGAAAGTCTATGTATATATGCTGAAATGGTCTGTCGACAATGAAAGATTTTCCCATTTCAGCTCGCAAGGTGGTATTTGGTGCTTTTGTGGTCTTGCATACCTCGCAGTTTCCTATAAACTCTTTTACCTGGGTAGCCATATTAGGCCAAAAGCATTGCTGCCGCAACTTATATAGAGTTTTTGTAATACCGCCATGTGCCGCTCTAGGTGGACAATGAGCCAGAGATATTAGCCGTTCGGTCAGCGCGCTAGGTATCCATAATTTCCAAACCAAATCATCTTGGATTGGATTGCCTGTGCAGTGTCTGACCTTCTTATACACGAAATCGTTCGAGACACGAAGGTCAGGTAGCTGATTTTCATTCTTTCCGACGTGCTCAATGATCTTATTGTATTCCTCTGACTTAAAGCTCGGATCACTAAGATCAACATGGAGAACATCGGTGGGATCTTTTGATATTGAGACACCCAGTTCCAAAGCGTCCACCTCATGCACTCGCGAAAGTGCATCAGGTACAACGTTAAGTGTACCTTTACGGTGTTCAATATCAAAAGTGTATCCCTGCAGTTTTAGACTCCAACGCGCTAATCGTCCGGTTGGATCTTTTAGGCTCATTAACCACTTTAAGCTGGCGTGGTCAGTAATTACTTTGAACTTGTGTCCCTCTATATATGGCCTAAATTTTTGAATTCCCTTTACTGCGGCTAGGCACTCGCGCTCAGTAACCGTGTAATTCTTTTGAGCGGAATTAAGTTTTTGAGAGTAAAAATAAATTGGACGTTCAGCCCCACTCTCATCCTCCTGACAGAGAACGCAACCGATGCCTGTTGCCGACGCATCGCAGAGAATTATAAATTCTTTGCTAAAGTTAGGATTTATAAGGACTGGTGCTGAAGTCAATTTCGATTTTATAATGTTGAAAGACTCAATTGCTTTTTCGTTGAAATTAAATTTAACACCTTTCTTCAATGTATCTGATATGGGTGCGGATAAGGATGAGAAGTCTTGGACGAATCTCCTGTACCAACCTGCCATTCCAAGAAATCTCCGTACTTGGCGAGGAGTTTTTGGTACAGGAAATGTGTCAATAGCAGCAATCTTGGCCGGGTCTGCTTTAAGACATCCTTCTCCTACAATATACCCCAGATACTGCAGCTCTTTATAGCAAAATTTTGATTTCTCAACATTAATTGTTAAGCCAGCCTCAGACAACCTTTTTGCAATGATTTTAAGGATTCGAATATGTTCTTCAAATGTGCGCGATATTATCAGCAGGTCATCCAGATAAACAAATACTTGATCCTTCAATTCATGCGGCACCACCTTGTCCATTAGCCTGCACATGCGCTGAGGTGCATTGCACAGGCCAAAGGGCATCACCTTGTATTGGTATAAAGGCCTACCGGGGACGGTAAAAGCTGTCTTCTCCCTCGAACTTTGCTCCAGCGGTATCTGCCAAAAGGCGTCTTTCAGATCCACACCGGAAATATAGTGTGTATCCGAAAGTCGCCCGAGCAGCCCCTCAATATGCGGAAGCGGATACGCATCCTTTTTGGTAACTTGGTTCACTTTCCGAGAGTCTAGGCATAGGCGATTTTTTCCCGGTTTTCGCACGAGAACGACTGGCGAGCTCCATGCACTAGAACTCTCTTCTATGATCCCCATACCAAGCATGCGATCCAGTTCCGCATACATAAGGGTTTGTACCGCCGGAGATACGGGATAGTGACGCTGTTTTATTGGCGCAGCTTCCCCAGTATCTATGGTATGTTCTACCAACCCCGTTCTACCCAGACCAATACTAGAGAAAGAAGGAAACAAGCTTATCGTTTCCTTAAGTTTGCTGGATTCATCCGCTGATAACACGCGCTCATTCGAAAGGATATCCGATTTAGAAGATTCACATCTGAAAGATATATCCGCAATAATTTCTGGAGCTAACTGAAATTTCTTCCAGAAGTCAACGCCGAGATACAACTGCTGGGTTAGTGAGGGTACTAGAAAAAGATCAATGTTTTCGATGCGACTTTTAAAAGACACTTTCGCAGTGATCATACCAACTATGGCTTGATTTTCACCCCCAGCAGTTGTGACGCTAGAGGAAAAGTTTTTGAAAGGAATGTCTTTGTCTCGCAAATACTCCAGAGCTCCCATACCAAGGCAACTAATGCAAGCGCCGCTGTCGAGTAAACCAAGCCAACTTTTATCAAAGATTTTGACAGACACATAAGGACGAGGATCATCTGATGCACAAGTCAAAGTTGTCGAAGCTATCGAAAAATGACGCTTTTTCTTTTTTTTGAAACGATTTCGAAGTTTTTGTACCTTTTTCGAAGGAATATTACTTGCAAATATCCTCTTCCTTGCTTCATAGTACTCGATCTGGCGTTCGTGGAGAGATTTTCTTGGGAGACTGGTCTTTGTTTTAACAGTATCTGCAAGTTTTACATCTGGATTTGGTAAATCTAAGGGTCGTCTGAGCAAGGTAACGTTTGGGTTATTATTATTTTGTAAATTATCTATGCTCCCGGGTTCTCCCGTCCTGAGCAATTCTCCCCGGTTTGAGGATTGCTCCTGGAGAGGTTTCCCGAGCAGGTGATACAATTAGGGGTTGTGGTATTTTCACGTCCACATTTGAAACAAAACAAGTGACGTCTCGGATCGGGACAATCATAAAACGAATGCCCAACCACCTTACAGTTCCAGCATGTAAGTCTAGCTGATTCTCTGCGGCGAAAAGCTACCGCATCGACTTGAGCCTGCATGGAAGCAGATGGTTGTTCTTCTGGATTTTCTATCTCACTTATGTTGCGACGAAATGATGGAAGAGGAGCCTGTGGAAACCTACTCCGTGGTGGTTCGTGCCCATTGAGGTACTTTTCAATAGTCCTGCACACATACACCATTTCGGGTATACTATGCGTGCTAAAAGTTATGAGCAACTCTCCAATCCTTCGCCGGACATTCTGCTTAATAAGCTCAATCACTTCTCTGTTCGGTTTAGGAACACGTAATTTGGAATTTAGCTGAATCAGGTCGGAATAAAATTCGTCAAAACTCTCGTTTGGCTGTTGTTTACGGTCAGACATTTTTCTTGATAGTTCAGAGTCTGTTTCCAGGCTCCGATATTGTTCAACTAGAGCAAGGCGAAGTGTGGACCAAGTAGCTGATGGATTACTTTTAAGGAACATCCAAAACCACACCTCAACTTGCCCGGAAACGAAATGGTGGAAGTTAAGTACAATATCATTCCAAGTGACATTGTAACTTTCCTTCACTCTTTCCAACCGAAACAAAAAATCATCGACTGACATCTTTTTATTATCAAACTGTATCCCCCATTTATGATAATTTGGAAATCTAGTTGATCCATTCGAGGAGGAGGGGGAATGTATATTAACCTCCTGCCGAGGAGTTGGATCACTCAAACTTAAATTGCCCAGTTGCGAGAGAAAATTGTCAACGTTTGAGCTACGCGCCATGTTCACCGGATGAATCACAGGCTCAATGCGTGAATTTTCAATCCGAGGAGGATTCGTAGTAGCTGGTCTACCATTCGCCATCTGCCTGTTAATGACACACTCAATACGCGGTGTTGGTGCACTTGATAGCCCTGATTCCAAAGGTACTTGGGTAGGTGGTGTTGGTGCCATGTTATACAATGTTTCTCTTACTATGGATGTTACTTCTTGTTGAAGTGCTATTCTGTGTTTTTCGAGCTCTTCTCGAAAAAATCGAAGGTCATCCGTACGCTGTAAACCAACAGAAGCAGTGACCATTTCCTGAACGTAATGTTCAAACTGTTCGCCGTCGCTAGAGGCTGTATGTGAAGCATTTAAATTGCCGCGACTGGTATTTGCCTGTGTTTCAATATGAGCCTGCTCTTCAACTATGTCTGGTGCGACTACAATGTCGGTACCGGAAGGTTCTACCCTATCGGCGACACTAGAAGTTCCTGCAATATTGTTGGAACACGAAGCGCCTGTTATAGTATTTGAATCAGAGGGTCCTAACGTAGCATTAGAACAAGACTGATCAAAATTCGAAATTGAAATATCAGCCTCAGCCGCGTTACTAGCATTGATTGACATATTGGCAGTTAAGGATTGTCTTTTATTTTGACTATTAGTCGTACGTAAATTGTACGTACTAAACTTTTTAATGGGACGACCACGTCCGGACATCCTAAACAGGATTTATAATAAATTATGCTTTAATGGGTGCGAAGAAAAAGTAATAAAAAAAATAATTATTGATAATACCTAGATATTAAATTCAAACAAATTATATACAAGATTGTATAAAAGTATTTACTCTTCCTAAATCTTTGTAAGCTATGAATGCTCTACAAAACTAACAAACTTAAGTGTTTCAATCAAAATTCTCAACTAAGATATCTTCGGATGTGATATCGTGACTAAAAAAGATTGTAACTAACAGGTTAAATGACGATGCAATAACTTTTGCAATCCAAAAAAAATTACAATTTAAAATTATATTTTATCTATTTAATACATGCGCGGGTACTGTACACTGAAAAAAAAAACTTTCGCTAGGAAATTCTGCAGCGACGCAGCAGACGTAAATTTGGTAACCATGACCTAACTTACCGGTCATCGCAACAGATTTCGCTTGCTAAATTCTTGATATTAATAGCTGTATAACACTTACGCACAAAAGTTTATATTAGTTTCTGTTGACTACTAATGTAGTGAAAAATTTGGACTTCGTTTGGCCATAATATAAATGCTGTTTTGAATTGACTGATGTGAGAATAGTTCTGCAACAGACGTAGATCGACGAATAACAAACCAATCTACCGGACAGATACTCTCCCGAAACAATCAACAATAAACAAAATGGCAAAAAAAAAATAAGCAATGTCCGTTGAGAGATCTCATAGGCAACAGTCGAATCAGTATAAAATTACTCCGATTCCGGTCCTACATAGTCACACAACGAAAGCTTTGGAAACGAATCTTCATGCTCTAATCGCAGCAGCGGACGTAAGTAAGGATACAAAGTCCTGATTTACCGGACAACGTTAAGAACAACAAAGATCCTGGTGTTATTCCATAGGCCTAAATATGCTCCACCAAGAGCAATCGAACGAAAAACATAAATGTGCAAATGGAAAAGTAAATTATTTTACTAAATGCAAAAATAATCGAACTATTTCGGGCCCCACGTTGGGCGCCACCTGTAACGTATATCTCTCCGAGATGTTGCGGAGTTTGAGCAAGAAGAGTTAAAGGAAAACATGAGAAGATGACCACAGAAAAAAAAAATCCGATAGTAGATATCGGTCACCAAACATTTCGCAGGTATCCAAGAACCTAAAGCTTTGATAATTACTGCAATGGTAATGATGCAGTCAAAAAAAAATGTTCCTCTTCAACCCTTCTTACTTAACCCTTCCAAACTCGAATCTACCCTTAGGACTGAATGGTACAGGGCATTCATGCCATCCGGGCAGGAGCGTGAAAGGGGTGTCCCATCCCTTAACAGCGGTAGGCCTGCTAGCATAATGCTCGTCCTAGCTCGTCGGATGGGTGGGATCTTGCTGCCGGGAAGAGGGACGGTGTTACGTTTTTTCAGGCCTACAATTAAAATCGATGGTGTAATTCGACGATAAATATTTAAAATAGTAGTTGGACCCGCAATAGTTCGATAATCTTTCCGCAGCGCATTTTGTTGGAGAGCATAGGTGTTTGTGCCTCCTGAGTATTAACCCACCCCTAGCATTCTGCAAGAAAGAAATAATCTTCCGCCAGAACACACCTTGGTTACTACTGCCACTCAAATTAGTAGTAACCCCTAAAGCGATCTGATATAAATATTTACCTGTGGTTACATCTTAGTTTGTCACATCACATCCGAAATAAATTAACCTAATGCTGCATGGTGTGCATTACTTCTGCACTTAAAAGTGTATGACCTGTCTCACTTGTCATCGATTTCATCTCGAAATACTATTTCCCATAATAACAACACGTAGAAAATTTAACTTCAAATTGTAACAAATTTTATTTAATTCCTAAAATGTATAAAACTATCTAATAATAGAACAAAAAAAAATAATCTGACGATCCGAAAATTCAGTTCTTAACGCATAATAATAATTCATCGAACAAAGGATAAACCGATGTTTGGTTAATTAATGAAATATATTCAATAATAATCATCAATATCTGATAAATTTAAATTTTTAACAAAACTAAAAAAACTAAATTTTACTCTAGGCAAAAGCTATCAAAATTCTTAAAACTAGGGGGAGGGGAAATTATGAAAATATACAAGAATCCAGCATGTAATTTAAATATTCGTATTTTGTTTCGTAGGTATTTCAAAGAACTCAATGTGTCTTATACTTGTTTTAATTTTAAATGTAATTTGTCTAATACTTTATGTACTTTATTGTGATTTGTATAATGTTTAAGTATCGTTGTTATATTTGTGTTAAAATAATTTATTAACTTGTAGACTGTACCTATCTCATTTATGACGTTCAAATTAAACAAAAAAAATGTGCAATAAAATATGCAATGACTTACCCAAACAACACAAACTGGATGATCCCGGTCGACTCTGTGCACAGCTTCTACTTGGGACGATCGTTGATTGTACCATTAATTCGGTACTTTTTCACCTATAATTTAATTATGTAACCGAAAATAATATTTAATTTGAACGTTTCGATGAATCACTTTTTTTTTCGATTGTTAAATCTATCTTTTTCTTTGATTTATATTATAATAGTTATTTTGTTTTATGCTGGGGTATTAGATAAAAATATGTATTGCGGGGATTTATTAACCTAGGAGGGACATAAGGGAAGTGACATTCACAAACATAGAGTAAAGATGAGTTTGGGTCGGTGGGCGAATCGCTGTTGTTGCTCGCTGAGCTGCTGACGTTGTTATGCAGGTAGACTTGTTGGGTGTTAATAGCTTCGCTGGTCGAGAGATGTTCGCTGTCGGAGTTGCTTCGTGGTGAAAATCGAGCTTGTGATTGTTCGCTAGGCTGATGTGCGATAAGACCAATGTTGCGTCGTCGGTCGGTCGTTTTGCTATGTCGATTGATGATGACTTGACAAAATGTTAGAAAATGCAAGGGCCTTAGGATGCAATTCTATGGAGTGTCGATGATAAGCAAAAGCTGATGTCAAACGGACTGATTCGCATGCACACACGATGCTTTGGGATGCTGTACCCGAGATGAATAAGACGGGACGTATGGTGGGTATTGACGATGCTCTGTGCTGCCAACCATCTGACGAAGGAAACAATTTGACGGGGAAGCGACGGCGACGGGAGGATCAAAAGCTGATTAGATGATAGCGGGTGGATATGATCGCCGCTCTTTTTCGATCGATTTGGTCAATAGGTGTTGGTTTTTTTTCTGTTTTTTTTAACTTTCCCTTTTTTTGTTGTAGGCCACTTTTTAGAAGTTGTGGTAAAATCTATCACTCTGCTGCTCTAGTGGCAGTGTTCGAGGACAGGGGAAAGAACAAAAAAAACGAAACGCGCACGCACAAACTTTGCTTTGACTTTTAATTATTTTTATGTCTTTTAACATTAACACTCTCGCGATAGTTAAATTTACTTAATTTTTTTACTTTATTATTTATATAGTTCAATATTTTTTTGTGAGTGGCTTCTGTGCCTACCTAATACAAAAAGACTTGTTAAAACGTGTCGCGAAAATTGAATAGTTTTTGGTCGTCTATTCAAAGGGAGACCTTTCTGTCTCGATACCAAGCACCGACTGCCCAAACTCTCGATTTTCCTTCGCGACTTCATATCCTAACTGGTCCATACAAAGCGTTTTTAGGAATCACGCGACCACTAAAACGGCTTTGACATCCGTTCGCTTATGTAGTACATAGTAGTGGCCTGATTGTCTCCTAGCACAAAGATCCGTAGCACATCATAGGAAATTGTACAACGATAATTTTGCTCATCTCCTGCTCTCATTAAATCTTTACTCTATCTCTCGAGCGTTTATAATTGCTAAGCCACACCTTCAGGGGATATTTGGAAAGCTAGGTATTGGAGTGGTTCTTTGATAGGGTAAAAATATGGGGTTTTTGTATCTTGTAAGTGTTATACTAGAACTAGCATAGACCATTCAGTGCTAGTAGACGTCAGATTATTTTTCTTTTCTCCCTACTTCCATCAATCAAATGTTGTTACCTTTAATAGTTTTTTGAATATACGCAAAATAAAAATAATGTATAGGCAAGTGAAGTAGGGTTTCCTACAATCTTCGCTCATATTGAATTAAGTTGAAATGAAATTTAAGTCATTGACGCCATTCAACAATTTGCAGAAGTGGTTTAACTTTATCACCTAAAGCGAATCTACTACAAGGTTTTCAGGTATATCTCCACCTGTCTCTGTTCGGATCTTGATACCTTGGCATGTTCTTCGTACGTTTTAGATATTCGTCCCACCAATTTTCCTGGAGTAGCAGCTCTCTGATTCCTCGATAACTATGCTAATTAATTACCTATGAGAATTGACTTCATGTATGGTCATTGAAATGTCCTTTACGACAGATCACTGTCATCAGTCTTTACTATCTTTTTAGAAAACCTTAACTCAAACATAACTATATACCTTCCGACGTTTTACATTAGTCAAAAACTTCTTGTCCTACAAGCATCCGCTGTTATCTGTATGCTTTTAAAAATGCTTCTCCTGACTGACTAGGTTATTGACTTATCAACGCACAACGCAAACCATGCAACTTCGACGGTGTACTCTACTAGCTGTGCCGAATGGATTTTCGAATATGTCGCCATACAATTTTAGAGGTTCCTCAAAAGGTATAGGGAACATTTTCATATTTAAAAAAAAACTTGTAAGTCTTAAAGATTTAAAACTGTACAGGTACACGCTACCACGTGAAGGAAAATAACTCAACAATGCCCAAATCAGAGGTGAACCTACAATTCACTGTGCAGTAAGATTAGAGTACAAATCTTTATGTGTGTTTCGGCAAAATTAAAGCTCTACATTCTTAAACAATAAATTCTCTTGGATATTCCAAAAATCCTAAAGGTAAACGTTTATTCAATAGAGACAAATTTAATTCATTTATGACTTCGGCTGTGCAGGACTTTACAGCATGTTTCATAAAACCCTAAAAATTGTGATTGTAATCACGAACTTGATATACGAAAATAAGGTGATTTATTATTTCTGCTTGTGTTCGGTGCTTTAAAGTACAGGCGGTCTGGAAAGTTTTCAACTTAAAAAAAATAATCTTCTATGGAGCGGAGGTGGAGGTTAATTTATTGGGGACCCGTCTGCTTACCGGTGCGTTCAAATGTGCAATACACATAAGACACTTTTTCAGCATGTCCTTCGCCTACAAATACAAACTTTGTTAAATGTATGTTTGTAGTACCTATACTTAAAATACAGATTATATTTTAAGGCATGGAGCAGAAGCAATTTTGTTCAACCCTTATAAATGTAGTTTAAAAATAAAGCTGGTAGAGGAAGTAGATTTTAATGACATCAATAACGGCATTTATAATAGTCCATTCCAAATAAATTGTAGATTATAGTAAATAGATAGATAGAATAATAAACTTCGCCCTTCTTTTTATGCACTTTTCCCGTGAAGAATTTGCATCTACTTCAATGTGCGGAAGTAAAACTATTTGAATATGTCCTGTTCATTTTTTTATCGACTTAAAGAAATTAAACATTTTCCAGAGCTTGTTCTTAGAAATTAATAAAATTAAAAACATTTTGGAATAATTTTATTTTTAAAATTCTGACAACACTTAAAAATGCGAAACATTAAAAAAAAAAAAAAAATCAGTTTAGTTTTTAGTTGCCCAGTGACGAAGGACTTATCTGCATGCATATCAATGTATTGTTTTACATCTAGAATTTATAAGAGTGCGAGTGGTGATAACGTCAGATTATACTGCTTTGTCGGAATTGACCGCCTGAATCAGTCTAAGAAATCTAGCACTGAGTCCCTCAGAAGCAGAACGTATATCGGAAGAATTGTCTTGTTTCTTTCATGATAATTATTTGGAGCTAAGGTCAGTGGGTGCACTCATTCAGTAGTTAGTGAGTTGGACTACTGTGCGAAATGTCATGGAAAAGCTTCTCAATTCAGCGAAAATGTTTCCAGAATAGTCACGGTGATGACTTAAAGTGAGTTACTAGTACCGGAATATACGGCCTAAATTCAAACGGAGAGTCTGGTTAACTTCTAAGGTTACATATTAAGGTGGCGCTATAGTCCGGGGTGGACCTGGGCCTCAACCAACGCGCCTCTCCAACTAGCCTGATATTTGGCTAACCCCCTCCATCTTAGTCGACTGATACGTACTTTGATTCGCTGTTAAATCGTGTCCTCCAAAGCCCGTCAACGCAAACGGGACCGAAAATCACTCGAAGAATTTAGCGTTCGAAACGCTAAATGATGAATATCTTCATCCGCCTTTGTTAACGTTCTGCCGTACAGCAGAACTGTGATAATGAGGGTCTTATATAGAGTCTCCTTGCCGTTTCTTCACAAGGTCTTACTAATCAGTTGCCTACTTTGGCCAACGAAAAAGCGGTTGGTAAGTATAACTCTTCGTTTGATTCCTGCTGGGGTGTCATTGTCAGTGTTTATAGCAGAACCGAGATATGAAAGTCCCCAACCAGCTCAAAGACTGGCTCTGAGGTTGATTTGTTTCAATGATTTATTAGTGGCAACTATCTAAAGGAGTCCATGACCTTCGAATCTGAACGAGGAATATTCAGGCTGTAGCTTACCAGTATATTGCTGCAAATCGAGAAGTGTATAGCGAAAAGGAAAACAAAATACTGTGCGGAGATTAATAATCAATTAATAAGCATTCGCTAAAAACCCCGTCAGCTTATACTTATATCCCATACCTATGGGAAACGGTTGTTTCCCCGTTAAGGTCTAAAACAATCTCGCCGATACATTTTATGCTAAGAATGGACTAAGCCCCGAAACACACATGCGATTTCAATCGCGCGACTGTTTAGTCGCAAAAAATGAAACACACACATTTCAATGGAAATGCGCGCACATAATTTTGGATTTTATGTGTGCGCATTCATATTGAAATCTGTGTGCTTCACACACACATTTTGGATTTTATGTGTGCGCATTCAGATTGAAATATGTGTGTTTTTATTTTTTGCGACTAAACAGTCGCGCAATTGAAATCGCATGTGTGTTTCGGGCCAGACAAGGTGATGCGCTGCCATGTGCTTTTTGTAGAGGTTTGTTTTCCGAATTGGCAACACTTGAAAAGCGTCAACCATTTTTACAGCTGACAGCCGATTTATGCTCACTTTTAATTGCCATTTCGGAGTAGGTAGATCTATAAACGGCCAAACATTAGCAGCTCAAAAATTAGACGTTCGTAACTATTATGCTTTATCTAGCCCATTCTCGGTGATGCCATATTTCCATCCCCGGTAGGATATTCTTGACATATAAAATGTCATAATCGTAACATTGTTATTTCTCACGCTCTCTTCAATTTCTTCCGCCCAATAGTGGTAGGTAAGCATCGTTATTTTTGATCCATGTGTTTCTACTTTCTACAAAGGGAATGTTTTTTCTTCTAATTGGACCACTGTTTATTCCTCCATGCATAATCTTCAGTGACATTTAAAAGTATGCAGCTACAGTTAGTTCTCCTTTGTACAACTGTCGCTCGTGCAAGCATTACAATCGTATTCAGTTTCACTTTAACCTTAAATGAAATTGTAATAAATGATATACGGATGTGATATGTGATACAGTTAGTATTTGGAAACTTTGCTGTCAGATGCAGATGATGTACAGTACCTAGTTATGCATAAGAGCACTTCTATAGTACAGTAGACAGACACTTGAAACCATTTCCGTGATATTCCGTTCGCATTGCAGAGGGGGAATACAAATCAATGATTTAGAGGGCTTTTAGAAAATATGTCTGTTTATGACTTGGAAATTGTTTACGAGCCTCCGTAGGTAGGTGCAAATAATTTGAATTGCTATTAATAGTCTATCTATCCCCATGCGAGTCATTCACGCGATACTCAGAAAATGGACATTTCGAGCGGGCTCTCTAAGGATATTTTTTACAATTTCAAAATGAGGCATTTATTAGAAGTGAATATGTATTATTTAAAATGCGAAAAATTGAATCGAAGTGTGCTGCAGTTATTGGATTAATTATTATTTGAGTTAATTCTGAAAATAGATACTGTATACTGTCAAAGACATTTCAATTTAATTATGTATGTACCTTTTCAAATCCATCCATATTACTTATAAAAGGCAACGTCCGTCTGTTCGTTTCTCCATAACTCGAGAACCATTTGTCAGATTTTTTTTTTTTTTTTTTTTCTTATTTATAGGTGTGTGGCCAACTTAGGCCGTAGGGTGGGTGAGAATTACTCAGGAGTTAAGGAGTCGCTGGGAATAAGGGGCGCCCGACGAACCGTTAGCCGTATGAACTTGAAAGTTTGTACGTTGATACATAATTCAAAATTATTACATGCCTTTATCATGGTTTTCCCAAATTCGTCCTATAAAGGTTGAAAAAAAGGGGGTAAAAACATTTCGACTTCAATCTTACTACGCTCAACTTGCCATTATAATATAAATGGTTTTAATTGTTAGGCAATACTTCAACGAGTATAGTATTTTGAGCTAACATTCATCTTTCTGGTCCATACAGAGGGTGAGATATAATAAACTGAAAATATATCTTATTTGGACAAGTGCGAAACATTTTTTTTTCTTCGATTACATTTGTGCTTAGAGCTTAAGGATAGTTTTATATTGCGTTCTGAAAACAGAACATTGTACCTACAATTAAATGCTCATGAATCGCGTAGTTGAATCTGATGTAGGGAATGGATATGCATTAAACCACATAAAACAAACTATATACATAATGTATATGTACATATATGTAAGTAGTTTGTGATGCGTAACCAGGTAGGTATGCATAATCGTACATGAATATAGCTGAGAACTGTAGCTATGGAAAGTGTAACGATATGATCGTATAGTATAAAAAATCAAATCATACCTGTCGCTAATTTTCATCTATGTGAAATATTATGCCCATTGACTTGGGACTTGGGACTTGGTGCTGGTTAATTTCTAATCACAATACAATAAAATAATAGTACAACGCAAAAAATATGATTAAACGATTTGTTTATCCCGTAAGGCTGTCAGGGTGAGCCGTGTTTTATTAGTTTTTTTAGGCTAGGTATGATGTATTGTATTTTGTTGCCCGTTTAGGTTTTAGTGTAGTGATAGAGGAGTAAAAATAAAGGGGGGAGGTACCGTTGTCATGGTGTTATCATGCTGTTCGGGTCAGTATAGTTTACGTAAGGTTTAAGTTGGTGACTGCCGAGGGGTAGGTAAAGGGGTGGTAGATGTGGTGGTGGGAGATGATGGGAGAAGATGAAAACGCGGTATAGGGGCTATCTTCGGAACTACTCGGTCATTGCCGAAGTTAACCCCCGACAGCCATGCTTTTCACATGGACAGCTACATAGTTGCATGATCACGTGTGAGCTGCAGTCGTAATTTGTTTATACTTGCGCACACTAAGAAATAACATATCCCTATAATTTACAAAAAGGCATTGTAAACTATGAATTTTATTATTATTATGAATTTTTCAACTATGTATATGTCTACAATATGATGGGCAAAGCAAAGCAAACCCAAATTTTCATTAGGAACTAAGGCCCCAAAAAAGGAAATAACACCCCAAAATTTATTTTATTTAGATTAGACCATAGATAAGGATGACTTTTAAAAAATGTTGCAAGTACGTGGTCTTTATTGCCCTCAATAGTGTAATAAAGCACACGGGTCTTAATTCACACTTGTCGTGGGCGTTATTGCATTTTAGAAAGTGAATTTACACCCATGAGCGTTATTTCACTGGGCGTTATTGCATGCACCCGCTAGTTATATATACTATTGGTTCCTTACGTCTGATGATAGCACGCTGCGATTTTTTTTCATAACAGATGGCCTACCGACCGAACTGTTTCTATCCTCAATATTCGTCAAAGTTTTCTCATTTCCCTTTCTAATGATGATCGTGTGGAAATAGCTAGTTCTCATTAATTTTTATTTATTTTTTGTTCTATCCCTTTGTATAACTTTGTGTTCACCTATATTGAGTTGAGATATGCTGTTTGGTAAACTCCATTTCCTGGTAGTTTAATTGTTTGAAAACTTTCACCTAAACCCTAGAATAATGTCCTCATTCTAACAAATTTCCACTTAACACAACAAGTCACAACTTTTAATTGTTCTATGAAATGATTGGTAGTAATAAACTTCCATTTCAACCCTACTATCATTCCTTTAGTGTTGACAATACTTTGGGGTGTGTCCTCATTGACGTAATAGCAAACAAAACCATTCAGTTGGCTAAGAACTTTTAGGATACCTGGAATTAAATTAAATATCAACTAGCATGATGACAGATATCTGGAAGTGTATCTATTAAGATACTTTATTTAAGTATTGTCACAGAACTAATTTTCTAGCTTAGCCAAATTTAATTATTGTATTATTGCCATTAGTACAAGCCCATTTTATTAATTGAAATGCAATTTGTATACCAAGCCTTTATTAGAAACAACTTGTAGTTAGCAAATAAACTTACCCGAAATATTTAAATAGCTCATGGAAAGTGTTCAGTCGTTCGGATTCGTCGAAATATTACCAGAGGACAAAACAACTTATAGCATTGTCAACTGTGCTCACTGATTTCATCACAGGTCGCTTACTCTCTTAACTGTCAACTTCAACACTTCAACTGTCTACTTCACAAAATCGGCAGAGGTTTCATTAGTTTTTGCCTAGAATTGCAAACAAAGCAGAGCTGCATAATTTATGTGAATGACCTGAAAATGACCAAAGATACTATCGATATCGATACTTCCACTAAATGACAATATTGCCATATTGATTGTGAAACTTAAGCAGCCAATAGTGGACACTTAAGAGACAGCTAAAAAAGGTTTGAGAAGTTAATTTGGATTTGTTTTAGTTTAGTTTCGGGAATTTGATTTAAGCGTATAAAAGAAGTAATCTAATAAAGATACAAAACCTACTCAGTTCGCAACTTGAATACTTTGCCGATATCAACTTTAGAATGTGGTTAACAACGATCTAGTACCCAGTTAAATTAAAAAGGATCCCTGCTAGATAATTAACAAATTATTGAAGGAAATGGCTCATCAAACAATCACACGCAAGGTACCTACCTACTTTCGAGCCGAACAGTTTTAACTGGTTCTGTAACCAGAATGCTATTATAATAAATGGGAATAAATTTGCACAAATCCCACACAACAGATAGAAGAATCTAAAATCGATGAACTCTGCGCAGACAATAATAATTGTCTTACCTTGCTCCTTGGCTGGGAATACTGCAATAAATTCATTAATGCGAAAAGTAAATCATGGAGACCACCATATACGCAGGCATCTGCTATTGATGCAGTGCTATTATCGGTGGCATCGTAAAGGAATACTATTAACCTTCGGGCACAGAAGGGACATTTTGAGTACAAATGGTTTAATAAGCCTTTAAGGGATTTTTTTTCTCTACTTAGTCGCGATGTGTCGGTGACTTTGCTTGGTTATTTGCGACTATACAGTTCAGTCGTAAACGCTTTTATAGCTTAACAGTTTTAAAGGTGTAGATTATTGCTCACAACATCGCGGCTGAGTATAATGTGATGCCTTGCATACTTTGACCAAGTTTATATCGGGCTGTATAAATGAAACGACATTTCGTTGATTCATGGAGAATTTTATATTTTTGGGTGGGAAACATTAATAGAAAGTACTTTATTAAATTCTTTTATGGGATTTTTCAGTCTGTCAGGTAACTTTGCTCATGGAGAGGACTATTACACTAAATATAGTCATTTTTGGATGAGAGTTTAGTATGCACTCTTATTTGTTTTTGTTTGTAGCGTTGTTCAAATTATTAGAAATTATTAAATATTTTATTTTTAATGTGTCGCGCATTTGGATTTTATAACTCTTGCCCTTAATGTCGAACTAAGGCACGAAATTGCAAGATTAAGATGGGTATACGTTACCGAACTCGAAGAATTCATCAGAATTGACAACCCGCTTGAAGACGTTACTCAGTTTATGAGAGAAAAGTGTATACTCCTCGTTTTTGAATATACATATAGATTATGTAGGTATATTCAGCATTTATCTTAAGGCTTCTTAAGAAAGAAATGGTTAGCTCTATGCCCATTCTTCCTGTGATTGCCCAATGTTGCCCAGCCTAATGCCTGATATCCTTAAGAACCTGTAAAGATCAGAAAGTGATATATCAGAAGTTCTTGAAGTAATGACTTCCAAGTGTTCTTTTCCTGACAGACATTATATCGTCAACAGTAAACTTCATGGTTTCTCAGGCAGGGTTGTCAGGTTTTAAAAACCAGAATCGCCAAATGTAAAATATAAAACGCCAAAAAATCGCCAAATTTCAAAATTTTCACTCTCCAAATTCAAAAACCATAAAAATCAAATGAATTCATGCAACTCGTAATTTTTACGTAAAAAAAACTCAATGCAAATTCCCCAAGCTCATGAAACTCTGGCTGTCCTATTGTCATTTTGTACACCTTGTTCCAAAACTTCAAAACGTCTTCTTCGGGTACACTTTTTAGATATGTAAATAAAATTCATTTGACCAATTGACAGAAATTAATTTTTCCCACTGAGCCTCAGTAAGGCATAAGCTTTTGGGTGGAATCAAGCTTACAAACAGACTTTTAAAACAGGGTCGCAGTTGGCTTAAGCAAACGCCTGGCTAAAATATCCCAAAGAAACAAACGCTGTGTTGCAGTCAGACAATCTTTTTCGCATTTCTCTTAGTAAAACAAAAATCAAATCGTTTACTTGCTCTTTAACTTCATTCACAAGCCCTGTGCTACCACTGTTTTCGCGATTCCTTCAAAATCCGACCCTAAATCAATATCTTTCCAAGTTTTAAAGTTGTCTTCATTCTTTCATTACAATTTTAATATTTCGTCACAGTCATCACAGATGTAAGGTTTGAGTGAAAATTATAAAAAAAAAGAAAAAATATGAGAATTTTGGTTAAAAAAGTTTAAATCGCCAAAGTCTACAAATATCGCCTTTTTTGGGTTTCGTTGCCAAACCGATTTTCGTGTCGCCAAATGAAATTTCAAATCGCCTGTTTGGCGATAAATCGCTACATCTGACAACCCTGGTTATGACCCGTTAGAGGCTTTATCAACTTAGACAAGGATGACTTGTCAAACTGTAGAAGTTCGACTTTCAATGTGTGCGGATACCACGCTTCCTGAATGGAGAATATACAATTTTGAATTTTTTTTACCGCTCTACCAAATTTCAACTTTCTACTACAACCAGTGCTACAAATAAACGATAGATATTTGTTTATTGCCCCCTGACAGGAAAATCTGAATTTGTATGCACCACAGGATCTGGCAGTCTTCCAAATTGCACGATTCTAGGATGGCCGGAAATGCTTGTCAGTTTCTGTTTTTGTGATTTTTGAAGTGAGGAGGACTTTTTTAATGAGCCTGATAAAAACTATAAATCTTTTGGATCAATAAGTTCCGAATTTAGAGGGGGTTGAAAATATCATGATATTGTTTATTTAAAAAGGGTGTGTGCCTTTACTAGAGTATACTTGGCTGGGGCACAACCACGCCCTTTGATCAATTATTGGATTTTCGGCATACCTTTTGGGCGCAGTAGCGCAGTGGTTAGTGTGCTGGACTACTGTGTGAGGGATCCCAGGTTCGATCCCCGGAAAAACACAAATTACATCTTAAAGTTTTTTCTACTGCGCCACCTCTCGCGAACGTCTGACAAACATCCGAGAGTATGACTGTCCTTAAAAAGCTTCTCAATTCAACCGTTCGGACTCGGCATAAAATTGTAGGTACCTTCTATTCGCCCCAAAAAATAGAAACTCACACAAACGAATGGTTTGCGAGAAGCTAGGCGCCATCTATTTTTTTATTTATCGCTTTTACATAAACTTTAGAAGAAGTTAAACGCTATTGTATTGAGTGGCTTGTATTCAAAGGACTGGGACAGACAGAGCGTGCGTGATCTGTCAGCTTAATATCAATTTTCCGAAAATTAAGTCTTCCGCTTATTTGTCAAATCCGTCTGCTCATAATGGCTGTATCAACATGTGACGGCTAAAAACATTAACAAAATAAAATGCGGGCGAGAGGTCTATGAAGCGAAAATAGAACGATGGTCCCCATAGTGTTTTCTAAAAAAATTCTTCCATCACCCGGTGAAAGAAAAATCTACGAAATAAATCCTATCTTGTAGCAGAGAATATTTCTTTAACGTAAAAATCTATCACTACTGTACCATTGAAGATAAGAAAAAGACCGTTGGCGCCTTATGCCATGTTTTTATCTTTTAGCGAAAAAACCATAGTTTTTCTAAATTTACACCTAAATAGGGGTTTCCCAAAAAAAAAAAACCGACACTATACGAACACATCATGCTAATTAGGCATGATGATCATTTTCTGGCCTTTGACATTCATATGCGTTATAAACATGGTCATAGATTTACTGAATTTACATAATTTTAGTATCAATTTCAGTTATTTGACCGTAGGAAATTAATTTGCATTTTCGATATGAGAATGCTTCTAAAGCTCCAAACTAAATATAATGTCGACAAAGCGTACAAGCTCCCGAAGGATTACAACACATCAACCCAAATTCTATTATTCAGTATTTTGCGTCTGAATTTGCATTTTATACCACTCACATCCCATAGTCATAAAAATATGTCCATGTCCTTGTCCAACCCTCTTTAGTTCTAATCCAATTGGATTTATTTTTTTCCATAAAGAAAATTTAGGATAAAGTATTTTATTTAATGAACTTATGGCAACATAACAAATTACTTAACTCAATCTGTCAAGACCTTCGTCTTTGAATTCTAATATTAAAAACACAATTCACTTGAACGTAATTGAACAAAGTATCTGATGGTGAAAATGCTTTGAATTTAAATTCTCAGCTGGTATAAATTGAACATCCTTGAACTACATCTATACGCTGTTAGAGTTTGCAGATTCGCAAAGTTCTACAGTCTACATTCTCCAACAACCGGGGTTAAAGTGATGGCAGTGAGTGTTATTCAAAATTTCCGCTATTAATAGGAAAACGGCAAAAACTTTATCCAAGGGTTACGATTTACGAATGTAATTATACTTCAAGCGCGTTTGTTGAAGGCGTGTCAGTTTAGTGGAAGAACTTTAACTCCCCTACTTATACTGCTTTGCTTATTTGTTTAGGCAACGCTTACCTACTTTGCATTTTAGTTTCTTCTCTGAAGTTTTATTACAAATCTTTCCGTACAATTGATCATTTGGGTAAGTAAATAGCTTGCAAGGATTTTTCTATTAAATTTAAATTTAAAGTTTTCATTAAAGTTTGAGGAATTTCAACTTTAAAATATTGTAATGTATTTCTATTTATGTGAAGGAAATCCTAAATGCTTCTATCCGTCTCTCTGTGCATCAAATTAAGGGTATTCCAGTGAGAATAATCTATCTATCTATCCATACTACTTTATAAAATGCAATACGTCCGTCTGTTCGCCCCTCCATAACTCGAGAACTATTCGTCCGATTTTCATGACTATTTTGCTGGTTTATAGATGTGTGGCTAAATTAGGCCGTAGGGTGTTTGAGAATTGGTGAGGACTAAATGGGTCTCGGGGAGTGAGGGGGGTCTAACGAGCCGTTAGCCGTATGAACTTGAAAGTTTGTACATTCATAGCTAAGTAAAAATTATTACATTCCTCATTCATCTTTTTTCAAAATTCTTCCTATAAGGGTTGAAAAAGGGGGATGCACACTTTTCTATTTCGAACTTACTATGCGCTTAACTTGCCATTTTACTCATAAATCTATGTAGGCCAACTCAAGATATGCTCTTTATTGTTAGACAAAACTACCGAGTATTTTGAGCTAACATTAATTTTTCTGGTCCACCCAGAGGGTGAGATATAATAATTTGAAAATAGATCTTATTTGGCCAAGTGCGAAAAAAAATTGCTTTCTGGATTGCAGTTGTGCTTAGGGGTAGTTATTACATTTTTGTAAATAATCCAAATAAAAAAACCGTTATTAGTAGATATACATATTTATCGAAAAACTGGGTATGCAATGCATTCAGTCATGCAAAAATTCAAATATAAATTCATATACAAATCGTTAGAGCCGTTTTTTGAAATACATAATCAAACTTGTTTTAAACTGTTATAATGCTCATAAAGTCTCGATCTGTTAACCCACCAACTCCAAATACGAAGTTGGATACAAATCCGTCAAGCCGTTTAGGCTGCAGGTCGACGGATAACCGGACTAACGGACTGAATTGGTGGACCCACTTTTTTGAGTTTCCCTATAATCGTAATGTTTAGAATATGGATCAAAATATCGCGTATCGTGTATTTGTACGAATACAGTATCTTCTCTTACCACGTTTACGAGAAAGTTAAAAACAAACAAAGATGTCAATGCGCATATTTGCAGTGGATTAAAAATTATTATGACTTCAATGCTGTGATTGTAAACCAAAATATTGTATCCAGATAATTATCACAATGTTTGAGTTTTGATAGTGAGCTACGCACGTCGGTAACGGAATTTAGTTTGGTAGTGAATTTGTATTGTTTATCGGCTAACGAATTATATGCAATTTGTTTACTGGTTCAAGTTAATTCTTATCTTCGCAATAAACCTTGTCATGGTAGTAATAAAAATAGCTTTTAGTGCCTATATTATTATTCGTAAGCAATGTTTTTTTTGTAGAAAACTCCAACTTCTTGTCAATGTATTTAAACTTTAAATGATTATTTGATAAATTTAATTTGACGTTAAATATTCTGGAAAAAACCAGCATGAACGAATGGTTAAGAGAAGCTTGCCCTAGGGTCTTATATTGACCTCCTGATGCTGGCTTTTAGCTAACTTTGCTTTTCATTATTTATATATGGTGGCACAAAGTTGCCACCCGATGTTCTTTCGCTGTAATTTTTTTTTAATGAACAAATTTGGTTCTACTTTCGAAATAATATGTTTACTTGATGTCTTAAAATTATGTATTTATATTAATTTATATCGTCTAAAGTGGAAGCCGCCCGAATTGATGACCATTCGGATTTATGGCATATCCAGAACTATTGCAAGAACTTCCGGTAATAGGTCCTTGCACTTTTTATAGATATTCACCCCTATCGGCAATTCCGAGTGAAAAATGTTTTCCCCGAATATTTTTTGTTCCCGGGAATTAAATCTACCCATCGTGAATTTCCATCGGAATTTTTTTTTTCATGGGAATCAGAAAAGTACTTTCGAAAATATGTTTTGATAAGAGAGAGAGTTTTTAAAAAATTAAAATAATATTTTTGATATATTTAGAAGTGCGCATTTTTTATTAGCAATGGAAGCGCATGAGGAAGTGAAGAGGAAGATTCACATAGAATCTTCGGACCTTAAACAGACCAGCACCAGATATCTATATAGGTGAAGAGCTAGTGGAGACCTTTGATACAGAAAGTGGTCAATGTAAAGCCCCATTTAGATGGTCATTTTAGTTTCAGTTTCAGTTGAGCTATCAATTAAACTTTCAGTTGAACAGTTCAGTTACAATGCATTTAGACATCAGTTTAGTATTCAGTTGAGCTTTCAATTTACTCGTGATTAGCCGAAGGTTAGAAGATTATTTCTACTAAAACTGACAACTGAACTAAAAACTTATGGGAATTCCATCATTTTCAGTCTCAGTTTCAGTTTCAGTTAGACGCTTCAATTTTTGCATTTGGACATCAGTTTAACTGAAAGCATAACTGATAGCTCAACTGAAACTGAAACTGAAATGATCGTCTAAATGTGGCTAAATGTGGGTTTGTGATTAAGACTTAAGGTGCTAGTACACGGCATGTAGCAAGCCACATACGTGCACAAAGAGAGCTTGTACACGGCATGTAGCCATTGGGACCATACACTGACGTCAGTGCTACATACATATGTGGTTTGCTACATGCAGTGTACTAGCACCTTTACCCGTGGATTCTTGCCGCAAACCAAAAAATCATTCGGAGTTTCCCCATTAGTTAAGCTAAGCGCATGCAAAGGGGCGTAGCACCTCCAATACAAACAAAATTAAAACATTGTCGTCCGAAAATAAAAAAAAATAAAATAAAAAATAAAAAAAAATTAAAAAAGCAATAAAATACCTGGCGAAGCTGGCGGGGGTTCAGCTAGTTGTTCCATATGATTTAGAATAATCTGTAGCTGTTTTGTATTTGTTGTGTTTGACCTTCATTAAAACTGACAATATGCATTATTTTTTCTAAATATTTTACAGAAAAACACTTACATTGCTACTCTTTAGCTAAAGTTCACTGACGAAATGCCAGCGGAATATTTCGGAAATTTATTCCCGATAGCTATTTTTCCGACGGAATTTTTTGTTTGATTTTAAAATCATTCACGATACCTATTTTTTCCGATGGAATTTTGTTTTCCCTTTCGAAAATTATTCACGGTACCTATATTGTGAAAAAGGGAAACATTTCGGGGGAAATATTATTCCCAATAGGGGTGATTATCTTTGAGGGCTTCACGAGTCTGAGGCTTGTTGACATAGACTCCTGACTTTAAACAACCCCTGCCAAACCCCCACTTTCCCCCTAATGATTATAGTGCTTCATATTATTAAATTTGCATGAACACTAGCAGTATAATATTCCATTTTGAAATATATATTGACCCATGCCAATTGCTGGAGCTTGTCAGAATTTCTTTGACACAATATTTTACGAATAAATGTACAAACTTTCCCTAAGTTAGTCTCATCAATACTTAAGTGATATTATGTTTCATAACAAAGGTATAACTTATTTGCAAAAAATAAATCGATTGACTGACATGATAAATACCCATGTCCATCTGCGTGCTTGTTGGGAATTATGTTTGACCTTCGTTTTGGTAATACCAGTATTGTGACGAAGGCACTTTGTATCCATATAAGCCGACTAAGGATTACCTTTTTCCGTTTTTAATATTAATATGGATGAATCACACGCAGATTAGAGGAGTGCATGTGAGACGGGCGAGCGGCCGCCGGTGGCGATAAATGATTTTATGCTAAGTGATGTATCAATTAGTGATTACTGTTTACCGTAACCACAACGAGGAGAAGCCATTATTAAAGACAATGTTGTGTTTCGCCTACTTTTGGATGGATTGTCTGTTATACATGATTTGAACTATATCGTGCTACCCAGCTATTCTAATCTCGCATTGTAGGTATTATGGGTGTGCTAAACAGTCCTAATCGATGTAAAGACGTATTATCCCGGTATGTCGGGTCTTTTGGGCATACCCAAAGGTCCAAAACAAAATGAACCATAGTCGGTTATCTTTAAACTCAGTGAGTAAGTACCACCCAGTCACCCTATGGGAAGTTACTTACATAATGTTCATATTGAAATGGCAATAGCGGTCATCATCAAGGCGAGGTACAACTGGTACAGTTAGCAATATTGCTAACATTAAGGCGACTGGTGTAATTGGCGAGAGGGACCAGAAGGTTGAGGTCAAATGCCAGGTTGCTTTGGACAAGTACGTAAAAACTTCATTTGACAAAATGAAGGAGGAAGATAAAATCTGTCTTTAACCATATCATAAGGCTTGCAAACTGTTGCAATCAACAGGCCCTGAGGTCGATGCGGATGAAATTGTTGTTCCAATCAATCTGTTGGAGCGCTAAAGGCCATCGCAACAAATCAGTCAAAACAACTTGCAGAATCATTTTATATTTCACATTAGAAAAAAATTTTTTTTTTGCGTGTAGCTGGATGTAAAAATCGTTGAAAGACATGGCATGCGAGCTTTGCGATAGTGTGGGACTTGCGGTTAGCTCACCCACTAAAAAACACCCGAGGGAAGCAAAGTGTTGCCATCCTTCCAATAATCGCACCTAGTCGTTAAACTAATCAGCAATTTGTTTCTAATACTTATAATAAATACTATGCTATAAGGTACTAACGTTATTAGTCTGTTACCTTTTGTTTTTTAATTCTTTATCACTTTTGTTAGTGTGATTGAGTTGTGGAATTGTCTTTATTTTCTTTATTCCTAGTTAACTAGTTCGAATGGTTTTACTCTTCGTAATCTTCTAACTAAACTGTTGTTATTAAGTAGTTTGACTACTTCTGAATTAGCATGGTTGCGAAGCCTACCTTCATGTCGTCTTGCGACTTTCCTGACCTCGTCCTCTACCGTTTCAATTTTTAGATCTCTATGTAGATCAGCGTTACGTATGTACCATGGCGCATTAACAATATTGCGTAGTACTTTGTTTTGGAAGCATTGAATGCTTTGTAGGTTTGTCTTACTTGTGCACCCCCAGAGCTGGAGACCATAAGTCCATATTGGTTTTAGGACTTGCTTATATAGAAGCAGTTTATTATATATTGAGAGACATGAATGCCTCCCTATGAGCCAATACATTTTATTGTATCGTATATTTAGTTCGTCATGTTTTTTCTTGACATGAGTTTTCCAGCGCAACTTCGCATCTAGAGTCATGCCTAAATACTTAGCTGAGTTCGAATGAAGAACTTCTTTGTTATTAATGTACACCAGGTGTTGAGGATTAAGCGAGAAAATAATGAAAATTGCAATAGAACAAAAAAAATGTATACTCATGTGAAATTTGATTTTATTGGGTTACCAAACTGCTGTGGTTGTTCCGATGCGTGCTGTGATGAGACCAAAATCCAAGTGGACGAGTTTCTCTTAATTCAACATCAGCAGCATCGAAGCAAACGTTAATCGCAACAACAATATACACGCACTTTTTGGTGCGTGAGACAACGGGAAGACAATGCGTATAATTGTTGTTGCGATACAACTGCGAACAGGTGAATTTATGTCTTAGAGACAGTGAGGCAAATTAAATTTTGTACAAGTAAATAACAAAAAATAGTTTACAAGTGAACATTAGGGAACAAAATTAAATATAAAGAAATTAGTTACAAATTTAATACAAATAACAAAGAATAATGAATTATTACAAAACATCCCGGCGCCCCTGGAACGAGTTTCAGGAACAAGGGAGTACAGCAAGTTTGTTTATGGGACGAACGAAAGTTCCATGCCTCGTCTTGACTGTAGCCACTCGTACAAGTGCATCAGCTCCGGGTGCCACTGCTTCGATTTTACCGAGAAGCCACTTGGTTGGCGGAAGATTAGGCTCCTTAATCACGACAATGTCATCAGGTTTTAAACTCGTACTGGTTTGTTGCCACTTTGAACGCTCTTGGAGTGTGGTGAGGTATTCCATTTGCCATCTTTTCCAGAATCCTTGTACCATGTTTTGCAAGTGATTCCAGTGCTGCAGTCGATTTATTGGTGTGCTCAATAGATTGGGTTCTGGAACAGCCGTATAAGGTTCACCTATAAGGAAATGAGCTGGAGTTAAAGGGTTTAAATCATCATCAGACACAAAGCATATAGGACGAGAATTTAAAATGGCCTCTATTTGGGTGAGGACCGTGTACAACTCTTCGAAGGTCAAAATTGATGACCCAATAACTCTCCGTAGGTGCAGCTTAACTGACTTGACACCCGCCTCCCAAAGACCACCAAAATGTGGCGCAGACGGGGGGATAAAGTGCCAGGCAATGTTGTCCTTGGCGAGGGATGCAGTTATGACGTCATTGTGGGCCTCGGACATAACCAACTTATGCATCTCAGTCAAGCAACGACGAGCGCCTTGGAAGTTGGTTCCATTATCGCTGTAGATGTTAGAGCACATGCCCCTACGAGACACAAATCTACGCAAGGCCGCCAAAAAAGCATCTGTGGTGAGATCACTCACAACCTCGAGATGAATGGCCTTGGTAGACATACACACAAATAGTGCTATGTAGGCTTTTGAAAGCTTTGGATTGCGTCCGCGAGAAAGCTTTATAGTTAGTGGTCCAGCGTAGTCACACCCAGTGTTAGCGAATGGTCGACTTGGTTGTATTCGCTGAATTGGTAAATCGCCCATCAACTGCTGGCTGGTCATCTTACGTTGCATAAAACAAACTTTGCATTTATGTACGATGCTTCGGATGAGGTTGCGACTACCTAGTATCCAGTATCGCTGTCGAACTATAGCAAACATTTCACTTACTCCTGGATGCAAGTGACTAGTGTGTATATCTGTTACAATGAGATAAGAAAGTTTGTTATTGTTAGGAAGAAGAATAGGATGCTTAAGATTAAAAGAAACTGGTGCGTGTTTGATTCTTCCTCCAACACGAAGCAGTCCCTCACTGTCGATAAAGGGGGAGTAGCGAATAAGCTTTGATTTAAGCGGTAATTGGTGGTGGCGTATTAGGGAACGAATATCCGAACTGAAAGATATTTGTTGGACTGTTTTTAAAATTAGGGTTCTTGCCTTTTGAATTTCATTTAGGCTTATACACGAGGTTCGTCGATCGAGTTTTTGGACGCGACTGTTATATAGATACCGAAGGCAGTATGCGACTATTCTTTGAATTCGATACCACGAGGAGATTTTGTCTATAAGTGTCTGAATGATGTTGATGTCGGATGAAGTAACTAGAACTTGGCGAGAGGATTGCTTTTCCTCAATGTCTTTGAGTTGTGGATTACACGACGCGAATTTAGATTTTGGCCAATGCCCATCACCTTTCGACAGCCAAGATGGACCGTTCCACCACAGATCGTGGCTAGAAAGGTTGGATGGTAGTACACCCCGCGAAGCGCAGTCTGCTGGATTGGATTCCGATGCAATGTAATTCCAAGAGTGTCGTGGAGTAATTTCGAGGATAGCAGCTGTGCGGTTGGCGACAAAGGTTGTCCAGCGGCGAGGCGGCGAAGACAGCCAATGCAAAACAATCTCCGAGTCACACCATGCGTATATTTTTGAGATCTTGGTTGATATCGATGATTTGACAAGATTTAACAACCGAGTCAAAAGCAACGCTGCACAGAGTTCCAATCGAGGAATGGACACTGGTTTTAACGGAGCTACCTTGGTTTTAGCTGCAACAATGATGACTTTATACACTCCTTCAGCGACTTTACAGCGTGCGTATACAACGGCTGCGTAGGCTACCGATGACGCATCTGAAAACCCATGCAGTTCTATCTCTTCATATGATGCGAAGACATTTCTGGGAACACGAATTCTTTCAAAGAAGGGAAGCTCCTGCCTATAGGACATCCATCGTTCGGCTAGAGGGGTAGGCAACAAGTCATCCCAGCCAAGATTCAGTTCCGATGACCACAGTTCCTGAAATAGAATTTTGAACAACACAATTGAAGGAGCCAGCAGTCCTAATGGATCGAATATCCGCGATACTTCTGAAAGGAGAGCCCGTTTTGTTGTTGCATGAGATGGTAGTGTCTTCGCCATGCGGTATGAAAATTCGTCACTAACCGGATTCCAAAACATTCCAAGTACCTTGATTAGTGATTGTGAACGCTCAGTGTCAAAGATGGAAAATTCGCATTCAGAGACAGGTAATTTAGAAAGAAGAGGCCAACAGTTTGAGCTCCATTTTCGAAGCTGGAGCTTGGCCTTGGAAAGCAGGATAACTAGCTCGGACTGCAATGCGATAAGTTCTTCGATGGAATTGGACCCCGTCATCACATCATCAACATACACATCATTTAAAAGAATACGAGATGCATTTGGGTATTCGGTCTGGTAATCACTTGCCAGCTGTTTCAAGACACGAACGGACAAGAACGGAGCGGACGCGGTACCATATGTGACGGTACATAAACGGAAATGTTTGACGTCTTCCGTTGGGTTTTCCCGCCATACAATTCGTTGAAAGTCGGTTTGGGGTTCTTCAATCCAAATCTGACGGAACATCTTTACTACATCGGCGGTGAAAACATATCGATGCTGTCGAAAACGAAGGCATACGCCGATTAAGTCACGTTGGATTGGAGGACCCACTAACAGCGTACTGTTTAATGACTGCCCGTTCGAGTCCTTAGCAGACCCATCGAAAACGACACGCAGTTTCGTAGAAGAGCTGTCAGGTTTCAACACCGCATGATGAGGAAGATAAAAACTGTTTCCCGAGACTGAGTTTATCTTCTCAGGAGGAATCTGTTTCATGTGTCCGAGCTCTAGATATTCCCGCATAAACTCAGAATATAAGCGATGTAACTCGGGGTTGTTGTGAAACCGACGTTCCATTGAGTTCAAACGCGAAACCGCAGATGACAATGTGTTACCGAAAGTTGGTGGTGGTGTCTTAAAGGGGAGTGAAACAATGTATTTGCCATCAGATGACCGAGAGAAAGTTTGCCGAAAATGTTGCTCAGCTGGATCGTCGATGTATGATTCATCCTTAGCCGGAGCAACTTCCTCAAGTTCCCAAAACCGTTGTAACAAGACATCAACGTCGATAGCGCAGTGTAGCGAAGAAAGGGTCATACTGTCTGATGTCGTCTTGTCGAACACTTCACCAGTAATGACCCAGCCAAACAAAGTATTTTGGGCAAGTGGGACACCTTCAGGGCCTTGAATTTGCTCTCCCTTCAATATATTAAAGAGTTTGTCGGCACCTACAAGAATATCGATGGGAGCAGATTGATTAAAATAAGGATCTGCGAGATTTAAATGTTCTATATGAGACCACAATTGAACATTTATCGATTGAGAAGGCAAATTCGAAGTTAACTTATTCAAAATATAAGTATCGATATGTAATGAGTTAGAGTTGAAGCGCGAGAATAGTTGTAGAGAAATACGTCCTTTGGTATAACCTGCTTCAGTAGACGACAGACCGAGAATTGGAATTCGAGCGTGAGTACGAGGATGTCCGAGCCTTTGTGCGAAAGATTCAGTAACGAAAGAAGATTGAGACCCCGAATCTAGCAGCACTCGGCAATCAATGAAAGTTCCCTGAACGTCTTTAACCCTAGTCAACACAGTGGGAAGAATGGTTTGCTTCCAACGAGCGCACTTAGATGAGTGATTATTAACGATTTGCGATAGCGATGGTGCCGAAGGTTCGGGTTGATTTGAAAACGAGGACGAAGGAACAGGGGGAGCATCTGCGGTCTGGGACGAAGTGGATAATTGATTATTACTTTGGTTCTCAGGATGAACTAACGAGTGATGGCGCGATTTACACACTCGACAACGATATGAAGATCGACATTTGTTCGATGAATGTCCAACCCGAAGACAATTAAAGCAGAGCGAATTGTTTTTCACGAAATTTCGACGCGATTCAATGTCAAGAGCCACGAATTTGCTACACTGGGCTAAAATATGGTCATTTTTGCACTTGGGGCACTGTGATTTTACATTCGAAGATTCAACTAAATGAGAGCGTATCGTTGGTTTTACTCGCGATAACGACGGGCGATTATGGGATTGGCATGATTCGAGAGCTTCGCACCGAGATTGCAAAAAGTCTAAAAGTTCGGATATGGTGCAGTCATCTCGAGACCCGACGTGTTCTGCCCAAGCATGGTTTGTATCCTGGTCTAGCTTACTTAAAGCAGATATATCAACCATGGATCGCGATCAGTTTTCTTTACAGCATTAAGGCCACGCACAACTTCGTCTGCCCCGTCAGCGATTTTTCGCAACGTTTGAACATTACCGAGACTATTTGAGGGAAGTGACAAAAATGATTGGATAAACGCTTTCACTATTAAATGTACCCTATCGTATCGCTGCTCTAAGCGTTCCCACGCTTCCAAGTAATTGCTTTCGCAAATGGAAATGTGCTTTATAAGGTTGGCCGCATCATCTCGGAGGAATGATTTTAGGTAGTGAAACTTTTGTGTCGCAGTCAGATTAGATTTGCTATCCACAGACCCAATGAAAAGATCACGAAAAGACGGCCAATCCTTATAATTCCCGGAAAACGAAGGCACAACAATTGGTGGCAGATTAACCGACGCAGAATTACTGTTCGCAGAACAATTAAGTTTCTCGAGGAACGTGGATTGTTGATTGACAAGACGTTCTAAAACCGAACCGTCCGAACCATTTTGCGGTGCGCCTTGTCTGTCACGAATACCTTTCACGTACTTCGAATGCGCCATAAAATAACGTTCTTCATACTCGACAAATTCGTTTTCAATCGCATCATAATCAGATCGTTTCACAAACGCCAGGTACTCGTTATGAACAGCAGAAAATTCTGACCACGTTTCTTCTAGTTTGTTTAACCGAACCTCTAATAATTCAAGCGATTTCGATTCATCGATAGTGTTCACGAAATCTGTTGCACGCTTTAAGCGACCCATTGCATTTTCACGCTTTAATCTTAATATTAACGCACTCATGTTCACAGAATCAAAGTCTATTAAATTACGGAGATATTTGATATTTGCAATGGAAATCCTAAGTAAACTACAAAGCTTTAGGATTGCTCCCTTTCGAATTTATAATCGAGACGTATATAAATTAAAGGAAATACGCAAAGTGTTTAATTGTCTAAGCTGCACTTATTAATTCACATGTAGAACTTCCATTAAAATTTAATTAATTCGGCTTAGAAGGACCAATTTTATGTTGAGGATTAAGCGAGAAAATAATGAAAATTGCAATAGAACAAAAAAAATGTATACTCATGTGAAATTTGATTTTATTGGGTTACCAAACTGCTGTGGTTGTTCCGATGCGTGCTGTGATGAGACCAAAATCCAAGTGGACGAGTTTCTCTTAATTCAACATCAGCAGCATCGAAGCAAACGTTAATCGCAACAACAATATACACGCACTTTTTGGTGCGTGAGACAACGGGAAGACAATGCGTATAATTGTTGTTGCGATACAACTGCGAACAGGTGAATTTATGTCTTAGAGACAGTGAGGCAAATTAAATTTTGTACAAGTAAATAACAAAAAATAGTTTACAAGTGAACATTAGGGAACAAAATTAAATATAAAGAAATTAGTTACAAATTTAATACAAATAACAAAGAATAATGAATTATTACAAAACACCAGGTATGTGTTGTACGTTTTTATTGGTGAAATGAACATGGATTGACTTCAGTTCATTTAATTTTATCTGCCATTTTTTGGTCCAATCAGATATATCACTAACTGTCCTTTGCAGTTTTTCTGTAACTTCCTGCATGGTTTTTCCGACAGCAAGTACAGCAGTATCGTCTGCAAATGTGGCTACAGTAGTTTCGTCATTTTGTGGTAGGTCGTTCGTGTATATAAGGAAAAGTACAGGTCCTAACACACTACCTTGCGGTACTCCCGCTTTTATAATATATTTTAATTCAGAGTACTCATCTTCTTGTTTAATTCTAAATAATCGCTGGATTATATATGACTCTAATATTTCTGAGTATTGTTTGGGAAGATATTAGAAAAAAATAAGACGGTTATTTAACACTCTACAAGTCTTAACGTATATGGCCCATGATAAGGTAGATGAACTGCAGCAGAAGTTTAGACCCATTCCAGTTCTGGACTACTACTGATTAAAGTTGACAATGTAAATGGAGACACATACACCATATGAACAATAAAAGTCAATTTCTTACACATAGTTAGAGATAAAAAAAATGGAGGGCTCGAGGAAGAAGATTACATTTCGAAATTTGCTAGTGAGTGTCTACTGTTCAGCAGTAATATATATTGGCATGTATCTATGTATGTAACTGAGCTTGCAATCCCACAATACACCAACTGCCAAAAGTTGAGCTATTGAGATTGAGTTTGTTTAATTTTTGTCTCTGGATGTCTGACATTAGGGCAGAACTAGACATAAGACCCTAGACAAGACCTTCTTTGATTACCTTCCGAGCATCTGTCGAATATAATTCAATTACATCCTCAACTCCACTTGATCCACTTGTCTCTTTTCTGGTACATATTTGTATGTCTCGTGAGTTGTAGTTGTAGTCTTAAAATGACACTTAAGTGGCAAGAAGTCGGGAAGCAGTCATATTGCCAACCTACTTACAAAAAATATAGATACGGGTACATAAATAGCCCTGACTTCAGGTTGTAGTGCTCAATACTATTTCCTGGATAAAGCCCTCCAAAGTCGAAGTAACGGGTATACTATACCCGCAGTGTGGGCAAAACACAATAGCATCCTGTGGATAATGGATCACAGTGCAACGTTAAGAAAACCATTTCAACCATTTATTTTATTTTTCATTTCAATCCATGATTTGAGGAGCTCTTCTATTCGTCGGTCGTCGTCCTTGGTTGAACAAAACTGCAAATCACTGTAAATAAGCGATGTAATATGTTCTTCTAAAAGCATACAAATGACTCGCAAGTAGCGCAAAATAAGGCACAAGTACAAGTGAAGCGGTCTTAATGTCAAACCGATGTTTGCACATTTTATTGAGGAAACATTTTGCAACCCATTATCGACAAAAGGTAACAATTTTTCAGTTCAAACTGACACTAATGAGAACAAAAGGATACGTTTCAGTCGAAAAATCTCAATAACTGCTTTTAAACCTTATCAAATAAATTGGACATTTTTTGTCAGGGTTTATGCTTTACATGGCAACTTCTGTGTCAATTCATTATATAAGTGCTACACAATGGTTAGAAGTCGTATTTTAAACCATTTTACAATTCCTTAGTTACCTTCCTGTATCCTGTATGCTTATCCAAACTCCATCTATTCGCAGGCGAGAACTCAGAAAATTTTATTCAATTCCCCATCCCCATGAGAAATTTGTTAGCCCGGATAATCCAAGCATAACATTTTCATGCAGATTTCTCTTATCTAATTAAAAGTTTCTACACAAATGGGATTCTCTGTCATTCAATGACATTGTGGATAATAATTTGTGGCAGCGTACTGACATCATTCCCTAATTTTGCCTTTTCAGATCTTTTGCCTTTCATTTATGATTAGGTCTTTCGTAATTGCTCATAATTATGTTAGACGAATAATAAAGAAGAAAAAAATGGAACGACACATAATTGGAAATACACAGTACCGTATTTGTCCCAAAAGTGATTAACCAAAAAAGGATAACCTTGAGGGGTATATAATTACCTATCGCGAAATTTCGAATTGGATTTGGATAATGGAAAATTTAAGTTGTCACTGTAGCAAGCCTTCGATTTTCTCATTTCAATATTCATAAGTTAGCATTACAATTCCGAAATATGATTTTTGTCCTTGCAAATTTTGAAAGCCTCCAATTGTTTGGATATCAGAACCGTCGTCCAGGCGGCCTACATTGGCTATCTTCTTATGGTCAAGGTCGTGTTTTGTCATACGAATTTTCTCGCCAGTGCTATAACAAAAATTCCTTTTTTCCTCGCCTGGCTGGAAAAAATACCGTAAATTTTTCCAAATTACAAAAAGAAAACAGAAATTTAACGAAACGAAAAAAACAACAGCCTCAATAACTATATGGGGAAAACCACTCCTGTACGAGTATTCCATGAAAAGCTCCACGCCATTCAAAAATGCGCCAATCGCATCCAAAAAATGATCATGAAAGGCGTTCATGTCTATATATTCCGGGACAGTCAAGCATCTAAAAAGGCGCTTAGTTCACCAATGATTGAATCCAAATCAGTAGTACACTATTTCAACACCCTTCAAAGTCTTATCCTCGAGAATAGAACCAAATTTATGGTGTGTTTCCGTCCATGAGGGCTATATAGGAACAGAAAAAGCCGACGAATTGGCGAGAATGGGGTCAGAAACCCCTTTCACGGGACCGGAACCTTTGTGCTATACTCCAAATCGGTTAAAAACTTTGCCATAAAAAGCTGGGAACACACAAAATGTTTCTCATATCAGAAGAAAATCTCAGGTTTAAGACATGGACAGCTCGTCCAGCCATTCAATCACAATGCCAATAGAAGATACAGGTATTCTATCAGCAGATTCAGGTGTATGAAATAAATGGGGTCGTTATAAAATTAATAGCTTGAACTTTTTTGTTTTCCTGAAAAAGAAATTTTAAGAAGTTTCCCTTCTGTAGTTATGGAAAACAGAAAGGTACCCTTTTTTAACTCATTTCGATTACAAATATTACCTCAAAAAGGGAAATTTTCCACAATCTGGGCAACATTGGATACGAATGCAAATATCCACTTTCTCACGAGATTTCATTTGTTTTCCTACAAGTTTTTTAGCTGTCATTTTGTTTTAGTTTTTTTTTTTTCTCATTTGACACTAGCGTTTTTGCGAGATAATCTATTAAAATGAGGGCTTTGAAGAATCTAGTTTAGTAAGTTTGACAGCTCTATACATATACACGTTGCTGAGTTTTCATTGGAATAGACTGGTCACGTGAAAAGTTCAAGTCAAGAATTTCTCAATTTACTATTAAGTTGACGTGACGTCTATTTGTGTCAACAATCAACTGTGTCTGAGAACTCAGTTTTGATTTTGACATTTATTGGGTTATCGGAGAGTATGGGAGAGCGCAGTTTGACATTTCGTTTCGATTGCACTTACGTAGAGAGCACCAACCAAAAACTTCGAACCCAGGTAAAAACTACCTGTCTCGATAGACACGACGTTCTTAGGAACAGTGCGCAGTCCACTATTCCTCTACCTGCCAAATTTTATTTCATTGGAATGACGCCTTGTTTCAGTGTGTAGCCCCATGGGAATGAAAGTCATGCCCATAATCGTGTGTGCATGCACAAAGGAAATCATGTGTACCAACTTAGAGATATAAAAGTTCAGCTGGCTTCAGCTTTCTTACAATTGTCCAAATGAACTGCTGGCTGGCGAGGTTCCAGAAAAACACGCATATTATTTCTATATCACAATTTAATTTAACAACTTGTTTCCAAATGTGAGGTTGAAATAATAAGAATGGCTCCTGCAGTAATGGTATGCAAATACGAATGCTTTGTATTTCCGTATAGCCGCAGCTACCATTTCACTGAGTTCAGCAATATATTTGTAGATAATAATGGAATGCAAACAGCACATGTTTCTGAGTAAACGGAACGGAACACATTCACTTGAAATGCCATTCATCAGTTTGGTTAATTAAATGCATACCAACATTCAGATATCCCTCGGCGAAAACCAATGCTTTTCGTTAACATTTCTCTGTCTTAGAATGTGCAATTTTATATTCCATCAACTATTGGATATAACCCTGTAATGGCTGTTGGCATAATTGAATATTGAAGGTAATAAAATCGTTGAATAAAATGCCAAAAACAGACAGGTCTTTCGTTATCTTACTTTTACTATATTGATACCATAAAAGGGAACATCAACCGGATAAGTGTTTCGCAGACCAGTTTTATTTGCACTCTATTTCAATTGACGATGTATCTGTGGAAGGTAAAAATACGAAAGTTTTTTTTTCATATAAACTGAAATTTAAGAGACGTTCACCTAATTAGAATGAAAAAAAAATAAATTCCTGGGTTGAATCTGAGTAAAAACATCTCACTTACCAAATTTCCCAATTATCGTGCGATACATAAACAATATGTTTTCATCGCTAGACGTTTTTATTTACACGAATGTCTCTCCTTAAATAACTTTTCCACTCATCCCTTATCAACCGGCTGAAGTTATTTTTACTTTTTAATTTATGTAAAGCCGAGGCGCAACTTTATAAGCAGACGGTAAATATAGAGCCTACAGAGAATTTCTTGTAAATTTGCTTCAGTGATCCCAAAATAACGATAAAAAAAAAACGGTCACCTCCCACAATTCAAAGGATATTGTTCTCTGATTAAACACAAAATAATAGGCTTTAACACGAGAACGTGACTGCCGATACAGCTAACTCAAGCAGCTTGGGGGTTTTGTGTTCATTGTATTTTAGGAAAATTCTTTTATTGTTGCTAAACAGCCAACCGAAATTATACTGATGTCATAAGAACAATAGAGTTAAATTCATCTTTGATTTAAGCTGCTTAATAATTCCTTACTTGGAAATTCATTCAAAACAGGTGTTCGTATTAATTAACATTTGTTAGGCAGGGACATGTCTTTAGAAAAGAAATGCCTAAGCGCAGTGAAAAAATCTATTTTTGTTGGCAAATTGAAATCCTATGCGAATGGAGCGATTGTAATGACATGACAATGAATATCTAATATTAATTTAATTTTGAGTTATGTAATTTCAATGGGAATCAGTCTGCGGAATTGGTCATGCTTTTAAAAATGTTCATACAAACATGCAAATTAGAGAAATACGATCTGTTACTATTACTAGATATTGTACGAAATTAAGTCACTGCGAAGACGTCTGCTCATAACGAGAGGGAGAAACGACCAACCACTTGGCATGTCGTTTTTGATGGCATTTTTTGTGGCGGTTTTAGTGGCATTTTTGTGTCGTTTTTAATGGCGTTTTCAGAGTCATTTTTGGAGTTGTTTTCGACGCGTTTTTTTATCGTTTATAGTTTTTGCAGGGGCGCGGGCGTAGCGAGAATTCGAGCCTTGGGGGGGTGACATTCATTCAAATGTCGACTTATTTCAGGAACTTGCCGACTGTATAGAAATTATGAAAATCGGCCCAGCGGCTATCGAGTTATATCTAACGTCATCGAATTTCACCCCATAGAAGATATTTTTTGTATGGGAGGTCCCAAGCACCTTTGTCCAATTTTGACCAACACAGGAAATATCCCGGGCCAATACCTAAGGTCACCTGTAAATTTGAACTCAATCGATTCGGTGGTCTTCGGGATATAAAATTTTGATTGTTTTTGTTTGTATGGGATTCGCCAAACAGGAATACACCTGGGCCAATACCTAAAGCACCATTCGCATAAGAGCGACCAACTATCTACAAATGAACGAATATTCGCAAGTTTTGACAGTCCGGTTAAATGAACACTTTTCTAGGTCTCGGCAGTTCGCGAATTTCAGCCATCAGAGTGTATTAAGAAAACAAGTTTATAAACAGTTTAAATACGGAATTTCGTTTTCCAAACTTTTTGCCGCGAACGAAAACACCCTTGCCGCGAATTGTCAAAGTTTGCAATCCATCCAATCAATCAATTATCCGAGTTCGACAAACTAGCGAATAACATATTCCTTCGAATTTAACCCCAAATTAAAGATGCCGCCCGTTCTTTTTAAAATCGAAACGAATCTTGCTAAATTTTAAGGATTTCAGACGGCATATTCACCGATGCCGACCGTCCTTTTTAAAATCGAATCGAAACTAGCTAAATTTTAAGGAGTTCATGTGGAACCTTTGAAAATGCAGACTTGTAGGTTTACATTTTTTACAAGTTTAAAACCTATACCTAATGAAAATCCAAAACTAAGACCTAATTTTTGAAAATTGCTCGTTGATTTGACGACTCTTGAACAGTCTAATGAAAATCCAAACTCAATTCTTCTATTTTAAAATTTTGTTCAGACCTAATTTTTGAAAATTGCTCGTTGATTTGCCGACTCTTGAAAAGCGTGGGGGTTGCGTTAATATACGCGCCAAAATGCGCGTCAATATATGCGCCCAAAAATATGTACGTATCAATATACACGCCAAAATACGTTCTGTGTTTGTTGATCGATGATCGGCAGCAAATAGATATTTACATATGTTCAGCTCCACATCTCAAAATCGAAGGATTGTAGAAATGCGGAACAAGTTCATATAGACTGACAACAGATGTTACTGTTTGGCACGTAAAAAACATTTGGCGCCAAGGCTTTCGGTAAGTTAGGTGAATGATTTGAATGATTTGGGACTTTAAAAATCTATTACAGTTGATTGCATAAACAGTTTTAGAGTTCTATGGTTGGATACTGAAATGCCGTCGGGTCCCGTTGCTTTTTTACCATATAGTTCTTTAAGGAAGCGTTATATCGCGCGCTGTCGAAATGTTATATAGGTACCTAGATACCCCTGATTGCACTCGCATGATAGTTGTATAGTAGATGCATAGTACACTTGTACACAATTTAGAGTAGAATTCTCTGAAAAATATGCATGCAAAAATGTCAGCATTTTCTTTTGGTCTTCTTGCTACCATCGCAATCGTTTCCCTTCACCCTATACCCAAAGATCTCTACGTATCGTTTATGTTATCGTTCTTGTAGCCTACCCCTACACAGCCCAAAGCGCATTTGCCTTCCCTCAACATGGCAATATTATTTAAGCTACACAATGCCTTAAAGGATATGTTCAGCATAACATCCATTTCAACCACTTAGCGTATGATTAATGACAGCATTGGGTGCAGCGGAAAATTCAATAACTATATATTCTCTGTCACGAGGATATTATTTTACACCCAATGGCTATAATAAGATAGACATACCGCAACTGGTATTATCCAAAGACATAATCGTTATGGCATGTGAGTTATATATACGCAAGCGTTGAAATGGTACCTACTTCAGACTGATAGAAATCCAATGACAAACACCATCTACTTGTGGTAATATTACCAAAGGATTAAACTTGATAAACGAGTAAAGCAATGCGTAAAAATTTAATCGGCATTATTGGACAGAAAGCGTCTTGTTGTTTGAGAAATTGTTGAACCTATATTCAAGCCAAGACTCTTCGACCCCACAAAAGGGGCTTGTATACACAATAATTTATACAGCTCATGTATTATTCAGAAATTCCCTCCATTTCGTCGAGAAAAAGTTTCTAATAAAGCAAAATGTTATGTGGGTGTAAGAAAATAAAAATAAAAATATACATGCAATTGTACATATACGTATGCGTGTATTGTATGTCCTACTACTTCAGTTCAGACTTGAATTGCTATTCAAGTCGAGATGTCAGCATCAACATCGTGCTTGTGTTTTTCCTTTATAAACTGACCTATAAAATGGAAGGAAGGACATGTACGATTAATATAGCCCTGCTGTGGAATGCCTTTTGTATTCACCCCTTTTTTACGGGTCATATAGTAGGAGCAATGAACATTTCAAGATTGTCAGCATAAATCTGGAATGACGGAAGTTAAGTTAGTTTACAACTACTGCATAACCCAAGTAAGTATATTTATTAAGGGGGTTTAGCTATTTAATGTTATTTAGCAGTAGAATCGAAGACATTTTAAATTTGTTATTCTAATAATTTAGAAGAAATTACTAAGAACTTTTTCGACACAATAAAAATATTGAACACATTTAATATTGATCCATCCATAAAATGGTCAAAATGATGGATTTTTTTATAAAAAAAATTCAAAATTAAAAATATTTATGTAAATAATTTAAAGGGTGTCCCATAATTCACGCAAAATGCAATTTTGATAGAAAACACCGATTTTTAATTAGAAAGCTTACATTTTTTTTATAGATTCATAGAGTATACATATACAGATTGGGGTTATGTATGGAAAAACACATCGGATAAATGGCCGCCACGACTTTGCTGGCAAGTACGTACTCTCTTATTGATATTTTCTATGACCTTTTCGCATAAATGTGGCTGAATTTCATTAATACACCTTCCAATTTCTCTTTTCCATACGTTGGTGGTTGTGGGCTTGTTGGCATAGAACCTTGACTTCAAAAAAGTCCAATGACGTTAAGTGGCAAGATCTGAATGGCCAATTCTGATCGCAAAAACACGCACGATTGTGAAATGACTCATGCAGTTATTGTTTCTCTGACTGTACCTATGGCATGTGGCACTCTCTTGCTGAAACCACATGTTGGTCACATCCATATCTTGTAATTTAGGCACTAAAATCTGGGTTATCATGTCACGATAACGAATGCCATGAAGAATGGTACGATAATGCCTCCAGCCCAAAATCACGCGTTGTGGATGCATTTGTTTCTCAACAATTACTCGTGGGTTTTCTTGATTTTGACGATTAACGAAGCCATCAAATTGAAAATGAGCTTCATCACTGAAGATGATTTTGTTCGAAAAATCAGCACCCACTTGTTGTTATTCCAAAATCCATTCAACAAACTCTCTTCGCGCTGCATGATCAGTAGAAGTCTTCAGGGGCCAGATCGCGTAAAATAAAAACGATCGAACGACATCGTTTTCACTAAAGCTGTCTCTATCATATCTGTAACAATAGACAGAGACTGCTAGTATCGAAACGACGTCGTTCGATCGTTTTCATTTTACTTTATCTGGGCCCAGTTCTTGAGTCAATTGAACTTTCTAAGCACGAAGTTGCAAGTCTTTCGTGAGAATTCGCTGTAGAGAACTTCTCGAAATGCCGAATTCTTGACTACGGTGCCGAATTGATGTTCCTGGACTGTCTGCACTGTACTATTAAATGGCGCAAAATTCAAATTCTGCGTGAATGGAACACCCTTTATAACAACAACCAGAGGCAAAGTAGTCTGTGGCTCTCAGTCACCAAGTGTCGAAATAGCTCAGTGGTTAATATGCTGAAGCCTTAGTGGCTCTCGTTCAACCCCGGGAAAAACACTTCACAGTTGATTCCACTGCGCTACTGCGCTACGGGAACGTGACCATAGGTGTAGCTTCTCATAGCCATTCCCTGGAGTGAGTTATTATTTTTGTATGCTGGATCATTAAGCGACCTATCTCAGGTTCGAGCCTCAGAAAAAAAATTGGTATTTCATTTTCGAAATATATATTGTATTGGAAAACGTATATTTCTCATTGAAGAAACCATGCCGAATTAAAGATCCCGAAACAACGTGTCCCGACGTGTCCAAAAATATAATTTTAGAGTTTCAAACATAAGCAAAATTAGTTCCACTGCCAGGAAGCCGTCTCCTTTTGCAATGGTAAAACCTATATTCATTATCGATAAATTCAGCAAAATATGTAGGACCTAACCTATATTATATTTTTAAAAAGATTACATCGATTTCAATAGATAAGATCGCATTAAATATTGAATAGTGTGTTGGACATACAACATCATTTTTTCATTCAGTGTTTTCGAACCTTTCCTTTGTTTTGTAGATTACGAAAGCTGGTATTACCATAAATGTTTCAGAATTCAGAAGCAATAAGTTACGAATTGAAATGAAAAAGCAGAAATAAAATTGACACTTTCAAGCTTCGTTTATGTAAAGGACCATTCACATGAGAGCGAACGAACGAATTGATGAAATGTGAAAAAACAGCTTTTTAAGCATTTATGAACTAAAAATTCCACATTTTACCATTCCAAGAGTAGAATAATTAATTATCCCAACAAAATGTATTAAGAAAACCAGTTTATAAACAGTTTAAATAACAAAATTTCAAATTCCCAACATTTTGCCGCGAACGAAAACACCCTGGCGCGAATAGCCAGTCTATTTACAATCCACATCATTTAAATCGCGTTCCACAAAGTCGCGAATAAAAAATTCGTTCGAATTTAAGCTTATTCCAGAGGATATCTTTGAATAATAAAATGTGCAATTTTCTATTTATAAATCCATAAAAAGTGGTTTGTTCGCACTTCATCAATTCGTTCGTTCGCTTCCATGTGAAGGATCCTTAATTTCGAATTTTTTTTTCTCTTGATGATAACGAAAAAAACCCGGACAATCTAGAAAAACTATCCGGGTCATTCCCCGCATAAGCGAAAAAGAGTACATGGTCGGAAAACACAAGTTCACAGTCACTTTTTAACTGTAAGATCGAAAAATCGATTTTATGGGTCGCACTTATCCCACCTCACCTTTTGGATGTCGACAGCGAAACCAACCACACACACCAACCACATTTTCATTTGTTGTTCTTTTAGTTAAATTGTCCCTCTTTGAAGTGACAGATATGTCAATAATTAATAAATAAATAAATAGTTAGCGCAACAGGTGCGTTAGGCACCCTAAACCTAGTTTCTCACAACCATTCGTTTACTTTTGGGACGAATGGAAGGGACCTACAATTTTATGATATGTCTCGACTCTCGACGGCTGAATTGAGAAGCCTTTTCAGGACAGTTCTCGACATGGAAAAAACCTTAAAATGTAATAATTTGTGTTTTTCCGTCGATTGAACATGGGACCCCTCGCTCAGTAGTCCAGTACACTAAAAACTAAGCCACTTCGTCTACAAATGTCAATGCTATAGTTAAATTAATAAACAACTGCAGAATTTCGAATGCAGTCCGGTTGTCCTGTAGAAGTATGGACTTTGTCGAAAGTGGATGGAAGGCTAATTAGGTAAAAATATTCTTCGAATGATATTCGGTCCAGTTTTTATCGATGCAGTGCGGGTGAGAAGAGAAGGTTTTGCCTTTATTTCGACTTCGATATCTACAAATGATACTGTGGAGTATCTATTCCTTGTCTGTTAGCAATTTCTGGACGGTTATTTTGGTTGGGGTACCATCTTGTAAAGTACATAATTTCTTAAGAATTTTCAATCAACTATTAAGTGAGGGTTATATGTTTCTTTTTATTATTTGTGGTTACGCAAACAGGGGGAAAATAGCCTCTTCTGTATACCTATATAAAAAAAAAAAACCGATTTAACTTTACATTTGTACTGAAAAGGTACTCTTTGGAAATCAAACAGAATTTTTTATTTAATGGACATAAATTAAACCACATGGACGAGGTCCTTTTAAAAATGCTTCCTGAAACACTTTAATAATACATACACTTTCATTGAAAAGTTAAAAATTTGAAAGCTTTTATAAAACTTTCGTAATTGCTCTTCTACTTCTATAACCATAAATTGATTTGAAAATGATCTGAGCATACGTTTTTCTTATAAAGAAGAGGAAAACTCCAGTTCTAGTGTGGTAGATTTAAAGTTTAACTACTTCTAATAGTTGTCTGAAACTCTGAAATAGAAATTTTGATGAAAACGAATGGCAAGCTTGTATATATATTATTATACAACATACTAGAACTGCGTTGAATATAATTACCTGAAAAGAAAAAAATAAGACGAGGAAAGCTTTTATTAAATTGTGTGCGTACTGTTAACTGTATTCCGTGAACGTTTTCACCCATCCACAATAAAGTTGAGTCGAGATATGTAATAAGGAATTCATGTCTCATTTTTATTCTGACAAACATTTTTTATGTACTACCTACTACATTCATTATACAATTTATTTGATGCAGACTTAGTACGTGCTTATTTTTCTTAAACAAATAAAAATAACAATTCAATGCAGAATAGTGCTGTAGATTTCATGGGAAGGATACTTTTTTTTTCTGGGAATGTCACAAGGTCTTTTAAGAGACCTTTGATGAAGATTGATGAGGGTGATTTTTGATAGAAATTGAGTACTGTATAAATTAGTTATGAATTTGTTGCTTACCTTTCAAAAATAGCCTAAGTGGACTTCATGGATGTGGAGAATATTATAAAATGTATTTCAGTGTAATCGCTTAGATTACCACGGACAAAGTTGTATAGTACGGAACATTATTATGTATATAATAGTAGTGATAATGATAATGAAATGAGCAATTGATTGGACAGCAAAAAGCTGCCTTGAAATTATTCCGTTCAATAAAAGGATATATAAAGGGTGTTTTTTTAGAGGTATAGAACTTTAAGTTGGCAACACTATTTTAAATGGCGGCCATTTTGGTCCGTTCTTCTTTAAAACGATGCTGGCCAGAACGTTACAGTCAATGGTGACCACTATAGAGCCATAATTACTGATTTTTTCGTTCATCAATTGAACAACCATGATTGCAGGAGCAGTTTCAACAAGACAGCGCAATATGTCACACAACTCATGCCACAATTGATTTATTGAAGGAAACGTTTGGTAACCGCATAGTTTCACTTTGCGAGGTTTAACGCCGCTTGACTATTTTCTGTGGGAATATGTGAAGTCGCTAATCTATGCCGATAAGCCCGAAACGATTGATTGAACACTTTGAGGACAACATTCGCCGCGTTATTGCCGATATACGGCCACAAATGTTGGAAAAAGTCATCGAAAATTGGACCTCCAGATTATACTACGTCCGTGCCAGCTGTGGCGGTCATATGCCAGAAATCATATTTAAATTATAATGCCAGAAGATTATCTTTCAAACAAAGTAAATTTCATGCCAATTTAAAATAATCATTCTTTTTTTATTCAATTTCAAAGTTCTATACCTCTAAAAAAACACCCTTTACAAGACAATGTGTTGTGCTAAGCATTTCTTGAGATAATCACATAAATCTTTTTTAATTGAAAATATTCTTACGCTTTACTTAAGCTTTAGCCAAAGTGAGATAGTTTCAATTTTGTTGGATAGCTGCCCTTCATCATGTTAAACATACATCACTCACTTTAGAAAATGATAATTAGTTTTACTCAACCAACAAGGATCGCCATAAACCATCACAGATTCAAAGCAACTTCTTGAGAAACTTTGTGAATTTTTCATTTCAGATATCTGAAGCAACTACTTCCGCAAACTAAATTTAAATGAATAATTGGTTTTATACGAACTAATATGTAATACTTACATGTACATTGTACATCCTTGTAAAATTTTAATGTAGGTGATGCTATATATTTTGTATTTACATTTTAGTCTTTTATAGCTATTTGAGGGAATACAGATTTATTTAAAATTAATTTTCTTCTTAGAAAGTTCACATCAGTTGCAGTTCGTTTATATCCGGCTCAAAAAGTACGTACAACTTTTCCTGATACTTTTGCGATGCTGAAAGCTTCACATTTTGGTTTCGCTTAGATACTGTTTGGTCTTCTTTGCAAAATTCTTTGATTTTACCCCGAGTTCCGTATAGAATCAAAATTGAATTTCCTATTGAATGCGCGGCTCTCATTTCTCAGAAGAAATTAATCTGTGGTAGACTATTTATTAAAGCGCGTGTTCTGGAAGTGATTGCATCATGCGAGGGAACTGATGCAGAACGTCAAATAAGGTGTTGCATTCTTTGACAGTTTCAAAAAACGGCCCTCCGAACTAAGTTCCAACGGGAACTAACTCCCAATATATAAGTCCCAATTTGAGAAAATTTTGATTTAGTTCATTTAGCTTGTTTTGACGAAAAAATAATTCTTACATACAACAGTGACCCACGCAGAGGGGTTACATAATCCACCTGTGCCTAATGGGTATGGGAGATTAAATGGGAGATCAATTTCCGTAGGCACAGTGGTATATGATTGTATGGGGGGGCATGCTGCAATGCCCACACTGCAATGTCACTGTTGGATTTGGAGGTTAGAAGTAAGTTCATTTGGGGCTTAGTTCATAAAGAACAAAGTCCTACTTTTGGTTTTAATTCATTCTCATATTGGGACATCTTTTCATTCTAGACTTCCTAAAAATCATGGGAGTTACTTCATTATAAGCTAAATAAAGTAGGGCTATAAAAAAACCCACGATTAAAATGAACAAGAGACCGTACAATTGAACTGAGTACAACGTTTTATTAATTCAAATTTAGAGGCTAACACAAATTGATCGTTCAAGAATCACGAGAAGACTGACTTTTTAAGTTCATTAGAAAAAAGTTTAAGTTCAAATTCAATAGTTTTAAATTCATTATATATAACAAAGAAGGATGAAAGAGAATGAATGAGTTAGAGAGTCAAAAAGTTAGAGAGAGAATAAGTTAGAAAGAGTTTTTTAACAAGGGCCAACCTAAGGCTTTTGGAATAAATCCAGTGGATAATACAGGAATAAGATAAAGAATTTCCAACAAAGTTCTTCCCTACAATGCGTATGCGACTCCCTGCCAATTGAGAAAATTTCTTTTCATACCAGTGAGAAACAAAGGCTGCATTATCGACTTTACTGCAACACAATGGTCACTCACTAACTCCTATGAAAGAAGTGCATTATGTAATTGCTCTTAACACACGAACTCTTACAAACAAAATTCCTAACAGTGATTGGAATCATCCCTAATTTTAAAATGAAATAAGTCCAAACTCAAAAACAAATATCTTCTAACCCAAAAATTTAATAAATGCTATAACATTTATTAGCTATTTCAAAATGAAATTCCTAAAGCTAAATAATTAAAAAAGTCATAAAGGGCAAAACATTTAAATTTATTTAAATTAGCGTCAGTATAGTTTCAATTATAATCTTGGATTTGGATGCTGTCAACCCCAACGGTAGCTTTCTGATTTACCTTTTAAATGTTGACATGGCAACAAAAGAGTATTTGGTCGTGTAACGCAGCAGATGATCCACAACTCCACAAGTTTTTATTATCGTATTTGTTAACTTTCTCGTATACGTAGTAAGAGAAAGATATTGTTTTCGTACAAAATTTTGAACTCGAGATTTTAATCAATTCTGATATTACGATGATAGGGGAACTCAAAAAAGTGGGTCTCGCAATTCTGTTCGTCCGTATGTCTGTTTGTCCCACCCCTGGGTAATCTAAACGCTTGGACGGATTTGTTTCAAACTTTGTATTTAGAGTTTGTGGGACTCCCGCGCTAGGGACGTTTTTTTACGCTAGCCTTAATATTAACAGTATTTCCTTTATACAAATTTTACGAAATATTAAATAATATAGATTTTTCGAAAACGGGCCTAACGATTTGAACCAAAATTGATAGTTGCGTTAATGTAGGCATGCTTAACATGAGTGCGTACCCAGTTTTTCGCTAAAAAGTCCACCAACGGCAATTTTAAAAATTGTTTTTTTCTCGAAAACGTTAAAAAAAGATTTAAAAAATTTTTTAAGACACTATTGCCATTCAACTTGATAGCAAACTCTGTTTTTCTCTAAAAAGACTGCGTCCTTTGATATCCACCCAAATCCCTAATAATAGTGCTTTGAAAAACTGCTCATATCTCAAAAACGCCATTTTCTTATATAAAAATATGTAACTGTCAGGTAATGCTTAAATCGATAGTAATACCATTTGCTCAGTTGTGACCTAAACAGTTGCAAAACAGTGTTTTTTGAACCATGAATGCGTCCTTCGATTTCCACATCAATCGCTAAAAATGGTACTTTAAAAACTGCTCGTATCTCGAAAACGCCATATTCGATTTGGATGAACATTTAACTGCTAGGTAATGTTTATATCCTTAAGAATACGTCGTACTCAGTTTTCAGCTAAACAGTTTAGTAACAGTGCTTTTCGAATCCAAATTTGTAACATTTGTCAGCATAATTTTACAAAAAACCGCTCCAACGATTTTGATCAAAATACATATTTGAGACAACGTTTTATGAATATTTCTGAAAAATGACTACCCAAATCCCGACCATTGAAACCATTTTTTTATTAGAAATTCATCGCCTACTTACCTCAGTTCGGGGTGAAATTTGAAAGTAAGTAATAAAGTGTTGTAGTTAATACGTATGTTTATGTAGTACGTATTACTTAGATACTTTTTATTTAATTAACAAGGATTCAGTTACTAAACCTGAGGACATCTTAATTGGTTATGATTTTCAATTTGCTGAAATGACTCTGAGATTATGCGAGATTCGCAATAAAGGAGAAAGTTACGTGCGACCCAGTCGTGCACATTTTTTATCATCCGCCGCAAACACCATTATATGCGTCCATGGCTGACGTTGTGCGAGTATGCCTTATAAAAACGAAAAAACGAAAAGTCCCTCTAGCTTGACCTACAGTTATTCAGTTTAAGTGCTCCCTTTTAAGACTTTATGCGTGTTTTCTTTGCCATTGAATAAATATTTGCCAGAGCGACTCATCTCCTACCCACAACGTTTTTTCTCATAAAATTTATAATACAGATCCTGACCAAGAAGATAGGCTTTTACGACCACGTCATTGTCAAAACTTATGGCTAATAATGTGGTGTAACTGTGATTGATTAATAATGACCTCTAGCGTTGGTGTGTAACAACAAAATGTATCATTGTTTGAAAAAAGAGAAGAGAGCTTTGTAAATGTCCTTTCGTTTATTTTGACGTACATTTTTTGTATACAAAATCAACACAATTGTCTGAGAGATTAAATGTAATTACCCTGAAATATTCAAGTTGAGTGTATCATTATTATGTGTACATTTTTTTTTTTGCAGGAAACACTGAGCTGCGCATTATTTTAAATTACAAAGGTATTTCACTACATGTTTTAAGCATCAAAGTTAATAGAGTTGTTTTTATTTTTTTTTAGTCTAGTTGGGGTACACGCGAGATATACTCAATTGGTTCACGAATTGCAAATTCAGGGTAGATACATCGTAGGGTCGACGCGACCGTTAAATTTAACGATATTGCACAATTTCAATAATTCGCATTGCAGTAACAATTGCAATTAAATTTAATTTCTCTGTGTTTGAGTGTTGAATTCTGTGAACAGCATATGAGAGTGTATTGTGGTTATTCGAGGCAATCAAAAGTATTTTAAAAATATATTTTAATGAAGCTTATAACATTTCGGTGTAGTGGCTTAGTGCTGGACTTTTTGAAAAAAGAGAGTTTAGAAAGGCTCAAACATTTCATTAGCCGTAATAAAGTCTCGTCTCTAGTTTGATCCCAGGAACTAAGTACATCTTAAAGTTCTTTACCACGGCAGCCTGTGCCAAATCTCGTTAATATTTGACAAATACCCGAGAATATAACTGTAATGAGAAAGTTTCTCAATTAAGCCTTTCCGACTCGATATGAAATTGTAGTCTCTTCCATTTGCCACAAAGATGAAACTCACAGATGATAGATTAGTTGTGCCAAGCAAGGCCTACTTACTAGAAGACCCAGCGTCTAAAATTTGACCAAATTCTAGAAAAAAGTTAAACAAATATATTATGAAAGTACATAATCAGCCCTATTGAGGTATCCGTTCGGAAGAAAATCCCAAACGAAAGTCACATCCCTTCGGAACGGAACCCAAATTGCGTTTGATATATCCATTTCGGAACAAAATAAGTGAAGGTATAAACGCCTTCATTTGTCATTTCTATAACTGCAAAATTTTCCGCAGCAATTGGTTGTCGAAGAACTTTTCGGATAAATAGCTGTCAAAAGAATGGCATAACGCAGGGTGCACGTATGTCTGTCATCGGAGAATTTCTCCGAAAGTGAATTGGAAAGGAAACCTCGAATGGAATTTCTCCAATTTCATACAAATCGGAGAAAATTCCCTTCCGCACGGATACCTCGATAGGGCTCAATATACATGACGTCAGATTCTACCCTGAAGATACTCGTACATATTATGTAGACAAAATCGGACGTCATATTGACGTTTGCCGCACGTGAACGGGTGTGGTGATGAAAGATTTGCTGCAGATTTTTTCCATTCCATTTCCATTTTTACAGCAAAGCTGGCACGACGCTGACATTGCAATCGAAAAATATGGAACTCATTGACAAATAAATCGACATACAAACACAATGCAAAACTTATTTCTTTTACTTTAATAAATTTTTGAAGTATCCTATCCCACCTATCCCACAGGACATGCGGTAAATTATAAGGAATTACCTCAGAATGGGGGTGAACATGCCGTTAAAAATTAATTTCTTACATTAACACCTGGATTTTGTTCCTGAGAACCTGGGAAGCGTAAGTGATAAAAACATGGGGAACGTTCCTATCAAGCCTTGAGGGCTTATGAAGAGCGGTACCAAGGTTCTTGGGATAAAAACGTGTTAGTCGATTACTGCTGGTATCTATTAAGAGAAACTGACGCTAATCAGTATAAAAGAAGGAGTAATTTGTGTAATTTCTATGTAGGTCATATATATGACAGGAAAAACCCAAAACGTTTAAGTATATTATTAGAAATCAATGCGTTTAGGCACTAATAATAATTTTCTAATCTCAAAGAACACAAAAAATGTCCACAAGTCTGTGGAGCATTCTAAGCGAACTAAGTTTAGTTAGTTTCATCTATGGGTAAAAAACCTTGTAAAGTAGTGTAACCAAGGCTCAGTCGAAAATCATGCGTTTTGCTTACACGCGAAAAACTTGCAAGCGACAAGCGCTGTTGCAAGGAATTCAAGTGATTGGCCGCGTTCCATTGACCGCTAGATGACTAGCGGCATGTGAAACTCAATACAAAAAAAAAACTGACATTTCACAATAATTGTGCTAGAGTTCTAGCGCAAATGCTGAAATGTCAGTTTTTTTTTTATATGGAGTTTGGCATGCCGCTAATCATCTAGCGGTCAATGGAACGCGGCCAATCACTTGAATTCACTTGCAACAGCGCTTGTCGCGTGTAAGCAAAACGCATGATTTTCGACTGAGCCTCGGTTACACTACTTTACAAGGTTTTTTACCCATAGATGAAACTAACTAAACTTAGTTCGCTTCGAATGCTCCAGAGACTTGTGGACATTTTTTGTATTGTAAAATATAAAAAGATTAAAAATCAAGAAGAAGTCACCCCTTAATACTTTTTTGTCATGCGCGTGTTAACTGGACTTCGTAGTGGCATTGTTTGGCCTTCTCAGACGAAAAAAATTTAATTCGGAAGGCCCTTCAGAAAGAGACTATAATCAATTGTACCGTACCGACTGCATATTATCAAAGTTGTAGGTGTGATGGTGTGGGGGCCCCTTTTTTATTATGGCATCTGCAAAATAATTTTTGGCAACCACATTTAATGTGTTGCCTTCCAATGGTAGATTGAAACTGGTTTTTCCATACTTTCATAACCTTTTTGGAACTCAGACGTGGATTTATCAGCCCGGGTTCTTAAAATGTATATGTAGAGCCAAAATGTGGAGCTATTAAGCTGACCGGCTCTTCCTTCTAGTCAAATCACAACAAGTAAATGAACTTAAATTAAAAACAAGTAAAAGAGTTATCATCAGCCTGGCCGATGCTTTGATACCCTCCACTGTATTTACTGGTACAGGTACACGCATGCGTCTAATATTGGTTTTGTATGGGAGGTACCAGAACTACTTTACCGACATAGCCTATTTTCAATATTAACCTGACGACGGTAAAAAGAAATTTCATTCGCCTATGTCGATTCGTTTGGACGCTATCGTGTTTTCAACAGACAGACAGACGGACATGGCTAAATCGATTCAGAATGTGATCCTGATTCAGAATATATATACTTTATAGGGTCTTCGGTGAATCCTTCTTGGCGTTACAAATGTAATGACAAAGTGAATATACCTTCCTGTGGAGGGTATAAAAAATTAAGTCTCTAGCATGTTTGGTTTGGATAGAAAACCAACCTTAGGGGTGTGCTATTCAAATGACGCGGAGTATCTTTCTTATTAATTACCCATATCACATGCCGGACACTTATGTAGCTATCGTTCTCTATACTTTAGTTACAGTAATAACATGCAAGGAATAAAAACAGCCTCGCACCCAACACAAATCACACCCTTACCACCATTACTACAGCTTAGTGAGTAACCCACGTGTGTGATAAACTTCTTATTTATCTGTGCTCCTAGTGCATTATCTAAATTGATAAAAGACGACACCTGTCTGGTCATATGGCAAGATTTATTATGCTGATAGAGATTATCACACCTGGCAACTCACAATATTAAAAGCAACACCATCTCCTACCACAGAATTTGCAAGCAAAATTCCAATACTCAACGAGCTTCCTTCATACCACCCAAATGTCACCGACAAAAATCCCACATTACACCATGTTGGTGTTTCACAACAAACTCCCAACATACACTCATTCTCCAAGGCCTGGCCACATAATACGCACTCGTACCTAATGCAAGTAGGTATGTATTTAAAAAACGTTTCCACTAGATTTCAGAAGGACACTCTTCTTAACAGCTTTATTACATTCAATTTACATCGTTGCCCATAAAGTTTCTTAAAGATTTTTTTTAAACTTGTTTTCATGTTTCCCCAATTATAGCACCTCATTAAAAACTTCTCTTGGATTTTATTTCTTTCCGAAGGGGAGAAATAATTTCTACGCGAAGCTTAAACTTTTTTACAAATCCCCGTGAGCGCAAGAAAAAAAGTTGAATCCAGTAAACAATATGCCTACGGTAGTCTTAACGCTTTTTGTCAGCATTTCTTCATTTTTTCGTCACCGGTTCACTCGTCGCGGTTAGAGGGAAACTAATTGATTAAACTGATCATCTTAAGAAAATACTTGTCCCCCTCAATTATCATTTTTCTCTTTAATTATGTCCTTAGTTTAATTTTTAATTATGTTCAGTAATGCCTTCCGCTTTGCTAAGCAATCTCTAAATTGAAGGACTATGTATCTGCGCCATTCCTATAACAAGAATAACTTCCTTCTAAATAAAATTACTTTCCTCAAAATAAACACCAGAATACAGATATTTTTAATTAAATTCATTAAAACTGCTTTTGGTTTTCATTTTTGCAGGGCATTGGACAGGATAAAACAACTCAGTGCTGGAGGGTGAACAAAATATTCGAACCAAATTATTTAAGTCAACGTATACAAAATCACAAAAGGCATATTCAGAATTCCGATGGCAGAATCGATATGAAAGAAAAGCCAATTAATTACATTAAACAAAAATTGTTCGGTGGTGTACGTATACAACTGGACATTTGTGAACCAGGGTTCGGGGGGATATATTTTAAAGTTTTCAATGACAAACAATGAATTAAATTAAATTCGAGAGTGAGGCCAGAGTCACGGAAGAAAATTTCATCATTGTGAATGGAAAAATAATGGGATATTTGTATTAAGGATACGGATATCGTTTCTTTCTAAGATATTTGAAAACGTTAGGTATTCATCGAATACGGAAATTTGTTCGCAATGATAATCTGCAGTCGAAAAGGATTATAGCCTTTGGAAATAATAATCCGATTGTTATTTCATGAATATTCACCACCACTATAATAAGGGGTCTAAACGTTTGGCTAAAGCGGCAAAATGGACTTAGATATGAATGCGGGCAAAATCATAAGGACAAGGTGGAGTAAAAGTTGTCTTCTTTGGCTGTTATTTATTTTTCTGATGGATATTTCCGTTGAGGGCTTCGAAATTCTGATGCTTGTTCACATAGACTCTTGACTTAAAAAACTCCAGAAAAAGAAGTCCGTAACGGTTGAATTATGCGACCCGGAAATGCAACTCCCAAAATTTCTGTTGTGGCTCGTGCAATATATGCCGTTGCTCTAACCTGTTGGAACCACATGTTGTCCACGTTCTCCAGTCCCAATTTATCCAATGGAGAAACGAGAAAGTCGTTGAACGTTGAGTATGGCTCTGTAACGCTCGCCGTCCACAATAGTCGTTTGGCGTTTTCGAAAAAATAAAGCCCGACAAAACGTCTCCAGCGTAAACAGCACACAACGCAGTATCTTAGAGCAGGCGTAACGAATCTTCTACGTGTCTGAAATCTGGGTCGAAATTCACAAATGTCAAAGTAGAATTGACATTTGCCGCCATTTACAAAAATCATAGCATCTCCTAAATGATGATGAGTCATGTGTCATATGTGTGTAAGTGCACAGTGCGCATCGGTTGGGCCCTTAATTCTTTTGTAAGGCGAAATAATGCCCCGTATAATACCTGGGTAGAAGAAAATAAACGGCTACGCATCTGCAAGTGCAAACCCTTCCCATTCTAAACAATCACGCGACATCGCAAACAATAGTTCTTATCTCAATCGCGGACAGTATATCTTAACAGGTTTTAAATAGTTCTACTTAAAAATAAAAAAGAATTAAACAAACGTTGTTGTTTTTTTCACGATTTTACCATATTCTAATAGTTTTTAGAGCATATTTTAGAGCATAAAACACCTTTTTTATAAAAGGTTTTTTAGAGCATATTTCCGGTTGCCATACTGATGTGATGACTTATGCGCCTGCGCCACCTTGTATAAAATCTGTCAACAAGAAGGGACACAAAGTTGAGCAAGCAGACTAAACGTCATAACGAACAGCTTTAACTTTGAGGTAAGGGACTCAATCTACCAGAAATGAAATGAGAAATGGTAGGTAAATCAACAATAACATAATGCTCCACAGCAGCAACAACTTCCTCCGGTGGTTAGGTAAAGTACGTCGCACTGGCATCTCTGTGGATGCTTCGTGTGCATCTTCGTGATACTAAAACGAACCATAGTTTTTTAATTAACTGACTCCGATGTCTACCGATATTCGAAACAAATTTGCACAATTTGCAAGTATTTTTCTGCCCTTCGTATATTTTACGATAAAATGACAAAATATCATGAGCACATAATCATCTGTCAAGTTTTAAATTGACCATCACCAGAAATCCTATCTAGTGTTGCCAATTTAAGAAGCAATTCTGAAAAAAAATTAATCCTCTTAACGCATATTTTTGGAACAAGTAAATTTGTTAGTTTGTTTACTAATATTGTCGTTTATTTGTCCTCCATTTCTTAAATTTTCATGATCGAATTTATATTTCTGTACACAATCATCCTGAGCTATTCAATTGTTTGAGAAAGGAAACAGTTTGATTCTCCAATAGACACTCCAAATCACCTCAGAATCGACTAAATAAATAAAATGGATAATATCGCTTTTTGCTGATAGGTCACTGAATTCAATTTCATTAGTGAACGCTTAAGCTAAATATATATATTACATACGTAAGGTAGAGAGGAGAACTTTTAATGATATCCTGCTAGGATTATATTGGTATCCTTACCTCCTTTGTATCTTGTGTCTTACGACAAATGTAACTTTAAGTAAATAAACCTTTCAATTAGATGTGATGGCAGGAGAAAGGATTAAAATGGAAAGGATCCAAGTCAAAAGTTGCCCTGTCAAGTTGTCACTTCTTGTGTTTCACTTTTTTAAATTGAAGTAAAAAATTCCTCTAATCGAGAGCAGATGACGAGGAATCTTGTCTTTCCTTATTGGATACTTTATCAACTACAAACAAGTAATTAATGAAACAGAGACTCCAAAGGATAGACCCATTGAACATTGAACTGTTTATTGGTTCTGTTGCAGGAAATCAAATGTTGACTTTGTGTCCTTTTCTACTTTTTTTTCAATCAATCTGTTGGTTCCCGAAATTAAATGTTTTTCTTTGTATTTCCGTATTTACTTTACTTGAAGTTTTAACTTTGATTAAATTTCACTATTGATTTGCGAAGAAGTTCAATAATCGTATGGTAGGCATATTTTTTTTACTATTAAAGGGTGGTATATATTTAGGATTTTAGAGTTTAAATTGGTTTAGTATAAATAGGAGACGTAGTACATAAGCCATAACTTCCTGGCTCTCCCATAGAACTTGTTTTTATACGCACCCAATATCTAACGATCTCATGCAGAAATTGTGGCTATTAAACAATATCGAAAGTCTGGTTGAAAATGGAGTGGGACTGCGAAAAATAATAAAATAAGTAGAATTTTGGCATTTATTTTTTTAAATTCTCAGAAACAGAATCCTATTTGGCTTTCCTTTCTTTTTTAAAATTTTACTTTACGTTTTTTTTTTAAACCTAAATTATGAGTTTATTAAAACAAAAACTTGTAAATCAAATTTAAAAAGAATAATAAAGTAAAATTGAAAAAAATAATCGTTCTCAAATTATATTTTATATTTTTTTTTTCAAGTTCTTTATGGGATGGTAACTATTGTTGTATTTGTATGATCTTGTATTTCTCACCAGAGTATACTGATACTGTGTTTCTGACGACCGAAGCTGTCCTTGTCGCGTCGGGAGCTTAGACCTTTTACCTGTGTCTAAACTTTATGTTCGTTCTTTGGGTTGAACAATTGTATTATACATGTCAACTCACAATTTTTGTTTAATTATAATTGATTCAAAAATAAGACTATAGCTTCATGTGAAATATAACAGGTATAACGCTTCCGATACTGAGCTCCTTCGAAAGAAAAATACTTTGGCGGATTTTTGATCCTATGTGCGAGAAGGGCAAATGGAGGAGACGATACAACCGCGAACTCTATGAGCTGTACGAAGATGTGGATGTAGTCCAAAAATACTAAATACGTCGACTACATTGGCTCGGTAACATCGAGCGAATAAAAAATAATGCTACAGCTAAGAGAATCTTCGAATCCCAGCTCCCAGGTTCGAGAAGACAAGGAAGACCGAACCTCCGATTTAAAGACCAAGTAATCTCGGATGCCAGAGCGCTTGGTCTAGGAGGCAACTGAAAGCAGCGTGCCTGGATCGCAAAGGATGGTATAGGCTGGCAGTGTCTCAGGCAGAGACTCTTCACGGGTCAGGAGCGAGTTAAATAAGTATGTAACGCTTCGGGGTTTTTTACACAAGTTTTTTTTAAAAAATAATTGTTTTTCGATTTTGAGAAATAATAAATTATAATTTTACAAAGTTCTATACTAAGCATGTACCTACTACTATTTTTCCAAAATACTTGAATTATTTCACTATTCATTTCTAACAAATTTTCGATGTCAAATAAATAAGACACAAATTTAATTTTCTAATTTTTATTTTTTTTTTTTTTTTTGAAAATAAAATTTGTTGGTTTGTTGTTATTATTTACAATTCGAGACTTCGCTCCGGGCTCCGGTAGTAGAAACAATCTTCAAGAAAGAAGGACATGAAACTCAGCGTCAAGAATCAAAAAGTTGAAAAATGATGGAGTCATTCAAAAATGTGGTCCCTTAATTCGCTACAGTCATAACGAGCTGATGAAGAAGCTATACCGAAGAGATTTACAACAAATAGGACCTCCACATCCTATGTTCCTGATAAGTACAGTTGTAAGAACCTTGAATATTTACTTCTCTGTAATTATTCAATCAGTTTATTTACGGGTTTAGTTTGTCCATTTGCATTGGCGCTATTATACGATACCCGGAGGCCCAGAGCTTAGCTTCAATGAGGGCCGAGGCCTGTGCTAATGTCTCTATTACATACATACATACATACATATTCATTTCTAACAAATTTTCGCTCCACACATTTGACGAAAAGAACAATTGCTAACTTCATTACAAAAGAGAACAATGTAATGAAAAAAATCTGAATTTTGCGCCATTGAATTATACTGCGATACCAACGTAAAAAAAACAAGTAAAAGGGTTATCATCGGCCTGGCCGATGCTTTGATACCCTCCACTGCATAAAAGTCATGCAAAATGTTTGCCATACGAGTTAGTATGTGTCTAATATTAGAACTATTTTACCGACATAGACAATTTTCAATACATGTTACATCTGTTACAGAGGTAACAGAACTACTTGACCGACATGGACCATTTTTAATACCAACCTGGCGACGATAAAAAGAAGTCGTCTCACAAAATTTCATTTACCTAGGTCAATTCCTTTGGACGCTATCGTGCTTTCAACAGACAGACCGACAAACAGACATGGGTAAATCGATTCAGAATGTGATCCTGATTCAGAATATATATACTTTATATGGTCTCCGGTGAATCCTTCTTGGCGTTACAAACGTAATGGTAAAGTGAATTATACCTTCCTGTGGAGGGTATAAAAACAATTTTCGGGGTTAGTAAAAATAGAGCGCTATACGAAAGAACAAGGCATTTTAATTGTTGAGCAATATTTTAAAAATAATGTTTGTCAACTACAATCCGTAATTTTCATCTGGATGTCTTCGTTAATCGTCAAAATTGTCGCACTTAAAAAAATCAATAAATAAATAGGTGGCGCAACAGGCGGGTAGACACGCAAGGCCTAGCTTCTCGCAACCATTCGTTTTGTGTGAGTTTCTATTTGAAAAGGACCTACAATTTTATGCCGAGTCCGAACGGCTAAATTGAGAAGCTTTTTCATGACAGTCATATTCTCGGATATTTGTCAGACGTTCGCGAGAGGTGGCGCAGTAGAAAAAACTTTAAAATTTAATTTGTGTTTTTCCGGGGATCGAACCTGGGATCCCTCGCACAGTAGTCCAGCACACTAACCACTGCGATACTGCGCCCACAAAATTGTCGCACTTGGGGTTCAGAAAACCAACGAGAAATTGTTGAGAAACAAAAAATGCATCTTCGAAAATGCAGCTGGTTAGGTAGTTCGTTAATGGTGTTCGTTATATCGTGACATGGATGACCCAGTTCTAAGTATGCCTAAATTACAAGATATGGATGTGACCAACCTGTGGTTTCAACAAAACGGTGCCACATGCCATACGGCCAGAGATATCGGCCGGTTTTGCGATCAAAATTGGCCATCCAGAATCCAGATCTTTGCATAAACCTTTGACGTCAAAAACCCAAAAGAAAACATTCCAATGGCGTTAAGTCGCAAACAAGCCCACGACCATCAAGGACTTGAAAGAGGAAATTGGGAGATGTATATTAATGAAATTTAGCCACATTTATGCGACGGTCATAGAAAATTGCTATAAAAGAGTATGTACCTACTTGCCAGCAAAGCCGTGGCGGCCATTTATACGATCATTTTGAAGTGCCTTCAAAATGGGATTATTATTACTGCTTAAAAAATATTTTCTTTTGTAAAATAGTATTTTCTATTTCATACTTCAAATATAAGTATTTTATTAATATTTCTTTTATACCACGTATAGTGCAGAGATTTAAAAAAATTGGTAAGTCGGTCCTTGTCAGATGATGCAATTCTACAAAGGAGGCAGTTTCGAGATATCTTGTTACTTTACTTACTTAATTAATTGATTCGCGAAATAACCTCAAGTTTGTACAGATATCTGTAGTCTGTTCGCAGCATTTTATGAGTCATTAAAATGATACTGTATTCATTATTGCTTAAGTGTTGCGGCATTATCATTAATAAAATACGCTCGTCTACTGACAATGACAATTCATCTTTAACTGAAAACTGTATCGCGAACAAAGAATACATATTTCCTTTTGTTAAAGAAGCCACTGTCTTTCAGTGTCTGACAGAAGTCAGGGAACAGGGGTCATTAAGTGACTTTTTATGGGCTATTAAAAGTCGTCATCACTTTATTAGAGACTAGACAGAGGCTTTTAAATATAAATGAATAAATTAAGTATATAAGGGTCATACTTTTAATGACAGAAAACTCTACAGTAAGTGTAATTCAAATTAGTTTAAATTAACTGACAGAACAAGACTTCTGTAGAGCGTGCATTTCGTCCTTCGAAACAGAAGCTTTGAAATGATTTGTTGCTTTTTCCGAAGGTATTTGTTTATTACAGTCAATACAGTTTCCTTATTATCCTGAACTCTTTGTAGATATTCGAATTAAGTATAAAATACGAAGAAGTGCAAAAGAATCGATTATTCATCCAATTAGTTTGGCATACATTAAATATGCAATTGTGCTCTATCCCATTCCCAATGTCAAAATGTCTAAGGGTTACTCGTAATCGGATTGGCATTTGAAATATTATAAAGCTACATTTCGATTTGTCTTAGCAAATCCCAAATATATTGCTTTTCTTATCAAAGTCCTAAATGGAGATGAAGGCGGATGGAAATGTTCAACTTTATGCAAACTTGGCAAATACAAATAGTTTGCCGCATGAAAGTGATGCCAAAACCGAACATTTATTATTCTTGGTATCTATTCAGGGTAGACATGCAAATAATGGACATCTTCTGTCAGGATTAATATTTTCTTTATAGACATGCACATAGCACATGAACAATTAGCTTATTGTGAGTGACGATAATCGAAGACAGACATTTTAAAGGCTTTAAAAAAGTAAGTGAGGAAGTATCAAATATGTACCTACACTTTAATCTCAGACGAAATATTTCGAGTTTGTGGAAAACCTCAAAGACAACCCTCTGCGACCAAATTAATTTCATTGTTCAAGGACCTGACATCAAGTTTATCCACATTCCTGTACAATCTCAAGTGAATACATCATTATTACTTTTATATACCTAATATGCTTCCTCCTTGCCATAAAAACAGCCGCAGGAAAAGGAATCAAGTTACCCGCTCTTAGCTAAACAATCACGATTCTCCGGAGCTTCTAAAATTTTCAAAAAGAGTGGGGATGGGAAATGTTCCAAAATCCCAAATTCCCAATTCGAATATTATGCTCTCTCACAATTTATCGTTCTACTGTTGTGGTATTTTCACCTTCTTAAGTTGCCTCTTCTTAAAGTGGCAGACAATGTTTCAATTTGAAAGGAAACTGTATGGAAGGAGATTTGCTGACATTCAAATTAAAGCAGACAATATCTCTGAAACAAATCTAGAAGACAATTTAAAATTTATCTCAAATAAAGAAATAAATAAAATCATTCAGTTGGAGAGACTGTATTTCTTAAATATTTTTAAATGAATCAAATTTAACGCGCGAATAAAAGTTTTCAACAGGCCGCAACTTTCGTTGATAGACTTAAATTATTATATTATAGAGTGCATTTTTAGAGGCTTGGTTCTTAAGCTGGCAACACTGTTTCTACAAATTGTCAATTTGACAAATTAAATTTGATTTGTGGTTAGTGGTTAGTACGTTTTACCATTTTATTATGGGTAGATTAACACGAAAACAACGCGCGCAAATTTTGCAAAATTATTTTTAAAACCACGGTTCGTCGACATAATCGTCCACATGAGCAAGTTATTCGGAATACGGTGAATCGTTTTCGCACCACGTAGAGTGTACGTAGATAATACGCATACCCAAAGACGACAAACAGTGCGGACAGACGAAGTTATTGCCGTTGTGGAGCACAGTATTGAGGAGAATCCGAATGAGTCGATTCGCCATAGTGCACAGTAATTGGAGCCCACTGCCCATCTACTTTGTGAAAGATTGTACGGAAAGATCTTGGCTTAAAAGCTTATAAGATCCGGCTTCTTCAAGAGTTAATAGAGTGACAGAGCTTTGGTTTTAACAAGATGGCGCAACATGCCACATGGCGCGCGACACCATCAATTAATTGCGGGAATCATTTGCTAAGTGCTGAATTTCGAGTAATGGACCTGTAAAATGGCCTCCACGATCCTATGATCTCACACCTTTAGATTACTTTCTTTGGGGTTAATGCGAAGTCAGTAGTCGATGCCGATAAACCAGAGACGTTGGACGATTTGGAAGTCAACATTTGCCGTTCCCATTTGCTCATTTCTTCAAAACGGCTTAGAAATCAAGAGGTCTTAGTCGAATTTTAAAAAGTTTTAGGTTAAATGAGGTTGAAGGTGAAGTAGTTGTCAGCAAGAGCCGAAACATTTAAACTAAGTAGGAAAGCTAAACTAAAAAAAAGCATTTTAAGTAAAAAATTGTAGCAATAAATTTTCAAAATTTTGAGTTTAAGGAACCATAACTTTTTTGTAGCTGCACAGATGTACCCGAAGTGCTTAGGACTTGTATGCGCTACCTACTAAAATGTCTTTTCAAAATGTATAAATCAATTTTCCTATAATAGTTTAGAAGTTATAGCGTTTTAAGTGGTAGAACCTAAAAAAAGAAAAAAAAGGGCAATAACTGTAAATTGGGTAAGAATAGACCCCCCTGCCATACAATTTTTTGTTCGGCGGAACTTCGGGAATCTTCCCTTAAAGGATTATACCGCTTAACTGGGACACCCTGTATATAAAAATGATGTGAAAAATGTATGTATAGTAATTCATCAATTGAGAACGGCTAAGTTTTTTTTCGGTTGTTCTTAATTGCCAGGAAAAGGTTTTTAGGAAAGAAAATTTTGAGAAAACCCTCCGGAAAAGTCGTGAAATTGGAAAAATAGAATATTGTATAAAATTTTATGTGCAATTGTTCCGGAATGACTTTTTGAATGAAAAAATAGAAAATTCCGGAAAACGTGAAAAATTTGAATTTTTTTTTTACGAAATTTTGCATTTTATTGCATGTTTTGATGATTTTGGACGATGTGAAGGTGGAAAACTCGTTTTTAAGGTTAGAAAATTTCGGATAATTGTGAAATTCATTGCGATAGAATACGTTTTGCGTGCATTTTGGGTGGAGAAGTTAATCTGCTGGCGCTTGACTATGGCCAAACTCCCGTTGATGTTTCGACTGGATATCGTTTCCGGCAAATTTTTGCGAGTTCACATCGTCGAAGGAGGAACTCATCACCAAAATGTTCCCGGGATTTCACAAAATTATAAAAATCTCGGTTGGATTAGTGAAGGTTCAATACTAGCAGCAAAGACTAAAGGTAAGGACGTCGCGTCGATAGCTTGAATTTCATTATTCAAAGTGAAATCGCTGGAGAACTGCATTCGTACAAAATCCGTTGACAGCGTGACCGAAGAGGATGAAGCGATCAACTATCCGACGGAATTTTTGAACCCGCTTGATGTGCCAGGAACTCCACCGCATAATTTACAACTAGTTGCGGAATCTGAATCGTCCGAAATTGTGCAACGGCACACGGTTGTCCGTCAAGAAACCAATGAATAATGTGATTCAAGCGACGATCACCAAGTGAAAATTCAAAGGAGAGGAAGTCCTTATCGCACAAATTCTGAATATTCCAACTGATCTTATATTCCAATTCAAGCTGATTGAGTTCCCCGTTCGATTCGCTTTTGCGATGACAATCAATAAATCGCTAGGCCAATCGTTGGAAGTCTGTGGGATTACCCTCGAATTTCCCTGTTTTCGCATGGTCAGCTGTATGTTGCCTGTTGTCAGACAAATTGTAACCAGTTTAGTTAGACGCGAAATTGAAGTTAGCTTTTGCCTACGACGAAGGAAAATAATTCCGAAGATATTCATTGAATTGGATAAGTCTCAACAATAAAAAGAAACGTACATGAAGAAAGTACAGAGTGAATGGTTACAGCAAAGCGTACCAAAATTGATCCAGGGAATCGAGTTGCGACACAATCTGTGGGATGTTGGCTGAGCAGAGTATAAACCTGAATGCCAAACAGCTGTAGAGATCGAAAATCGGAATTGTTTCGAGTGCATTTCGATACTGTTACTGCTCCTCGAAGAGCAATTTGGAGTAGAATCAGAAAGCCTCCTACTGGTGACTATTGACGGGCCACCGAATACTTCGTCCAAATGCTACTTCGTTTTTGTGGTAATTCATTATCCTCGCCGTCTTCCAACACAAAACTTATAATTTGTCTAATAATGTGTAACAATTTCATATTCAAATATCTGTCAACCATTTCGTGAATTTCTCTTTCTGAATTCATCCTCACCACTGCTATGTTAACAGTCATTTCCATTTTTACTACAAAAGTGAGGAAACAAAGGCGCCCGCCGAAGCGGAGTGGCAGTGGCTTGGCATTGGATGGTTTCCATGTAGCATGTGGCATCGCTAAAACCTATGTAAACAAATGTAGACAAGCGCTTAAAGGAGAAGTGGCGGCGACGTGTCATTTTTCAGGTGGCGTGGCGCCTCTGCCACTTTGTCTGGAACGAGTTTAATTTTCGAGTGGGAAGCGGGTGACGGCGACGTGGATTTGTAGAGACATATCCCTTGTAGAGGCATATCATATTATAGAGACTAGTGACGACGTAGATTTTGGCATTACAACTGGCGTAATTTTGTTTACCCGGAAACTAAAAACACGCCAGACAACCAAGTATTCAGCATACTTTTAAGAACTAATGAATCGGTGGCACCAAACCTTGTTTACCACTTAACTTTCATGCCACTTCGCCGCCACTCCATAGCCACAGCGCTCCACTGCCACACCAGTTTAGCGCCCGCCTTGTCTCACTCACAATTTCTGTGAGTTGAGACTTTTCTTCATCCAAAAACTATTGCAGTGAAAAAGTTAAGTTTTTTCAACAACTAAATCGAAATGACTTTGAATGCAAATTTTACCACCATTTTTATTACAGAACTTATGACAGTTCCACGAGTCCAATTCCCACTAACCCCTCTCCAATTGACGAATATTAAAACTTAAAAAAAAATGTAAACATAATTTTCTGAAATTTTCTGATAAAAAAAACAACAAATATCTATCTATCCTCACGTACACATCATTGTCAGTTCAGTCACATATGTGACCCAATCGTAGTCATTCTCATTTATCATGGCAAAACCGATTGAAGCGAAATTGATTTGTCTTGCGAACTGCAATTTCCGTAATGTAAGGGATGATAAATCGAACTTTATCTATGACAATGCATTCGATTGGGAATAGTTTTATCGGAATTCCGTTTTAAAATGTATATATGAATGTGGAAACTGTGCAAGTTTGTGGATAAGGAAAGTGAATCTTATTTTCATTACTAAAGTTTGCAGTTTACAAGATTTTCTTTTACAGCTTCTTGAATTTTATGGGGTTTACACAAGTGCTGTAAGTCGTTTATATAAAAGACAAACAACCTTGTGGGGGAGTGATAGATTTCTGAAATCAATAATGTAAGAGATGCCATATGCGAATTGTGCTACAAAATATTTTAAATTTCGTATTCATGACCATCAATAAATTGTTTGGGAATTATTTATGGTGTAATAAAAATGTTCCCAAAAAAAAAAATATCCCTAATGATACATACATAATACCTAAATTGCAAAAGTTATTTCAACTGCCACACTCAAAGATGGATAAGTGTGGGGAAGGATCAACTTGACCAATTTGGTGCATGAATCCCACTTCGCTTTTCAGCGGAATCTTTTTGACGCTTTATTTATGGTCAATGCATTGGTCATTTTATTGTCCATTTATAATGTTTTTGGGTTCCTAATTGGTTGTTTATATCGATGCGGGAATTTTTACCACACAAACGGTTGGTCTACTATTCGATTGGAATATGTATCTACTGAGAAAACATTTTATATATGATTTGCCCAAATTTTATATTTTCGGCTGAGTTACATTAGGTACATTCACTTTTCTGTTTTCCACTTGCCAATAGTATACCAATTTTGCGTAGTCAATTTAAACCAATATGCAATCGGCCATGCCACTAGGGATTCTTGTCTGCGAGTCATCCCAGGAATGCAATGGTCACGTTTAAATTCGTTTCAGTTATCATTTAGTATCAAAGTCTCAATGGAAACCAAGTGAATAACAAAGAGCAGGTATTAAATCGTACTAAAGTCGAAGCGCAGTAGCGCAGTGGTTAGTGTGCTGGACTACTGTGCGAGGGATCCCGGGCTCGATCCCCGGAAAAACACAAATTACATCTTAGAGTTTTTTCTACTGCGCCACCTCTCGCGATCGTCTGACAAACATCCGAGAGTATGACTGTCATGAAAAAGCTTCTCAATTCAGCCGTTCGGACTCGGAATAAAATTGTAGGTCCCTTCCATGCGTCCCACAAAATAGAAACTCACACAAAACGAATGGTTGCGAGAAGCTAGGCCTTGGGTGTCACCCGCCTGTTGCGCCACCTATTTATTTATTTATTTAAAGTCGAAGACGCCATATTAACCGATCCATATTCTGTTCCAGCCAGTGTTCCCAGGTTGAGGGGAAAATCACCATTTGCCGCTTTTTTAAGACGAAAGGGAGAAAAAAGGGGAAAGGGATAAAAACGGGGAAAAAATTCAAAAAGGGGAAAATCTTAAAATCCTATTAAAACAGTGTCTAAGAAAATCATATAGAATGAATACCTATAAAACAATCTACAAAAAAATAACCATGCTCAAGAAATTTGGCCATGCAACACCCACTTCATTTTTTGTTTGGTTTCTGATCGCATTCATTCTTTTGACATTTAATAAAACCATGGCCATACACTCCTTACCATGAACTTCGTGTACAGAGAGACAGCTAGATTTTGAGTGAGTAGAAAGGAAAGATAGTACAGAAAATGGACCAAAAATCCACTTTCAGAAATAATTTTCGCATGGGCATGGCGCATGATTACGAAGGTTATTTTCCGAAACCATAGCGCTTTCGATAAAAATCTTCAATAGGTATTTGCGTTGGTAGAGTGAGGACGTAAAAGCGGGCGTCCGCTTCGAATTTACCATCAAATTTTTGTATTTTCGATGTCATCACGCAATTTTATTTTATTGCAATGAGGGTTTGTTTTTGTGTATAGCAAAGTCGTTTGTGTGAATGAAAGTTATGCCACCCACCCCTTCCATGAAAGTCGTTTCGGGCGAGACAGGTCGATTTTAGGTGAGTAGAAAAGAGAATGGATCTTCAGTGTAATGCTTCTTTTCTCAACTAGATAACCTAAAAATCTACCCGTCTCGCCCGACACGACTTTCATGGGAAGGCATGTGTGTGGCTCAGCACATAGTGTGTCCTTGCACTATGCCTTCATTCAAAATATTACGCGAATTTCTAGACAACGGCGGCACAACTTAATGTGTAATAGTACTCATTTTATTTTGGATTTTGAATGAAGGAGGGACCAACAAAAAAATACAAATATCTTAAGCAATTGGAAGCATTGCCCGAGTTGGTTAAGTATGCTATAAGATTTGTTCTTCGGGGAAAAAAAGGGATTTTTTTTTGTTTTCTAAAGGGGAAAAAATATCATGTTGGTGTTAAAAAAAGGGGATTTCTTTTCTTAAAACCTGGGAACCCTGGTTCCAGCTATTATTGAGTTTAGTTAAGGGCTCTCTTTCGGACTGACTGAAACTCTAGGCGCCTAGTGATTCCATAAACCTCATCTACTGCCGCCTGAAGCAAGAGGAAGTGCCATAGTGAGAAGGGACTAATCCCAACCTTCTTTGTTCTGCTGTCACCAACAACGTTCCCAGGAGGCTGGTTAATCTTTCAACTAGTTGATGTAGGTACATGATACTTAGGTCACCAGCATGTAGTAGTTGGTAGTTGCATATATGTAAAATAATGTAAGAAGCTTGATATCTCCATATATTTACTTCATTTTAATCACCTACTACTGCAGATATACTATCTTTCATATATTTTTATCTATCTATCTGCTTTTAATCCCCTATCTAAGGTAGGTATATATGAAACATTTTTTGATTTATTATGTATATCAAAAGCCAATTACCAGAAAAGGAGTTCACTATGATCCATCATCAGGCAGTGGCTGCTTGCATCAAGAGTACTTTCAGCTATAGAACCACAGTCTGTCACAACATTCGAATAATTAAGCGAATGTCATTTTAGAGATATATACTTTGTCGAAAGAGTATTTTATGTAAACTAATTTCGATAATTCACTGTAGGATTGGAAAATAGAAACGAGTCCATTACTTAACTAAAATGCCAAGTGTAGATGGAGGATACCGACCGATGTTTCAGTATCTGTGAAACTGTCATCAGTTCTTAGTTTGATAATTAATTCCAAAAAATATTTTCTACAGGACGATTAATTGAGTCTCTAGCAATGAGCAAATGGATTTACTGAAATGAATATATAAATTATAAGCTGAAAGAATTACTGATGATAGCTAAGATGCATTTTCCGATTTGAACTAACATTCAGGAACTTAGGATACGTCCGATGGTACGATACATTACAGAATTCTGAAAACTATCCTTATTCGCAACTACAATCGCGCAGTTCAGATATTACCCTTTAATAAGCCTCTATAAAATGATCCTCATATCAGACACACATTCCTTCGACCGCATGCTTATAGTTAAAGCAATTCATTTAAAAAAAAATTCGAAAATAACTTTAAAGTCATTTTAAACTTTATTACCTATATCCGAAGGTTTTCTGAAAGATCACCCAATTCTCCCTCCTAAGGTAATAAAGTTTTCAAAATTACCAAATCAACAACATTTTCTTAATTTAATCCTATGCGAAAACCCAATGCCTGATTAGAAATTCCATTATTGTATAACTTCAATTGCTGTGGCAATGCCAACTAATACTTGGCTTTTTATTTTCATCCGGAAATTGACTCCCAACAAAGTGTATACAATCTTTTATCTCAATTGCTTTTCTTGAATTTCCCAAGATACAGCGTAAACACACTAACAAATGACTTTCATCGAGGGGACTCAAAATGTAGATTTCGGTACTCATGCCTTATGGGTAAACATATCGAGTTTTCAAGTAAATAATACAGCCAACTACACATACAAGTGCACAGTGTCCTGACGTTAACACTGAAAAGCATTAATTTCGGCTGTAAAATATTACTCTTGTATTCAGTTGATAAAGTATCTGATTACAGGACTCGATCCTATGTTTGGCTTGCAAAAAATCAAAGGACAAAATATTGAAATTTCTTTAACGGCATTGAAACCGTTGTACATAGCAATGCTGTATAAAATTTAACTGACTGATGACGGAACTTCATCTTCTATACATTTTACGATTTCGTTGATTTGCTCCCAAAAGAGTTTCAGGTTCCAGTGGTTGCCAACCCCAATGTGTTTGACTGCATGAATATATTTTAAATGAAAATGAAAATTTAGATTTTTCAATGAAACCAATTTTTTCCTTTACAAGAAATTTTCAGAATAAAAGACGAATTTTCTTTTTATTTTAAGAATTTCAGTTTTATTAATTTTCTCTAATTAAGCTTCGTATTTCTTGACTATATTTTCTAGAATGCTCTTCTTCTTTTTATACCCTCCACAGGAAGGTATATGCTATTACATTTGTAACACCAAGAAGGAGTCACCGGAGACCCCATAAAGATATATTCCTAATCAAGATTAAACTCTGAATCTGAAGCTATTTAGCAATGATTTCTTTTTACGGTCGTCAGGTAGTTGGTATTGAAAATGGACTATGTCGGTTGCCTCCCAAACAAAACCAATATTAGACCCATGCGTGAACATACTGACTCACACGGCAAGTTGCATGACTTGTATGCTGTGGTGGAGGGTATCAAAGCATCGGCCAGGCCGATCATAACACTTTTACTTGTTTTTATTTTCATCGTCATCGATTCGTACTTGATTATAAGAATTTCCACAAAAACAATTCCACCTCCTGCTAAGTGAAAAGAAGATAAATCTCAAAGGGAATTTATTTATTTAAACCTAACGAAGGTACCTATACATTCATACAAAGAATTTCTTGGTTTTGGCATTGTCTATCCGGAAAATTAAAATGTTTTCTTTGAATAACCAATATTATAATTTATAAGTGATGTAAATGTAAGGAAGTATTCTACAAAGTACTCGTATTCAGAGAAATATGTGTGCGTCCTAAATGACATTACCACCCGCACAGGTTAATGTTGCATGACGTTGAGAACTATTTTCAATTGCGCTTCACAAGAAACGATTGTTCTTTTGTAAATAGGATTACTTTAGTCAAGAGAAGGGAAATGCTTCCCTTTAGCCTTCCATTTATTTGGGCTTGGGTAGTTTTACTATCACAATATCACACATAAGTAGGTAATGTTTCCTTGCAGGGGGTAAGCTCTGGAACCACTGAACCAATTTCAAAAATTCTTTCAGTAATAGCAAGTTACGGCAACGGGATAGACAGAGTACTTCAAAATCCTATTTAATTTTTTAATCTGACAAAGGGGCGTGACACTTTCTATACAAAAAAAAAAAGATATTCAAAAAATTTATCTCGAAAGCCACCAAACCGATTGAGCTCAAAGAAGATGACCCATTTTCCTATGGAGTCTGTGCCCAGAGCGAACACTGATGAATTTGGTATCAAATTAAAGCTGAAATTGGTCTCATTACGTGAGTAAAATATTTTAAAAATCGTAAGTGGGGGTTTTGAGATATTTGAACTTGAAGTTGGCAATTGCGAGAAACAATTTTAGTTCTTTTTCGACAGTTTATATCTTAGAATATATAGTATGTATATAAATGATATTAGTACCAAATGAAATCTGCTTCTCTAATTATTGAAATTTAATATTATAATAAATAAAAATAAAAATTATTTTTCTACGTTTAATACATTTTGAGATTTTAAACTTCTTTAAAAGCGTCATTTTTTGCGCTACTTTTTTCACACCGATATCTTAAAAAAACCAATGATGACATATACTTTTTTTGCCACGAATAAATACCTTAGTAAATAACCTTTAATCTTTGTATACATATATAATTCTTCTGTCCGTGTTTGTTACCGTACTCCTCCTAAACGGCTGGACCGATTTTAGTGAAATTTTGTGTATGTGTTTCAATGGGTCTTGGGATGGTTTATATTTACCATTGGATCCGGTAGGTGGCGCTGTGATCCGATTCCACAAAATGTCAAATAATAAACACTCAACAATAAAAAAAAATAAAAAGCAAAAATAATCTCATGAATTTCAAATGATATACACCCGACAAAAAAAATCATGATTAAAATGTCAAATAAAAAATGTACTAGCAGGCAAAACAACGTTTGCCGGGCCCGCTAGTATGATATATAAATGACAGTGATTTCTCAAATAAATATTTAGTTATAAATAAAAACTAAGTAGGTACCTACTTCAAAAGGCACCATATCATGCTTAGATTCTGTAATATTTGACATATATACTGAATTGATGTATGAAAGTAAAATTTTTCAGAAAATTTGGCACTTACTTATTCATAATTTCCTTTCAGAATGCAGAAATACAGTTAGAATAGAAATCTTACATTTTTACTTTTTGTTTAAATGAAAATGAAGAAATTAAATAAAGAAACAAAAATTATTACATATTATTTTATTCTTTCAATTTCTCGTTATAAGTATAAACTTCAAAGTTTTCAAAAATGATTTTCATTTATTTTATTTTTTCTTATTTTTATCTCAATTCCTATTTCACTTCAACTTCATTATCTATTAAAATGTTAATTATAAATAAAGCTAGAGATATATGTTCATATTTACTTGATGGAGAGCAAATCCTAAATACCACAAGAAACTCATAAAGTGGAGCTTAAAGTTCTCATACCAAAACGCACTCTTTGGGCTATACACAGCACTCACTGTGGAAATAAGTTTGCAATATTTCCCAACGTTATTCAAGCGTAGAGTGACTCATTTCGTTCCGCGGAGATATGATATTAAATGATACTGACTTTCTGCCAGGATTTTGAGCGGGAAACAGTTGTCAGTGTCAAAACGACCTATGATTTAAAAACAAACCACTAAATGGCCCTGGCCCACTCTTTATAACTTCCAAAAAAACTATCCTGAACAATGAGTTTCTATATACGTGTTATGCCAGTATGTTTCCATTTCCAATTCTTCATGTCAGTTCGAACTTGGAATGGAGTTTCTACAAAATAATTTATTATAGCTATTTTATTTGTTTCGAAAGAATAAAGTTTACCTACTCACCATCACTTTCCTACTAAATTGAATATTGAGTGCGAAAATCGAATTGAACTTTGCATATGCGTTGGTATTTTAAGACCAACACACTCTTGTTGTCATTGTTTAGGGTAAATGCTATCGAAATACGTAAAATTGTTTGCATTCCCAACTGATGTCTACCCAAACCTTATATGAAATTCCAACATATCCATGGAATGTCGATATGCGCGCTCATTTAGTCACGTAACTCATCCTATTGACAGAATTTGTATACATCAATGTATAGCTTTAGCATTCGCGACTATGTTGACAATATGATAGGTACGTTGACAACACATAATGAATGAGTGTTGCTTCTCAATTAATTTGTACTTTTCAATATTTTTGTAATAGAAACTTGGTAAATTTAAGAATTTCTTCATGGAATTTATAGAAGTTAAAGCCTATTTATTTAGGCCGAAATATCTAGAAAACTTTCAGACCAAATCCATTTTGTTCTTTTTGGGTTTCCCCCTCTCTATTAGATAAATGTGGCAATGCGAAGAAGGATTGCTTTAGGGCCTATCCTACTCACGTATTTTTCGTTTATTCGGTTTGAATGTAATAAGCAATTATATTTACTTAGATAATTTACAAGGGAAGTACTACCAAATCGGAATACACACGAGCGATCCTAGACATACAGAAAAATCTTCGCATGACGTGATTAGCTTTATAAATGTCTATTTCAATTTCATAATCGTGGGTATGGGTACTCTGTCAGAGAGTACATATTTGTTAACATGTAATCAAAGGATAAAAATGCATGTACTCGTTCGTAACATAGGATTCATAATAATTCATAATTCTAATTGACTAAAAATACACTCATAGAATATAAAAAAGGATAGAGTAAATTTCTAAGAAAAGAAATTATTGTCATGTCATGACTTTTATTTATTCATGTCATTCATTTGGTTGGAAATATAAAAAGAACATCAAAATTCAATATAAAGGCCAATAACGAGTGGGATGCAGAAGGTATAAGATACAGCAAAGTCGAATGCAATATGTTATGCACAAGCCACCCTTATACAGGGTTTTTCAACAGGGACGCTACAAAAGTAGAGCGACAGGGACAGCAAACGACTCCGAATTTCTTGCCGCTCTTTTGACATTTCTCTTCAGTAAGGTTTGCCATTTCATGACGAAAAGATATACGAGCCAACAACGAGTCGAAATTATTAAAATTTACTACCGAAATTCGGAGTCAGTGGCCTCAACGTTAAGAGCGCTACGTCCAATTTATGGTCGTCATAATCGTCCTAGCAGATCAACAATTGAGCGTCTAGTGGAAAAATTTGAATCCACAGGCACAGTACAAAATGTTCCCGTGCCAATGAGACAATGCCCGTAGTGTCGAGAATATTGCTGCCGCTGAGGCTTCAGTTGAAGAAAGCCCAAATGTGTCTCTCACACGTCGTTTTTAAGCGTTGGGCATCTCTGTGACCGTCTCTCTACCGTCGAAAATTGGGTTCAGCGTCTGGACTTCTGCAAGCATGACCGTGGTGGCCATGCAAATATAATGGCATCGAACTACTTTCACAGGAATAAAGAATTTCATTGATATCCAAAACCGTTTTTGTTTTATTTAAAAAAAACTTTTGTAGCGCTCTTATTGAAAAACCCTTTACTTATTGGATTCTTCGATGCGATCGATGCTTACTTAATCTGCATAAGCTGCTTGGTCATTAAATATGTCATTGCCTTGGCTGCTACGGATATAGCAAGAGAATATCCAAAGCCTGATGACAGGATCTACGTAATTCGTTGTCTCTTCTCTTTTTCTCAAATTCAGATAAAGCGGTTAGACGCGAATTCGGGTTAATTGTACTACTAATTAGGTGGCGCTGCAGTCCATGGTGACCATGCGGTTCAAATAATAAGCCTCTCCACAAAGCTCGGTGCATTTCCGCTCTTCAAGTTGACTGAGCTCCCCTTCCACTTGCGCGCGTCTTATGAGGCGAGCTCTTCTGCATTGCACCTCTGGGTTGGAGTGGAAGATTCTTAAGACCGGAGCGCTATTATCCATTTACTCTACAAGCCATAGCCATCTTTAGAAGGGTGATGCGCACTTTTATAAAAAAAAAAAACTCGGTAACGAAAAGCATTCAAACAGTTTTGCGTTCATAACTAAGTATGTAGGATATTTATGTGGGTGGCAACGCTGGCGATGGTGAAAATGCGGCGAATTTCACAACAGAAGCAGTTGAGAATGCGCAAGACGAAGAACAAGAGAGTTAAGAAACGACCGACACCGTGCACACATCGATCTCTTTAGCAGTAACCTTTTTTTTCTATTACACTTTTTTCATTGAATATTCTATTAAAAATAATTTTGTAAATACCCATTAAACGGGAGTTTTATTTTTGGAAAACCACTCTACATGGTGTCAAAAGTGGGATATTATTCCCTCATCCTGCGACATTTATAGTGTCCTTAGTATTTCTTGACGAGGCCTCACAGGTAGGGACCAATCAATCATTAACTGACAAATGGTTTCATTCAATGGTATGACAGACAGAAGCTTGTATACGATGTTAAGGAAACTGATGCCTCTAAAGTTGGGCGCAGTTTAGAGGATCTCCTTTTTTGTGGATCAGATAAGCGACGTGGGCGCAGTAGCGCAGTGGTTAGTGTGTTGGACTACTCCGCGAGGGATCCCAGGTTCGATCCCCGGAAAAACACAAATTACATCTTAAGGTTTTTTCTACTGCGCCACCTCTCGCGAACGTCTGACAAACATCCGAGAGTATAACTGTTCTAAAAAAGCTTCTTAATTCAGCCGTTCGGACTCGGCATAAAATTGTAGGTCCCTTCCATTCGTTCCAAAAATAGAAACTCACACAAAACGAATGGTTGCGAGAAGCTAGGCCTAGGGTGTCTACCTCCTGTTGCGCCACCTATTTATTTAGATAAGCGATGCTATGATTCCAATCATCAGGCATACTTTTTTCCGACCAACTGTTAGGTATATGTTGGTGTATGTATGCTCACCACCAAGTCATCTCCCGCTGCCTTAAAGAGCTCAGCTGGGAGGCCGTCTATGTTACAGCAGCCTTGTTTGTCTTGAGTTTAGATATTGATATCCTGTTTTGTTCGAGTATACGTGTACGGAAATCATGGTATTCTCGTCCAGATTAAATAATTCGTATAATCCCTGAGAGCGGAAGTTGGGTCGTAATTTCCATAATAGCTTTTAGAAATTGTTTTACCATATCTTCAACACTGACTGTATAATATTTTCCTGATCATCTTTGCAGGTCTATGTTATTGTCTTCTTATACCGACAGTAGAATTAAAGTCGATGCTAAAGAATTTGTCAACAGATGCTCATAAATGCACTAACTATAAGATGCTGGTTAAATGACTAAAAAAACTGCATAATATCAATAAACTTGTCGACTCATATTTGAGTGATTTTGGGATAGATAAGTTAACTATCAGCCCCAGGTAGATCTTTGAAAAAAATCTACATTTCAACTTTAGATATCGTCGCTAAGTAGTACCGGATATATTCTAAGCCAAATCAAGTTTTGGCGTATGTATACCTTGCCAATTTCGTTTGTCTATTCGGGATGACAGAAAAACCTTTGTATTCACCAAACTCATTGATGTTTGTACAGGGCTAAACACTATGATGGAACTTCTTTAATGTAACTGGAAAATCAAGCGGTATACTCGGTACGGTATACTAACTACTAACTCCCCCTCATTAAACGTTTTTCATCCCCAAATGCGCCACTTCACAATTGGCATCAACCCCTGACATGTGCTGCTAAGCAAACATCACAGCCGAAACTGATGAACCATGATCTAATGGGCACGTTCGATTGATAAATGGTGATGAACTGCAATAGTGGCACCCAACTTCGTAATTATCTAGATAGAGCCATTAAGTTGCAAGTCGATACCTTTCGGTTGCCATCCATGCATCTATTAACTGACATCAATCAATTCTCTGTAAATGCAATTAATTGCAATAAGTTACCCTTGAGCGCTTGAGCTCGTGGGTGGTGCAACGATTCATTGAATTTCCTGCGCATAAAAGAAATCAACTGTGAATCCAAATGGATTTCGAAAGTCGGAATTTTCGCAAAAATTCCAGGCAATGTTGAGAAGGAGAATAGACTTCATCAACAAAATTGATTTAGCTATTCTCACAAAAAAAAAATGTTTCATGGACACCTACTACAGAATGTAGTGTACTGGAACCCGCGGTTGAAGGGGTGATTTATGGACGTCTTAATGCCTACATGTTATTGTAAATAACAATCCTTTTGCTGTATTTTAAATGATTTTTGAATTAAGTGGGAAATTCGCTTACCTTACATGAACATATACGTTGACAAGGGTTTGCTATATCGTCCTTGAACAATATTATTCGCGGAAATTGTACTATTTATGTATATTCTGAGTTGAATGGGTATAGAACTTTTGATGCTGCTCCCTTATAAATTGAGCCCGTACAGAAAGCTGACGTTTTGCTCCTCTTTGATTTACAATATATTTAGACTTGTAAATATAACACTTGAAATGAAAAACGAATTTCCGGTTCTAGAGCTTTTTTCGTGGCACCTCAACGAAGTACGATAATAAATTCCAATCAAAGTGAATGTCAGGGCTGTGACATTTGCTATGCATGTAGAAGATCTACAGCTGCCACCACTATCATGGAATCCACCGGAGAAGATATTCACGAAAAAAAAAAAATATCGCTATTGTCAAATCCGCAAAGTGGACAGTTCCCCGCGTGCGTCGTCGTCGCGTCGGTAGTGTGAATGACTGTATCGTCGAAAACATTCGAATCAATTTTTTCCAAACAAAATGACATATAGCTTTTAATTTTAATTTAATTTTTACTTTAATTTTCTTTTAAGGATGAAGTACTTCTATTAACACTTTGGAAAACGTTGATACATGTATTAAAGTCCTTTCCAACACCAAGCTGATTCCTTCGGCGAAGAAACATAGACAGGCTGCTAACTTTACTTTTGGTGAAATGGATATGGATTTTGTATTTGAACCAATTTCCATTTCTTGAAGTTTCTTAAGCCGACAGCTTTTAACTAACCCGTGCAATATTGAACTTTACTAAGAATTAAAAAAGGATCTTTCTAAAAGCATAAATTTCATCCGAAAGTTGAAAGTTCCATGAAATCATTCACTGCTCCTCTTAACCTATTTGGTATTCTTCTCTGGGAACACCGCTCATCTTGTTCTTCCTCTTCTGCTTCCAAAAAATAGAGCTAGCTATCGTATCCATTAAAAATATTATTTTTTATTTAAATCACTTTTAAGAGAAACTTTTTCATTTGCCTCCAATGCAGCTACACAAATAATTTGTGTTGACAAATAAAAGACAGTTGTTTGACAGTGAAACTACTTTTCCCAAAAACATGCCGATAAGGAGACGTTTTCGGCGGATTCCACGAAAATGATAGAAGCCAAAATGAAAGTGAATATTCTACTTCAAGTATTATAACTAAACACTGTGATTAGAACTCTATATATTTAAAAAAAAAAAGCCAAAGAAAGTAATGTAGGCAACTTGTCTTATAAAAATTATAATTCAATCTTTTTTTTGTTATTCGTTTCTTACTTACTTACTTAAGGTGGCGCTACAGTCCGGGGTAGACCTGACATCCTCATCAGCTTTTGATAGAGTCCATGCCTCTACACAATAAAGTAGGACTGGAATGATTAAAGTCTTATAAAGGGTCACTTTAGTTGTTCGAGAGAGGGCTTTGCTACTCAGTTACTTTCTTAGCCCAAAAAAACAGCGATTGGCAAGAGTTATTCTTCGTTTAATATCAGCGCTAGTTTTATTGTCTGAGTTCATAGCGGAGCCTAAGTAGACAAAGGCCTTCACCACCTCAAAGTTATATCTGTCTATAGTGACATTCTGTGCAAGACGTCGGTGTTGGGTGTCCTTTCTTGATAACAGCGCCGCTTCCGTCTCAATGCTCACGTATGCGCCAGTGGCATCACGCTGCGTTCTGCCGATTATGTCGATGTCGTCGGCGTAGGCGAGTAGGTGGATGGACTTTTGAAAGATAGTGCATCTAGTGATAGCATTTGAGTTTTGCACTATTCTTTCAAGAACGTTGTCTTGAGTCTTGGAGAACTTCTAAGGCCCTACAAATTCATTTTTCCAAGAAAGCAACAAAAAAATGCAGCAACCTCGCTAAAACTCTTTGAATACATGAAATTATGTAGTTAGGTTTAGAAAGTGTCGGATGTACCTACTGATCGATTTGGGCTATGATTTCTGCAAAATTATTATAACAAAAATTTTCCTTTTACAGGTCTTGTAACAGTATCTTATTCTTGAGTAAAGAAAAATATAAATAGGTAGCGCAACAGGCGGGTGACAGCCTAGGCCTAGCTTCTCGCAACCATTCGTTTGTGTAAGTTTATATTTTTGGGACGAATGGAAGGGACCTACAATTTTATGCCGATTCCGAACGGCTGAATTGAGAAGCTTTTTCAGGACAGTTATACTCTCGGATATTTGTCAGACGTTTGCGAGAGGTGGCGCAGTAGAAAAAACCTTTAAGATGTAATTTGTGTTTTTTCGGGGATCGAACCTGGGATCCCTCGCATAGTAGTCCAGCACACTAATCACTGCGCAACTGCGCCCACTTTCTTTAGTTATTAGATGTTATTTTATTATTAGTTGTATTAACGCCATTGTACCTACAGCTGCCTACAACTTTTCCTGATTTATATTTATATTAAAGTCCCACAAAAAATATATGGACTTTCATCATACCCAAAAAGGTATCGTGAATTCGTTATCAGCGAATCCTCGAAAGTATCTCAAAGAGCACACGCTTCTATGGTACATACTCGTATCTTCATTGTGCCGAAACAAGATGCACTGAAAGATTCGCCCAAGTATTTCATCAATAGTACCCATTGGGTCCTATGGAACGTAGATATCTGAATTTGAAGACAGTGGAGACTTTTCGCGCATGACATTTACATACGAATATATGGCAAAATATTTACGATATTAAAGTTCACAACACTTTGCATTACTATATTGTAAATCTATATTTTTAAAGTCGCATACGTAAGGATAGTACGGATGGAAAGTTAAACTGATACGGACGATACCTGGGGAATGAGCCTACATACAGTTTAATTTATTACCTCTGTAACTTTCAGATGCAGTTACTCCAGTTTGGACAGTTGAGTCTTGCCAAAAATCGCGACACAATTGCAAATCGAAAAGAAATGAACTCAGTGAATGGCACCATATTCTGGTAGACTTTAATATAATGAGCCATACTGTTTCTAATTGCTGACATGTATATCATGGCTTCGAACAATTATCTACTATGTGCTCTCCTTTTCCTGCAGATTACTATATTCTTTGATATATATTTTCTCAACACATTTCATGATGCCATTCAAATAATTAAAACGCAACACTGTGCTCATCCAGAAAAGACCACAACCACAACACCATACCTATTCTGATGCTCATTTGCTAATCTCATCAAAAGGAAACCAAATTCAATTTGAGGTACATCACAATTGAAACTAGAAGCCAAATGTTGGCTTTTTCTTACCAAGTCTACCGTTAAGTTGGCATTAACCCAAATTGACCAACGCCAACCATTTCAATTAAACTCTGTTGTACAAGAGCCCCGTGATAATTAATGACAAATCCAACTCAATCAACTAAACCACTTAATCTGTTTTCCATTTAAGCATAGTACTCTATTTTGACCACCAATTTGATTTCCTCAACAATTCGTCTAACTGGTGGCATAAAGAAGAGGATTAAGTACATTTCACTCGTCAAATTGTGGCTAATTTTCAAGGAGCTTTGCAGCATAGTCATAAAAAGTTTACGTCTTTGGGCGACATCGCGGATATAATTTCAAAGATGTATGCTATTTTTTTTTACGGGTATTTTACGAGCATTTTAAAAATGCATCCGAAGCTGCACGAACAAAACTTGTCCACAGACCTTGGACTTTAAGAAGTTATTCTGAAATAAAACTGGTCGCTAGTATGAGGTTGAGTGTCATTTAATTGTATGCCAACGGAGAGTGTTGTCGTAAATTTTTTGTGGTAAAACAAAGACATATAAGTTTTTGGAAGTTGTTTGATTTTATTTTCTTATATAAAAAGTCTGCGGTATATTTTAAAGGGTGCATAAAATTGAAAGCGTACTTTGTAGCAGGTTGAGGATAGTAGTTAATAGGTACTACTTTGTGCATACTTGTAGGTACACTCAAGTGGCGCCAAAGAATTTAGTGACGATAAGATTCCCTCCCCAAGTTTAGGTGTTACCTTAAGTTAAGGTCTCTGTAGAATTTCTTGAGTACCTTACATAATTGCTGATTTACGTGGATAGGGAGTGGAAACTTTGCTCAAGATTTGTATAAAATTGAGCACAAAACTTCGTAATACATGGAGACAGGTCCTGTGAGGTAGACACTCAGCGTAGTACACATCCGGTTATAAAATGTCCAACATATGTTGGCCAGGGATCAGTGACCCTCACTGCGGTATTTCAGCAAAAAACAACTATATTTCAAGCTGAGGCCAGAGGTGTAAAAAGGCTATGAAAGTATGGAAAGACCTGTTTCAATATGCAATTGTAAGGCAACGCATTCATTGTGGTTAACGAAAATTGGAATTTGCAGTTGCCATAATACGAAACGGCCCCCCACACCATCACACCCTCAACTCTGCTATGCAGCCGGTCCAAATAATTAAATAGTAGATATAGCCATCGGAGCCTGTCAAATTATTTTTTTTTCGTCGGAGAAGACCACGAAGTGCCGCTCGAGTGACCCTTTTAGTCTGAGAGCGACTTAAGATGCTAACTCACTCATTTATCGTTTAGCTTGTAGGTTTAATTTTTTTGAGGTTAGTTGTAATATGGATTTTATTAGTATGGATTTGTCCATCTTACATCTTACACTTCAAATCTGCTAAATCGATTCGAATGCAGCGAGTTCAGGAATCTTAAGCAAGGCGCACACTGCACGGGTGAGCAAGTGGCGTGCTGACCAAGTGGCAGGTAAAGCATATGTAAAGAGAGCATCAAAGCGGTGTGGAGGCCAAGCCACGTGGCATTTTGAAGATAGTGTGATGACAGGCTGGTGCCACTTATCTCAAACAAGCTGACATAAGCAAGAAGTTTTTCAAATAAACCAAAAATAGATCTTTTAACTCGCAACATTTTCAAGTAGGTGAACGCGGGGCGGAATGAGTTCCGGACAGAATGGGATTTTGTCAATAACGTCGGTTGCTGTCATTCAAACTTGACAAAAAGTTGGTTCATATCTCAGTGGTGTGTGATCTCGCGAAAACAAAAGATGTCGGACGCGTCGCTTTGTGAGTTTTTTAGCTGTACAATAAACGGGTTTCTTATCAGTAACTTTGAAAATTTTGCAATTTTTAATTCAAAGTAACTGGAGTACTTTTTATATTTTTTGCTGTAGACTAATTTTATTAATAATTCGTTACTACTCTTTTAACTTTCTCGTATACGTAGTAGGAGAAAGATAGGTAGGTATTGTTTTCGTACAAAATTTCGAACTCGAGATTTTGATCAATTCTGATATTACGATGATAGGGGAACTCAAAAAAGTGGGTCTCGCAATTCTGTCCGTCCGTATGTCTGTCTGTCCCACCCCTGGGGAATCTAAACGCTTGGACGGATTTGCTTCAAACTTCGTATTTAGAGTTTGTGGGCTTTTTTTTTATGCTAGCCCTAATATTAACGGTACCACCCATATAAACATTTTGCGAAATATGACGAAATATGCCTAAATTTAGATTTTTTCGAAAACGCCTCTAACGATTTGAATCAAAATTAATAGTTGAGTTAATGTAAGCATGCTTAACCTGACTGCATACCCAGTTTTTCTCTAAAAAGTCCAGCAACGGCAGTTTTGAAAATTGACCTTTTCTCCAAAACGGTAAAAACGATTTAAAAAAAAAAGTATTTTTAAGTTACTATTGTCATTCTTAACTTCATAGTAAACTCAGTTTTTCCCTAAAAAGACTGCGTCCTTTGATATCCACCCAAATCCCCAATAATAGTACCTACTTTAAAAAACTGCTCATATCTCAAAAATGCCATTTTCGAATATGATAAAAATGTTACTGTCAGGTAATGCTTAGATCCAGTATAATAACATTTGCTCCGTTTTGAGCTAAACAGTTGAAAAGCAGTGTTTTTTAAACCATGAATGCGTCCTTCAATTTCCACCCCAGTCGCTAAAAACGGCACTTGGAAAACTACACATATCTCGAAAACGCCATTTTCGATTTGGTTAAAAATGTAACTGCTAGGTAATGTTTATATTCTGAAGAATACGTCGTACTCAGTATTGAGCTAAACAGTCTAATAACAGTGCTTTCCGAATCCAAATTGTAACATTTGCCAGCATAATTTTACAAAAAACCGCTCTAACGATTTTGATCAAAATACATACTTAAGACAAAATAAGCATTCTAAACATGATCACGTACTTAGTTTGTCTCAGAAAACTCGAATACAGCCGTATTATGAATATTTCTCAAAAACGACTATCCAAATCCCGACCATTGAGACCACTTTTTTAAAAAACAAAAAATGGGAATTTGAAATTCATCGCCTACTTGCCTCCTTCAAGTGTCAGTTCGGGTGAAATTTGAAAGTATGTAAGTAATAAAGTGTTGTAGTTAATATCTACGTATGGCTATGTAGTATGTATTACTTTTTTAATTAACAAGGGTTCAGTTACTAAACCTGCGTATATCTTAAGTGGATATGATTTTAAACGCAAAATTTGCTAAAATGACTCTGAGATTCTGCGAAATTGGCAATTAACGAGAAAGTTTCGTTCGACCCAGTCGTGCACATTTTTTTTATTTCCACTTGGAAAAAAATATAATATTTTTTGTTTTTGATACTAGTAAAAAATACAGTCTTAAACACATGGTTCAGGGCAGAACGGAATGGCGCGGATTGGGATGTCAAACCAAGAGACTCAAAAAAAAATTTAAACAGTCAAAAACTTCAAATGCTCTAGGATCTAGGTAATAGAAAAGAAGCCAAGGAAAAATATGTTAAGGCAAAAAAACGCCACCAGTTCCGCAATGTCGACGGAAGGATGGTGTTCCTGTATTGTGTGCAAAGAATGGACCCATTACTCTTGTGTAGGCATTGAGATTGACAATGAAGCGAAGTTCGTGTGCGAGTTCTGCAAAGAGTAAAGCATATCCCATTCTACCCTCAAAACGGGAAAAAATGTTGCATTGAAAATGCATTTTTTTTTTTTCATTATAAAAAATATATATTATAACCGAAAACATGTACAGATACAAAAAAATATTAAGTCATTCATTAAAAGTTAAATGATGTTTTAATTCCTAAATTTGCAGTAAATATACTGTGTTAAGACAAAACTGACCCTTTCCGCCCGGGTTCCCCTACATATTTCCATAACTTTAAAAAAAGTGTGGAATGCCTCTTTTGACTTATGTTGGGGAAATGCATCAACATTAATTGAAATGTGATGCAAAAGAAAACCATATAATTTTCCACTAAACTTATTCCATTTCCAGATCCTGGACGACTTTCTCTTAAATCATTTAATTCGACTGTGGCCTACAAACTGTGAACAAGTAATTTGTAAAATCCTGAACACTATCGAAACACAAAGTCCTAATAATATAAAACTTAATCTGCCTTAACATTGATCGTACTTATGGTTTCAGAGGAATATTTGTCTCAAATCACTTACGTTTCACATCACATAATTTGTGCTTACCAGTTGTGGTTGTTTTCATTTGACGAGATAATTGAATCGCAGAAAATCATTTACGGTTAGATACATCGTACGACAAGAACATTTTATGACAACATGTTTGACGTGCCAATAGATAGTCTTTTCTGCTTCATCATGCGTGTCATTATACGTCTTTTTCAATTTTCTATCCTTATCTCACTTCATCAAGTAGAGGCTGCCATAAAAATGTTGTGCAGCACACAGTTGGAAAGGGTGTTAAAGAAAATTACTTTCTGCGGTGTAACCGCAACCGTCAACTACAAAAGGACTTACCCACTAATATGAATATTACAAGTGGCTTGTTATGAAATTACTTTTGTTTATGTGTGCGATAAAATCTAAAGAGGGCAAGTGTTGTCGAAATAAAAAACTTACCGCATTACTAGTTTCTTCCCGACCATACCATAGGAACTTAATTGAAGGCAATTATTTAAATTAGCAGCGAGTAATTTTTATGTAAAACAAGGCAACAATCAGAGTACCGAAGCCAAAAAAGGAAAAGGTTAATTTTGGATAGCTAAGAAAAAAAGAATTCCCAGAAATGATAAATTTTTGTCGACCTTCTGGTAGATGACAAATTATTTTTTCTATGGTTACTTGTTAACTTGTTTTTTTTTTATAAATTTGTATTCCGGGAAAATATAAATATTTAATTATTTTTTGGGTTATTGCGTAAAGAAATAACTTTCTTAAAACCCACACAAGTTATGTATATCGTGCAGAGCATATTATTGAAGCATTTTCTAAGAGATCCTGCAAATCATCATCTGGTGCCAAATCATACAATCTTTTAGGCTAGGAATACGTGACGAATTTTGTTTGCCTTGACTTGTCAAATTTGTATGTGTGTTTGTATATTTTTTTTCATCAAAGGCCTTATGTAGGACGTAAGCGCGTCCGAAACGTCGCAATTTTAAAAACGTTTCACTGACTGTAACGGTATACATATAAACATATGTTACCCTTCCACCTTAGAGATACAGGAATCTCAAGTTGACATCGGTGGAAGGGCTGTCCGGTCGACAAAGCAAAGGCAGGCATGCTTGTTTTTAGCCAGTGCTAAGCTCGTCGGAATGGGTGGGATCTTTTGCATGTCTTGCAGACTACCGTAATTTTACATGCCTGTAAGTTCTGTAGGGATATTTAAAAATTAGGGATTGATGAAGGGATATGAAGAAAATTTGGAAAAAGGAAGGACTATAACTAGGATATGAGGTTGCAAATCTTCAGTATTTTCGTTGCTTTTGAAGCAAAACTATTTTTGCACAAATGCCACGCTCTTTTATTCTTGCAGACATAGAAAATTGTCTTCAAATTATTTTCTGGAACACTGGTAAATTTGTATATATTTTTCTTAGTTGTTTTTTTTTTTAACGGATGATTAGATTAGGTAGTGAAATTATGGTTCTTTTATTTCAATGTGAATCCCTTTTCTTTAGGTTATTAGTTCACTTTTATTATTTTATTGAGGGATACGTTTTAGTTACACAATCATAGATTTTCACAGTTTTTAAATATTTATAACCACAATGATAGGTACGAAGTTTTTTTTTTATTTTGTTCAAGCTTAGATACTTTCAAATGAAATAGTTTTGTTAAATCCAAAAAAAAACAACACGGCTAACAGCAAGCACGTTGGAAAAAGAAAAAAAATCGACAAACTGGAAAATTGAATTTTTAATTATATAGGTATCTACTGAAACGTTTGAAAATCAGAGACTGACTGAAAAAATTTTTGAAAATTTTCCAAAGAAAATTTTATTTTTCGGTCGAAATGAAGTAGGCTTAAAAATTTGTTGCCAAGATACAGGCCAGGAATGGAACATTTTTAGAATTTAAAAAAAAAAGTTGCCGAATTTCGCAGCCATCATTAGCCGGATGTGTTCGGGTATTTTGTTTCGTTAAATTTTGAAATGTTGAAATTTATAGGGTGTAATGATATGTGTTATGTGGTTTTAGAATATAGGTGATGTTGTAGTATGATTATGGGAAATGGATGTAGATGTTGATGTGGGTAATGTTGGGTAGGTAATGTGTGTTCGTGGGATGTGTGTGTATTTAAGGAAGGGTTATTAGCGCCTCCACATGACCTATAGCACGCAAAACGCATAGATTATTAATTCTCCACTTAAGGTCACTCAAAACATCCAAGTACCACGTGGTTGCATACGGTGCAGGGAAATACGTCCACGGGAATCTGCTCCACATGGGAATTTACTCCATCCCAAGTGGGAAATAAGTCCACTTTTTCAGTGTGGATTTGTTTCCCAAACAAAGTGGGAAATAAATCCATTTTTTAGAGAGAAACAAGTCCACATTAAAAATTCGCGCGAATTTTAAATTTTCACACCCCAAATCGATTTTTCTTTGCTCAAAATTTTTTTTCGGCTACGCCTTTAGATTCTTCCCACGCATATGGTAGGTATACTGCTGCAATAGTCTGCTTGCCTTGCCGATATTTTAAACTGGACAAGAAGTGCATTGTGTAACTTGTGCATGTAAATAACTCAAAAGCGTAGAACGGAAAATATTTCGAAAGGGAGGATCGATCGAAATTGGGGCATTTTTCATTTTTGTGTTGGGATAATTTTTCTCTAAATATTATCATGCAGCCATTACAAAACATTACATTCTTGATAAAATATCTTGATGTTTTCATTCGTTTCACTTAATTTTGTATACCTACTATACGTAGGTATAGTAGTAGGTATACGTATTTTTTAACAAAAAATAGAATAAATAAATAAACATATAATTTTAATTTCAGTTCTTGATCATTAGAAAACTCGCGCGAGATTTTTAATACGTAAATTATCTATACCATCAGATCAATATTGAACGCTAAAAACAAGTTTTAGTTATTGAAAAATAAAAAACGCCTTTTTTCTTACGTCTCAAAAAAATGTGTACTTATGTCGCTTTGGAAAAATTACATAAAGCCGAATGTTAGAATTTTGCCTTATCATGTATTCATGTCACGGCACCGCAACGATATTACGTACTAGTGAGCAAAAAGTCCACCAACATTTTAAGTGAAATTATTTCCCACATTGGGTGAGAAAAAACTCCAAACTGAAAAAGTGGAATTGTTTCCCACTGCGGGTGGAATAAATTCCCATGTGGAGCAGATTCTCGTGGACTTATTTCCCTGCACCGATGCATACCTATTCCACTGTTGACAGTGAGAATTTAATTCACATTAAAAGGGAAATAAAACCACTCAGATTGGGGAATTTAGTTCTCATCTTACATGGGAACTAAGTCCAATTTTCATCGAAACACAAAGCCCTAATAATATTTAAGTGGACTTAGTTCCCGGGGATTTATTTCCCTGCACCAAAGAGTACGTTACGTACATACTTGTCAGCAAAGCCGTGGCGGCCATTTATCAGATGTGCTATTCCATACATAACCCCAATCTGTATACAGTTGTATACTCTATGAATCAATAAAAAAATGTAAGCTTTTTAATTAAAAATCTGTATTTTTTATCAAAATTACATTTTGCGTGAATTATGGGACACCCTTTATAAGCGACAAGGCTCAACCACGTAATTTAGATTTTACCGAGAAGATATTTAACTAGGATAATGCTGAATGTTTTTTTAATTCCTGCGATGTGTGTCGTCTCAAAACCTCTCACAAATTCAGGTAGGTGCCGACTGACAGATAAACAACTTCTAATCAAATGGGCAATTTCGCCATAAGTCACCGTTTTTTGTCAATTTTAGTCTTCTAATATGGAAATAGCCTGACATCACCACGATTATAAAATACTAGCTGACCCGTGCTCGCCTTGCGCCGCTCGCCTTTAGCAAACAAACAAAATTATATTTAGTCCATTTAAGAATACACTTTGAGTGTTTAATTGAAATCTGTCCAGTAGTTTTCGCGCTTTGTGGGACAAAGAAAATTCCTACAGTTTTATTATATGTTTAGATAAGGCCAGTATTGGCTGTTTGAAAAATTTATGCCACGCGATCGACCAAAGTGGGTATCTTTCGGCAACTCAAAAAGGTACTTGGTTGTCAATCTCTCTGTTGTATTCAATAATTGGTGGCCTAGTCCAGAGTATATCCATTAATGAGTAGGGACACTCTCTCTACATATGCATTTCCTACTACCACAAAGCAAAATGCAGAAAAAATCGTACAATAAGTGGAAGCAGGTCGAAAGAATACTTTTTACCTGCATACAACGACAGCTTGAGAAAAAAAGGGTACACAACACATTTTGCCTGTACCACTACATGGGGCTTGCTGCGTACGACAAACGATTGTGGGTTTTTTCATAAAGCATTTTTAAAGGCGAGCTGAAGTGATGTCAGTATATTAGTATTTTCTCTCAACCATTCAGGTTGATCAGGTAACCAGCTTTGCTTTCGTAGAATTGCTAATAAAAAAACAAATTTTGTAGTTTTTCCCATTGGTTATTGATTAAATGGTCTTTGTTATGGACATGAAAAAGAAATGTTTCATTCTCTATCACGAAATTCAACCCTTTTGCCTTGCTACGACTTCGTTAATTACCATATTTTATGATTTTAAGTTTTATTGCCAGCACTTTTTAGGTAATATAATTCACAGCAGATGGTCATACTAATTGCTTAGGTTGGTTGTAGAGGGGATTGTTTACATTTTTTTCGCACGTATTTTTAAAGGCGACCTGGAGTTGGATTGTTATCAGTCGTTCATTACCATCAATTGACGAAGTAAAGGGTGTTCAGTGTCAGTGCGTGTGGCAAACAATAATTAAAAATAGTGAAAATTAAAAGTTGAAGTGCAAGTTTGCATAGTTTAAGAACTTTAAATAAAATAATGGGAAAACATTATGTTAAATGTTTGGCGTGTGGGCGAGAGCAGAAAGAAAATTTAAAAAATTCTGTTTAAGCATATATTTCATAGCGCCAAATTCTTATTACTTTTTAGAACGTAATTTAAATCTACCATCCAAAAAAACATTAACTAGGTTTACAAAAAATTGGCCTTCTGGTCCTGGATTCCATAAGACTTTATTTAACGCTTTGAAACTTAAATTACAAATTCTTCCAGAAGTTGCCCAGAATTGTGTTATATGTCTAGATGAAATTTCTTTGAAAACTCATCTTTATTTCAATAGAAATAGTGGAGAAATTGTAGGATTAGAAGACAATGGACAAAAGAAAACTGCACTTGCTGCAACAGTTGCAGCTGGTATTTATACTCTAGCTAGTCACGGTGCTGTATCTTCAACAGCTATTAATACCGCTGAAATTATTGACAAAATAGATAAGTTATTTGATATTTTCAATTCATCTAAATTTCGAGAATCCAAAAAATTCAGAAGGCCATTTTTCGCAAACCCGGAACAAATCACTTTTTTGCATGAAATGAATTTATTTTTTGAAAATATGACTTTTCATGAAAAATGCGTTTTATAAAAGGATGGCAACAGAATATAAATGCCTTAATTGGCATTTTTACAGAAATAAAAGAAGACGGTATTAAGTTTCTTTTAACAAGAAATCTTAATCAAGATTGCTTGGAAAACACTTTTGCTGTTTTACGTAACCGAGGGGGAAATAACAAGTTGCTGACTCCATTTCAATTCATCTGTTCATTTAAAAGATCTTTTTCGGCAAAGTATATGGAAAATATTACACGTGGAAACTGTGAGCCAACTGCTAACCTGGAACTTCCAGACATTGAAGTGCAGATGGAACCACAAAAACAAAATAAGGACAATTTGGTTTACGCTTTCAAAACTGAACCTGACTATAAAACTGTGGACTTTGGTATTGATAATGCATTCTACTATTTCGCAGGTTATATTTTAAAAAAATACAGCCTAAACCACAAGTGTGAGTTAAAATTGAGTCCGCAACTTAACGTTTCCTCCCTTTTTACAGATTTTAAAGAATATGAAGATGCGAAATTGACACGGCCCAATCAAGAATTTTTAGAGTCGTTAGAGAATCTTGAACAAAAATTTATTTCTTGTTTTCCAAATATGTACTACCTAAATAATTTTGAGGGGAATATTTTTAACTTTTTGAAAAATGAATTTCATTACAACTGTTGCAAAAATCAAAATAAGGAATTTCTGATCAAATTTTACGTCCGAGTACGGGTTTACTTTATTCTAAAACAGTTCAATAAAAATAACAAAAAATGTACCAACAAACAAAAATATTTAAGTGTAGCACACATGTGAATATATATTAGATATAAAATGTCCAATAAGAAATATTACAAATTGATTTTGCTTTTTTTTACGTCACACCCTGTACCACATTTTGAAATAGTTCGACTACTCTTCCATCCCTCTTTTACTAGAGCACTTTTAGTGCCGTCTATTTCTCGTGTATGTGTACTGCAAATTGTAAACTGATAAGAAACACGTGGAGAGTGTCCCTACTCATTAATGGATATACTCTGGCCTAGTCCACATCGCCTAGTTAACGCAATCGGTAGTCCTTGGACAATCTTCGGCGAATCGAAATGCTGATTCACTTCCTGACAGATAAAAGTCAATTATGTCTCTCCAAGAGAAATAAATACAGAGAAACGACTGTCAGAAATCAATTAAATAAATCACTTACAAGAATCTATAGTTTAAAATCGCTATAATTTTAACCGAAGTGCTACTTAACAAAGTTGTTTCTCTTAAACAAAACTATAAAATTCGTTAAAATTTTTCAACAGAATTTGATCAGTGGCCTCTTTCCAATTTAAGTGAGAACGGTGTTAATATATGCAAGCATTGCGCCATTTAATAAGTTAATTCGTTTTTAAAATTTTGCACAAAATATTGCGACGCAATACAATTTGACTAAACACAAAGCTGATCTGTTCCGCTTCAAATCTGTTCTTATCACGAAAAGCTTATAGAATGTATGAATATAATTTGGATACCTCCTTAAAGGGATGAGCCGGATCGGGAGTATGTGTCGTTGAATTTATTTAAAAAAAAATTGCTGCACGGTAGAATGCATTTTTTATTGTTTTATATTTATCTATATTTTGACTATTTTTGTGCAAGATTCCTTAGACAAGGCGCCCAGCGAAGCGGAGTGGTATTTTTGAGGTGGTGTGGCGCCAGTTCTCGAACAAGTTTAATTTTATTGTGTCGAGCGGGTGATGGCGACGTGGATTTGTAGAGGCTTTTCCGTTGTTAGATACATATCATATTGTAGAGGAATCTAACATTACAACTGCGTATTTTTGTTTACCTGGAAACTAAACCAATTATGGCCGGTAGGACCATAGGTTGTTTACCAATTCAGTGCACGTTAAATCACTATCATTTCACTTCGCCACCATTTCATCGCCACACCACTCCCATATGCAGCACGTGTGTCGGTGCGCGCCTTGTTTTATAAGATCAATCTAACAATCAAGGCTAAAATCAATTAAATAGGTTTTGAAAAAATGAATCCCACATTTCTGTTAACAACAAGCTCGTTGGAATTACCTGCATGCTACTTAGCAACCCTACAATTTCTCCAAAACGATGCTTTATCAAAGAGAATTAGACTTCCATAAAAAATAATGATTATAAATAATTAGCTACATGAGTGACAATGTTCGTTAGACTTATCTATGGTGTTTTTTTCTTCTGCCTTAATCACGAAGATACATTTTGTGTATGAGAAAAGATTTACAGGGAAATTATTTAATTGAAGGAAACATTTATATTCGGCATCTAGTTGTCAACGCATTTTAATTGGTTGCTAAAGTATTATATGCCTTTCAATCTAATCCCATATTGTACATACACTCATGAAATCCACACATAAATTTGTAAGTACATGTTCGGTGATAATCATCATTTCATATTGAAATATGTGTGACGGAAGACATCCGTACAAAAGCCTTGTAAATTTGTTTAGTCTCCAAATAAATCTGAAATTCTATTCCTTTTTTTATGAGCAGCTGAAGAGTATGTTTCCCCCATATAGCAATACGTCATTCAGTGTAAGGACTAAATTCTAAAAAAGGAAAACAAACACACAAGCATTCGTAGTTTAATGGCGTTTTATTCAAGTCCATTGGGGATCCATTCAAGTGCTACAGACAGAGCAAGCTCTTGCTATAAATTACCTTGTAAAATATTTGCATAGAAATATCAAGTAGGACAACATCCAGAAATGGTATGTGTCCAAAGATATACTATATAAAAGCAATTGCTGCATGTGGACCAACAATAGTTAAAAATGTTCCTGCAGTGGGTTTCTATTTTGATAGAAAATATATCTCTCGAGGGCATACCATTTTAGCATTTATAAACGAAAAGGAAGTATGTATGATCAAATTATGTGGTAAGATTTGTTTGAGTAAAAAGTCTGGTATGTATAGTTCACAGAGGCAAACGTCAAAGTTGTATATTTATTTCTTAGAAGTCTGTAATAAATTCAAATAAAAGCTGGAAACAGTGTTAAGTGTATAACATCGTAAGTTGCAATGTTACGTATACGCCACCGAAACCCCAAAGAGAAAATATTTTTGGAGCAACTGTACTGTAATTGCAGTTTTTGTTTTCTTCCATGTAGTAATTTATTTTTGAATTGAAACCCGTTTTAATATTGGTAATCCTTATATGGCTTTGAATTCATGAGCAATCGGAATATCTTGTAACATTGCTTATAACATTTTCGGTGATGATCTTGACTTATATTTTGTGCCGAGTGGAAAGGACCAAAATTGTATTCCAAATGCCAATTTTTAGAAACTCTGAAGATGTGGTAGATAAGGTAGGCAGGTATGTAGGTAAATGGGTGGTCTTGTGGCGGTTGCCACAGCTTCGCATATACCATCAGTTGGGTCCATTGTGTCCAGTCTCGGGAACCTTCCATTGCATACCTGTTGGAGACAAAAAACAAAGTTACCCCTTTTATTTGAGTCAAGTAGTCATCTTGTATCCAGATTTCCAGCTTGCCCTAAGAGTAACCGAAAGAATGGAGTTTGTTTACCTACTGGAACCACCCCAATTTAAGTTTGAATCTCAGGAGCTTCTTATGATCCACATTCTCCAGATATTCTAGTTCATCGAAGAATAAGCTATTAAGAATCATCTGTCTACTGTTTTTAAAGACTGGGCATTCGCAAAGCAGATGACGAACAGATTCTATTTCTTCAACGTCTCTGCAGTTTGCCTAACCTTTCCGCATGTACGCCAATCGCACAGTATCCAGTAATGACCCCAAAAGTCGCATTTCGAGGGATAATGTCTCAGAGTTCCTGGGAACATCTATCATGGAAGTACCTATAGAATAAGCAAAGGTCAGCAACTTGTCTTCTGTGCACCAACGGTTGTAGATTCGATGTGAGTGTAAGCTGTAGGGTCTCCAATAAGTCGAACTGCTAGTCTCTGTATTCTGTCAACAAGTATGTTGAGTGAATATTTTGGGGCCGATCCCCATATATGGGAACAATATTCCAGGCCTGGTCTACCCTGTGCTCAGTCCGATCATGAATTTGGATCTCTTTTTGCTGGCCATAATTCTTTTGCGTACCTGCAGGTGTTGAGATTTGTCAAGCATAGGTTTGTTCTACTCCAGGATTCAATGTCAATCTTTGTTGCAAGTGAAACTTGAAAGATGATATTTTTCCCCAATTGACACCCGATCGCATAATGTTCATCATGCGGACATGCGCGTGTCATTGTGTCCCAAAATCCATAAGAAGCTCACTTTGTCATGTGCAAAAAAAAACAAATCAGCACCGAAAAAGACATTGATTTCTTTAAAGAAGACGGGACACGACGTCATCAACCCCATTCACAATCAGCTCACCTAGTTCCAGCTGTCAATTGTGGCAGTCGATTTCTTGTAGTCATTAGGTACGGTTGCTTTCCCAAATACGCGTCTCTTTCTGAACATTCGCAGTCAATGCGGTCCAACGGAAAATGAATGGTTTTTCTGAATGGTTTTTGGCGGCAGCCATGGGTGTTTTTCTAGATTTCCAGCGACCATGGAAAAAGGAAAAAAATGTGTTTTAAGCACACTCTATTTCCACAACAAAGGTCTGCTCCGTGTTGTTTTAATACAACAGCGGAAAAAATATCATATACGTCCTTTGTCATATGCGTCATATTGACGTTATCATGTCAAAAAAATTACACTATTTTTGACCTTTGTAATAGCAGCTACAGACGGCGCTCTAATCAAAGCTACTAATGGAAAACCAATAACAAGTAATGTCAACTTTTTTTTGACAATTCATTCTTTTTTCTGAACTTAACTATAAGCCTAATTTTGGTGGCGACATTAAAACGCCGGCCGATGACCGTTCGAACGCCTACATATTCTTTCGTAAAAAAACTAAATCCTCTGTAATATATTTAGTTTCCTTAAATAAAACATAAAAATCCTTCCATTGATATACTACACATACACAATGTCTAAACCATCAATACAAATCCCTTCATTCATTGAGAAATTTATTACGGTCCTTCAAAGAATCCCTTTTATATGTTGTTCGAAATTCAAGTCCCTTTTAGTTTACCAAAGATTAATGTAATATTCATTTCTCTGTATACATTATACCTTTCAATAATTCCTAATTCAAAAGTGAATGAATAACCTTTTCAATGAATTTAATGAGCTTCAAATATCTCGCTGGTTTACCTTTCAAATAAATGTAAATAGAAGTCACCCGACAGAAATGAAATCCGATTCGATAAAAGGAGGAAAACGATCATTTCGGCCATGGTATACTCGCTGAACAGAGTCGACAGAAATCAAGGACTTTGACTGTATAAGTGACATATTTATCGAATCGGGGATGATTTCGGAAATTGTCCTTTTGCGTCAAAAGCTGAAAAGTTTACATTGGGCCGTTTATTTTAATTCTACTTGTGGGAACGATTTTCAAATGTCTGAGACATTTGAGCTCGCTCGCATTCATCATGCAAATAAGCAACACAAAATTTGTGCAATTTGAGTCCAGGGTGGTCCTATAAATCAGTTTACGAGTTGAAAATTGAAGTTGTAGACCGTAAAATATAAGAGATAAATCAGAGTAATTTGTTTTGTAAGTTCTTCTACAAATTAGAAAGATGAATGAACTTGTGTAACAACATGCCGTCAAATAATAAAGTGTCGTTAAAATTGTGTGTTAAGGATGTACCCTTCTCATGGAATTTATTTTAAAATATGTGTATTGGGAAAGTAGGTAGGAGGAAGTTGTTGCTCCATTTGCACAAGAAGAGTAAAAAGGTTATTACAAAGTGGACACTGCTTTTAAATAATTGTGCTGCACACGGATATATAATAAAATATGCTGCTTAATTTTGTACACATGCATTACAGTTAGCCTCAATTTTAGGGCTATTTGTAGGCTTGTGTAGTTCACGAACGAACTAGTTCAATGAACTAGTTCACACACTTAGTTCACTAGTTCATTTAGTTCACGGTTATTATTTTCAATTGGCCTTACCAATAATCATTTTTAACCTTCAAATTACTATATTAAATTATATTTTGACGGTCACAATAGGTAATTTTATATGGAAATTTTCTTAAAAAAAATAAATAGGTTGCGCAACAGGCGGGTGACACCCAAGGCCTAGCTTCTCGCAACCATTCGTTTTGTGTGAGTTTCTATTTTTGGGACGAATGGAAGGGACCTACAATTTTATGCCGAGTCCGAACGGCTCAATTGAGAAGCTTTTTCATGACAGGCATACTCTCGGATGTTTGTCAGACGTTCGCGAGAGGTGGCGCAGTAGAAAAAATTTTAAGATGTAATTTGGGTTTTTCCGGGGATCGAACCTGGGATCTCTCGCACAGTAGTCCAACACACTAACCACTGCGCTACTGGGCCTTCGTAAAATTTATTTTGGACACTAAAAATGGTTATTAGTACAATGCTTTTCATAGAAACGGAATAAGCTAAAGCTAAGCACACACGATTGTCAGATCTGTCAATTCTCTGACAATGACTGACAATAAGCTTACAATAGCCAACTATCTTACAATACAAAATTGTCCGTTCACATCTTGATAACGTTGTCAGGTTGAAAATTGTGTGTTCACACGGTTGTCAGATATTTGAATATGAAAAATTGGTCTATCCGTTGTCAGACATTGTCAGCCAAATTAAAAGGTATGGTCCTTGGTTTCTGCAGTACGGATTATGGAACAAAATATTGCACTTGCGACTATTTTAACTCTAGGTACGTGTTAGAAGACTGGGTGAATGATGAATTGACATAAAAACGACGTAGTGTTTGGACGAAAGAGTGCGGGTGGCCCGTTGTCAGCGGGAAGGATTCTACTCCAAATTCAAAGCTGAGGAGACGGAACTTTATCACAATATTTTGCGAATGGACTCAACACAAATCGATGGAATTCTAGCTTTGGTGACTCCACACATCAAGATGCCAGTATACGCGAGCATCCAGGGTACTTATTCCATAAAATTTAAGACGACAGTCGTTCAAGCGATATTAGTGCACGAGAAGGTCTTTTATTTGCTTCACGTAACTCTACCACCATCGTTTATTTTGCACAAAGTTTGAGAACTTTCGGCACCTTTCAGGAGCTTACAAACAGTAGTTGAAAAAAGAACTAGACGTCATCGTTATTGTCATAAATGACACTTGACAAATAACAATGAGTTATTATGTAATTAAAATCGTAAAAAAAATTTAATTCAATTGCTCGCTTTAAAATTGCTGTAAAAAGCTTAAAATTGTCTGCAAAATAAACAAATCAATGCATGACGATACCTAATTTAATTAGCTATCGTGCAAACGCTATCGTCTGAACGACAGTGCTCTGTCGATTATTGAGCTACAAGAAGCAAATGTTGGATCGTAGAAACGATGTCGTGGAGATGATAGCAATTTTCAATGTTACGTGATGCAAGGCTATCGTCGAAACGGTATCGTCATGCGATTATTGACTTACGGAATGAGTGCCCAAGAAATCGATACGGTTTCATTGGCAGCTTGACCCAACTTTGTTTCTGTATTTGTCGAGGTGGAATCGCGTCGGCAACCTCTTACCACAGGGCTTCTTTGGGTACTTTATACTCTGCATCTAACAACCCCATGAACAAAATTGAACTAAAATGAGCGAACTAGTTCAGTAGCGTGATTTTAACTAAATTGATCGATCACTCAAATGAACTAAATTGCCCAACTCTACTATTTAGCATGGATCTCCGCTTGGAAAACAAAGGCTACACTACAAAGAGTAGTGGTCTAATGTTGTCGATTTACACAAAGAGACCAGCACTGGACCCTAGTTTTGGAGCCATCCGTGAAAATTCAAATATATCCTAAACCAGGCTCAGACTCTGGCTGAAATTAGCAAAGAAAGTTGACTTTAAATTTTCACAGCCGAAGGTCTGGAGTTATTGCATCAGACGGCATATCCATGAAACTACGGGCGTAGGATAAAAGTTGCCCAAGGTCATCGAAACTCCAGTGTGGATGATACCAAAAATCACCCAGCCTAAGACTGTAGATTGCTTTGATAGTAGAACCCATGATAAAGATATCAAGGGAAGGTAAATCAAGCAGAGCATCTAGAGCAAAGCCCGGCGTACTCGAGAAATTACCCGTCCAGCCAAGACAAACCTTTCTTTGGAGTTTGGTGCAGGAGGCAGTTACATATTTTTGCGACAGCCCTCTCAACTAAAAAACCAACGCATAGGCTAGAAAAGATATTATCATAGCCGTATAGATCCAAAAGAACTTTTTAGAAGATAAGTCCTCATTTTTAAAATTCTATACAGAAATTTCAATTTCTGAGAGGCTAAGGCCTTGTCACAAGTAGTTAACAGTCCGAAATGTTGATTGAAAACAATATCTTTATCGTACTACGACATACGAGAAATGTGAAAACTTAATCAATATAATGGCTTTAGGCCTTAGGCCATATGGACCCGTTGCGGAAATATTTATCTACTTTTTAAATTGTAAGAAGTGTGCCTGTAAATGGTGATTTATCGGTTATTTTGCTTCGTCCTTACGTTACCAAGATGCAAGCATTTAAATTAACGATGGATATAAATTTCTACAACTTTTTACCGATTGATTTCTGTATGGTCTCTTCCATGCTCCGCATCTGGTGACAATTTATTAGTCCCCTTGAAAGGATGTAAGTACCGATTTAAAATGCAGATATTGCATTGGCCCCAGAAATATATTTTTACTCCAATGAACGCAAATTGTTAGGATTTACCACATATTCCTTTTTGAATCGAAAAGTTAGTAAAATATAAACATCCAGAAGTATATTGAAAATGGAAATATTTATTCGCAAACTCTTTTCATTTCTGCTTTAAATAAACCCTAACAATTTCAATTTCAAATGCAATCATCAAAGTTGTAAGACCTATATTTTGAATCGATATCTTATAGAAATTCTGAGAACCTCACCATTTTTATTTTCCTATAATGAACTCAGTTCTGAGTCTGAAGATGTCGAATTCTGAGAAATGTGTTACACAGTGAAAAAGATTTATTATGCAAATGAATGTGCACTCTCGCCGGTCGGTGGTAAAATAAGAAGTTTTCAACTCGTCAGCATCCTTGTTACACTTCCACCAAGTGGTTTATTTCGTTCTGATGAATGTCTAAAGCACTGAAGTGCAACATTCGCTCATGCCGAGAATTTAACCTCATTCATATTCAACCTGAAAAGGGCTTTATTGGTTGCGTGTGTGTGCCTACTCATTTTTTGCCGCTTATATTACCCAGGACTATATGCTTTCTGTGTACCTACAGCTCAAGGTGAAGGACGGCAAAAAGTAAATCAACAAAATGTGGTTTGACCTCAAAATAATGATTATGTCAGCCGAGTATAAATGTAATATTAGGTTGACTGTATGTTTCTGTTATCCTTCCCGTCAGTCGTATCAGGATCATTTCGGCCGTTTAGAAGCAGCCGTTTTCTTTAAAAACAATTTGAACTAAATGGTTTATAGCTTTTAGCAAAATATCACTCAAGTGTGTAGTGGTATCTCGTTAAAATACCAGCAAGGAAAGAACATGTGTCTTAACGGATATTTTGTTTGGCTACAGAAAATATAAAATTTTAATTCTACTGACGATACGTTTATCAATATTTGATGGTACCTATCCTGAGGCGTTTTTGTTTTATATGTAAACGAATAATTTGCAAGACTAACAGAGGAATCTTTTATAAAGAGGTTTATTTGACTAATTGCCATGGGAAAAGAAACCTTGATTTGAAGGAAGAACATTGAAAACAAATTAGCTTGTCTAGATGGGCAATTTATTCTGTGAATTTCTTTAATTATTTTGCTTAAAAAATTATTAAGTAATCACTAACAATAACAAGGCAAACATGTCGAACATAAACAGTCTGAAATTTATTTTCTAAATGGAAGCGTTGTGGGGAATTATCTTACATAACGTAAAAACCAAGGATAATAGCCACAAGCTCAGCATACATATACTATAGACAACTAATCTGACTACAATGTTACATTATAAATCATCTTCATAATAAAGAGAAAATGAAATAAATGAAAATTTGACACATTAAAGCAGTTATTAAATTTATTTCCAAAGTTTGGCCAACGATAAATAATTGATTGCCCGAAATGAACTGGGTCGCACTACCCACTGAGTCAGTTGATGCATAATTGACTTCTATCAACCCATCTGTGACCATTTAATTTAAATCTCCCTTAAGAAGTAGGTTAATGAAAATTGATTTTATCCTAAAGGGGACTAATACATTGGTTATAGTTGCCAATTTAAGAACTAACACGTTACTTAGGAAAAATGTCACCAATAAAATAATAAATACTTTGGATTTTGGTGAAATCTATTACATTTTTGCTGTCAAAGCAATAGCCCAGTGCAGGAGTTTTCAATATTTTTCTTCTTTTTCTTCTAACAGATATGTGAATAGAAGCTGATCTTACTAAAGATTCACTAAATTGTTTTTCAATAAGGACGGGTCGACGTTGAAATATCTTCGTCACATATTTATGGTAATTTTGCTTGTTAACATATCCGCATTCATCTAAAAATACGTCACGTCATTAAAGAACAGTTTTCAGCCAAAATTGGGGTCCTCTTCCATACGCTCCGAAGCCAAATCAGCGAACAAAGGGCTTTGTCTATGTTCATTAACCTTTATTCATTCATTCATTAACACATTTATTTCATACGCGAATAGCAACAGGGGTGACCTGTCACCCCAATGTATTTAACTAAAATATATTTAACTAAAATGAATAATAAGGAATTAACACAAAATTAAACTTTTATGTCTGAACAGTTTTTATTGAACTTATAAGAAAAATGAATTAGGATTTTTGGGAAAATTTCCGAAAAAGTACTTTTTTTTTATTTTTTTAAATTAAAAACAGCTTATGCAATTTTCACTGCGGTGCTCTGGAGACATTGGCAACCCTAATTTTAAGCAAACTGTATTATTTTTTAAAGGCTTTTACTTAACTTCGTGAAAAATTTGTTGTGTCAAAATCTTGCAAGCCAAATTTGAACCACTTTCTCTAAACTTAGAACTTTGAAATTTTCCATGCTGGTTGGGTTGTGAAGACAATGCAATATTTAGAAAGAATTTTTGGATTTTGACTTCCCCTGCCCCTTTAAGGGAGGCTTTTTCGTAACGCATGATCCATTAGCCGTATTAACTTGAAACTTTATATGTCAATAGATAAGTCGAAAATATTACATATCTAATTAATACTTTGTACCGATTCGTCCTACAATGGTTGAAAAAAGGGGGTGCAAACTTTTCTATTTCGACCTAACTACGCTCAACTTGCATTATACTCATAAATATTATGTAGGTCAACTCAAAAAATCCTTTTAATTGTTAGGCAATACTTTACCGAGTATTTTAAGCTAACATTCATCTTTCTAGTCCATCCAGAGGGCAAGATATAATAAATTGAAAATAAATCTTATTCGGCTAAAAGCGAAAAAAATTGCTATCTCGATTGCAGTTGTGCTTAGGAAGGGTAGTTTTTTTGCATTCTAAAAATAGAATTGTCACTGCGGCGGTCATTCAGAATGTATGCTCAGATGTATGGCGTAGTTGAATTTGATGTATGGAATATGGATATGGATAAAACAAACTATGTACATATGAACGTATATAGGAGTTTGTGATGCGTAAATATGTAGGTATGCACATGCACTATCGTACATACTTATATTTGAGATCTGCATCTATGGAAAGTGTATAGGTAGGTACGCGTAGTAATATCAATCGCGAATTTTCAGTTATGTGAAATACACCTATTATGTCCATTGACTTAGGACTTTGAAATTTTGCATGCTGATGTTTCAGTTTTGATGCACTACAATAAACTAATAGTAAAAAAAGCTTTTGTAAGCATGTATGTAGATATTAAACTGCACTAAAAAGCAAAAAATAAAATAATAGTTTAAAAAACTAAAAAAAACGCTTTTATAAGTGGGTACTGCACTAAAAGCAAAAAAATAAAAATTAACCAATCTATTTTTAAGGTTTATCCTGGAAGGGGCTTAGTGTAAGCCATGTTTGTAATTATGTATTGTATATATTATTTGAGTGTAAACTACACAAACATGGCTTACACTAAGCCCCTTCCAGGATAAACCTTAAAAATAGATTGGTTAATTTTTATTTTTTTGCTTTTAGTGCAGTACCCACTTATAAAAGCGTTTTTTTTAGTTTTTTAAACTATTATTTTATTTTTTCTGTCGCGGTTTCTTGGACAAATGCCACATCTTAATTCGAATTGATCGAAAACTATTTTGAACTCCAAAATTATGAAGTTCAATACAAAACCTTACTTACTTACTTACTTAAGGTGGCGCTACAGTCCGGGGTGGACCTGGGCCTCAACCAACAAGCGTCTCCAGCCAGCGCGATCTTTGGCCAGCTGTCTCCAGTTTCGCACGCTAAGTTGGTTAAGGTCACCTTCCACTTGCGTGCGCCTTAGCCCAAAGAAACAGCGATTGGCAAGAGTTATTCTTCGCTTAATCTCAGCGCTGGTGTCATTGTCTGAGTTTATAGCGGAGCCTAGGTAGACAAAGTCCTTTACCACCTCAAAATTATATCTGTCTATAGTGACATTCTGTCCAAGACGTCGGTGTTGGGTGTCCTTTCTCGATGACAGCATATACTTTGTCTTGCCCTCATTGACCGCCAAACCCATCTTTGCCGCCTCCGTCTCAATGCTCACGAACGCGCCAGTGACATCACGCTGCGTTCTCCCGATTATGTCGATATCGTCCGCGTAGGCGAGTAGATGGACGGACTTTTGAAAGATAGTGCCTCTGGTGTTAGCGTTTGAGTTTTGCACTATTCTTTCAAGAACGATGTTAAAGAAGTCACATGACAGCGCATCGCCTTGTCTAAATCCTTTTTTGACATAGAAGGTCTCGGTGAGTTCTTTACCGACCTTGATGGAGCAGCGTGCATTCTCCATTGTCATCCTACATACACGAACGAGTTTGGCAGGGATGCCAAAACTAGACATTGCTCTGTATAGCTCGTCTCTATAAATGCTGTCGTAGGCGGCCTTAAAATCGATGAAAAGATGGTGGGTATCGATTTGAACTTCCTGGGTTTTCTCCAAGATCTGCCGCAGTGTGAATATTTGGTCGATGGTAGACTTTCCTGGCCTGAAGCCACACTCATAGGGACTAATCAGGTTGTTGACGAAAGGCTTCAGGCGTTCACACAACACGGCAGATAAGATCTTATAGGCGATGTTAAGAAGACTAATACCTCTGTAGTTGGCGCAGTTCAGAGGGTCTCCTTTCTTGAGGATCGGGCAAACAATGCTGAGGTTCCATTCATCGGGCATACTTTCCTCCGACCATATTTTACAGATGGGTTGGTGCATGCTCCTAACCAAGTCATCGCCTGCCGCTTTGAATAGCTCGGCGGTTAGGCCATCTGCCCCAGCGGCTTTTGTTGACTTAAGCTTAGATATGGCTATCTTCACTTCGTCCAGGTCGGGTGGACGGAATTGTTGGTCTTCATCGTCCAGGTTGAATGGTTCATTCTGCCTGACAGCGGGATTTAGTTCGTCATCGCCGTTAAACAGTCTGCAGAAGTAGTTCTTCCATATCCTCAGAATCGACTGCGATTCTACTACGATGTTCCCTTGTTCGTCCTTGCAGGCTTCGGTTCGGGCTCTGTAGCCTTGGCAGGTTCTTTTTACCCTTTGGTAAAACTTCCGAACTTCATTCCTGCTGTAGCATACAAAACCTACAAACAAAAATTGTAACATGAGTAGCAACTGGGGTAACATGACACCCCAGCCATGCCCCTAAAATAAAAAGTACGACCTACTGCAGTACAGCCGACTGTGACCCGGAACTTTAATTAGCTGTCAATTTGAGAATAGAGAAAAGAAGAGAGTACGACGCGAATTTGTGAAATTTTTGTTTCTTTAGCTACCTAATATTCTCCTTCATACCTACATTGTATAATTTTTTGTTTGCATTTATTATTTTGATTTTTAAAATTTTGCCAACAATAATTGTCAGACTTTAAAGGATTATTGCAAAATTTTCGAATATAAACCTCGAAAATTGTAGAAACTAAAAAATGAAGGCATTCATCCGTGTTAAGAGGTGGAATAAGCACCGAATTAAAGACAGACAACTTGACCTACCTCACGTTGCGCTGGAAGGTTCATTAAAAATCTCTACGGGCATTGCGACACGATTGTCAGTCTCTGCGATCACATCACCGTGAATTCTCCCCTTTTACGGCAGCACTTTAAGACTGTCACGATCGTCCCAACGTGTATAACTGTTTTAGCTTTGACGCCAACAAAGCTTTGTGCTTCTTACCTCTTTGCCCGTGGACATACAAGTGATATATAGCCTTATAACATGGAACAATTTTTCAAGACATGCAATTCATCCTCTTCATCGAAAGGAAATACACCTTCTTTGAGTTTGACTCCATCAGTTATGTTCCATTTTCTTCTTCGAAGATTTGTATCTTTATTTTTTTAGCGAATAATCGTTATTTGCAAATCTGTGAGCATATGGCCCAACTTTTTGTTGACACCTATATCTGATACCATCTCAAGGCCTTTAGCACCTTCATCTTAGAAAACTGCGTATTTCAACTTCATATAGTTCATATTCGGTATATTTCATGCCTAAAGTTTAAGATCGCAACTCCCCATCCTAATGGTATTCACTAGCCTGCCTTGTTTGCGAGATAAAATGAACAATATTAAATTTTTTCCATGTAGGTAGGTATTATAGCAAACATTACTGCTTCGCAGTAGCGCATTCTGTCACTCCAATTTTCCAAGACGTCTTGTTAATGGTTTCGGGCAGTAGCTCACGAATTGCTTGGATGATAATTGATATTGGCCTTAAGTACTGATATGTTTTCCAGATTGTTGGCATGACATCGGTCCTTCACGGTTCTCCACAAAAGGGTTCAAATCGCAGCTCCGAGGCGGCCAATTGACATTGCCAAGACGGCTGATAATACGATTTGGGATTTTGGTGTGCAAAAAATCCGATTGTGGCATGGGCTGTGTGGCATGGCGCGCCATTCTGCCAGAACCAGTGGTTGTCCAAATCCATCTCTTCAATTTCAGTAAAAGAAAGTCGATTGACAAGGCTCTATAACGCGCACCGTTGACCGAAACATTGTTCCCAGCCTCATTTTCGAAAAAAAAAAATGGTACAATGATGCCACCACTCCACAACCCGCATCAAACTGTCACTCTCTGTGGATGGATTGGCTTCTGGACCGTTGCGGGTTTTCCGAGACCCAGATGCGGCAATTTTGATTGTTAAAGTAGCCGCCGATATGAAAATGCGCTTCGTCAGAAAAGATGATTTTTTGACCAAAACTTCTTTTCAAAAAACGCACTGTTTGGGCTACACAGCACTCATTTTGGAAATAAGTTCTCAATATTTCCCAACGTTGTTCGCGTAAAGCGACTCTTTTCGTTCCGCGGGGTTATGACACTGACTTTCTGTCAAGATTTCACGCAGGAAACAGCTGTCACTAGATCGCCCACCTTCTAGCATCATCAGTTGCCGACCCAACTCATTCGACATATTCATTCAAACGACGTTTTTCATAATCAAAAAAGGTATAAGAAGATTAGCTCAATTCATCGCTTTCCGGTTAACATAGGTGTCTTGTCACCTTAAATCATAACAATAACTAGTCCTGTCTACAAATTTGCGACTGTGTCGGAATTAAATGCGACAAGTGTACGCCTTGTGTTTCATAAATCTTTCAAACAAATGGCATGTGAGCAAAAATAAATGCTCCAGTCATAGGTATGTACATTTTCTAGCATTTATCATGTGACAGGAGAACATAAATTCTATTCTCTCATGTGGTGGCCATAGTGACAATGTCACCATACAACCGCATCCCAGGTGACACAATTTGGTGTGTATGAGTAGAATTGAGGAGACCGAGATATTTTGATGAGGTTGTTTTTTTCGGGTTAAGCGGTGGTAAGCATCGATTGGCTTCATTTTGATATCAGTAGCTAATTTGTCCCAAGAGGTGTAAGCACGCCCTTTTACATATACTCCCGTCCATACGGGACAGTTTAATTGGGTAAACTTTCTAAATCCCGTAGTTACGTCTAGGTAGCTATTACTAAGCACTGTATATATAAGTATATATATAAGTATATAGAACAAATAAAACGTTGAAGAGGTAATTATTATCGATAGTAATTATATTGTTTCTCTGACAGAATCGGGTAATTGCACTTAAGATAAAACTTAGATCGAGCTAAATTTTAGCTCCCATACAAAATTCTTTCCAAAATGTAGCTGAGCCAAATTTAAGCGAATCCATTTAGCCGAGCGGCTTTAGCTAAAAAAACAAATTTTCATTTCAGACTCTACTGCATGTATCTGTCACAATTTAGCGCGCCATTTTTTCAAGCTAGATTTTGACATATCATGGTGGTGGTTTTCTATTGAAGAGTCTTTTCAGAGCTTCGGTATAGGGCATACATTTTGAGTTAGACGTTCGATTTAAGAGATTCGAACCCATCTATTTTGCCGAGCAGCATTTTTAGTTTAGTCTGATAAAAGCCCCAGATCATTATTTAATCCGCTGAGGCAGCGACTGAAAGTCGTCCTTGACTCGAGATTTGTATCTTTATTATTCTCCAATTTTTGATACAGTATTTGAATAAAATAGAACTGTTAGAAGGTTTTTTACCATCGCTTTCATTTTCATGCCTAATGCATATATAAACAAAATGGTGTAAAAAATGCATAGTAATTCATCAGTTGAGAACGGCTGGACCGTTTTGGCTTCTTCTGAAAGAACATTTTGGGAAAACCCTTCGGAAAAATCGGGAAATTGGAGAAATCGAAAATTGATTTTTTTGTATGGCATTTTGTGTGCATTTGTTCCGGAATGGCTTTTCGAATGGAAAAATAGAATATTCCGGAAAAACGTGAAAAATTTTATTTTTTTTTGTTAGCGAAATTTTACATTTTATCGCATGTTTTGATGATTTTGGACGATATAAAGGTGGAAAACTCGTTTTGAAGCTTGGAAAATTTCGGAAAATTGTGAAAATCATTGTGATAATTGATAAATGATGTTTTGCGTGCATTTTGGGTGGAGAAGTTAACGACATAAATAATAGATGGGCGTCAGGTGTCCTTTTCGCATTGTCATTTTCTATTGAGCAAATAATGTGCTATTTTTCTTGCTGTAATTGATTCGAGTTTTGCTTATTATTACACTGATTGATAGTCGTATATCGCGCATCACATCCGGTACAAGCATTACGATCAATTGAAATTCAATGCTATAATTATCAATTCGATCATTTTTTCAGAAAATAAGTTTACGTGTTAAAAGTGAGGTTATCCGATTGGCTTGCGGGTATTCAAATTCGGTTGATGTACCAGGTACTCCACCGCATAATTTACAGCTGAAGGTGGAATCGATCATAATCATGTTGCAGAATCTGAATCATCCGAAATTGTGAAACGGTACGCGGTTTTCCCTCAAGAAACGGATGAACAATGTGATTCAAGCGACGATCAGTCTGAAGAGAGGAAGTCCTTATCCCACGAATTCCGATTATTCCAACTGATCTTCCACTCCAATTCAAGCGGATTCAGTTCCCGACAATCAATAAATCGCAAGTTCAATCGTTAAAAGTCTTTGGGATTAATCTCGAATTTCCCAATTTTTCTCACGATCAGCTGTACGTTGCCTGTTCGCGCGTTCGCAAATAGTTTTCGTTGTTCGTTTTTGCGCCGGAAAACAAATCGAAAAACATTGCTTATCACATCGCTCTCTACTAATTTCGATTCCATTCAAATAAATTGAGAAATTGAAATTTGAACTATCTGTGTTTCATTATCACTCTAGAGTTTATCTGAAGGCGTTAAATTGGGGCGAGGCGAAGTTCGCAGGGTCCGCTAGTATTCTATAATACTTTCGATGTATATGCACCACTCCAAGGCAGAGCTGGCAATCGATAAACCAATCGATTTTTTTTTTGTCAAATAATACATAGGTATTTTAAGTCAGGAAAAAAAAATAATTGAATGCTTAAAATACTCGGATATATATTGACTTAATACCATTTTTATCTTTTTTCAGATTCACTCAGGATATAACTTGCCATTATAGATTAATGAAGTCAAAATTGAAAAGTTATTACCTCATTTTCAAACTTTACAGGACTAATTTTGACAAATGACCAAACACGCATTTAAATATTTTTTTATTCTCTATCTACGTACGAAATTTTAAGGTTATATGACTAACAGTTCGTGTGATATGAAAAACCTCCTTCAAAACGACAGGCGGTTATATAAAAAAAACCCTTGCTTTGCACAGCTAGTGGAATACGCCGTCAATGTTTAATGTCTCTAATGTAGACAGTACCTCTGCAGCATCAAGATTTAAAGATCGAAGGTTAAAATTATCGTAATACTGATTTGCTATTGGGACTAAGGCTGCAGTTATAGCTATCAGTAAAATGCATCCGTAAAAAAATTGTTTCAATTTTTTGGAGCACTTAAACTTAATCGTCGAACTCAATCTTGGTAAGACCAAGTTGCTTTTGAATTAAAAAATTAATTCGTCAAAAAAAATTAAGCAATTGATCTTTAAATTTTCTAAAAACAGAATTTCTTTATTTTTCCGTACGAAAAACTTTTTCTGTTCAACTTCTCAACCAGTTTCACAAAGTATTCCACTGAATTCCTATGATATGCTATGGTTAAATGTTTCAGTTTTGTTCTGTTGCGTGTTTTTACGGATGGACTTTTCTATAACTGCAGCCTAATATGCTCTAAGTATTACCGGAATCGGTTCATTTGTAGTTGCAATATTTGAAAAAAATATACCCTTTAAAGGCTGCCGAATTTTAATTATTGTATAACAGCTTACAATTTATAGAAGTAATTGACTTTATTTAATGTAATTTTTAATCTAATTTCAAATTGACACATTCAACAACTAAATAGGCTAAATTGAGTTCAGCTAATTAATTAATTACGACACGAGTCCAATAGTTGCTTAAACATGCATTGCACACTTCAGCGAGCAATTAAAGTTCAATTATCTCTTAACTACATCAATGTATTAAATCAAAACGACACCCTTCGTGCCAATCACCGCATGAATATTAATGCGAATATAATTATCACTCTATTCATTGGGCGAAATCACCTTCATCATTAAGGACATCACTCATGTCGTGCGATCAGGTTTTATTGAAAATCCATTAGGGAAATATCGATACCAATATTTTACGCTACCTCCTCATGATGGATTGCAAAAACAAAAGACCCTTTAAGGATTACAGACAGTACTTGCCATGATGATATCTTCTTAATGGCAAACTCGTATAAATCAACCCCATGCTAATGTAGGGCGTATAAGTAACATTTTCTCACAAGTTGCATTAAACGCCCTTATATTGTAATTTATTTACATAAATTGCTAAATGTATTTAACAACTCAAGTGCCCAGGTAGTTTAATTTGAAAATGAATCCGTTTAAGTTATAAAAATCACAAAAGGCAAAAGTATACGCTCACAAATGTTGCTTAAATATCCTTTACATTACATTTCAAGTGCTCTTTAACGGTGCAGCAGTGCACTCATTTGTTATGAGCTAAGTTGAGGACAAAGTTGACGATATTCGACTTGAATTCCTGGAGCAGCAAGGACTTACTTATACAATATTTTTGTGAAAGGAACTCAAAATGAAATTTCATTCCTCAACTAATGCGACTTCTGAATTTCATAAAGTACACCTTGAATTCAGTATTCAACTCATACCTTCAATATGAATATGCGAATGAATGAGTAATTACTATTGTAGCGTAAATATTTATTGCAGCTAAAGGACCCTGACACAAACTCATCTGAATGTCCATTCAATCTAAAGCCTTGATCAGCTGACCATGTTAATTTATCATGATTCTTCATAAGTTCATTTAATCCGTCACCACCGACAGTAAGCATGTTACGAATACATGATGTGCTCTTTACCACCATGACCTGAACAGAGAGCAGTGTACATATTGGTAATTTGTGTAACCGAGTAGAAATAATCGTGCAGGCGAAATGTAGCGTAAACTTAATTTCTCAGTAGGTGCGTGTCACAAACAGTGTTGGAGTGGTTCTTTAGTATTATTTGAGTTGGTATGGTATTAGGCTTTATTCAAATTTAATGAATGCCACCTTGGCATATTTATTGTATTTATAACAAGTGGGTCTGATTTAAACCGACAGGGCTCTACCAATAATATTGAAAATGACATAAAGCCGAAGCAACCATATCCCAAAATAGATTATTAGTTTTGAGACTTGTCTAAAATTCAGCTCTATCGGAATCAAAAATCAATTCGAGAATTAAAACCAGCGATGAGATTTCAAAAAGACAATATTTACTTCCAATTATTATAAAACATCTTCCAAAATATAAGGAAAGAAGATATAAATTTGTCAAGACAATCCACAAGGTATCTGAAAAGAGTGAAAAATGTCGCCTGCTTGACGAGCGAAGCTTTGATGTAGCTCTAACACTATGGAAGCAAAATTAATTTTTTGCAGTGCATACTTCCGAAATTCAAGGCGTTGGTGGTCGTGGGTTTGTTTGCATAGACCTTTGACTTCAAAAAACCTTAAAGAAAAAGTCCAATGGCGTCAAATCGCAAGAACTTGGTAGCCAATTCTGATCGCAAAAACGGCCGATTACAAGATTAGGAAATAACTCATGCAGTAATTGAATTGTTTCTCTGTCTGTATGACATGTGGTACCGTCTTGTTAAAACCACATATTGGTCACATCCATATCTTGTAATTTAGGCACTAAAACCTGGGCTATCATGTCACGATAACGTACACCATTAATTGTTACTGCCTGAACAGCCGCATTTTCGAAGAAGAATGGTCCGATAATGCTTCCAGCCCAAAATCCGCTCCAAACACTCACACGTTGTGGGTGCATTTGCTTCTCAAGTATTACCCATAGGTTTTCTGAACCCCAAATGCGACAATTTTGATTAACAAAGCCATCAAGATGAAAATGAGCTTCATCACTGAAGATGATTTTCTTCGACAAACCTTAGGTTAGGTTAAAAATATTGCTCAACAATTCAAATGCGTTGTTTTTTCGTATAGCGCTCCATTTTTACTAACCCCGAACTGTCAGCTGTCACATTGTTAATTTCGAACTCGAGATTTTGATTAATTCTGATATTACGATAATAGGGGAACTCAAAAAAGTGGGTCTCGCAATTCTGTCCGTCCGTATGTCTATCTGTCCCACCCCTGGGGAATCTAAACTATTGGACGGATTTGCTTTAAACTTCGTATTTAGAGTTTTTGGGAAGTTTTTTTTATGCTAGCCCTAATATTAACGCTAATTCCCATATAAAAATTTTACGAAATATTACGAAATATGTCAAAATTTTTATTTTTTCGAAAACGGCTCTAACGATTTGAACCAAAATTGATAGTTGAGTTAATGTAAGCATGCTTAACATGACTGCATACCCAGTTTTTCGCTAAAAAGTCCAACAACGGCAGTTTTGAAAATTGGCTTTTTCTCGAAAACGGTAAAAACGATTTAAAAAAAATTTTTCAATGTACTATTGTCATTCTTATCTTGATAGTAAACTCAGTTTTTCCCTAAAAAGACTGCGTCCTTTGATATACATATCTAACCAAATCCCTAATAATAGGACTTTAAAAAACTGCTCATATCTCAAAAACGCCATTTTCGATTTTGATAAAAATGTTACTGTCAGGTAATGCTTAAATCCATAGTTATACCATTTGCTCAGTTTTGAGCTAAACAGTTGAGAAACAGTGTTTTTTGAACCATGAATGCGTCTTTCGATTTCAACCCCAATCGCTAAAAACGGTACTTTAAAAACTACACATATCTCGGAAACGCCATTTTCGATTTGGTTAAAAATGTAACTGCTAGGTAATGTTTATATCCTGAAGAATACTTCGTACTCAGTTTTCAGCTAAACAGTTTATTAACAGTGCTTTTCGAATCCAAATTGTAACATTTGTCGGCATAATTTTACAAAAAAACCGCTCTAACGATTTTGATCAGAATACATATTTAAGAGAACATAAGCATTCTAAAATCTAAACATGATCGCGTACTTAGTTTTTCTCAGAAAACTCGAACACAGGCGTTTTACGAATATTTCTCAAAAATTACTACCCAAATCCCGGCCATTGAGACCACTTTTTTTAAATAATAATTAATTCGAAGTTCATCGCCTTCTTGCCTCCTTCAAATGTCAGTTGGGGTGAAATTTTAAAGTAAGTAATAGAGTGTTGTAGTTAATACGTACATAATGTCTATGTAGTATGCATTACGTGTTTAGTTAACAAGGGTTCAGTTACTCAACCTACGTAAGATGTTCGTAAGTGGAAATAATTTTAAACGTAAAATTTGTTGAAATGACTCTGAGATTCTGCGAGATTCGCAATAAACGAGAAAGTTTCGTGCGACCCAGTCGTGCACAATTTTTTCCGCTGGCATGACTGTCACTGTACTATTAAATGGCGAATTATGGGACAACCTTTTTAATGAATGAAAATAGATACTTAAGTGTGCTGGAACAGACATTTTCAAAACTATATTAGATTTTCCAGTATTCCAACGCTGCAATTCCTACTTTCAGGATAGTAAGAAGTCCAAATGTAAATTCAAAGCACATTTCCAACGACCATTACCGGAACTGAACATCTCCAAAATCCAATATATTGAAGCTTTAGGATTTGCATATGAATACATTCAACTACTCAATACTTAATATAACATCTGGTTACTAATTATAGTTTGTTAAGGCCTCAAAGAGTACCAAAATGTTTGCTAATCAGCTAATTAAGCAATAAGCTTTTGACATCCAAAGCATTTACAGTTTTATATGAAAATGGTATTGCTAATAGGTGAACTACAAAATATAATTTCAACGGCTCAAAGTAATTGAATTATGCATAGAATATTATTTGTCAACAAATAATACGTAGCCATTAAGCTGGAACATTTTATTAATAAACCACTGAACCACAAACATGCGTGGGTTTTAAACGCTTAAGTGAACGACAAACATAAAATCACCCTTTTTATTGATAAATTTCCATTGAGTGTTGTTCCTCTCTAATGAATACGTTATACGCACTTATTTAGTTTGTAGAGTAGATTTAGATATATAGCTTTCAGGTTGTTAACTCTGAAAAACGATAAAGTGCCAGCGATTATGTATATGTATTAATGATGCAACTTCAATCTCCTAGAAATTGTTTCAGGGTCTAGCAATGGCTGCGACTTTCTATTGTGTGCCTATCATGATTTTTAGCAAAGTATCAATTGCGAGAACGCAATCAACCCTTGGAAAATATTACACCTTAGTAAGATTTGACAAACACCCAAGAGCTTAAATATTTTATGAAAACCGTTCAAGCTTCCTCCTTCCATTCGTCCCAGAAATACATAGCAACTCACACAAATAAATCGCTACCAGAAACTAGGTCTATATAGGAACCCAAATACCGTTATGATGTGCCCTTTGTTACGACGACTCATGTGACCTGGTTTTTGGTAATTGTTTTGGATGTGATACAGGCGGTAGCTATATCAAACCTGTGGAGTTAAGAAAACGGATAAGATATTCTATCTCTATACCCGAGATGTCGCTAAGGTCGTCGAAGTCTGGTTCAGTGCGCGCAATCTGGCGCTTCGGTAGTGCCAGACATTTGCAGAGGAAATAGGCGAGATTTTCCTTCTCATTTGTGCTCTCATTACAGTGGCAATGAGGGCTTATATGGGATGCCTAGTTTTGGCCGCATAGTGCATACTTAAAGTGCCCAACTGTACAGTTTTTCGCTGTATACTACAGTTTTTCAGTCAGTCGATACAGCGCGAAATTGTCAAAAAAACATATACAGCGAAACCAAGAAAATACAGCATTTATACACTTTTTCCGCATGAAAAAAATATGAAGTAGGTACCTAACGAATCCACTTCACGAGTGCGGTTTATGCAATGTAGGTTGTTGCATGTAGTTGTGCAACGTATTTAGAAAACGCAGCGAATTTTACATTTATTTACCGAATTTACCGAAAACACATACATGTTCATTGTACAAATACAAATAAATTCATTTCCTTTACTCCATCACTGTTCTGAAATATACTTTCATTAGTGAACAGGATCCACTGTTTTCATATAACTATCTTTTTCTTTGAATTTAAATTTGTATTTTGTGTTTTTGTTTCGGCGAGTATTAAGCCTGAACTACATCCAAACAAAAGTGGAAAAAAGTACAAAAAAGTAAACAAAATAATTTGTCCTACTTCAACATATAGTAACCTCTTGGTCTCGGTTTTACAGCGCTGATCTCTCAAAGAGTTGGTCACGTTATGCATACTCCCCAATTGGCCCATGTCCCGTGATTATTGCGGTGATTCTGGTGATTCTGGTGATTCTGGTGATTTAGTAGGTCCTTCGTTCTATTTTAATATGGCGCAGTTGGTCAACCCTCTCCATTCTTCATTATTGCCACTGGTAAAATTTACTATTTCTTAAATTGCATTGTCTTCAGTCTTCCGCAAATACATAATGCATCAATTTTGACCGATTTTTCAGTTTTACCTCCACCGCCAACTGGTGTCGTAGTCGGGAAATACAGACGCCATGCAAATACAAGGTCTTCGCCAACACCGTCGCCATCGCCAAATTCTGGCTATAATCCAATGAGGCTTTGAATGTGCTGAGATTCGTGCATCGTGGATTGAATCGTGAACTAGTGAGACTGTTTGAAGTTGCTGATATCATTCATATCGCCTGCTCGATTTATCGATGAAAGTGGGCGTGATATCGACCCGTCCACCGTCAACATCAACATTATAGCCAACGACATTTCGCAAAAAGAGCGAAATTTTTTATTTTTATTTATTTATTTATTTTTATTTTTGTTTTTTTTTTTTCAGGATATAAAGCCAAATAAAAACGATTTAAAATTAACAAATAAAAAGAATGAATTTTATTTTGGCTAAAAAAAAAACCAATTGCGAACTGCCATAAATATTTTCATTTGTTCCTATTGCCACTCTACTTCACCCCCTTCCACAAAGTAGTTCGCGAACTCTTTCTGCACCTTTTTGGTGTCGATCGTTGCGTCCATCGTAACACCCCGCCATTCAGCATGAATCAGGCTTCCAGTACCGTCGTATCTATCGAAGGAATATTGGGGACACGATCCCTAAATTCCAAAATCCCGAAAAGCCAAAATCCAGAAAAGCCAAAATCCAGAAAAAAAAATTCCGAAAACGAAATCCCGAAAAATTATATATAATGAAAAATTTGCTCAAATTTTATATAATTTTTCGGGTTTCTTTATTTTGTTTTGAATGTAAAATAGGCAAGTGTTTGTCCATTCCATTTACCGTAATAATGTTTTGTAATGTTGCGCTGCAATTGGCATAAGGTGCATTCAGTTGTGCTGATCTCATATAGTGTGATAGCTGACCGACTAGATTTTTGTTAGCCAGTGAACATCGTAATACAAAGTGAGTAAGGCATGCACGATACTCATTATAAACTTTATAATTTTCAGTGACATTTTGTGTTTGAAGTCTTAAGTAGAAATGAAAGTGTCCATCGTGAAGACCAACAAACAGCGTGAGAAACTGCTTATTGACGGCTATATTTACCATGTCAACAAAAAATACAAGGATACATTTTACTGGGAGTGTGAGCAGTGAAAGGAAACATTGTGCAAATCACGTCAGACCACAATATTTAAGAACAACTCACACAATTTTAAAAAAATTCCCCACAGACCATTGCCAAGAGGCGTTATTATTAAACGATTCACTTTCGGGATTTTTGATTTTCGGGATTTAGGGCTTTCGGGATTTTGGATTTTCGGGATTTTGGGGTTTCGGGATTACATTTTTTTGGGATTCTGTCCGACTACCATCGAAGGAGTGGGCCGGTGCATACGTCCCTTTATTTGTGTTCATCAAATAATTGTGCAGCATACAACACGCCAGTGCCCCTTTCTTTGATTTTTCGGCGTGTTTACTGGCCGGGCAGTTCTTTGAGTGGTGGCAAGCAAAGCTTTTGGCTGTCCACCGTTTTTCCAAAAGTGCAGCGGTTGAACACGCCGCCATCGGAAAATCCGTTGCGTCCAACGTCGATGTAAATTTATTTGTATTCGGCGTCTGCGATACCCATTAGTACGATGCTGTGGGTGCCCTTATAGTTGTAAATACGCTTCCCGCATATGGTGGCACGTACTTGCCATCGGTCGACAGCGTCGATGCAGTTAGGGAATTGCCACAGCTCATTGAATTGCTGGGCTGCTTCCCAAATTGTTTCTGAGTATGCATTTTTTTTAGAATTTGGGTATCTCATAAATAAATACAATTTTGTGTATATACATAAATTGTCTGATCTAAGCTTAAGAGTATTCATTTCAAATATTTCAATTTTTCCAACAGATTCCCTTATGCCATTTCAATTGACAATATATTCGCACGCGGGTTTTGTAGCCTGTTGCTCGATAAAAACAGAAGTTAATCTCCCACTTTTCTCGGTAACCGAATTTTGATTGACATTCGATCGATCGTCTAAATATTTTATAACTTCAGATAATAATAATTTTGGCTCAAAATAGCTACATACATACTTATAATTTTAAGTTTTATTTATTTTTTTTCTTACCTATAGTTGCTATTTTCGTAGCAGTAATTCCTTAAAATTCGACTATAATTTTTAGACAAAAATTTCCAAAGACTGACTAATTAGCGACATACCTTATTATGTATCCCATTTAATGGGTATTGTAATAAGAATAACTGTCATCTATATTGCATCAGAATGCATGCACTTATTGGAGCTTTTAAAGTCAAATAGCTACTCCGATTGTTTTTGAACCAAAACCGCTCTAATGAACTTGAGCTTCGAAAGCTCACCACTAAGCGCTTTCGACCTGAACGAACCCATGATTTAAACCAACCGCTATTATTTTGACAGAAAATACTGTTTTCGCAATGAGTATGCGCGATTTTCAAAATGTATATTTTCCAACATCAATTTTTCACGAGAAACCTTTTGCATCTACTAGAGTGTACAAGTGAAGATTCGTTTGCTTTGTTTTTCTCCATTATTCCTGACCAAATGGGTGTAAAATAGAAACGTCTACACATTATCCGTTTTTAATATAAACTTTTGAAAGCTAATTTATTTAAAGTAAATAAATTAAACTCGAATAAAAGGACCAGTTAATATTTCTGGGTAAGTAATGGTTTCCAAAAAACAAAAGTAGAACATATTGAACTTCAAGAGACAGATTTGTAAGTGAGTTAAACTAATTGCGAGTCTGCTTTAAATGTCGAGGATGCTATTCAATCGTGAAAAATCGATTTTTCACAAAATTGTTTTACTCTACTCTGCATACGTGGGCGGCTATACCTACTGTATCATAAATTGGGGCCTAAAGTGATTGTAAATGTAACTCCTTGTCAAGATAAAAATATATGTACCTATACGTTTTATGTGGGGTGGGGAAAGCAACACTTATCTCTGAAAGCATACTTATATATCAACAAGTCGATAGTTTTGAAACTTGACCCACTTTTCTATTTACTTTCAGAAACAAAATGGGCTGCGGAATTAAGTTACTCATTTTGGCCATCCTCTCGGTGGCATTACCATACAATGCCTTTGGCTTTGTCCCAATGTCTGTTAAAGACCACTATTTCTCGGATGTTCTGTTGCGCGATATTGTTGATCGTATGGGAAAGGATCTCTTGGACCAAACCGACACCTATATAGATCCAATGGCTGATATGCCCTCCCATTTGGCTTTGATGGGTCGTGCATCCGACGATCTTGAGGCCGAACAAATGGACTATGATGCCCTACTCGATGGAAATCCTAATCCGTCACTTCGTGATCAGGAATACCTTCAGCACAGCTCTCTGTGGGGACATCAGTATGTAACCGGTGGCGGTGATGAGGGTCCACATCGTACAAAGACTCATATAAAAACTGATGCCAGTCTGCCAGCGTATTGTAATCCGCCAAACCCTTGCCCATATGGATACACTGAAGAACGTGGATGTATTGATAATTTTGAAAATACTGCCGCCTTTAGCCGGGAATACCAAACCGCTCAGGAGTGTATGTGTGACGGTGAACATATGTTTGATTGTCCCGGTGAAGATGAAAGCGACGTTAGTCGTCCGATGTCTAACAATTTGAAAACACTTTTGGCCCGACAATTCCATCCATCCGAGCATAAGAATTTGGTGTCGAAAAAATTCCACCCGCAAAGGGATAATTTGAATCCCTATCTACAAGGAGAAAAATTACCCATTGCTGCCAAAAAAGGTAGTAATGTGTACTAAATGTGTATCCTGATGATGCAGATAGAACAGAACAACTAATATGATTTCGTGTGTCAGTGAATTTGTTTAAAGAAAAATATTATAAAAATCTACCTAGCACATAGTCATGCAAAATGTTAAAACTAGTAATTATAATACATATAACTAAAGTTATATTTAAGAAAACTACATATTTTAATAAATGTCTTTGGTTTTTAGTAATCCTTGTAAAAAGCTTTAAATAATATAAATTATTATGTCACGGTATAAACTCGTAATTTTGGGAAACTATTTTTCTTTTTTTGAAGCGATCCATGCTTCGGTGGTTTGGTCATGTTAAACGCATGTCCCCGACCAGGATTCCACGACGTGCTATGGAATCCGTACCATCGGGTAGGCGTCCTCTAGGTAGACCAAGGATGAGATGGTTAGATCAAATTCATAATCTCTCCTCTACCCGCATGGGGATTGCCCCAGATGATTTGGAGTCAATGGCGGAGGATCGAGAGCTATGGAGGGTCCACTTGAGCAACCTACACCCGCGACCCACTTAATGGACAAGCGGACCATTGAAAATGAATGAATGAATGAATGAATGCATTTTTTTTCGGCTTTAGTGGGAATGCCAAAACCGGGTTAATATGAAGGAAGGTATGAGTTTGCTATATGAGAAAACTTACTCGAGGTTGAAACCATTGTTCCCCAGACATAATAAAGATTGTGAGATTTGATGAATCTCAGTTGCTGTGAATGTTTTGAATTTAAAAATTTGTTAATGAAAATAGTTCTTGCAAAAATGGAAAACACTCTAAACATTAAGGAAAGAGATGATTTAGCTATACTGAAAATTACAAAAAAATAGGAAATTTGTAAAAACCTAAGAAACCAAGTCAAGGGGACTCTTAAGATTACTTAAAGCGACCAAACCTTAAGGAAAAGGCGCTAAATGCTGGAAGGAAGAAGAAGTGCTTGTGTTTCTTCGAAGATCGCGTCATATGAAATCTGCAACATGGAGTTAGCTTCCTAAACTCGTTCTTTATAAACCAACCTAATGGACATTTGAACAAGACATCGTCCCTATCTATACATATTGAGTGGTAAAATCATACATTGCAATCCAAAACGTCTTCCTGCCATCTATAAACAATACGATGACAAGAAGTCTGTAATTGATGCCATCGAAATTGGCAGAGAGTGAGATTTCAGTTGTCAACTTCTTCTTCTCATATATGTACATAAAAATGGACTCACTGATCATCAACGCTCAACCTAATTCCTTTGCTCTAGAAAGCAGAAAGCAGAAATTGCACAGAGGTTCCCTTTATGATGTGTACAAAAAATAAGGACGAATATTTCAAAATTCAACCCTTAAATGGGTATAGGGGAGGGAGAGGGGAAAGTTTGTATGGGAACACTTTTATTTTTTATCCGATCAACTTCAAACTCGGTTTGTGTAATCTCTATAAAAAATAAAGGAAACAAGTTTCTCGAATTCAGGAAATTTTGCTTGGGGCCCGAATTATTGACGATGACCTGTTTTAAGGGGGCCCTTTTCTTAACTGACGAACCGTTCGTCGTAGGTATCAATTTATAATTTGAATTGAATTCAATCAATTTTCAATTGAAAATTTGTAATGCGTTCCAACCTTTTGTCGTCATTGAAAATGCTTACGACTTTATCTAACTCCAGCGTACGTACTGCAAGGATATTCAATAGTCCAGTATTTTAGCATAAAAAAGGGGTAAACCTCGGAATGAGAGATAATAAGCTGAATTTTGGTATACATCTTAATTTTGGCGTTATAAAAGTTGTCTCAAAAGTCTCATAAAATCTCGTGTCTGTGTCGTAAGTTACTTCTACTGCTCCAATGATGTTAACATCTATTACAAAATTGTAGATCATGCAATTTTCAACAAATTTTGTTTGTAGCATTTTTTCATGCGCTCAACCGTTTTTGAGATAGAGGGCAGTGAGGGCGTAGCGCTCAGCCATGCGTGGTAGATTTTACTTTACTGCCCATTCGAAAAAAAACTTTTTGTTTTTGTTTAATCCGATTGATTTTAATGCACTGAGCTCAAATCTGCAAAAAAAATTGGCGATGTCTTACCGTTTGGGCGTGGCACGCCCCCAAAGTTCCAATAGCGTACCAAATCCTGCGGGCTACGCGAGCAAAGCCGCGGGCAAAAGCTAGTGTAAAGCTACTAAAGAATCGAGTATTTGAGGTAATTTGGAACACTGTTACCAATGTATAAATAGAAATATAAGCTAATATAAAGCCTTAACCCAGTGATGTCCCAAGACCTTCTTTCTTTCTGACAGTTAGCACTTGATGCATCCCTGTCTCAACTTCTCCATAGTTTACCAGACATCATCGTCTCACCTTCTCAAATATTCTACCGTATAATCTATTTTGCGATCAGCTCTTTTAGCATTCCTCTAACAAGTGAAGATAATGTCCGCGTTTTCAGTGCAATCATCTCAGACTGGTATATATAAATTTCCAGTTTTTTTGCGGAGATACCGGTCCCTGCTCCGCTATCCATATCATGGATCCATCGGTATCATCCGTAGTGTTCATTTTTGACAAGTTACAGGATCTTCCTATGTCCAAATATGGTACCACGACTTTAAATGCAGACGAAGTGCATTTGTTTTCTTAATAAATAAATCTAGCGGCAAGATCTTCAGGATCACTTCCAATGCGCATGTTGATGTTGAACGTCTGCCCTACATGCCTGACGTTGCTTTCTATACAGGTGCAACCTTACAGTTTTCCGGGAGGCTTTCATCCAACATACAAGTACACATTCAGTACGTATCACCCTATTTGCCTTACCAATCGTTTCTTCAACATTTTAGTTTCAAATTAGTCCAGTAGTCTGGATACACTCCCAGATACTTAACGTATTTTCGTCGTTATTATTTCTTGTACGAAAAGTGAAAACTATTAAATCTCTTTTCTCCGCACTAATTGGCACCCTTTATTCTAAATAATTCCGCTCAACCTCTTTGTGCATTCCTCATGATATCGGCAGTGACGTCTATAAAGTTTCCTCTTGTCATTATTGTCACTTGCCAGTTTCCTAAAGTCTATCAACGAGAAAGTCTTCAGTAATATTCCATAATGTAGGTGAAGGAACGCCTCCTTGTAGGCAACCTCTGCTAACTCTTCGTTAATCACAATGGGCCTCACCAATAATCATTTCTAACCTTCAACTAAAATATTTTGACAGTCACAATAGACAATTTTATACTGATATTTTAACCATTTCTGAGTTCATAAAATTGAAATTTAGGTAGTTAGGTATGTACATGCTTTAGTTTATTAAAAAAAATACGAAAATAATTTTTACATTTTAGTTATTTATCACTTGAAACAATTTATATAATCAACATTAAAAAAAATATTCAATACCGGTAATTATTGAATTAAACATTTACCAAGTTCCTGGAGCTGGGGCGGCATTAACTAATGTAACCGATTGGGTATGTCCAGGCAGTGGAGCGGTATGTACAGCACCCCGTGTCTTCGCTACATATGTAGCTTCTTGTCCTGGGTTAGCAGCAGTAGCAGCAGCAATTGGAATACTAACACCCCACCCCAATGCAATTGGACCTTGAGCCAAAATTGGTCCAGCAGCGCCAATTCCAAGGCCATTAATATCAATACCAGGAATACCAGCGACTATGGACGATTGGGCTTCCATGGCGACAGCCAACACAACTACGACAGCAATGGCGAACTGCAATTGAGTTGAATTTCCTGAGCCTTTTGGCTACGTCTACAATAAACACTTACCTTCATGTTGATCTTTTGTTGAGGGATAAATAAACTGTTCCGTTAAGGCTTTCAGTCGATTCTGATTTGATCTACTAATCTAGATGAACTTTTATACTAACTTTAGTCAAATACTAGAGTGTTGCGGCTAAGTTGGCACATATATTTCATTTGACACTAATTGCACGTCATATTGCTTGGCATGTGCCTGTGCGACGTGCGTAGTCTTGATATTGATGTTAATGGACATGGTTGCATAAATATTAATAATAATTCAGATACAAGAATGCGCACTGGGCTATTCAAAGATTTGCATGTAACTAATAGGGGGATTAAGATTTTCTTGCAAGTTTTCATGACGTTTGCGCTATTTGTTATGATATAATAGCTCCAATTACAGTTACATATAAACAAGTTTTCTGGAATGTGAACGCATAGAAAAACATTTGGAGAATCGTTCGCCTATTACAATTATTGCACGTGAAAAATATTCTTCAGTTTGCTGATACATAATCGTTCTACCATCCATAGCTGTAAAAGTATTTAGTATTGCATTCGCTGAAGTCGCAGTCTTTTGATTGTTTATCTATCACTATTTCAGCAAAATAATTCACTTAAGTTATTTGACTTCCAAATGGAAGTCCCAGTATTTTTTGAAGTCTTAAGTAATGCATTCACAAGAAGAAGTCAAAAGAAAGCAATACTTTTTAATTACTTGAATTCTCTGAAGTCTTTCTTATTCTTTGCATTATTTTAGTCATTTTAATGCATTCAATGTTTTGAAGTCTTTTGACTGCTTGAAGTATTTTTATTGTTTTGAAGTTGTTTCGAGTACAAACACATTTTTAAACTTATATCTGAAATGTGGATCTCAAAAATTCAATCGAATACTTGATTTCTTGGAAAAAATACTTCAAATTAAAAAAAGTAAAGCGCCAGTGTAAATAACAACATGTCTTTACAGTTTGAAGAAATTTTATTGAATAATTAGAAATATTAATTTAATTTCTAAAGTAAGTCTGAAACTCAAAATCAAACTCCTATAGTCTAATACAGAACAGTAAAATGTGCTACAGTATTTCATAAAACTTCATAAAAAGAATGCAAAGAATAAGAAAGACTTCAAAGAATTCAAGCAATAAAAAGTATTGCAGTCTTTTGACTGCTCCAGGTGATTGCATTACTTAAGACTTCAAAAAATACTGGGATTTCGATTTTGAAGTCAAATAAGTTAAGTGAAGTCTAATGATTTCAAAATTTGTATTTTTAATCAATTTACTGCAATACTCAAAAGATTTTCGAGTTTTTACATACCATAAGAGTAGTACCGAAGTAGGAACGTAAGGAAAGAATTAAAGAGAATTTTCTGCAACACTATTGTCAACGTAAACTTAAAAATTGTACGTCTCCGTATTTTAATGCAGTCGAATATTTATAAATAGCTTGCATTCTCTAAGATTTCAAAGCTAGGTAATTCAAATCTTTGTAATCTAATTACCTACCTAGGTTATTAAACCTGAACATTTCCAACGGCAACTAACATAATGGCCGCGTTTCATTGACAGCTATTTATGTCAAACTTTATACAAATAAACTTATATTTCAATGTTGCGGTAGAGCTCTTGTGCAATATGTATCCTTTTTTAGTAAAATTTTTCAATGTGGCGTAAAATTAGGTCATTGCATTTAGATTAATTTAAACAAACAAACAAAGTGGATAAAATTCAAAATGAATAAAGGTTCAAGTTGTATTTTTTCAAGGAAAATAAATTTATTTTTGAACTGAAATAAACCGTCAAAAAATACAAACTTTCACAAACAAAAAGGTCTTACAGTGACCACTTAAAGTGTCATATTCGACACTGGACAAAGTATTAACTACTCGTATCTCTGATAGATGGTAAGCTACTCATCTGTCAATGATTTAACAAGTAAATTAATTTTTTTCTTCCTTTTACGAGTTCAATTAAAGAAAAAAGAAAAAGCCTTTATTATTCACAACCTATTTTGCAGGTCAAATAAATTATTATTGGAAAACAAATAGCTTTTTTTAAGTGCTGCCAAGTTTTTAGTTCCATTCAGCGTGATTATTAATGGTGGGCTATGACTATGAAACGTAAAATATACCTACACGTGCAGAATGTCTGAATGCAGTGAGGAGAACAGCAAGCAAGACACACGAACAGAATTTTTGTTTGACGTAATTGCAGTCAGCTCTGTCATGCATTACCCAAAAGTAATGATTTTGCTTACAGCTGTTGTGTTTTGTGGAATTTTGATTTGATTCCTTTTATCTGGCTTTCTAATCGTAATGGATTTTTTTTTCATCTGTGCAGCCTAGCGCAAAGAATAAGAGCGCATATATTTTCCTTAACGAATTCTATTCATTTTCCCCTGCGTAATGTAAGCTGGTGTTATTTTTAAGCAAAAATTGTTAAATAAAAGTCAAAACACAATGATGCCAAATATGGTAAAATTTAGTTTTTTTTGTTTTTTTGTTTTTTTTGTGTTGTGGTAACATTATCTTTTGCAGTGTATTTGCAGTGGACGCATGCTGAATTTAGATGTGTTCTCTCCCATTTCTACTGCATGAAAATATTCGGCACATATGTTTTGAGCATTACACAAATACACACATCTCTTCGTTTTTTATAAATGCATCATGCATGGCGGGTCGTATTGGAAGCAAAAAATAAAATTCGATTGTCTTCGCCTTTGCTAATTGTCAAAAGTGAACTAATGTTTTCAGCGCTGGGAAGCTTTTCCGTTCTGATTTTAACTTCGAATTTTCCATTTTCGAATTTGTTTTTGTGTAGGTACATATAGATTTGTATGCAAAAACATTTTTATTCACTCAGAATACCTATGTATACGTATACATATATTTATAATTAAACAGGATATAACAATAACAATAAAGAATTCTATATCTCAGTAGACTCCGTTTATGTTGTTATGTGTTGGAGCATTGTTTCGTCGTGGTTGTATCCTTATTCTTGGTGTAGTTGTTGTATTTGTTGAGATCTTCTCGGCTTCAATGCGACCAGACAAGAATATGGCCATACGTTCCTAAACAAAAAGAATACAATACCTTCGTGTAAATGTTTTAAGTATCTAATTTAATGAAAGTAATAGCTTACGAGATAGCCCGATGTAAAATTCGACAAGTTTCCATAGAAGCCCAAAGCTTTCGTGATTAAAGACTCTGCTTCTTCTTTGGTGAGATTTTTAACTTGATCCAATTTAGTCAACTTAAATGAAAAATATTAATTATGTTTTGTAATAATGTTAATACCATAGATACAAAAGCACATAGCTCTGACTTACTTCCAAAATGCGATTATTTAAGAAAATAACTTGATGTAGCATCTCAGTAGTAGAGTGTACCAATGTTCTGAAAATTAATACAATTTTATTTAAAAATAAAAACAATTTGCGTGAACACAATACCTTGGAATATTTGAAGCGATTCCACTAGTGAAATTAACCAAATGTACTAAACGACGTGCTGATTCTCTGGTTAGCAAAACAATCAGCTGTTCCATTGTATTCGGGCGAGCTTGGTTTTCTGGCTCATCTTGACTGAGATAACTCCATAATTCGCGGGCCTTTTGAAGAGCCATTTTTGGATCAGTTGCAATCTGAAAGTAAGAGGTTTAATAAGCAATTTTAATTGTTATTGTGGCAACTAAACGACTTTGTATATAAAATAATGACAAACGCTCGTGTCTAAGTATATACCCCAACCCCGTATGCACAAGATTATAGTTGGTTCAATCTTCAACCGTCAAGATTGCTGCTCTAGTACAAATGCTACTTTTTGACATTACGCTTTTAATCTAGTGTAATTTAATAATAGAAACAAAAATTATATTTGTAATTTTAGTACTTTACAATCTAGAAGGCCCGACTAGTCCTTTTTAAAGTAACTAAATAAAAGGTCAATAGTATTGTGAATTTATATTGGCCAGAAGTACATGTAATTCTTCGGTATTCCATGAACGCGTTGTCATTTTTAGGTAAAGGTTTTTCTTTCGATCGTGTCGCTATAAACCCGAGCTTTCTTTGGGCCACAAAAATATGTATACCAAATGTACCTACTAGTAGATGAAATTGGTCAACCTAACAGTTTTTTACTTTATGAATATAGTTAAGTTTAGCAAAATGTTACGTTATTATTAATGAATTTTAAATTAGATTGCAATTTCGCATTGCGGGTTGGTTTGAGCGCGCCTTGTGTAACAGTAAAGGCGCGCTCAAACAGCGCTTCCTATCGTAAACGTCTAAAAAAAATATCCAAAACATATAATATTTATGAAAAAGCTTCTCAGTTCAGCTGCTTGTATTCAGTATAAAACTGTAGGCCCCTTTCATGCTATATGGACCTGACGCAACAATTTTTTTTTTTTTAATGTGGCCTTACAGACTATCTCAGTAGATAGCTCTACAATAGAGCTCGAAAGTGGCGACGCGCTAAGGTTTATGTTAACAATCCCTACAGGTTCAGTGCTGCCAAGCATATGCAAATTATGCTACCTGCATGATAGTTTTAGATCTGGTATGAAGGAAATCATTATCATTCTGCCAAATGTATGAAATCACCGAACAATATTGTGCTTTCCACATTGCGACTCTGAGTCACTGACTTGCCTAATGACCAATTATTGTTATTGGGACCGTTCGGATGCCTAGATTTGTCAGTTTGACAGCAATTTAACAGAGTTTTTCTCTCTTTTGGCCTATATTGACTACATTGTCAAATTATTCAATTGAAGTTGACGGAGTAGAAGTCGAAAAAATCCCAAATACTTATAAATGACTTTAACCTCAAAAATCTGACGCTGGCTGCATTGCTATATCCGTGAACGAGCAATACGTTCATGGAATTAAGATGGTTTTACATTCCGTCTCGTTCACAGTCAACGCGATTCGGCCTAGTCTAATAAAATGCATTCTTACCAGCTCAGCGGCATACAGCAGAATATGTATGGCCTCCTTGCTCTGCTTCTTCAGTGCTCTAGCCTCGGCGATAGTGCGCTGCGTCAGGCGTCGTTTAAGTTTTCGTGAAAATCTCTGCCCATGATGAATGGCCTTAATCGCACTCTTCTCGTTGCAATCTTTAATTGCTTCATTCTCGTAATTTTTTGCTAAGGACATAGTAAAAATAAAAACCATTTCACTTATTACATTCAAATAAATTATTCATTTGTTTGTCTCCATTGAAATCTTCTTATCATATGGTAATAAATAATACAAAATAGTGATAACCTCGCGCCAACATAATGCGTTGCCTTGACAAAGTGAATGGAAAACAAGCGAAGGCAAATGAATAAAACAAAACCATGCACTCGTAGTCTTACCGTCAACTTGATCCTGCTCGGCGTCAACAGTCAAATATTTGTCCACATACATATCGGCGACCGTGAAGGCGCCATCAATACGATCGGCCGCATATTGGGTGAGGGAACTTTCAAGAACAGCATTGCCGATTTGTTTCACCGAATCGGCTCGCTTAATCACCGGCTTCACCAAGTGATCTGACATGTACTCGCGAGTATTCCAGTACATCTTCAATGAAAATAAAATCAACTGAATTAGATAAGCTTCAAGGTCGGCGAAGAAATTAAGCGACAATTTGAGAGACCCTCCCTACCTCGGCTGGGATTGTCCTTACCATTTCGGGTGGCAGGTAAACGAGGGGTATTCGCTGCTCCAAAATGTCTAGACTCTTGCACATGACATCGTCGAGGCGTTTCAATGGGGCCTCGAATAGTTTCATTGCTGGCTGAAAGGACTCAAGGGCGGCAAAAAGAGTCGCTTCAGCAGTTTCGAAATACCAATTGAACACCCGATTGGTATTCTTAACGCGGCTGTAAATGTACTCGGCCCGCTTAATGCTCGTCTCGACAATTGGAATGCTACCGATGCGGTCAACGGCTTCAAGGTGGAATTTCATTGCGCTGTGAAGTTGGGCATTGGCTGTAAGGAAATAAAAAAAGAAAACGACATGGTTTAGTATTTCAGACGTTTTATAACGCAATATTATTTAACTTGCATACACAAATATAAATATTCCATTGATAAGACTTTGTTTATGGTGCGTATAGTTGTTTTGAAGACGATTTAGTGATCCGAAATACCCCAGGGTTATCGGTTTGTCGAGCACTCTTTTATTATTAGTTTTAAGTTTTGTCTGACCCGCTGGATTCTGTGAAATATTGTGGTCTGACTGCGGACTATTTCATTAATCAAAAGTAATTGTGCAATTGTTTATTTATAACTCGGTTAGGTCACAGTGTTACAATCTAATCATATAATCTTGGAGTTAATGCATGGTGCTTATGCTGAGCCCAAACAAAATTATTAATTTAGTGACTAAACTGCAAAATGCGGTCTGAAGTTGTCTATCTTCGGTAGACAAAGTCTAACTTCCACCACGAATGTTATGATGAGACTTGAGACTTCTTTCTCGATGACAGAACACCATCATTTTTTTTTAGTTTAAAGGCAATACCTCTTACTTTAATCGAAGTCACGCTGCCCACATTGACAACGACCTTCTTTCCCATAAGCGCATGTCATAAATCATATAGCTATAGCAATGGTTTTTGCATACCGAATCTAGTCAGCTTATAGAAGAGGTGACACCATACGGTGTCGAAGACCTTCTCAAAGTCGACCAGGCAGGCACCCGTGCATTTGTTCTTGCATTCGTGCCACTGATTCTCGGACACCAATTTCAAAATAATTATCCGAAATAATCTTATTTTCTTCAGTCCACTTCAAAAGAGCTCTATTAATGGTCTTTTCGAATACCTTGCTAACATTCGGGAGCAAACTAATTGACCGAAGATTAGCCGGCTTGGTCCTATCTTTATCCCTTTTCGGGGGATAGAATTTACCTCGGCCATTTTCCACTTCGTTGGATAATATGCATTATTCAGCGGATTGTTAAATAGCGTGAATAAGATCTCAATCGCTTCTAGACGCAGTTGTCTTAATACGACGTTTGGGGCACCGTCAACTCCCGCCGACTTTTTATTTTTAAGTGACTCAAAGATGCTCAAGACTTTAGCTTTGCTCACGAACAATTGCGAATTCGTTCTTTTATCGGCGATCGAATACAGATTCTGGAAACGTATAAAAAATCAAATATAGACAGAGAGGCAGATAAACAGACAAACATGTTGCATTCATGTCAGGTAGCCAACCATATGCCAAAGATCATGTCAATTTATGACATGCTAAGTCAATATGACGTCATATTCTACCCTAAAGTTGTATGTAGACAAAGTCTGACCTCCATTAAACGTCAGCATTTTGTACACGATTTTTGACATGTGTAATTATACTAGCTTAAGATGAGTGTGCACCGAACAAATATTGACCCAATAAGTGTGGAAGAATCGCAGTGACTCAGAACTATCACACTATAGCATATGCAATTTATGACATAAAAAGTATGACCAAGTGAAAATGTGTCAAATTACGCCAACTTATGGAGGGTGACACATAAGAAATTAAAAAATTAACATAAAGTTTTCCTCGACACTTCGGACGTGAGGGATTCTATTGGTTGTCCCACCCAACGTTGTCATATGCCAGAAATAATTTTTAAACTATATGTGAAAATCTTGAGTATTACTGGCCGGATTTCATCCACTCCGGATGAGCTTTCCTGTAGGATGTCATTAGCAGGACTGAACTTGGTGTCAAAGCTAAGTTGTCAGTCTTTAATTCAGAGAGAGACTCTTATACCCATGGTCATGAGGTTTGGGTAAAGACCGAAAGAATAAGATCGCGAATACAAGCTGCCGATATAAGATTCCTCCGTATTATTGCTTATGTGGCCCGTAGAGATCACATTAGAAATACCAGAATACGTGAGGAACTCAATGTCGGGCAGATACTTTTCCGGACGGAGAGGTCCATGCTTCGGTGATTTGGTCATGTTTAAATGTCCCCAACCAGGATCCCATATGACGTGCTATGGAATCCGTACCGTCAGGCAGGCGTCCTGTAGGTAGACCCAGGATGAGATGGTTAGATCGAGTCCATAATCTCTCCTTTACCCGTATAAGGATTGCCCTTGCTAATTTGGAGTCGATGGCGGAGGATCGACAGCTATGGAGGATCCACTTGAGCAACCTACACCCGCGACTCACTTAATGGATAAGCTGGCCATTGAAAAATGAATGAATATGTTGAAATCTCACCTTTCAAATAACAGGAAAATATTTGGCAAGTAGTTGAATATGCTTTAAAAAAAAACATAATGTACTAAAAAGATAAAGTACATAGTATGAATTTGCTTCCGCCTTTTCATGCCATTTGCATTGTCATAACAGACTTAAAAATGCACAGTGCTAATATAGAAAATGGAATAGTCAATCAATTTCCTTAATTGCAATTTTATTAATCTTCTGTGCATTTACTTATTGTACTTGATTAATCCCACAACTGCATTACGACCTGGTTTAGTATATTCTCGACGCCATGGCGCTAAAGACTAACCGCGAAAATTACTTTGCAATACTATCCCTTAAATCTTTGTATTACCACGCAAAAGTATTTGGCATGACCTATTTCACAATAACTGACAACAACCGGATTAAATATTCAATAAAAACGCATATCTGTTCAGTGGCTTTCAGGCTAATATGCTCGATTGGCTTCGTATTTCACCTTAAGAAAATCGTCGAAAAAATATTAACGTCAGACCAAATGTATCTCAGTGTAGTTACTCTTTTACAAATTTCATCAATTTACATATTTATCTTTGTATTCACTACTTCCCAAGCTATTAACCGTGAACAATTTATTAGTATTATAAACAGAAGCATAGATATTCTTGTTCGGATATCAGTAATCGCCAACAATCCGAAGATTTTTTCCTGGAAGTTCTACATATTACTCTGGATTCGAATTGTATACAATTCGAGTGTCATGCTAATTTTAGTCGATTTGCCAAAGCTCAAAACTGCTTTAATGAATAACGACTATTCTTTTGCCAGTCAATGCTTTTTTGGCTATGTCCTCTCTTTTGGAATTTTAATTATGGTAGATACTATGTGCTTGGGATATACAGTGTCATCCTTTATGTACGGGAATATGGGCAGGCATATGATAGCATTTGCGAAACGCATCGAGGGAACTGAGAGCATCAGGGTATCGAAGTTGCAACGCATAAAAGTCTTGTGCGATTTTTCTAAGGAACTAGATGTATGCTCAGCGATGTACTCGAAAATTTACAAAATTATTCGAGAATTTCATTTGCTGGTCCAGTTTAATATATTCTTCAAGTTTTACCTTGACCTTGTAATTATGATTATCTACGTCCATTACAATTTCTTGTCTTATATCACATCGGGACATTTTTTGTGGCAATATATACTTCCGGTCATCTTGCGAATTATAGATTTCTTATATTTAATGTGGGTCATAGATATGGCAGTACGAGAATCACGCATACCGGAATACATTCATTGGGACAGCTTATGTTCGGACATTGACAGTCGATGGGATAGAAGTGTAAGCTAATTTAATAGAAAACTATTCCATTTCTAAATAACTCAATTTCTATATGAACAGGTTGACAACTTTTTGAACCAGATGAGATTTGAAGAACTAAAGATTGACATATACGGCATGTTTCAACTCAACAACGCTTTATGTTTGCGAGCATTTTCCGTCTTAGTGGGGTATTTGACTATTCTAATTCAATTTAGTATGATGGGATATTTTCAAAGTGAAGCATTAGTAACAGCATATAATAATAGTTCGAATGCGCAATATTTAATTTGATTTATACCTACAGTTGTATTTTATTAATATTCTAAATTAAATGTTGCTAATAAATTTTATTACATAAGTGTGATCGCGGGAAAATTTATAAAGTGATTGAAGTGTAAAAACATTTTAAAGAACGTGCAACGCTGAGTATGTAGTTTAAATTTTTAAATACGCTTAGCATTTAGCATGGAGAGAGGCGGTTTTCATACCCAAAGCAGGCAATCCATCAAGCTATACCTCTGACACTTGAAAGGCTTCTCGACATCCGCATAAGTAGCAAGTGTTGCAACGGAAATCTATGCAATGCTCAGCACGCATATCTAAAACGTAAATCGGTAGAAACAGCTACATAAGGAATTTGCATTAGCTGCCTTCTTGGACATTGAGGTGGGCTTTCAATAAGGTTAGGGCAGAAAGAAAATCGGTTACTAGAGGCACTCCCCAAGAAGGAGTTATCTCCCCCCTCCTCTGCTGACTTTAGCGTAACTGCTTACGCGGATGATGTGGCGATGCTATAGTTCAGGCTGAATTCCTGAACGCATTGATTGAAACAATGGAATAGGCCATTAACACGTTCAGAAAATGGGCTAAAGGGAGTGGACTTTGTGTCAACCCAGAAAAAGAGAGAACTAGTACTTTTTAGTACAAAATACAATATACCAGCCTTCTAACTACCCAAAATCGGTGGAGTGGAGCGTTCCCTTTTGAATAGCGCTATATATCTTGGTACGGTTCTCGAAAAAAAAAATTAATTGGAAACTTAATGCTCGGGAAAGAGTCCGTAAAGAAAGGCTCATGAAGCTCTCTCTTTATCTGTAAGAGGACAGCGAGAAAAAAGCAAGGATTAAGACCTCCAATGATGCATGGGCTATACATTGTGGTAGTCAGACCCATCCTTACTTAGGGTCTCTTGTTTGGTGGAAAGCTTTACAAATAAGATTTATATATGGAATATGTTGACCAGGGTACAAAGAACAGCCTGCACTGCCTTCAGTGGTGCTTTATGCAGTACACCCACAGCTACACTTAGGCGTTGATGCATTTTTTACCACTGGACATACAAATAAAACTACAAGCAGGTAATGGTGCGCTTCGGCTAACTAACGCAGGGTTCTCCAAAACCACCACCACCCGCGGTCACTGTAATATTAAGGGGTAAGGAAAGAGCTGACGTTCTGGACATGCAGAGCATCCACAAAACAAAACTATTGAGGATAGACATAGCCAAGAGAATTATTCTCAAAAAAGCAAGAAATAGGGCAGACCAAAGATGGTCTGATATAGCTAGTAGGTCCCAGGGTCTCAAAGGCTTTGTGGCCTAAGTTAGATCGTAAAAAATCTGTACAATTATTAAAACTTAGCAGATCAAAGTTACAAATGGCTAGGAGATTAGGTTTAATAAATACGGGCACGTGCAGGTATTGTGAGGACCTACAAGTCGCAGAGGATATTACTCGTCTTCTCTGTGAATATCAAACTATTGCTCGAAATAGAAGGAAACACCTTTGAGGGTACTTCTTCTACAATTTGGATGATGTTGGCCTTCCAAACTAAATTGAAACGATTTTTAGGTTCTGTAGGTTTTTTACTGTGAATGTTCCTCAGGGTTGGCGATGGGCCCAATATGGTGCTTTATAGATGTGCGGCCAACTTAGTCCGTAGGGTGGGTAAGAATTGCTCTGGAGTATAGGAGTCACGGGGTATAAGGGGGGGCCTCACCAACCGTTAGCCGTATGAACTTGAAAGTTTTTACGTTGAGAGATAAGTCGAAATTATTATATGCCTCCATCGTCGTTTTTCAAAATTCATCTTATAAGGATCGAAAAAAGTGGGTGAAAACCTTTTTATTTTGACCTTACTACGCTTAACTTGCCATTATACTCATAAATCTATGTATGTCAATTTAAGATATGCTTTTAATTTATTAGCCAATTCATCAGCGCGTATTTTAAGCCAACATTTACCTTTCTGGTCCATCCAGAGAGTGATATATAATAAGTTGAAAATAGATCCTATTTTGTCAAGTGCGGAGGAAATTGGTTTCTCGAATGCAGTTGTGCTCAGGGGTAGTTTTCTATTGCATTCTAAAAATAATTATTACTCGTACGACGGGCATTCACTTTGTACATGCTCATGAATGGCGTAGTTAAATTTGACTTAGGGAATGGATGAATATGCTTAAAACAAACTACGTAGGTATAAGAAGCGTGTGATGCGTAAGTATACGTATGCACAATGGTTCATATCTACATAATACCTATATTTGAGATCTGCCGCTATGGAAAGTGTGGCAATATCATTGACATACCTACTATACATGGACTGCTAGCAGCCAATTTTTCGTTGAAGCAAAAATAAGCACTAGCTCTTTTGGTTCACGGCGGAGAGAAACGAAAACACTCAAATGTCATCGAGCAATTCGTGCGATTTGGTTTGTGTCGAGGTTTGTGTGCTAAATGTGCCATACTGCCATCTGTTATAGATCGTTTGAAATAATTTGAATAAGTCGTTATTTTTGCGCAGTTGCAATGTTTCTACAATGGATGGCACTGTGTTCAATGTAAAAAAAATAGCAAAGGCGCGCAGAGGTTGAAATTTTGTTCCTACTTTCGCCGCACTGAACCATAAGTGCTAGTGCTTATGTTTGCTTCACTTTTCCTCGCAGGTTTGTAGGAAACTGACATTTCACTAGCAGTCCATGTATAGTATGTCAATGGACAATATGATCGCGTAGTAGAAATTGTTAAATCATACCTGTGACGTTTTTTCATTTATGTGAAATAAATACGTATGTTCATTGACTCAGGACTTTAAAATTTTGCATGCTGATTAATTTCCGATCACATCATAATACATACAATAAAATAATAGCAGAACATAAAAAATATAATTAACCTCTTCTCAATGTTTTGCCGTACCTAAGGGTTTTTTTTAGTGTAAGCCATGTTTAAATAGTTTTCGAAACTAGGTATGTACCTATGATGTATTTAATTTTTCTGATAATTATAAATATTTGATGCACATTTATGTTTGCGTAGTCGAAGAGGAATAAAAATAAAGAGAGGATGTAAAAGGGAGGGGTAAAAAGTTGGTAGGGACTAACTATGGAACTATTCGCACATAGCCGTTGTTGACCTTCGACAGCCATGTTTTACACATGGAGTACCTACCTTCGCCCACTAAGAAAACAACATGTGTATATCTTACAAAAAGGCATTGCGATACAATATTGTGCTTAAAAAATAGGAAACCACATAAACAAACGTACAATTATAACTCAAATAAATTTTAATTTTATTTAAACTAAAGCGGGCGGAGCCGCAGGCATTGCTAGTTTTATCAATAAACAAAACTGCCGTATTTGGAGTGATGATAATCCTCAAGTGTATGTTGAGACACCGTTACATACACAAAAACTGACTGTTTGGTGTGTCTTATAGTTTAGTGGAATAATTGGTCCGTACTTCTTTAAAAACGATGCTGGCCAGAACGTTACAGTCAATGGTGACCGCTATAGAGCCATGATTACTGACTTTTTCGTTCATCAATTGAACAACCATGATGTGCAGGAGCTGCTGTTTCAACAAGACGGCGCAACAGCCAACATGTCACTTAGCTCGTGCCACGATTGATTTATTGAAGGAAACGTTTGGTAACCTCCAAGATCGTGTAATTTAACGCCGCTTGACTATTTTCTGTGGGTGGGGATATGTGAAGTCGCTACGCTAGTCTACGCCGATTAGCCCGAAACGATTGACCACTTGGAGGACAACATTTGCCGCGTTATTGCCGATATACGGCCATAAATGTTGGAAAAAGTCATCGAAAATTGGACCTCCAGATTAGACTACGTCCGAGCCAGCCGTGGCGTTCATATGCCAGAAACCATTTTGGGATAGACAAATTCAAATAGATATCTATAGGGCTTTTTCACATTCACTAGATGCAAATAGTTAACTTTTTGATTTGTAAGCCACTGTAATTTAAAAACTATATTCACATAGACAGACTTAATTGTTACCATATTCGTGGTCATGTATTTAAATAATAATATTGCATTCGAATCAATTTTAAATGAAAGTAGTTCACGATCATGTCCCAAAATTTTGAGTTTATTTTTAACACTTCCACTACAAAGTTTATCGGTATGTTCAATCTCTTAAACTAAAAATAGACTCTAAACAATCCGTACTAACCCATATTAAGCAAATATAATGCAATATCCGTGAAAATTGTTCTTATTTGAACAGTTGTGAAATTTTCATTCCATGGACCGAAATTTAATTTAACTTGCAACCGCTTCGATAAAACTCACAACAAAAACTGAAGCCAAACGCTTGGATGTATTTCCTTTAATAAAATAATTTAAAGTCTATTCTGATCGCTAGCTATATGATAATGATAATACGTTGTATGTGAGTGTAGACACATCATCGCAATGAATGCAAGTCTTGACCTTTAAGTTAAGCTGTCTTCTACACTGATATGAGCAGAGGAGCCGGCAAACGTTATCACCAAAAAACTACCTATTGGACTCTATATAGCTTTCCATTTTATTCTAGTTGTAAATTGTGGATTTATTTACTTACTTACTTAATTAGATGGCGCTACAGTCCGGATCTTTGGCTTACCGCCTCGAGTTGCGCACTCCAAGTTGGTTGAGGTCCCCTTCCACTTGTGCGCGCCGCCTAAGGCGAGGTCTTTCTTGGAATCGAAGACTCTTTCTTCGGGCCGGAGCGTTGGTGCCCATTCGCTCTACATGTCCTACCCAGCTTAGTCGACTGATACGTACTTTTCTGAACAGGTCGATGTCGCTGTACAGCTCGTAGAATTCGCTGTCTCCTCCTCCAAAACCCGTCAACGCAAACGGGACTGAACATTATTCGAAGAATTTTGCGTTCGAAGCGACCATTCTGCGCCATAAAGCAGGACTGGGATGGTGAGGGTCTTATTAGAGGCTCCTTGGTGTTTCTCGACAAGACCTTACTAATCAATTGACTTCTTGACTTCTTAGGCCAAAGTAACAGTGGTTGGCAAGTGTAATTCTTCGCTTGATTTCTGATGTGATGTCATTTTCCAGAGTTAATAGTGGAGCCGAGGTAGACAAAGTTCCGAACTACCTCAAAGTTATAGCTGTCCATCGTGACGTTCTGTCCGATTCGTCGATGTTGCGTGTCTCTTCTTGTTGACATCATATATTTTGTTTTGCCCTCATTCACCACTAAACCCATTTTTGCCGCCTCTGTACTGATACTTGCGAACGCACCAGTGACAGGGCCCTGTTTCATAAAAATTGACAATTGCGACAGTTGACAGGTGACAATTTGTCAACCGACAATCCGACAATTGTCAAATTTCTGTTTCATAATGCCGTTTTCCATTGGTTTCACTCGGGGATTCACTCATTCTGAAATCCAATGGAACAAGAAAACTGCTTCTGGCCGACTATACTGGTGAAGTGAAACGTCAAAAATTATTGTATTGGCAGCAGCTTGTATAAAATACATAAGGCCTACTGCATTTCATACGCACGCTTTCGTCATTTGCATCTTGGTAGACGCTTGCTTGCATCTTCCATGCAGCTGGCATATAAACAAACGAAGCTCTGTCCACGGAGCGGAAAAAAAGCGCTTGTCGTCATTTGCAGCTTGCATTGCCGCTTCGTGGACAGTGTCATATATTATTATATTATACTAAGGGGCAAGATTCAAGCATTTTTCATAATGAATTAATGGCTTACGGATAAGCTATTTAAAAACGAAAGTGGCGCTTTTTTTTACTTTTTACTTTATTTTATCTGATAAAAAAGATTATCAAAAATGCTACACAAAAAAATACATTCAACTATTTTGACATTTATAGTGTATGAATGTACTAGTGCTTCTGGTTTCGATTCTGAATTCAAATCCAGAAGCAAAATTCTCTTCTTTTCAGGAAAAGAACTGCCAGTTGAGTGCCAATCGAACGCTTTCAAAAGAGAATGCCAGTGAAAGAATGTCAAAACCCATGCAGTAGAATAGAATACAAATACAAACATATAGGTACGTACGTGAATTACAGTAAGAATATGTACATATCTAAGTCCTATCTACTCTACTACCACGTCAACTTTCCTCAGGCAACTGAATGGCTTCGGCCAGACTCGGAGCCAGGTAAGGAATGCCATCGTGTATTCACGGATGGCTCTAAAACCGGACAGGGGTCTTGTTCTGGAGTCTTCGTGCGACTGTCTTCCAGGCGGAAATTTTCGCTATCCTTATGGCTATGCGCTATATTGTGACAAACAGGTGGAGGGCTAGAAGCATATGCGTTTGCAGTGATAGCCAAGCTGCATTAAAAGCGCTACTCAACCCTCTTACTTCGTCCAAGCTAGTGCTCGAACTCAAGCTTTCTCTGAACTTGGTCGGTAGGCTAAACACGGTCAAACTTGTTTGGGTCCCAGGTCACACTGGTACCTATCCAGAGAAACGTGATCGCTGATGAGCTTGCCAGGTTGGGTTCAGAATAAGATTTCTTAGGACCTGAAGCTGCGTTGGGTTTACCTGCATCTGTGGTTAGGTCATCCATTGATACTTGGGTTTCTCGTGAACACGAGTGTCGTTAGCGTGACTGTACTGGGTGTAAACAGACCAAACGACTGCGTCCGGACATCTGCAAGAGGTCGGCGTCTTTCCTTCTGTCAGGCAGGAGAATCGACTGCAGACTTCTTGTGGGCGTCCTTTCGGGCCGCCAAGCTTTTGCCAAACACTTAAATGTGTTGGGCTTGAGCAACACCACCATCTGTCCTGCTTGTGGAGAGGATGACGATACAGCGGAGCACTTCCTCTGTAGTTGTCCTGCCTTTGCTCGCATCAGGTGGCGGACACAAACCAGTGAGAATAGACCGTCGACTCCTCCCACATAACGGACTTTGCCTACAAGCTGCCGGCGGGCCCAGGATTTTTCATGTATTGGTGCTGTACAAAATCAAAGGAGCACCATTAACGCACGCATACTTAAAAAATCCTAGGCCCATGGTATAGCATGGAAAATCATTGCCGCCATTAATTTTGACATTTACACGTATTCACAGAGAGGGTATTTTTTTCCGGGGGGAATCGGGTAGGTGTACGGGAAGTCGGCGGTCTATTCTTACTGGTTTGTGGTGGCGGATCTTTGGGGCTGACGTGGTGAGTGCCGAACATCTAAGCTCTTCATCACTGAAGCTCCTTCTCATCTTTATTCGAAAGACGGGAAAACTATGTACAGCAATGTAAGGTGTCTGTTTGGCAGTACAATGGACCAGTAGTTGTGTCTGTGTGCTCCATCGGATAGTAACAACCTCCGACAAAAAAAAAATCTACTCTACTTCAAAATACTTGAAAATTACTTCAGATATTTTTGCATTTTGGTTGGTGTTGCCCTTTTCTATTAATAGTTACCAAAATGTGAAATTATAACTTAAGCAAATGTCAGACGATTGTTAGATCTTACAATTGGCGTATTTTTTTGGGAAGTGAGTATAACAAAACCAAAAGTGAGTATATAAAAGTTGGCTATTACTCCCTTTATATAAAATTTCATAGCCGTAGATACTGTTTAAAAATAAATAAATAATAAGTGGCGCAACAGGCGGGTGACACCCAAGGCCTAGCTTCTCGCAACCATTCGTTTTGTGTGAGTTTTTATTTTTGGGACGAATGGAAGGGACCTACAATTTTATGCCGAGTCCGAACGGCTCAATTGAGAAGCTTTTTCATGACAGGCATACTCTCGGATGTTTGTCAGACGTTCGCGAGAGGTGGCGCAGTAGAAAAAACTTTTTTAAGATGTAATTTGGGTTTTTCCGGGGATCGAACCTGGGATCCCTCGCACAGTAGTCCAACACACTAACCACTGCGCTACTGCGCCGACTAAAAGATACTGTTTACTTTTTATATTTCTCCAACAAATTTGACATTGATTGCTAATTTTTGCATTTATTTTTATCTATTTTAAGAAAACGCTAGCTAGAGCTCTAGCACAAATACAAATACCAAATATAAATGAAAATTGTTGTTAGTTTAGGTTGTCGCTGGTCATCTATAATGAAGAATCTATGTAGCTTGATTAAGTATACGATTGAAACAAAATGTGAAAAGTAAGTGCCACCCTTGATCTGCACAAATAAACAGAGAGAGAGAGAGACACGTTCTTGTAAGCAAACTATATTTGTTGGACTTTGACAGATTCTTTATCTCAATCCAGTATGATTCGAAAGAATCGGCGGCGCCCCAGTAAACGGGTCTAGTCTAGACAGCTTTATGTTTAACAAAATGATCAGTTAACCCTTTCCGAGGGTAGATATATATACCAATTCATCTTGCATCAGCAGTTTCCAATCGGTAAAGTTCGGACATGATGAACTACAGCGCACTTATTAAATTAGACCACAAGCGGATAGACCAGACCCATAGCCGAGGCTAATGACTGTTGATTGTTATCATTTGTCTCATTGCATTGGGAAAGAGTCAGTGGCTTAATAATTTTTTAATCAGCTGTTGTGCGAGGGTGTAGTAATAAAAGCAATCAGTTTATGTCTCGATTTTGAACTCAGAATAATTAAGTAATAGATAGGTTAGTATAAAGGCAATGAACTGTTTGGGTCTGTGTTCTTATTGGGTTGATCATTCTAAAAGACCTAACTTTGGTAGCCGATCGAAAATATAATGATATCTGATAGACGGAAAAGCTGTGCTTTGTCTTACATAGAAAGATGAGAAATAAGAAAAGTGTTTGAAGTCATTTTATAATTTAGACTGCATTATTATGACTAAAAATTATGTGAGCAACTTTTTTTAAATTATGCGAGTCCTTCGGAATATTAAAAATTCTTTAGAAAAATAGAAGGCTCTGAGGCACTCACCAATAATTTGGTTCCGCGATTTGTTTAATCTTTAAACCTTCATCGATTTTAAAATGAAGAAAAAAAATATAAAAAAAAAACAGCAACATTTACAATAAAAAACTATAACATGTTTTAAAGCCCGGAATCCGTTCTAAATTGTCTATAATGCAAATTAGAAACATTTTTCCTATGTCAAAAAGCGCGGCTAAAAACTTGATACAAAATCGGTTTGCTAACAAACGGAATGCAGAATGCAGTTCAATAAAAAAGTTGTTGTAATTGCGTGTGTAAGATTCTAATTTGCTTTACTGAGATAGATTGCCAATAAAACAGGCCTATTATCACCAAGTCATATTCGTGAGAGGCTAAATCTTATTTATAAAACGTTTGCCATCCCTATTAGTTCCACTAGGCTTGTATCATATAAAGTACTAAAAATAGAAATCTATTACATCTTTTATTTGTCCAAGCCACCATGTCCAAACACATAATAAAACTCAGCGGTTTGCATAAAGCAAATATTTCAATTTTACTTATTTGTTGAATAAAACACAATCTATTAGATATATTTCTGGGGCAGTGCGGACAACCAACCACTAAACTTGAGCTAAGCTATTTTCAAACTTTTATTTCTACTTTTAATTTTACCCTAGCAATAACCAAGTTAACCGAAAGGTTTATTAAAAACTACTTTAGTTTATATTCTAGTACAATTTTTGCTATTCATATTTTTTCTTTTCTTACCTATTTTGTTTGCGTTTAAAAAATAAAGGCATTTATTATCGCTAAAAATCGGACATGCGAGCCTAACTAGTGAGTTTCCTGGCAACATATCCATTGTAAATTTATTGAATATCATTTTCCATTGCTCCAAAATTTACTCCTTTCAAAAACTTATCCTTTTTTGGAGCAAGATAATAAATTATCCAACAGGCTAATTTTTTGATGTTTTCTTTTGCTTAAGTTTTGCTAGAATGTTGAAGAGGAAATAAAACACAGAATTGCAATCAATTAATATCGTAAAATTCGACAAAACTCTGTTTTAAGATCGGAGTTTGGTGAATTTCTCTTTCAGCAATTTAATAAGTGTCAGAATATTATCCGAGGATAATTATTTAGCCCAATTGACGCACGACCTTAGTTTATATTTCTACAGGTTTGAAATGAACAATGATATATAGTAGTCCACGATTTTTATTTATGTATTAGCTAATGTACCGTTCAAAATGAAATCCGGAAACGAAAAACATTTCAAACAGCCAATGGAAAATGTTTAGTGTTAATTTTCTTTCGGAGCATACCTATGTAGGTACTTACTCTGGAAAACGATATAAAAATGCCGTATGCACATCTCTATCAATAAGTTTTCTTACATACAAATACATGGTAGTGTTAAGAAAAACTCTTTTGATACAGAAACTTGGCATCACTTATAATCAATTATAGCTAAATGCTAGGCGCCATTTTCTTTTCATCAACTCGAGGTCGAGATCGCATAATTGGTTTTTGTTGCGGTGAAAATATTTGTTAAACAATAAAACAATTTATATAAACTCATCCATTCAAAAGATAAGTAATGGTAAGTACAAACATCATTATTTTTGGCACTTCAAATCTACTAAAGATGTAATTTATGTAGGCTACTAAAATTTTCGTCGGAAGTCTGCCTTCGGGTTGCAAGCCAGAAGAACTTCGTCATCTTTTCGAAGCATTTGGCGTCGTCACCGAATGCGACGTCATGAACCGTTGCGGCTTTGTTCATATGGAAAATGCTGATATGGCTGAAACTGCTATAAAAGCGTTGAACTCTACAGAATTCAAAGGTGAAACTATCAATGTCGAACCCGGTCGCATCAGGGGTGAACGTAACCAAAAGACTGGCGGTAAGGCTGGCGCAGCCGGTGCAGTTCGCCACCGCAACAGAGGAAGAATGGGTCGAGGCGGCCCGGGTCCACAAGGTATGGAATTCGATGGTATCGATGACAACGTAACAAAAGACGCCCTGCAAATCTGCAGTGCTGTTTTCGAAGAAATGAACAAAATGCTCAACCCAAATATGAATCAAGGTGGACCTCGTCGCGGTGGTGGTGGTGGTGGTAACATGCCCATGTCTCTTCCTAAGAATTTTGCAAGCCAGCTAGAATTACTAAGCAGCGGTGGCATGATCGATGGTGGTAACCGCAATAACAATCGAAGGGGACAGAGAAACAATCGTAATAACAGTGCTGGCCGTGTAGCAGGCCCAAATCAAGGCAATGTTGGTAGAGTTCCTGCTCAGAGTGGTAATGTCGCTGTTCCAAAAGTGGGCAACGCTGTTCGAGTACAAAACCAAGGAAATGTTGGTCGTGCTCCAAATCAAGCCAAGGTTGCGGGAGGTCCAAATAAGGGCAATGCCGTCCGTGCTCACAACCAAGAAAATGCCGTTCGAGTTCAAAATGTCGGCAATGCTACCAAAGTACAAAATCAGGTCAAACCTAAGATTGTTCCTAACCAAGGAAATTTAGTTGCTCAGGGCGCAAATCGTGCTAATGCAGGTCGAGCTCAAGTACAGGGTAATGCTGGCCGTGCTCCAAAGCAAAGTAATGTTGGACCCATTCGCAACGAACCTAATAGACCCCGTAACAATGCTGCTCCCTACAATCGCGGAGGAAATAATCGTGGTAACAGTGCTGGCCCTCATGCCGCTAATATAAATTTTGCAGATGACATTCCAATAGCCCAGAATGCTAGGACATTCGCTAACAACTTGGCAAGCGGAAGTCAAATTGATAGGTGGCAATCAAATAATGGAAACTTTGGCGTTGGCAGTGGCAATGGCGGTGGTTTAAATTCATTGATGGGTCGCAACTTTGATGAAGACATTCCAGTCACCAACTTCAATAATGATGTACCAATTAACAACGGAATGGGATTGGGCAATAACAGCAACTTTAACAGCCGTGGTAGTGGTGGCATGGGAAATCAAGGAAATCTGACGAATCACGGTAACTTTGGGAACAGCCTCAGCAATGCCGGTGGAAACGATAGATACCAAAGTAGTGGTAGCAACAACGATCGTTTCCAAAGCGGAAACAACTACGGAATGGGAAACCAGGATAGGAGAGGCTTCGCCTTGCCAGAGCGACAGAATTTCAATGACAATCAGAAATTTGGCGGCCAAGATTTCCGACGTGACAATTCTCAACTAGGGGGACTTAACAATCAAAGCAACCTAGGTAGTGGTAATCGAGATTTTGGATTTGGCAATAACTCTGTCCGACAACAAAACAACCAAGAAAGCCGAAACCTGGGCGGAATCGGCGGAGGAAATATGGGTGGAAATGATAACGCCATGTTCACGAGGAGAAGCAACAACACGGGAAATCTCGATGGAAATAATATGTAAGTGGATTAAAATTTTCAACTTGTTTTGAATTTACTTTTGATTGATGATTTTTACATTATTTTATTTTTATTTTATTTATTTTGTATGAACTCTTTTGACCCTCATTTAAACAGTCCTCGTACCTTTCCTTTTTCGAACATTCTTTGCTCTATATCGGTCATAATGTTTAGGAAATACTGTATCTTATCTGTTGTTTTCGAAAGTGCTCGCGGTATTTAGAAAATCACAAAGATCTATAATGACCGACAAAGAGTTGATGACTGTTTGCAGTTTTGGCTAAACATTGCTGATTGTTGTGTTATCTGTGGTACACTTGTTATCATGGGATTTTTGAACAGCCGGGCTTATGCGCCACCCTAGAGGTTGCAATCTTCGTTTGTCAATAGAAATTAAAAAAACATAAACCATGTTTAAAGCTGCTCATGATGTAAATACATGCGTCGATTAGGTTTCAGTTGCGTCTCCATGAATCTCTTTGCAAAAAATCGCCTTTGTTCCCAATCGCCTGTTTGATATTACATGGGAGAATCATTATTGTGGCGTCGGTCGGCCTGATTAAGTTCACGAGAGGATTCCTTTCTTACCAGCTCATCGGTTTCCAGATACAAGGCTGTATCCAGCATAGTGTTAAGTTGTGCTGCGCACGATTTTAATTCTACGACAGAGATCCCTTTTATTGCCGCTTAATAGTCTATAAAAAATGTAAAATCTGCATGAAGTATTGCCATCAATGAAACCTTTTTAGTAGCTGTCAGAGTATCAACCTAGCTACTGCTAGAACCGAAGCCGCGATCTATGGACCAAAACCTTTTTGCAGAGTCAATTTAGCTACAGCTTTAGGTCTAATTATTAACGATTGGGAACAACAACTTTGTCTAAACCATTGTGAAAACGTTCCGGGTTTAAAACAATCCAAAAGACTCTCACGGGCCATTGTGGCTTGAGACATCAACAAAACGACTTTGTGTCCGGAGATAGAATGCAGGTTCTGCCTTGAAAATGTGGAATCTTCCGAGCACATTCTCTGTGATTGCCCAGCACTTTATTGGTTAAGAAAAATTGTCTACAAGGAGATACGTTTACCAGGAGAGCTTAGGAACTAGTCTACTAAGGATATATGTACTGGCCTTCACTAGGGAGTTCATCCGTCTCTTGGATTAACTCTATTCGTCTTTAATATAATAGATATTTTTAGGTCGCAGTGTCAGCCAATTGGTCAGGGATCTTTATAAAAAAAAATTATAATTGACTGTAAAGTCCGAGCAAGTAAAAACCCGCACCAACGTCGATGTCCACCATTAATTTATCTGTGTAGATGGGTATGGTTGATCCGATGGATATCGGTTGGTGTTCTTTCATCATTCTTCCCTACAATGGTCTTACGAAATATGCATTATGACAATTATTTCGTTTGATCAAACAAAATTATAAACTCAACCAGATTCTAGCCAAGGAAATTAAATTCATTCTCTCACTAGGGGCAGCAACCGAATGCGCAATAACGATTTGAGCGACAACAATTTCGGCGGTAACTTTGGAGGCAACAACAACAACCGAACCGGCGGTAACACAAACTCCAATTCTGGCTTCAACCGTAACATGGGAGGAGGTGGTGGAGGCAACAATAGCATTATGGGTGGAGGCATGAGCAGCAACTTGGGTGGAGGTAACAGGAACATGGGTGGTGGCAACAACAACCGCAACAACATGGGCGGTGGCGCTGGAAATAGTGGCAGCAACAACAACCGCAACAACATGGGCGGTGGCGGCGGTAGCGGCAACAACAACAACCGCAACAACATGGGAGGCGGCGGGGGCAACAGCAACAGCGGAAACCGCAACAACATGGCTGGAAGTCTAATCAATCCGCTAAATTTCCAAAAAGATTTCCCAGCTCTAACTGGCTTGAACATGAACGACCGGTAAGTCACAACATTTAAGAAAACACTCAATTAACTCAGGACCAAAGCAATATTTGCAAACAAAAAAAGACACTTAGAAGTCTTTCTCTATCTGAAATCAAACGTTTGAACATATTATACTTGCGTATGCGTTCTTTAAAACAGCCTTCGTTCTCAACGTTCTTCAGATTTTCCCCCCCAAATCAAAACAAAAAAATCTCTGAATTTTGCAAACTTACTAATCAACCCGATTTTTTTACGAATTACTCTTTTTATAGCAATGGGCCACGCCAAAATAATAATATGATGTCGAATCGTCGTTGGTGAATAGAAAATAAAAAACATAAACCATGTTTAAAGCTATACACTACTCCCCAATCAGTGTAGTTCTCAGCGTGAGAACATTAAACAAAATCATAGTTTAAGTTATTATACAAACAACAACAAACAAAAAAAATCATTTTAATGTTAGACACTTAGTAGTAAACCAGCAAACGGATGAGGAACAGCGCTGTCATGCGGTCAGCCAACTGTTTTCATCATCTCAATAATAATCAATTGCATAAATAAGAACTTCTCATCAATAATAATATTAATGTAATCACTCTATCGTCCCCTTTGCGATACAGCTTCTTCGTTTAGTTTATTTTTCTTTACATATATGTACATCAGATGCAGATCCAACCTAACGTATTACCTTTAATTTTCTTTTTCTTTTTAAATAATAACTATAACAATAAAAAAAAATATATCGAGATATATTTTAAAATTATACAAACGGTAGAGATGTACCGTTCTGGACTTTACTATAACAATTCAATGTAAACATTTCAGTTAGTCAATTAAATGAATGTACTTATGCATAAATTATGTGGCAATACATTATAACATCTCAATTCATTCCCTGCTTTCGAAGAAGCCTAACAATAAATGTGTCTCTTAATGAATGTCAAAATGCTAAGAGTTTTATTTATTGAGAAATTTCGGCGATAATTGGGCGCGTTTTTCGAAAAATGCGATCGTAAGTGCAAACAAAAATATTAATGTAGGGGGAGAGCTGTAATTGACGTAACAGATTTCATGTTGATTGCCTAATAACCGCCGAACTAAAATGTGTTTAAAGAGCAATTTACTCTTTCGTAAATCGAGTGTACATATTTGCATGTATTGGAATGATTTCTAATTTTACGCAAACATGTTTGTTACTCATTTATAATATGTATTCGTACTTTTGCAGTGCCAATCGTTTTGCGAAAACCGTGTTTCGAATCATAAGTGGATCCGCCTAGTGATTGACGCAACATTTAAATGATCATGAATCGTCTGTGTATATAAACGTAGTGCTTAGAGTCTGCCATTTCCTTATTCAATAGTTGTGCGCAGGAAACAATTTGTGGGTAACCATAACCATTTGTTCATTAGAACGAACCCCTGGTTCCCGAGGGATGGGGATGAGCCCAATATGGTGCCTAGTCCAATGTGATAACGCACACCCTACTCAACTTAACCTAACCTTCGTTCAATAGAGATATGTATACAAAAGTAGGAAAAATGGCGACCGTGGTGTAGTTGTTAAAGTGTTTGCTTGCGGACTAAACCGCAATACACTGCCGCTGACTGGAAAAGAGGAGTTTCGTCGCCAAAGTTAGTACCTATCCGAGATTAGAGTTTTAAGTACCTACCTTCTCCAAGATTGGGAGTCATATTTTATAATAAAACAACAAAGTTGTAGAAACTAATCCATTAAACTAAAGGGTGTCCCATAATTCAAGCAAAATTTTAATTTTGCACCATGTAATAGTAGAGTGATGCTAACGGAAAAAAAAAGATAAAAACGTGACAGTTCGGGGTTAATAAAAATTAAGCGCTATACGAAAAAACAACGCATTTTTATTGTTGAGCAATATGTATTTTAAAAACAACAAGTGGATGCTGATTTTCATTCATTCATTCATTTTCAATTATCCGCTTGTCCATTAAGTGGGTCGCGGGTGTAGGTTGCTTAAGTGGATCATCCATAGCTCTCGATCCTCAGCCATCGACTCCAAATCATCAAGAGCAATTCCCATACGGGTAGAGAAGACAATATGGACTTGATCTAACCATCTCATCCTAGGTTTACCTAGAGGACGCCTGCCCGATGGTACCAATGCTGATTTTTCGAACAAAATCGTCTTCAACGATGAAGCTCATTTTCATCTTGATGGCTTCGTTAGTCGTCAAAATTGTCACATTTGGGCTTCAAAAAACCAACGAGTAATTGTTGATAAACAAATGCGTCCTCGCGTGACTGTTTAGTGCAGATTTTGGGCTGGGGGCATTATCGGACCATTCTTCTTCGAAAATGCGGTCAGGCAGTAAGAATTAATGGTGTTGGTTATCGTGACATGATAACCCAGTTTTTAGTTCCTAAATTGCAAACAAGATAATATGGATGTGACCAACATATGGTTGCCTGATGCCAGACAGCCAGAGAAACAATTCAATTACTGCATGAGTCATCTCCTAATCATGTAATCGGCCATCCATTGGACCATTGGACTTTTTTTTTTGGTTTTTTTAAGTCAAAAATCTTTGCAAACAAGCCCACGACCACCAACCAACTTACCCCGCACATAGTTGAAAGTGTTTTTTTTTTATTTTCTTTAACCTAAGACTGCTAGTAAATCTACAAAACATGAGCACTATCGACGCGTTCTCATAGTGCATTGTACTTATAAAAACCATTTCCGTCCGACTTAGATTTGACTCTTATTGCAATTAAATTTTGACTTATTTAGCAATATTTATGTTCAATTTAGTGATGCTTATCCAACAAGCGCAACTGACTTCCATCGGAATTACAAATTTACATATGTAGTTTGAACAATTAGCAAGTTGCATAATATAATAATTGAAGAAGACGAATTTAGGCGAATCTTGTTTTGTGTCTATTTTTGTTTTAACAAATTTGAGTCTACTCTGGTGGTGCGCGCCATCTAAGAAATAGATTTTGTACTCTGCATTGCCTATGTGCATGATGCATGAACACAATATCATGAGCAAATTACATTATATGGTACATCCCAAGCGGACGTCCGCTTTTTACGTTCTTACTCCTATCAAGCAAATACCAAAAGAAGATTTGTATCGAACGCGCGGATGCGGAAAATAACTTTCATGCCAATGCGAGAATTGTTTCTGAAAGTGGATTTTCGTAGCATTTTCTGTGCCTTCTTCATTTTACTCACTCAAATTGTACTTGTCTCCCTGGACACGGCTTTAATCGGAAGAAGTTAATAGTCATTAGTGACGCAGAGACGAAACATGACCATACACTCGTGGACCATCTTAGATAGTGAAACTATGTTGAGCACGGTTGTTCATTTGATTTTTTGTATTCTAATCGCCCCTCGCAATTATTCTCTGCAAACTGTTTCTCCCAAAAAAATGTAACCCGTACAATCGTACAACTGTTTCAAGCACACGCTAATAGAAATGGCTTCTCGTCGCAATTATATTAATAACGAAAAAAAGTATATAAACGTTAAAACTGTCCTAGTATTTAGAGGTTATTTATGTCCCTTCAATTCTTGGCAAAGATAGTAGCTAAAAACTGGGATATTTGGTCCTATGCTTCAAATATGGTTTATATACACAGATCCCTCCTTAGTCGCATTAAAAGCGTTTCTGGTACATGTGTTTCTGCGATTAAAAATTGCATGTTACGTAACAGCATTCAACAGCTCTCTCCAGCTTATATTTTTTTCTTTTCTATCAATTGTTAAGACTATGCGCATATAAAAGTTATTGCATTACTTGCACACACAATAACAAAGTCGAACAAACACCGAGAAATCTGTATTCAAACTCAGTATTTCGTAAAAGACTGACGAACGCAGAATTAAACAGTAATCGACACAACACTCGATCGCAATTATTGTTTAGTCGGCAATTCTGTGCACTAGAAAACAACGCCTCAGAGATAGAACTCGTGTCTGAATTTGGTTCAATTCAGGTTTGTAATGCAGCAATAAGCGCATCGACTGACTATTTACTATCAGTCCAACGACTAAATATATGTAAACAGCCTAATTGGTAGCACTTATCATTAGGCAGCACATATATACGAGGATTGATTAGAATAATGCGGATTTTCAACCAAGCGACGCGACGACGTTACTTTAAGCGAAAGTACGTACGATACGACATCGACATCTAAATATCATTTCGCATCTAGCGTAGATGTGACCAATTAAAGAGATCACCCACTACTCCTCAAGGAGAGGAATTGCGGATAGTAATTCGATGAAAAAACAGAGATAAAACCTGATCACATCAGATGGTAATAGTAAATCAATGTAGATTATGAATTTGATAGCACACAGGCGGTGTTGTAAAATTCGAAATCTCGGCATTTGCGCAATACCTCTACTGTCCCGTAACGTGCGCCCGTTCATGCTGGCATAACTATTCGCAGCGTTTGTGAAATACTTTAGCCAATATACTTGTAACGTTGTGCGGATCAGTGAATGCCTAGCGTTGTCCACATCTTTACAACAGCGTAAACCCTGCAATCGAGCATTTTCGATTCTCTTTGACAACCACCATAAAGAGCGGCCCAACTTGAGTTGCAAAAATGTTACAAGCGTTACTTGTAACCAAATTGCGTGCAAATCAAAATATACACAGAGCAATCGTAGGCATCATCTTAAAATGCGATCACCATCTTGCGGGTAAATGCAGACAAAAATACATTTTTGTATATATGCGGATAAAATGTTTCTAAAATTTCTAATTGAAATTTAAGCCAAACATCACTCAGTCAGCTAACAATAAATCAGCAGAATGTCGTAATTGCGCTGTTATGCGAATTTTTTCGATCATGCGGATCGTAAATAATGTAAGTATTTCATTACTATTTTACTCAGAATTCAAGTAATTGAAGATCGTTTCATTTAGACAGATAATAAATGTGATTATGTTTAAGTTTTAGACATGCGGTCGAATAAAAGTATCAACTAGGATTTAAAAATGCATTTGCATTGTTGTCTTACCGTGATCCCCCGCTATAATGTTAGTAAGTCGTGAGTTTCTGCACTCCTTGAACGCACTGTCACGTTGGAAACGAACTACGTTAAGCGGTGGATCACTGTATTAGGTTTGATTTAAGTTGTTTTTTTTTTTATTGCTATTCAAATAAATATATTTAATTTGAGTTTTCTTAAAACTATCTAATGTTTCGTATTTTAGGGTGCTTAAGACTGGTGGCTGGCGTATGCTGACATCGTAAATAAGTGACTTATTTTTAGAAATGGATTACTTTTTTATGTGTATGTAAATTGAAATCAGACTTGATCTGGTAGATTGAACTGTGATAATTGTTTCATTCAAAGAGACTGTTGTACCTGAAAATAAATTATTATTATTATTGAAACTTGTTATAAACTGGATGGCTCGTGTTTTTATTGTAAGCTTTCTTGGTAGAGGAATGGTAGAAAAGCTGATTCACAAATGAATTACGTAGACCGGCTAAAATGGCAATAAATTGGTAGACCTGCTCCACTCAAAGAAGGGTTCTAAGCATGAGTGGAGGAACATTGAAAAGGGTGGTGGCATTAACTACAGAACATGGTAATTTCGGGTATAATTTATGGAATATGGGACTTGGAGGAAATGACACTTGTAAAGTATGCCTTGAGGAATCTGAGACAGCGGCTCATATACTGTGTCAATGTCCCGCTTTGGCTGGCAGAAGAATGACTTGGCACAACGTTGGGTCGAGACCCATTGGATGAAACAGATCTCATATAGACAGATGCTAGCGTTAACAATGTCGGAAACAATCTCAACGAGACCTTTTGATGTCAAAAAACGATGCGCTGTCATGCGACTTTTTTAACTTCATGAGAAAATTATGCGAAACTCGCAAGCCAACATCAGGGGCACAATTTTCCAAAAGTCTGTGCAACTACTTGCAATCGCCGACGACATTGAAATAATTAGCAGATCGCAGCGAGCTGTTTGCAAGTATGTATTAGCACAGAAGCGGCAAAACTGGGTTTGATGATGAATGAGGGCAAAACAAATTACATTCTGTCAACAAGAAGGGACACACAACATCGACGAATCGGACAGAACGTCACGATAGACAGCTTTAAGGTGGTTAGGAATTTCATCTACCTCGGCTTCGCTATAAACTCTGATAATAGGCGTATTTTTTTGAGAATCTATAGCTAGCTTACTTTTACTTTTACATGCAAAACTTGTATACTCACTTTTGGTTTTGTTATATGTACTCACTTTCGGTTTTACATGCAAAATTGTTATGCTCACTTTTGGTTTTGTTATACATACTCACTTCCCAAAAAAATTAACACCTGTTTCTTTGGCCTAAGAAAGCAACTAAGGCCTTGTCAAGAAACACTAAAGAGACTATAAAAGACCCTCATCACCCCAGTCCTACTCTATGGCGCAGACGTATGAACGTTAACAAAGGCGGATGAAGATCTTGATGGTCGTTTCGAACGCAAAATTCTTCGAGTGATTTTCGGTCTCGACATGTGCTCTAAAGCGAAAGTTGCAGATAGGTTTTTGTAGACAGGGGGCTTATTCCCAAATGCGCGGAGGATCGCTTTTCATGCGAATTTGTATTTTTGTATTTCCAAAAGCGATTTGATCCAATCAAAAGCGATAGCTTTCTGCCGATATCAGAAATGTCATTTAACAATTGAATGAGTTGGTCATCTAGGTGTTTTTTATTTTTGGTTGCGCCTTTTGCGTGTTATCCCACCTGGTTTGCCATAGTGCCATCAATGTTTCTCTCTCTTCTGCTTTGACCCTTCTATTAGGGACCTCTTGCCGGTTGGCTGTTTGCCTAAGGTATATCCTTTACATCTCGCTAGCAAGAATGTCGATGGAGATCATTCCCGATATAACGCATAAGACTACTTCATCCGAGATGGTTCGAAATCCCCTTATTGCTCGTATTGCGCAGAGCCTGTATGCTGACGAGAGCGGCTTCGAGAGAGCAAGATCCACTGAAAATCTTACTAGTTTTTACTCAACAAATTTCTTTGAGTAAGAGTCGAAAAACGAAGTGGCTATTCGCACGTTCATTTTGACAGATTTTGTACCGAACTGACGTTTACCGATTTTCGGGACACGACTACGTAATCAACGTAACGTAATCCTATTTTCATTAAAAACTCTTTATAATTAGAAAAGTTGGATCCAAAACGTACGGCCAAATGTCCGAAAATGATTATACTGGAACTGGAGTTTAGAATCCTTGCCGCGAGCGTAGCGAGCCACAAAACTGTCAGTCGCCTGAAAATTGACAGATGATTTGAAACGCGTGTAACAATTATCTGCATTTGTCTTTTGATTTCCTGCGATATGATAAACAAATTTGTTGGAAAATGGTATCAGAAGGCGGGAAAATAATGTAGCTTTTTTCCCTTCTCGAATGCATGTAGGGTCAGTAAAAATTCGTCCACATACTTCAATACTTGAATTCATACTCACATGCAATTCATGGAAAAACAAGATGCATCTATTATTCATAGTTCCCTAACGTTTTCGTAAGTTGTTCTCTTTGAAAGAGACTTCATCCCCACCACTGCCATTTTGACAGTAGGTATTTTCCATTTTTACTACAAAAGTAAAATGTTTAAACTTGCATGTAAAACCAAAAGTGAGTACAACAAAACCAAAAATGAGCATACAAGTTTTGCATGTAAAAGTAAAAGTGAGCTATAGATTCTCAAAAAAATACGCCTATTATAGATTCAGATTTACTGTAAATGTATAGGTAACATTGATAAACTTTTTCCTTGATGTGTAATGACCCTTAAGTTTCGCAGCGGTTAATATGACAGCTGATACATTTGTCGGCATTTTTGTCGTTTGACAGTCTCGTATTCGCCGCATTCTGAGTAGGGTTACCAAATTTCAATTTAATTAGTAGACCCGTTTAAAAAAAATTAAACTACAATAAAAGTATACATTTTTTAATTGTCAAGTTTTTTATTTCTTGCAGCTAGGACTGATATTCTCTAGTTTATATTTTTTCTATTAAACTCCAAAAGTGAGATTCACATTGGAGTTTTTTTATGTTTTTCTAAAACTGTTTAATTACCTACATATAAAAATTCCCAATGCTAATATGTAAATCAATATTGGTTAACATTTAAAATTATAATGTTTCACCAGTGAACATCAGTAGATATAAATATTTACATAAAAAAGTGTCAAAGACTAGGTAGGTATACATTTTTGCAAAAACAAAAGGAACAATTAGGGCTTTAACGTTCTATTGGATTGGATGACAGAAATTGGTTCTCGATTTTGATAATCCCAAATGAATGCCAAGTAAATTTAATTATCCACGTTTATTTCAAGCGAATACAATTTTTAAAACTTTATTGAAAAAACGTAACTCGGTAACAATGGTTCCTCCCTCACTCGCAATTCGCTTGTAAACACTTCTTTTTGTTGCATTTGGGCTGCGCGGGGCGACCTTGCTTGTTATATGAATACGAAAACGAATGATATGATACAGTTCATTTTTTCATTTCAAATGTGAAGCAGTAAACTCGTTTCGGACAATTCGGAAGTAGACCAGTCCACTGTCCAGTCACTTTATTTTGTGATTTCTCGCTTTGGATTGCAATCGAAATTTCGTTCAAATTTGGAGATTTTCTAATTATGGAGATTATTAATTTTTATTGTTGATTCGCTGGTTATTTCTATCGTGCGTTTTTGTGACTTCACATAACAATAAGGTGTACTTTCTCGTATCCCTGCATCGTTGTGCGTTTTTGTCCTATTTTTTTTTCTAATCGCATTTGTATTCAGTGATAGTGAAATGTTACGATTTATTGTTGCTCTGATGTTGGCGCTGCCCCTTTGCTGTGAGGGCATAGAAAAGGAGGCCAATCCACAATTAAAAGGAAAACTAGTATTCGCACACGTTGTGAGTATTCTAATCTTTGTTCACTATTATTTTTCAATACCTCTACACAAACCCACAGCTGCTGTTTGAGAAAAGCAATTTCCACTTCTAATTTGCAATTTATTTTCCTTTTTATTGGGTGCACCACATGTTTAGTTGTTTCGACATGGCGACAGGACACCAATAGATCCATATCCTTCAGATCCATGGCGTGATATAAGCAATTGGCCAACCGGCTGGGGGCAGCTGACCAATGTAAGTAAACTTGTACGACAAATTTCAATTTATAGGTGATAGAATCACTAAATGGCAATAATTTTGTGTTGCTTTATTAAAATTACTAGTGGAAGCTTATTGGTAACATCAGTTAACGGGCTGGGACGGGAGTGAGAGCTTTCATGTGAAAGGGTATTAAATTTCCGTTTTTTATTTTCTTTGTTTTGCTTAAATAGGTACCTACTTAATGCAATGTGTTTTTGTGTGTGGCTGTCTTTGACTATTCGAAGGCTGATGAGTTGAGAGCTCTGACAAAAAGTTCATTTTACAAAAATAAAAAAAGCTTGAATTCCCCGATAATGAATATTTTGTTTATCGAACGGCTTGCCCATATCACTGATGACATTAACAAATTGATGCTAATTTGCAAAATAAAAATTCAAAAAAAATCCTTATCTGTGAACAATGCAGCTGTTGGGGTTTATAACCGTTGAGGTAAAATAAAATAAATGCAATATAGGTACACTAATAGCCAATTATAAAGGCAGAGACAGGTGATTTTCACATTTGAAGCTTTGCCTTTCTTTCGTAGTCACCGTTATTAATATCATTTAGGATTTAGCACACCGTGCACCATCTGCTTTACAAATTCCATGAACAAATTGCACCAGTTACATACCTAGATATCTACGAGTGTAGGTAATCCTTAAATTTGCAATTTCACAATTTAATTCTTATTCTTATTTGTGGATATAAAGCTGCAGTAATGTTTCCGGGCATGTTGGCATTGGCATCCCCTAATACAAGGTTTACAATACCTTTGTAACTTGCGTGGTGTTTCCTCGTTGCAATGTGCGGTTTTACTTTTTCTGAATAAGCTGAAATCCCTGGTACAGCATCAGCGAACAGATAAGTTCTTTTACAAATCTAAAATCAAACACTTTGTTAAGCCACCATATTGCATAATAAATTTTAGCATGCTTATCCTCCCAATGCATTCCCATATCATCATCATAAACTATATGTACAACATACATACCTAAGATCGCGAGTAAAAATACCGACGTGTGATACTATGCAGCCGGGAATTCGAGGATGTCTGTTGGTGGCATACTCAACATACGCCCAAGTCATACGAGAACACACTTTGTCAAATTCTTATTGAAACCACATTCATGACATTCAGAGGTTGTTCACATGAATTTTCCACCGAAGACACGTGTTCTCCGCATACCATTCTAGGGAGTGAAATTTCAGTGTAAACAGCTTTCATGTATGCACAACAAACTATATAATTCTCCTTTTGCAATATGTATGTATGCCTACGCGATAAAAACCTTTGTATTCAGCAAAATCAAACAAAGAATAGCTTCTAATCAAATCCATTGTATAGGCAATAGACCATTTGAGACGTCCGTCACGTGCATTGTCCCTAGAGGTAAATATCAATGCTTTACGTACCACGATTAACGCACAAGATCATTGATACTCAAATACTCTTAGGCAATCAAGAGCATCATTGTAAACAAAACAATTAAATATACCAATGCCAATAGGCAAGCAATCCAGATCGGATTTTATTCTAAAAATATCTCATTAAAGAACAATAAAACGCAAGGCCGGTACATCTGGCGGCAGGCGGCTTACCACTATTAGCTCGTTATCAATATAATTATGAATCGATTTATTTACTATCGTGCATTGTTTGATTGTGTTTTCTTTATTTATTTTCGTTTGTGATTGTGCGTTTTAATAAGTGCGACCGCGCTCACAAATATTATTGTCGATGCATACAAAAATCTAATTATAGCCTGAGAGCAATAACAATGTGCGTGTGACACCAAACCAAACGTTTCTCGGCGCATTTGGGAGATGATAAATATTTATTAAAGAATAATTGGAATTACTGAAGCATAAAAAACCGACAGGATGGCGGCAAATTAAATCAAGCCTATATACAGTGTGTGTTTAAATAAATTATAAACACCCGCTCAACCAAGTCGACTGCCTACTTTATGTCAGCCTGCCTCAATGTGAATGAGGTATCAAAATTGAATAACCAGTGTGACTGCGTATCACTGATAGGCAGAAGCATATTTTATTTAATCTAAGTCATTGAGCTCAAATCGGATGGATGCTCAGCTGGGAAAGGTTATTGACAATAATTCGCGTCACTAACCTCAACTGAATTTTATGATAGTTATCAGATTTATAGCATCTAACAGAAGACTGAGTTCAGTTGAGTGTGTGATTAAAATAATATTTAACCCAATTAGGAGCGACGTACAGTAGATGACGGAAAGTTTATAAATTCAAAGAATTTTCTTATATGAAGACAACGGATATAAAAAAGAAAATTTCTTACATAAGGACAACGCTTGTAAAAATTTTTATAAAAAATCGGAGAAGATTTAGCAGGATTTCTCAATATTGATTGACAAATTATATGTGTGTAATATTTACTTATAGGAGTTTTTAAGGTGGCCGAGAATGCAGCTAAACACATGGCCATTGGGAGATTGGATTGATTGTTCCCCTTTTCAAGAGAGGGAAGAGATTTCTACAATTATCACTTTTAAGACTTTCCGGAAAGTATTTGCCAAGGTGGTGCAAGTTGCAGAGCTGTAGTAGAGTCACCTGTTGACGACTTGGAGAAGGCATACGGCCGAGTTCCTAGAGATCAACTCTGGACTTTGTTGTTCTTTCTTGAGAGCCATTCAATCTCTTTACACAAACTATACAAGCCGTATTCCTGTAAACGGTGTTAATTCAATACCTTTCACCGTTTTGTCTCTTGTGTTGAAGCTGAGGTGAAATTAAATCAATCTGAAGTGATGGTCGTGTCCAGAAGTAGAGCCCCATTGAACAGATTGAGAAGTTTTAGTCGGCCCTAGCGAGGTATCCGTCGAAACGAAGAATTTTCCGCAACTCATACTTTGTCAGAGACTCGAATTACATTCGAGGTATACAAATTACACAACCAATTCCTGTCGGATCACACTGGATGAAAATTCGTTGTCAAAAATACCAATAAAAACGCACTTGATCGCACTGAAACGCAAAACGCCAGGTGTGCGTTACATATTTGTAGGAAAGAAATCCCAAAAAGCCGTTCGGAAGAATACCTCGAAGCAGAAATCCTCCGATTCGTATGAAATCGGAGAATACTTCGCTAGGGCCGATTATCTGGGAGTCTTATTCACGAGTGATGGAAGGATCATTGCTGAAATTTCCTGGTCAAGCTAAGCCAATTTTGAGACAGCGTGGTCAAAGCTAAGTTGTCACTCTTTAATTCGATGTTTATTTCAACTCTACCTATGGTCATGAGATTTGGGTAATGACCGAAAGGATAAGATCGCGTATACAAGCTTCCGAAATGAGATTCCTCCGTTGTATTCCTGATGTGACCCGCAAAGATCGTTTAATGCAACTACGTGAGGAACTAAATGTTGAGCAGCTACTTCTCCGTACGAAGCGGTCAATGCTTCGGTGGTTTGGTCATGATAAACGCATGTCCCCAACTAGGATCCCAAGTCGTGGTATGGAATTCGAATCATAATCTCTCCTCTACCCGAATGGAGTATGGCTTTGATGATGTAGGGTTGATGGCGGGGAATCTAGAGTTATAGAGGTTCCACCTGAGCAATTTACATCCACAAACTACTTCATTCTGAATGGATGAATGGTTTTCATTGCTATCTTAACACTTCCTCAACCAACAAACCCTTCAGTGGTCCCTACCTATCTGCAAGGTCGTTCTCCAATTGTGCGTTTATAGTGGGGGTTTTTCTCTGTGGCGGTGCCCCTTAGGATTGGACCCAAAAATTCCTCGGGCTCGTGCGTTCTATATTATACAGCTCAGCCATCAACGTCGCTGTATAGATAGCCCATAAAGTTCGCCTTTGAACCTTCTCCCCCATCCACTCAATCGACACCAACTGCACCGAATATCTATCATCCAAAAAATCGTTATATATGCTTCCGCACAATAAATCAGAACCGTGATGAATAGGGTTTTGTCAAATACTTATTTTCAGATTCTTGTCTGCTCCGAGTAGAAAAGCTCTCGGCTCTCTCTCTCTCTCTCTCCATCAAGCTCCGTACGTAACTAATTTTATTCATTTTATTTTTTATTGTTTCCTGTTTTAGATTGGAAAAAGACAACACCTTGAGCTCGGTAAATGGTTACGCAAACGCTACAACTCTATTCTCAACAAAACTTACTCGAACAATGAGATATACATTCGTGCAACAGATGTTGATCGAACTCTTATGAGTGCCCAGTCGAATTTGGCTGGACTTTATCCACCAAAAGGCAAAGATGTGTGGGATCCTAGCATTGCATGGCAACCAATTCCAGTACACACGACTCCAGAAAAAAGCGATCACGTAATACTTATGGTAAATGTTAAGAAATTGTTTTATTTCACAAACGTTTATAGATTCTAGCTGCCAAAAAAACCTGCCCCGCTTATGAGTATGCATACGCCGCAATGAAAAACTCGCCGGAATTTCAAAATCTCGATGAACGCTATTCGTATCTGTATGATTATTTAACGAAGTGGGTCGGACGGCCAATAGACTCCCTGGAAGGCGTTCAAAGAATCAATAATACTTTATACATTGAGGATATTTACAATAAGTCGTAAGAGTTTGATTTCATTAAGCTTAAACCTTAAGAAGGAGTAAATTTTTTCAGGCTACCGAGCTGGACAAAGAAAGTGTATCCCAGCACTGACATGACTTACATTTCGGATTTTTCATTCGCCTTGTTCACTTACACTAGGCCAATGGCACGCTTGAAGACTGGTCCATTGATTAAGGAAATTCTAAAGAGATTCTCGGAGAAGGCGAAAGGCAAACTGAAGCCCAATCGTTCACTGTGGATCTACAGCGCTCATGATACAACTGTTGCCAATGTTCTAAACACTCTAAAACTATTCGAGGTAATATTGATGTTTTAATTTTAGAGCTAAAAGTTCTTAATATTGCCAACAGTATCACAGTCCGCCGTATGCTGCCTGTGTGCTGCTAGAACTTAGAATTGATGATCAGCAACAACCCTACGTATCCGTGTTCTATAAGAACTCACCGCAGGAGCCAAAACCGTTAGAAATACCAGGTTGTGGAGTTGCGTGTCCCCTGGCTCAGATGTACCAATTGTATAAAGACATTCTACCAGAAGACTGGGAATCAGAGTGTAAACTCTCGATGCTAGCTATGACCTATGAAGAGGCTAATCTAGGCAATGCAATGGGTAAGCTAAACGGCATTATTTCGATTTGAGTTGAATAACGAGCTTTGATTGATTTATTTTCAGCTATTCTAGTGGCCATTATTGTAGTTATTCTTTTGCTAATCTACGTGGCTTCCATTTACTACAGACGAAGAAGCTACATGGACTACAGACGTTATGCTCAGGTTGCCTGATACACCGGCTGGACTCTAGTCTAGATAATATGGTGTGCATGTGTGAGCGGGAGAAGACAGATGTGGCATTTACGCTGTTGGCATTTCATTCTACAAATCTTTAGGTGTATCTTTTTATTAGCATGTATCACTGAAACATTTTCTTTTATTTAATACTTTCTAACAAGACTGTTGTAAAATGTGATTTAAAATATCAAATGTACATAACAAGTTATAATAAGTAAATGTTGGATAAGTGTTTCAAAAGTATTAAAAGACAAAGTATTTTACAAATGTCATTCCATTTATCGTTGCATGTGTGCTTGAGTTTCGCTTATGACTTATGCTGCAAGTGTATGTACTTGATAAATTAGGCGTCTGAAAAATCGGCGATGAATGCGAATATTGGCAGTTATAAACACCTAATAAGTTCGACCGAAGGCTTTAGTAACGAATTGACACAATGTAGTGCACTCTATTTCTATTTGTCCGGCTTTAATGCTATTCCCTAAGTCAAAACATTTCGTCAAAAAGGAGGAGTTACGATTTTCTGTCCACAGCCTTAACATCGCGTCTCCACGAGCAATCACCCCTATTCCCTTTGGCGTTTGTCGTATACGACTCATGTTTCGTGTCGTTGTAAAACGATGTGCAGATTTTTGTTTTAACTTTTGTTTTGTTTTGTTTTCTATGTGTTCACCATTATTTCAATTCATTTGTTAAAAAAATGTTACAAAAATCGACTAAAAAACAAAGTGAAATACGAGTCGTTTATGATAAAAGCCAACGGGAATAGGGGTGAATATTTCACAGCTTGCCATATAGTATGCTATAAAAATTGCTCATGGAGACCACAAATAGTATTCTATGAAAAATGGTATTCCATCTATTGCTCAGCTCACAGCTTGCTATCGATAGTATTCTATGGGGTGTACTTTTTTGTTGTGACGCTTGTGTTTTCGTGTGATGGCTATGGAAATAGTAAGATATGAAATGCCCACCCTAAATTTTATTGCATACTATCGTTATTTCTTTCTATGAGAAATAACAGATGGCAAGCTATGAAATATTGCTCGTGAAGACGCGGTGTAAAACAGTCGATAAAAGTGCCTTTCCTGTCCAATGGAAATCGACATCAGTTCTTGTTAATTCGATTCCTTCGATTAGTAGATAGGGATCACCGACTTTATGATCAATATCAATGTACAATATCCTTTTTGACTTAGCTTGTGTTTAAATACACCATTCAAGTCTTTTATTATTCGCCATAAATGTATTTTTAGTATTCACCCACAATTCCAAACGTTCGCACAAAACTTTTTACTTGAAATTTGTATAAAAAGCCCGCCCTCAGGAAATAAAACAAGCATTTTATGATTAGTGCAAGGCAGTGCATTTAGACGAAAGTCAGAATTCAGTCGAGTTCTTATTTTACTCTTCAGCAGCCGAAGGTTAGAACAGAAGATAGGTATACCTACAAAAACTGACAACTGAACTGAAAACTTATGGGAATTCCATCAGTTTCAACCGCTCGAGCTAAATTTTAACTTCCACACAAAATGCTCTTCAAAATTTAGCTAACCTAAATTTAAGCGATTAGCCCTGAATATTATTGAAATCATTAGGGGCAACTCTGAACTTTTCTTTAACGATCATTTTACTCACTTTGCCAATTTTGTATCTAAAGCGTATTTTTTGGGAAGTGGGTATAACAAAACCAAAAGTGAGTACATATAACAATCTTGCATGTAAAACCAAAAGTGAGTATAAATGTTTTGCATGTAAAAGTAAAAGTCAGCTAGCTGTAAAAACTCAAAAATAAACGCCTTAAATAGAATTGGAAAAATGTTTATTGTGGTTCCACTTAAATCCAATGGCTACACCCTGTACTCTCCACTTTTTCTTTGACAATAGGTAAATGTCATGTTGCGTCACTTATAAAAATACAGGTGTCGGCCGGTTCTTCGACTCTTCGAGTTGTTTTCTATTCAAAGTTACTTACATATCCGAATAAATTAATAGTGTTACAATAATGAAACTAGCGTATATCATCTTCGCAATTAACTTGCTTATCAGCAGTGCATACTCGGTCCAATTAGAGGCAGTAGACGACACCGATCTAGTTCATTTGATCACTGGAGAAGACAACGTCATCGCTTTGTTCAGTAAGTTTCCCCATACAAATTCATCTCCACGTTACTAAAAACATAATGCAATCATGCGAATCCTCAGCCAAACCCGACTGCGATTCTTGTGATGAAATCGAAACTGTTTTGGAGAACATTCAAGATGACCTAAAAGAACATTTAGGCGCTGTTGTGGTGAAAGCTGTCAATAGCCATATGACCGCCATATACAATCCCAGCCGGGAACCAGCCTTAGTATATTTTCGACGCGGTCTTCCGCTTTTATACCATGGTCCAGTAACTGAAGATGATATTATGCATACTTTCGGTGAAAATCGAGACCCAGCAGTCAAAGAGTTATCCGACAGCAATTTTGAACATCTCACACAAGCAGCAACAGGTGCTACGACCGGTGATTGGTTTGTTTTCTTGTAAGTCGAGGAATTGTTTTTTGGTTATTCCTAGTGCATTTAAGTATTTTCATTAGCTATTCGAATGACTGTGTCATTTGTCAACGGTTGTACGCTGTTTGGGAGGCTGTGGGAGCTGCTCTAAAGCGACGAATGAATGTTGCCCGCATGAATCGACTGGAATACGGAATTGCGACTGCAAAGCGATTCAAAGTCAAGGAATCCCCTGAGTTTTTGTTGTAAGATATGGTAAACATATTTAAATGAATTGATAATAATAATTATTTGGCTTTTAGCATTCGTCAGGGTAAATACTTCCGGTACAGGCAGAAGGACTATACTCCAAAGAGTTTCATTGAATTTGCGCAAAACATTCATCTGCAAAAGACTAAACCAGAAATTGTTCCACCAATTGCTAGTCCGATGTAAGTGTTTGGTATTTTTTTTTAGACCATAATCACATGGATGTTTTTAATTTCGATTACAGAAATGACTTTATCAATTCAAACGTAAGGAGTCTCTTGGATAGTCCCCAAACTCTCACATTCGGCATAATTGGCATCACCATTATCGCTCTAATTGCCCTTTTATGCAAGTGTTTGAGATCAAAAAAGCCCTCTTCTGCCGAGAAGAAGAAAAAAGCCAAATAAGGGACTTGTGATGTGAGACTTTTACCATTTCACACACCCATGGAAATTGCCATGGTGGTTACATTAAATGTTGCAGAGTTGTGATATTTTCTACTCTTTTCTATGAATATACATTTAAAAATATACCTACATAATATAAATTGTACTTAATATCATGCGTGTAGTAGATAGGGTTTTCTCAAACGTAGGGAAGGGATATTTACATTTACAACATTATAGTGCCCGATTTGAATTTTTAACAACAAAGCAACAAAGAAAATCCGCACTTGACCGTTTCAGCGGGTGTGTTCGCAAATGGAAAATTTATAGAAAAATCGTTTGCTATGTGCGGAGAAAACTACCGCTATATTCGATTTCGCCATTACCTTGATATCTTATGTTAATTTCGATTCGCCAGAAAAAAGCACTTATTCTTTCCCGAGATCACTTTTTTCGTTCGTTTGGTACCAAAAAAAGCAATCTTTTTCAGAGTCGAGAGCACTTTTGCGAATCTAGATTTTTTCTCAGAGTCGCTCGAGATTTACCAATAGTCCAATACACTTACATTATGATGAAAAAAAAATCTTCACAACAAAAAAGGTAAACAACTTTTGGCAGGCACACCACCAACACCAACAAAGAACAGCGCAGTAGGTATACTTTTTGTTCGATTGGCCAGACGAAATCTAGAGAAATCTTAAAAAATCTCAGATTGCCAATCGAATTCAACATTAAATCCAAATACACTATTTTCGCAAAGCTAACGTTACACTACACACTAAATGGTCAGATGTGGCATTGGTGTGAAATAGGTTGTGGTGTATATTCTTAATACTTTAATACTTAAAAATTGATTGGAGAGTACAGCACCCCATACACGGTTCTAAGGTTAACAAATAGCATAAATATCGCCTGAATCACAATCATTCGGGAATAGTCAATCGCACATTTTCTTTTCTTTGAATATATAAATTTAAACTTCATCGAATTGCATTTTAAATGCATTGTAATAAAAATGCAGTCGACCTGCAAAAAAAGGTTTCCTGAAATTAGGTCTGTTTTATTGGCAATCCATTTCAGTGAAGTAAAATAAAGTAAAATTTTTAACACGCAATTACAACAACTACAAACTGTTTGACACTTTTTTTATTAGTGAGTATAACAAAACCAAAAGTGAGTATAACAATTTTGCATGTAAAACCAAAAATGAGTATAACAAAACAAAAAGTGAGAATAAACGTTTTGCATGTAAAAGTAAAAGTGATGATGTAAAAGTTCTTGTAATTGCGTGTTAAAAATTCTACTTTACTTTACTTCACTGAAATGGATTGCCAATAAAACAGGCCTATTGCTGAACCAAGTAACTGCAATAAAAACCAACAAATTGTTCGCCTGTTGTCAACGAAATGAAATAGATAGTAGGTAGGTATATTTTGTATTACTTTTCAGACCACTTTCAGAGTATGAAATGTTATGAATATGATTATACGCACCTCTAACATTTGTGTGTAGAAAGGATAGAGATAAACGATTCAAATTTCACTTTTAGTTTATAACAAAGACATTTGGCGTATTTTTTTGGGAAGTGAGTATAACAAAACCAAAAGTGAGTATAACAATTTTCCCTGTAAAACCAAAAGTGAATACATATAAGTTTTGCATGTAAAAATAATAGTGAGCTACCTATAGATTCTCAAAAAAATACGCTTATTTTTGAAATTCGCGTTCTTTTCCAACCCCAGCACTAAAAATCTGTACCCAACAAATTTTGCGAAACGCTTCCAGACCTACGAAAATACGTGTAGGTACCTATACAATACACCACAAACCACATGGAACTAGACCGTCGACTCCTCCCACACAACGGACTTTGCCTACAAGCTGCCTGCGGGTCCAGGAATTTTCAAGTATTGGTGCTGTACAAAATCAAAGTAGCGCCATTAACGCACGCATACTTGAAAAATCATTGCCGCCGTTGATTTTAACATTTCACACGTATTGACAGACAGGAGAATTAATTCCGGGGGACTCGGGTAGGTGCGCGGAAGTCGGGGGTCTATAATTTTTCCTATAGCTTTTCACTCTTATTATATTTTCATTTATCTTTGTCTTTACCGAACCCCAACATAAAAGATGGCAAATATAATATCCTCTTTTCACTAATCACCCCCTTCTCTATAATTTTCTATGCGCGTGTTTTAAACCGCATACGCGCTTCAGCACAGCCGCTGTACAGGTGAAATATGTGATCATTGAATATTGGGGTGGCCACCAAAAAAAAAGATTGAAATAACGGGTCTTGCAGGACGCAGGAGCAGGACAGTACCCAAAACCAAATCATATTTTGCGTTTTGTTTTGTGCGTGCAGTGCGAGTGAGCAGTGAAGTAAAATCGGCATTTAAAATTGTTATTTATTTTTGAAAACATTTATGTACCTCTATAATTTTACAATGTTGTTCCTGCATATTGCTTACGTTGAATCTTACTAATGGTAAGCTTAGCAGAGTACGTATTTTCTAACTTGGCTTAATAATGGCTTGTTTCGGTCATAAAGCAATCGATAGGTACATTCGTTTTTTGCATGCTTGAATCGTTAAGTAAGGATCGGCTATAAGCGGTCAGATTATTTTATTTAGTTGTGGTATTACTTATAGCTATAATATAAAAGTTGACAATATTGGATTTAGACGTCCCGTTCATTATTCGTAGCTGTGACCGAATAATGAACCTAAGTGAAGCAGTCGGTGTTTCTACATGAACCTTGCGAGTTGCGACATCATCAGCATCAGCAGTCTTTGCAACCCTTACCGGGTGGCCTGCGTGTATTTTGCTTTGATGCGTTTTATCGATAAAAATTGTTATTACTGTCCATCTTGACAATTTAATTTAAACCCACTTAGGTACCTATTGATGGCATAGTTCACCTTTCACTAATGGAATTGTGGTATCTATAGATGTTTTAAAGGTTACAAATAAATTTCGATGTGAAAACGCTGGCGCTCACATTTAAGTTGCATCGTACCCAAATGCATACAGGTATGCATAATGCACAAGTAGACCCCCCATAATTCAATCTTCCTCGAGGGCAATCCCCATACGGGTAGAAGTGAGATGTTAGACTGGATAGAACAGTCATATCCTGAGTCTAACCATAAGACGCCTTTCCGATGACACGTCCTGGAGGTCTCGTTCAGGAGACATTCGTTTAAAATGATAAAACCATCAAATCAAAAATCGTTTCCTTCGGAGTGACGCTTCCTTTTTTTCCATCAAAGTAATCTCAATATGGCAGCTTTTATTCGCGATTTATTTCTATCGATCAGTATGTACCTACCCAAATCAATTTAGATAGGCATCTAGGTAAGACTACCAAGTTCTCTCATAAAATAAAACCAAACTGTTGTATCGCTTTATGTTAAACAATTTATTTAAATGTTCAACATTTTGTTAGCCTTCTGAAAACTTCATCATCTTGTTCGTTTAAAAACAGTAATTTAAAAATATCATTGTAAAAGTCTGGATAATAATCACAAGCTCTCTGGCAATCCGGAGTGAAGTTGACCTCCAGCAATTTTGGTTGTATGCCTTTCTGGCCGTCATTCGTCCACGCCAGCATGATGTCTGCTGCGTACAGCGCCCGAGATTGAACAGACGCTGCTATGCCACATGGGGCCTTCCTACTACTCGCACAAACAAGCACATCGTGCAGCATTTCGCAAATCCTATCCTCCACGTCGGTCCACGAATTGTTCGGATATTGCTGCGCCCACAACTCTAGGAAGTCATCACACTTGATGTGTCTCAGTTGTGCCTCTTCAGTGTAATTCATCACGGTGAAGTGCTTTTCATACTCATCAAAGTGGTCAAGGGAGAATGCCTTGTTAGCAAAGCGGAGGTAGAACTTACGATGTACATATGCCTCTAGAGGATGCACGCTCTTCAGAAGAATAACATATCGAACATCGAACTTCACACGGGCATCCAGTTCTGGTCGATGGAAAAGCACTGGATTTTCGATGTACTTTTGAACAATTTTTGGACCGGTAGCTGGCAACCGCATGATTTGGGCGATGTTGTTAGTAATGTAGGTATCCAGTGATCGGGCCAAGTTCCATGGCTTGATTATCCAATGATTGTCGAGTCCTCTTTCCTCTCGATGTTGGAAGTAAGAAGCAAATTCTAATATCTCGGTTTTAAGATTGTAGGTGGTAGGAAGCCATGCTGGCAGTGTTTCCAGGGTTTCAGGATCATGGTGCTTAGCCTCATGCCCACGGCGACACGATATGCTAAGAAGGTCTTTCACTGTTAACACGTACTCATATGGGAACTGATTAACAAATTTATTTGGACTATCCCTGGCGAGTTCGGCAAAGTTCTTAAAGTGATGCGTTAGCCACATAACATCGGCCGCCTCTGCATTATCCACAATTTCAAAATATGGAGCAGTCAAATGCGCACTCAACACATCGTATTCGGAATACACCTTGAGTGGATCGTTTCTGCTTACGACTGGTTCGTCCACCGATCCCTCGGGCAGCGTCTCAGGTACATGACCGCTTACAAAGTACTCTTCGCAAGGTTCGCTTTGAGCGAAGCTCTTCTCGCGAAGATCGGTGTACCTCCATGGCAGCAGAACAGCATCTCGTTCAGGCGCATCCTTGCCTACATACTCCACAAAATCCCTAGTAGCTTGTTCGCCCTCTTCCACATCTCGAACTGGAAACAATAAACTGTACGTGGTTTGTGTATTTAAATACAGAAATGGTATGATTCTAAAGTTGGGGTCGTCAGAGTGATTTACTGCAGAGCCGACTTCGTCCATGATATACCAAATGGGGATTCGGTCTTCTGCTGAGGTTCCCTCAGCAGTAATGGAATACGCCTGGCAGTATTTCCACATAGCACACAGAATTTTCTCAACCCTATCGGGATCCTCCAGATCAACGCCAGTTATAGCTGACATACGGTCAGCAAGTTGTGGCATGACTTCCAATTGTTGGCGAGCAATGTTCGTTCGAAATGTCCAAGCATGGTCAATAAGGTAAACAGCATCAGGGTCATCAGCTTTCAGGCCGTCTGGTTTAGAGACACAGACGGCAAATACTGGGCTGGTTTCGTCACGTTCTCCATCAGAGTAATCGATTAGCATTAATGAGAGTGCAACTCCTGCATCAAAGGTATCACTGGTGATTTTGTGAAAAATAGATTCCCATAGATGTTGCGGAACATTGGATGATTGGAGTTGTGGTTTGTGAATTGCAAGGAACTCATTGAACAAACTGACACCATCCATACTTGGACAAATTCGATTAAAAACTTCACCACAAAAGAATGAAAGATAACCCGAACGAACTCCAGCCAAAAACGTGCTGCAAGCAATTTGCAAACAAAAAAAAAACTGCACCGCTGTCAAATAGAAGTGTCAAACTAGTTAATGACAGTTTGGAAACACTTCGGAAAATGGAATATTGCACGGTCACAGGGTGCTCAAATAAGTTTGCTGCAAAATGAGGTGTCATTACATAAACGGAAAAATTAAAATATAGACCTGCTTCGGTAGGTATTTGTGATTTGATTTTGATAAGATTTTTGGCTGTTGCTATTCGCACGTTGTTCGGGACACGACTACGTAACGAAATGTCAAAGTTTATATTGCGTCAAGTTGGGGTATGTGGCTCGCTACGCTCGCGGCAAGGACTCTAAACTCCAGTATAATCATTTTCGGACATTATGCCGTACGTTTTGGATCCAACTTTTCTGTTTATAAAGAGTTTTTAATGAAAATAGGATTACGTTACGTTCATTACGTAGTCGTGTCCCGAAAATCGGTAAACGTCAGTTCAGTATTAAATCTGTCAAAATGAACGTGCGAATAGCCACTTCGAAGATTTTTAATTAGGTAATATGAATAAATAAATTTTTTTTAAATTTGACACTCCATTTCTGAAATGTTGGTATACTATGATATAGATGTTATTGAACTTTAGGTGCGTGCCACGCCCAAACTGTAAGAGAACGATTTTTTTGCAGGATATAAGCTTAGTGTATTAAAATCAATAGGACTAAACAAAATCGAATGGGCAGTAAAGTTTAGTAAAATATAGCCAAAAATGTTAACTGTAGGTACCAGTTTTTCCTACTTTATAACTTATGCTGGCATAATTTTAGGCTTAATGCCCCCAATTCATTGACTAGCTAGACTCCAAAGCAAACATTCTTATAAATATTTTAAACGTCTAAATTAAAATTACATTTTCGCAATTATCCGTGACACTGAGAAATAAGAGGAACCTAAATATGAATGAGGTTGAAGATGCTATAAATTTTGATACATAGGTATGTACCTACTCCACTAACATATGTACATAAATGCAATTTTTGGCAACAAAAACCTATAAAACTAAAAAAAAATGACAATGCCAAGGAAAAAGCTGCGGAAAATTGCAAATTTTATTATTCCAGGTGTAGCATAAGTAATTAGTCCATCAAATTGTATTAAGAAAACAATTTTAAAATAGTTTAAATAACGAAATTTTCAATTACAAATTTCTTGTCAAATAAACACCGGCCATGCGTCGGATGAATCCAATCACCGCTGGACGGAAAATGAATGTCTGGCGATACTGCAAAAGTGCAAACAATTGTTGAGGAAGTCAGAAACAATCTTTGTATCTTTAAAACGCAGATTTTGTGCAAATAAAAGAATTTTATTCTGATTTGTTTTGTCTTGTTCATTATTTTTTAATAGTTTTTGTCAACATGTCAAATGTCATTTATGACGTTTTCATACAAGTTATCGATATTTAAAAACGAAGTAGGTCAATATGTTCAAAGGTACCCCCCCCATTCGGGGCAGTTTTTAATTAGGCTGGGGCACTTTTGAACGGCAGTATTGTAATTGCTTTTAGCAGCTAATAAGTTACTACAAGGTTTGTATTTTTTTAATAAAATAAATTAACTTTATTATTTTAATAAAGAAAACAAAAACGACTTAGCAAAAGCAAACTGAAATTTTGAAATTACTGAAATATTTTACAGACTGAAGAAACTAACTAACCTCAAAATTTGACAAAAGTCAAAGTCACTTGTTTTGGAATTGGTGAAAGTATGTGCGAATCTCTCTCTCGAATCGAGATTCGCAAAAGTGATCTGAATCTTAAAAAAAATGCTTTTTTTTGCCCAATGGAAATTGATTTTGACAGACAGCTGATTTCTAGAGAAGAAAAACTGCTCTGAATCTTAAAAAAGTGCTTTTTTTTGCCCAATGGAAATCGACATAAAGCACATCAATTGATTTTTATATAATTATATAGATTTCAAAATTTGCCCTTCATTTTACAACTCATTGCATCCTTTTTATCTTTAAGATCTATGACTATGATAGAGATCGTCCTTTCTAAGAGCACTTGCGTTTAATTTTTTTTTTTTGCTTTGCAACATCTAGGCAATCATTTCTTTATTATTACAATAATCGCATAACATAAAAGGCTTTTCATTTTTATAGACACTAGTTGCATATAGACATCTGAAATTCAGATGTGAGTAGGTATATTTCATCGTCGGAATAATTGCATATTATTGCGCTTATCACCGCTTACACCATTATTTCCGCTTTTCTATAAAAAAAAACACTTTGCGGGACATCAGCGAATAAACTAATCAATCACAATTGATCACTACCACAATAATGATCCTATTGCATTCTAACTCGAGGGATAAATACAACTTGACTTACATCACACAGTACCGACCGACGTCTGACAATCCCAATTAGACATAACAGAATTATATTCGAAATGGTTTTACGTTTTACCTAAAGCAATACGTCCAACAACTGCAGTGTGATGTGTGACGACGATCATCCATTGACATTGACGGACGAGAACAAGATTCAAGGAAAGCTAGAAATATCTCTTCCTCACCTCGATTATCAGGCAGAAGATTGTTCAAGCTGTAACAAGACTCCTCTAAGAAAGACAACGGATAAGAATACTGTTTGTTTGTTGCTTTTATAAGAGTAGATACACTCGTTTTTTTTTCTTTATTTGCTCTTCATGCAATTATACTTTGCGAATCCTGGTCAATTATAATTTGCAAAGATTAACACCAGTGATGTAACACCAGAGGGTCATTGCAGGTTATTCCCCTTAATTGCGAACCAGGCTTGGTGTTGATCAGGACATGTCGATGGTATCTCAGATGCCATCGAATCAAAGTTAATTATCCCGAAGAGAGCGAGGAAGCGGAAGATCAAAAATACACCCATCGACATGGTGCACCATTTTCAAGCTGCTTCCACGCTGAATATTAGCATTATGATGGATGCATTCTTTACGGAATTCAGACGAGACCAGCGAACCTGCTTGCAACTGTAATTCTGGTTACGCGATGTGCTGGAACTGAGCTAATGTAAAAACATTTGAGTAAACTATACGTGGACATGAAAAACGCGACACGAATCTTAACAGTTGGAAGGGCCAAAGTCCTCAGTGGGTATGGGTTATTCATCAGCTCAGGCTGTAAAGAATGGGTTCCGATTTGATGGCAGTTTTGGTGAAATTTATTGTGCAAAGTAAGCTTGAATTTCCAGTTATTGTGGGGATTTCACTTTTTTTTCACGCGAAAGGTTTGCAGAATGCAGAATTGTGTAAAAACGGCCAGAACTCTCTGTGAAACCGAGTTTAGAGTTGAGTGATTTGTATTGTCATGTCATGCTACTTGCGCTGATGAGATTTCTTCTTCGACTATCGTGGGAAAGTCCACGTAACCAAGGAGAGAATGTGATTGATGCTTGTCTTCGTAAAGTAAAATCGGTGCAACCGCGTTCGCCATTTGAATCGTGTGTAAAGGTACCTACTTTCACTAAAGGGACAGTGACTTTTAACTTAACTGGGTTTTGGTATATGACATCGCCTCAGAAATCAAGCGAGGAATTATGCTTGCAAATGGCTGTTTTTTGCTAGTTTATCGATTCTCTGTAGAATTCTAATCATCTCCCAAGTCACAAGTTCTAAATTCATAGCTTGATTCAGATAAAATAACATGTCAAATAAATTCCTTACCTTATATCTCAAATGCATTTATATCCTTGTTGGACCACTGGTTCTGTGGTTAGTGTGTAGTATAAATTCTCTAGTTCGACTTATGTAAAACGCACATATTACAAGCTTTTTACACTGCGCCGCCTCTCGCATACGTCTGAGAAACATTCAAGTGAATACCCAACTGTTATGTCATGAGAAAGCTTCTCAATTCAGCCATTCATATTCGGCGTAAAATTGTAAATCCCTTTCATTGGTCCCAAAAATAAAAACTCACATATAACGAATCGATGTGAGAAGCTATATGGTATGTTACACCAACGAATTTATAAATTGTCTGGCTCTGCAGCCGTTGTCCTGCATTTTCCAGTAGATGGCGCAACGAATTCGATTTCTTATTCAAAGACCATGTCATCTAGTTGATTATGTCTACGGTCAATCGAACGCGACCATTAACAGATCGATTTTTACCAAAAGATAAAATTTACACAATGAAACTGTACAGCGGTTTTACTTGTAGGAATGGCTCCGCGAAATAAGGCCCCAGGAAATAAGACCCCAAAAGTAAAAATGAAATAAAGCTCCAAAATTAGGGTGCATTTTCTAATGAAATTATGCCCGATTTTTAAAACGGAAATTAGGCCCCAATGAAATGAAATAAGGCCCCAAAGTAATTGGGGTATCTACATTTTTACGAAATGAACTCCAACATTTTCTTTTTTTTTGGATTTATTCTACGTATATTTTCAAAAATGATAATGCCACCGAACCATCATACAAATATTCACCCCTATTCCCGTTGGCGTTTGTCATATACGACTCTTTTGTCGTGACGTTATAAAAACGATATTCAGATTTTTTTCAAACTTTTGTTAACGATTTTGCTTCTTTTTCTATGTAATCACTGTATTTTCAAATCGCTTGTCTCAAAAAAGTTACAAACTCTGACTTAAAACCGAAATGAAATATTAGGCGTTTACGACAAACGCCAACGGGAATAGGGGTGAATACTTGCATTGTGTCCTGTAAAATGTGTCTACAACAAGAACACCTATAGTTTTTGTGTCCTCCAGCAATCAGCTCAGTTTTTAAAATAATTTTTATTTTTAGCTTTAGAAAATTTGAGAAAGTAAAAGGTCAAAATTCGCGCGAATTGTTTGTGTGACGAAAGCAAATAATACGAAAATTAGCATTCTTCCACGATGTGTAAAATGGAATAGGATTTTGTTCGTCCTACGATATTCCGATATTAGTCCAAACTCACTTCAATTGGTGTTGATTTATGATGCTCAAGCATTTTTAAGTAAATTTAGAAAGATTAAAAAAAAATTAATTGTTTAAATAAAAACGAAATTAGGATCAAAAACGCCTGTTCAATGCACTCTGCATGTTAGTGGAGTCCCATTGAAACAGGTGGAGAAGTTTAAGTATCTCGGGATCTTATTCACGAGTGATGGAAGGAGCAATGCTGAGTTTTCCTGTATAGGATTGATTGGTCAGGCTGGATCGATTTTGAGACAGCTTGGTCATTCTGTTATCAGGAGGACTGAACTTGTTTTTAAAGCTAAGTTGTCCGTCTTTAATTCGGTGTTTGTTCCAACTCTTACCTAAGGTCATGAGGTTTGAGTAATGACCGAAAGAATAAGATCGCGAGTACAAGCTGCCGAAATGAGATTTCTCCGTTGTATTGCTGGTGTGACCCGTAGAGATTGCATTAGAAATACTAGAATACGTGAGGAACTCAATGTCGAGCAGCTACTTCTCCGGACGGAGCGATCCATGCTTCGGTGGTTTGGGCATGTTAAACGCATGTCCCCGACCAGGATTCCACGACGTGCTATGGAATCCGTACCATCGGGCAGGCGTCCCCTAGGTAGACCCAGGATGAGATCCCAGGTTAGATCAAATTCATAATCTCTCCTCTACCCGCATGGGGATTGCCCTTGATGATTTAGAGTCGATGGCGGAGGATCGAGAGCTATGGAGGGTCCACTTGAGCAACCTACACCCGCGACCCACTTAATGGACAAGCGGACCATTGAAAATGAATGAATGAATGAAAGGATCAAAAATAATGTTGGAGTATTATTTCATTGCGGCTTTATTTCATTATGAAATTAAACCCCAATTGAAAAAAATGAAATAAAGCCCCAAAAGGTGAAATTACACCCCAAATTTAGACAATTTCTGTTGCTGTTGTATTGTATGCACATTATTGTGGCCTTATTTCATTTTGACTTTTGGGGCCTTATTTCGCGGAGCCTGTAGGAATATATAAAGGAATACCCTTTAGAGTTTGGAAGATGGTAATTTTGATAAGGTCCTAACGATAGTTAAATGTTATTTTTAGATAATCATCGTGAAATTCTTGTGGGAAGACATTCAACTTAAAGATCTAGTAAAATAGAAGTGTGAAATGTTTTTATTTCAATTAGCAAAAACGCATGTGTATCGTGTAGTGCAATTCCATATATTCATTATAACCATTATGATTAGATTCGATCACTCGTGATTGCATAGGTCATCCAAACAAATGTTAAGTGCATTGCACATGACTGAGAGTGAAATTACGTCCCTGACATTATTGAGTTAATCTTCAAAAGCGTTCGGTCCGACCAATACCCTCCCGGCTGCGAGCCATCAAACACTCACACCACCAAATTATAACCATGAATGTGCTTTCAAGTTTTTAATCAAAAACCTACAATACAGCTCTGTCAATGTATGCATGAATACAAATTTACAAGCATTTTTCGCAAAATTAAATTCAAATCACATGCTTTAACCATAGAAGTCAAGACAGCAAGCAACTAATTCCAATACAGAATGCAGATGGAGTGCCATTAGCACGGACATCACAACATTAGCCGTCAGCGAGTAGCAACCATGTGATTGATCTGTAAGGCCGATAGTGCACTGGTGGCTAGTAACCCACAGTCATTCGATTATATTCGGCATACAACTGGCTGGGGTCATTGTGAATGTTGTTGGCTTGTCCGAAAGACAATAATTAACTCAAATTATATAACTAACGATTTTATTTGGTTTTTGGGGTGCTCTAGCTGACAGCTATAGCACACTTTTTATGTTTTTAAAGTTATCAAGGCACTTGGCTGGAATATTCAAAACGGAGTTTGAATTTTGAAAGTGTATCGCAATGCACAACAGAATGAACGTCACACTAGCGGAAATGCTGCTCGTGGTCATTGTCATCAATGCCATTGAATGAATAATCAATGTTGTTGTGCTGATATAATTAAATTGAATTCAAGAATCTTTTATTGTCGGCTTACATAACCCAGTGAGAGGAGTGGTGATGTTGATAAAGCTAAAGTTGGTGACAATTAAGTATGGTCATTCAATGTAGGCACTCGGTGTGGGGTGAATAATTTGCATTGCCATTTCAAGAGCATTTAATTATGGCAAGAAGATGGCATGGCTTAAAAGAGACTTTAAATTCAAACGTAAAAAAAAACTAGTCATATGACTGTTTGAGCTACTGCAATGTGCCAACCTGAAGCATAACGCTTGATAATTGCCAACCATACGTTCAGTCCTTGCAGCAACGTCACACAAATTTACTAGCGTACATATGAATGTATGTATGTATTGCTTTGGTCAGAGTGAACAAATAATTGAACTGCACATTGGTTAGTCGTTTACCTTATGCTATATTCATTCCACGAGCATTTTTCTATACGCTTGCCCATGTGTCGATTTTTAGCTGGTGAATTTTAACATTCCTTTTACCTACAGGAGAGTTACTTGAAAGCTTTTATTTAATAATAATTTCCGTAAATAGTAATTCCTATTTTCAAATTAAACAATTCATTTAATTATTTTACATTAAACATCCAATGGGGACTTACTTCCGAAACAAATTTTGAAGTTTTTGATCTGGTTTAAGTGAATCCACACTTGGTCAAATCGAGTATAGCGGATTTCCGCGGAAACCTAGTCCCCAGATAAGCCATTGTCTGTCAAATAAAAAAAAATTAAAATGTGTGGTCGGTAAAATAGAAAAATCAAATTTAGTAATTTAGTACGTATTAGCTAACAGTCTTACAACATATTTGTACATATGTATATGTACATATTTCTTCACTAAAGATATGTATAACAGAAACATTCGTTATATCGAATGTCAACCCTATTTTTCATACGTTATATAGAGACAACAATGAAATTGAAAAAAGTGTACGTTATACCGATCATTCGTTATATCGGCATTCGTTATACTGGACCACCACTGTACCTATAAAATGTTATTTACCAAGTCTAATTGGCAAATTTAAGAAAAGAAATATTTAAATGTATGTATGTATGTAATAGAGACATTAGCACAGGCCTCGGCCCTCATTGAAGCTAAGCTCTGGGCCTCCGGGTATCGTAGAATAGCGCCAATGCAAATGGACAAACTAAGCCCGTAAATAAGCTGATTGAATAGGTAATTACAGAGACGTAAATATTCAAGGTTCTTACAACCTACAACAACTTATCAGGAACATAGGATGTGGATTTGTTGTAAATCTCTTCGGTATAGCCTCTTCATCAGCTCGTTATGACTGTAGCGAATTAAGGGACCACATTTTTGAATGACTCCATCATTTTTGATTCTTGACTCTGAGTTTAATGTCCTTCTTTTTTGAAGATTGTTTTAACTACCGGAGCCCGGAGCGAAGTCTCGAATTGTCAATATGTAATAACAAACCAAAAATTAAATTTTCAAAAAAAAAAAAAAAAAAATTAGAAAATTAAATTTGTGTCTTATTTATTTGACATACAAAACCCGGATCATTTAAGAAAAGAAATATTTAAAAGTCAATAAATACCAAAGAGCAGCTGATAAATAAATTTTAATTCTTTTAAATTGGTTGTAATCTAAAGGACTAAATTGTGCCTGTTTTTGTGAAAAACAATTTGCGAAAAGTACGTTTGATAAATTGAAATTAAAACTCTTAAATTGGAAAATTGTTCTGAAAACTTTAGAAAAATTTTTTTTTTCTTCTTTTGGACTCAGAATTCCCAATCCTGTATTGCTTGTGTCTGGAGAAAAATAAAACCAGTTATGAGATATTTAATTTGTAGCAAAATTTTATTTCTCCTTACACTCTTTGCCAGCGTTACCGATGGACAATTTAAAAATGTCTCCAAAAAAGGTCGCCAGAGCCCAAAAATGCGTCCCACACAATAAAAAATTTAAATTTTCATTTTGTATAGGAATATACACCACCAATAATCGCAAAACTCGAAAACCACCATCAACTCAAATTTTGGGAGACTCTTTGTTATTGACTTAAAGGAGTTTCTGTGAAGTTTGGTCAAAATTGGATATACCTAAAATTCTTAAAAATCTTATATGTATCTCCAAAACGACAGAATAGATCGAGCACAATTTTTAAGAAAATCGTTCGACATCGTGTATCTCAAAAATCACAGAATTGAGATCACATATTGAGAAAATCTTTACTATTGGCCCGAAGGTATTTCGAGATTTGATAAAAATTGGATAAAGGATAAAGGATAAAGGAAGGAAGGATAAAGGAACGGGGCACCTCCCATACAAAAAAATTATGCATTTCAAAAGTTGTAAGATAGTTAACATTGATGTGCATTGTCATAAGTACATACATCATTTAAAACACTATAGTTTTAGCTTTAAAATTTGGTAGGTAAATTGATCTAAATTTTTATATGTAGATAAATAAAGGACATTGAATTCATTTGAATTTTACGAACGAGTTTTATTTAATCATAAAACGAAACTTAAATTGTGGAGTTGGAAGGTTGATTGGGACTCATAATAAAGAGTTACAAATAAATAAATTTTATGTAATAAAAAACCCACCCATATGTATAGAAGCAAATAAGATTTTGCTGGCATTGTGTTGACGTTTGGAATGGAAAGTGTTGCGCTGTAGGTTATTTCAATCGGTTTGGTACCTACTGCAACTATTCAACAAACATGCGAAGATTTGTTAAAGCAGAAAACACGCAAATGCTTATATATTCTTCAAAATGTTTGGGTTGTATTTGAAGGTAACACTGATCCTTGCCACTTAAATACAACACCCTGTACACGCTCTTTACACTTGCTCATATCTTCAAATCGGAATGATGGAATAATGGTATTTTTGAACGTTGTTTTTGGGTAACTTACGGCGACTTATATAAAAAACATCTAATTCTCACCACTCTTTTCCTAAAATCAGGAAAAAATGTTGTATCAAAAGAAGTCTCACAACTATGCGTCGTATTGTTTCGAATGCTCAGCATATAAAAAGACTAAAAAAATAAAGAAGAATTATCCCTTAACCCAGTTCGAAAAGCGCAACGCCTCCGTTTTTGTCGCGCACATGTGACCTGGGCTTCGTATGGTCTTCTCCGACGAGCAAAATTTGATTTGAAAGGCCCCAATGGCTATAGCTACTATTACCATAACCTCCGCAAAAAAACTCATCATTTGGACCGTCTGCATAGTAGAATTGAAGGAGTGATGGTGTGGGTCTGTGCGACTGTGGGACTGTGGGAGGCCGTTTCGTATTTAGGTACCTGCAAATTACAATTTTTGTCAACCACAATGAATGCGTTGTCTTCCAATGGTATATTGAAAGAGGCCATTCCACACTTTCAGAACATTTTTTGACGTCTGTCTTGGATTTATCAGCATGATAATGCGTAAATATCAATACCTACAGCCCGGGTTATTAAAACGTATATAGAGAGTCAAAATGTGGAGCTATTAAGTCGCCCGTCCTACTCACCGGATTTGAGTATCTTCGAAAATGTTTGGGGATGTTTGACACGATTTTGCTAACTTATTTGGCCAATTTTTATGCATCCCTACCAAGCCGGGGAGGTGTGAATTTTGGATCAGAAATGTGTCTCAAAACACAATTGAAAAATTGTCCAAAATACTCCAATTACATACCTTAAATTTAAGTAAAGAAGCAGACTACTATAACATTTTTTTTTCCTTTAAGTGTTCTATTCAAGTGGATCCCACGTTACAAGCCTGTCGATTTTTTTTGCTGAAGTTTAGTCTGAGAGGTCTGCAAGAATGACCAAGACATTTTTCTTATACTGTTGAATATTTTTATAGTTACATTTTTGCCACATTTTAAAGCCTTATTAAAATAAATATTACCTTTGAGGTAGATTTAACTTTACCAGAAGAATGTTTGGAGAGAAAAATTGGAAACAACTAAAATTTAGTTTCGCTCGAGCTGCGTAGCGTAGGTACCTACTTAGCTTAAGTTTTGCATTGTTTTTAAAATTCAATTTCATAGCTAAAAATGCCTTGCAATTTTTTTATATATTTTTTTTTGTTTAATAAATAATATTTTGTTAGAGAAACTAGTTCTTGAATAAATAAGTTGGGTCCTAATAAATCGAACAGGAATTCAAATTTTAGAACATATATTTTTCTGAATTTGATCTGGTAGAGTAAAGTTTTCCCGACTTTGGGTTTTAAAAAGTGGCGAGATTGGAATGGTGGTCGAGAATGGTGGCTCCAAAACTATCTTATAAGCGTTTTTAGTTTTGCGAAAAATTTAAAATTTAAGATAATTGCAAACAAATATCTACATCAAAATTGATGTTTGAATGTGAACGTATGTTTTTTTTTAGCGACCGAATTTCTTTACTTGAAATTTAATATCTAAGGTTTGGAGGACAGCTAAATATCATTCATTTGGCATATTCACTATAGCCGCAAAGCTCTTATATAACTGTTTCGAAAAATTACGCAGTATGTAGAATCCACTTAATTACTTTTTGTAAGACAATAAAAAGAGCTCGAAAGATTAAAAAAAAAATAAATAAAAATTAAAATACATTCTTGCATTTAGTTAAAAGCACTGCGACGGCTAGAGAGGTATTTGCGCATTAGTTGTGTAAAGTGCGGCTAGAGCACTCAACGTGTTCATTTTCTGAATGAACTTTGAGTTAAATAGGGATTGAGAGTGTCAACAGTTTTGTGCGCATCGTATACCGCTAAATAGATAAAATTTATTGGAATCAATCATCAATCATTGACGGATCTATGAATCGATTTTATGAAATCGCATGTATACGATTTAGAAAATTGATCTGAATTTGGATATCATGTAAATACCTCTAGAGTTATGTTGGTATTGACAATAGGCAACACGAGAAAGTTTATCACACTGAAGTCCTACTGTGTCTGCATATCATCTCCGTCTAATTAAAAGAACAAGAAAGGATTCACATTGTAAGCAAGGTGAATGATCTCGCAGTAAAACATTATCCACACATCAATCCTTAGAATGCACTAACTGATCCCAACTTAAAAGCCGGCCATAAAACTTGTATAACCCACAGTCTGCGAAAAGATGTATAGGTTTAGGTATACGGTATGCATTTTTTCGCAGACCCTCTGCCCCAAAGAATTTCGTTAATAAATACCTCAAGTTGAACATCTCGAGGTGATCTTTCCTCCTCCTCATCTAACACCAGATGCCACATAAAACCTTTTCAAAATTGTACCCGTAAGACCGTATAACAAAAAAATGCTCACTGATACCCGTGCTAGCTCTCCGCATATGAGTATTGAGTATATGTGTATACTTATGTTAATATTGTGCCAGATTTAATACGCGCGTGAGCCCGCTTCGCTTATTTTATAGTTTCCTTTCTTTAAATCGGCTTTTTCTCTTCCACCGTTGCACTGCGATCGCTGTACAACACGATACCAACAACACTAAAAGCCGGCAGCAGCATACATCAACAAGAGTGCTTTGGCAAGACGGGTCTATTGACATCAGACATTATGGCTCTCTATCTAGCTGTCTGTTGGTCCGTCTGATGATGACAATAATAAAAAAAAAAAAACCACAAAGAGGAGAACAAAAAAAGGTTTCACCAATCACCACACCACCCCCAAAAGTGTGTAGTACGAGTATAATGCTCAATTTGTGGGTGACTTTGGTACCTCTTCGCAGTGTTGACAAACAGGTGTGGTGGGTTAACTTGACAGTCTAGTCGACCAGTTTTCCTCCACTTTACACATTCTCTCAGCGTACCCGGCCCACCGGCCCGAACCAAACTAAACTAAACAACGACGACCGACTAAACTTGTAGCAACTCTCTGTCATGGCATAGCTTTGCGGCTATAAAAATTTAGCCGCAGCAGTTGCCAGTGTACGCTGTACCTACTGGCTTTACCGACGAAACATGCATGTGTACCTACTGTGAGAGTTTATGAATTTTGTTGCTTGAATGAATTGAAATGAGTGTATCTTGTAGATACGTTTCGCTAAGCTATATCAGTGTTTGGTAAGCCTTCACTCTGCATTGACATACAAGTGAGAAACGATCGTGCTCGTGTCGCGGTTAGTTTTTGTATTTTTACGATTTTTCTTTATACACATCGATTTCGATTATTCGCGGAATATTTTCCTTTTTCTCTCTGAATTTTTTCGACTCCGAAACCCGATTATTTTATTTAACGAATCTCGTTATTCGCCCGATCACTCCCCCTCGCTTTCTGTCCCGCTCGCACACGACGACCGACGCGACGTCGATGTATTTATGCGGTGCCTAAAGGGATTTAGCTGCTGTTTATCATCATTGACCTCTCTTCGATCTTTCGCTATTATCAATTGGATTTATTTTACGGATTCCTCGACTCACCCTTGTGCGGAAGTTTGTTTTGTTTCTTTTTGATTGTGGACAGTGACCAGACCAGCGATAGTGATAACCACATAAAGTGATCGATTGATGAATCACCACTTCTCAGTGTTACAGCAGATATCGCGTTCAAAAGTGAAGGTCTCTTGCATTTTTATTCTTTTGTTTGTGTTTACCATGAAACATGCTCCTTGCTGATCACGCGATACATCGGGGTCCTCTTCATTACTTAATGATCTTGCGTTGATCTACATTCATCGCATCGTGTGCTGATGACAGTCCGTTAATATACATACTTTCTATACAAATAAAAACAGCTCGTCGAATGCCTTACGATTTCGCGATAAATACCTACCCATTCGAGTGATCACTTGTCGATCGCGATTGATTGAATACGATTTAATCTATTGTGAATGTCAAACAGATTATAATAGAAATTTGCCATTTAATTTTGATAAATTTGCAATACAAACTGCCAGACGACCGACGAAAGGAGTAGTGTATCTATGTAGGTATACGAGTTGTGCAATTGAAATAAATTGTATCTAATGATTGTTCGACTGTGCCAATTGGAGGTTTCGTATTCGGTTTAATTGAATTTTCGACATATCTATTCTGTTATTGGTCGTGTAATCGTAGTGTCGATCGTGCACTTGAAAAATGTCCTATTCTTCGGTGCCATCTGGAATTATCTTGGCCAGATAAGAAGTGGACGTTGTGTCGTTTTTTTTCGTCTTCTTTTTGGAAATCTTTTGTGTAAATAATTTTATTTCCATTTACATCTTAAAGTTGGTATAGCAAAAATTGTGTCAAAGAAATTTCCATTGTGTGCTCGGTCATTGTGCTCATGTGCTGCATCGATCAGTGGAACAACAAGAAAAAGGAAAATCATTGTGTTTATTTACTCCGCCATTATCATCATTATTGATGCCGTGATAGTGCAATCATTAGTTCTGTTGTGCATACAAAAAAAAAGAAAAAAAGAAAAAGGTGCAAGATACGAGTTGTTTCTTGCCTTTGTGCGGTATTTCCATATTCGATTTCAATTTCAAAGTCAACAGCATTTATGTTTTTGAGGATACACACAACAAACATAAATCTTTTCTTCATCAAGCTAAGAATCAACTTGAGAGATATACATAGACACCACTTTTGGTTGGCATACACTACAGCTAATAAATTCATCCATCACGACAACTCACATCTAAGTAGGTGAGTTTGATTAGAGAGTATCTTATGAATTGTGAAGCACTACCGTTTTTTTCTGTGTTTAGATACAATTTTTATTTATTTAATTTGTTTTAGATTAGACATGTATACGACGTACGTAGGTACCTATGAATTTACCGTATTTGGTAGGATTAAGTGTATTACGTTGACATACATAATATTTATTTGTGTTTGATTGACTGACAAAGAAAAGGCATGCATTTGTAACATGCAGTATGGTGGAGGGGTGACGTTTCGAAGAAAGCAAAACACCTGACAAATGTTTCGGTATAGTTATGCAATGGCTTTCGTTTCGACTTGAAAGTGATTTTCGATTGCGGTTTTGATAAGAGATTTACTTACGTGTTTGGAATTCAATAAATCGCAAAGAGTTGGCAGTATTTGATAATCGAAAAAGAGCAATTTATTTAAATACGGACAAATGTTTAACAAATGTTAACTTAAAGACGTGTTTAATTAGTATGTCCGCAGTAATTGGGGACTTTGATATTATACTGGCGTGTACACGGCGTACGTTGCTACGCCTAACAAAAAGAAATATTTAGGTACATATTTTGTTAAAACTACAAAAATACAACACTATTGTAATCAGCGAATTAGTGACAACGATACCCAATTTGTAGAGAACAAAAGAAAAACCTTCGATCAAATTATTTGTGTACTGTATTTTACCAAGATAATATACCTACGTAAGTTACAAACAGACGTCCAAAAAGCAACACTACAAAATACAATTTTTATAAAAAGAAAAAAAAAATTGTATGGGAGGTCTTACGCCCTTTTGTCCAATTTTGACCAAACCTCACAGGAAACCTCCCGGGCCTTTTCCCTATTTTGCCCAAAGCTCACAAAAATCTGGCAAACATCCCTAGAAATCTTCTCACATCAGCCGTTCAGATGCGGCATAAAATTGTATATCCCTTCCATTCATCTGTGGACCTGTTGCGCCAATTAAATATTAGGCGTATTTTTTTGAGAATCTATAGCTAGCTCACTTTTACTTGTACATGCAAAACTTTTATACTCACTTTTGGATTTGTTATACTCACTTTTGGTTTTATATGCAAAATTGGTATACTCACTTTGTAGAGAACTCACTTCCCAAAAAAATACGCCAATTAATAGGATCAGGGCTCTACTCTAGTAACTCGTCCCAAAAGTCAATTGAATTTGATTTACATTTCGCTTTTGAATTGGCATTCTGTAACACATTCGAAATGCAAAAGGATTTTTTTTTGTCGAGCCTTGACTACCTACTTGATTTGGATCTTTGGAGACTCTTTCAACAAACTTTTTAGGTATTTTTAAATCATTTCGTTATCGCATTTGCCGTAGAATCAGATTTTCTGCATTTCAATGCTTACATTTGTAAATTTCATTCCATTTTCGAAATAGAGAGTACAAAATATTCGTTTTCGAAAAATTTCACTTCTGAGATTCTGGGTCTAAACCGCAAAACTGATAAACGATACCAGAAAATTATTTCAATAGAAACGAAACGGGGAATGGGATCAGCATTCATATAGCATTTGGATGAAATCCCCTTGGAAATTCCCATAATTTTCTCACCGTGTAATTTTGAAACAAGAAACAGAAAATCGTTTTGTTTTAATGCTGCCACTTGAAATAGTCAAGACCATGCTTTTGTAATTATCTTAAACTTGTAAAATTAATGTGCTAAAAGTACGACTTTCATATTGGTTATTCATTCTCATCGAAGTCGGCGAAGCCCTTATTATTGAAATTCTCACAAAAAAGTAAATATTCCACGACCTAAAAACACGAAATGGGAATGATATAAAAATAGCTCCACTAGTTAGTTACAATTTTTAGAATCTTTAAAGGACTTCTTCCAAAATTTGTGCGAAACTCGCAATAGAGCCCGACTTCACAAATTGAAAAGTAAAAAAGTCCAAAAGTACATACCTGCGAATGCTTGTCATTAACTCCTGATCATGTCCAGCAATGACAGTATATATTAAGGAGCAATAGCCTGATTAGGTGTAAATTTAAATAAAAAAATAATTAAATTACAGGCCGCTGCTATAACGGTCTTAACATAATATCTGAACAGTGCAAAACAGTTAAAAAAAAAACCATAGTAGCCTTTACTGAAAAAGAATTGATGAATAAAAATAAAAATATTTTACGAAGATTGACGAATATTACCCAAAAACGATCTTACTCCGGGGGATCTGGGGTTCAATCAACATGCATGTCTCAAGGCATCCAGATCCCTGGGAAGTTGCCTCCACCTTAATACTGGGAGCTCCTTGTAGGTTATTAGGTTGTTGACGCTGACTCGAAGAAGGTGTGTGAAGTGAATTCCTTCAATTGGATGGGTCGGTCGCCTACTTAAATTACATGTTCATGGATTTTTCTTAGAAAATATTTTGTAGGGACTTAAGTGTGTACATAGTTCAACAAACCTCTAGATAATGTTGCCGAGACTCGTGGGAATTGTTCAGATATTTTTAACGGAATATAAATTTTGCATGCATCGGAATGGTTGCCGGGTGCCGATTCCAGTACAGAACTTACAGTTTCTGATGAAATTAAAAACATCAGTCTTATCTTTAGTTTGAGGATGTGGACTTACCGACTGCACTGATAGTTTATTGACAAATGTTTTCAGACTAAGACTTCTAGTTGGCGCAGTTTTTCCTGTGTTCAATATTTTTTTTGTTTTAAGTGATTCCAAATCCTGCAGCACTAAGACCAATCCCCATCCATTGTACTACCGAGCAGAAAACCCCGGCTTTCCAATTTTTCTCTCCAAACATTAGCTAAAACCCTACCTAAATTTTGACATCGAGTGCGTTGTGGATATACGTGTCATAGATAACAGATGTTCGTTGAAAATAATTTCCTTCAAAAATTCATCGACACAAAAAATGTTTTATTTTCTTTGCGCTTTCTTTCCCTGTCTGCTATTCTCTGATCTCAAATCCTTCACTTCTAAAGTATTCCTTGTCGATGTGTTCGTTGCAAAAAAGCATCCTTATTTACTTCTCCGTAACACAAAAACACAACCGAAAAAAGCAACACTATCCCATTAATGGGCGCGATAAATTTTGATATATGAAGTAGCCCGCTCAGCTAAATGGATTCGCTTAAATTTAGCTAAGCTAGATTTTGGAAAGAAGTTTGTATGTGAGCTAAAATTTAGCTCTAGCAGTGTACTAAGCTTAACACGGGCCTATTCGGAGCTAGTTTTTTGACGGAATTAGGAATAGAAAAGTTCCATACCGAGTAACATGATTTCGGCTATTGCTTCCGCCCATGCAGGCAGACAGTTCCAAGTGCTTACTCAGCGACAAGCACAAGGTTACTAAGACCAGCTACTGTAATTTTGAATGAAACAGAGAAATGAATTTTTGTGCCTACAATGTTTTCTTACTGCCGATCTCTCGGTTTACTACATTTTATAAAATGTACAAAAATATGAATCAATTTATCATTTTAATATTCACTTAAAATTTTATGAATATTTTTGTAAAAGTTATTAAAGCGATCACTACAAACAAAATCCATTACCGTCGTATTCCTTCGCGACTAATAGCCGCTATAGTTCTATACTATAAAATTCTATGTCGAAGATGACTTGCGACTCATTAAAAGAACTCCCTACTGTCACATGCCTAGTTTCATAACAATTTACAATTTCCCAATCCGTTTTATTGCCCAAAACCGCTGTCCCTACTCATATGACTCAAACAGTCAAACGGATTCTGCTACACAGTTGCCTATTTCCCATTACGCATGCACATGCACACTCAGCTCCATTGAAGGCTGACTATAAACTGCTCTTTACGAAACTCCTCATTCAAGGCGTGTGCCAATGTACACTTACTCGTTACACTACCTACATTGTATATATAAATAGTATCTAACTCTATACGGTATTGCAACATTCCTTTCTTCCCATAGTAAATTCCGACTTAATGTCGCACGATCCAGATAACAACTCTATCTATTTAATTTTACACCTCAATTATTGCACCGTTATTTCCGTTGATAGAATACCAAAACACAAGCAAACTCCAACCGCACAAGGCACAACAAGAACCTCAATAATAGCCTTCGAGAATATTGCTCCATCAAACAAACAAGTTCGAAATAATGTACGAGTAGAGTATTATAATCATCACCACTTGGATTCGGAGTTGAAGTTCGTTCTCGTAGTGCCCGACTTCATATTATGTAAATCCAGAAACACGTATTCCATGTCCATCTCTCTAATGCCATTTCGATGTGATCGAACCTCTCTGCAGAATATCTGCATGTGTTTTCAATAACTCTGAGCAAATTGTGCACAAATTGCCGGCTTCATTGAACAGAAGAAGATTCTTTTCGGAGATGAGCCTTTCTGACATTTCACCAAACCAGAATTCCGGTTTCTCTCACTACACGAACCGGGTGGTTTCGGTTTGAGCTCTCTGAGCTTAACAAATTTAATTTTGTAAAGCAATAATAGTTAAAAAAAAAAAAAAAAATTGGGTATGCAAATAGATAATGAAATTCAAAACAAACACCTACTCAGAGAAAACCGTAATAAATAATAATAATACAAAACAAATAGGGGCGATAGGCAAAAATTATAAAAAAAAAAAATTATAATAATAATATCTAGTTTTCGTAAGTCTCGTGGCGTCGACACCGGCGTGACATCGATATTGGAATACTAAATGAAGCTGTAAAGGTTAAATTGAAAGTTTATATACGCTCGATCATGGATAGATACTTTATTTTTGCGATACGTCTTCTTTGAAGGTGAAGTCTATTTTGATGGGCTTCGAATGGCTTATGGGGTTTCCTATGGAGAAACAGTGTATCTCGCAGGTGAATACAAAGTTGTTTTTATGTCGTTAGAGGGCATACGGCATAGCATACCTATACATAATTGCGCGATCGATATATGTATGTAGTAAAATTTTGTGCCTTTACTTTACCTGTAATTCAAAGTTTTTCACTGAATGCCTTACCCACTAGGCACATTATTTAACCCGACAAAATTACGCAAATATCATGCTGTTGAGGCGTTAGATGCTCCATTATAGGTTTTTTATGGACTGTCAAACGAAAATGTTGTCCAATTTGACATTTATCAATTCCATAAAGCATAGCATAAGGTCTTTTAGGATATAATTTTTAACAAAGAGTAAACACCAAAATGGAAAAAAAATATTATAGTTTCAATACCTACCTGCGGAGAGGCATTCTATTCATATTCATAACACCCCACCACACCTACATTGTCTCATTTCATCTCACCAGCCACTTCTGCCCTTTTGATTAGATTGCATGCAAATGCACAACGCAAGCTTCCATGTGCATGTGCACCCACCACCAAAAAGCAGAACCACGATCAAGAACAACCCTTATGCGAGAAACAGATTACCACAGCACCAGCAACAGCAACTTTGACAGCAGCAGCAACTTCAACAGCAGAAGTCGCATGAAACACATTGGAAACATCGACAGCAACTTTGTCAAGGGAGGAAAACAAAATTTGTTGTGAGTTGATTGCAACGCAGCATTACCAGATTACCTTTTATATCTTCAAAAATAAATGGTAAAAGCGAAAAAATGATATTAGGTAGGTACATGACGTCCTGTAAAATGTTAGAGCAAATCACGTAGGTACTTAGTACCAGCAGGTAAATACCAGTATAGATACTTGGTGGTAGCTAAAGTATAAAATTCGAAAAACATATCTGATGTTATTTTCGACAGTGTTTTTCAGATGTTTGCTGTCCAATCAAACATCAAATCAAAATTCGTATGCACTTTTCTTTTAATAGCTCGTCAAACATTAATTTTAACACAACTCACGACGATTGAATTAGTAGATAACTCGTTTCCACATTTCAAAACTAGAATTCAAAATCACGTCCAACCGACAGTAAATAATTTGACGCCTGCAAATCAAAAAAAAGAATTGATTTGTAAGAATAAAAAAAGATGAGAATAATTTGTAGACTGCTGAAACTTTTTTTGTCTATATCTGGTAATGATGCTGCACCTTCAGTATGTCAGCATTCGAAAGTTGAGAGAACTGAAAAAATCACCGTGGTGTTGGTAGCCGTTGCACAGCAACATTGAATTTAGGACTTAGCTCTAACGTCGATGTCGATGTCGATGTTGCTGTGGTAATGTAACTTCAGCCATTAAAAAGCAGGTGCTCTAAAAAGTGCGCTGTGGCTGTCAAAGTTGCTGTTGCTGTTGCTGTGCCAATCTGTTTCTCGCATTAAGCATTTTTTTGTAGTGAGTAAGTATATTTGAGAAAAGTCAGAAAAAAAACAAAAACATTTTGGCTAAAAACTGTTCCAAAGGACGTTGGTATGAACGACATAGCCTAAAACCATCCCACAGACTTAAGAAACATTTAAAAAAAGTTTCATTGAAATCTGTCCTGTAGTTTTCGCGCTTTGAGGTAACAGAGAAAATTTCTACAATCTCATATATAAACATGGAAATTACGACCCACTGATCATCAACGCCCAGCCCAAAACCTTTGCTCTAAAAAGCTGACATTTTGCACAGAGGTTCCCTTTATGATTTATCCTGTATACAAGGCATAAGGAAGGATATTTCGAAATTCAATCCAATTTACAGGCGTAAAAGGGGAGATCAAATTTTGTGTGGGAATATTTGTACCTATTTTTCACCCGATTGACTTCAAAACAAACGCACTTTGTATACTCTCTATAATAAATAAAGAAAACGGATTTCTCCGATTTTGGCAATTCAATCCTTAAAGGTGTAGAAGGGGGGTTCAAGGTTTGAATGCGAAAATTTGAATTTTTTATCCTTTTGACTTCAATCTCAGTTTGTTTGCTCTATTAAAAGAAATGAAGATAATTAATTTTTGCAATTTTGGAAATTTTGCTTTGGTCCCGAGTTATTGGCAATGACACCTTTTAGGAGCCCTCTTCTTAGCTTGCGAACCGTTCGTCGTATCAATTTGAAATTATGTAATGCGTCCCAACCTTTGACGCCGTTGAATAAGCTTATCGCTTCATCTAACTTCAGCGTACGTACTCCAAAGATTATCAGCGGAATTCTGTATGAGTGCGGTAATACTGCTAGAAAATGCTACACATCCTCACGATGTTTCTGGTTGCATATGTTTCACAGTTCGTAAATATGAGTTTATTTGCTCATTCGACATACACTTCGGGGTGTATGAGAATCTCGGAAAACAAACATCTCCAGTCAGTACAATCCTTATTCAGCTGCCTCTAGTTGCGCAAGCCGAGTTGGTTGACGTCACTCTACATTTGTGCGGACGCCATCGGAGAAAACGTCGTCCTCCTCTTTTGCGTAGGGTAGCGAAGAAAAAATATGTTAATGCATTCTACATAATAGCTTATATCTTAGACGTTCTATATCTACGTATCTTTTTGACGTCTGAAACTCTGCGAGGGGGTTCAAGTTTGCGATAAAATCGTCTCCTCCATAAACCAACAAAGGATGTGGGAGTAGGACCATAAACCGAACGTATAATTTTTCTCTGCAAAAATTACGTGTGTGCCATCTGACTTTGACAAAGTCAGCCCTACAGCCATGATGAGGGTCGTGTATAGCATCTTCTTTTTCTCTATAGGGCTTGCTAAATATAGATGTCTTCTGACAGCAGTTCACGATGGGCTATTTTATATTCGATCTCTGCGATCACAGATCTGCAAGCAAGGTGTTCTGGCAGACCATCCGCCGTCTTAGAGGAAGGAAGTGGAACATTATCGAAGGAGTCAAATCCAAAGATGGTACACTTCTTTCTAATGAGGAGGACATCTTGCGCAGATGGAGCGAGCACTTTTCCGAATTGCTCAATCCAATCCAGGGCATTGAGGATGACACATCCATCGCCTTAAGCAGGGCGGAAAATAGTCCCACGGTAGAGGAAGTCACTTTTGCGATCAAATCGCTAAAAGCTGGCAAATCTGCCGGAGTGGATGAAATCCGGCCAGAAATGCTAAAGGCCTTAGGTGAAGAGGGAGTCAAATGGCTCTCTCGTGTCATTAAAGTGGCCTGGGAATGCGGCGAAACACCCAGCGATTGGCAGATTGGGGTGATTGTGCCCCTTTTCAAGAAAGGGGATAAAAGGGATTGCTCCAATTACAGGGGTATATCACTTTTAAGTCTCCCCGGAAAAGTCTTTGCCAAGGTGCTGGAAACGCGTTGCAGAGCTGTGGTCGAGGCACGATTAGGAGATGAGCAGTGCGGCTTTCGTCCCGGCAGAAGCACAACCGACCAGTTATTCACTCTCAGAATGGTACTTGAGAAGGCTTGGGAGTATGCTACACCTGTTTACGCTTGCTTCGTAGATTTGGAGAAAGCATATGACCGAGTCCCTCGAGGGAAACTCTGGAGTGTATTACAGCAGTATGGAATTGATGGTTCTCTCTTGAGAGCCATTCAATCTCTTTACACAAACTGTAAAAGCTGTGTTCGGGTAAACGGCGTTAAATCAATACCTTTCACCGTGGGCGTTGGACTTCGCCAGGGGTGCGTCTTGTCGCCTCTCCTTTTCATTACTTATATGGACTGGATGTTACAGCGCAGTCTTGGCGAAGAACGTTTCGAATTGGGAGATCTGAGGATAAGTCATTTGCTCTTCGCTGATGACTTGGTCATCCTTGGGTCCTCTCAGACTGAACTTCAGCGCGCACTCGATCGGTTTGTAGCCGTTTGTGTTGAAGCTGAGATGAAGGTAAATGTGAACAAATCTGAAGTGATGGTCGTCTCTAGAACGCCTGTTCAATGCACTCTGCATGTTAGTGGAGTCCCATTGAAACAGGTGGAGAAGTTTAAGTATCTCGGGGTCTTATTCACGAGTGATGGAAGGAGCAATGCCGAGTTTTCCTGTAGGATTGGTCAGGCTGGATCGATTTTGAGACAGCTTGGTCATTCTGTTATCAGGAGGACTGAACTTGGTGTCAAAGCTAAGTTGTCAGTCTTTAATTCGGTGTTTGTTTCAACTCTTACCTATGGTCATGAGGTTTGGGTAATGACCGAAAGAATAAGATCGCGAATACAAGCTGCCGAAATGAGATTTCTCCGTAGTATTGCTGGTGTGACCCGTAGAGATCGCATCAGAAATACCAGAATACGTGAGGAACTCAATGTCGAGCAGCTACTTCTCCGGACGGAGCGATCCATGCTTCGGTGGTTTGGTCATGTTAAACGCATGTCCCCGACCAGGATTCCACGACGTGCTATGGAATCCGTACCATCGGGCAGGCGTCCCCTAGGTAGACCCAGGATGAGATGGTTAGATCAAATTCATAATCTCTCCTCTACCCGTATGGGGATTGCCCTTGATGATTTAGAGTCGATGGCGGAGGATCGAGAGCTATGGAGGGTCCACTTGAGCAACCTGCACCCGCGACCCACTTAATGGACAAGCGGACCATTGAAAATGAATGAATGAATGAAATGAATGAATGAATGAATCTCTATAGGTACTTATGTTACGGCAGAGTTGAAAGACTGGAAATCTAGACAATTTCTTTCACTTCAATGAAGTTATTATTGTCCATTGTAACGCTATCACTAAGACGTGGGTGTTGTGTTTCGGTGTACATATAGACGACATATTAGCAGCTTTAGAATTAATTTTACCGAGGTTGACAGCGACTGTTCGCTTTTTTCTGCTGATGATACCAATGGCGGTTATATGAATTGAAGAAACTGCAATGAATTGAATGGTTGTCCTCCAGTATGAGAGGACTGACAGCGTGATTTTTGATTCCGTCACCGTCGAACAGTACGCGCAACAATAGTCCTTCCATACATATAGGTCCAACTTTTTCTCCACTATGACATCCCAAATAAGTTCTAGTAGGCTTTGTTTTGCTAGTAAAATCTTGCGTTTAGCAAATAACCCTTTTATGCCCAGTTGCACAGTCAGAGTTTAAACTCTCGTTTTGGTTTAAACCTTCGTTCAACAAATTTTCGGTTTAACTGTGTTCGTTTAAACTCAAAGTGGAGTTCAACTCTCGGTTTAAGTTAAACGCCTGCATTCTGCCGTTTAAACTTTCGTTTCGCATTTTGAGGTTTATTTTGACAGCTGCTATTTCATACAGAGAGATAGAGAGAGAGAACAAAAAAGATAAATTCTTTGGGTGCTGCACTTCTTGAATTTATATGAGTGAAAATTAACAACAGCAAAAAACCTTGCGCCTACCTATTACCAGACAATGACCCAATTAGAGGCTCATAAAATCCTTTCAATATTTTACTGGCGACGGGTGATTGGATGTGGTAAAAACCCAGCGAGTTGCAAGAAGCAGTACCTGTGCTCGCATCCGTCTGAATGCCACATACATTTCAACAACTAGATATAATTATTGAAAAAAAAAATAATAATAATAATTACTGCAATAATTAATTGGTGAAAGTAGATGACAGTTCAAACATGTGTCGAAAATAAATCAATTCACTTCGTTAATACCAAAATACACAATGTAATAATATTGCACACATTTTCTATCATTTACAAATGGTAAAATAGATAAAGTAGGGAAAAGCAATAACCATTTATTTGGTCAAAAGTGCGCTGGTAGAAAAATATCGCCTTAAGGGAAATTGTTCTGCGCTTCCACAACTGCGTTTAGTTAACTGGCAGATTATTTTGAACTGTGAAACTGAACGAGTTAAACCAAAAGTTTAAACTCTCGATCAGGTTTAGTTAAACTTCAGTTTAAACTGTGACTGTGCAACTGGGCATTAGAGAATTTTCGAACCCCTATAAATTCTGCTTCGATGGGTTGACTGACTGGCGTCTAAATGTATTCCAGTACCCACTTCTCTAAAATGATACTCGTATGCTTTTTAAAATTGCATCAAATGTAAAAACATGAAAATTATCTGTCAGAATTGTTGTTCTTTTTGCCAGATTTCAATTGAAATAATTAACTCGATTAAAAAAGTAACAAATTCCACCAATTGCTGTCCGATTGAAACCCGTAACATGCTTTTAGATGCTATGTCAAAGCTAGTAATTATCTTCAACTTCGACAACAGTTAATAACTATACCTACTGATTAAATTTCGTTCATACACCATCATCATCAGGTAAAATAACTACTCACTACCACAAGACAACAGTTGACACCATTTGATGGTCTAAAGTACAAGTGTTAGTTTTTAAGCTGAAATGACATAAAAAATGCCATAAATACTGGCCGTCATTTAATACGCATTACTCGCGTACACAGAAGAGCGTTGCTCTCATTTCTTATACTCTCCATCAGATTGTGTTCTTAATTACCATAACAAGTTTGTCAGCAGTATTTAATTCAAATAATGTTTGCACCATAAAAAGAAACCTACCAAGTGACTTATATGATAAAGTATCTTTTGCAGTTCAAAAAACGTTATTAACTACATTCTCTGCTCTGATGACAGGAATATATTTTAATACATCAAAAGACCTACTGAGATGAACATCAATATCATACAAGTACGGATCGGAGGACGGAAAGTAGATTGGTAAAGCTTTTAACAGTAGCAGATGTAAAAATGGACATTATGTCGAGCTTATTATGATTCCCTAAGTACATGCCTACCTTAGAAAAGATTCGCATAAAAGGCGCAAAAAGGAGACATTTTCTAAATGTTTTTTTTTTTGTTTGCATAATTTGTGTAGGTTTTCTACAACGGCCGATAGCCTCATCGGTTTGAGATGTCATCATTGCGAAATATATTTTTCGGTCAAGCTTCACAGAAATAAAATTTCGATTCGGTATTGAAAGGATTTGTATTTACAGCGCTTGTGGAAAAATTCTAAAATTTCAATAGATTCGACAGAGAATCATGCAAATTGGATAAATCACTTATTTTAAAAGATAAAGGAAAGATCAGAAAGAATATTAAAAACTGGATTTTCTATAAATTTTAGCAAAAGAAAAATAAAAATACAATTTAACCTCGCCAGTCTTAAATTTGTGTAAGTGGTATGCTTATGGCAATAAAGAAACATGGTGGGTCACATCAGGTTTCTTTGTAAATTACATAAAGGGGTATAGAACTTTAAGTGACAAAACTATTTTAACTGGTGGACCCGTGAATTGGCCTCCAAGATAGTGCGATTTGACGCCGCTTGGCTAGTTTCTGTGGGGTTGCTAGTCTACTACGAAACGATTGACCACTTGGAGGACAACATTCGCCGCATTATCGCCAATATACCCACAATTGTTGGCAAAAAGTCATCGACCTATGTATCTAATTCCCGCGTAACGAAATCTACGTTGGATCAACGAAATATTGTTGCCGACGGTGTGGGGCAGCGTATTTTAAAAAGAATTAAAATACTTAAATACTTACAGTTGATTCATTCGTGACATAGAGCTCTGTAAAACCATTGAATGAAAATATACTGCAAAATTGGGTTGATAAGACAAGACGGGCTACTGCCAAACCGGCTGAACAATATTATGTAAATTCCATAAATAATCGGAAGGTTTACTCTTCTCATTACAGCACCAAACTTTAGAAAATATTGAATACTGTATTTATTTTTCACCAATAATTTTAAAAATATGCCAAACATCCTTTATGTCAACCGAAGTACACAGCACAGTCTTTGAGAAGAATAGATACTATAACCTTATTTTAGAATAATACTTAAAAGAGGTAAAATTTTAGTCCGAAAATCGTGGTTAGTTCGCCAAATTATTGCCACTCATAACACAAAATTGAAGTGAAATTGATAACAGAAAATGTATACCTATCTGATGAATTTGGAGAGTTGAGATTTCGTGGAGACTGTGACGAAAAATGAATGAAGAAAATTTCCCACATTTCGAGTTATAAGTAGATACATTCACAATTTCAAAAGAGTACAATATGTGCGGGGGCATGCTGCCTCCCTGATGCAAACCCCCTGCTTGTTTGATTTGCAGTAGGTGTAAAGTTAGTTATTAGCAAAGTTGGTTATTAGATTTGGTGGATTTTTATAATTTACGGATTTTTCAAAAAGGGGGGATTTTGTGCTTGGGTAATGGGTATTATGTGAGTGCCAAGTATTTTGTACGACTCATTTCAAAATGGCTATAATTAAAACCGAAGTGTTTGTTATGAAGTTGTTGTTCCCTCAAAAGAATAAATCATTAGGTGCCTATAACTTACATTCAAAGACTGAATCCGCTGTGATAGTGTGCAAATGACACATGTCATAAAAGAACTGAGTAAAATTCCAACCATAATAGCTAGCCTGGCAGAAAGTTATGTCACACTTTCCAATAGCATTATACTATGTATTTGCAAATGTTAAAGATCACTTCTATATTTAATCGTTGCATGGTTGCAAAATTAAAAAAAACCAGTTCATTGTTTTGAATTTTTATTGAGACTTAGCGCTAAGTACCAAAACGAGCAAAAAATAACAATAAATATTTGACCGAAAGCTGCAATCATCTAATTAAATTGAATAATTTTCTGTTTGGCTGTTTTTCAAATCTCAATGTCAGTCTGTAAGTTGTTTGTCTATTCATGTCTATTTTCTGTAATTTGTTACTCGCTATAAATGTAACTTTTTCTTGTTAACTTGTTCTTCTATTGTTCAATACTAATTAAATCCTTACCTGATGTATGTAATCATTAAATATACGCAAGAATGCTCTCACTCTATTGTCGGGTCTGTCTATCTCAGGGTATACACTGTCTAAACACTATACTGTAAAGCAGTTGTTTCTAATGAGCATTTTCCAAGACCACCTGTTTGGCTGTGCTACATCAAGGTGGAAAATGATTTTATGCATATTAATGACGAGTATTGGTTACTTAGCGAATGATTTGTGTATATTTATGGTGATCGCGTGGATTCCACAAGTTTGCGATACACTATGTTGGTGACTTTGTTTCAATTGCCCACTTAATTGATTTTAATTCCAACCGTTAACAGTATAGAAGACAGTTATGACAATTATGGTTGTATTTGTAAATGAGGGTAGCATTTTCTGATTTTTTTTGTGTTAGTCTTTAGGTATATACACATTCAAAAGTCTAGTTGTCTGAATGCGACTGAACGCAACTTCTACTAAGTCAGTCATAAACATAAATTCGAAATGTCAACTCAGTACTATTTCTAGAAATTCTTGCTTAGATTTGTTGGCCTTTCTTTCTAAAAGCCAATAAAAACTTAGAACATATTACGTCACCCAACTGTTAGACTTGACCTTATCGAAAGATTCTTCGAGTGATTTTCGGTTCAATTTGTATCGATAGATTGTGTAGGAGGAGATTCAACTTTTAGGTCTATACTATAGCGACATTGAAAATACAGCGACTGGGATGGGTAGGTCACGTGGAGCGTATTGATAATAACGCACCAGCCGGACGAGTCTTGGAGTGTACCCCACCTCAGATGACGCGCACAATTGTGGAGCGACCTAAACAAAGTTGGTCTGCGTTGGTTAAGGCCGTGGTCCACCCCAGACTGTAAGAGCTATCTAAATAAAAGAAGCTGTCAGACTTAGACTTAGAAAACTAGTTTTTAAACATATACTTAAAGCATTAGTTGTCCATTAATCGATGTGCAGAGTGTACCGCTTGTTGAATAGCCAGGTGCATATAGGGCTGGCTTCTCACCACCATTCCTTGTGACTTTTAATTTGTGTAACTATACACAGTTCTACTTGTCAGACACTCGCAAAATGTGCATTGCTAAAACTAGACAAGGCTTTGAGTGCTTCATTTCTATACTCCATGTCGATGAAAAAAATGGGCTTTTTTGGCTTTTTCTAGGATTTGTCAAAGTGTGACTTTCATGGTGTAAAACCCCAACAAAACCCGCGAAAACCCCTGAAAGGTCCAGTCGGGTTGTACACAAAATATGGCGAATAAGACCTTCCAAATGACTTCGATGATAATTTAAAGCCTATTTCTAAAAATTGAGAGTTGAGTGTTACATTCTTCTTGGCAGTAACCTGTTTTATTGCTGAGGACCATTTTGTATTTCGTAACATTACAACTTCCATCTCATCGCTTTATTTCAAAAAAAGTCGATTTAATGAATCATACGAGAACGTCAAAATAAGTCTATTCATTTTTGAGAAGTCTTAAAATATGGTCTCTTGTAAGATGAACATCGTTTCACTTTCGGCTTTTTTTTTCTGTTCTTCGTTTGGTTAATCGTTTACGAATGCCTGCGATAAGTTACACAATGAATGAAAAAGAATCTGCGATTATACCATGCCAACGATATAATTCCCAGAAAATCCTACTCCTACTATTCCTCAGTTAAGTAGGATTTTAGGAGGGGTTGTCATGGAAAAAATATCTTAATCTTCTAGAATCTGCCTTTAATAGTGACAAATCATCTCTTCACATACTTATGGAATGTCCGGCTCTCTTTCGTCTCATAAGAATATCATTGACGAGGAAATCGCAACTTCAGCAAATCCTGCTGACAATTCCCTCAGAGAATATTCTTGTCTATTGACTCTTTTCGGAGTTTAAAAAATTACTCTAGGACCTGATCACAGAATGCACATTTTTGGATCTTTTTATAGAGGTCGCAATGCCATAGCCAGAGCCCCATACAGGCTCTCCCGACTTATAATCTAATATACTGCCAATGACTCAGGTCTTTCGTGCTTTTGTGACGTAATTCGTAGTTTGGTAAAACCAAAGTGGCGCAATATTCAATACAAAAAGAAGCCATGCTATAAAAGCACATCAAAAAACTGTCACTGTTGAACATGCTTCAGAAATGTAAAACTCTGAGGAGCGGTTGGCCAAAAATCAACTCGGAGAAAAAGCAAATAACGCTGCAATGACGCGGTGAGGACGGGACGGCTTAGAGCATCACGCTTTTCGAGCGGAGATAAGTGACTCAAGGATGTCTAACAAACCGAAATCAAACATTTTTCTTAGTTAGAAGTTGATTGATTTTCATCTGCCGCTCCTCTAATTTTATTTCACTAAACAAATTGTGTTAAATTAAATTTTATATTAGGGTTAAAAAAAGGAACGTCATGAACTGGCACACTTTAACTCTCCGAAAAATGGTGTCAGCTACGTATAGGCTTATGCAAATTTATTGCATTCGAATAGTTAAGGCATGTCTATAGTCAAATACCAGCGAACGGCAAATATTTTCCTCCTAATGTCTATAGTACAGAATTTACTCATCTTTACTCCTTTTTTTCTGCCTATATGGCCGCAGTACAAACAAAAATCAATTGAAACGTATTATTCCCGTCACGTTAGATGAATTGTCATTTGAATGAAACATAAAAGTCAATAATTTGCCGCAATAAGTGTTAAAATTTCAAAAGCATCGTATATACAAATAAAAGACTGCACATATTTGCGCAAAATATTACAAACTGACTTGGCATACGAGTATAGGCCTCGGCCACCTTACACCTTATTCATCTTCTGTTGTATCCAATCACAGTGATGATGGAAAAAGGCATAGAATGCATGGGCCGTGCATTACAAAAGAATATCATTATTACTATTAAGGTGTGATTGGAATTTAAAATTGTTTAACAAAATTTCCCAAAGCAACAACTGATATTGGACAATGGCGTATGTATGGGATGGCTGATTAGGTTTGCACCTTTTTTTACCATGTGTGTTGCTAAATAGAGCAACAGCCATTGATAAATGAAAAGAAATCAATTTCCTCACTGTTTGGTTAAATGCTAAAACGAGTTACGTCAAATTTAAAGGCAGACAGCGGTGGATATGCTCCACTTGATGACACCAACTAGGTTGTTAATTTTATATTTGTATACAGTTGTATTCCACAAAAGCTATTGTGTGTAGGCAAACATATTTGAATGTCAGTATATGGCATTGTATTTTGAGTCACATATGCAGATTTCCACTTTGTGCATTTTTCTGTCGGATATGTTGACATGCCAAACTTGTGGGCGGACTGCCTTACGTGGCAAAAGAAAGTATTTTGTGTATGCCCCTAATTATGTTACAAATTTTTCTATTCCGTCATTTATAGGACCGTATAGGTAAGGTAGTATCAAATGTCCGACACAAATGTGGAATATTTTAAATTTCTTTAGTCATTTCGGCGAGGCGATTAGGTAGACTTTGTTTAAACGACTTTGACTAATATTGGTCAAAATACGCACAAAAATGTGCTAGCTATTTTGATAAATTCCTGAATTATAAGCTTCAAGTTGGAGTGACAAGTCGAAATGATTGATTTGGTTAAGGCTGTCTGTCAAGATTTAAATCAGGTGTTAATGTCACATAATCTCATTGCGTCATATAATCTATTCTAAAATACAGGGTGGTTTGCTGTTTTCTTTATGGACGGCTAAACGAAACACACTTTATTATTGACAGACTGTTTGGAATAAAATGTTGGCCAAATGTCAACATGTTCGTCAGTAGATGTCCCTAATCGAGACACGCTATTTACTCATTGCCAGTGCTGACTGGGAATCAGAGAGTTTAATTCCAACATTTTAAAGACTAAGGACAAGTTTCAAAGGTTTCTGATAGTTATCCTAAACATAACGCTATCCAACAGATAAAGGTTGGTAATAGTTTTTTCTGTTTCATCGCCAAAGTATCTGATAAACTAACTGGTGGACAAATTTGTCAGCCACTAATTGACCGAACAGCAATGCTGTTTTTATAGTTTCAATACACATGTCATTTGCGCTGTCTTAATATTTTTTCCAGCCACTTCAAATTAATATTCTGCTTATCTTCCAGATAAAGGCTTTAACAGCCACTTGAACCGGCTGATAGGCTATCCGCGACTTTATCTTTCAGATATCACTATCCGAGACCTTTAAAGGAGTTTATCTGGCAGTTTCTGACAGGCTATCCGAGACTATATCGGCTTTGAAACTAGCCCTAAACTTTCGCATTTGCTCGTAGGCAGGCATAATAGAGACTAACAAGTTTCAATGACCATAGGCATTCATTGAGTGCCTAAATCGGATGTAGTGGGCATTAATAGTGATTAATCTGCCCACTACATCGCCATCGCATCGCGGCGAAACGAAATTCGAAAGTGGCTGTGATGTCGGATGCCCTGGAACACGTAATGGGAGAATATCAAAATGGCTCGAGATCACAAAATAATTTTTGTCTTGTATTTGGTGGGGGCTTATTTCAGCTTCATGTCAGACCTGTCATAGGGCCACCTGATTTTTTAAATCTCTATCTAACAACAAATAAAATTAATACGGATATTGAAAGTAACTATCACTTTCTACTTACAAATCTTAAGTAACGGACGGCAGGTGTGCAGCAGCGCTCAGAGGGATGCAATGAGAATAAAGAAATACGCGAGCGAAATGAAAAACGTACTTGTATTTATGGAAGCTGGTTCCGAAATTTAGCTCAGGCGAAGTGGATTACAACTTAATGGCGGGCGTCCACTTAGTGGGCAACTCATTAACCAAACTTTATTCAGCAAGTTATTCAACTATTCAGTTGAAGAAATATATTTTTAAGCTAGTACACTAGTGCACAAACTCAGGTGGTTCATGTTAAGCAACGTAATTGTGATTGAAAATTTTTGTGTTGAACGTGTTTTGGGTTCCGTACACCCAGTTGATCAACTCATTCAATTGTTTAATGGCCCCGAACATTTATTTGATCAACATGTCTTATTTTGGCAAACAAATCTCGAGTTCGTCAACACCGTTTTCGTTGTGTTTGCTCAGAGAGTTGCTGAACGTAATGATACCCGCGTATATTTTAACCAAGCATACTTGTTGGGCAACGCGTTTAATACACTTGGTAGCTACAGCTACTGATATTTTCTTTCGTCTTGTTTTAACTTTTCTGACTCGCTTATGCGATAAAACGCCACGTCGATCTGAACAAGATCTGTTGTTCTGTAGGTTAGAACAGAGTCTAGCCTAGTGGGTTTTTATCTCATCTCCTCGCGTTTGTTCCCTAAACAAAATATTCCTTCTTATACCTCATAGCACTGACAAAACTTAACTGTTTTTATTCTTCAAGACACTGCCGGCGCTGTGGTTAGTCAGCTAGATTAATTTAGTGTCTTAGACTGGAACACGTAAAGTGACCATTTACAAGACCTTAATCTTCCCAGTTCTTCACTATGGCGCAGAGGCATGGACTCTATCAAAAGCAAATGAGGTTACTCCTAGCTGTTTGTATTTGATAGAACAAAAAGGGGTTCAATTTAATGAATTGTGCCATTTCAGAAATTCTTCCCACGTAAGGCATTTCTAAAAAAAGCAAGCAAATAGAAACCAAATTTTTAGTACCTACTTTTTATGGTGCCCATAACAAGAGTGAGCATTAAACCAACTCAAGCGTGCGTATCTAATTAAACACTACAAATTGTTATCATCACGCTGAGCCGCAAATAGCGTGGTTATAACCGCCAACATATCAATATGGACCTTATCAGCGCGTGGGCGATAGTTTCACTAGACCCTCTCACTCTCCCGCAACCAATACGACACACCTCACATTTAATGCGGCTATAAGTGAAATTCCTGCATCAAAAGTGAACAACTGGATTAAATGTGAATCATAACCGAAAGTTATTATTTTACGTACACAAGTGCGCTACTGTATCTATTCCGGTCTAATTGAAGTGATTGCATGAAATCGAGTATCTATACGTGTTAAATGAAATTGGTTCCATGATTTTAATTTTTCTAGAAAGAGTACTAATAGAAAAATGTTCCAACTAATTATTCACCAATTAAATAAATATACAGAAAAGAGTGAAATCAAAATTTGTTTACCTGTTGTTGTTTCGGCTCATCTTTTTTTGAAAGCGTTGTCAAAAAGTATATAATTTGATTTTCCGGTGGAAGGCGTGCGAACTCAATTATCATTTCCAATTAAGTCTCTCGCCTACATAACTTTTGCTATTTTACAGTCGTCCATTGCATGCATCTTCGAGTCGAGACTTTTAATCTATTTTTTTAAACAAAAAAACATGAAATCACTTTCATCCATATTACGCAGGAAGTATTATGAACTCTTGTGAATCCACGATAATAGGTACCCACCAATTGGGTCAACAGATGATGATGTTACCGAGAAACAGAGAAATTTAATTAAAAATATTAAACTTACATAAAGTATCGAGAGATGCTGCTCGTGGTGAATATTATCATCACTTAGAGCCTTTGTCGCTTGAGCGTTTCAGTTTTGCGTCTTAATTTTTGAGGTTGAGATAAGCTCCTTAACCCCAATCTCAATTATATCGCAAATAAAAAAACAATAAAGATTTGTCCCTTTGTGAGTGGTACTGGGGTGAGTGAGTTATTTTTATCGTTCTTGTCTTTTATTTACGTACCTTACCAACGAATTTTTACTCACGAAGCAGACTTATTTTGTATGTATGACTACCTACTTATTTGGTATTCATTTCAGAGAAATAGTGGAAAATAAGATTCGAATGAGACCTAATAAAAAATTCTTTAACAACTATCACGGAAACTTTGGTCAGAATGTGACAAAAGCCGAACCAACAAGCTCTTTGATCCTCTGATCAGTGATATCTTTCTCATAAACCATAGAATGAAAATAAATTTCAAGGATGATGAGTGCTGATGACTTATGGAGAAGAGATTCGCAAAATTCACTTTCTTACATTATTTGAGGAACACTTAGAAACTACTACCCTCAGGGCATTCAATAAACTTAAATATATCTCACTGTTTCGTCTTCATCAAGACAACCATTTTCGGCACTTCCTACCCTTACCCTATCTATCTATCTATCTATCATGGTTTTTTTTAAATAACAGTTGCTGAAAACAGGGATGAAAATAAATTTCTTCTCCTCTGATCTCCACGCCATACAAAACGAGAAAGTTAAAAAAAATGGTGTGGTCCTATATTTCGTATCAATAACATCATCATGACCAAATTGGATATAGGAAAAAATTTGTAAAATTGCATTTTTCCATTTGCTTCCATAGTACTTTCAACAGTATAAGGACCCAAAAACTACGGCAGGTCTTATGAAAAATTGATCTCGTAATCGTAATCCACAAGTCTCTGTCATCGCATGGTCCAGTCAATCCAGAGATCTCAAGTTGAAAATCACATGCTCGTTCGGCAGTATTCTCTCTATAAAAAAAAATGTTTTTTAACGGGTGCAATGAATCAGTATCTATTATGTTGGACTTCTGACCGAGGAGTCCCAATTTTAACCACCGAAAAATAAAAATTACGTCAAACAGCATAGCAGTCCGACATCACCGAGCCATACTCATGCCACTGAACATGTAACTAATTTAAAAATTTGTTTTTCTTATGAGAATTATGTCCAAACATCATGTATTTCTAATTAAAAATTCGCCCAGCGGGTTATAAAATTGAATATTAACACAAGCATGTACCAAATCGCTATTATTTTGGCTAGCTTCCTTTCGAAACAATTTGACTTGTTTTGCTTATACGTTTGGTGTAAATTTGCAAAAAAAAATTTAATATGTGTATGAATTGCATTTTGCAACAATGTAACTTATAAATTACCATCTTTCAATGGCAGTAAAAACTCACATAAATCGAATGTCAGTCTAACAGTTTTGCACGATGTAGTAAAAGATTGAAGTACGCATAAGATGGATGTACAAACAGGGCTGGGCGTTGCACGTTTAACTGCGGGCGTTGTCTTTAATTTTCTTACGTGTAGTCATGTGCAATATATGAGTACACACAAGTGTTGTGTATGCAAAGGGTTAGTCCAAATTGTAAAAACACTAACTAGTAAGGAGACCCAGGTCTGGACCAACACAAGTATGTATGTGCTCATATATTGCACATGACTACACTGTTTCTACAGATTGTCAATTTGACAGCTGAAAGTTGATTTGTTGTAAATACGTTTTGCCATTTTACGATGAATAGATTTACGCCAGAACAACGCATGTAAATTGTGCAAACTTATTTTGAAAATCATGGCTTGGCTCGCTAAACTTATCGTGCGCTACGTCCATTTTATGGTCGACAATATCGCACATCTGAGCAAGTTATTCGGAACACGATGAAGCGTTTTCGCAGCACATACACTCTAGTGCAGGGGTTCCCAAACTTTTCCATACTGCGACTCCCTATACAGGTTCTAATATTTTTGCGACGCCCTTCTAAAAGCACACAAGGGAACATATATGTGAATATAAGCTGAGCTTACTGAAGATTCACTAAAGGGGTTTTCAATGAGGATTGGTCGACATTGAAATGGAATAAAACAAGCTGTGTGCATGTACATGTACATATGCCATTATTGTATGGAATATAAAACCATGCCCAAATGTCCGCCGCAGCCTTTCACGTTGTCACAGATCCGAGTGGTCCAATCTGCCGCATAGATCCGGCTAATTTGAGCGATGGCATTGGTTATGTTGCGTTTAAGGACATCGGTCGATTGCGGTTTATTCGCATTGAGCTGCGACTTCAGGCAAAGCCACAAGAAAAATTTTGCGAGGTTAAATCGCACGATCTTGGTGGCCAAATCACGGCACCTCTGATAGACATCAGATAACCATACCCTTCAGCTGAGTGACATATAGCCACCTCTTGATGGAACCACATGTTAGCAGCATCCTTATGTAGTACTCGCCGTTGATGGTATTGGCCTTACCAACGTCATAAAAAAGTCATAGTACAATGACGCGACCGCCGGTCTAAAATGCGCACCAAACTGCTTTTTATAGATGCATTGCTACCTCGTGTTGGTTGGCGTCACCCCTATGGCAATTTGGCCATTTATCGAAAAATGCGCCCCGTCGCGTCGCTAAAGATGAATTGTCTATGGTCATTTCATTACATTACCATTAACTTTGAGCTCCTGGTTCAGTTGGAACTTGAACGGGTATAGGCCCAAGTCTCGACGCAAAATTCGCCAAGTTGAAGTCTGCAAAATTCTTATAGTTCTTGTGCACGGCAAAACACAAGCCAATGGCCAACAACGAACGAACCCGACCAGACATTTTTTTTTTTTTTTCAAATCGAGCTCAAGATGATGGAACAGGCGCCCTGTGCGTATAGTCTTGCGACACCCCTAGGATAGCCCCAGGGCGTCGCGACGCACAGTTAGGGAACTCCTGCTCTAGTGGATAATATACGCATCCCCAAAGATGGCAAACAGTGCGAACAGACGAAGTTATTGCCGTTGTGGAACGCAGTGTAGAGGTGAATCCGAAAGAGTTAATTCGAGCAATTGGGGCTATGCCCTGCCCATCCACTTTGTGGAATATTTTACGGAAAGATCTTGGCTTAAAAGCTTTTAAAATCCAGCTTTTGCAAGAGCTGAAACCACGGGACCATTATACGCGTCGCAGATTCGGCGAATGGGCCGAAAATATGATTCAGCACGATCCTTATCTTCAACGCAAAAGTTTGTTTTCCGATAGGCCCATTTTTTGGTTAAATGGATAAACAAGCAAAATTGCTGAATTTGGAGTGGAGAAAACCCAGAAAACCCTTAGCGTCAATGGAGAGCGATATAGAAACATGATTTCTGGCTTCTTCGTTCCTCAGTTGAATGGAATTGACGTGACAGAGCTTTGGTTTTAACAAGAACAGCAAATTTTTTTTGTTTACCTATCGACTTAGTTGGGAATGGTCCTCGTCAAGAGGGTGTGAGCGAACGTTAGACACGATTCACGGTCATCAGCTGATGAACGGCCTGCACTTTGTAGAAAAACATCTGTAAGTATTTCACCAAAATGGAATGGCCAAATGCATGACAAGTCGTCTGGTGTAGACGCATCCCCTATGACATTTTCAGCCACGGCAGTAATATTTTCCGCCGACCGAGAGATACGGGGCCTTTCAGGGCTTGATCGGTCCAATGTTTTTCCTGTCTCTAAGAGTGGTGTAGTCTAAAAGGCACGATCAGTGGATACAAAATAAATAAATAAATAGATTAAACTCATACCGTTAATAAGAGTTAACAAAATAAAATATCTAGCTGTATTTATAGATACAAAAGTAACCCTTGTCTCTCATGTCGAGTTTTTGGTCGGTACGGCTAATTCCCTTGTTGGGTATATTAAAATAAACTCGAAAGATATCTCTGATCCTCTCACATTTGAGCCTTACTCTCTATTTCCTTTTCCTTCCGAAAGTCAATCCTATTCGAAATTGCTTTTTGTTCTGCTTTTGATTCGTTACGTACTCTGTAACACTTTCGAAATGCAAAAAAAATACTACGAAATACTTTTTCGACTTTCTTTTTGTTGAGTCTTTATTTATTTCTTTTTAGATTTGTCAAATCAACAAACAATTACGTTATCGCATTTGTAGTAGAATAAAATTGTCCGTATTTCAACGGTTTTGAGTTTGGAGATTTCATTTCCGCTTTTGAAATAGGCAGCTAGGTACAAAATATTCACGAACGAAATACCAAGTAGGTTCTTTGTAGGTTTTTTCAATCCCTGACCCTTGGGCCTTATTTTATTAACATTGGCAGGCCACAATTTTACAAATTTTACGACTTGTCTGACAAATTTTTATTTCACAAAATATTAATAGGTGACATAATTGTCAGTTTAATACAACGAAATATTTGTCGTGACATGTTGTGACAATGTTGAAATTGTCCTATTTTGATATATATCATGTGGATTTAGCAAAAAGAGAGTGGTTCCATTTTTTGGGCCTGTCAGAATTTATTAAAATTACATACATACTACTGACAAAATTGTAAATGGTATACCTAGGTCAGTACCTAGGTACAAATTAATCAGAAAATGCATGACCATTCTCGGAAAATGACTGACAATATTCTTAATGAAACGAAAACTTGACAATTTGTCCTTTATGTCCGCCAATTTTACAAACTCTCTAATTCTTTATGAAAATAGAAATTTGTCACCAGCCGTCAGTTTACAAATTGTCACATGTTTTTTTGTCTCAATTGTAGCTACTCTTTTATGGGCTCTGGCCGATCTGATTTATAATATGTGACCCGTTCAGATTGTATTGATCGCTTTACAAAATACATTTTCTTTAAAATGCGTTGGGATTTTCAGTGCTCTTATAAAGCTAGATGTCACCTGTTATATTTAATGCCACTTAGGACAAGAAGCCATGCGCATGACATTGACATCATATATTTTCGTATCAATACTCGCAGTCCTACACATAGTCCATGTTTCCAAGATCTTAATTTTATTTTGCAAATGTATTTGAAAAACACCTGCCTTATTCACTTTCATTTGCTACGTAGGCCCCACACAACCGCCTATATAAATAGCTACGATTATTTCATTAGGCGTGTTCCACTTAAATGTCAACGCACTAAGTAACCACTCGAAAGAATAATGTGAATCCCTCAAGATATCTCCACTTAATGCAATTGCGTCGACTGATAGGCAATTGTCAAGAGGTAAACACTTGCACAGCCTTTTCTTGACCACTCAATAATCTAGGTACTTCCATACGAGTATCGTTTGTATCAATTTTTAGTTCGTCAACAAAGTTTTGATTTTAAAAACAAACTAAAAAAAAAACAATGATTAAGGGAAATGCCGTATCTTCAAGGCGAATGAAATTCCGCGATACCTACGCGGGAATCACCTTCTGGAAGTCAATGCTACCCAGGCAAACAGCAGTAGCAACGGTAGCTCAGCAGTATTGGCATATCCAGTTTTTGGCGGATTAAACTTGATATTTTCAGAAAGTTTTTCCTACTCCGTAGTAAAGCGAGGAAAATAAAATAAGTCAGTGTCGCACAATTGCATATCTGCACTCTGCACCGAGAAACTGGTTCTAATACCGACTCCAAAGAAGTGTGTAGAAATTGCGAGCGTGAACGTCAATATGCAAGAGGAATAGCGAGTAGTCACATACGTCAGTACCTTAATATGTCTTTATGCAAATGAGCGAAGGAGTTTGCAACATTGTTAACTTAATTATCAGAGAATCTCTTCGTGTTGGGTTATTCGAAAAAAAACCCACGCAATTGTCAGGCGAAATTTTGTTGCTTTCACCATCATCGGTGGTATTTGGGTCATAGATTTAGGTATGGTTTTTATTGATCCCTACATCACCGCCTAAATAAATTTCCTAACCAGAAATAAGGAATGTATAAAGAAATGAGGTATAGATGTATTGTGGTTTAGTGTATTGTCTTACTGAGCCAGGGGTTACAGTTTCAATTTATTTATTAACAAAAAGTTATTTCTCACTGCGACATGTATGTCAAATATCTGATACTAAATACGTAATGAGGAAACTGCTCAACTCCTCCGTTTTGCACCATGATATAGGTAATTGAAGGTCCCTGCCATTCGTAAACAAAATCACAAATTAATATTTCCGAGAAGGTAGGTTTGGGGCCTTTATGAAACTCTTCCATTTTTCAACTCAATTATTTATTTGGAGCTATCCGTATCTGACGATTCATATGTGGGCCTACTGTCTGCCGCTGGTAAATACAGTCTGCCCAGTTGTACTGTGGGATGGGCAAGGACATCAACGTTTTTTTTTTCACTCCAAAATATAACTGTTGGCAATACATTAGATAAACAAGCAACGACTCAGATTTTGTCTGATTGGCTTTCCTGTCTTTATTTATGTCGTTTTCCATTGGTTTTACTCGGGGAATCACTCATTCCGAAATACAATGGAACAAAAAAACTGCTTCTGGCCGACTACACTCACGTATTGGTGAAATGTCAAAAATGATTGTATGGGTGCTGCCAGCTGGCTTGTATAAAATGCATAAAGTGCACTTGCGTAAGTGCTTTCTGTGGACTCTGACTTGAAATCGAGAAGCGAAATTCAGAAGCTTTCAGAAGTGATTTTCTTGATCTTCTGCTCTATGGAAAACGACAATATAGTGCTTTTCTATTTGGTCGGCATTTCTCAGAAATGTATGAACTTGACTCGCATTCAAACATTTGATAATTCAATCGTCAAAATTGGAAATACATTATAAAGTTCAAAATAGGACCCACCTTTTTCCCTATCTTTCGTCTTTAACTAAGCAAGGTTGGACTTCTTTTGCATCTTGGTTTTTGTCCATCTTGGTCATTGTCACGTGGGTATTTTATTCCAGCTCAGCATTACCGACTTTTTTTTTTAGATAAGCCTTCATGACACCTGACACTAAATAAAATATTTAAAATGTTATGAGTCACTTCTGACTTTATTTCCGCAGGCAGTCAGATATTTTTGAAATTTCAAGTAAAACATTATGCATAAATCCGTTCTAGGCCGAGAAAAATTACGTCCACAACCATCGAGACTGAAGACAGATTGGTCCGTTGTTAGTTTTGGTGCGGACTGCTTAACAATTTATAAAGCTTATAACCAATCTAGGCCTAGCTTCTCATAACCATCCGTTTCCGTGCGTTATTATTTTTTGGGACGAAGCTCATATTCATATTGATGGCATCGTTATTCGTCAAAATTGTCGCATTTGGGTTTCAGAAAACCCACGAGTAATTGTTGAGAAGCAAAAGCATCCACAACGCGTGACTGTTTAGTGCAGATTTTGGGCTGGAGGCATTATCACCATTCTTCATCGAAAATTCAACTGGTCAGGCAGTAAACATTAGTTGCGTTCGTTATCGTGATATGATAACCCAGATTTTAGTGCCTAGATTACAAGATATGGATGTGACCAACATGTGGTTTCAACAAGAAGGTACCACATGCCATACAGCCAAAGAAACAATTCTATTACTGTATGAGTCATTTCCTAATCATGTAATCGGCCGTTTTTGCGATCAGAATTGGCCATCCAGATCTTGAAATTTAACGCCATTGCAATTTTTTCTTTAAAAAACGAAATTGGAAGGTGTATTAATGAAGTTCAGCCACATTTACGCTAAACGGTCATAGAAAATTTCAATAAATATTTCATACATAACCCCAATCTGTATACTCTATGAATCAATATTTTCTATCAAAATTACATTTTGCGAGAATTATGGGACAACCTTCAAACCAGTACATACTTGTGAGCTCGAGTATTGCCGAAGTTTAGAGTACATACTACCCGACTGAAATCATTTTGGGGTAGGTATCTGATTAGTTGCGTTAACAAACCGATATACTACCGGCACTTCCTAAACAATAGCTCTTAATTTATCTAGTTTTTCGAAAGCGACTTAAAAGACTTCAGTTCTATAGTAGGTAACCGTATAAGTTGGCAGACCGATAAAGCTTTGTAAGCCACAAAAAATGTATTACGGTTGTCATCCTCTCTGTTGAATTCAATAATTGGCATAAGCGCTAGACAATTTGGCAACTGTCAGTGAAACAAAGTGTAAGGTTCACTTCCTAAAAAAAAAACAAACAATGTTCAGGCAATCGACTTAATGAGTGTGGTAATGAATTAGTGTTAGGAATATCTTTAATTCCAATCGAACTGTTTGTAAGCAACTTGTTACATCAAACCACACATTAGCTTTAAAAAAGCTTCAAACATTTATTTTATGGTTTTTCTTGTCGTAAATAATTTTCATTTTATGGGACAACTTCTGTTTTCCTGCAGTCGCTTAGTAATCAAAGTCATTTTTCACAGTTTAAATGTGGAAGTGATAGGCGACGTTCCTGAAATATGTGAAGTCATGTTTGAAGGCTTACAACGCGGCTTGTTTAGTGTGGGATATCGTGGGAATGGCAACAACTCTATAACTTAATTTCCTCAACATATAACGACCGCTTTTTCCATCCAATTCGTATTGACACGGCTTCAGCTGTTATGGGTTACCAAATCAAGGTGTTCCGACTTGTCACATCGCATTTACATAGCTCGACCATACGAAACAACCACAAGGATTCGAGTCCCAGTCCACCGAGAGGATGAATTATTCTGCATGGCCGGATCTAAATGTTTCCTGCTTGTCAAATAGTCATACATAAGCACTGGCTTAGACATATTCACATTAAGCACTCACCTCACGTGCTTCATTTTCAGAGTTGGGTACACGTTTAAAAAAATGTTCAGACTTCCCTGTGAAATAAATATATAGGGAAAAGTGAATGCGCCCCACATCGCTATACTCTATCGCAGCGCAATTCATGACCTCCTCAACCTTATTGCCGACTCAAACCGGGTGAGGAAAATATAAAATAAAAAAAAAAACGCTAAATAAAAAACAAAAAGTTGTTCGATAAAAGTGAAACTTGTTACAGATCGCCACAACACAACGACAACCGCAGATACTCATTACATGTGCTGCATGCGTATGACTGCGATATCTTTTCAATATCTGTATGATGTAACGCAGATTTGTAAATAAACTGCACGCGCGTATATAGCACACTTCCACACATAGCCTAGCCTAGCGTAGCGTAGCGGTGTGTCATTTAAAACTAAAGATCGACCTGGTTTTCCTACTCCACTTAGCACGATATTCGACACCGATGCGATGTGGCTCATTCGATTTTTTCATTTTTGCGCGACTATCTATGTGTTTTTTTCAACCTCACAGTGATTTCGCTTGAACTAGTAGCTTCGGCAAAAATTGATTTTTTCACCACCCCATCGAGCTTAGTGCGTGAATGAGTGGTTTTAGCTAATGTAGTGTATACACACCACGTCTTGTTCGTGGACAATTTGATTGCACAAAACTTGGTGCCGCCAATCCCCGTAAGTCACACCTCATTGCCACTAGGTTTTAGTGACATTTCAATAACATCTAAACCTGCTGATACCAGACCATCCATTTGCGATTCATTGATCACACGGAAAGATCTGCGCGTTCCCTAAAGCCCGCCGGACTACTATACAGTTTGTCCGGTATATGTAGGTATTGAATTTCGCGCGTGTGCATCCCATTAAGATAAATATGGCAGCAAAAAAAGACAAAAATAGCTTTAACAAACGCGTTGTAGTTTTCAATGAACTTTCACAAGGATAACCACTGAGCAAAATCGTAATTTAAATCTGTGGGACTTCCAGTTCCAGTGGGCTATATCGACTAAAATACGTGCACACAGACGTATATACGTATTACCGTATATACAAGATACAATCCGGAAACGAAAAGCGGAACATCGTACTTGCTCTTTCGTCGTTTGTACTGACGACCAGCAGTGGCGAGGAACAGCCATAAAAATAAAAAAATAAAAATAATAAAAATTATAAAAACAGCAACGACGACGACTACTCGAGAACTGTATCTGTGGTTGAATATTTGCATAAGTTTTGCTTCCTTTTTGTATGCGGCAGTGCATAGTCAGTCCATTGCTGACATAATCTTCATGCGTAATAGCTATTGGAATGGTGGACATTTTGACAGCAACCATGCGTAGCTAAATGCGATGAACAGTGGGGGTGATCGAGCGATTAAGGAAACTGTTTTGAGAATGTTGAAGAGAATGCAAGGTGATGCCGGTTTTAGGATCAGCAAATACGGAACTCTATGGGTACAAATAGGACGGTAACAGAGAGTATAATAGGGTCCAAATATGTAGCAGATTGGCTGATGTACCTCTATACCTGGTTAAGAATAAGTAATTGCGTTTTTAGTCATACAACGATTTGTTGCGTTGTGTTGTTACGTTGAATGTTACAGTCGATTTTCTTCTGGCCACAGGCAAATTTTGGGATTGGCTCAAAGGTGTTTCTACAAAGTTTGGCAAAAATTGGTAAAAATTTACAAAAATATAAAATCTAAAATTTTATATATCTTGAAAAGCATTGAACCATTGATCAGATTTCAGAGAAGCTTAGCTCGGAGTGTTTCTGTTAAGTTTGGTTAAAATTCAACAAAGGGGCGTGCCACCTCCCATAAAAAGAAAAAATCTGAACAATTTTCATCGACACTTTGAAAAGTATTGTAATAGCTTACACAATATAATTTGCTTAAGTTTAAATATTTTACGATAGATGACGCTGACTACGCAAATCTCAAAATTACACTATATCTTGACATTTATATAAGTTATAGCCATGAAGTATTTGGTAATTAGGCTCTAATTGCTTATTAAAAATATTTAACAAAATGTGGGCAATATCGGACAAAGGACGCTTGACACTTCTAAATAAAAAAAACTTTTGCAAGTAGGAAAATAAACTGCTCCCTTGGACAAAGTTCCATTGGAATGTCGGTAACCAGACGAACCCCACATAGGGTGAGTCCTTTCACCTCTCCTTTGGGTGCTGGTTATGGATAATATTTTAAAGAAACTGAGCTCCACCGGGATAAGTGCCAGAGCATATGCAGACGATCTAGATATTAGTGTACAGGGAAAGTTTTTAAACACTCTAAGTGAAATTATGGATAATGTCGTAAGAAAAGTCAACTTCTTAGCAAAGGGTTGTGGACTTAAAGACAACCGCTCCAAAACGAAAGTGGTACTCTTCACCAGAAAGCAAAAGAAACCACTTTTTCCCAAAGCTTGAAGGAATGAAATTCTGGACAGGAAATTAAACTGGAACGCAAATTTAGGGGAAAGATTAAAAAAAGTGTATCTATAACGATCTGTGGGCGCAGTAGCGCAGTGGTTAGTGTGTTGGACTACTGTGCGAGGGATCCCAGGTTCGATCCCCGGAAAAACCCAAATTACATCTTAAAGTTTTTTCTACTGCGCCACCTCTCGCGAACGTCTGACAAACATCCGAGAGTATGACTGTCATGAAAAAGCTTCTCAATTGAGCCGTTCGGACTCGGCATAAAATTGCAGGTCGCTTCCTTTCGTCCCAAAAATAGAAACTCACACAAAACGAATGGTTGCGAGAAGCTAGGCCCTGTGTGTCACCCGCCTGTTGCGCCACCTATTTATTTATTTATTTATTTATTTTATCTATAACGATCTTTTCACTTATAAAAAAACAGTAGGCACGACTTGGGGCCTAAAAGATTTGGGTAGTAAGACATATTTATGTACTTACATATGGCACATCTAGTGTGGTGGAAGACGACAAAGAAGAAAACTATAGTTGGTAAAGTAGTGTTGGTGCAGAGAACGTTAAGCCTAGCCATACTGGTGCATTTCGCAGCACCAATACCTCTAGTCGACTTCTATACTTAGTACAAGGTATCATACCCGGAGAGGTATTAATGGTAAAGGGATAAAGTAATTATTAAATAATACAAAATTGCAGTCTGTTCAAAAACAACGGAAGGCACTGGAGCTGGAATCTTTTCCATAGATCCAAACTTTAAAATGTCTATACGACTACCGGATACAAGCAATGTCTTCCAATCATAAGTTCTGGCTGTTCTGAAAGCCGGAGAGCTAATGCGAGTGAGAACTGTATTTGGAATGGACACAGCCATCAAGACATCTACATCGATAGCCGCACTCAAGGCACTGGAATCTATAAACATCAATTCTGAGAACAGGCGGGAAATTGTTAGATAGAGAGGGGTGGATATTAAACAACCTCCTTCCATTATAAAGGGCGCTATTAGGAATCAAATAATAAAGGAGCCGACTGGAGGTGGGCAGGCCTTATGGGACACATAGTGTCCAAGGAACTTTGGCCGTAATTCGACCGTAAAGGATCTAGGGAAATTCTCAGAGTAGGTAGGGAACAGCTCAGGATACTGATCGGTATAGTGTCAGAGCACTGTCTTCTTAGAAAACATGCCAAAAGGCTCAGACTGGTAGACTCGGACTCGGGAAGATGTGACACGTATCGTATACCTACTGTGTGAACGCGAGGCAATATTTCCTATTTGAAGGAAATTTCTGGGCTGCTACTTCTTTCAACATTTAGAGGAGATAGACCATATCAACTATAAGGGGCTACTTGGTTTTTGCAGGGAAATTAAGGCTTTTTCAATGAAAAATCACCCCAATAAAATGCAAAAAATGCCCCAAACAATGAAAATACCTTTAAATTTCATAATAATTTTTCTTGTTGTTTACCAATCATTATTTTTGGGTAATTTTGCATAAATGGAATGGAAATAATAAGTAGGAAGTAGACCAAATAAATAAGTTTCCGCTAACGATTCAGATTTCCACAAAGGGAACGCGATGATTGATTGAGCAGATTTATGACTCAATTTAAATAAAAAAATTAAAATTAAATTGTAGTAATTACATATTGCTAAAGGAGGATCTGAATCTGATTCACATGAACGAACGGCCGGCGGTTTGACTCTAAATTCATAATTGTTGTTTCATAATTGCATGGTTGCTTTGCTCATTTACCATCCAAATAACGTCGATAAATTAGTTCCGCATAATACTTGTCATTAATGACAGATTCAGCCTAATTAATGCTCAAATGTTAATGCTGTCATCTGACAAATTTTCTTCATTCTCGACATATTGCTTCAATTGAATTAAAACAAGTAAAAGTGTTATCATCAGCCTGGCCGATGCTTTGATACCCTCCACTGCATAAAAGTCATACAAAATGTTTGCCATGCGAGTTAGTATGTGTCTAATATTAGTTTTGTATGGTAGGTAGCAGAACTACTTTACCGACATAGACAATTTTCAATACAAACCTGACGACGGTTAAAAAAAGTCCTTTCACAAAATTTCATTCACCTAAGTCGATTCGTTTGGGCGCTATCGTGTTTTCAACAGATAGAGATATATGGGTCAAATATTGGCTTTGTATGGGAGGTAAAAGAACTACTTGACCGACATGGACCATTTTTAATAAAAACTTGAAGGTCATAAATATAAGACCTCTCATAAAATTTCAGTTGCCTAAGTCGATTCGTTCGGACGCTATCGTGATTTCAACAGACAGAGAGAGACGTGGGTCTAATAGTGGTTTTGTATGGGAGGTACCAGAACTACTTGACCGACATAGCCCATTTTCAATACCAACCTGGCGACGGTAAAAAGAAGTCGTCTCACAAAATTTCATTCACCTAGGTCAATTCCTTTGGACGCTATCGTGCTTTCAACAGACAGACAGACAGACAGACGGACAGACAGACAGACAGACAGACAGACAGACAGACGGACATGGCTAAATCGATTCAGAATGTGATCCTGATTCAGAATATATATACTTTATAGGGTCTCCGGTGAATACTTCTTGGCGTTACAAACGTAATGGCAAAGTGAATATACCTTCCTGTGGAGGGTATAACAAGAAAAGCAAAAGGAGACTACGATTCCTAGGCCTTGTTTTGTCAGGGAATTATACGAACCGTACCCTAAAGATTCATGAAATATTCTATAGAATACAGACCCCAGTTCTTTAAGAGTATTTGCTTACGCTCTTTATTTAGTTTGCTGATGTCACGAATGTCTTGATATCAAATCATTAAATCTTCTGGATAGAGGGATCCAAATAAATTATATTCATATAGCTTCCCATTATTCCAAAATTCCATTCCCTAATCTGGCTTACCATTATAATATTTTGTTAAAGTTAATCTCAAGTTTGAATTTTTAGAGCCCACTAAGGTGGAACCACATCTCAATGAACCCATCCAGAGAGTGTACTTAAGACTAATTAGATAATAAAACAATTTAATCTCGTTTATTGAATGCAAATTCCAACCACAAACCGTATTAACATATTTTCGCAATATGCAATAATTCTTTAAAACAATTATTCTAAACAAATAAATATTAATTACAAATGCGCCCATAAGTGGAGAGGTGAGGTGTCCTTCTGATTATGGAAACTATGCTATATGCGCAATACCACCATTGATATATTTCCGTTGACAAAATTGAAAAGAAAAGAAATACAGTTGAGTTCGCTCTGCGCTATTACAAAATAGACAAACAATCTAAGGTGTCATGTTTTTTCTCATATGCATAAAAAGACATGTGTCAATAAAAACGTCTTGTGTAACCATTTTGTTTTTATTTCTTTGGCCAAAGGCAATTCTATAGTCGCTTGGATGTATTCAGTTTAACGACGTGCCTCTGGTGAAGATGCATCTCGGCACACCCGGAAGGGAAATCAATTTTGTACATATCTATTTGCATAATTAGCACACAGTGGCGTGTAAAATTTGATTTATCTAACATTTACGATATGCCGGGTTCAAAGTGTGGGAATTGGCGTGAGTAGGTGAGGCTTTTTCAATTAGCTTACGTCCAAATTAAAAAAAAAATGCAGAGGAATGAAAATAGCAACATATGGGCTTTTAACTCTTGTCAAACAAGATACTGCTTTAATAAATTATAGATTGTGGCTGATATTTTGACACGTAATCCTCATTTGAGTGATATATGTATGTATATTTTTTTTTGATCTGAAGAAATTACCTTGACAATAAATCGATAAATGGATCGCTTGTGGTTATTCGTTTATTTTATGGAAATTCAGCAAATTATTATGACATAGTTGTAGAAAGTGCTGCCAAACGGACCTCTCCGTAGTTTGTTTTTAATTTAGTATTAGCTTTTATTCAAAGACTATCGTGCATCGGCACCACCAGTGCGATGAGGACCACTCCAACCGCAGGACTTGGGGCTATCCTTAAGCTGTGCCCGCTAGACATTCATATACAACTATCGGCCGCAATTAGTACAATGAGAAAAATTGGTAAAATGGAATTTGAACGAAACGGGTCATTCTACGATCCTACAGAAATATTTCGGCCATCTACCTGTCACGGACTACATTACGCCTTACCTAGAGTTTACAAGATCCTTCTCTAGCGCTTATCCCAGCAGGGAAGAATGGAGAGACGGACTCGTACCTAGCACACCAACCATAGCCGCATTCACAGACGGATCAAAAATGGACACTGGGGTAGGGTCAGGTGTCTTCTCTGAATCGCTGGGTATATCAAAATCGATTCGCCTCCCCGACCATAGCAGCGTTTTCCAAGCAGAGGTCCTGGCAGTGACAACAGCAGCCCGTGAGTCTGTGGTAAGGACAATACCACCTGAAGGTATTACCTACTTTATCGACAGCAAGGCAGCAATAAAAGCCATAACTGCACCAGAAATAAAATCGAAGCGTGTGAAGTGCTGTCGCGAAGAACTCAAGGCTCTTGGTACACAGCACAAGGTATCACTCTGCTGGGTTCCGGGACATGAAGGCATTTCAGGCAATGAGAAAGCAGACGAATTAGCAAGACAAGGTTCGACAGCTGTTTCAGAACAAGCTGATCCCTCTGTGGACATCCCGCCTTGCACACTCAAGCTTGAAGTAGTTAGGAAAGCCACAATCGAGGCGAACGCAAGATGGGCCACCTTAAACACGTGTAATACCACAAGAATGCTATGGCCGTCCTTCAATGAATCCAAAACCGAGAAGATAATGCGGAAGGATAGGAAATCCCTGTCCACCCTCGTAGGTATCATAACAGGGCACAACACCTTGCGGTACCATATGAAGAAAATGGGCTTAACGGAAGAAGAAGAAGAAGAGGCTGCGGTGATGAGGAAGCTCTTGAGGATACAACTCACTTCCTATGTAACTGCCCAAGTCTCCAACACATCAGGTACAAATTCTTAGGGAGTCACTTCTTCAACGACCTAGACGAGCTTTCCAGCACATCAATAGACAAGATAATGAATTTCGTCAAATCAACAAGATGGTTTGTATGCAGCTACACAGTAAGTAATTTGAATACAGGGTTATAATGGGTAAGGGACAACCTCTTTTCCCCTATGGGAATCACAATGGGTCAGTATTGACCTGAGTGTAGCACGGAGAAAATCCTCGCCAGCCCACAAACCTAACCTAACATAACCATTAGCTTTTATTTTGAAATGCTGTCAAGACTCATTCGAGTAGGTATTCTTCACCTCGGAAATCTTTAAAAAAAGGCGAACGATTTATTCGACAGTAAGTTCAGAAGATAATTGGGCATTATTAAAATTCTTTACGACCAGAATCTAAACCAATTCGCCCAAAACATTTAATTTTCCTACAGAACCTAAAAATGGTCAGATTATTTATTAATAAAGCTTCTTTCCTCTAAATCAGTGTTTCCCAAACTTTTTTGGTTGACGGCTCACTTTAAGGCATCTAGACTTATTTGCAGCACACCTGAATTTAGAAATTGTATATAAAAAACAAATAACCTATTTCAAGGTCGATAGACAAGTTCGCATTTCGTTGCATTACGACTTTTAAAAGTCTTTTTTGCTTTTTGGAATACATTTCGATCAATGATATGCAAAGTTTTAAAAGTAGCTTTTAGGCTGATTTCTGGGTACATATTTTTGAAAGAAAGTCAAAACTCATCCAAACTTTATTGTGAGCGGTAGGTCATATCATTTCTTGAATCAATGAGATGTCTTTTTTTTCTTTTGTTGTCAAATTTGGCATTTTGCAATTAACAATTGGATTAATTAACCATTAAAATAAAATAAATAGTTTGCGCAACAGGCGTTTAAACTGTAAAATTTGAGAAGCTTTTACAGGACATTTAAACTCTCGGATGTTTGTATGACGTTCGCGAGAGGTGGCTCAGTGGAAGAAAGCCTTAAGAAGTAATTTGTGTGTTTTCCGGTGATCGAACCTGGGACACTACTCCAGCACACGAACCACAGCGCCCATTTCCATGTGTCAACTGAAAGTGAGGTTTGAGGTCCGCCGAATGTGATTATAGTTTCGGCTGGAATTTTGTTTCCGACTGAGATTAATCTACAATCGGAAAGCAGACAAAATAAAATTTCCTTTTGATTCCAGATTTTCACATAGCTAATTTTTCTTCAAATAGGTTCAGTTTTTTTTATATTGAGTTTCACTGTATCGTTGAAAACGTTCGAATTGAATTTTTCCCGAACAAAAGGAGACGTTTCCGGCGGATTCCACAATAGCAGTAGACAGTGAAATGGAATCGAATAGATTCCACGATAGGGGTGTATGTACTTTGACATCCAAATTGAATAATTGGATGACTTGGTTCTTAATAATAAACGTATCTGGAGTTAAAACTTTAGAAACTCTATGAATCATGCAGTTGAGGCTTATAATATTTAAATTTTCTTGGCGCACAAGTGTGAAAAATAATTTATAATTCGAACAACAAATTGTTCACTTGTCAATATGAAAGAACAAAAAATAAAATCATGATGAGTCGCCGATTCGGAAAAAAAATTAGGAGATAATCTATGATAGTCGCAGCTCAAGGAAATAAGATACAAAATGCCTTACTGCACCCCATTTTAAGTCTGTACATGTTATTATTATATATTTTTAAAAAAATATTTGCGGCAGATTTAGCAATGTCAAGCGGCAAACAGGTTGAGAAACACTGCTATAGATTGCTGAACTTTGTTACAGTCACCTGCGCTAAGCATTTATCCAAAATCTGTAATAAGTAAGAATACATTAGTCAAAACAAAAAAACAAACCGACGAAACTAAACCGACTTACCTTCATTTACACAGTGAACACACTGTTCTGTTGTCGCCTGTCCCTCTGTAGTCGGAAGTCTAAAATGACAAATACAAATTTTTCGGTAATTCGAATTACAAAATCAAAATGTTTGTACTTACCCAGTCACATAGTATGGTAACGCAGAACTAGTGTTTATGTGCTTCTGTGGATGGAAAGCAAAACAAACAACACACTTCCACTCGCCTATATGTACCCGCGGTCATCTGGGACACTCAGTTACACCACCAGCTGATAGTTATATTCTTGTCCATGGTATAGGTATTTGCGAAAGTTCGTATTCTACCTGTAAGAAAAGAAAATTACTAGTAGCAGTCGATAGCCATAGATAATAATACATACATACATACATATACGATATACCTACCTACTTACCTCCTAATTATGCCGGCACACTGTACATACAAACGCATTGTCCGATGAAAATGCACAATAACTATTACGTTGCCGAAACTCCCAATGTCCACGAAGATAATATGAAAATATAATATTAAAACAAGAATTAGAATCCATTGAAAAGTTACAATAATAAAGAAATACTTACCCTGAGAAATTCATCGTCCATTAGTTTGTCTTCCTCGTGCAGTTTGTTTTGTTTTTTCTGTCAAACGTCAAATAATCAAAACGTACCTACCTGAATGGTCGAATTTTGTTGAACCGGTCGAGTTCAGGCGGGTGCACTGCTGGGTAGGTTCGTGGATGCAATGTTGGGTAGGTTCACAGATGCAATGTTGGCTGAGTGCATCTGAAAATTTAAAGAGCAGGACGTTGAGATGGGATGAAGAAGGTAGCATGATCTCTGGCGGCTACTCCAGAAACGGTGGAAGGTTGGATAAGGAAAGATTCAGTGTTAGATCTATGGGGCATTATTGACTGTTGAAGCCAAGAGTCTGTTCCTTTGTTGAACCATTTGTGGTGCGAACAAAGAAGAGTTCGGTCCAATTTTTTGAAATTTAAATTTTATTTTTTTTTGCAAATTTTAATTTTAAGTGAGCGAAAAGTGCTCTTAAAGTTATAAGTCCTCAAAAGGCAAATTAATTTTAATTTAGTGTCCAGTTTTTGTGTGGTGAGTTTAGGCTATACATTTTATTAATATTAGGTAGTTTATATTAGAATTTTGTGTTCCATAGGTGATATCACTGTGCAACAAAAAAATAAAAGGTCATCTGGCGGTCATAGACAAAGAGAGTCGTGACCGCCAACCTTTTTATTTGAAGATTTTATTTGAAGATTCTTTTCGAAGTTACTGAAACTTAAAACTTTTATGCGAGGATCTCAAACTTGTTTTTATTGATGCAAAAAAAAAATTGTGGATGACCAGCAAGCCTTTGGTTCCCGTCAAGTGCCAGATATATGAGGAAGGAAAGGAAAACTATAAGGTGCTGGCGAGATATTTCGGACCTCCCAAGAATATTCCTGCTTCCTACGAAGTAAAATCCCAGGTTTGACGAAACAGTGTTGTAAAATTGCGCCAAGAGTGTGTACATTTATGGGATAGTGGAGTCCAAATTAATGCCACTCCCAGTATTGCACCAGCAATTTGCAGTCATCCAAGGTCACACTCTTATACTTCAACCCAACGTGTCAAAATTGGATTCTTTTTGTGTGCGTAAATGTCCCATAAGTGGCGTGAGATAAGTTTTATGTTTTCAATTTCTTATGCTTCATTTAGTGTTTAAGTAAAATTTAAATTTTTTTTGGCAAACCAAAGTCAAATTTCCGTGGTCCGTTTTGTCCTTTTTTTTTGTGTTCTTCTAAATTCTCCCCACCCTCCCCCCAAACTGAGCTCAATCTGGGTAGGAAATAGTTGGGACTTAGGTAGTTTGTTCAGACCATGACCTGCGGGAATTCGATTAAGAGATTTCAACGTTTTTAAGTAATAGTCAATGTCGATTCGTTTATTTCTAGTCTTTTATTTATATATAGTTTTGTAATTTACTTTTTTTATATATTTTTTAAATCGCGGTTGCCAATTAATTAGAATTTCAATGATAAAACAAATAATTAAAACCAAATATTACTTAAATAAATGTGCTTATCCACGCTGAAAATGAATCCAAAGCGTTTGTATCATGTGCATAGACACGTGATGGGTCACTAAATTTAACTTTCAGGGGGTGCGGAAGGGTAAGTAACTGCTTTCGTCAATGGCTTGAACGGTGGAGACGTCATCATAGTTGGGGAAGTTCAGCTATGGCCACCGAACTTCCAGGTAGGGTGGGAAATAGGCCGCGCTGACATACATCTACAGCGCCCTCTCAATGTGGAAACGTCCGTCTGCGTCTAAAAGGAAAAAGAAGAAAGTTAATGTCGGCACGATAAATGTTTTTGTAGTAGGTAATGTTGTTGTGTGAGGACAAGAATCCTCACCATTCCGGCGAGCAGAGTCGAGCGAAGCAAGCGTGCCACGTTCCTCGCACACAACACTCTTTCCCCGTCTCAGTCCGTTCCTATCCAAAATCCCATCCATATCATTCTTCCTGTCACTATTCAGCTCCCAACGCCCTCTATAGCTCCACTACGTACCTATTACAACTTTCGTAAAGCGCTCTGCGACACGTAGGTCCTCACAATACCTGCACCTATCCGTATTCGTTAAGCCTAATCATATTAGTTTCCTCAGAAGACAATTTTGACAATTATCAACATTTTTTTCCAATCTAACTCAAGCCATAAAGCCTTTGAAAGTTCTTCGCGAGAATTTTTAGATTTAATCAATCCTTCATTGCTGAACGTTTTTCTTTGCGTACAAAACTTGGTCCCTCATTAGGCTTGCCACCCGTCCTCCTTTGAGGAGGACAGTCCTCCTTTATAAGGTGATGTCCTCCGTCCTCTACAAAAAGACAAATGTCCTCCACTCACAATAATTACTAAAACAAAAAATATCAAATTCCCACTTCTTAAAAAGTACGATTTTATTTACAAATGTGGCAGCAAAAATACATTAGAGTCAAAATTTTAAATTTTAAGCTGCTCTCCAATTTTTCTCTCCAAACATTAGCTAAAATCGTAGCTAAATTTTGACGTATGTAGAGTACGTTGTGAATATAACTGTCACATAGAACAGTTTTTCGTTGAAAATAACTTCTTTCAAAAATTCATCGACGCGAAAAAGTGTTATATTTTCAAAGGATTCTCATCGAGGTATTTATTGAAAAATCTCATTCTTATTTATTTTTCAGCAACACCAAAACACAAGAGAAAAAAACTAACATGATCTGTCAAAATTTAGTTTGAGAACCATTAATGGGCACCGCGCTAAATTTTGACAGATATATGAAGCACTGAAATGAAAATTTAATTTTTTAACTGAAGCAGGGTACCGCTTGGCTAAATAGATTTGCTTAAATTTTAAAGAGAATTTTGTATAATAATTGGGCAATATGTATACGCATTTTGGGTTTAAAAAAAAAAAGATTTTTTTAAAGTCCTCCACGAGATTTTCTAAAAGGTGGCAAGCCTATCCCTCATACAGTATTGTGTGCGAGAACTTTCCACCTGCAATAGTTTGCTTGCCTTGCAGATATTTATACATAACTGCAGCACAAAGAGGTCCATTTAAAGCAAACAAATAGTTGGCATTGAAAACTTATTCTGAACAAATTACAAGTTGCATGACATTCAAGTTTGACAGATGTCAAAATGACGGCCGCGAAGTGCAAAGAAACAAACATGTGATAACATCGACATATACTGTTTTTTTATACCCTCCACAGGAAGGTATATTCACTTTGTCATTACGTTTGTAACGCCAAGAAGGATTCACCGGAGACCTCAAAAAGTATATATGTACATATATTCTGAATCAGGATCACATTCTGAATCGATTTAGCCATGTCCGTCTGTCTGTCCGTTTGTCCGTCTGTCTGTCTGTCTGTCTGTTGAAAACACTATAGCGTCCAAATGAATTGACCTAGGCGAATGAAATTTTGTGAGAGGACTTATTTTTACCGTCGTCAGGTTGGTATTGAAAATGGGCTATGTCGGTTAAGTAGTTCTGGTACCTCCCATACAAAACCATTAGTATATCCATGTGTCTCTCCGCCTGTTGAAATCACGATAGCATCCAGACGAATCGACCTAGGCGACTGAAATTGTGTGACTGGTCTTAGTTTTACGGTTGTCAGGTTGGTATTGAAAATGATCCCTGTCGGTCAAGTAGTTCTGTTACCTCCCATACAAAGCCAATATTCGACCCATGTATCTGTCTGTTGAAAACACCTTAGCGTCCAAACGAATCGACTTAGGTGAATGAAATTTTGTGAGGACTTTTTTTAACCGTCGTTAGGTTGGTATTGAAAATTGTCTATGTCGGTAAAGTAGTTCTGCTACCTCCCATAAAAAACTAATATTAGACACACTCAAGGTATCAAAGCATCGGCCAGGCCGATGATAACACTTTTACTTGTTTTTAACTACGTTAGTGTGCTAAACTACTGGAAAAACACAAATTCCATCTTAAGGTTTTTTTTTCACCGCACCACCTCTTGCATCGTTCGGACTCGGCGTAAAATTGTAGTTCCCCTTCATTCGTCCCAAAAATAAAACTCAAACGAATGGCAGTGATAAGCTAGGCCTAGGGTGTCTACATCTACACGTCTGTTGCACCAAATATTTTTTTTAAATTTTTTTTTTATTTTCTTTTGACTTTTGTGGAAGTCATTGTATAGATACTTTGGAAAGGCTTTGCAAATTACTTTTCTTTATACTTTCTGATACTAGAGCAGTATTTTCTACATCACGTCACAGCAGTTGTAAGTAGTTGCACCAAAATCATGAATAATTGATCTTTATATTATCGTTGACGTCTCTATTTTGAATAAATTTCGTAAAATGTCATAGTGGAACTGGAAATTATAAATTTGATATTAATACTTTGCTTGTTTGCGGTTTTTATTTTATTCCGTTCTTTAATATTTGGTTACCTTACTTACCAGTTATTATGTTAAATTCTCAAGGTACGTATTATTTTGGGTTTAATTTACGAGCAATAAAAATAAGTTGTTTTGCGATTATTAAATTATTTATTGCTTGGTTATTTTGTTCGCTATCAAAAAATATTAAAAATATAAATTTTGTTTGCAATCGTGTTATATTCCCTGGTTATTTTGAAAACCCGGTTAATTCACTCCCCGTATTTGGTAGACAGACGTAAGCTATATGTTAATTCGACATTGTTAGGTTTTACAGAGACTGAAAACTTGACGTCAAAATCTTGCAACCAAAATTGTGGTTATGTATTGAGTGCCCTTTGGCATTGTCAAAGTTGACAAATGACAACAACTGCGAAATTTATCAAGTTCGCTGCTCAACTCTTTTGTTTTTCAAAATCGTTTTACTGAATTATTGAATTAATAACAGGGGAACAATGACAGGACAGTTCTTTCTCATGTAAATCAAGTGCAAATATTTTATCAACAACTATTGAAATTTAAGAAAAAAATATTTTTACAACTAATGACAAAAGAAACTGACGTTTAACAACGGTAATTTTAAATATTACTTTGGCATTATGAATTTGATAATATTTCAATAAAAACATGCATTTTTTATATGCTTTTATGTTTTTGTTCGATTTTGTTTGGTCACCTTTTCTGTCTGAATGCCATTTGTCTGCTGACATTTAACCTAGAGTCCTAAAGAGCTGTACGGTGCATAGCGATTGGTAGAAAGAATGAGAGGTACATTGTGTTCGTAAATCGTTCCATATTTTTTACAACTGTTAATTATTGTAATTAAATTTTTAAGGCAACACTACGAGTACATACAAAACAAAAATTATCCAAACGCGTGATTTATTTTTCCGGTAGGTAAGTAGTTAATGTCAATCATCGAAATTCTGTCTTCGCATTTCATTTCTTGAAAACATTTTTAAAGTTCGTGTTGTCACTCAATACTCAAAGTGTAACCTTAAATGTACCGAATATAAGTTTGTTTGTTTGTTAAAGGCGAGCTCGGGTCAGCTAGTGTGAAATAAATTGGTATACAAATGATATCGTAAGGCGGGAAAATAATGTAGCTTTTTTTTCTCTTCTCGAATGCTTGTAGTTCAGTCAAGAATAATAAAATGCATCTGTCATTTTCATTTATTACTATACAAAAGCGTTCTCTAGATATTTCGTAAGTTTTTCTCTTTGGGATAGAATTCATCTCCCCGCCACTGCCGTTTTGACAGTCTTTTCCATTTTTACTACAAAAGTAAAGGAACATACTTAAGCGGTCCATAGACACTACACTTGTGTCTGCACCGGTGTCGGTGTACGGAAATGTGTGCTGTGCACACCGATTTTGGTGTCAGACACGGAGCGAGTAAAATCAAAAGTTTTTGATTTTTGGTGTCGGTGTCTCGATCGGTGTGATGTGTATGGCGGAATGCCCCGTCTGTCAGAACACCGGTGCAGACACAAGTGTACTGTCTATGGGCCGCTTTAGTGAAACAGAATTTTTATTATTGTCTAGTTGTCACTTTACAAATTGTCACCTGTGGCTTTTGTCAATTTTTATGAAATAGGGCCCAGAAGTATTCGAAATTTCTATAGAAAATATGCTTAAAAAGCTAGTTGCTGCGAACCATTTTTGGATCAATAAAATATTAGTTATAAAATGTTATTCATTTATAAAATATCATTGACCTGGAACATAAAAAGCGAATGTAAGGGAACAAACTACTAAACCCCAAATTTTATAGATTTCTTTTTTAAATAAAAAGCATTCCTACCCAATCGTTGATTCGAATGGGTTGCTGAACTCTCCCATTGATGTTATGATTTGTGCCTACTGCCTACACAAGGAAATCAATATCCGATAAATCAGTAAATTTGCATTAATTCAACAGATTATTCAGAAGTGGAACCCCCAAAACATACACACCTTAATGAGGTTTATTCAATCAACTTTCTAAACAAAAAAAAAAAAAAACATTTAGCATAAACATACATTTTTGTTTGCTTCGAATTATGCATCATCATCAAACTTCACATAGATATTGAATTATTTTTTAGCAGAGTATAACAGTAAATATCTCATCCATCAGTAATGTGCTCGTACAAACACTTTACTACCCGTACCTACTATGTTACTATTAATCTTAGTGTTAAGTATGACGGCAACTTTCTTTCTGATATCGGTCATAATGCATACCAGTTGTATGACAGACTTGGTTTAGGTGGCATTAACCTTTCTTCCGTGCAGATACTCGTATATGTTAAAAGTATCGATTGGATAGCAAGTACATATCTCGTATATATAATTTCATGACAAATGCGGTCTGTGCGAGACTATTATTCGATGTGAATGAAAGTAAAAGTTTCGTTACGCATTTGTGACAACGATGACATTTCAAATTTAAATTAATCTCCATTGAATGGAATAAAAAGGAATGTCCAATGGAGAGAATGGCTGAGGTAATGATTTGTTTTTGTTTTTACTTGTTGGCCATGTTGTTCTATTAAGAGAAACTTAAAACAGTATTTCACGCATTGAATAGTGAGGTCTTAGAAAATTGTCAATAGTTAAGTGCGGGAGGCTTTAGTGTGAGATGAATTTATAAATTAGGAAGCTATTTAGTTTGCTCGAATAATGGGATGAATCTTAACTGCTTATGATTAAGACTAGGCTGGGCGTAAATTCCTTTCCTGCATATGTTAGCAGGGGCTTTGAATGTTGGCGCACGCTTGGAGCCACATAATTTGTTCTCTCATTAACGGATATTAGTACATGGTCCGGCAGAAAGGTCGAACGTTTTTTAAATGGCTAGCACCTACGCCTGTTGGGACGACAGCTGTACGGTAGGTACCTAGGTTTGCGAGGTATTAGCATATTTTTATCAATTGAAGCCATGCAGCCGTGGATGATAGAGCACCTTATTTTTGCCAACCGACAATTTCATCCGAAATAATGCGTCAGTCACAGCAGTTGAGCGTGAATTTCGTCGCCAATTTAACATCCAATCGAGCTGTTCCCACGCGAAATACCATTTTTCGTTAGATTGAAGCACTGCGTACACGAGGACGTACAGAAGACCTCCAGGTTCCATCAGGGGCTCCACGAATGGTACGAATTCCTGAAAATATCGAACGTGTTCGACAAGGCTTCCTGCGTAGTCCAAGTCGATCTGCTCATCAGCGTGCTGCTGAACATGGGCATCAACGATCTTCGGTAAAGCGTATTTTGCATATAAATCTGCATTTCCACCCCCACAAATTGGCCATTGCGCAATAAGTGCAGCCTGGGGATTACACAACAACGACTGACCTTCGCGGATGATATGGAAATACTTTTAGAGAACCTCATCTTGTTAATGAGTAATAAAGCTCATTTTCATCTCAATGGCGATTATTTCCTATGGGGTCAGCTCAAGGCACGTGTTCACGCCGAACAGTAAAAGCGTCGAAGGAAATTATTCTCGTGGAACCCGCCCAAATGGACTGAGAAATGTCGGAAAGAGTGGATGCCAACTTCAAAGATCGCCCCAGAAGTGCATCGCTGACCACCACATGACAGATGTGATTTTCCACACTTGATTTTCTCAATCATATTAAAAAACGCAAGGTTTTTCTCTTTAGTTAGAAAGAGCTTCAGGATTAGGAAGACTACATTATTTTAATTTAGAAGCTAAAAAATAATAGGATGGGAACTATCGTCACCATTTTGACGGAAACTTGACAATGGGTAAATCCTGTGAAATTTATCAAGCGATAAACAGATCCAACCGATTTAACTTAAATTCTTCGAGTGATTTGCGTTGACAGAATTTGCAGAAGGAGATTTGACAGCGAACACAAAGAGCTGTACATCGGTCTTGTACAACGAGCTGTACAACGACATCAAACTGGCTAGGACGTGTAGATTCGGTGGACACCAGCGCTACGGTCCTAAGAATCTGTATAGGATTAGATCAACCCCGAACTTTAGCACTACAAGAAAAGACATTCCAATTAATGGATAAGAACCCCTAAAAGCTTACAGCACCTAACCAACTTTATAAAAAAAAAATTGGGAGTCCATACGAACCCTTCATGTCATGATTGAAGAAAATGAAGAAGCCAAGAAGGTAACAATGGTAAGCCGCAATTAGTGTTGTGAAATCGGAAGATATATTAGGGTACATGTCATAACGCCCGGTGCCATAGCGCCCAATATCCCCTTATCGTAGTTCACAAACTGATTGAAGTCTCGAGTTAAAGGTTCTTCACGAAACCATTCTTACACTGATATAATCGAGGTCTTACAACGCATAATATAGTTAAATCAAGGAGTTGTTCTTCTTTTGACGGTGTTCAATCAAAAGACCTATCTTCTTCATATATTTTTGTACTACTCACTTGGGCTTTACTAATTTGTTTTTATGTTGAGTTTTGGCATTAAACCTCAATATCATAGATATAGTACATCTTCCAACAAAAATCCTCTTATTGTGCAAATCGTTTTGAACACCTTCTCAGCAACTCGTGGACATCATTTCGGCGAATATATCTTATGTGCTGTAATCATAACTTGATTACAAGATGCTGATGATCATGACAGCGATAATTACTTACTGACATTGACATCGCTTGATCTTGAAATGAGATGATTCGTTCTGCTAAGTTAATTCCAAAATTAAGTTATTACCTTTCCGGCAATTCCAGAGCCAGACAGCCGACAAATACGTCTTTAAGCTATTGTAGTCACACTTGAACAAAAATTACCTCCTTAGTGTTTAGATATTCTTTCTCAGCAATTTAATAAATTATATTGTGCAAGAAAAACGGCGCAATGTCATCAACATAATTCTCGAGCAAATATTCCCTCTTCACATAATTAAATTCAAAATGTTATCTGCAAGCTGAACATTTTTTAAACGCAACCTCTGCTTTAAAAAAATAATAATTATCATCGCCACTTCAATTAAGCAATTTTAGCGTCAACAGTTTACTTATTTTAAGCTTATAGTAGGTATAGGTCTTGTTGGACAACTTCAAACTTGCTGTGTGAACCCGGAACGACAAAACGATTGCAATCTTTGAGTTAATTTGGCACAGTCGCTTGCAATGCGATGATCTGAATCTCAAAGTAATTACAAAGCTCGGTGGCACGACGCCATGCCTCAATGAGCATATTAAGTCACATTAGCACTAGGATTTTATAATAACTCCGAAAAGAGCGCAAAGAAAGTAAATGTTATGTACATGGGTATCTGACATGACTATGTACGTAAATGTAAATTAAATTCAAATGAAAATGAAACTTTAAAGTTTATTTTTTTTGTCTACTTTGACACCGAAATTTCGGTGAAAGTTTATTTTCGTTTCGATATTTTTTTATCCCACACTTTGATGATTAACAAAATTAATATTCTACATGCGGAACTGGATAAATATTTGGTGACTTTAGAATAATTATGAAGCGATACGTCAATTATTGTTCATAGGCAGTATGAAAATTGCAAAAAAGAAAAACAGACTTTTCTGTCAAGCCAAGTCAATAGTGGGTAAACATGAGGGTTGTGTTTGCACTTAACCTAGTGCCAATAATCGTATGTTGACAGTTAAAACAAAGTCAAAACAGAAGTGTTTATCGCTTTGGCTGAGTAGGTACTGGCTTTTGTCTGTTGTTTTGCTTTCACTTTTACGGTGGATTGGCAGGCAAGGCAACCCACACACAGCCAGAGTTTTGGCAGAGAACTTAATAAATAAAGTACAAAGCAGGGTTGCATAGACTTGCACATTGACGTCAATATAACGGGCAGGATTTTTATGCGAGCAAGAGATTAATATAGTTACAGTATGTACACATTTTAGAACCATTCGGTATTAATGACGTGGAACATCAACATTAACAAATGTTACCCATATTACGATGACATTTTCAACATACTGCGTAAAATGTGTTCTAGTTTTGTTGCTGTTTTCAATTTATTCCGCCGAACTTCAGCTGTTCAAGTTGTTTCTGTTGTCTATGTTTCTGGGTTGATTCTTTTCTCTCATTATTTTAAGAACTTCCTACAAAATGGAAACATTGTAACCCTTGTGCCTACGCAAGTCTTCAAAATAAGACTGGTTGGTTTCCACAGTCAGTTTTTGACTGCAAAAGCATAAGTTTCGGCAAACATTGAGCAAAGAGTGTGACTTAACTGTGAACGCTCCTAAAGGAAGATATTTAGAGCGTGATGATTCTTAGTCGTCGTCGAAGATAATTTACTGGCTTTTGTGATGGCATTGACATTGAGCACGAATCCAATGAGGGTATCGAGATCGGGACAATATTAGGCGGTTTAGTCTACACGAATATGGAACTAGCAGAGGGCAGTACTCACCAGCTGCAGTAGTTAGGGAGTGTTTCTGTGAAGATTGGTCAAAATTTGACAAAGGGTCGCGACACATTCTATACAACAAACTAATTCAAAGTCTTATATCTAGAAAATCACCGAACTGATTGAGGTCAAATTGTTAGGCAAGTTTAGATTTTGGCCCGGAAGTGTTACTATGAGGATTGATGGGCGGGTAAAGCTTGTGTCTTAGTAAATTGCAAAAAACACCTCTTATCCTTACATCGCTTGTGGAAGCTCTGACATAAAGGCATTTTTAGAAATAGTCGCTCAAGAGTTGTCGCTCAATAAATCGACAGTAGTCGCTTGAACTTGCCGCTCTGTCGCTTGGGCACCTACCTACAACAATTTATATATACCGGAAGAGGAAAGTCACAACTATAAAGTTGCATTTTACGGGTCCCAGGGTCATATCAGTAACGTATTTTCCATGTAGGTTGACGGCCGCATATTCACAAAAGTCGAAACGTAAAAGGTATTTTTTTTAGGGGTTTGGTTTTTAAACAACACAGTTTCTACAGATTGTCAATTTGACAGCTGAAAGTTGATTTGTGGTCAGTACGTTTTGCTATTTTACGATGAATAGAATATCGCCAGAAAAACGCGTGCAAATTGTGCAAACTTAATTTGAAAACCATGGTTCGGTTTGCCAAACTTATCGTGCGGTACGTCCATTTTACAGTCGACATAATCGTCTATCTAAGCAAGTTATTCGGAACACGATGAATCGTTTTCACACCACGTACACTCTAGTCGATAATATCTACGGTATTGCTTCTGTGGAGCGCAGTGTTGAGGAGTATTCGAATGAGTCGATTGGAGCTATGCCCATCCACTTTGTAGAAGATTTTACGGAAAGATCTTGCTTTAAAAGCTTATAAGATCCAGCTTGTGCAAGAGTTGAAACCGTTTGATCATTATACGCATCGTAGGTTCGGTGAATGCGCCGGAAAAATTAGTCAGATTGATCCTCATTTTCAACGCAAAATTTTGTTCCAATTTTTGGTTAAATGGATATGTAAACAAGTAAAAAGTTTTCTGTTTTTGGCTTCGAATGCTACTTTAAGTCCAGGAAAACCATAATTCTATCTCTATTATTCGATTTTATTTATTTCAAAGTATTCACAGACTTGTTTAAAAAATATCTTTTAGAATACATAATTTACTGTTTCAAAAAGTGGCATGGACCTTGGAACTTTTGAATTTGCGACTTTCTCAATGGGTGTTACAAACGGCTTTTTCCAAGATGATGTCAGTAATGATTTATTGAGAATATTTCGTAATACATTTTGGGCACATATAGTTTTCTTGGTTGTAAACGGAGGGTATGGTTGAAAAATCTGTTACGAAAAGATACTGATATTTTCGAACACGATTTTATTTATAGAACATTTTTTTTCATTACAAATACATATGTACTGCTGCTCCAATGTTTTCTAAAACGCATCACTCTAAAAATGACAAGCTCCAAGGAAGTGGGTTAATTAGATTTGTTTTAAAATTGGCCAATTTTTTTTTTGTTTTGATCCAACTACAACGCATTTAATTTTCTTTTTTGTATCGCCAACAAAAAACCGGATATACGGTTGCTGCATTATTCGATTCATTTCGTTGACTCGATTTGAGAAAACAAATGCTGGGCGGAATTATTATAAACTCATTTATATTAAGCTGCCAGTTAGCAGGGCAATGGTCGCTGAATTGGTTTTTTTTTCAGTTCATAAATTAAATGCAAATGGTGCCTCCTCACATTGAGGGTAGAGTAGAGAAGACATTTGTAACAAGTTTGATACTGTAGGTCAATGAATTCGTTCAAGACAATCAAGATGCGATTTGGACAAGTTTAAATGACCTTACAAAATTATATATATATATTTTTTTTTTGGGAAACTTCCAGCATGATAGGTTGCCTTTCCGCCATAAATATAATAGTTTTAAGTCAATACTGGTCAAGAAGAAATATCCTGTAGTGTCTCGAAATACTATATAAATTGTTTGAAGTTTAGTTTATGCTAACTTTGTATAAAATGTCAGTTTTAAGAACATAAAACTTTACTTATACGAAACTATAGAACTGGACGGATGTCGTTTGTTTAAGATATAACATTTGGCGACGAGGATCAGAACCCGCAAAAGATAGGTACCAAGTATGAGTTGAGTAAGTAAAACGTAATGCGGCTTAATGATGAGCGCAAATTAGTTGAATTTATTTTTTTGTTGATATCTGACTCAATAAATTTGAATAGATAGCTCAAAAGATGGAGCACAAACAAAAATAATAATACTCGCTGTTTCAATAAATTTGGAACAGGAGAAAGAAGTTGTATGTAAGCTCAAAAGATGGAGCAGAAAAAAAATAATACTCGCTGTTTCAATAAATTTGGAACAGGAGAAATAAGTTTTAAGCTCAAAAGATGGAGCATTGAAAAGACTGATTCAATTGCTTTGAACATGAAAAGAACTTGTTCGCCCAAAACGTTGGGGCATTATATTAAATCAGTTATTAGGCATTTTGACATCCTACTTTAAAGTTAAAAAAGTTTAATTTAATTTTGAAAAAGAAAAGAGTAGATGTAGTGTCTCGAAATACTATATAAATTGTTTGAAGTTTAGTTTATGCTAACTTTGTATAAAATGTCAGTTTTAATAAAATAAAACTTTACTTATACGAAACTATAGAACTGGACGGATGTCGTTTGTTTAAGATATAACATATCCTAATGGGTAATCTATATTTGTAAACATTTGATGGGGAAATCTGTCAGATCAACAATTATATTACAGTATACCTAGGTACGTGTCTCTACACCACGAAAGGTTTTAATAAAATAATAATCACAGGGACAATAAGGAGATTTTGTATTCCGGTGATACCGCCTGGAAGCAAATTCGATGTCATGAATGCAATTTTGAAAGGTTGCTGTAGTACTTATCAGGTCATGGGTTAGATTAAAGTGGTGGTCAGGAAAAGCCGAAACAAGCCCTTGTATTAGATTATTATATGGGTATTCCAAAAAAAATGCATACAAGTTGTCATTAAAATCTCAGATAATTGTAAATTTCTTATTGATTCTTAAAGTACAGTGTAGGGTAGGTATGGAATAGCATATTGGGTAAACGGAAAACTCCAAGCCCTTGCTGACACGTTCGTCCGACAAACTTTCGAGAGTATAACTATCCTGAGAAAGATTTCCAGGTCAGTTCGGACACGGATAAAATTGTAAGTTGCTACCTTCGTCCCAAAAAGAAGAAAAATCTGAGTTTATTTTTTACACCAAATCTTATGAATACTGGGTCCGCGTTACGAGTTCTACACAACACGCACGATACATGCTTCGCTGTGATTATGTGCCAAAACCCCTTTCCCGGTGGTTTGTTGTAGTGGTAATTCGTAGGCAGGTTTTGACATCATGTATTTTCTTTCTTGTGATCAGAGTTGAGCTCACAGATTTTTCAATCCTTGCGATTCTTGCCCATTAATTGCTGTAGGTATTCGAATTCGGTAGTAGGGCGGTAGAGCGGTAGAGAGTAACTAGAGCTAAAGATCAAGAAAACCATAGTTGTGCGCACGTGCAATATGTGACCAAATTAAGACCGGTAGCGATATACAGCGTAATAATACGAACTTTCCAAAACCTGTCGTATTGGATAGGTCTTCTTTATGCATCATTTCAAAATGTCAACTACAAGGTGGCGCAAGAGTTGTCACCCGATGTTCTTTGGCTGTAATTTTTTTTACAAATGAAAAACGTTGGTTCTGGACTATGTTTATTTGATGTCTTAAATTTTTTTCCATTAAGGCGAGATATTGATATCGACTAAGGCCTACTGTCCACATAGCTGAACTTCATGTTCATACTCACGCTTTCGCCATTTGCATCTTGTTGTACGCTTCCTTGCAGCTGGCATACAAACAAACAAAGCTCTATCCACGGAGCGACAAAATACGCTTGTCGTCATTTGCAGCTTGCATTGCCGCTCCGTGGACAGTGGTTCGTTTGTTTATACGGAAGCTGCAAGCAAGCGTACAACAAGATGCAAATGATGAAAGCGTCGTGCAGCTACGTGGACAGTAGTCCTTAGGCCTAGCTGCACTTCATACGCACGCTTTCTTGTTGTACGCTTGCTTGTAGCTTTCATATAAATAAACGAACAACTGTCCACGGAGCGGCAATGTAAGCTGCAAATGACGGCAAGTGTATTTTGCCTCTCCATGGACAGTGCTTCGTTTGTTTATATGCCAGCTTCAATGAAGCTACAAGCAAGCGTACATCAAGATGCAAATGACGAAATTCTGGTTCTTTTTACGTTGCTCGCTCAGCTACACAAAACTGAAAAAGATCCAGAAAAACATGGCTGCCATGTATTCTGTCAAACACTATCATGAAATTAAGTTCACTAAAAACATTTTTTTCGTCTAGTAGTCGAATTTGCAACTCAAAGTACCTAAAGCAGGCAGCTAGATGACAAATGCAGAAAAATGCAAACAAAAACCTCCCTCCTACGATAATTTGGCATTTCTGTCGCGCTGGAAGCAACAGAAACAATCAATATAGACTTGTTTACGTTCTGTCAACAGTCATTTTTCTGTTGCTGAAAACAGTTTTTTCTTTTCCTAATTCTGTTTCTGTTGCAAATGTATGGGATCATGTTGTGGCTCATAGCTTATGCACTGTCTGCACTTTGTAGGAGAACATTTTAGCCACGGCTACTCCAGGTCGACCAGACCTGGCAGTATCTCTTGTTGTCCCATACTCTTCTAGGCGAGCGGCTCTACGTCGTAGTGTTTGCCGAGTTGGTGTCGGACGATCGACAAATCTGCGCCGAAATTCACTCTGCGCCAAAACCACGAAGGAATTATTCCGTAAAAAAATCGAAACAATTATTCCGCGTTCTTTAGGAGCATATCGATTCATGCCTTGTTGACGTGTATTTTGTATCTGTTTACTTCACAAATGTCAAAGTAAAATTGACATTTGCCGCCATTTGCAAAAATTATAACATCTTCCGATAGTGTGATGATGACTTTTGCGCCACTTTGTATTTATGCACTCACACTCGTATCCGCAGTGAATTGTTTCGTGTGCGCTTTGGAACCAGCTTCATTAATAAGTAGCTACATTAAATGTCAAACACGATTTAGTATTACCAATAGTAGTACACCACTCATGACGGATAAAAAGATGCACCTCGATGATATACATCTCTCGCGACCTTTAAATAAATCATAGCTCTGTTTCAGTGCTGAAGGCAGCAGCCCCATAAATCACCAGTTCTGAGTCACAAAAACAAAATGCTAAGCTACCCATTACATCACAGCATTCAGTGCATACTGTCGGCATTGTTTTTACGACCCATATGGAATGACGCCCTTTCTAACAGAATCGCACTTTTGAAGTTGGTACTTAATTAAGCGGCTGCTCTTTATCTGTACTCAATTGGGTAACATTTGCAATTAAGCAAATATCACCATATGGCAGACACGCAAATGATGGATTGCTGATGGATATAGTAGATATCGTCACGAGATACATATATATCTCATCAGCAGCAGATTTTATTATTAACATACAAAGACAAGAAATTGTTGTCAAGTCAAGGTCGCGTAGTAAAATCTTCTCCATTATGTCTGTTTGCGAGACAAGAAAATCCTGCTAAGATCTTGGTGCGATACGAAAGTTTTCTACATAAATTTGCAATTACTTAGTTCGCATATCGCATCTCCTTGATGGGGCTGCGATGCGGTGTTAGATGCCGCTCTGCGAACACCTGCACCGCACCGGCCGGTCGTACTGTGTACTGTTTTCTCCCCCTGAGGAGGACGACACTTTTCCCACTTTTCCTACCTTACACACGAATCCACTTTGTTAGCCCAGCGAAAAATCGTCTACATAGATTTCTCTGACAAATAATATACAATACGCACTGACATATACGTCAAATGGGACTTGTTTTCTAATATCTAAGCTGTTCGTATAGATATTTTTCGCAAAATTCGTTTCATTTGCTTTGCGCAATTCCAATTCATCTCTGTGCCAATTGGTGTGAGCGCACGCGTGCGCAATGCACATTACCACAAGTACCACGTTAATCGGCACGGCTAATGGCTTAGCTGGACTTGACTTTATAATTTTATTCGCTGCGAAAACTGGTTGCAGATTCGGCCCGACTCCTAACTAATGGTCGAACGGATTTGCTTGAATCGAATAACATATATCGAGAGAGTTATTCGACTGTTGTCTTTTATAATACATTTGTCTATTGGGTAATTTGTGTAATGGGATTTTAATGTATTTTTTGTTGTTGCAGATATAGGGAGTGGTGGACGTCGTGTGGTGCATATATATTTGTAAGGATTTTGAACTTTTTGAGCCATTTATTTATGTTTTGTCTATTTTTGTTTGCAGGCGTCCACGGATATAATCTGGAAAAATGTTAAATTGTACCGACTTGGCATGTGTGCTGCATCATCATCACTTCTATGCGCATTTACATCAATTGAAGCATCATCTGCAAGATGACGATAATAATGGTGAGTTTTTTTGTATTTACCTTTGCAGATAGTTTTTTTTTTTTAAATCATTATTTGATGTGTGTCATACAAAATGTGTTTTTTTTTTTTTCAATTGCGAAACCGCAAAGTTGAGGTTTTGCAAATGTGCGCTACAAGTTTGTTTTGCTTTTATGGTCACATTTAATTATTTTGTTAAATGATCTATTCGCGTGCTGTCAGTAGGTCGGACTTTCAACTGTTACGAAACGTAAAAAAAAAGAAAGGAAATATATATAAATATGTACACTAAATAGAGCTAATTTGTACTTTTGTTATGGTTTGCCATGCCATGAACATTATTGTTATTGGTAGATTAGTTTTTGTTTTTATATTTGAGATACAATGTCACATGCTTAACAATTTCACAAAGTTCAGAATTTGAACATTTTCCAGGTCAGATCACGTACTTCCAGTGCGGACGCGATCAAAATTCACGAAATTCGATCTTAAGGTTTTCAACATCGGCCAACGAAATAATTTTTAGCTTATAAAAATTTGTTTTTAAAAATAGTATGGTATTCTACGATAAGTAGATACCTATAGTTATACATACTGCTAGGTTCCACATTTCACTTTCACTCGAAATGAAATCGGAAATGAATTTTTGTGTTCAACATTTCACTGTATTCGATTTCGATTTCAAAATTTTCGGAATTGAGACAAAGTGAAATTGTGATTTCGAAAAAATTTCCGAGTTTCCGAACCGCTCCAAATGCAGAACACTGAAAACGAATTCACTCGATTTGCAATTTCGATTTCACTCGATTTCTGGAACCTAGCTGATAGTTTATTCCAGATTACGGGTTTTTTGTTTAACACATATTAGCACAACATCGTCTAGTTTCTAGTACATAATAGCCCTGACAGAGGAACGCTGCAGCTAGATTTCTAGCGCCAGCGCCAAAGTGACATTTGATTTTGATTACTTTTCTGACAATTTTAAGATTGGACCGACGTATTATTTAGAAAGTTGCAAACAAAAAAATAAAGTGCATAACTGGGTCTCACGAAACTTTCTCTTTTATTGCGAATCTCGCTGAATGTCAGAGTAATTTCAAATTGTGGTTGCTATTGTATTTGTATTGGCACTGAAGATTTGGGCTTTAAAAAATATAGGTACATACCGTGTTTGAATACAGATCGGAATTTGGGTAGTAATATTTTTGAGAAATATTTATAAAACGGCTTTATTTGCATTTTTTTGAGAAAAACCAAGTACGTGAACTTGTTAAGAATGCTTACTTACTTACTTAGATGACGCTACAATCCGGGGTGGGCCTGGGCCTCAACCAACACGCCTCTCCAGTTGGCACGATCTTTGGCTAACCGCCTGCAGTTGCGTACTCCATGTCCATGATTATGCGCCATAAACAGGACTGGGATGATGAGGGTCTTATATAGAGCCTCCTTGGTATTTCTCGACAAGGCCTTACTAATCAATTGCCTTCTTAGGCCAAATTAACAGCGGTTGGCAAGTGTAATTCTTCGCTTGGTTTCTGATGTGATGTCGTTTTCAGAATTAATAGCGGAGTCTAGGTAGGCAAAGCCCCGACCCGAACTACCTCAAAATGCTTATATGTATTAGAATGTTTATGCTGTCTTAAATATGTATTTCGATCAAAATCTTTAGAGCGGTTTTTTGTAAAATTATGCAAACAAATATTACGATTTTGGGTTCGAAAAGCACTGTTCTTAAACCGTTTAGCTAAAAATTGAGTACAAGGTATTGTTAAGCATATAAGCATTGCAAGTTACATAACATTCAGGGCTATCGGCAATTCCGGGGGATAAAATTCCCCCCGAACATTTTTTGTCCCCTAGAAAATATTCCTCCTATCGTCAATCTCCATCGGAATTTATTTCCCCCGGAATTTTTCGAAAATATGTTCGAATGCATTGACAGTTGTCAATTGTGATTTATTCAGTTGTCATTTAAGCTCATATTTGAAAATTGAAAGTAATTTGCAAATTATTTGGGTTAAGCCAAGGAATTGTGGTAATTTTAGTAATTGCAAAGATGCAAATTGGATTTATCCTAATTTAAGTAAAGAAAGTGTTCAATTCAGTGAAATATAAAAGAAAATATTAAGGTTACAACATTCACAGCGCAGCGTTTAGATTGCCGAGCAAGAAATTCAACAGGCAAAAAAAAAAACAGAACAACTTTAACAGATACATCCAATCCCTTGGAGTTACCACAGGCATTGTTAGTGGAAATTAAATTGCGTTGTAATACAGTTATTAACATACGATATTTATTAGATTTTTCCAGTACTAAGGGTAAAAAAAAAACAATTTTTAAATATTTGATGGGTTATTTCTCGGACAATCAACCAAAACCAAAAAACATTCGCATCGGTCGTCAAGCTAAGTGCATGCCTGCGGTTCTTTGCAGAAGGTGGTTACCTGACAGGAGTCCAATCATGAGTCAAACTTATACATCCTATTTGCTCCTATTCGTAGTGAAACCGTCGGCAATGTCGAGATTTGCATTCAATAAATTTACACTGAGTACGCCAATCCTATGCCACTTTTATTTCCTTTGTTAAAATCAAACAAAAAATAAAAAAATGCAACAGATTTTAAACTTATTTTCATAAAAACTGCCTACATTTTTCAATTTCCACCTGCAAATTTACGAAGGAAATATTCCAGGGGGAATTCAATCAAATTCCGGGGGGAGTTTTTGTTCACGATACCAATTTATTCCGGGGAAAATTTTTCCTTTTTCGAAATTCATTGCCGATATCTATTTTTGAAAAATGGGAAATGTTTCGGGGGAATTTTGTTTACGATAGCCTGAGCTCGCAATATCTAAATACGAAGTTTGAAGTTGAAGTTTAGGTGGCAGTCCAATGGGACAGGCAGAAATACGGACGTCCAGAATTGCGAGATCCACTTTTTGGAGTTCCCCTATCATCGTTATATCAGAATTGATTAAAATCTCGAGTTCGAAATTTTGTACGAAAACAATACCTACATATCTTGTGTGTACGAGAAAGTTAAATATGGAAGTTTGAATTCTTATTTTACCTACCATATTTATTTTCAATTTGTCTTTTAAACTTTCACTTTTGCTTTCTTTTTTAAGTTCGGTTCCCATAGGGACAAAACGGAACCTTACTGTTTTCCCTATGAAGACTGAAATTTGCACACAAAATCAGCTACAACCCCTGGTTTATATGGAGTTTGACATGCAGCTAGCTAGCCATCTAACCGTAAATAGAACGCGGTCAATTTAAAAATAGGAACTTGACCTACAACTCTGCTTTTAATACCTGCGTTTTGGGAGGAAATATGTATAGTTTTAAAATCTATTACACTTTTTTCAAATCTACTATATATATTTTTTTGGGTACTTCTCTTTTTGCAACAGCATTAGCATTCTCTTGTTTAAGCGTAACCTGTATCGTAAATTTTAAGTTTTTTTTTAACCGATTGGATGATTTATTCATTTATGGGGCTTTTATTAAAAGTCCATGTTCACTATCGCTATATGACATTTAACTGATGTCTTTATCTTAGGTGGCGCCTACATTCCAGGTTGGGCATACGCCTCTACTAATTAGGCTCACCAGTTTACGCGGTCTATGGCTAACTGTTTCTAGGTACGCATTCCAAATTTTTATTTTAGATCTCCTACCACTCCTTATATTTATATCCCACCGATGATGTCTTCCTATACAGCGTTTTCCCTTCCAGTTAAAATGATTTTTGGTCGATTTTTTGACTTATCGCGCCTAAAACCGCACTGGTAGCAGCCAACCAGATCGTTGATAAATCCTGTTTCCAGTATACGTTATCTTGTATATGAAACTTTAAGCTGTGGGTGCATTAAATAAAGGAGGCCCTCTCTTATAAATTGTGAAAGCGATGCTGGGGTCCTATATATTAGGCTTTTGGACTTGAAAAAGGAGCCACATTTGTTTTTCTGTTTAGCTTTTTAGGCGAATTGGTCTAATGAATATTCAATATTCATGCCTCCACGGATCTTCGTGGGGGTAGTCAAATGACCACCAGTCTGCTGCATTTCTTAGCATCGATGACAGTAGTCTTCAGTATACTCGACGCTAGTGGCATATGACTTACCAAAGGCTTGAGTGGCAAAGATTATAGCAGTTTCCCGCTATTGTAGTCGTAGCATGTCAAGTCTCTTCACATTAGTCCATTCTGGTAGCGTCTCAGATATCCTTAGACAAGACATTCATGCAAGACAATAAAGCTCATTGTTACTAATGACTCAATGCTGAGCATCGTGTGAAGTTCCAATAAATCACCATGTGAACTTCGGTCTGCCCTTCAAGCTAAAAATTGTTTAACGCTTTCTGGGGAATCCCGCACCCAACCTTTATAAATCACACTCGACCTTACCTAGGTCCGAAAAGATTACAATAGTTAAGGCAAAGACAGCCCCAATCACTTGTAAACAATTGTTCTCTGTTTTTTTAATCCAACTATGTACATACTTGACAAAGTGATGACACGATTATTTTTGATCGCTATCAACGGCACGGCTATGCCACCATCACGGTATATACCGGGTGAAATCAAAATCTCTTGGGCAGGGCCACCTGTTGAATTATTCAAAAGGCAGAAACCTTGCGTCTGACGGCTTCGCACTGAATGACCCCTCGCATCAGGGTCTATAGGTGCAATGCGTACAATATTGTATTCCAAAGTAACTGAAGCTGAAATTTGTAATTCGCTTAATTGGGTTATTATGCCAGTTTAATTGTCAAATTCAATAACAAAGGTGACCCTTCCTTTTTATTAGTCATCTATTATATTTTCCATAAAAATTTGGCATTTAATATTAAAAAAAACGCTGTATAGTGTTTCCTTTTTTTTTGCAATTTCACTTTATACTAAGCTGTTAAAAAAAACTGTACAAAAAAACATTATAAACGGAATAACATTCATACAGACCGCATGCTCACCTTGACTCAGTTAAAGGTGCGTGTTGAGTGCTGCTCGAGTGAGCGCGAGCAAATGCCTGAAAGCATCGGTTCTCATATTATAGCTTCAGGTGCTTAATAAGGCATCAAATTGATATTGGTAGCGTCACATCCGCGTCAGAAAATCGATCCGAGTCATCTAAGATTATGAGTATAAGCGAAAATAATTATACGATTTACGAGTAGGTATTGATCTTATATTTACTCGGACTTAAGTAGGTATGTATTCGTTACTGCACTATTGGCAATCTGGAGAATGGGTAGAATTGTTAACAACTGATGAGAGTGACTCTTACTTTTGTCCTTGGACAGCAGTGAGTATGCACTTTCAATTGAAGATTCTTTTATGAAGGAGTAAAAATCTCGCGATCTTATGATACCGGCTGAAGGCAAGACAATAATTGTATTTGCGTTTGTTATAAAGGAAAAAAATGCTGTTGTCGGCCATTTTATTTGTAATATGCTATAATAATTGAAGATGTGCGTGTAATCCTCATTTGGTTCCAATCAACTAGTATGATCTCGAAACTTGAAAAAAAAACTCTTCTGAGAAAATGCTGAAATTCGATTAGCAAAAGTTTTCTTAAATTTAGCATGAAGGATTTTTTTGGCCGTAAAAAATATAAGACATAATTTTCGGAAGCCTTAAAATGATGAGCTGTCACCAAAATATGTACACCTAGTTGTTTAAGTTACTCGTAATCCTTTGAGTGTGTGCTCCTTGCAGTCCCAATTGGAATATTTTTTTGGTTGTATTGTATGTATCATTTCAAAAAGACGAATGTTGAACATAGTTCTTGGACGATATTCGTCTCAGTAGTTAAGGTGGCGCTACAGTCCGGGGTGGACCTGGGCCTCAACCAACAAGCCAGCACTATCTTTTGCCAGCTGTCTGAGCTGTGCTCTTCCGCTACTGCGCCGTCCTAAAGACTAAGATGACAGCGATTAGCAAGAGTTATTCTTCGTTTAATCTCAGCGATGGCGTCATTGACTGAGTCCATACTAAATTCCTTAACAACCTCAATGTTATATCTGTCTATAGTGACATTCTGCCCCAGACGTCGGTGTTGGGTGTCCTGTCTTGATGACAGCATATACTTTGTCTGCCCTCATTGGCCGAAACCCATATTCGCTACATCAATACTTACAAACGCGCCAGTGACATCACGATTATGTCGATGTCGTCGGCGTAGGCGAGTAGATGGACGGACATTGAAGGTCTCGGTGAGTTGTCTAGCGACCTTAATTCGTCTCATTATCGACGCTTTTACTATCAAAAAATCAAAAGTAATCTTAAAGAACGGGGCCTACCGAAAAAATCTTTCTTTACAGAGGAGTTTGGCAGGTATGTCAAGACTAGAAAACAGGAAATGCATACAGGTGATTAGTGACATAAGCGGATTTAAAGTCCCTAAAGAGAGGACGAGTTTCAATTTGGGCTACTTAAGTTTTTTCCCAGGATATATCCAATCAGGTTGTATTTACTAAAAGTTTTAGGCGTTCACACCAATGCCTTCGTGCAGTTGAAGTGTTCTCCTTTCTTGTGGACAGGTCAACGATGCTACGATTGCATTTTTCAGGCATACCTTTATTCATCTGTACAAATCTTAGCAATGAGCTTACTTATGCTCTCTGCCAATCAACATTTAAAGTGCCCTTACTAATTTTTATTTTGAACTAGCGCGGCTGTGCCCGTGCCCAGGAATTGTATTGCTTAAAATATTATTTGTCATACTATAAAATCGTATTTACCCCCAAATTTGGCCTGTTGACCTTTAATCTGTTTTGAATTTTAAACGAATAAAAGACGAAAGCGAAGCGCAAAACCAAAACAAAAAAGATGGCCAAATCCAAGCCGTAATACGCAGTGGGTCTGGGCATCGTATACAGCAAATGTTCGGTGATGCTATTATTGATCTTGAATATATTTTTACAACTTAAAATCCCAAAAGTGTCGATAAATACGGTTCGCAGTGCTTTTTTTATATGAAGTGTCAAGCTCCTTTGTCTGATTTTTTTAAATGCTTTAAACGTCTATTTATTTAATTTTAAGCCCCTTTGTCCAGTTTGTCTCGTTTTGATGAAAATTCGAAGAAACACAAATACATACATAACAAAGATTGTCTGAAAATTTTAGCTCAAATTCCAAATTGAATGGTTCGTTTTGATTAACAGCAGGATGTTAACTTATGTCGCCATCATTTGCATCTTTTAATACAGAGATAGCTTTTTCAAATTCTTCTTTTTCAGCCCCCGTATAGGACTAATCTTAAGGCAACAGGATACGCGATCGGCAAAAATTCTGGCAGCCTTTTGCGGTGGGAGATTTTCGACTTCTTAATTATTTCTCTCAGTATTTTATTGTTGAGGTGTTTTGAATGAATTGATTGGGCGCAGAGTGTGTTCAGAGATCTGGAATACTAAAGACATACATTGTATCGATTTCTATGTGGTTAATTCAGTTGACGGTTTGATGGTCTAAGAATATTGAGATAAAAAATCCGAATGCTGTAATAAATTGTAGACCCGATAATTTCCTTCGCATTTTTTAAACCTGACAATTTAAACCTATATCCCTAATATACATTGAAAAACGTACATTAAACTCGCTGCATTATAGATGCAATTGAGACCCATTTTTTGAACCAATTTTAACCCGTTTTTAACCCACGTAATGTCGAATTTTACATAAAATATCAGTTGCTCTTTATTGTTTATACTATTTTCTTTTCAATTACAAATTACTTTCCAAAATATGTGCCAAACCCTTTTTCAAAATTCGTAATTTTTCCGATTTGGGCTATTCGAATTCTAGTCCAATATCTGCTTTAGTCTCTGTCTCTCCTATGAGGGTAGACTTGATATATTTTTTTCGCATCTCTATATATATAAAAATTGAGCCCTAAAATGTTTGTCGTCGATTCACGCCTTTACCGTTTTTAACCAAACTTTCACACATCTTTGGTATTGGTCCCTATACGGTTTCTGTAAAGATTGGTCAAAATTGGACAAAGGGGCGTGGCACCGCCCATACATAAAAACATTCACAATCTTATATCTCGAAAAGTACAAAATTGATTTAGCTCGAACTTACAGATAATCTTAGTTATTGGCCCTGGAGTGGTCCTGTGAGTTTGGTCAAAATTGTACAAAGGGGCGTGGTACCTCCCACACACAAACAAAAACATTAAAAATCTTATACATACCTCCTATACAAAAAATATCTTCTATGGCTTAAACTCGATGACGTTATATCTCAATAAAATTCCAGCAAGTCGATTTATTTTCATTTCTCGCATTTTACGAAACAACACTATTACCTAAGACCTAAGAAAAAGAAATACTATTCCACTGCACGGGCAAAGCCGGGTGGGTACAGCTTCTTCAACAGTCTTGGAATTGGAAGCCAAAGTTTTAAAAAATTGTAACATTGATGTGAATAATGCATTGTCCTTAAAGTCAATAATATTGTCTAGGCAATACGATTTCTGGAAAAAAAAAATGTTGTGTACCACAGAGCATTACAATAAAAACAATTTATCTTTTTAACTATTTCGCACTACGAAGTGTGCACGGGCTCCGTTAGTTGAATATATAACTTCAATAATTATCTCCGAGACCTTATGACTTATTTATTAATGGTTAAGTCATAAAAAGTTGCAGCCTTCCCCATTGAACAAACATTTTAATAATTATCATTCTCTAAGATCTGGTTGGAAGTCAATCCGTTTAACTATCTATAGTTGTGGCAAGGTAAACCTATTAGCTCTTGAAAATACTTCCCATATGTTTCTGTTTTATTCCTCCGCACGCTAATATATCTTTTTTTTTAGCTTGCTTTTCACTTCGTTGAGTAGTTCAAATTCCGATCAATATTAATCTCCCTTTTAATTGAATTGGGTTGCTCACCTCAGTGAATAATCCCAGTTTCACCGAAATAGTAATAAAACCATTTTTTGTTAAACAATTATTTTATTGCTATGCTAAGTGTCTTTGCGAAAACAAAAATATTTAATTTCTCCAAACACAAAACAAAATTAATAATAAACAATTTTTTGTTCCTTTTTCTTCACTTTCACGCACACTTGACTATTTTTCGATACACACACTCTGCACTCATTCAATCTGTGATAAGGCATACTATAAAATCGTATTTACCCCCAAATTTGGCCTGTTGACCTTTAATCTGTTTTGAATTTTAAACGAATAAAAGACGAAAGCGAAGCGCAAAACCAAAACAAAAAAGATGGCCAAATCCAAGCCGCAACACGCAGTGGGTCTGGGCATCGTATACAGCAAATGTTCCGTGATGCTATTATTGATCTTGAATATATTTTTCCGTTTTTATTTGTTTTATTTTTCACTTTTATTTGATGAGCACAATTATAGGTACATAGTACTTAATTTGCCGCTATTGTTATAATATCACAAATGGCAACACAAAGCTCGTTAAAAACCGGAAGAACTTCCATAATTTCAATCAACAGAAACGTGACTTACGCTTCTATTAGAAATTTTCTGTTCATGAGTTTTTGAATTTTTACTGAGTGTGTGTGTGGGTGGGAAATTAATTTTTGAATTTCAATATAAATACAGAAAATATTTGCATACTCTTAGGATGTAGATAAATTAAATTCATCCGATAAACTCAATCTGAATCACTGAATTCACCACACATCGGCACAATGCTGCTGGTGTTGCGTGCTCAGGATTTAGGTGGAAAATATTTACATTCTCTCTCAATAAAAAAAAATGTAAATGGTAAATATTTATAAACATTTACTTTATTGACATACAAAACGAAAAAGTTTCAGTAAATGGGTTGAAGTTAAATTACGGACGGATAACAATCTTATCGTGTGCCAATGTGTTTTTGAAGACAGTCTACTTAAGGTAACATTGACCTTATAAAGTGTTGCCGGCGATGTATTTAGTTGAAACTTTTTTTTCCCTGTTTCGGTTAATTATCGTGTTTTTGTTGAATTGATCAGAAGTAGGTAGTGACTTGTTTATTACGTGGGTATGGAATAGGATGTACCTAGACTCATCGATATCAGATAGGGGAATTAATTTTGTTGACGGATTTTATAATAGTGTATCTTCTATGTGCGACTGCAAATGTGATTGCTAAATACGCGGTACATTTTACAGTGAAATGTAATAAATCGCATTCCGTATATCATATAAGAGTTGATATACAGCTTTCTTACAAGCGATACCATCGGATTAGTAAGTTTGTTTCGATCATGTAAATTAAGCTGACACAATTTGGACATTCTTTGGGGCCTTTTTTGGACGTGGGCGCTCGTAAGTTAGCTCTATTGGTTTTCTGAATACTTAAAACTTATGGCACGCGACTAAATGGGCCGCAGAAAAGGCAACTTGGTTAACATTGGATTAGGACATATGCAATATGCAAACTTATAAAGTCAAAAGTGAGCGCACAGAAAAATAAGTTTCTTTAAGCTTAAATATGTACTGACAACTTTTCATCCAAAATTTTGAACTCGAGATTTTAATCAATTCTGATATTACGATGTTAGGGGAACTCAAAAAAGTGGGTCTTGCAATTTTGTCCGTCCGTATGTCTGTCTGTGCAATATGCCTGAAATCTAAACGCTTGGACATATTTGTTTCAAACTTCGTATTTCGAGTTTGTGGGCTCACCGCCAGTAGGCATTTTTAACTTTCTCGTATACGTAGTATCTAAGAGAAAGATATTGTTTTCGTACAAAATTTCTAACTCGAGATTTTGATCAATTCTGATATTACGATGATAGGGGAACTCAAAAAAGTGGGTCTCGCAATTCTGTCCGTCCGTATGTCTGTCTCCCATTTGCTTCAAACTTCGTATTTAGAGTTTGTAGGCTTCCCGCTCGGGACGTTTTTTTTTAAGCTAGCCCTAATATTAACGGTACCTCCCATATAAAAAATTTACGAAATATGCCTAAATTTAGATTTTTTCGAAAGCGGCTCTAACGATTTGAACCAAAATTGATAGTTAAGTTAATGTAAGTATGCTTAATATGACTGCATACCCAGTTTTTCGGTAAAAAGTCCAGCAACGGCAGTTTTGAAAATTGGCTTTTTCTCGAAAACGGTAAAAGCGATTTTTAAAAAAACTTATTTTTAAGGTACTATTGTCATTCTTAACTGGATAGTAAACTCAATTTTTTCCTAAAAAGACTGCGTCCTTTGATATCCACCCAAATCCCTAATAAAAGTACTTTAAAAAACTGCTCATATCTTAAAAACGCCATTTTCGATTATAATAAAAATGTTACTTTCAGGTAATTCTTAAATCCATAGTAATACCACTGGCTCAGTTTTGAGCTAAACAGTTGAAAAACAGTGGTTTTTGAACCATGAATGCGTCCTTCCCAATCGCTAAAACCGGTACTTTAAAAACTGCTCATATCTCGAAAACGCCATTTTCGATTTCGATGAAAATGTAACTGCTAGATAATGCTTATATCCTGAACAATACCTTTACCTTGTATTCAGTTTTCAGCTAAACAGTTTAAGAGCAGTGCTTTTCGAATCCAAAATTGTAGTATGTACATATTTGTTTGCATAATTATACAAAAATCCGCTCTGACCATTTTGATCGAAATACGTATTTAAGACAACATAAGTATTCTTAACACGATCACGTACTTAGTATTTTTCAAAAAACTCAAATATAGCCGTTTTATGAATATTTTCCAAAAAATGTCTACCCAAATCCCGACTTGTATTCACACACGGTATGTTTTTGTAAAGCGCAAAACTTCAGTGGCAATACATACCAACCACCCAATAGCAACCACAGAAAATTTTAAATAACTATAACATTCAGCCACATTCGCAATAAAAAAGAAAGTTTCGTGCGATCATGCAATTTATTTTTTATTTGAGTTTGGGTACATAATTGATAAAAAAAGGTCAAAAATGACGCGTCAATAAGTGTCTCTCGCAGGACAGTTTTGGTGGAAATTTATCTTTTTCGTATTTTTCTATCCAAATACGAATACCCCCTCAAATGTTCAGAAATGTTCAATAAGATTGTGGAGAGTATAGAGGATGATCCAAATGTTTTGGGGTCCTATCAACGTTGCCGCAAAGAAAAAAAAAGTGCGGGCCTTTTTGAGGGCCATTTACAAATAGCTGGGGCCACATTTCATTAAATATATAACTTAAACTATAACTTCTAAACTATTATAGGTCCATAAATTGTTTTGTACATTTTGAAGACAAGGCAATTTTAAACCCAAAATTTGAAAATGTTTTCTTTCATTTTTTTACTTAAAATGCTTTGTTTTCAAAATGTTTACTTAATAAATTTGTATTTCTCATGAAATGTTTATCCTTGAATAATTTCCTAAACACTATGTTAAGCAACTTTTTTTACGTACGATCTACAGAAGTTATAGTAAAAGCCATTTTTTGTCAGATAAAAATTGCAAAACAAAATTAAATCAGAATAATAAACTAACGCCAGGGTTCCCAATCTTTTTGAAATATTTTTGCGACGCCCTTCTAATAGCACAGATATGTGAAGCTGATTTTTCTGCAGATTCACTAGAGGGTTTTTAAATAAGGACTGGTAGACGTTGAAATATCGTCGTCACATATTTTTGGCAATTTTGCTTATTCACATAGCCGCATTCGTCTAAAAATGCGCAAAATCGAGGTCCTCCTCCAAACGCTGCGAAGCCAAGTCAGCGAACAAACGGCTTTGCCTATGTTCATTAACTTTGATCTCCTGGATTAGTTGCTATCTTGTATACTGGCGTATGCCCAAGTCCCGATGCAAAATTCGCCAAGATGGAATTTGCGAAAGGCCGATTTCTTATGCACGTCGAATTGACTGCCTCGAGTTCTCCTGTATACTCTCATGTACCACGGACATGCTTCCGACGAATCTGGCTGGCAACGACCCATACCAATTGAAAAACCCTTGAGTAACAGGCGAATATATGAATGACAGCCACGAAGCAAGTCTGACTGAAAATGCGGGAAACACAAACGCGCTTAATCTTCGACTAGCTATTGCAATTCGCTTCGACCTTGCTCTTAGTATTCGTAAAGAGAAACGCAATGCTTTTCCTTTGTTCGGAGTCTTACAGCAGTGAAAAAATAAAACTTGCGGCGCCCTTATAATAGCGCTACGACGTCCCAGGGCGTCGCGACGCAGAGTTAGGGAACTCCTGAACTAACGTATCTACCTATCAGCAGTGGTTGACAGTTAATTGTAGAATATGAAAAAAAAAGCTTAACATTGGTAAGTGGATCTATGTTTTATGAAATCAAAAAATTAAGATTTACGGGCCATTTTGAGTTGGCCCGGGGCCAATGGCCAAAATACAAAACAGTGTGCCAAATGGCCCGATCGGGCACTTTGTGGCAACGCTGGGTCCTATATTACAACCATTCATTGACTGTAAGAGCCGTGTATTTGGGTTTGTTGTCCTGTTGAAACGTCCCTGTGCTTGGTATCCGCAATTTTAAGACACTGATGGGTTGAAGACTGCTTAGGTGGTCCAATTTATTCATTGTAATATCAATAAACACTATAGCTAACCAATTCCTGACACAACCACAAACATGCATTTTTATTACCAAACAGTGTTTATTCCAGGGGTTCACAATCTTTTTCATACTGCGACTCCCTAAAGAGGTTGAAATATTTTTGCGACGCCCTTCTAAAAGCACAGATATGTGAATAAAAGCTGATCTTACTGAAGATTCACTAAATTGTTTTTCAATAAGGACGAGTCGACGTTGAAATATCGCCGTCCCATATTTATGGTAATTTTGCTTGTTCCGCATTCATCTAAAAATGTGCCTCGTCGTTAAAGATGATTTTTCGTGCAAAATTAATGTCCTCTTCCAAACCCTCCGACGCCAATAAGTATAGACGGCGAACAAACGCCTTTGTCTATCTTCATTAATTTTGAGCTCTTGGAATATTTGGATCTTGTACGGGCGTAAGCCCAATTCTCGATGCAAAATTCGCCAACCTTGCTCTTGGTATTCGCAAAGAGAAACGTACCTAATGCTTTTCCTTTGTTCGAAATCTTGCAGCAAAAAAAAAAAAAAAAAAATTAAACTTGTGATGGCTCTTGACCATACCTCTCCAGTTAAATTTCCTTTACACTTCTGACAATCAATTACATAGTTAAAGTCAGAGAGACAAACTTATTTTAAGATCGAAAAGTTAAGGTTTTCAATAAAATTTCAAATTAATATGTAGTATTTTATTTTATTTTTTTTTTTAATTTACTTTTTTTTAACATGTGCTTTAGAAAGTAAAACTTGCCTAAGTTCAGCTCGAATACTCTATTAGATGATCTAATAAATTTTTCTCTGAGCATGTTCTGTGATGTTATTCGTACATTCTCAATCATTTTAGCCGATTTAAACTTACTTAGGTGGCTCTACAGTTCTCAGTGAACCAAACCTCAACTCACACGCCTATCCATTTAGCCCAGCCCTTAGATAATTAAACTGCTGCAGGCTAAACAGCTCGACCAATTTGTTTCAGTCTTTGTATATCGATCCAAAACGGAAATATGAGATTGCGAGTAAAATGTCAAATTTCCTTCCGCCTTCCTAATCTCTGTATAGCATAATCCAGGCTATGAAGGAGGACCTTATTGTGACTGCAGTACAACGTAATATCTGCAAAGGATATTACTAGGGATAATCAAACCGCAAATAAGTCTCTGCATTGAGTCAGCTTGAAATCCAAAACTTCCCTTAATTGCCGCTTATTTCTCAACGAAATTGACGAAACAATTCAAAATTCACCTCATATGGGTGCAGGGCCTTGGGGACATTCTATGTAATTCCACCTACGAACTCGCCAGACTTACAGCCACAAATCCCAATTTAATTAAGGGAAAATAATCGAATCAGTCATTTGCTCTTTTTTTATATCCATTCAAACAGTTAATTCCTTTTTAATTAAACGGCGACTTTTAATGAACTCGAAATAATACGCATTGATGAGACAAAGATTTGCATTTCTTTATCAAAGTCCGACAGGTATTTTATCGAGTGTTACCGTATGAAGGTGAAGAAACTCTACCAAAAATGACTCACAACACCATATCTCTGGCGGCCGGCCTATCATCACTGGAAATTTCCTCTCAGTTTGGCGGTATCTCTCCATCCGCATTCTTTTCCAATGCATACGCAAATTTGCGGTACAAATTTTAAGATAAATTTACTACCCACCGAGATGGCCTTTGTTGAACTGCATTTTTATTATACATTCCCAGAATTGTAGGTTACACCGACAGATGTCAAAATTCTTTAAATAACCCCCATAAAGTCAAAATTAACGCACATTAGTGATATACCGGAAGAAAGTCATTACGGATTTAACAATAAAAAAAAATGTTCGCATATGAATTGGAAAAAAAACCGCAAATACCTGTCAATTATTGTATTCGCCTTACAATCATTTCGAATAGCTTAATTTGGTCTCACTTAAAACAACAATAGACAAGGGGGAGCAACCACCCCGCCCCATAGGCAGATGATACCTCTGACCTTGTATACGCCAACCGCACATACAACGGTAATTACAATTACAATTACAATAGCAATGAATGAATTCGCGTTATAAAACGCAATATGTAATGACCGCACCAACTAATACGCGAAGGGAATGTAAATATATCACGAAACGAGAGAACTAAACCTATTTAAATATTTAATGTATCTCCAAATGGCACTTACGTGATCGAAACATTTGTATTCTTCAATTCATATCTGAATTATTGCAAATTGGTTATTCAACTTGAAGGTGGATAAATAAGTCGCATGCGAGTGCGCCCTATCATCCTCTGTTCAAATGTAACCACTCGATTGCATGACTAAATTGCAAGATGACTGTTTTAGATACACAGAAGTCGAGATTTGTTTGCGCTTCAAACGAGCAGTTGCATTTTTCGCCGTTGATGTAATTTTACACACTTCCTCGTTCAGAGTGTAAAATTTAGATACAATAAAGACGGGATTCTTTAATAAATTCAAACTCATTACAGAAGGTGCTAAAAGGCATAGTCTTCGCTGGATGTTTAGCACCTAGGTACTGCTGACGGCAATAAAATGTGTTAAAACGAAATGGAGCGGTATGTAGATTATCCAGTGTTCATCTTAACATCCCTGAGAGCGTTAATTTGGGCACTGACGTCAGCTCGAAATCGAAATACTTGTTCGTAGAAAATAGAGACCAATATTAAAATGAGCTATTTACTTCCGCCTTCATATGATACTCTGATTATTCTTTTGTTTTTGTTTATTATTTATTTGCTTATTTTCTAATGACCTAGACAACCATTAAAACAAGCAAGGTTAGGTTAAGTTAAATAGGGTGTGAGTTCATCACATTGGACTAGGCACCATATTGGGCCCATCGCCATCCCTGGGGAACCTTAACGGCCCAAAAAACCTGCGTTCGGGGAATTATTCTGGTATCGTTCCTTATACGATGTCTGCAAGTCGTGGTTTCATGGTATCTTAGCTTTGACACCAAGTTATGTCATTGACCTAGTTGTCATTAAATTGACCCAGGGCGCAGTGGCTCAGTGGTTTGTATGCTGGACTACCAGGTTCGATCACCGCAAAATTACATCTTAAGGCCTTTTCCACTGCGCCAGTTATAAAATTATACATACAAACATCCGAGAGTATAAATGTCCTTAAAAAGCTTCCCAATTCAGCTGATCTGACTTGTATGCAGTGAAGGGTATCAAAGAATCAACCAGGCTGTGTGGTAATACTTTTACTTGATTTATTTTCAACCTTTCCATATATTTTACTGAGGCTGCTCAATAAGCTGATGGCAACAGCTGTCAGTCATTTCAGGAGATTTACCAGCCCCGACTTTAATGACTTTTCATTCTTCAGGTAAATAAAACATTTTATTAATCGAAGAAGATAAGAATTATTTAAATAAATTTTCGACAGCAATATTTATTTAATATTTTTTCTGTTTGTTTCTGCTGAATGACATGTGCATGTGCATGTGCATTACCCTTAAAGTCTGATACCTGCTTTACGCAAAATCTTGAAAATTTATGATAAATCTCATTATTCTATTTTTAGATTTCATGGCACCCAAAATCGCATTATCCTCTCAGTAATGCTCAAAATATATATCCCGAAAAATTCCCAATGGGGAATTAAATTAAAGGCCCCTATTGTGAGTGTTGATAGTTAATCGTTGATTGACAGCTGACAACTGTGATTGTCGATTGCGATCGATATTTGTCGATTTGACAGTCGCTTGTAGTCGATTACAAATGTCTAATCGATGCTTTCTCTTGGAAGCGAACAAATTTAGTGCGTACGAATAGCTAAAATCAATCGACGAAGTCGACAATTGTCGTGACGATCGCTGATCGACAATCACAATAAGGGCCAAAGTCCGCAAATTAAGGCGGAAACACACTTGTATGGTGTGGTGTGTCGTGGAGTGTTGTATCGCTATCGTTGCTATGTCAAATACAAGTTTCTTTTTAAAAATGCAACAAAATTAACAAAAATACTTTTTTTCTATGTATTTTTTCCCATTAATTATGGAACACAACGTCGCGTCGTTCAAGTGGCCGCCTCGGCTGGCTTCGTAGTAGCGCATTCGGTCACGCCAATTTTTTCAAGACCTTGTTGATGGTTTCGGGCTGTAGCTCACGGATTGCTTGAATGATATTGGCCTTTATAGTGCCTGAATCGTTTCCGGATGGTTGGCATTACATCGGTCCTTCACGGTTCCCCACAAAAAAAGTCCAAAGGGATCAAATCGCAGCTCCGAGTCGGCCAATTGACATCGCCAAGACGGCTGATAACACGATTTGGGAATTTGGTGATCGATTGTGGCATGGGCTGTGTGGCATGGCGCGCCATCCTGCATGAACCAGAGGTCGTCTAAAACCATGTTTTCAATTTCAGTAAAAAAAAAAATCGGTTAACGCCTGTAACGCCCACCGTTGATCGAAACGTTGTTCCCAGCCTCATTTTCGAAGAAAAGTGGTCCAATGATGCCAACACTCCACAATCCGCAGCCACATTCTCGCCTGGGCACACCGTACGACCGACGACGTCGGGGACCATGAGTGCTGTCCACTAGCATACCAGTCTCACGAACTTTTTGCACAAACTTACGTACAGAAGGCGCGGTGGATGCTTCATTTCAGCCAAAACTTTTTTCTTATTGACTTTCTGTCAAGTTTTCGAGACGAAAACAGCGCTGTCAGTGTCAAAATAACAACAAAAAAAAAAAAAAAACACAAGATGACGCACCCTGTGTTTTATATGACGTGTAGAAACTTTCCTGTCTCGTGTCTTGTGTTGTGTCCCAGTGTGGTGTGTTGTATCGAAATCCTGAAATTGCCTATATGTGAGAAGGAGAATACATGCATCTACAACTTCAAACATCAGTATTCAAAAAGAAAAACAGAAAATTCAATTTAAAATTTTGGATTATTTTTTTTGTCGGAATTTTGTATTATGAGGAATCGGAAAAAGTTTGCAACACAGCACATCAGACTGGTGTGCACAGTCAGCGACACGTCATACAAGTGTGGTTGCGGCTGATTACAAATTCAATTGCATTGCAACTCAAATTGCAGATTTACCAAGTTATTAACACCCACAATGTGACAGATGCAAATTTAGTAGTTTATAGCCCCATCATGAGATAAACACAAAACAATTCTAATGAAATTTCCACAACTTCCTCAATTATTTATACCGCGTATCTAATTTGCAAATCATCCTATTAATCTTTTTTCCCGTCATCATCATACCGAATAGTGCATTTAAATTCATTTAAATTTCTGTCTATATTAAGGAAAGTATTTTTTTTATGTTCTAACATAGGAACTTAGTTAGTATCGACCTATCCCCAAACGTAGTCAATTCGTGATCGATGAGGTCTGGCATAATGTTGACATTTAGTCACTTGTATAGTGACACCGACTCGTTAAAGCTTAATAAGTGGATACATATGTCATGGTGTGTCTTATTTGTTTGTACGAGGAGAACATTTGAACTCATGTAGCTATGACTAAATGTGTTCTTCTCTTTCTGGTTGTATTTTGATGGGTATTATACGAGTATGTGTTTTTTTTTGTCTGTTTAATTGTTGTGTAATTTGCTTATCTTCAACAGATAATTAAAAAGCTCAGGCAAATGGCATAAATGACGTCAACGCATTAAGTAAGAAGTCGGATAAAAATGTTACAGCTGACAGTTCGGGGTTAGTAAAAATGGAGCGCTATGCGAAAGAACAACGCATTTTCATTGTTGAGTAATATTTTTAAAATAATGAACTTGTGTCAGCTACAGTCCGAAATTTTCGAAAAAATATGGCCGTCATAGTGATTTAAAACCATCAAAAATTCAGGGAGACTGGATCAATTAGTGATCTTAAACACTCTGGGTGTCCTGTCACAAGTCGTTCAACATAAAACATCGAAGCAGTTCGCGAGAGTATTGCTGACAGTCCAGGAACATCACAATTCTGTAGTCAAGAATTGGGCATTCCGAGAAGCTCTCTACAGCGAATTCTAATGAAAAACTTGAAACTTTATGCAAAGTTCAATGCAGTAAAGACTACTGACCATGCAGCGCGAAGAGAGTTCGTTGAATGGATTTTTTAACAACAACAAATATATGTTGATTTTTTGAATAAAATCATCTATCAGTGATGAAGCATGCATTCACAACGCGTGACTGTTTGCTGCGGATTTCGGGCTGGAGGCATTATCGGACCATTCTTCTTCGAAAATGCAGCTGGTCAGGCAGTAACAATTAATAGTGTTTGTTATCGATTTGATAACCCAGTTTTTAGTGCCTGAATTACAAGATATGGATGTGACCAACATGTGGTTTTAACATCTCGGTGGCAAATGCCATATAGACAGAGAAACAATTCCATTAGGTACTGCATGAGTCATTTCCTAATCGTGTAATCGGCCGTTTTTGCGATCAGAGTTGGCCATCCAGGTCCTGCGATTTAACGTCATTGGACTTTTTTTCTGTAGGGTTTTTGAAGACAATTCCATACAATCTGTATACTCTATGAATTATGGGACACCTTTTATATTGGTTGGAAGTCTACTGAAGTTATCCTCTTTAACAAACAGTAGGTTTACCGCAGAATTGCTTAAGTTACTCACAAATCTAGTTTTCAATCATAAGTATTAAACTTTTCTCTTTTCTCAGCTGTCAAAAAAGACCTGAGTTAGACTCCACTTTGGTTTTAACGAAAGTTTAAACCAAAACTAGAGTTAAAAATCTCACAGTGAACCTGCTGGTCCTAATGGTTTCAAATCGCACGATCTTAGCGGCCAATTGACATCCGCTCTTTTGAAGTTACGCGAGCAGGATATTTTGCCTGTCCACGCCTCATCTTTAAAAAAATAAACTCCAATTAGTTCTTCGCTATACAAAACTGTTGGTAGAATCCTTCGTTTTCTTTTCATTGATCCAAAAGCGACAAAATCGATGCCAAATTTCTGTTGATACATTTTTCTCGATCATTAAGGCCAGTTTCAAGACTATCTTATAAAGTCTCGGTTAGGCTATCCGGAACTTATCTGTCAGCTAAACTACAACTTTTGGCTTCAAAGGGATAGTGATATCTGACAGATACCGGTTCAAGTGGCTGTTAAATCCGGAAGATAAACGAAATATTCATTTGAAGTGACTCGAAAACATATAGTTTCAGGGCATTCTTTCGTTGACAAGCGTAGACATCAGTCAAATGTGCCCTAACATGGATTTGTTTGCGTTTTTAAAAGAGGAATTTGAAGAATATTACGATCATTTGTTGCTATGGAGGCTTAAGTTGTACTGATTTAACATGCTCTACTGTCGGCGACTTTAGTCGCCATTAGGGTCACCCATGAGAGACAGGCTGTTTTGATGAACAACGAACTAAGAACTGCCCAAAAACTCTTTATTAGATTGCTCGATGAACCTGGCGAGCTTATCTACTTCCCCTATCTTCGCTTATTTCTATCCACTAATCGCCCTTCTGTCTACTCTTATCCTATAGCCCTTTCCCCTAGGCTGGACGAAGGTGTCATACGACCCGTGCCGATTGTCAGCCTGGTTGGGGGCCCAATTTAAAAAATAGCTCAGCCGCAAACGCAATATATGAGTACCTGCCCCAGCTCCTCTGTTAGAATTCTTTTTTTGGTTTTTTTAGTGCATCAATTTTTTCTTCTCTTAATTTATCAAAGATATTTTTTTATTATTTTTTTATTTTATTAGAAAACAAAACATATTCGAAAACACGACACAAACAAAGACAAGAAATAGCAGCTTTTATCTGGTGGATATCGTTGTGTCGGCTAACTAACCGAAACTTTATCCGGAACCCTTGAAATTGAAACTGGCCCTTAGTCTATGAAAGTAATTTCCTTTTAAGTGATTATTTTGTTGAATAGTTTTGAATTCTGACAGTCAATTCTCCGTATATAATCCACACTGAAAGACATTTCTGCTTTCCCCTGTCAGTAAATGAACCTTGCATTTCCATTTGTCATTTGACCAAGTGACTAGGTACCATTTGCGCTAATTGAGGGTAAGTCAGGCACAAACTGGTGATTAGATTTTTTTCAAAAATTAAGATCGGTTTCCCACTGTCAACATCTCAACTGTAGGTCTGATAATAATCAAACTAACCTCGACTAAAAAATAACTGAAACAATTTTCCCTCGAAAAGGTTATTCCATATAATCCGCTATTGTAGACAACCAAGTTTAGAATTTATTGCAAGCACACTCGCTTCCTTCAATTATATAATATTGCAATTAATTACAACTTGTGCGAGTGTCAACTGAAGCAAAATAACTTCAACAACGACTCACAGCTACAGTCACAATTATATGCATTCATAATGAATATCAGGCAAAGTGTCATTTACTCACCTTTGGCTGTGCAAATAAAAAAAAGAAACTTATCCCTCTGTTGACACATCATTCCATATTTATCTTTTCATCGACAACAGAGAAAGACAACTCGAAACATTCTTTGCGCGTAAAATTGCACAATTAACACGAGATACCCCGCACACATCTGTGTGCTGTTTGAAGTGCAGCCTCCTTCTTAGGCTGCATTGCGCGACTGACTGTGTACAATGACCCTCCCCAAAACGAAACGAATTAAAGAAATATTGACCTTACGACCACACCGAACGACCATATTCAGGGGAACAGGAAGTGCAACACCACTCACGCACATAGTGACCTCTTTAATTGGAACAAAACTAAGCCACTGACAATCAATAGTTGTTGCTGCACTACTACATTCTTAACAGGACGTAGGCGGTATATTGCACTAGCACAAACGCTTATCTTTCTCATGGAATCATACATTCCCAACCGCAACAATCATTAATCAAAAGTCAAAACTTAAAGTTCATTGCCAAGGTTTTGGTTCTCAGAAAGAGCATTCTTAATTAAAGACTGTAAAAAACACACCGCAGTGCACGTTGAGTTTTTTTTACAGCTCGCATAATCTGCTTCTTTTTTTTGTCCTATATAACACATGTAATTTAGAAAGAATTATAATTTATTTATCATTTTGCTAATAAGTTTGGCAAATTTCTTCTTCGACTTAAATTTAAAACAAGTTTTGGAATTTTTATTTTATTGCATATCTCACGGTTAATTTTTTTTTAGGTTAATATGAATAATTAAAAAAAAAAAGAATAAAAACGTGTTCGTTTTGTTGATCTTCGCGCTTTCATTCATTCAGACCGAGAGTTTATTAATCCGATTTTTATGGTAATATCGACATTTAGCCATTAAGAACCTGCCAGCTATTATTATGTATACACTCAGCGTTAGTAAACAATAAATCTGAAGACTATCAGACTTCCCTAAATTCGTATTGTAATTAATTTATACGAAAATTAGAATTACAGAAAACCGAGGTGTGTTTTTGCCTTTTTAGGTTACAGTCTTGCATTTTCTTACTAGATTTACAATATACAAGCTAGAGATTTGTTCTAATTAAGCTATGAAGGAAAATATTCGTAAGTTATCGTAAAACAGTTATTTGCATAGCTTTTAAATAAATCATCGATAATTTAGGTTGTGATGACAGCTATCATTTTTGGTACGTCATTTGTTTTGGTTGGACAAATTTCTGAGGAATCAATAATAGAAAAATATTTTTGGAACCTGTATTAGGCAAAGACTTTGTAGCTGCTTGTTGAATTTTGCAGGCACAGCTTTAACGTGTTTGTCAAAAATAGGCGTGGTTTGTTGTTTTGCTTTAGGTGGCGCTACCGGCAGTTTAGCTGTGGCTTAACTATTTGGTAGGGACTCAAGAACACTGAATTATAGATTACTTAAGTCACCAAGTGACAAATAGAAGAAACAGGAAGAGAAACAGAACCAAATTCGCAACGGAAACAGAATAATTTTTGGCAGTAACAGAAAATTGTTGGTGTCTGCTGCTGCCAACAACAGAAATGTCTATCTTTTCGTATGAGCAATTTTGTTTTCTGTTAGAATTTGAATTTGAATTTGTTCCGCATCGTGCTGCCTTCTGTTTTATGTTGCGACGACCAGCCGTTTTGACAGAATAAACGGCAGCCATTTTTTTTTTTGATCTGAAACTGAATTTTTTACATAACGAAAGGCCTTCAGTTCTTCTTAAGTTTCTTTTCTTTGCGATTTTATTACTTAGGCCATCCTGTTGATTTGACGAAGTTCATTATCTTGTCTATTGATGTGCTGGAAAGCTCGTCTAATCTTCTCTGTATCGTTCCAATTTTAGTATAAATGTTCTGCCGAAGCAAAAACAGAAAAAGCTCGTCTAGGTCGTTGAAGAAGGGACTCCCTAGGAATTTATACCTGGTGTGTTCAAGGCAGTATCATAGGAAGTAGGTTGTGTTCTCAGGAGCTTCCTCATCACCCCAGCCCTTATAGTTCTTCCGTTAACCCCATTTTCTTCATACCGCACAGTATTGTGTCCCGTTCCTACAAGGGTGGGCAGCGATATACGCCTACCGTATTATACACTCGGTTCTGGTATCATTGAAAGGACGGCCATAGCATTCTTCTGGTAGGTATTACAAGTATTTAAGGTGGCACATTTAGCGTTCGCCTCTCTTGTGGCTTTTCTCTCCGCTTCAAGCTTGAGTGTGCAAGGGGGGATGTTCACAGAGGGATCAGCTTGTTCTGAAACAGCTGTCGATCCTTGTCTTGCTAATTCGTCTGCTTTCTTATTGCCTGGAATGCCTTCATATCCCGTAACCTAGCAAAGCGATTCCTTGTGCTGTGTACCAAGAGCCTTGAGTTCTTCGCGACAGCATTTCACAAGCTTAGATTTTTTTTCTGGTGCATGGCTTTTATTGCTGCCTGGCTGTCGATAAATAAGTTAATATCTCCAGGTGGTATTGCCCTTACCACAGACTCACTGGAAGACGTTACTTTAGCCGGGGAGGCTTATGGATTTTGATATACCGAGCGATTCGGAGATAACACCTGACCATTTTAGATCCGTCTGTAAATACGGCTATAGTTTACATGCTAGATAAAACGGGACAGAAAGTTACTTAATTAGTTTTGCGTTCAAAAAACCTATCAACAATATTTTCAGCCGCCTTTTCTAACATAACATGCTTTTGTACCATGTAACTGCGATTGGCCAGTGTTACTCTTCGCGTGATTTCTGATGTAATGTTGGTGTCGGACTTTTTCAATGTTAACAAAGTCCATGTATACTAAAAATAAATCCCGCAACAGATCCGTATAGGATGCCTATTTTCTCAAGACCTTTCGTTTTATTTTTGGACGAATGACTATTTTATGCCGAAACCGAATTATGTTTATCTGGCGTTCGCAAGAGGTGGCGCAGATAAAAAGAACTTAAGATTTGTGTTTTTCCGGAGGTCGCACAGACTTTTGGAAAATGTTCCCTCTGGTATTCGTACTAGTGTTGCCTTGTATGTTTTACATAAATTTCTCAAGTATAATATTAAAGATGTTTCATAGCACCGTCTTCTTGTCCTTATTAATTTTTGCAATTAATTTGAATGTTTGCAACCTTTATGAACCTGTATAACCTGAGTTTCGAATGGATGCTGAAACTAGACATGATATAGATATACAGCTATCTCTTCGCATTAGGGGCTACCATAGGTAGCTTTGAAATTAAGGAAAATATAGCGAGTTTCATTTTGGGCTTTTCGGTTTTCTGGACATTGACTCTATGAAAAGAGCTTCTTAAACCCCACTACATTGGCTCTGCTTTTACAACTGTCCACAACATCTAACTATAGAAGTAAAATGGGGTAAAATCTTTCTGAGCAGAAGCAGATAAGACTAAGTTAACAAGTGTCTCCAGCCAGCACGATCTTTGGCCAGCTGTCTCGAGTTTCGCAAGATAAGTTGGTTAAGTTCCCCTTTTACTTGCGTGCGCCACCTGAGTCGCGGTCTTCCTCAACTTTCGGGTCGGAGCATTCGCGTCCATTCGCTCGACATGACCCAACCACCTCAGTCGTTGGACCTTCACTCTTCTGGCTAGTTCTATGTCGCTGTACAGCCCGTACAGTTCGTCGTTGAATCTCCTCCTCCATTCACTGTCTATGCAGACGGGAATGAAGATTACTCAAACAATTTTCTTCTCGAAGCAACCAAGGGTAACCTCATCCGCTTTTAATAGAGTCCATGCCTCTGCACCATAGAGAGTTCGAGAGAGGGCTTTGCTACTCAGTTGTTTTCTTAGCCCAAAGAAACAGCGATTAGCAAGATTTATTCTTTATTTAATCTCAGCGCTGGTGTCATTGTCTGATTTCATAGCGGACCTTAGGTAAACAAAGTCCTTTACCACCTCAAAGTTATATCTGTCTATAGTGACATTCCGAGACGTCAGGGTTGGGTGTCATTTCTTATTGACAGCATATAGTTTGTCTTGCCCTCATTGACCGCCAAACCCATCTTCGCCGCCTCCGTCTTAATACTCACGAACGCGACGGTTACATCACGCTGTGTTCTGCCTATTATGTCGATGTCCTCGGCATACGCGAGTAATTGGACGGACTTTTGTTCGTGCCTCTGGTGTTGGCGTTTGAGTTTTGTATTATTATTTTCTATTCCTTTTCTAAATCCTTTTTTGGCATGGTAGGTGGTGGGTATCGCTTTAAATTTCCTGGGTTTTCTCCAAGGCAAATAAGATTTTGTAGGCTGTGTTAAAAGTCTGATACCTCTGTAGTTGGCACAGTTCAGACTGTCTCCTTTCTTGAGGATCGGGCCATATTTTACAGATGAGTTAGTGCATGTTCCTAACCTTGTCATCGCCTGCCGCTTTGAACAGCTCCGCAGCTCGGCCATCTGCTCCAGCGGCTTTAATGGACTTAAGCTTAGATATGGCTATCTTCATTTCGTCCCAGGTCGGGTAGACGGAATTGTTGGGAACAGATAAGACCAAATCCCTAAAAAGTTAGCAACGTCTCTATACGACCTTATGATCCCAGTCCTGCTTTCTGGCTTTGAAACATGAACTCAATAATTGGAGTCACACTTTTGGTTCGTTTTTGCCCTTCCTCTCTGAAAAACAAATGTAGTACACACTTTCTAAATGGGTAACGGGTAAGATTTCGCTATAACTAAATCGTTACAAAAGGGTAGTGCTGCTAAAATGTAGTACAATTTGTATCAACCCTTGAATGGTTGTATTAACAGAATAACGCTATTTAAATGTTCCGCATTTGAACTTCTTAGTCCTATGACTTAGGAAAATGCGTAGAAGTCACTGTTCTGTACCGTACAATCTTGTTTCATTGTTAGATGAAACTGGTCTGCGGTTGTTGTGATGTAAATATGTTCCAGGAAATGTTTTACCACCTTCTTCGGCAAATATTACCTACTTACAAATCGGGGTCAGCTGTGCTATGTTATTATTTATATACACTTCCCCACCTCGTACAAACACCTAGTCGTGAATATCCTTAGTGTTTTGCATAGAAAACATTTCTCAGAATTTCCAAACACCATTCTACAGCATTTTCGCTCTTGTTTAACGCCCCACATTACGACTCGCGAGTGTTGCGTATTTTTGTTGACTTCAGACGACAGGTCTTTGCTGTTTTCTAAAACAACGACGACGTTTCCTTCACATATTTGCGCTTTAATTTATAGCACCCAAAAAGTAATTCTACATGGTTATATTTAAATTCAAGAACAGACAATAAGTATTTATAAATAAATATTTTCCAACTTGTCCGCATTTCTTAATTAAACACTGAACACACATGAAACAACAATAATAATTATAATAATAACAAATAATACAAAAATAAAACTTTGCTGAAACAAATAATTACCGAAGCATGAAATGTCCAAATTATAATTTAATTGTTTCTGGGTTGCTTTTTATCTATGGCGGATAATACACTTGTGTAACAATTATATTGCCAAAAATAACTACGTACACGGGTTGTGTGATAAATTTACCGAAAAATTACTATAAATCGTTGACATTTTGCCGTCATCACTTTGATAGATTCGCAGATCGTAATTGTGGGGCTGTGTTTTTTTTTGTCAGTCATAATTACGAGTATGGTATTTTATGGACGACATTAAAGACGCCGTTTCGGTCTTATAGTCAATGCGTGATGTACGTAAAGGTATAGTAAAGTGATTTTATTCGTTTAAGTAATTTTAGTTTTCTTCTACACGTGTATAGCTTTGTGGTTTTAAATCTTAACTTTATAGAAGCTTAGTTATACGAAGGGCAATATTATGTAGGTACCTACATTTATTGTGAGAACACACTATCTTCCCGGGTTCGGTGATGTGTAGGTGATTTAGTGGTTATTTTTGAGGGGGCTGAAATTAATACCTAATGACGGACATTGAAGTCAATTTAGACTTACAGTGTATGATTTTTTTTATAAGAATTAACATTAATTTTTGAAAGCAAATAAATGTTAAACGGCTGTTTGAAAGGACGCAACTATTTTTTTTATGTCGTTTCTACTTTAAGGCATATGTTCAACTTAATATTAAAAAATATATTTGTGATTGTGGAATTTCGGAATTGTGATCATTAATCACTTCACTGTTCTGCGCAGTAGCATTGCTAGTTAATACTCATGTACATATAAAGATAAACTAATTATGAACTTGTTTGGTTCCGTTTTCCATTAAGAAAATGTATTTCCGAAAACTAGGAATTGTACGTCAGTGTTTAATATGGATTGCTATATTATTAATAACAAATCTCGGGAAATGCATTATAGGTAACGCTTTAACACCCCCAAATAGCAGGGTTTTAAATAAGTACATATTATTATGTGGACATTTCTTTATAACATCGAAGAAGCAGACTTCTAGTTTATAAATGGTTTTGAGCAATGTACTGAGATCAATAATATTGTCCTGAAAATAATTTCTCAAGGCTTCACAGTTAGGTTTGCAGTTGATTGTAGGTGGATTTCTCATTAGTAATGATCGTTGTTAAAATTACTATTCTCCGGTCATTTGATTGGATGAAAGATCAAAACCCTTATCCTAGGCTTTCGTGCCATACCTTGTCAAAGGCTTGCGATACGTCGAGAAAGCCGTTGGAGCAACTCTTTTTTCCATTCCAGAGCTTTTTCAAATTCTTTAGTTATTCTATACGCCTGATCGATTGTGAAATTTTTGACCCGGAAGCCAAATTGATGATCCAGGATCAAGCTGTTTTTTTTTTTTTGTTATATTCGTTTTAACAGAAGTTGTTCGAAGAACTCCGATATTATCGGAAGAAGAAATCTTTATATCCTTACATATAATAAAACTGTAGGCATTTTCTTTGTCAGCTAAAAACTCGAAAACTACTGGACAGATTTCGATGAAACTTTTTTTAAATGTTCCTTAAGACTGTGAGACTGCTATAGGCTATGTCGTTTATAGCCACGTCCTTAGGAACAGTTTTTAGCCAAAATGTATTTTTTGAAGTGAAAATATATACATACACATATACCTTGCTACGAATGGATGTTTGTACTTTTGCGATCGTCAAACAAAAACAAAACAAGACTAGCATACGTATACTACACATTCGATAAGGGTTGATTTGTTTTCGCAGTGAGTGCTATGGTCAGTTGTATATTATGTAGGTATGTATATTATGATTGTATGTCCGATGAAGGATGGGGATGGGGTGAGTCGTGCGTGCTGCAGAATGGCATGGGGTATATTAATAATCTTCATAAGAGAAGAGACGTATAATACAAAACAGGTTTCATTTCAGAATTTCATTCGATATGTGGTATGGTAACTGTGTTGGGTTGGGGTAGGTAGTTGTTTGGATTCTATAGGAAGAGGGAAGCAAAGGAAAGGAAAGGAAATGCAGTATATTAAACAAGTAGCAAGATCAATGAGAGGGAGGGCGATGCAGAGGGTGCACATTATATATCCAATGCATTACATCCATTATCGCATATCGCCACGCAACGCAGTAGGAATTTTATTCTGATATGACGTAACAGGGTAGGGTTGGGGTAGTTGTTTGGATTCCATAGTTCTACTTTGGGGTTGTTGTCGCACATCGAAAGCAATTTTTCTTGAACAGATAGGTACCTACTGTGTATGAGTGACTTACTTCTGTCCAGCCAGTTTGTGAAATCTATATCTATACATATAATAAAACTGTAGGAATTTTCTTTTGCCGTTAAAAACTCGAAACCTACTGGACAGATTTCGATGAAACTTTTTTTTAAATGTTCCTTAGGACTGTGAGACTGCTATAGGCTATGTCGTTTACAGCCATGTCCTTAGGAACAGTTTTTAGCCAAAATGTATTTTTTGAAGTGAAAATATATACATTCGAGGATTGATTTGTTTTCGCAGTAAGTGCTATGGTCAGTTGTATATGTAGGTACATATGTATATTATGATCGTATGCCCGATGCCGGATGGGGATGGGGTGCGTGCTACAGTATGGCATGGGGTATATTAATAATCTTCATAAGAAGAGAGACCAAATATAATTTTGTGCGAGCGGGCAAGGCGAGCACGGGTCCAGCTAGTACATATATAAAAATTGAGCCTTAAAAGTTTTTGTCGCCACGTCTAATAGTAATGTTTTTTCGGTAGCCGCGTTAACTATGACGGGACTATTCTGAACTGTTTCCTTATTTAAATTGCAGGCTTCCACATCCTCAGCATTTTCAGACAAAAAAAGCATCTCAGAATTCATTTGGAAAAAAAACCTCACAACTTTGCACTTTAATAATTCGTCTTGTTGGTTCCAGACTTGATGACTAAATGAACAAATGAATGTACATAAATCATGGAAATATTCTGGCTAGGCGCGTGGGTTACGGTAAACGCAGCTGCCATATTCACAACTCAATGAAGTATGTATTAACTGCTAATGGTTGCATATTTGAATGTATATGTTGTGCATTTCACAAGTTGCACGTACTTTCTACAGCATTTTGTATGTACATTTTGCATTGTGGTTGTAGGTTTGACCAATTCATACATTTAACAACAAAAATTGACAACGCGCTGTCAATTTTACAACAAGAAATTGCGATCAATTTAACAATTTTATTGCTGAAATGAAAGCAAACGCTGTAAAAGTTACAATTAATTGTGAATATGAACGCATTTGCTGTTAAATACACAAACATACAACTTATTGTAAATTTGACTGCCACATGTTGTAAAATGTACAGTGGAAAATTTTTTGGGTGCGATTCACGCCCTAACGCATTTACCGATTTTAGACAAACTTTCACATATCTTTGGCCAAAATTCGATAAAGAAACGTGGTACCGCCCATTCAAAATCGTATATCTCGAAAACCACCGAATGGAATTCTTTTAAACTCACAGATAATCTTAGTTATTGGCCTTAGAGTGCTCCTGTGATAGATAGATAGATAGAACGTTTATTCAATTCAAAGTTTTTAACAATTTTAGTAATTTATATAGATAGTGAATAAAATAAGGCATGACACATAATGTCGTGTTTTGGATGACACAATTTGCTCCTGTGAAGATTGGTCAAAATTGAATAAAGGGACGTGGCGCCGCCCATTCAGCCAAAATTGAGATAAAGATAGATATTAATTTAAACCAGTTTGAATGATGAGGCATTGATCTTCGAATGTATGTCTAATTTTGTCAAATAACACTGAATATGATTGTCAAAGAATTATCAAATATATCATCACGAGTTGGAAGTTAACCTACAGAAAGATCTATGTCCTGCCTCTTGTCGTCAAGAAAAAAAATGTTTATTCAAATTTTTCTTTTTGTGTGTGGATATCAGGCAAATGTCGATACTTTAACCTTTATCTTGCATGAATGCACGACCCGCAACAGGCGGGTGACACCCAAGCCCTAGCTTCTCGCAACCATTCTTTTTGTGTAAGTTTCTATTTTTGGGACGAATGGAAGGGACCTACAATTTTATGCCCAGTCCGAACGGCTGAATTGAGAAGTTTTTTCATGACAGTCATACTCTCGGATGTTTGTCAGACGTTCGCGAGAGGTGGCGCAGTAGAAAAAACTTTAAGATGTAATATGTGTTTTTCCGGGGATCGAACCTGGGAGGTCCAGCACACTAACCACTGCGCTACTGCGCCCACATGAGAAATTTTAGCGTTTTTGAAGAAGATTAAAGACACAGGTGTAGTGTCAATGGGGCGCTTAAGAGCTAAAAGATTTTTTTTTGAAAATGTATCCTTAAGCTTGCGAATTGGGAGACTCCAATCTATACACATAGACGAGTTTGTTGTGGCTGACTGACTCATAAACGCACAACCTGCTAATCGCAACTTCGATGTTGTTTTTCACAAGCCGGAGAGACGCGCACGAAGAAAGAAAGTGATATCTTTGTCGCACTTTTTGAGGGGCAACATACTAAAAATATGTTCTTTTCTTAAAGGCAGTCATTCCTTTTCCGCTAACTACTTGTTATAGGGATGTGCAATTTTACGTGGTGAAATATCGGATCATAATTATAGTTATTTCAGTGGCTCAGTGGTTTTTCGAAAAATTATTGTGCTAAACAACAAATTCCAAGACCTAACCTTTCCTGATTATTAATATGTACTTAATACATTTCCACAAACAAAAAATAAAGACTAAAAATTCACATCTCAATCAAAATCTGACAATTAACATATTCATAACAACAAATTTCCAAATTCTGAACTCATGTCAACTTCTGCGAATAATATATCCACTAATCTTTCATCTACCATGCCCAGTGACGTTGATATCTTTTTTTGTCTAAAATAAATTTATTTCCAAACCCCATATTGAGCATGCAGCTGCATTTAAATAAGTATTACCCGCACTTTGAGAATACATTACTGCTGGTTACTAAGAACATTCTGTCTCTTACGTAAAATGGAAGACAAACAGTGACTTATCGTTTATCAAAATCAACAGAAATTGTCATTATCACAAGATCTGAATATTTGTCTACTTATTTAAAGAAAATGTTTAAAATAAAGTTGTACTATGTATTCTCGGAATGAATTCGCAATCACGTCACAAGAAGGTATCAAAGTGATTCCCATTAACTCAGGTAGGTGCCCACAACGAAATCAATTCCTAATTCGTGATGGTGATCCCACACGCTGTTCTTTGATTGAAATGTACTAGATTTTAATATTCAATATTTACCTTCACTTGATAAGTTTCGCGAAAAAAAGCTACCACAGGTATACACACGATAGGTAAGTTTACCCAGCAAATATACACGACAGAGTCGTATCTATCTATGAATAAACAAAACAAAAAATAGACCTTAAACTAACATCTCACGGCAAACACCTGTCATGTATGTGAAAAAGTCACAACTTCTCACTTTAAATCTTTCAATAGTTGTAGTAGCTATACGCTTTTGCAATACGGCTAGAATAGCTCACCATTTTCCACTTATTGTGCCTAGCTATATTTCCCGCCTGAATCTGTACCTCCCTCATAATCCACCACCAGCCGGTACAACAACCCACCAACCTGATGTGCGAGTCCAAGTACTCGTATCCACCTGAATTATAAAACAAAATAATATAAAGACAACCATATACAATGATGATAACACCACCAACAACAATGACGACACACAAATTAATTCATCGGTGTCGCTCGCCGTCGACCAGACACAACCAAGTCTACCTGATTTTCTGATGCTCTCCGCACTGGAGTATAATATTAGTTCGAGTTCTTATTGAATTGTTGTTCAGTTGTTGTTCAGAGATTCCCGTGTTGTCACGATATTACTAGAATCGAAAAAAAAAGAAAATTAAAAATTCGCAAAACAATACGTTAGTTATATGCACTCGCCAAACATCTCATAGAAGTATCTGGTACTTTTGTTTCGTCTCAGATAAATGCATATTCGATACAAGTGTTGAAAATTGAAAACAAACGGTTTCTTTTCGTCGGTCGCTTGAAGAAGATACGTCGGTTTTTATTGCTCTGCTCGTCGCTGTCGCACGTGATATCGTTGATTTTGAATTCGGTTGGAGGGTGAAATTTATTTTTGTGAAGGGTGAACCAACAGTTGTTTGCCAAGTTAATTAAAAAGAAGTTAAATAAAATTCACATTTTTTTTATTGAGATATTTAAATTGTGTAATATACAAGAGTTTTTAATTTTGTATCAAGGAAAAAGCTATAAAAAAAAATAATAATAATTCAAGTGTGTGTGTAAATTACTCGTTTTTGTTTGGATTTAGTCTGACATCAGAAACCCTTGGGAAACCGTTTCCCAATTCGCGGGCTGTATTCTCATCAAAACTGGATTACTATCAATATCATGTCCTGGGAAATAAAACGAGTACTTTGGTGCCTCCAATAGGTGGGTTCATATCTTCAATAAAAAAAGAATTTATACATTTTGGGGCTCAACTTTTTTTTATAGTTTTTATTTTTTGTATTTTATTGTTTTTATTGGAATCCTTTCTTACCATAAATTTTAAACTTAATAAATGGAAGATCTTTTTATTTGAGCATATATGTTTATTTTTAAACCTGCTTTCATTCAGGTAACCCGTTTAACGTGGGATTGGAGTCCATGAAAAACAGAAAAAAATATTGTTTTTTTTTTTCAGGCTCGCTAACCAATAAAAATATATTTTTTTTTGTTTTATGAAATTCGGCTTAAAATAACTACTATGATTGTAAGTCATGTAATATTTGACATTGCCCAAACAAAAAAAGTTAGCATGACGAGTTATTGAACCTAATGTCTGCCATAACAGCATAAAATGAATATTAGAAGTCGTAAAAGTGGCCATGTTTTGGTGATGAGCACGTGCGATGTTGGTGTTTATTTGGTATTCCTATACACACTCGCCTTCGCATAATTAATTAACCATTAAATTGCGGTTTTGGTAGGTCTTTTTATTTAGCTTATGACTATTTTATTATTGCCGATAATGAGCAAGCCATTAGAAATTCGCTGACTCAGTCGAAGGGTAGCCAAACAGTTGTTACTTATTAATATACGAGTTTGTGTTTATGAAGTTTAAGTTTAATCTACAGCCAAAGTTGGTACTTTTTAGATGTGCCAATAAAACTGATTAGCTATAAGGAGGATTCCAATTGGAATTTGAAGTGTAACTTGTCCGCCGCCGGCCGGTTTGTTTTCTTTTAAGTAAAATTTAAATTTATTTCAGTTATCATAAATTGTACATTTGTTTATATATTTTGCCCTTGTTTAAGCTTACAAAATATTTTGTCGCATTTGCTTTTTGTAAACTATACATGTTATTTTTTTTACTGGCAGCAAGTATAAACAAATTACGACAACAGCTCACGCGTCAACATGCAACATATATCTCTCCATGCAAAAAACATGGCTGTCGGAGGTCAACTCTGGCAATGACCGAGTGGTTCCGAAAATATCCCCTATACCACAGTTTGCCCTTTCCCCATCCTCTCAAGAAGTAACCTATACTGTTCCGGAGGATGTAGCCAGTACAATGTTGAAAGAATTTTTAAAATCAGCCTAATAGTTTCAGAGTTAGTCCCTTGACATACACGTAGTAGGGTTGAAATAGAAAAGTTTGTTTGATAAGTTTGAGACATATGTATAATAATTTTGACTTATCTATCAACACACAAACTTTCAAGTTCATACGGCTAACGCTTCGTGAGACCCCCCTTACTCCCCACGACCCCTATACTCCTGAGCAATTCTCACACATCCTACGGCCTAAGTTGGCCACACATCTATAAATCAGTAAAAAAATCATGAAAATCGGACGAATGGTTCGAATAGACGGACGTTGCATTTTATACAGTAGTATGGATGACGTACATTTCTAGACTTCCAAGACTAGTAAATAAAATGTTAAAGTTGCAAGTTCGAAAACAGTATCTAATTCGAGTTCGGTGAAGTGCTTCTCCAGTTAGCGTGGTTGTTGGCTAACCGCTTCTCCATGTGCACTGCAAGTTGAGGTGTTTTTTTTTTTTTTTTTTTGCGACAATGCCTAATTTCAAACTTCCACCAGACAGCGGTTGGCATAGTGCAATTTGTTGATAGATTTCTTATGTAATGCCGTTGTCAAAATTTATAGCAAAGCACCATGTAAAGAAACAGCAGTTCATTGTGACGTTCTATTCGTTTCAGCGAAATTGTGTGTGACAGCATTATCTTGATTTTGACTTAATTTATATCCAAAACCATTTTGTAATTTTTTGTCACAATATTTACAAACGCACAAGTGACAGCTCGCTGTGCTCTGCCAAAGATGTCAATGTCATCAGCGTATGCGAGTATTTGCAAAGACTTTTGGGGACATTATTATTTTTTTTCTGGCACAGTCTTTTCAAATCTGATATCGAAGAAGTCACGCGCGCCATCTTCTCTTAATCCTTTTGTGTCATCAAAGTTCTTGGTGAGATTGTGTCCGACCTTTATGAAGCTGACAGCATTTTCATTCTGTATAGTTTGACGAGTTATATACGCAGCAACTTGTGTTTAAACGTACAAAAGAAACAAAATATATTAAAGTTAAAATTAGTTTGATTAATGGTCACATAGAATTAAAAATTTGTGCTATGATGAATTGCGCTCGAATAAAAAGAGATTCCCTTTGATTTAAATTAAAAAAGTATTTATTGGAAGTTGAAATTTATGGAATAGAAAAGAAGTCAATGTGGATTGTGTAACTGGATTTGTTCAGTGTAACTTTGCTCACCCAACATGTAGTTAATAACTGAAGTCTTTAAAAGTTGATCGCATAAATTGTTCTACATTGCAGTCTTTTTATGAAGAGCCTGCAACAAGTGAGTTCCAATGTTTGATTGTTCTGTTACACACGGAGTCGAAGATAGATCCAAATGGGACACTAGTTTCGGCACTAGACACATCCGTGTCTGCAAACTTTTTACTAGAGTAGTCTAAGGTCCCTCGTATACTAGTAGTGTAAAAGGATCAATGTCGAATTTATCGCATTAAAATATAATCCCTACCAGAATTTCAACTCTATTTAACCATGAACTTGAAGATAGTGGGAGTTTTCACTCCTTTGCTTAACAAGGATAGTATTTGACAATTCAACGACTTGATCAACTAGGTTCCAAGAGGCAATTCAACAATTGATTGAGTTAAATACATAGATAGATATATTTTATTTCGCATAATATTAATTTACATTCGGTAAGCTACCACACATTCTACACTAAATATAGAGATATGATAGTTTTATATCTAAAACAGTATATTTATCAAATCTGAAGAGAATTATTATTTAGTCGAATTGTATTGCATTGAGGTTGTGCACTTGTGCACAACACTATACGTTTTTGTTTAATATTCAATTTAAGAGCTGAATAAACAATAGTAGTAGTTGAATTAAAGTTAATTATACAAAAGTTACGTCGTCTGTCGGGTAGTCAAATTTATATTAAATATTAGCTTAAAATCAAAGTTTTATGATCATGTAAGAAAATTATTACTGATTAAATTCTCTAACAAGTTCATTACAGCGATAAAATTAATGAGCCTATCAAAATCAGTACTGTTTTCCCCATTGTGTTAATAATTTCCACATCTGTTAACCAAGCTCTCCCAAAACAACCCAGTCTGAATTTGTTTAACCCCGGACATCTGCCTAGGAAGTGCTGGATATTCTCTTAAGCTGGACACAGTACATAAGGATGTTTCGTTCTCTACGAATCTATATTCTCGTTATGTTGAATTAAGTCGCATCTTGCCTTAAATATCTATGTGATTTTGTTTAGTTCGAATCCACCGGTGATGTAACTTGATTCTCTTGAATAACCCAGAAATTTTTAGATGCGTGTACTGCTTCCAGATGCTCTCTGTAGATTTTCCTGTTGATCCTCCGATTTCAACAGCCGCAGTAGCTATAAGCTCTTTTGGGTCCAATCGCTATGTGAAGTGTCTCCCTTATTCAAACGCAGTCCAAAACTACCCCCAAGATGGTTTAATTCTTTGGCCCAGAAAACATATTTTCCCTTAAAAGTATTTTTGTTAGTTGGTGCTTCTTTCTCTGTATTCGAACATTGTTTTTGCTATGTATCTCATGTGAAGATCAAGGATATAGTAATGTCCGTCTTCTGCTCTCGTCTCTAATAAAAGTGTGCAGTTTGGGGTAAATGGAGCTAACTTAAAATTCGTTTCAAAAAGTACCGTTGCAATTAATCCACTTTTTTAAACATTCCGAAAACCAGCGCCGTAAGTCTGGATAGCTCTACAGACCGCTTTGCAGTTAGACCAATATTTCTTTTTGCCAAAAAATGTTGCCACGTCGAGTGTATTCTGCTTTTCGCTGCACTGTTTCTCTTCTCCACATGCTTTGATTATGACATCTTCGGAGACAATTAGACTGCTAGGTATGCATAAACAATACGTATTCCTTCTCCATTTAATATCCAGTTTTCTTGGCCTACCATAATTTCTAAACACCATAATCTCTGATTTAGATATGTTTACTTCTAGGCCCCTTTTCTCGCAGCAAGTTTCAAGTCGCTGTAAGACCTTGCATCATCCTCCAGAATTACCATAAATCGTCTGCGTACAGAAGCAGAATAAACACGCATTTTGTTGACGATTTAATGTACCGGCATAACCACCTTGCTGCTTGCGATACAAATAGAATCATTCTGAGAAAATGTTGGATTCTTTGTTATTAAACTTTTTATCTGAGCGTCTTCCTTTAAGACAACAATTTCTATGCATGGGCGGGTGCAAAAGCTCCGGTTACACAGAATGACTCCCATTTCTTCTCGGTACGTAGAACTCATATCCTTACCAGGAATTTTCATCAGATGGTTGTTGAGTTAAGTTAATTTCCAGTAATTCGATGTCTGTATCCTGACAGAGTGCTTTGTTTCCCATTATCCGTGTGCTGTCATTGCATCCAATGCAACCTCTCCAATACCCACCTCATTTTCAGCTATAAATACCCTGCGATTACGAGTACAAGTTTGCGTATCCCTTTGTTTCTGAGAATCGTCGCTGAAACATGACAACATAAGTAAAAATGATGACATCATGGAAACTGGAAACTATTCTCCGCCTAGGTCAACGCTAATCGCTATGAACTCAATGACCTGCATCATAGTCCTTGAGCTTCCATTGTCACACCGACCGATCTCCTTGCAAAAGACGGGGAAGAACAAAAAAATATCATATTCGATGATTCATCCACTCGATATCCTTGGGAGGAATGTGAGAAAATTCATATCACAAAGAGAGCTTTTACAATACATGTAGCGAAATACGATTTCTTTGCCGTTATTTGTTTCACTCCATGACATCTCCCATTTGCAAAAAGTTCACATTCGGTCAAGACTATTGCTCGCGAATTGAGCAAACTCTATACCATTGTTTGCTTTTGGACAGTATCCAATAAAAAGCCCAGACTTTCAGACGACAGTTCCATCCTTGACACCTCCGAATACAGACTCAATGCTAGTTGTTGGCTTTCGTTGTTCTATCGTCCCATTTTCATGGTCTCGCGTAGATACTACTTTTTTACGTTCGTGACACAGTGGCGCGGCACAACCATTACGCATACCCTTACATTGCGAACTCCTTTCGGTATGGAATGGTAGGAATATAGAGATTTTTGTTTTTATCCATCAAGCTGGAGTACTATATGCATAATGCTTAAGTGCATCGTGAATGGGATCTGCCTTTCGGTATACAACAAGCCAGTCACTGTTGAGCGACCAACGGATAAACAGCATTCGACATCATTAGTGGTTGCTTGTTGTTTTTATTCATTTATTCGGAAGTGCACAAGTTGAAATTGTAAACAAACCAAAAGTTATGCGATAAATCAATTCGAGTGTACGGATATTTAATAAAGTTTCACAAAAGGTTTTATACGAACAACTAAAGCACCGACCGACAAAATGAGTGAAATCAGTGAGCATTTAAGGAAGTCAAGGTCGTTGATTATGAATGACAGCACGAAGGAAAATTGGCGAAAATTTAAAAACACGTGGAATAATTACAATACAGCTAACAATGAATCTGAAGAAATTCAAATTGTTCGATGTGTGTCATGTGCAGGTAAATTTAAAAAAAACACTGTTGCCAAATCAGTTTTTTTTTTATGTTCGTCCTTTCTTGTTGTGTATTTTTGATTGTATGGTGAACAGCCAATTTTTAGACAAAGTTTTAAATGCTTGGGTTTTGTGAATAGCTTTGTGACTCGCTTTGCTTCGAAATTTTGGAGCAATATTTCTTTATTAATTAGCATTATGTATAAGCGTTGCGAAACTTGTGCTAATCAAAAATATTGCCCGTCTTCGCTTGAGTATTTTACTAATAAAAAAATTAAATAAAAAATAAACAAATAGTTATATCTAGAATTAACTAAATCAAATACATTTTTTGTACCTCAGCATCTGGATGGAGTAGAAAGGCAAATGGGAGCTCAAAATAATCGGATAAGTATTGCCTAAAAAAAACTCTTTTAAGCTTTTTTCTTCCTTCCTTCCTTCTTTTAATGAAAAAAAAAAAAAAAATTAAATTAGTTCAGTTGTTCCTACAAACAAACTTTAGCTCTAATAGTGTGATGTGATGTGATAATAATTTATGAATGCCCTCCCCCGGTATATATATTCTAAATCAGGATCAAATTCTGAGTCGATATAGCCATGTCCTTCTATCTGTCTGTCTGTTGAAAACACGATAGCACCCGAACGAATCCACCAAGGTGAATGAAAATTTGTGCGGGGGCTTCTTTTTAGCGTCGTCAGATAAGAATTGAAAATAAGCTATGTCGGTCAAGTAGTTCTGGTACCTCCCATACAAAACCAATATTACACCCATGCGTGTACAACGTATAATGTATATTTTGTACATTTTGCATGAATTATTTGCCTGTGGATGGTATGAAACTATCGGCCAGGCCGATGATAACAATTCTATTTTTTTGCATTAGTTTTGGAAATACTTAGAATTAGTAGCTGCCTAGATAAGCTTCAACACCACCCACACTGTAGTGTCGTCAAAAGTTAAGTATATACTAAGTTTATACTATTTTACACATAGTGAATTGATTAGCCAGGGGGCCAACTATGTAATTCGATTCTACTTTCAATTCTATTCGAAAGTTGGTTCCGATTCTACTTTCAAACGGAACTATGTATGAAATTAGAATCGAATGTAAGTAATGCCAACTTTTTCCCAAACAATTTCCGACTTTCGAACGAGTCTCGCATTGTGTTTGACAGACTTTTGAAAAAAACGAAATAATCATTTGTTGTGATTCGCGAATAGGTGATAAATCAACATGGACAGTGTCGCAATTTGACTTTTTACCGAAGAAAATGAGGATTGCAATGATCAAATTGAGCCAAGGCGAATTCGGGATAAATCCTTTAGATAAGTCGGGATGCATTGTCATGTATTGAACAAGAATCTCAAATTGAGATATCTTTGTGTTTGCACATTTAGATCCATTCCCTATGTCTAAATTATATTTTAATACTCTTAACAATATTTAATAAGTTATGAACAAACTTCTTACTCTCATTTTTTGAGATTTCTGCAATCTACACAGCCTGTTCGCAAACACATTTGCATTAGAATGATTATTTGCGAATACGAACGGTTTTGGCATTTACTTTAGGATTAGGTAGTACCAAAAAAAATAGACAATTCGACACTCCGTTCGATTTTTGAATATGAGCGCTGGCTATAGAGTTACAGAGTACGAATCTTCCGAATTCGAACATTTTGATTGTAGAATCGAATTACATAGTTGGGCCCCAGTGCACATGGCATAACAAACAACTAGCTTTATCAGCCCGGCTTTGCCCAAGAATCGTATTGGTTAAATATATTCTTATCCGTCAGGACAATGCAGATCAGTGTTAATTTTATAACTTTAGCTTCGATGAGTGTCGAGAAATAGCGTTTGAAGTGTTTTTGTTTTTTATAGGAAATGCCACGCCTCTTTATCAAATTTCGCGCACACTTCTCGGAGTACTTTGTGCAATGTGAATATCAATATTCCAAATTTCCCATATTTAGCTACCACAATTGTCAAGATATAGCATTCTCCGTTTGTAGAAAAAAATTTTTCTTATTGCCTATGTCCTTGTTCAGGTCCCAGACTATAGCTTCGCCAAATTACAATTATGTCTGTCACAGAATCAGTCGTACTCGGAATTTTGTTACGAACTCCGAAAGAACTACAGAAATCGTCGTCGTAGTAGAAATTTTTGCTGCGAATTTCGTAATTCATATTCGTATTCTTCGTGGATAGGTAACAAACAAACATATAGTTATATTCGCATTAATAATACATATTAGTATCGATTGTACGCTGAAATTTGGCTTACAATTCAGTACAAATTATTCACAAAGAAAAGTATTAATAAGTTTTAGGAGTGGACTGTGTGACTCAATTGTCCAGCAAAATGGATTTCTTTTGGTTTAAGGCGGCTCTCAGATTAAGGCAACAAGAAATAAGTAATTAAGCAACTGTCAATAAGCAATACGCAATTTTATTTTAACCTATTCTCACATCGAAGCAACAGTTTGCCTGAAATTTCTAGCTATTAGGGATATTTTCCCACAACTTTAAAGAATTTTTCGTTTAAAACAGGATCGTCCGACATATTTTCCAAAACTTTGCGCAAATGTGTCAATAAACACAAATATTGCTAGTACTAGGAAGTAATATTTGTTGCTTTTTAACATGCGCTGTGTAGCTAGCTAGCTAGCTCTGTGTAGCTACATTTTTTGTTCGAGCGATATTGATTTGCTTTGATGTGAGACCTCTAATATTCAATTCAAAGTAAAATAACTACGAGCGATAATAGGGCGTATTTCCTATTGCCAGTTGCTAATTGATTGTTGCCTCAATGTGAGAGCCGACTAAGTGCACTTCATCGAGAACCGCTTTAAGCCAATTTTTGAAGCAAATCTTTATTCCAATATCCAAGTGTCTATAAACTATATAGAGCCCTTAGCCTTTTCATACTTTTTCTTTTATTAATTTTGTTAGACTGTGTACCTAATAAAATAGCAAGGAACTTGTTCCTTCGTGATTATTATAATTTGTTATTGATATTCATAATGCTCTCCTGTTACTAAAAACAGTCAACATCACCCTTTGTTTGAAAACTTTATGACTCACAAATGTACATTATGGCAAAGCGCCCAAATGGGATATTCATTTTAAACGCTAAGAGCATAATTGTATATATTATGTACTCTTTAAAATCGATTGAGAATTAACTTCGTCGTTATAGATATTTGTTTTTATTGTTCATCCTATTGAATTAATTTTTGCTATTCATAACACTCCTTCCGTTTACAACAGACAAACTCTTACTCGTTACCCTGCTTTACATTTTTTTACATAAAAATCCTTCATTGTGGTTCTTTGCATAAATAAGAAAATCAACAACGACTAATTTTGTTGGTAGTTGGCAGTAGTCATAATGGCCTTGCCTTAAATGGTTTTAATTATGACGGCAATATATTTTTTATTTGACAAATTAGGTCAATGATATACAACGCATTGTATATAGATTGTCACGCGGCTAGGATATATAATTTACTGACATCTATTAAAGGTTGTATGGTGTGAGTCTGAGTATATTTAAAGTGTACAACCCATCAAATTACATAATTAATTGCTAAAGTATGATGTTTTCCGAACGGTTAATCAAATATTCATAATCATAAAAAATATTAACGAAAAGATTTTTGAAATAAATTGTTTCGAGAAACTTTTTGCATCAAAATTATTTGAGACCGATGAAAAAAGTTAAAAAAGTAGACTTTCACAAAAATTTTAAATTTTGAATGGGTTAAGGAAATTTTTGTATCATTCAAACGGAATTTAAATTACCTTTCCATTGATGCCAAAATTTACATGAAGTAAGTTCAAATTATGAGTAGAATTAACTTTAGTTTTGTCTAAATACTTATGCCCACCACTGTATAACTCAGTAAGGCAAAGCAAAGTAGGGGAATCTATACATTGAGAAAGAGTTTGATCAAACCTTTTTTGAAAAGTTGCCTAATACTCCTAGAAGCTTAGGCTTTTGTCGTTGCTCTGGCTAATTTTAAGGATCGTTGAGTTTTTTTTTTAATTCACTGCCTTTAACTTGCCGTTGCTCAAATATTATTTTATTTTTATATCAGTTGAACTATGAACTTAAGAGTTTATAGCACCAGCTAACAAATTAATATATATAGGTAGTAGTACGAAAATATCGAACATTGATCGAAGACATTTTTTTTGTTTTCTTCTAAATAGGTACTTACCTTTCCTAACTAAGAAAATCTGAAACTCATGCAAGAAAAATATCAAATTCATAAAAATTTTTAGTTTTTCTATTCAACTTAATGATTGTGCTAGTGCGCAAAGTAATACTCAATTTACTAGACCTCCTGAATTGTTGGTGTCTGCTGCTTTTTGTGAATACATAAACCCTTAGGCCTCGATACCCGTTTGAGGTCGTCATTTTGGATACTCAAACTCAGTCTAGTAGTCTCAGCTGTTTACAGCACAGCGTAAATAGATTACCCGATTCTTTTGTTTTTGATCCTAGAACTAAGAGATTACAACTTGTTGGCTATCCTGGACCCAACGAGATTGATCTTACCTAATAAAGTGCACGGTCCCACGAAACTTTCTCTTTTATTGCAAATCTCGCTGAATGTCAGAGTCATTTCAAATTTTGATTGGATTTCTATTACCACTGTTTGCACTGTAGATTTGGGCTTTACAAAAATATACCGTGTGTGAATACAAATGGGTAGGTAGTAATTTTTGAGAAATATTTATAAAACACCTTTGTTTGCATTTTTTGAGAAAAAATTATGTAAAATTATGAAAATATATGTAAAATTATACAAACAATTTTGGATTTGAAAAACACTATTCTTTAACTGTTTAACTGAAAACTGAGTACAATGTATTGTTAGGGCTATAAGCATTACCTGCCAGTAACATTTTTATCCAAATCGAAAATAGCGTTTTGGAGTGTATGAGTTTAGTTTTTTTCAAGTAGCATTATTTGCGATGGGGGCGGATATCGAAGGACGCAGTCTTTTCAGAGAAAAACTGAGTTTGCTATCAAGTTAAGAATGATGTCTTTAAAAATGGTGTTTGGTCAAATCGTATTATACCGTTTTCGAGCAAGAGCCTATTTTGAAAAGTATCTACCGTAGTTGGAATTTTTAATGCATGCCTACATTAACTCACCTATCAATTTTGGTTTAAATCATTAGAGCCGTTTTCGAAAAAATCTAAATTGTTTAATACATATATGTATTTTGTAAATATTTTATATGTGAAGTACCGTTAATATTAGGGCTAGCATAAACAAAACAAAAAACGCCTCCTAGCGGTGAACCCACAAGCTATAAGTACGAAGCTTGAAACAAATCCGTCACAGCTTAGATTTTCCAGCTATGGGACAGACAGACATACTTACGGACAGAATTGCGAGACCCACTTTTTGAGTTCCCCTATCATCGTAATATCAGAATTGATTAAAATCTCAAGTTAAATTTTTTGTACGAAAACAATATCTTTCTTGAACTATATTAGTTCTACATAGACTTCAAATATTTTCCCATATTCGATGTGTACAAATCCAGAACCCAGAACCCAAAGTTGAGAAAAGAAATTATTGTAAAAGCACTCATTCATCATTAGGCATAATTATTTGAAAATGTTTATCATTGACTCTAACACTCTTCAGAACTCAATAAAGACATTTTTTTAGCATTAACGTGCTAAAATCATCTGATCCCATTTTTCATCTTACCTATTTAAGTTTTTTACATTTCTCGACCAGGGTTTTGTTTGCATCAGCTTAGAAAAGTTGTACGTGCTGATACATTTACAAGCTTTCAAAGTTGATGTGTAAATCACTGAGTAAAGCGACCCGTAAATCAGCACATCAATCTTGTTGGCAAAATCCGAATCCGAGCACTTATAGCCGCTTTAGCCTTCACATGTGATGCGTTTTGCGTTTTACTTTGGTTCAACAACAACTGATTAAAAGTTCGCCGAAAGCCTGGGAAACCCATATTGCTTGTAATAACAACTTAAAAACCGTATTACGTATAGCGAATGTAATTCTAATTAGTGTTTGCTCCTATTAAACGATATAATATGTAAATTGTACATCAAGAGACACAGGGAAAACAATGACTCGCAGAAAACGTGCAATCTCGATTAGAATGTGATTAGAATATTATCTAACAGGTTTATCTGTACCTACCGGTGAATGTTAAGTATCTTTGAAGATGCAATTACAAAGAGTGATTTATTTCAGTCTTATTAATCCATCTCGTCAGTTGAAAACAATGGTGGATCTTCTTGTGTTGTCATGAACTCAAGCAATCAATCTATAGGCGAATGACACTTGAAATCTTTTGATTCATAAAATTCATATTAAGAGGCGATTGAGATTCAAATTTGCACATTGAAAAAGTGCTTATTATCCCATTATGCGAACACTTCAATACCTCACCTAATCTGTACGCTAATTATGTCAGTGAGGTATTAGCAAGTGTGATTGGCACTTGAATAAAAGTATCTTACGAAACGAGATTCTCTTCTAAGCCGAGAAAGTTGGCATATGGGATTTGCCAATGTTATTTTGATGGATGATCCGCGTCAGTCACGATTCCACTGATGCGCTAGTATGGAGAAATTTATGCGAATATAAAATTACACGCCCATCAAAAAAAAATAATAATATTATATTGACACGATGTTGTGAAGAATGTTTTGTTATTTAATTGCGGAAGGTGTTGATTGTTATTTGCAGTTGCGATTGATGGTTGTATTGAATTTTCCAGAACGACTGTTAAAAGCGCTTCTGAGATTTGTATTTAATGAGCGGTGAGCGGCTTTTAATTGTTTTTTTTTTATTGAAGAGATGACTTACGTAAATAGGTGCTTATTGCTTACTGGTATTATATAAGAGTCGGTAAAATGTGGGTGCTAGCAGTGAAAATTGTTTCTAAGAAGAATCAGTTTTGAAGGGAATATTATAGCGCTTTAACTTTTTATGACTTTTTTTTTGGGAAGGCTTTTGATGAATGTAGGTATACGAAAGTGTACATGAGTCACGTGCTTTCGTTTACTTGAACGTGCATATGTGCTCGATTTTAAAAACCATTAAAGCTTATCGAACGAGGTAGACAAAGTCCGCTATAAACTCTGAAAATGACACCACAGAAAAGTTATACTTGCCAACCGCTGTTTCTTTGGGTTAAGAAGGCAACTGACTAGTAAGACTTAGGAGACTCTATATAAGACGTTCATCCTCCCAGTCCTGCTCTATAACGCAGAAGCATGTACGTTAACAAAGGCGGATGAAGACCTTCTTGGTCGTTTCGAACGCAAAATGCTTCGAGTGACTTTCAGTCCCATTTGCGTTGACAGACTTTGGAGAAGAAGATTTAACAGCAAGCGCTACGAGCTGTTCATCAACATCGATCTGGTCAGAAAAGAACGTATCAATCGACTAAGACATGTAGAGCGAATGCACACCAACGCTACGGCTCGAAGAAGTATTTGATTCCAACCCAGAAGGATAACGCAGTAGAGTAAGACCTCGCCTTGTCTTTTCGAATCTGGGGGGCTATGATCCTCTTGGCTGGATATTTTTTGTCTATTCGTTCAATATGTCGTTAGAGACTCTCACTATACTAACCCACGGTTTGGGTCTCAAATTCTTCCAACCAATTTAGTTGACTTGTTTAGACTTTTTGGACTACATTCACACCTTGGTCCTTGGTACTATAGCAAACGAATGTATTCGTATATTCATTCACATTTTTCATTCAGCTCTAAGCAATAAAGCTAGAAGGCAAAGGGTTTTGTAGCTGCATGGCTTTCGTCCTTTGAGTCAAGATTTTTAAATCCAGTAGCTTTACAAAGCCAATATCAGTGGTTTCGAATTGTAATTCTTCGCCGAATCCGACAAGGGTGTCATTTGTGGAATTAGTGTTTACTCCGAGACCGAGATGTAGGTACATAATTTTTTCTATACATTAAAATAAAACGATCTCAGACTATGCCTATATGGGTCAATTGTATCCTAGATGTTGGAGAGATTTTTTTTGTTGATAGCGTGTTTAGTATTGCCCTCATTTTCTTGATCGACTAATTTCTCCAGTTCTTTATAGTCGTTAAAGGCTGTATTATGGCTCACTTGGGGCTGAAGGGTGTGTACTGCACACTGTCACCGAGCCGAATTAAACAAGTCGCATGATGCTGCTATTTCTTTGCCGAAGTGCGGTGCTTCTTGTTCGGTATTTTAGAAGTTTTTTTTTCCAAAATGCACCGTGACAAAGACACATAGAGCGGTAAATGCTATCACATACGAATTACGGAGGCTTTTAAGCTGATGAAAAAGTGGTAGGATAGGGTTTGTAATTTGTTGGTATTTATCAGAGTTTGCCGAGATATTCGGTCTGTAGAGAATCTTTTGGGCTGGTTTAAGATAGATGAATTGAATTTTATTTTCGACATTGAAGAGGTATTCCTCTATAATTCCTGCAGAATTTTTTTAACTGTAAAAAAGACATATGGAGCTGAATATGTACATCACTCATCAGAAATACTTTCTTCGATCCATATATCTGGGGCCGAATCATTTCAACTTATAGCTCGTTCACGGATGTGGCGATTCGGCCCCTGATAGATGTTTTGATGCATGAGTCGTGCGAAGACTAAAAACGGCCTTGGACTTTGATTTAAAAATATAATTTGTCTGTGTTTTTGATTTGACTGTTCCCGGACGCCCAATATATCTTTTAGTCCAATGAGGACTTCTTTTTGTGTAAACCCACGACATTCATGCAAATGATAGTCATGGCCATGATCGCCTGGCCTTTCATCGTCATATCACCAACAGCTATCTCTCTGGTGTGATGGTAGCCTTTGGTGGGTTTCGGCTACCTTTTTGGTGACCACTGCTTGTTAGCGACTTTTGAATTAATGCACAATGGCGAGTATCCGTTCTCAGAAGAATCTGGCTAGTTTAGGTGTGCTAAGGTGTCTTACATTTTTTTTTCTGGGCGGTTCGGGGCTTCAAACTTCGAACCTTGAAGCTAACTGAAACAAGATATTGTCAAAGTCGACGCTTACTTCTTTTCATTTTCACATTAGCTATATATTTATAGTTAGTTATGAAGCTTTTTGCAAATTTTGGAACGCCCTTTTGAGTATTTTTTCCTGTTTACATCAAAAAGTTAATTCATACATGTCTACACTAACACAATTTCCCTTCCTTTAAAATTGCTTTCAAGTTCCATACTAATACCTAGGAGTGCCTATATTTTTACAGAGAACAAAAAAACTCATTATCACATTATTACTCCTCTGCTGAGCCACTCCCAAAAGTATTTTTCACCGAGAACACTCTAAATTCCCATTCATTTCCTAAATGGTAACTAATGACCGAGGTAGTCATTAAGGAGGCAGACCAAGAGAGAGTGAGAGAGAGAGAGAGAGAGAGAGTGCAAACGCACATTCACATCTGTAAAAGGAATCAAAGCTATGTACAAAATCAACCCAACCGTTGACGCGGGTGCGGCAGGATAAAATAACCAACCTCACTGTGTGTATAATTGCGTGCATCTGGTCACGTAAGCCCGTTCCAATGTATGTAACTGCGAATAGCTAAAAACAAAATAGTATACACTTTCGAACCAAATTTAGAACGAACATAAATCTAAATGTTTTATTCCTTTTTGTTTGTGTAGATATAGATAACTTTTTTTTTAGTGAGTTAAACTTTTTCATTCATCAAAAGGAGAATGACACAACCGCATAGAGTGAAACGAATCCAAATAGTTACAAATAAATTAGCAATTGATATGCGACCACCTTTCAAGGTTCACTGTCAACGCAAATCAATAACCGCTTAATGGCTACAACAAACTTGTATGCATTCAAAAGTGCTTGTTTAAATTTATGCCTTACTGTCAATATTTGCCAGATAGATTGCTGCTGTATTTGTGTGCGTAGATTGAATAGTTTTTATCTATTGGGCTATTAGCGATGTAATATATTGGCAATTTCGAATAATATCAACATTGGCGCAAAGCGCAATCTACATAAATGAAGTAGGATCTAACATCGGACATTAGAGCTGAATGGGTGCTGTTGGCTTTCCAAGTATGTAGTTAGTACTTTAGTAGTCTTTGCAACTACTTGCGTTTTATATTGTTTACTGATCTACAGATAGGGGTAGTTGGGAGTACGCGCTTAGGATCAGTTTCAGTATGAGGTTTTCTGGCCAGGGTGTGTTTTTAGAACGAAGTTTTTCAATACCATTTTGACTACTTTTTTCCGCCCTGGCTCAATTTTTGATCAAGTTGGTTGCTATTCCTCAACCAACAGTAAAAAATGTATTTATCTATCTGCCTGTCTATACTGGATAGATATATTATTTTTTGTTTATTTAATGGGCGATAGTAAAATTAGTTTATTAACGTAAAATATACCGTCAAGCCGTATGCTTTCGTCCTCCAATAGATTCATACTCATTCAAGCGAATATGTATTTTTTTCGTTTGCCGATTTTTCATAATTATTCCATTTTATGTTAATCTATACTTGTACAAGTTAACATCAACACGAGCAACGGAAATGCTGACAAAGCGTCTGCCTCGATACAGCGAATTTCCACAGAAATTCATGTTGCAATTCAATTCAATACCTTAGGAATGCAAAGTACCGAGGTAAAATCGAATATAAAATTATTGATTGTAGTTAGTTAAGAAGTAAACTCAATAAAGGTCAGAGCAAACTGCTCTAGAAAAGATTTTTTTTATTAATTATTTCGGTGTAGTGATTAACTGGCGCCCATTGTGTGGCTTTCGAACTTACACGTTCAACATTAATTCGCAACTTCAGGAAAAGAGTTCCATCAGTAGTCCAATAACCAAGGATAAAAAGGAACAGAAAAGAGGTCCCCCAGTAGCCCGATAACCAAGGACAAAAAGGAGCAACTATAAAGCTGCAGCCGCCTGAATAGGAATAGAAGAACCACCAAAACAAAAAATATCGTTAATCAACACATGGAGCAACACTTCATACTATTATTGTAAGTCTAGCTCTAAGAAGTGAATCAATTTTTGAAATAATAAGAGAAATAATAAGAGTAAACAAGTGAAGTTAAATCCTAAAAGCACAACTTAAAAACCGTGTAAAGAAACCTATTGATTAATTAATTGATTTTATTTAACAAAACATTATTCAAACAAGTTTATTACATTAGAACTAAGATAACATCTGAAAAAATCGTTCCTCTTTCTTTGCCGTTATCTATTTCCATCCGTGCTCTTGCTTTTATTTCAAATTAGATACTTTGAAACGTTTCAGCCAATATGGCAAATCAAAATAACCTTATTAGGCCAGCACGCCTGGAACACGTCGCAGATCCACCTATCCCTGGCCCTGCTCCCCAACCTGCCCCCCAACTTGCTCAAGGTATTAATCCTAACGATTTAGTTCAACTAATCACCAGATTAGTAGCAGAAACGCTACAAATACAAGGAAGACAAATATTTAATTCGATAATGAATCCCGCGGCCGACATCAATAACGAAGTCGACCAACCCATCAACTTAGTTGATAATAATTTAGCCGACCTTGACAAAATACCAGACGTAGTTAAAAGTCTACGAGAATTCTCTGGGCAAGCTCATGAATTCAATTCATGGAAGAAGAGTGTTGAGAGAATAATCCAAATTTATGATCACGTTAGGGGTACTCCCAAGTACTATGGCATTTTGTCTGTAATTCGCAACAAAATCGTAGGACATGCCGACGTCGTGCTAGAGTCGTACAACACGCCTCTTAACTGGGAGAAAATCTCGAAATGCCTTACTCTTCACTATGCGGATAAAAGGGACTTAGGAACCCTTGAATATCAAATGACAACGCTAGTGCAAGGCAATAGCACGATTTCTGAATTCTATCAGATCGTCTATCACCACTTGTCATTAATCCTAAACAAACTGGGATCAATGGAAATGAGTCAAGATGCTATGAACAACATGACTCAATGCTACCGTGACAAGGCCCTCGATACCTTCGTCAGGGGTTTGAAAGGAGATCTGCCTCGCCTGCTTAGCATACGTGAACCAGCAGACCTTCCACAGGCCCTGCATTTGTGTTTGAAACTACAAAACGTAGACTTTCGCGCCCAGTACGCAAACAATTCCCACAGTTCTCCCAGATCGTCTCAACAAGCACCTCCAGTTCCCGCTAAAAGGAACAGTCCTCCAGGACCTGCACCAGCCCCAGCTCCTAGACACAATTTCTATCCCCACTTACTGCACAACCCTCGTGCTCCACAACAACCTCAACTCTATAGAGATGTCCAATACCAACCTAGGTACCAACAACAAAGAATACCACCAAATCAACGACCTCTCCCACCGAAACCAATGTCCATTGACTACTCCCTGAGGACTCAGAAAGTAGACTATCAAAATAGACCAAGGAATCAACAATTCATACAAAAACGACAACATTCGCAGCAAATACACCAACCACAAAAGATGCAGCGAATCCATCACACAGCTCAACTCGGTGACGAAGAAAAATCCATGGAAGACTACGAGACAGAAATTGCAGAGGAAGACCAAAATTATGACGAATCACTAGAAGAATACACTGAACAGAGTGGAGGAGAAAACTTTGACCAACACGAAGAACTGGATGACATCTATTTTTTAGACTAACGCCCTCTTCACTTCCTTATTTCGAACACATTTCTAGAAGTGGAGAGACCCTGAAGTTTCTTGTTGACACAGGTTCCAACAAGAATTACGTTCAACCACGTCACATAAAGAATCCCCTACTAAATGCTAAACCCTTCTACGCTCACTCCGTGGGGGGAAATATTAAAATAACCCATCATGCACTTATTCAACTTTTTGGCCCCCAAACTGACAAAATTACATTTTTTATTCTCCCTAGTCTTATTTCATTTGATGGTATCATAGGACATGACACACTAAAACATTTGAATGCTATCATTAACACAAGTAGAAACCATATGTCTATTCACCCTGGTTTCTCTCATCCAAGAATTTCCATTCCGCTCAAACAACATCAATCACAATTTGTCAATAACATAAATATTAGAACCGACCACATGACTAAAGAACAACATTCCGAACTTATTAAAATTATTCATAAATGCCCCAATCTCTTTTCGGAACCAAACGAAAAGTTAACCTATACCACCATGGTCAAAGGAGAAATTCGAACCACAACTCGAGACCCCGTGTACTCGAAATCATATCCTTACCCCATGGCACTTAAAAATGAAGTCGAAAAAGAAATACGGAAACTATTAGAAGACGGTATCATAAGACCATCAAGATCTCCCTACAATTCTCCTGTTTGGGTTGTCCCCAAAAAAATGGATGCTTCAGGAGAAAAGAAGTTTCGAATGGTAATTGATTACCGTAAGCTAAACGCTATAACTATCGCCGACAAGTATCCAATCCCTGAAATATACGAAATCCTTGCAAACCTTAGTAAAAATCAATGGTTTTCCATAGTGGACCTAAAAAGTGGTTTCCATCAGATCCCACTTAAGGATTCTGATATAGAAAAAACTGCCTTTTCGGTAAATAATGGCAAGTTCGAATTTACTCGTCTTCCATTTGGGCTAAAGAACGCCCCCTCCATTTTCCAGAGAACGCTAGATGACATTCTAAGAGACCTCATTGGAAAATGTTGCTATGTTTACATTGATGACATTGTCATCTTTGGGAAAGACGAAACCGAACATTTCTCAAATCTGGAAAAAGTATTTCACACCTTAGAAAAAGCAAATATGAAAATTCAGCTCGATAAATGCGAATTTTTCCAGAAAGAAGTAGAATTTTTAGGGTTTATTATTGGAAGATTCGGAATAAAAACCAATCCAAAAAAGGTACAAGCTATAGTTGATCGACCTATTCCTGAAAACCTAAAAGAACTTCGATCCTTTCTCGGAATGTCAGGGTATTACCGCCGCTTTATACGAGATTACTCAAAGTTGGCAAAACCACTGACATCCCTTTTAAGAGGGGAAGATGGACATGTGTCCGCAAATATGTCAAAGAAAAAACTTATTCAGTTGAATCAAGATGCCATCGAAGCATTCCACAAATTAAAAAACTCTCTCGCCTCCGAAGAAGTTATTCTTCAATATCCAGACTTTGACAAAAGCTTTCAATTAACAACTGACGCTTCCGACTACGCCATTGGAGCAGTCCTCTCACAGGATGATAAGCCAATCACATTTCTCTCCAGAACCTTAAGCAAAACAGAAGAAGGTTATGCCACGAACGAAAAAGAAATGCTGGCGATTATTTGGTCCCTCAATTCTTTGAGAAACTTCCTTTACGGATCCCGGAAAGTCAACATTTTCACAGACCACCAACCACTTACCTATGCTCTAAGTAACAAAAATACAAACTCCAAAATGAAAAGGTGGAAAGCCATATTGGAGGAGTATAATTATGAGCTAAAATATAAACCAGGTAAGGAAAATGTGGTTGCTGACTCTCTCTCGAGACCCCCAAAAACTGAAATACACTCAATGACCCCTACAGAACACAGTGCTGACAGTTCAGCGCAAAACCTAATTCCATCTGTAGAAATCCCTATAAACGTTTTTCGAAATCAACTTTTACTCAAGATAGGAAATGAAAATAGCTATCAAATCCAGAACCCCTTTGACAACTATACAAGACATATTCTGATACGCCAAGACTACTCAACAAACGACATCATTAACATTTTCAAGAGATACCTTAATCCAAATACTATTAACGGACTTCTAACAGACGAAATGACGATGGGACGAGTACAAGAAATTTATCCGTTACATTTTAAAGATTATCGTATTCGATTCACCCAAAAATTTGTTGAAGACATAACCGGCCAAATAGAGCAAGAAGAAAAAATTCTGAAGATACATCGAAGAGCACATCGTAACGCCGAAGAAAACAGGATTCAACTGTTGGAAAACTATTACTTCCCTAAAATGTCCTCAAAAATTAGAACACTAGTTAACCGATGCGTAACATGCAAGGAGAATAAATATGACAGGCATCCTAACAAACCACATTTGAATCACACACCGATCCCTAGCTATCCTGGTAACATCCTCCATATAGACATATTTTCTACGGAAAAATACCTCGTGTTGACCGCCGTCGATAAGTTCACGAAATTCGCACAGGCTAAAATAATATCATCCCGTTCAATCGAAGATATCAAGGAACCTTTACGTGATATCTTGTTCTACTTTTGTGTCCCCGAAGTCGTTGTTATAGACAACGAAAAGGCTCTTAACTCAGCCTCGATAACCTCAATGTTAGAAGATGACCTCCAAATCAAAATTTTCAAAACACCACCATACAAAAGTGAAGTGAACGGCCAAGTCGAACGCTTTCACTCCACCCTATCTGAGATTATGAGATGTCTCAAATCGGAAGGACCTTCACGGTCTTTCAAAGAACTGTTACAGCGAGCCGTTAACGAGTACAATTTTACTATCCATTCAACTACAGGTAAAAAGCCCATAGAACTTTACTATGGGCGAATACCCAGACTAAACCCGGAACAATTTGAAAAGACACGTTTAATTAACATCGAGAAAATTAAAGCAAAACAGGAAAAAGATATTAAATATCATAATAAAAAAAGAAAACCGCAGAAGGACTATCAGATAGGACAGGTCATTTATGTAAAAAACAACAAACGGTTAGGTTCAAAATTAACAAATAGGTATAGACAAGAAATCATTAAGGAAAATAGAAACTCTACAATAGTAACAGAATCCGGAAAAATAGTCCATAAAAGTAATATAAGAAACTAATTCTCTTTCAGATGCACCATCTATTTTGGTCGAGCGGAGATCCAGATCATGGATTTCTCAAACTCCCAAATTGTCTCCCTACATACAGGGCAAACAAAAATTCAAGATGGACATTTCAAGTTAATACATAGCATTAATCTTAAACAATATGAGCAATTCCTTTCCGACATATCACCAGTCCTTAATCTCGAAACAACCCAAAGTCAAATCCTTTTTCCCTTAATATCACATGAAATTCAACAAATCCGTAATCTTTTACATAACTTACAACCCAGAATAGCGAAACGTTCTCTAGACTTTATAGGCAAAGGTTGGAAATGGATTGCTGGCAACCCAGACCACGATGACTTTGTTACAATAAAAGAAAAAATTACAGATGTTCTAAAAAACAACAATAAACAGGTTATTATTAATGAATTGTATAACGAACGAATAAACAATATTACGAGAATCCAGAATGAAATCCAAAACTTACTTAAAAATAATAATAAAATAAATTATGAAATTATATCAAATCTCAAATATAAAATCAAAATTGTAAAAGAAGAACTAGAGAATATTAACTATGCCATTCATTGGGCTAAACTAGGTACAATAAACTCTTTTATATTGTCAAAAAATGAAATAGAATTAGCCACCAAAGTATTTAATGAACAAAAATTACCCTACACAACAATAGAAGAAGCCCTAGACTTTGCAGATATAAAAGTTTTAAGCAATAGTACGTCAATCCTCTACATAATAAACATTCCCTTAACAACGAATGAAATTTACGAAAATTTGTTAATAAAGCCAATTAAAAAGAAAAACATTGTAACAGAAACATTGTACGAGGTAATTTTAAGAAATAATGAAAAATTATATGGAACAACAAACAAATGTAAAACTTTTAACAATCTATCCATTTGTAACTCAAAAAATATTGTCAATATTACAAACGATACTTGCATTCCTAATTTATTAAAAAGTCTACCAGCTACTTGCAACAAAATAAATAATCATCATATTCCGACCATAGATGAAATATCAACGGGCATAATGCTATTGAACCAATTCATCGGCACCCTTGAATTTGATAACACAACACACAACCTAAATGGAACATTCTTGGTAAAATTCCATAACATGACCATCACTTTGAACGGAATCCAATACATCTCCAAAGAAGCCTCAATGATTAAACCACTTCCGGCAATATTGCAAACCAGTCCCAAGGAAAACGAATACCGTGAATTACTCTCACTAGAAATGATGAAGGATCTCCATATTAACAATACCAATAAGATCCACCTTCTACAAACAGAAAACGATAATCAACGAGTAACAACATATTCCCTCATCTCCGTACTAGGACTACTTATTACAATAGCGATCATATGCAAAATCTTGCCAAGAAGAAACAACACAGAAATCATAATTGAACAACCGACAACAAAGACGAATGGACCAGTAACAATCATCGATAGACTTTCCGTTCCTGAGGTCAACTATCTCCAATATCCAAGCAGCCCAAAGTTCAACAACCTACCATACTTCTGACGACCGATGACGATCGTTTTTTAGAGGGGAAGAGTTAACATCAACACGAGCAACGGAAATGCTGACAAAGCGTCTGCCTCGATACAGCGAATTTCCACAGAAATTCATGTTGCAATTCAATTCAATACCTTAGGAATGCAAAGTACCGAGGTAAAATCGAATATAAAATTATTGATTGTAGTTAGTTAAGAAGTAAACTCAATAAAGGTCAGAGCAAACTGCTCTAGAAAAGATTTTTTTTATTAATTATTTCGGTGTAGTGATTAACTTACATAACTATGTTAATGTAAATACATTTTTTGCACATATACCTATAGATAGTAGAGAAAAACCTAATCTAGCTATGAAGCGTTGTACAGTTCGTTATAAAATAAAATTAATTAACCAATTAGGGGTTGTGTTATTGCATAAATTAGTTCCATGATTTAGCATACTGGCGGCCGGCGTTGGGAACGTTATGAGTTGTATGAAAACTTGTAGTCAATTAGAAGTATTAATTGTACTAATGTGGGTTTACATTGAACATAAATCGTCTAGGCTAATGGAGATGTACTTGTCGTACTCATAAATTTTGTAGTAAGGAGGTTTTCAATCGGGGAATTATGTTGGCAATTGTCAGGCATTTTCGATAATCTTTCAAATTCAATCAATTCTGAGGCAAGAGGCACTGACTCTTTTATAAATAAGTTATCCAAAATATTGGTACATTTGGGAATGATAATTCTGTAAACAACATTTAAGGGAAGTGCTTCACAAATTCTGCTGCTAATATTTCAAAATTCGGATTTTCTTGTTCGGAGATGGTTATAAACTATCCCGTCTATGAGGTTAGTCGTAGGATTTATATCCCTTCCTGTGAGTACTGTTCAACCTAGGAGAATTCACGGATGAGTTTCTGACCGCTGCTGATCATGATACAAAGGCTTCAGACGATTAAGCTGTTCTAAGAAGTCCTAAGGATGACTTGAATTTATTGCCATTTATGTTGATTAAAACGGGCACACCAAATCAGTTACACCAGACAAGTGCAGCTTTGAATCGATACAAACTAATTTGCATATATGTAGCTAAAATTTTCGTATGCCAGGTCTGAAAGGTTTTTGACTTTGTCTTTCGTACCTCTGTTCGCGCCTCTTCAACAAGCTTATATTCTTGGCATCGCTGTGGTGATTTTGTTCGTCAGTAGTTGGTAGGTACATGTGCTTCTGGATATACCTTTAGGTTGGTGTTAATTATTTTGCCTGGCACACGCTTTTTTAAGTTTGTATGCATTTTTAACACATTTCTGAGTTTTTTCCTTAAGTTGGTGTTTTTAACTGGCAGTAACACTTTTTCCAGTGACAACCAATTTGACATCTTACGGGTGATTTGTGCTCTTTTCGGTTTGCCATTTAACACCATGCGGGTTAAACTGATTCGGTCACTCCTTCGCCCTCGCCGAAGACTACACGCCACCTGGAGGAGCTGACTACATCAGTCAACTTCATTTCGACACTTTAAGCATCTCGTCAGAGGACGGGGGTTTAGACTGTTTCAGCAGACTGTTACCCTTCATGCATTTCCAGTAGACAATCCCTCCACTGACTTTTGGTCAATCAGAATAACGGATTGATTCAACCACCCATTTCTGCCATGCACCATAGTCTCCCTTCTTAGTGATGGACTTTCAGAGGCAATAGACAGTGGGTAGACTGCTAGGGTAGACCCGCAGACAAACCGCCACTATGAGATGCTAAATTCAATTATTTTAAATCAATTGAGTTTACCGTTTCAGTCATCATTATGACCTCCTAACGAAGTAAGATACTCGAAGATACCTTTTTTTTTAAAGAAATTTTTAGGTAACCTGTAATGTCTGTCCCATCATGTTTCTGGCCACTTACCCCCTCACCATCAGTAGTACTACCAGCCACGTGCTAACTTTACGTCATACTTCACAGTATCGGGCTGCGTGGCCGAGCTCTAAGCACCTTATCCTAAAGCAGTTAGTGCTATGTGCACGCGAATACGGCTATTCATTCCTTCCATGTTAGTCCTCATAAACTTTAGCATTATGTCTACGCTGACTTCCCTCAACCCAATCGTCGTCGTGACTTGTGTGCCACCGCACAGCGTTGGCCTTTTTTAATTTAGGACAATTGCTAGTTCTCCTGGCTGCCACCACAAATGCATCAGATTGCGTATTCTTAGGAATGGACAAACTTTGCTTCTTATACGCCTCACTTTGACTACTTTTTCGGGTAGAATGTATGCGTGTAGAGTGTGCTCTGCATGATACTTGCAAAATAATAATATAGTAGAACTATGTACAAAATTTGTCATAAGAAAGTTTCATTCATTATTTTCATTATCATTTATTATATTGGAAGTTTTTGTTTTTTTCTGAGGAGGGCATCAGGGTTTTTGTACCTACCCCTGACCCCAGCCTGGCCAACTGCATGTAGAAATTCTTCAATGGCACGTGTCCTTTTTGGGTCTTGCAAACAATATCCGGGGTTCAAATTTACTCGCTACTTACGCTACAATTTTATCACAACTTTAAAAAATTACACACGAATGAATAAAAAAAGAATAAAATTCCGACAAAACTGAGACCTACATGAGTAGACAGTGAATGCATAAAAATACTTGTACTTGCTAACAGTACAACCCAGAATTATCTCTCTCGCGTGTGACTGAGAATGCAAGAAAACAAAAAACAAAAAAGTTATACTCGTAAACCTGTTGATCTAACAGTCGACCAATGCCATTACTTTTCCACGTATCCCTGTTACTTTTAGACCCGCTCTCCCCTAGCATTGCAGTTGACCAAATTAGGCAGCTCAGATTACAGAAAACGTTTATATGTTTCAAATAATTTTGTAGATTGGTCAGCTATATAAGAGTGACTGTCTTATGTAAGACATTTATTTTTATCTATATGTCCTCTATTTTTTTTAAGGGAATTCCAAATACTGGTTTACTCAAAACAATCCCTGTCCATTCTACTACTAAGCAGAAAACCCTTTTTTTGTGTAGTGGTGACGAAACTGTAATGGAATTCGATTCTCTTAATGGTCGGTGAATACCACTACTCCACCGCATTTAAGTATAATACCTAATACCTAGAAAAAATATAAACACAAAGTAGGAGATCCTACATCCTACACTAACCGCTCGCGCACATAAGAGTAGCCCTAGTGCGCATTACAAAACCAAACAAATTGTCTCTTAAATAAATTCAAAATTCAGTCATGTAATAATTGCTTCGTTCGTTTGACCAACTATTGTCTTTCCGTCAGATTTTGCATCTTAATTCTGTTTACATTACTTATTGACAATTGGGCGCCACCCTCATCGCACAGTCAACCTAATTCAATACCAAATCCGATAACCAGAATTCAGAATAGACCTCTCAAGCTGAAACCAGTGGAAAATACCTATTATCAAAATGCAATCAACACAAATTAATATTCAATTAACAGGCCGCAATATAATTATACCCCCCATAAAGTTAGGCACGGAAAGTTTTATTCTTTTTTTTTTTCTCAATTATCATGGCAATCCCCTATTTAGAGATGTTGTTGTATAAATAATGTGAATTGAATTACTTAAGTCAAATTAGCAAAAGTAGAGATGAAAATAATTTGCAGAACGTGGTTCGTGGAAATTGTAAAAATAATAGACACCTCCCGAGCTTTCTTAGAATAGCCACCATTGACGTATGTAAATGTTTAACAAATCTTACTGTACAAAAATTGTTTGGAAAACACACCGTCATCTTAGTTAATGCTTCAATTGAGCATTTCTTGCTATGTCATAGTTTTTAGAGTCCACTCCAAAGTCCATTGAATTCCAAAAGACTTGAAAACAAACAATGATTGTCTATGCCAACAATTTGTTATTCGGTCACACTACACACTGTTAGGTGTATCTCCCACCAGCAGAACAATGAAGATAAAAAAAAGAACAGAGCAACAAATAGGTAGGTTGGTATAAGGCGCTAAACCTGAGTGGAAGCACTTAATTGTTTGTATCTAAGCGAAGATAAAAGACAATGAGCTACTAACTTGAATTTGGCATAGATACAAATTTATTATCATGACAATTGTAAATAGAATACAAGTGTTCTTGTTGTTGTTCTTTGTATAGGACATTTAATTGTTTTTTATTTGTTTATGATGTGGAAAAGTTCGGAACAGTAGTTAATTTTATAAACCATGTATGACAAAAAGTTTGTAGTAGGTACTCGTATAGCGATACATTAAACTTGTATGAGCACATTTTTACATGCATTACCATGCATCTTCTGCAGCCAACTCGATTAAGGGGTTACCTTAAAGGAGTGTCAAATATGGGCGATAAAAACGTTCCATTAATCCTATTATGGGTAGGTACTTTATATGCGATTGGAAGTTTGGCAAATCTTGATTATCCTATATTGTAGTTCTCACTTAATAATTCCCGTAGGATGAAGGGCTAATATTGACAAAAAATCTCTACACCGAGTATACGTATGTTATGTATAGCCTTAGATAGAATACCCTCTAGGTCTAGGGTCTAGGTCTAGGCTATGTAAGTTCTTTGGAAAGCATTTACAGTGACGACGACAAGGAAACATACGAATGATATCCAAGTTTGACCTTACCGGGAACAATTAAAATATATCCGTTTTATTGCCGGCAAGATTGGAATAGGCGCCACTGTGGTACACAGCACATTAAAGACCTGGAGAAGAATGAAAAAAACAACAAAGGAAGACTCAGCAAAGCAACAACATGTCAGCAAAGGCGGACGATACTGAGAGCTGCTTCAAATTTAAGGCTCTCCGTAGGCAAAATTAAGGCAGAAACTGGAGTTACAGCTAGCACATCGATGTTCATCGCGTGATACAGAAGGCCAGCCATATTACCATGCAAAAATGAAGAGGAAACCAACATTGAATGCGGCACGTAAAATTCAGCGCTTTGATTTTGCAACAAGTCACATCAGATAGAATCGAGAGTGGCATACTGTCTTTTCTGATGAAATAAACAATTTATTTGGACAGTTCTGATGGAAATAGTTGTTATTTCCAAGATTTGAGAAAAGAAGAAATACATCTTCAAAGGCGGCACAGCAAAGGAGGCGGTGTAATGGTATGGGGAGCAATAAGCTATTACGGAACTGAGAAGCTGGATTTCCAAATCTCCAAAATGACGGCAATCACTTAACAATTGATACTAAAAAGAGCTTTGTGGGGTTAACTTTCAAGAAAAGTCTACCATAAGGATGAAAGCAATATCATGAAACGGAAGAAACTATTGAAGCCATAAAACGAGCCTGGTCCGATCCGAAGTTTCGCTAGATTATTTGACAGCACTCTATGAATCTCTACACAGCAGGCTACTTGAAGCGATTTAGCGATCAGGCGGTAGTACCCATGACTATAAAAACTATTGCTACTCTCTGAATATTTTTATTTTTTTATTTATTAAAGATTAGACAGTAAAATAAATTACTATTATAATACAATATGAGCGCTAGCTACCAGGGCTTTCGGCTACTAAGGAATTCGATTTTAGTATTAAATAAGGTTGTCTAGTTTCATAAGTTTTAGTATCTTTGTCATAAGTTTAATATTGTTTTCTGTAGGGTGTTTTAGAATATCTATCAAAGTTTTATTGTTTGTAATATGTCTTATTAATGAGCTTGCGACGTTACAGTTTTGGGTTATATGCGGTATGGTGAGGGTTTCTTTATTACACATGTGGCATATTGGTGGATCGGTCTTGCATAGTAAGTAGCTGTGTGTTATGTTGGTGTGACCCATTCTAAGGCGCAGGAAGGATTTTGTAATTTGTCTAGGCATATTTGCAGGGTAGATAGCTCTCAAACCGTCCGGGTTGATAATGGAGTAGAGGTGGGAATGTTGGCGCCAGGAGTATAGGGTGTTATTAAGCCAGTGAGTCTGTAGTGTTTTGCGGATATCTTTTTTTTTGGGCATGTAAAACAAAGTCAATGGCTCTTTATGTGCTGATTTAGCTGCGCTATCCAGTGTTCCCAGGGTTTAAAAAATAAATCCCCTTTTTTTAACACCAACATGATATTTTTTCCCCTTTAGAAAGAAAAAAAATCCCTTTTTTTCCGAAGAAAAAATCTTATCATACTTAACCATGTTTTGAACTCGAGCAATGCTTCCAATTGCTTGAGATATTTGTATTTTTTTGTTACTTCCTTCTTCATTCAAAATCCAAAATAAAATGAGAATTATTACACATTAAGTTGTGCCGCCGTTGTTTAGAAATTCGCGTAATATTTTGAATTAAGGCATAGTTCAAGAACACACTATGTGCTGAGCCACACATGCCTTCCCATGAAAGTCGTGTCGGGCGAGACGGGTAGATTTTTAGTTTATCTAGTTAAGAAAAGAAGCGTATATTACACTGCAGATCCATTCTCTTTTCTACTCACTTAAAATCGACCTGTCTCGCCCGAAACGACTTTCATGGGAAGGGATGTGTGGCATAACTTTCATTCTAATGAACGACTTGGCTACACACAAAAACAAACCCTCATTGCAATAAAATAAAATTTGACAGGTACAGGAGTAATGAAATCGAAAATACAAAAATTTGATGGTAAATTCGAAGTCGAATTCCGATTTTACGTCCTCACTCTACCAACGCAAATACCAATTAAAGATTTTTATCGAAAGCGCTATGGTTCCGGAAAATAACCTTCGTAATCATGCGCCATGCTCATGTGAAAATTATTTCTGAAAGTGGATTTTTGGTCCATTTTCTGTACTACCTATCTTTTTTTTTACTCACTCAAAATCTAGCTGTCTCTCTGTACACGACGTTCATGGTAAGGAGTGTATGGCCATGGTTATAGGTTTATTAAATGTCAAAAGAATGAATGCATTCACCAAACAAAAAATTAAGTGGGTGTTGCATGGGCACATTTCTTGAGCATGGCTATTTTTTGTAGATTGTTTTGTAGGTATTCATTCTAGAAGATTTTCTTACAAACTGTTTTTGATAGGATTTTAAGATTTTCCCCTTTTTGCATTTTTTCCCCGTTTTTATCCCTTTCCCCTTTTTTCTCCCTTTCGTCTTAAAAAATCGGCAAAAATGGTGATTTTCACCTCAACCTGGGAACACTGGCGCTATCAGCCAGTTCGTTTCCAATTATTCCTGAATGGCCGGGAACCCAGATAAGTTTCAACCTTTTTTTGTTTTTGACAAGCTGTTCTCGTATATCTTGGATGATTGGAGTTCTATTGTCGATGTTCTTGACAGCATTGATTGTCGAGAGACTGTCTGTGCATATAAGAATATTCTTATTTTTGTGTATTTTGTTTGCACTTAGGATGGCGAAGGCTTCGGCTGAAAATATTGATGAAAATTGTGGGAGGAGTCCTTTATTTATAATTTTACCCTGTTCATTGACTACCGCGAATGTCGTGCTGAATAAAACCAACATTTATTTATACAAACAAATTTTGTATTGTTTTTTTTTTTACCTTTTAAACTTCTAACAGGTAGTTCGTAATCAAGTGAGACGGAATGTACCAAAGATACTCGTGCTCTCCATTTGTTGAAAATTGGCGTGTTAAACGCTCTTAAATATTTTTCGACTTCCTTATTCGCAAAATGTTGGTCTTCATGGCAGTAGGTATTTCGGTTACTGAACATGCGAGTCCCAATATTGTTCTATCTATCGTCATGGACTACATTCTATGATTGTGGACAGATTGCAATGTCCTACCCTTAGTTGGCTTGGCTACACCTTAATTCGATTAAAGTGCATTTTTTTCACGGAAGGCCATTTTTCGCCCTTGGCGTGCTTAATACCAGCACTCCCTAATGTGTAAATTATTGTGCCGATTCATGCGACTCTTCCACTTTGGCACACATTTCGTCAGAGTAGGTCTATTAACCTTCACAGTACCTTATATTTCGATACATAAATATTTGAAGAGTCCACTGATTCTCAAACAAACATTTTATCATTTTATAGCAAAATTTCAAAAATAGTCCCCGCCATAATCATACATCAAACAAGTCCTATGCAATGATCCAAAACCCCTTGTGTTATCATCATCGTTTGTCACGTGCTAATTTGTTTAACTAGCACTCCACACGGGCTGCTGAAACTCAAATAATATGAATTTTTCGTTCCGTTTATTTGCCCAAAAACCATCCGACACTTGAACAATGCAGCAACACTGAAGTGCGACAATCAAATATTAAAGCTAATTAGTCACCTTCAATCCATCACCACTCGTATTGCAAGTGTCACACTGCATGTTGATAAACCGACGGACGCAACAGTGTAATACTGACAGTGACAGGGCAGTCTAACAACACGAGTAAATAGGTGACATCAATAATTTGAGGAATAAATTTTACATTATTTCTGGTTTTGCCTGATGACCGAAATCTTTGTTTACTTTTTTATGCTGGACTTTGACACAACGTCGCGTCGCTTCGAAGTCAGTTGGTTGCTTGGTTATATTATTTCAGTGATTAATTGTTAAAAATATGTTTATACCTAACGTCAAATTGATGGGCCTGTCACTGTGGTTAATTGCAAACATGCGACTTGCATTTCAAATTATTTTTATATCTTTTTTTCATTAAGTTGTTAAATTTATATTGATAACAAAACCGGCAAAACACAAATTTGTATCTTTTATAATTTTACAAGTTTTGATTGTTTGCCATTGTTTATGGATTGACATATAATAAAACCTTCGTAGAAAGCATGCGCTGTTTTTTTTTTTTGTTTATAAGCCTATTGTTAATTATACATATTATCTTATATTTACCACAATTAGAAGTGAGTTCCATTTTTAGAATGTCGCCGGGCGATGGCGTATGCCGTTTAATGGTGTTAATCAATAATACACAGTTTCTGGCTCAACGTGCCAGTTTATAAATATGTATTTTGTTATTCCATAATAAAGTCATCTGAATTTCACAAATTTAGCTACATGCTGCTAAATTTCAAATCACGATTGATATATAAATGGAAAATGGAAATGGTAAAAACAAGGCAACAAAACTGAAGCTTGTAAATCACGTGGCGCCATCTTGGAGAAGAGACAGACACGACATTTTTTTTAGAATTTGAAAATATTCCATGAACCAACTACGAGTAAAAATGAATAAATAAATAGGTGGCGCAACAGGCGGGTAGACCCTAGGTCTAGCTTCTCACAACCATTCGTTTTGTGTAAGTTTCTATTTTTTGGGACGAATGGAAGGGTCCTATAATTTTATGCCGAGTTCAAACGGCTGAATTGAGAAGCTTTTAAATGACAGTTATACTCTCGGATGTTTGTCAGACGTTCGCGAGAGGTGGCGCAGTAGAGAAACCCTTAAGATGTAATTTGTGTTCTTCCGGGGACAGTAGTCCAGCACACTAATAACTGCGCTACTGCCCCCAACTACGAGTAGGGTTTAAAATTTAGCTTTGGATCACACTAATAATATATTATGTGCCGGAACTAAAGTAATATTGCTCTTAAATGTTTCCTAATATTTCTTAAAGCGAAATTTTCAAAACACATGTTTTACATCGATTCGATTGATTCGACGGATGTACAATTTATGGCCAAAATAAAACATGTAAGTAAATAGTTGATGCATAGCATAAATCAACCTAGCCCTTACTTTCCGAAACCATTCGTTGGTGTGACTTTTTTTCTATTTGAGGGTAACATTTTGCTAAATCGGAACGACTCAATTCAGAGCGTTTTCTTGACAGTTATATGTACATTTATCAGACGTTGACGAGAGTTGGTACAGTAAAATAAAAGTCTTAAGGTGTACTTTGTATTATCCAAAGTTTGCTTTGGACTATTATTTACACTTTTACCTTAATGCATGGTATCACAAAAGCTTCAAATTTGTCATAAAGTTTTGTTGACTACTTTATAGACTCGAAAATAAGAAGGATTTTTGAAAAATTCTTCCTAAAATTCATGTAATTTTTAATTTACTTCATTCAACTTGCCATTATATTCATAAATTTAAATCGATAGATAAAAAGCTTGAAAACGTTTTTAGGCAATACTTCTCCGAGTATTTTGAAGTATCACTAATCTTTCTGCTCCGTCCAGAGGCTCATCTAAAGGGTTCGCCAATAGGGACGGGTAGATGTTAAAATTTAATAAAACAAGTTAAGTTAAATGCCTATTAATGAAATTATCTCTAGAATATGACAGATAATGATGGATAGGGTGCATCTCAGAGGTCCCACTTTCGATGACTCTGACGCATATATGTGGGCTCAGTTGTTAGTGGGCTGGACTACTCGAGGGGCTTCTTAATTCAGAAATTCGGACTCGGTTTCTATTCGTTAAATATATAAATAAAAAACTCAACCGAACGAATGGTTGTAAAACCTAATCCCGTATAGGCACCCAAATTTGTAGTTTTATTTATTTTCGCATAGAGAAAATCGCACCGGTCGTGTGCGGCTTATTGGTATAAACCTGGGACGGAACCCTACATGAAAAAGTACAACGGCGTCAAATCGCACGATGGCCCGTTGACGCCACCTTTGCTTAGAAATAACCATGCCCTCAAATTACTTATGCGGAATTAACTGCATCGGGTTCTCCTACCCCACGGATAGTGGCGATGTTTACGTCAGATCGTTAATTTCGTTGACTTGCGGGTGTCGCCTGATGGAAAAGTTGATCGACTTACTCTTTTCATGGTTTGTTTGGAAAATAAAAATATGTAGATAGGAAAATTAACAATAGATAAAACAGCATGGCCACCATGAACTGTCAAAATCTACCCATCACTTTGCTAGAACCCTTTTTAATAAATTCAAAACAATTCTTATTAAATCAAATGTGAAAAAGTTTAAATGCGGTAACAACGCACTTGTCATACGCATTGGTGATTCAGCGTTGCTGTTTTGTCTTATAGACAAAATCTTTGCCAAACTTTGCATAAATTTGACGTTTTGGAACGCATTTTAAACATTGCATGACAAAGATGGATAGACGTCATTTTAATGACAACAATAATGCAAATACATAGTTTAAACGACGAATATCTTTTCGGTCAAAATAAAAATTGAAAACTTTGAATTCGAACTATGTAATTTTAAGTGAATGGTTTTGAAGCCAATTTTGCTCACTATTTCATCTAAAAAAAATTAAACAAAATAATTTGGTTACTTCGCTCGAGACATCATATTTTATATTTACAGCAAATGTCAAAACTCAAATGAATGGATTTTTGCTCCGTTAATACGCAGTTATGACTTTTTGGATGCATTTAGAAATTTGTCAACATTTTCCTGTTTGAGTTTCTGAACTGATGACTTTGCAGTTAAACCGCATCTGATGTATTTTGGAACTCAGCAAATGTTTTCGATTATTGTTTTTCTTTGGGGGAGGTTTTTGCACATATTGGAAATGGAATTGGTTCAGTAGTTCCAGAGGTGCTTCCTACAAACAAATGTTGTTCCTTTAAATAGTGCAGATAGCCAATGCTATAAAAACAGTAGGTATACTAAGCAATATAATGCTAATACATTTTTCTTCTTGCTTCTAATGTTGTAGACAAATTCTGCAAAATTACGCAGAGTTTCATTAATTTGATTGACTTGACATTATTTATTTCACTTCATAGTTAAATAAATGCGACAAAGGTAAACTCCTTTATTTATTGGGATTCTTGCAAGTCGTATTCTCCGTTGCGGCTTTTGTGAGAAACTCCTTAAAAAGTATTTTTCATCACGCAAACATTTGACGATTATATCGTCTCGCCGATAAATTTACCTGCGATATTTTTTGTTTCACTGATTTTCTGTTGGTTGGTGCTTTGCTTTCATCTACCATACTGATTATTTTTATTATTATTTGTAAAAAAAACATCCAATGAGTCATATTTGACTCATCCGAAAATCTGACACATAATAACAACAATAAGCTTATTTTTTGCCCGATCATCCAATTGACAAAGATACGAAACTATGGTTGACACAAGCTTGGGGTCCCGTGTTAATGAATTTTGTAAAACAGAAGATGTTTTTGGTTAAGAACTGTATTCTGTCTAGTCATACACTTCAGTAGACATGGTAGAAATGTCACATACTTGCTAATAACAAAATTACACATTATTCTCATGACAATCAGGCGAGTCGAATAAGTGATTTGTATCTGCTCCTGGCGTGCGACACATTTACTTAAAATATTTCATTTAATCGCGTTTGGTATTTTATTAATATCGCATCAGTAGATATATTTATCGCACAAAGAATGCCTTGTCATATAATCATAAGAAATTATAACCGACAAGCGGGCAAGCATATAAGGTGCAGAAAATCACACTCGACATTCTTCGAGAATATGGACTTGATTTTCATTATTTTGGACACCTATTATGATGTGTCCACTGTATCTGTACTGTAGGGTAGATATATTGCATGTGGTATTAATTAAGTGGTTACTATGTATTTGAATTTGGATTGTGTACACAGAAGATTGATTAGATAAGATGTAGAATTGACGTACACTGCATTTGTGTTTATTTTTCTGTAGCAAATGAAAAATCTGACAGAGGACAATCATTTAGCGTTAATCTTTTGTGCGAAAGAGGTTGCAAATTATAGGTCCCTCTGGACTTCTATAGGAGAACAATAACAAAAATCACCCTAGTTGGAATTATAGCAAATCTAAGCAACACCGGTTACTTTAAGCGGTTACTTGAAGAATAGCAGTCAATTCTCCGTATATGTATACCTACAGTGTCCTTGCCAAGAAGTGAATCTCGGCCCCAAGGGTGAAACACAGTGTTGACTTAAACCACTTAAATACCGATTTATCTAGTTATCTTTTTAATACATATTTTGTTTATCAAATTTTCTAGAGGAAACCGTGGACAATTACGTTCCAGATATTATTACTATCGATAGTTATTGGCCGATGTTTTTTTTTAGTATCTATCTATAGGTATAGATTGTTTATCGGATTCACCGAATCTGCGACACATGTTGAAATTGCGGAAATAATTTCCGCCTTCATACAAATTATGCTTATCTTTCATATAGAAAATGTATTTTTTCGACTATCTTATAAATCGATTTAGACGATCTACTTAATTAATTTTTAAGTAGTAAACAATTGATGGTCAGCAACAGGTAACGTAATTCGAATTTGATTAATAGAGGAAGCTACTGGGTAGCTTTTATTATTCATTTTACTAGTCATGGATTCTGAGGTAGCTTTGGACATTTAATTTTTTATGTTATACACATACAATAATTATTAATATACATTTTTGGTGATCATTTATATGTCTTTTTATTTCGTATACATATTCAATTTTATATATTTTTATTTTCTTTCAGGTAAGTTCATTTTATGCTGGAATCCCGATATCAAAAATGTGTTGACTTAGATAAGATAATTACACAAGTAAGTTTTTGGCAAATAAATTCTTATTTTACATTTTGTAAGACGCAGTCAATCCATTTGGTAAATAAGGTGCTAAATAAAAAATACATATATTTTTAAATTTAGTTCGTTGAATGTTCGAGGGGAAATTAATTTTTTCAAGCTATTTTGTACTTGCTTTACTAGGATTCTTAATATGCAATTTTACATTTCCATAACGGACTTTCATTTTTGAAAGATAAAAACATTTGCCTCTGAATTGACTCACCCACGTTCCTACCCAATGTAAACTAAGAAACGAAACAACAAAATAAAAATATACCCATCAAAGTCCTTAATAATCCTTTCTTTAAGCTCATAATATCCTTAGCCTGTTTTGGTCAAAAGCCAGTCTGCTACTTCTAATAGCTGTACTACTGCAGTCTTAGGTGTTACCGAGGAAATACCCAATGCTATTGCTAATGTCTCTTTCTTGGTGCTTATTGACTTCTCTTAGGTGTTTGACACTGTTGACCACACTTTCTTATGCCATAAACAATCACGTCTTTACAACTCCTCTTTTGGTGCTATTAAGTTAATAGCATCATAGTAGAGTAACAGAAAGTAAATGGTGTTACTCAGGGATCTGTCTTCAGTCCATTATTATTTTTAATATAATGTATGCAAGGGATATTCCTTTAGTTCGTAGCAATTATTAAGCTACCCCCTTGATTTTATGAAACATGCTGCGAGTTGCATAAATAATAACCTTGCTCAAATAGCATCTCGAAAAAATCCTTAGATCTGTCATATTTTCCTTTAATCGAACTTAGTCGCGTTCCAAAGTTCGCTTGTTCTTTAACAGAAAAAGTTTTGGAAAGCTGATGTCCTCGCGGTTGCCAAGTGTACTGTATGGTCATGTCATGAGCATTAGTAGCCTGTCTTGTGCCCAAAAGATGCATTTCCAGGGATAATGTTCGATGTGAGTGTAGGGTCTCCAATAAGTCGAACTGCTCGTCTCTGTATGCTGTCAAGTAGATTAAGTGAATGTTTTGGGGCCGAGCTCTAACCTGTGCTTTGTAGAGAAGGAAAAGTTTCTTGGGGCTAAAGTACCTCTTTGATCTAAATAGGTAGCTCAACTTAGCGGACGCCGATCTTGCGATATAGGATATGTGGTTCTGCCATATGATTCCTGAATTAACTGTGACTCCTGGAAGGTGCACTGAGTAATTGGGATGGATTGAATGGTCATCCATTGGGATCTGAGGAACTGTTGATGCAATTTTACTAGAAAATGTTGTGAGCTGTGTCTTGTTTGCATTAAAACAACCAAGTTGCCTTTTTCCTATTTCAAGATTTTGTCCAGATCATCATTTAGAGTACTAATTTGTGCAGACTGTGTGATGTAGCCGCATTCACAGGTCCATTGTTCCAGGTGGAGGATATAAGAGTGCTGGCATCAGCAAAGCTGTGGATATTATTATTTGTCGGTCCAAGCAAATCGTTGGTGTGAAAAAGAAATAGAGTTGGAGAAGGAATGGATCCTTGGGGCACTCCTGCATTTATAGCAAACGCATTAGATGATACACCATCTACAACAACTTGGATCGATCTTCCCAGAAGAAAATTTTGCATCCATCCGCGGAGTTGTTGTGGTAATCCATAAGACGCCATCCTGCCTAATAGGCCTCCATGCCACTCTCGGTTAAATGCCTTTGATATGTCCAAGGCTGCTGCTCTGTATTCGCCATATTGTTTAATTCCTTCCGTCCATAAGTGCGTTACGTTTACGTAGCTTAACACGTCTCCAGTGGAACAACAGCCGATACATAAATTAAAAACGAGACTTTTGTTTGAATTTCTTATAGAAATGTGGTTTTCTTTCGCCTTATTCTTAGATACCTATGCCTTTTCAATATGACCGTCACTAACTTGAAATTGGTTGACGTTTTGTCTTTATTTACAATTTTAGCCGATGACAGCTTATTCTACCACAATATAATATCAGTTTTGAGAAACTTCTCGAATTCTGTACGCTTTTTCTTTTCTTGGATATCACTAGACCATATATCTATGAAAAAATTATATTTGATGTCTCTGACAGTTTTGGTCATTCTTGCTCTTTATTATCCCTTGATTTCAGAGTGACAGTTCTTTATAAATTTGATTTGTTTATGGCATGACATCCTTGCCTTCCTAGGAATATTAGAAGGATTGCTAACCCAACAAAATTTGGGACGAAATTAAAAGCTCGTCTTTCTGTAAATCACTAATTCTCTGTCTTTCGACTTGCTACTTATCTTAAATTAGCAACGCACGCGGCTCCGCCCGCGGCTCCGCCCGCTGGTTTCTTTTCTATTAAATTAAATTCAAATTTATTTCAGCTATCATATAAATGCACGTTTGTTATACCCTCCACAAAAAAGTATATTCACTTTGTTATTACGTTTGTAACGCCAAGAAGGATTCACCGGAGAATATATAAAGTATATTCTGAATCAGGATCACAGTCTGAATCGATTTAGCCATGTCCGTCTGTCCGTCTGTTAGAAAGCACGATAGCATCCAAACGAATTGACCTATGCGAATGAAATTTTGTGAAACGACTTCTTTTTACCGTCGCCTGGTTGGTATTGAAAATGGGCTATATCGGTCAAGTAGTTCCGGTACCTTCCATACAAAACCACTATTAGACCCACGTCTCTCTCTGTCTGTTGAAATCACGATAGCGTCCGAACGAATCGACTTAGGCAACTGAAATTTTATGAGAGGTCTTATATTTATGGCCTTCAGGTTTTTATTAAAAATGGTCCATGTCGGTCAAGTAGTTCTATTACCTCCCATACAAAGTTATTTATTTAATGGGCGCAAGTAGCTATAAACAAATTACGCCTACAGCTCACACGCGAACATTCAATATATAGCCGAGTAGTTTCGAAGATAGCTCCTATACCCCTGTTTCCGCTTCCTCCATCCACACTCTAACTAACATATACTGATCCGGAGGATGTAGCCGGTACAATCTTAAAAGAATTGTTAAAATCGGCCAAATAGTTCCAGAGTTAGTCCCTACCACCCCTTTACCCCCCATCGTCAACTTAGTCCTTACGTAACCTGTACTGATCCGAAAGTCCTAAGTCAATGGACATAAGATTTCACATAAATAAAAACTCACAAGTATGATTTAATTATTTATACTACGCGATCATATCGTTACACTTTCCATAGCTGCAGATCTCAAATACATAATATGTAGGTAGGTATGAACCTATCACTTACGCACCACAAACCTCTTATATGTACGTAGACATGCATATATACATATTTAGTTTGTTTTATGCATATCGATTGCCTACATCAAATTCAACTACGCCATACATGAGTATGTACAATACATACAATGTGCATTCTGAATGCCAGTCGTGCGAGTAATCATATTCTATTTTGGGAACGCAATATAAAACTACCCCTAAGCTAAGCACAACTGCAATCGAGAAAACATTTTTTTCGCACTTGGCCAAATAAGATCTATATTCAATTTATTATATCTCACCCTCTGGATGGACCAGAGAGATGAATTTTAGCTCAAAATAATCGGTGAAGTATTGGCTAACAAATAAAAATATTTCTTGAAATGACATACGTAGATTTATGAGTATAATGGCAAGTTGAGCGTTTAAGGTCGAAATAGAAAAGTAGGGTGCAAACGTTTTTCAACCCTTATAGGACGAATTTTGAAAAACGATGAATGAGGCATGTAATTATTTTGATCTATCTATCAACACACAAACTTTCAAGTTCATACGGCTAAAGGTTCGTGATACCCCCCTTATTCCCCGCGACCCCTTTACTCCTGAGCAATTCTCACCCACCCTACGGACTAAGTTGGCCACACATCTATCAATCAGAAAAAGAATCATGAAAATCGGACGAATGGTTCTCGAGTTATGGAGAAACGAACAGACGGACGTTGCATTTTATAAGTAGTATGGATTAAATGCCTATATATTTTTAAATTTGCACTTTTTTTTTTATGAATCAAGTATTCTTAATCCACATTCACCGTAACGTCTGTTTAAATTCATAGCCTTGTCTCGCTGCTTTGCATGTTTTCGTATTAGTGACTTGACTAGTGAGGTCTTATCCGAGAAGTTTAAAAAGCGTTTCGCGCCGAAAAAAAATCAGTACCTACATAGGAAGATGGAGTAGGTAAACGTCGTGTTAGCAGCTTGTCTTTAGTCTTGAGAAATTTATTACTTCAAAGTGTATTCGCCGCTATACCCATACGCCATTCAAACCAGTTCTATTAGATATTTTTTGATGTACCAATTTACCTATTAACAACCTTTCAGGAAATCTTAATTTCGATGGTTCACAACCACAACCGCCCACCCATTTGCTCTTAACCGCTCCGCCCTGTAATCGCTTTTCAATTAGCTTCCGCCGCCAATTTTTCCTCCTGAATAAACATAAAGTTTGACCTCTGAAAATCGTCTAAAAAAAATCTACTCGTAGAAATGATGTTTCAGAAAAACAAAATAATATTTCTTACGGAAAAATACCCACTGACAAACAATAAACAATTTAGAAAGGCAGACCGACAGTCAGTCAACGAATAAAGCATAATGTAAGTACCTCAGCTGTCAACGCAACTAGTAGCCTTGCATGTACTTGCCGTGCCTGCACCTTCGAGGGGGCCATAGAGCAATATTTCCGAACAATATTGCAACAAAAGTCACCGACAATCCACTGCAACACGCAAAGAAAAAAATTAAAAGAAAATCCACAAGGTGCAGCTGTCGTGTGTCGTGTCGTGTGCGTTACCTTGCCTTGAACTTGAGACAAGACACTCGGAATATCGGAATAATTGCATGCTTACTGTTGTAAAACTCATAACAGTCTGTCTGTATTTTTCTATTGGGGGGGAGACACAAGACGACCCAACACAGTGCTGCCACTTGTGTCCGCATCTCATTCTATTCGTTTGAAGCGCGTTTCGCGCCGCCAACTGTCAACTGTCATTCGACCATGATCATGAAAATGGTTTTCCCCAGCGATTTGCGAGTCAAGTACAATGTTTGCATCTCGTAAACATGTCGTTTGGACAAATCACAAATTTTATTCAACCGTACCGCCGAATGGTAAATGAAATATGCAAATGCAGATATACTAGTATAACACCGGAAGCCTGACGTTACCAATAGCGGTTCAGGGGTTTTATATTTCTGTCTAATTTTGTACCGCCAGCGCCGCAGTCTTGTACACTTTTCCTTTTACAATGAGGTAATCCGACTGCGAGTGAGCAGTGAAAGGGGCCATCTCATCTCACCGGTCGGTGTGGCATTCTAATGACGTTAGGAGAAAGTCTCTCTATGCTTCCATTGTAATTTTTTTTACGCGAGAGCGTCTGACATTTGTTGAAATTGCGTGTGATTCTAGGAAGTGACTTTCGGTCGACCATGCTTGGATGAAGGAATGGTGCCGTCAAGTATAGTAGAGAGTAAAAGTGTTGAGAATCACGAATGTTTGACACTTGATATATAGCGCCTGGCGACACCGCCAATAACAATGATAATGACAATTGACGACTGTGTTCAACAGTTGAGTGTTATGCTGCGCTTGTCATTTGTCATTTGGACTTCCTCTGAAGTAGCTGTGAGGTGCTAATGGTTCTATTGACTGAACAGTACTCTGGCGATTGAGTGGATAATTAATTATAGGGAAACAAACAATAACTTTTGTATGTTGTTTATTGTCAACACTGCTGTCGAGTGACGGTTCAATGCCAATGAACTTAAAGTTCTGTGGTAGAATACGATTCATTATAAATGATGAGGGAGATTTGTTTTGACATTTACTGGGATAAGTCAGTATTCTATGAGTACACGAAATCTTTGTTTGGTATTTGGTATAGCGTAGCTTACAGATTATTGCGCCTTCTTGGTAGATGGCCATTTTGACACACTTTTGAGAAATGCTTTGGGTATTCTTCGCCTGCGAGCCAATTTCATTATTTTTCATTTAATATGCATGTGAATGGTAACACAATTTACTTGGCAGATTAAGGGCTGAAGGGGGACCCGTATGAATATTACACGGGCTTCAGATAGCGTGAAATTTGGAGTTGAATTCAAATAAATTGTTTAAAATGCCACCTTTTCCGATTACTGACCCGACATTAATCCTATTATCAGAACGACATACGATTAGAAATGTAATCACACGTAAGCTTAAGCCAGATAACTTCTCAGCAATCTTGTGGCAGTTCTCTCAATAGATAATAAATATCGCAGTAACAATTCTATGAGCTTGCAAATTGTTGTCCTACTTCTTATTGAGGCCACAAATTTGGTTTTTTCGTTGGCGTGCCGACAGATCTCTGATGCCACGCTGAAAATGGAGCAGAGAGTTAAATACCTAGAGCAACAAATTTGCTTCCAGAAATCAAACGTACTCGAGGCCATTCAATAATTGATTGAGTTGAACAACTTAGAGTACGAGGTCATTCAATAATTGAATGAGCTGATCAACTAGGTTGTATGAGGTTTAAGAATTGAATGAATAGACCGATTAAGTACACTAGGCTGTTCAACCAATAATTAAGTTGATCAACAAATAATTGAATGATTTGAACAACTATAGATGTTACGTGGCTGTTCAATAATTGAATGGGTTGATCATGTACACGGCTATTCAACAGTTGATCAACTAGTTGTATGATCCTCATTCATAACGCTGCTAATAACCCGTTCAACACGAATCGAATATGTTCAATTCGTGGGCGAATTCAATTTAATAATTGAACACCGTTAGTTGAATTAATCCCGCACGTAAATTCACAAAATATTTTCAATGTGTTTGTCGTTATCTAAGTAGCTTTGGCTTTGTGTTCTTCAACTATGCATATACATAATTCAGTTAGGCAACCATAGTTGCAGACCTCGCATAATGTATTTAGCAAGTGCTTGATTTTGCTTTAAAGTTGTTAGGGATATGCATATGTATAATTATGTAATACTCTTCATATAAAATCATTCTATCAAGTCACGGACTATTTGTTAAGAATAGATTATGAAGTAGATTAGAATCCAAACTAAACATCTGCTGTTTTGCATATCCTGAATGAACTTCACCTACAATTGTCCCCATTCAAATTAAGATTATATAAGCGGATTTAAAAGGTCATTACCATTTTACATTAAAAAAAAAGTAGTTAGTCATGCAAGTCACGCGTCACGAATTCACGATCGACGCCCTTTCTGCAAACCTACCATCAGTTCTAGATGCATAAATTAGATACATGTATTCGCTCATTAGTTAATTCATATTATAAACACGAAACTATTGATGGCTTAGTTAAGCCCAAGACTTCGAAGAAGATATATCATTCTTTAGTTGCAGCGGATTATCCAGTGCATCTGGACTATACTACATGTAACACAAGACCTCCTTGTTAGATTAAGAAAACTACTAGTTTTTACAACCAAAATGTCGATGCTCTCAGTAAACGTTCAAAATAAAAAAATTGTAATAAGTTTACACTTTTATGAAGTTAGTTTCCGAAAAAAATTCGAGGGATAATGTCTTTGACTTCTTTAGAACATTTACCATGGAAGTACCTATAGAACAAGCAAAGGTCAGCGAATTTCTTTTGTGCACCAACGGTTGTAGATTCGATGTGAGTGTAGGGTCTCCAATAAGTCGAACTGCTCGTCTCTGTATGCTGTCAAGTAGATTAAGTGAATGTTTTGGGGCCGAGCTCTATATATATGGAAACAATATTCCAGGCCTGGTCTAACATCAGGCCTTCACATCTCTGACTCAAGATGGAGGCTATAAGAGTGCTGTCATCAGCAAAGCTGTAGATATTATTATTTGTCGATCCAAGCAAATCGTTGATGTGGAGAAGAAATAGAGTTGGAGAAAGAATCGATCCTTGGGGCACTCGTGCATTTATAGCAAACGAATTAGACATCATCTACCTACAACAACTTGGATCGATCTTTCCAGAAGAAAATTTTGTTCAATTGCTTGCGTCCATAAGTGTGTTACGTAGCTTAACATGTCGCCAGTAGAACGATGGCTTCGAAATCCGTATCGCCTGTCGCTTATTAATCGGTGGCCTTCGAGGTATTTGATTATTTCGACATTTATTGCCTTTTCAACTACTTTTGAGAGCCTTAAAAGTAGCGCTATTGGACGATAGTTTTGTGGTATACATTTCCTCCCTTTCTTTGGAATAGGTTGAAAGCGAGCGGTCTTCCAGCAAGAAGAAAACGTCTTCTGGGAGTACGACATGCTAAACAGCTTACATAGTACAGGTGCAAGTTCTGGGATTCCGTCGGGTCCAGTTGCCTTATTGCAATCTAGTTCTTTAAGGATGCTTTGAATTATTCGAGGCCGAAATTTCACCTCTACCGTCGATGTTTGCACCCTCGGGATATTTGGTGGCTCTATTTGTGCAGAATCTAGGGTGGAATTCTTTGCAAACATGCCAGCGAAAAGATCTGCCTTTGTTTTTTGGTGTTGTTGCCAGCGTGCCGTCTTCTTTTACTAGAGGTGGAAAGGAAGAGCAACTACAGTTATTTCTGACTACCTTCGCCATGGACCAGAATGCGCTTGAGCCGCTAGAACATTCAATTACTTTGTTAGTGCCTCTTTCGTTGTCTTCGCCGAAGACTCGTTGTAGCATTTTCTTACGCACATGCACACATGCAAAACTTGAAGCCGTCGATTGCTTTACTGTAGTTTTTTCTAAATTAAACCCTGGCGCCTTAAAAATTAAAAAAAGAAAAAACTCCCTCAATCAGACTCCATTAAGTGCACTTACCTTCGCCACTTAGTTGGATCCAGATAATTGTTCAATTTACACCACAACGCATTCTCATGGACTTGATAATCTCAACAGACTGTTGTTCCGATTCAATTTCCACGCTCGATTAAACGCAAAAGCAATCTCATCCGCAAGGGCGTTGTTGAAACACTGCATGGTCCAGATGAAAATTCCACACTTGGAACCAAATGACACACCACAGCTGTAATAAATCTAATTCGATGCATTTATTTCTATAATCCCAATCATGTATCTAAACTCGACTAATTTAGAAGTCGATTCGTTGTTCTCACAGCACAAAGCCGCCATCGACACTCTCCTTCTCGGTGTCGAACACTTAAGTAGTAGCAGTGATGAATGACTAATTTAATTACCATTCGAATGTGATACTAAATGCTGGTGCAAAATATGGGTTGACCTTCGACAACACCGCTATGCACTGGGGCTAATAATAGTCATAATGGCGGCGTGCAAGTGTGCAACACTTGTTCTTTAATTTATTCACGCGATGACCGAGATAAAACTTCAATTACACATTCACACGGAAGATACTTGGGAGAAAATTCGCAAAATTTCTCCCAGAAGCTTGAAGTCCACTTAGTTCAACATTGTGTTGGCCACTTTGCACGGCTAATCATATGCAATTACTCATTCTGACCGACGACGACGACGGCGATGATGATGAGATTATGAACGTGATCATGCATCATCAGTAGCGAACCATCATCCACATCAGCTGACGAATGTCGTGTTTATGATCGCCCCTCATAGTGGTGACCGCACGGCCAGATCTCTTAAATTAACGATTTGGCTTTGCCAAGTGGAACAACGCACCATAGGAGCACACAGCGTACGACGAGGAGTGTCATCAACACCGTTCAATTCAATTATCTGAGTCAAATGACCAATTGACACTGCGGCACAACGTCACGCATCACATGCTGCACCTCTCACCGAATTGACATTTTAAAATGACGACGACCGACGACGGACGGCCATAAATAAAATCAAAGTCTACACGACTTGACTAGCTGAAGTCACCTCATCAGCAGCAGTAGCGTTGTAGCCGCATTTAAGAACGCTCGATCACCTATTAAGTAAAAAGTTGCTGACTGCGTATCGGTGGATCTGAGTACGAGTATGTGAGGGCCCACAGGAGTCCGGCGCGGCGTCCGGGACGCAATCCCATTTTGCGTATTCACATCAAGTGCGTGCGCGTGCAGTCATTACTGGTGAGCACATAAGAAGCTGAACGCGAACTCTGAAGGCGAACAAACTGTCGTAGACTATCTGACCACAGAGCGAGCTTATTGTGTGTAAAGTGTATGTCATAACATTAAATCATGTGAAATGCGGTTCAAGGAGTACAATTGGCTTGGATTTGATTGGATCGGATCATGTGAGCTGGCGGCGGCGGGTAAAAGGCGTACTACAAATTATCGTTGGTGTGTGGTTTTGTTCGCGCCGCCCCATTGTTAAACAATTCAGATTTGTTTGCTTTGTCAATTTGAGTTAAGCTGGTGCGTTGGAGCTTTGCTCTAAAATTCGCGCTGCTTAGAGTGCAAGGTTGATGTGGGGGATCTAATAGGTACATACGTGTGTATTTAGGATGAAGGCTTACTGCATTTCGAATTTTTTTTTTTTAGCTTGAGACATTAATCTTAAATCCCACCTGCGAGCGATGATTTGTTGATTGTGACAATTTGCTTGAAGTTTGCAATTAAACGCTGTTTTACGCACTTTAATGTGGCTTGATTTTGCCCAGAACAAAATTAAGGTCCTTCTGTCATTCGTATTGTGTGTGACTCACAAATTTGTGGGGCGGGAAATTGGATAGCGCTATACTATACCTACCCATTCATGCCAAAAATCATCATTATGACATTGAAGTCATTCGAAATTCGGAAAGTCTGCAAGTTTACTTGACAGCCGTCATTTATCTGTCAGTAGGTACTAATACCTATGGATCCCTAAAATATGCCTAGAATAAAGTCCACGAAACTTTCTCGTTTATTGCGAGTCTGCGTGAATGTACTTAAGTTTTACTCAATTATACATTTTTGTCCAAATCGAAATTGAGTTTTCGAGATATCAGTTTTTTTAGAGTACGCGGTTGGGGTGGAAATCGAAGAACGCAATCATTTTGAAACATTTATTTTAAAAATTATTATTTCTAAAAATCGGGGTGGACCTGGCCACGATTTTTGGCCAATTGTCTTAATTGGTCGTTCCACTGGAGACCTGTTAAGCTACGTAACGCACTTATGGACGCAAGCAATTGGTAGATGTTCCGAGGAACTCAAGGACATTATCCCTCGAAATGCAGCTTTTGGGCGACCCACAAGACAGGCTGCTAATGCCCATGACCATACAGTACACTTGACAACCGCGAGGACATCATCTTTCCAAAACTGCTTCTGTTACAGGATAAGCAAACTTTGGAACTCGCTTCCTGGGGATATATTTCCAGAAAACTACAATTTGCAGCAATTTAAGTGCAGAAGTGATGAAGCGTTATAGGTTTGCCCTTCCCGGGAGAAGTATTAAAAAAAAAAAAAAAAATTTCGAGCGCTAAGTTGGTTAAGGTCTTTCTTTACTGCGCCGTCCCTTGGGTGTGGATTAGAGATCTTCCGGGGAGTAGCATTCGCGTCCATTCGCTCTACAGGACCCAGCCACCTTAGTCTTTGAACCTTCACTCTTCTGACCATAGTCGGTCGAATTCATAGCGCAATCTAGGTAGACAAAAACCTTAACCGCCTCAAAGTTATATTCTGTCCGAGACGTCGGTGTTGGGTGTCCTTTCTTGTTGACAGTTGTCTGTTTTGCCCTCATTGACCGCCTCCATCTCAGTACTCACGAAAGCATCAGTGACATCACACAGCGTTCAGTTGATTATGTCGATTTCGTCGGCGTAGGCGAGTAGATGGACGGACTTTTGAAAGATCGTGCTTCTGGTGTTGGGGCTTGAGTCTTGCACTATTCTTTCACATGACAACGCATCACCTTGTCTAAATCCTTTTTTTACATCGAAGGTCTCGGTGAATTCTTTACCGACCTTGATGGAGTAGCGCGCATTCTACATCGTCATCCTTCACAGACGGACGAGTTTTGCCAGGGATGCCATCAAAACTAGACATTGTTTTGTATAGCTCGCCGCTATAAATGCTGTCATAGGCGGCCTTTTAATCGATGAATAGAGAAATATTAGATATTTTTTTTTTGTTTTTTGCTGTCCCCCACTGGGGCTCGAACCAACGTCACTCGGGTCTAACCACTAACACCGTGGTCCCAAAAAATGAGAAAAAACTCACACAAACGAATGGCTATAACAAGCTACTTGGATGTGAGGTATATTATCTAAACGTCCACTAGCTGTTCTCTTACTTTAATTCTTAGTGATAAATAATTGATTGGCACTTAGAACCGTCGTTATCGTTGCTGTCATTCTTCTTGGGTTATAATATTTTACGTTTTTTTCTCAAAAATGTTAATTGACACCGTGCCAGCCACTACACCGACGCTTCCTACGACGTTAGTCAGAAAGCGGTACGCAGATACTCTCAGAGCTTTGATTTTATAAGTTGCCTCCAAATGCCTTCTAAATATGTGTATATGGTTTCGTTACCATGTCGCTTGCCAATTTTTATTTTTTTTTTTAGTTATCTAGTGTTCAAGCGAGTTTTGTGTGATGCTATAAACAGCAGAAGTTAAAGGGTTAATAGGAATGATCAAGCGAAGGTACTGGTTCACATTGGTCTTAAACAATTGTGGGTTGTGATAAGAAAAGGAAACACGCATTCTGTTGTTTAAGTTAAGTTTTATCGCACGCTGTTGGTTTCTATCCAATAGGTGTAATGAAGTGTAGGCTGCACCTGGCCATCTATGAGCGTTTTTCTTAAGTTTAGAACGAATAAATGCCTTTATTAATTGAAGCTTAATGAGAAGGTGTGCGTCTTTGACGACTTCATGTTTATGTAGTCATTCCAACGGAGTTTGATGTTGACACACACACCCTGTACGGAAAGTCTTTTGTTTTCGTCAATGCAAGTGCCATTCATGGATAAAGGCAGTTGAGTATTGTCTTTCGGACACATTATTGGTTGTAGCTGCCCCATTTTAGAATTTAATGTGTTGCCGTCCCAGTTCCACGGCCAAAGAGCAGGGACATGAAGCGGTCATACGAACTAAGACCCACAGAAACTAACACCCATTAGCCTAAATTAACTAAGTCCCACCAATTATGGAGTGATATTTAGTTCATAAGTTTGTCAGACAGTTCATTTGACATGCAGTTCTATTAGATTTGGATTAGGTATGAGGTCGGATATTATGCAATTTTTTTTTTAAATCCGGGCGAAACTTTGCACACACTCAATTTTGGGACTTTTATTCATTCTAGAGTTGGGTCTTAGTTCCTAAAAATCGTGGGCGCTAGTTCATATGAACTAAACCCCTAAATTTTGTGGGAGTTAGTTCAATGTGGGACTTTTTTTCCGTAGGGCCAGGTGAATCAGGGGTCGAATGTGGAATACTGAGTGTGCTATCAGCAGCGAAAGAATGTATTAGCCTCGTACGGTATTTTTGACGAAAAGAGTTTTTCAGTAGCAGTCTTGCGTTGTCGATAGTTGAAAGTCTGTAGGTTGTATCCTCACCTTAGAAAATTTGTTGCAAATTTCGTCGGCCCCACTTAAACGGGAATTTCACTTTCAGTTTCAGTTAAACTGATGTTCTACAGTGCATTTAGACATCAGTCTAGTATTCAGTTGAGCTTTCAATTTACTCGTGATTAGCCGAAGGCTAGAAGATATATCTACTAAAACTGACAACTAAACTGAAAACTTATGGGCATTCCATCAGTTTCAGTTTCAGTTAGACGCTTCAATTGTCAGTAATCCATAGTCGGTAGTTAGTAGTCAGTTATCGCTAACCGGTAACACGTATAATCAATAGACAATTAGCTGGTAGTCGGTAGTTAGTATCCAGTATGTGTTGGCGATAGTCGGTATTCGGTAGCCCGCACAGCAATTGAAAATTTAATTTCTTCTTAACTTTCCTCAATATTCATATAATGTAACGGGTTTTTCAACAGGGACGCTACAAAAGTAGAGCGACAGGGACTGCAAACGACGCCGAATTTCTTGCCGCTCTTTTGACATTTCTCTTCAGTAAGGTTAGCCATTTCATGATGGAAAGATATACGAGCCAACAACGAGTCGAAATTATTAAAATTTACTACCGAAATTCGGAGTCAGTGGCCTCAACGTTAAGAGCGCTATGTCCAATTTATGGTCGTCATAATCGTCCTAGCAGATCAAAAATTGAGCGTCTAGTGGAAAAATTTGAATCCACAGGCACAGTACAAAATGTTCCCGTGCCAGTGAGACAAAGAAGTGCCCGTAGTGTCGAGAATATTGCTGCCGCTGAGGCTTCAGTTGATGAAAGCCCAAATGTGTCTCTCACACGTCGTTCTCAAGCGTTGGGCTTCTCTGTGACGTCGTTGTGGCGAATTTTGCGAAAAGATCTTGGCCTACATCCTTACATTGACGCAAGAACTGAAGCCGCTTGATCACCAGAAACGTCGTATGTTCGTGAATTGGGCTGAGCAACAACTTGAAAATGATTCGAATTTTCATCGAAAAATCATCTTCAGCGATGAGGCTCATTTCTGGCTGAATGGCTTCGTCAATAAACAAAATATGCGGTATTGGTCAGGCAGCAATTCACACGTACTCCATGAGTCATCATTGCATCCCGAAAAAATGACGGTTTGGTGTGGTTTATGGGCCGGCGGCGTCATTGGGCCGTACTTCTTCCGTGATGATCAAGACTGGCACGTTACTGTGAATGGGAATCGCTACCGTTCAATGATAACCGAATATTTTTGGCCCCAATTGGATGATATGGACTTGGAGGACATGTGGTTCCAACAGGATGGCGCCACAAGCCACGCAGCGAATGTCACAATCAATTTATTGGAAACCAAGTTTGGAGAACGTGTTATCTAACGAAATGGTCCAGTCGCTTGGCCGCCTCGGTCGTGTGATTTGACGCCGTTAGACTATTTCCTGTGGGGCTACGTCAAGTCTATGGTCTATGGCAACAAGTCAGCGACGATTGATGAACTTCGTACGAATATCGAACGTGAAATTGCAGCAGTATCGGCCGATTTATGCTTGAAAACCGTCGAAAATTGGTTTCAGCGTCTGGACTTCTGCAAGCGTGCCCGTGGTGGCCATGCAAAAGAAATCGAGTTCCATACATAATGGCATCGAACGTACTTTCACAGGAATAAAGAATTTCACTGATATCCAAAACCGTTTTTGTTTTATTTAAAAAAAAACTATTGTAGCGCTCTTATTGAAAAACCCTGTAGAAACAGAGATTTTATCGAAATAAGGAATAAAATATTTTTTATAGTAAAAATTATGAACAAATAAGCTTTGTTTTTTCTTTTCAACTGATCTCTTATAATTTTCTAACATAGGTATAATTACACGTCATTCCTGTATTTATTGAGCCTTTAATAAGCTTTAACAAAGTCTTAAAATTAAACTAATTTACAAAAAAACATCAATCAAATTCATTAAGAGTAATCATATTAAATTAGATCTTCTCAACTCAATTGCGGCGAGCAACCACAATAAACACATTTATCTTTTAACAAAATGTAAAAATTGTAAAAAAAAACAAAAAATAACAAAAGGAACAGCAAAAAAAAACATTCCAAACGTATCGTCTCGAATTAGTGCCTACCTAACTTGTTTTGAATATTGTATAAACGTAAAACATTACGCTCGTAATTTATAGCCATGCCACGCTCTAAATTATAATAGCAGGTAATTATTATTGTTTATAGTAAACATTATGTGACATACAATGCCTTAAAATTAAAATTAAAATATACTTTATATCTATGATAACCTTCATGTCATTCGTGTTCGTTAATTTCGCATCAAATGAATAATAGGTGTCGACTTCTGTCTAAGAACGTCTTTATCACAACTAATGATTCAAATTGACATCGGAAGTCAATTTCGTTAATGAGTGTTGAACTTTCTTATATACATGTGATTTATTGTTTCAATTGATTTTGTAGTACAAATTGGTTCACGTGATGATTGTATTTTATCAGCTCAGTACTATGTTGTTTACAATTTGTTGTCTGCTGTGCAAGTATGTTAACGAAAAAAAAAATACAGTCTTCAATAGAGCAACATTGAGTATTGAACGTTTTGGAATTTCCTTAGAAAGATTATTTTAAAGTCGAAAAGATTTCCTTGCCCGACTGGGTTTTCCTGCATATATCGTGTTCAATTTTATTACAATCAACTTCTCACATATAAAACAGTTTGTCCTGACTGATTGATGATCAACGCCCAGGCCAAACGGTAAGAACTAGGAAGGTGATATTTTGAAACAAATTTCCTTTTACGGCCAAGTGAGCACTTAGAAGCGATTTGGGGTAATTCGAAAAGAGGTGGTGCCGATGGGTTGGGCTTCAAACTCGTTTTGTAATTTTTTAAATTTTGCTTGGGACTTTTATGAATTGCAGTTTATCCTATAGATCGTGTTTATAACAGTATCTAAGGATCAGTGTTCACTGTCGAGATTTTGTACACTTTTGGACTTGACTGTTACACTTGTTGACAATACAGTCAACATTTCTGAATTGAAGAATTAATGGAGTCAGTAGAAGATCAAACAATTTCAGTACTATATTTACAGGAGATTAAGTTTGGGGGCATGAAATGTCTTTCAGTCGTGTTTGTTGGCCTAACAGACCCTATGAACAGGTACCAAACATTGAGATGTTTTTTTTTTCTTTTTCAAGAACTTAGTACCAGTCTGTCTGTAAAAATCGTCATATTTTTCTGTTATACCGGATTAAATGCCAATTATTTCTGTTTGAAAACGTTACAATATTCAGTCAGACAAAATGAAATGCTTACATTAAGAATTTAAGTATTTCGTAGAAAACACCTCCACCGACACTATTCCACAGTCTGTGAGCCATTCACATAGAGAATGGTATACGGTCCTAATTCCTGTATTGTTGCAAGTTGTAGTCCTCTGGAAATACGTCTTCAGAAACCGATGTCCAAAGTTTAATTTTCCTAGGCCAAAGGAGTTCTAGTTCTACATTATGTTCATTCCAACTGTAATCAGTTGTAGGCCCATTCTAGATCTGTGCAGAAGAAATGACCTTGGGTTGAGCACCTGACCATAGCTCTCCAGCCTTGATGTGCCGATTTTATAAAATTTAGTCGATCTGTTGTCGCTTAGCTGATAATCTGTATATGGCCTTGCAATTAGTCTTCGTCAGGAAGGACTGGAGTTGGTCTTAATTGGTTCTTAATGGACTAGAAAAAGGTGGTTTTAGTCGCCATCTCTACCAACTGTTTTTCTTTGCTTTGATTAGTTGGTTGGTTCCATTATGTTCTCATTAGCGAAATTGGTGGTCAACCTGCCCAGAGATCTGCTGGCTACTGATGTAAAAGGGCCCACAGTTATTCTAATCATACGCCTTAAGCTACTTGATGCTCCTCTGTACAGCGATGCCAACTCAAAAACGTGATTCAGAGCCAGATATGTGATTTCAGGGTGGCTTAGGGCTAGACCAAACTATCTACACTGTTTAAACATTTTTCACGCACAATATACTGAATCAAAAAATACATAAACTAAATTTATAACAATAACTTAAATGCATATTGCTAAAATTTACGTTGCTAGATCGAATAAAAAAGTGCTGGGATTTTACAATTCGGTAAGGTTTGGCTGTCCTCTGACTGACAGGTACCTTCATTGCCTAGTGTGCTATACTTATGAACGATAGGTCTCAGGTTTGAACTCCGGAAGACCACAAAATACCTTTTTTTTTCAACTATGACACCTATCGCGAATGTCTGACAAGTGAAAAACTAGGCCTAGGGTCCCAGACGGACTTGTTGCGCCAACTTTTTATTAGTTCCACACCCCGAATCGAAAACGAGTGTAGTACCTATGAAGGCGATAGGTAGGTAGATTGGTTTGGTTAGGCTAGAGGGTTGGCAAGACAGGAGAAATCTATACGTGTCACACTTATATTAATGTAGATCCGTTGTAATGCCCTAAGGACTTAAAACTCCCTTACTCTGGAAACCTACTGATTAGTAAACAATACATAGGTATTAAACAATTTAAGTAGGTTATTTATGGAGCTGTCGGAAAGTCTTCTAAATCCTTGAAAAAGTATAAAAGGATTATTTTTCTTATGTGACAGAGCTCTAGACATCTTTTGCACAGGTCATCTGTACTGATTCCAATTTTCTTGGCGCAAGTACATACATCTCTCCCAGCTTTTAAGGGAGTTCCTTTAAAAAAACAATTGCATATTCATACCATCACAACATCTAACCTCCAATATTAGGTACTCGTATCATGTTGAACTTCACCTAAATTAATATTGTCTCTTAGATGATATCAATCGACACAGATATGCTATCTTAATTGGAGGATTAAGCAATTGCCTGCATAAAGTACTTTATCTTAAAAAGAAATAAAGAGCTGTTTGTCTGATTTGTTTTCTAGCAGGAAGTCGTAAATATATAAGTGCTATCAATATCTTCAAGCCTGAAGCATACATACACGTTACTTGCGAATTATTCAATTTCAATTAATAAATTGGAAGACGCTATCGTGATTGTTTCTTTCGAAAAATCACGAAAAAAGTAATATCAACTCATCAGTGGTAGATTTCAATCGTAATTATCGAAAACCAATCCTTCGAAAGAAAAACATACCTTCTACTTTAGACACAACAAGAAGATGCAAAATCTTCACTTTAGCAAATCTCCGTAGGCTAACAACCACTGTAAACTTGTTTTCTATTATGGTTAGCTTGTGTTGAATAAACTTTGTTGATTCAGCTAATGCGCACGTACATATGATTATTGAAAATAAAATCTTTAATGCAAATTGAAAAATCAAAAAGTTTTTTTTCTACACCCGCCGTAGTGCGTGAATTGGCAAATTGTATTTGTTTGCATAACACCTCGGGTTTAATTGTTTAACATAAGCACCTATACTGTTGTTGTATGCCTAAGCCACTTTAGCAAGTACTATATGTATGTTTAGGATAAGCGCTATTTAATGGCAAGCAACACATTTGCTGATTATCACTATTATATGTATGTATAGTCTTTCTAACCGATTACTGCCCACAAGACGACACGATAAGGAACCTTCTAAGATGAAGTAGATATTTTATTATTATTCACGTAACTATTATAATAATTACTTTGCAACGTAACTTTAGATAATAGAGAATTCTATGCAGTTTATAATTTTTCTTATCATGCGCCTGTGTAAATTACAAGCAATAGCTGTCTAAAGTTTAGAGTCTAAACCATCATAAAGTGAATATAAATAACATCTCCATAAAATTAAATAATATTTAAGTGGTACTCGTAGAGCACAATTATTGCTTGAGTTAGGCACAAGCACCACTGCCTCTCGATGATCAGTTATTTTTGTTCGGAAATTTTTTTATATTTAGAAAAAGAGCAGCGTAAACATGCTTAGCAAAATAAAATTGATAAGTTTTTATTACGTCTAAGGTCACTTCAAATTTCCAGCTACCAGTTGTAACGTCTTTGAAAAAGTAGCCACCGATTCATCTTTGGCGGATTCATTGTGTTTGCATGTGTTTTGGCACAGTCAGAACGATGATATCTTTAGTAAAAACAGCGTCCTCAATTTCTTTTGGGGGGTGGCAATAGTTTTTGTAATTTCTAGTAACTACAGTGGCGCAGGGTCGGGTCCAAACTCTGCCGCCGACCATAAAGAGAAACGAATTATATCAGAGTTTCTCCATCGCCACAACAAAAAATAGGAGTTTCTTCACCAGGATTTGGAATCCCATTTTTTGAAATTAAAGACTTAAGTCGCATACTTAATCTCTATGCCACTTGTCCTTCTGTATAAAGTACACGAATAGAAAGTTTATCCTATCAATCGAAAGTTCATTTGTTCATTTGCAAAAATGTAAGTAGGCGAAGCTCGCGTACCTTGGTCCGATTGTACCTTTGTCCGAGTGCCAATTTTAAGAAAAATACAAAGCACATAAAAACCGGTTCTTCTATAAAATGTACAGCTGCACGAGTTGGCACAGAAAAAAAAACTGAGTACGACGTATTCTTCAGGATATAAACATTACCTAGCAGTTAAATTTTTAACCAAAATAGAAAATGGCATTTTCGAGATATGTGTAGTTTTTGAAGTACCGTTTTTAGCGATTGGGGTGGAAATCGAAGGACGCATTCATGGTTCAAAAAACACTGTTTTTCAAATGTTTAGCTCAAAACTGAGCAAATGGTATTACATACTATGGATTTAAGCATTACCTGACAGTAACATTTTGATCATAATCGAAAATGGCGTTTTAGAGATATGAGCAGTTTTTTAAAGTACTTTTATTAGGGATTTGGGTGGATATCAAAGGACGCATCTTATTAGAGAAAACCTGAGTTTACTATCAAGTTAAGAATGACAATAGCACCTTAAAAATTATTTTTTTTTAAAATCGTTTTTACCGTTTTCGAGAAAAAGCCAATTTTCAAAACTGCCGTTGCTGGACTTTTTAGCGAAAAACTGGGTATGCAGTCATGTTAAGCATGCTTACATTAACTCAACTATCAAAGTTGAAGCAAATCCGTCCAAGCGTTTAGATTCCCCAGGGGTGGGACAGACAGACACACGGACGGACAGAATTGCGAGACCCACTTTTTTGAGTTCCCCTATCATCGTTATATCAGAATTGATCAAAATCTCGAGTTCGAAATTTTGTACGAAAACAATATCTTTCTCTTACTACGTATACGAGAAAGTTAAAAACACATAAAATATTGGCAAAAAACTGAAATCCGGATCGAGGTACAATACCTTCCCCTATGTAGTATATTTGTAAAATAGCTTATAGCTCTGGTATAAGATAAAGAAAAATAGCCTCTTTTCCATTTCAAGCGTATAAATCGAAGGAAGTTTTGGTCAGGGTAAAGGAGTGGATGGAAATCCTAAAATATGGCTAAAACTATCAACAGACTGGCACTTGAAAAAATATCTAATACAAATAATTAAGTAAATAAATATCTACGTTTTTGTTGTTAAAATTATTCAGCTATTTTCTCGCGAGTGTTATTTTTTATTTTGTTTGATACTTCACAACCAACAACAGATGTATATGTTCTTTTGACAGCAACTAAATGTAGTGTAAGGTAGTGTGACCAGACTTTATTGAGTAAATGAAGGGGAAACTTTTTATTGAATTTATTATAATATTTTTTCTTTAAATATATTAGGTACTTTAATAATATGGGTATGGAATTTAATAACAAAATGAAAAGTATTGCTTATGAGCTAATAATAAAATGTCATTTTTAACTCGCCAAATTATTACTAATGCCTAAAACACATGTGCAGTAATTCTGATCGCTTCACTGCAAGCAGTATTGCAGATAAAACAGGTGTGCAGAATGCAATTTGCATCGGTTAATGCGGGGAAAAATACGAGAGAGGAAAAAAAAAAGAGAGAGAGCAAGAGCAACACAGAGGACAAATAATTCCCGTCTCTCTTTTCCTCGTATGTGCGTATGTATCATCAGTAGCAGAATTTAAAAATTCGATGCTGCCAAGTTCATTTAATTTAATTCACTGCAAACATCATTAAAATATTTTTGCTACGAGACAAGTAAATTTTGGAACTCTGGAGACATATTTCCAGGAGACTGTAACGTACAACAGTTTATGTTAGCGCAATAAATGCATACATAGCCTGGGATCCCATAATTGTATGGTTCGCGACTTTAAGGTATAAATTGTGTTTTTTCGGGAACCGAATCTGTGACCCCTGGTTCAGTAGCCTAACACACTATCCACTAAGCCACTGCCCCTACAGTATTACTGCCAGCATTAAGGTGCTAGTACACGGCATGTAGCCAGCCACATACGTATGTAGCTCTGACGTAATTTTTATGTCAGCGTATATGGTGCCAATGGCTACATGCCGTGTACTAGCTCTTTGTAACACTCACAGAAGGTACACATGCTTATGTGTACGATATGAGGCACTCGTACGACACATACGCATATGTGGTTTTTCGACATTCTGTGTACTTACACTAGCACATACCATTTGTGACAATACGCCACATATTGTCGAGTGGTTACCTGCACGGTTCGTATGTTCGGAATTTTTAAAGTTAATTTCAGCATTTCAGTTTGTATTTCGTACGAGCAAATGTTGGAAAATAAAGTTGTTCCTCTGTTAATTTGAAATGCAAAAGTCAATTTGCAATAGTGCACCCAAAGCAATTAAACAATTCGAGCACCTACATTTCTAGTGCAGGACTGCAAACTAGCAACAGCAACATTAGTGCACATTATATGCACACAGAGCAATAAAACTGCGGATAGCTTCATCATAAACGAATAACCAGCAGCCAACCAATATGTGCGCGCCTTAACAATAGTTAAGCATAGAATGTCTTTGTTCACCTTTTCCACCTTTTCTCTAGTATAGCTTTAGATGCTCACTCTACTACCACGTTTATCGGCGATAGAACACGATTTTCTTAATCAATACTGATCAAATCAAATCTCGTTTATCCTCTGCCATAGTGCGCACTGCGCAGTCAGCAGTCAGATCTAGGAATTTTCCCATTGTGTCTAGCAAGCTTATTGGCCAATACGAAGATAGTTCTTTAGGTGCTTTTTATCAAGACGAATGGCCGGATCTTTTGAGAAAACAAGCATGACAAATCGGTGAATATTGGCTGCGGTCCGTTGTATAAGATATCGCTCTGCACCGCGTTAAAACCAACTTTAAAATATATTTCAAAAGACAGTGGGTCTCTAAACTTTGGAAGATAACGTTGCATTATACTATGTGTACCAGCATAGCCAGTAGCCCCTATTGTGAGTGTCGATAGTTCATCGTTCTTCGACATCTGTCAATCGATCGACAACTGTGATTGTCGATTGCGATTAATATTTGTCGATTTGACAGTCGCTTTTAGTCGATTACAAATGTATGGTCGATGCTTTCTCTTGGAAGCGAAAAAATTCAGTGCATAGAATAGCTAAAATCAATCGACAATTGTCGTGACGATCGCTGATTGAAAATCACAATAAGGGCCAGTATCTTCTTTTTTCAATGCTCAGTCTTCTCTGCCGTAGCTCTGAGGCAATTTTACCCATTTCATGTTTTGAAGGTGCGAAACTTTTCTATAAATATTTTTATTTTATTAGATTTTCATAAAATACTTTAACTTGTCTCTATTTGTATAGCTCATCTAGCACGTAACATAATTGGGAGCATCTCCTCATCTCCATCATCATCATCATCCATGCACATTTACTCTATATACCATAAATTGTTAAAGAGGATTATGCTGAATGAATGTTGTAGCTCAGATCTGCTTTGCTGTTGAAACAACGTAAAATGATAACCAACTCAGTTCATCCACATCGCATTTTATCATTTCAAAAGAAACAAAAATATAACTTCAAGTGCTATTCTTACAAAAGACAAAAATAATTTTTTATACGCGAAAATTCGCTATGGCACCAAATTGCCGACCAACTTTAATATTATGATAACCAATTTAATCTAGTTATCCGCACTTCCATGGCAAAGTCTACTCTCTCCTTGCAGCTGTTTAATCAAAGTAAACGAATCCGATGTGAACAATTTGCAAATAAATAACAATTGTTCGAGTTTAATCGCACACAAAAACTGTATACTTACGTACACTCGGCGAGATATAAATCAAAATAAATCACGTGAACTTCTAATGTGATATTTTGTTCGTGATAGCCGAATAATACCTACTTTTAGATATAATTCGTAGATAAACGTGGCACACACACAAATTTGGCTTAAGGCGATGGATGCAATGGCGTGTTTTGTGTCTAATCAAATATTAGATAGTTTGCAGGTTGTATCTTATTTTGTTTTTAGTAAAAACGGAAAATTATACTCGTCATCATACTTGAAGAAAGCAACACCTTACTCACGTTCATTGTGAGAAGTCAAATTATTGGCAATAAGGTTCGGTTAGGCTCCAGATAGGCCTACATAAAACGTAGCAATATTAGTTTGTTTTTTTTTTTCAAGGCACTTTAACTTAATACAGTAACCGGCCGATTTATTCACATGGGTCTAGACCAGTTACTAGCTCGGTACCAACGAAAAGTTAGTACCGGCAAAGCTTGATTTGCGCGCAAGGTAAAATTTAGGCCATTTGTGCAAATCGAGAATGTGCGAAATTCGAATGCTTACAAAACAGGTATAAAATATAACACAAATTATGTTTACTGTTTATTTAAGCGGTTACTTCGCGTTAGTTTTACAAAACAGATTATAAACGCTCAAATAAATGTCGCATATATGCACTGAGCGCTCTATTTCCGCACAATTGAGGTTCACAAATCCAGCGGTAGTGCAAAGATTTTACCTTGTGCGGAATTCGAGCATTTGCGCAAATCGAGAGCTTTGGCTGTACTTGGTATTACTTCACATCACTAGTACCGGAGCCAAATTCATCAATCGACGTCTAAGCTGGTCTAATAACGATTTTTGCATGTAAAATGTCATGATATATTGACATTTCTATTATTTTCGCTCGTTATTTTATTGTGTCAAATTATAAAATTTTTTTTTTAACTATTCGTAGCTAAATTTGTTAATCACCCTTATTCCGAGTGGCGTTTAAGACGATTTAAAACACGCCAATTTGAATTTAGAATTACGAGTGGCGACGAACGTCATGTGAGCAATTTGACTCTGGGGCGTTGAACGTCACAAAACGATAAGAAAAACGACGGTTTTTGTCGTTAACAAATTAGTGATCGGTAGATAGTAATGAAAAACTACTGAAAATTTTACCTTTATTAAATTGTTAATTTATTCGAATAACTAAATTAAATTGGATTCTTTTTAAGGGTTAAAAGTAAAAACCAGAAAGAATTTAAAAGTTGAAAAAAAAGCAAAAAAAAAAGAAAAAAAAAAGAACTATTGTTTGGCAAACGGAATTTGAAAGAGCAGATGTTGACGCCAAAAGCGAATGGACTATATAATAGCCATATACCCAGCCTAGACCACCATCAAGAGATGGAAAAGATTGGCAGAACGTTTTTGTTAGCATCACTTTAAAGATTTTGTTGAGTGTGGGCTGTGCCAGCCCTTAATTAAAATGTTTTCCTATCCCCCTTTTGTTAGCTAAGCTACTCTCAGCCAGTTATATCGAATAAATAAACGAAAACTAATAAACGCTGGCAATAATCCCCGACAAAGTTTAGGTTATATTGTATAGGGTGTGCGATCATCATAGTGAACTAGGCCCCATATTGGGCCCATCGCCATCCCTGGGGAACCTTCACGGTCGAAACCTAAACCAATTCGCCCAAACAATTAATTTCCCCATAGAATCTAAACAAATGTTTCAATTTTTTTTGTTAGGCCATTCTCCTCCAAATTTTCGATGTATTTCCTTCTGTACCGAGCAATAGCTTTACATTCACAATTAATATGAATAATATCCACTGCTACATTTAAGTCTTCGACATACCTGCACGTGACCGTATTTGTTCAACCTATAATTTCCTAGCGTGCTTCCTTAGAAGACAGTGCCCGGAGAGTATCCCTATTGCCATTCATAGCTTTGATCTGCTGAGTTTTAATAGTTCGACAGATTTTTTTCGATCTAACTTAGGCCACAATGTTTTTAAGACCCTCTAGCCTTCTAAATAAGACCATCTTAGGTCTGTCTTTTTTTAGTTTTCTCGAGAATGATTCTCTCTCAATAGTTTCATTTTCTGGAAACGCTGCTTCGTTTTTGGCCAGAATGTCGGCCTTTTCATTACCCTCAATGTTACAGTGTCCACGGGTATCCAACACAAACTGACATAGTTCTGAGCGCATAATGCTCTAGGCATTGTGCGGCAGCTCCTAATTGGTTCAGATTTCATTTGACTAGTTCAGAAGGACTCTAGCGCCCTTAACGCAGCCTGACTATCTACGTAGACAGCGACATTCTTGTTGGATATTAATCCCATATCAATTATCAATTAGATCCGCAGCTTTGAGCATGGCTAGAACCTCTGCCTGGAACACTTTGAAATGAAGCCTTAATGACGCGTGTACTTTCTATATCACTAAACTACTAGAGTATAAACCTGACCCTTCTTCATTTTGAAACCCTCAGTATAAGTCAAAATCAAAACTTTAGTATAATATCAAATCTAGTACTATATCTAATGGCGAATGAATGAAATTATGCTAATCCAGGTAATAACAACGCTAGACTGTCGATTTTGAGGGTCCATGTAATACTGAGTACTACCTTCTACTCGGTAGGTACTGAATTCGGTTCACTTCGTAAAGAAATGACTTGATACTGATCTGATGACTATCAACTACATATTGTTTTAATACCTGTACTAGTGCTAGTACTCTGTGGAGAAATCGGCCGTAAAAGCTCATATAGTTGTTCGGTTAAGAGTACGGATAAGTTTTATCTATCCAGTACATAAACTAAACTTTTTTTTAACGAAATTTTTTTTAGGGTTCCGTATCTATTGGGACAAAGCGGAACTTTATTGTTTTCGCTACGCTGTCTGTTCGTCTGTCCGAACTCACTAAGCCAATTTTTTACCTAAGTCTATCTCAAAAAATAATTGACGTATAAGGCTGAAATTTGCACACAACATCAGGTATCTATACGTATAACCCCTAGTTAAACGAAAAATATAGACAATGTTAGCGATACATTGACTGGGTTTAGAGTAGATACTTAATTAATAATTTGGTGAAAAAAAGTGTTCCTTCATACAAAAAACTGTTTAATTTTGTACCCATCAAGTCTATCAGATCAAAGAACAACCCACACACTAACGTTTTTAAGACATCAACTCTGGCCAAGTACTGAACCTTCGGTGCGCGAGTGATACTCGCACTCGCACTGGGCCGGGTTTTTTTTTTGTTTATATCCCAAAACCTGTTTTTTTTTATACAATAAATAAACACAATAAAATGATAGTAAAAAATATAAGATCTGAAAAACAGGTAGATACAATGCATGAACCCAAGGGGAATCACACGCACTCACAATATAATGACATTTTGTTGTTTCGCAAGAGCAGAACAAGCTTAGCCACTCGGGGATCTCCCTACTAAGCTCATAATGGAACATCGAAACATAATCATCTACATCTTTCTGTTTTAATTTAATTTAATTGATTTAATACAAATGTAACCCTTCATAAAATAAATGTATCCGTTTATGAGAGAGACTTTCTATTTAAAATAATTAAAAAAAAAAAAAATATTCTGCGTACATTTAAAAGAGTGTTTCTTAAATTAAAAAACGCATTTTTTTTGAAATAGTGAAATTAGAGAAAAATATTGGCTCCCGAAAATGTGTCCTTTTAACCTCCAGTTTCACAGTGGAAGTTAAAACTAGACTTTAAGTTTAAACTTTAGTTCAACAAATTAACTCGGTTTTACAGTTTCATGTAAACCTTGAACAGAGTTCACTGTAGTTTAAGTTAAACCACAATATTCTGCCGTTTAAATCTCAGATCAGCCGATTGTGAAAAACACAAATATTTTACGTTGTCCGTTGTCACTGACGTCTTAAGTCAAAATGTAAATTATTATATTATACGAATTTATTCAAAAAAATAAATTTTTGTAGAAAATAAATTTACTAATTTTGCAGTAAGAATGGAACAAATTCCACTGAAGTCTTTCCTTTATTTACTATCGCCAAATGGTTTTAGAGATTTGATCTCGAGGGTAGTTATTTTTCTGAATTTTTCTGATGGATCTTTCTAATGTTTCGTGTTTTTACGTATGCACTACTCTGACAACCATAACTATTGCCTTTGCCTTTAATTTTACCAAATCTAATTCGAATTAGAATAACATCAGTCACGAGGCACTAATGACGGACTACGCGATTCATTCAATCAAATGTTCAAGTTCAATGTTTTTCCTGAATTTCGTTCGTCAGTACTCGTGCTCCGTCCTTGTTACCTAATGTAAACATTTGCCAGGCGGCAGCTTCAACATTCTGGGGTAGTTAAATTGTTTGTTTAATCCAAATTGTCTATCATGCCAGTGAACTCGGTTTTGTAAAATTGTTGCCCTTTTAGTTATGTGTATGGATATGTCCCTGATGGGGGTGATGCTAACAGCCGTGGCAATGAAAGTTTCAGTTGATCTCTATCTCTCTCTTTGTTTGTCCCATTCCCTCTCGATGACATCAATTGTGCTTGTCGAAATATAGGCAGATGCATGCGAATGATTTCATTTTAATTCAAATACGAATGATAAATGTGTATGCGAGTCTCCCTCAGAGTGGGTGCATACATACATATGTTACGCATTTAATGTATTGTTATGGTGATTAAATTGATAGTGAAAAAATTAGGCATACTATTTCTGGTTTGGTGAGATTAAATAACTTTTTTTTAATTGATGACTAACTTAGCAGTGGGTGATGAGTGATGACAAATCAACGAGAGCAAGGTTCATATTTAAATTATTTAAAATATTCAATTGCTTAAGTTGATGTTATCTTCCGCATAATTATATTGAGGGTTATTTTAAGATAGGTTATTGGGCTTAAATGTGAGCTCTATGAATTATTATGGAACGCATTTATTAAAACTAATGATAAAGAAGGCAGCGACACAATTTTTCAATGAGTATCAAATTCCCTTTCCGTCTCTCACACTCAATCAATCTTGGAAACGTTTTGACAAGCCACCGAGAGTATAATTAATGTTCGTAGAAAGCTGAAAATGTGAAGCAATCAAATATCTGTCTTTAGAAATTTAAAAAAAAACTTGACCTAGGTTCTTACAATCATCCATTTGTGTGCATTGAATTTTTGGGTGAGTGGAACGGACGACGTATCCGATTTAGGAAGCCTTCTTATCAACTTTATTTTTCTTTGATGCAGGCGCAGGAGGCTCCTGCGAAAAAAAATGACAATGTGAAAAAAATTTCGGGTTTAACCTAAAACGGACAGTGGAAATAAACTCAAAATAATAAACTTATACAAAAAATTCTCTCAAATAAAAAAAAAATAAATAATAATAAAAATCGGTGGCGTATACGTACTATTTTGTAGATGAATGTTTACTGCATTATGTACTATTTTGGAACGTACTTTAGCACCGCATATAAATTTTTGCTTATAGGCCTATGTCCATATGGCAACTACCTATACAGAGTGCAGACCTTTCGTGAGAAGCTTATAGAATGCCATGTTTGAACAAGGAACAGACGTAAAAGTCAATAAAACAGGGAGAAAGCCCTAATGTCAGGCGGTTTTTACCCACAATGAAGGAAATTAATATTGAAAGGAGTTTGGTTGAATTGGAATCCCAAATTAACTAGCGGAAGATATTTAAGTATTAAGGAAACCCTAGCTAACGATAGCTGCCTGGTCGTACCCTACCATTGGATTCGTTTGTGTGTTTTTTTCTTCTTTTTGCTGAATGTTTAAATTGACAGTTTGACGTTTGCGAGAGGTGGCACAGAGCCGGATTCTTGTCGACTTAATCACCATCTCCATTCCCATAACCATAAGGCGTTGCTTCACAGAGGTCCTAACAAAAATTGCTACAACTATGCGGCGCTAAGTATGTGCAGCGAAACGTTGCTTACAATGTCCCAATTTTCGTCAACCTGAAGCACATTAAGGAGACTAGGATAGAGGAGATAGGAGATTCTGGAGCACATTGGTTTTAAATGACTCTGAACGAAGACGAAGTTCTCTGTATGTCATTGTAAACTATAGCATTGCGGTCCATTGTAATATAAATTAAGCCAATTTCTAGAAGTTTGTTGTTCGAAAGATGTGAGTCCGTAATTGGTTTGGACAAAGCGAGCGTTACAATTTTTTGTTAATGAAATACATACATAGAAATTATGAAATGACCAACAAGTTTTTTAGTTAAGGGCATTTAGTAGGACTTAAAGACGTGGCTTCCTTCATCATTCAGGAGATAAAATTTTCGACCACAAACAACGAGGATAATACTGGTTCCAAAGAGGCAATCGTCATGTCGGTTTAGACTACTGACTTAACATATCCCCAAATAGTTCAGCGGCGTTAAATTGGATGATTTCAATGACCAATTGAGCAATTTGTAAGATAAAGTCACCGCCAATAGGCTTTGGTAATATCTCCACAGTTTGATTAGCAGTATGACATGTTGCACCATAATTAGGTGTAACTTATTCGAGTGGCCATATTACAAATGTTTTCAAGGACACTGCTACTGAAATATCGATCATAAACTCCAGTTCTACATTTCGTGCACGTCTCATAGAATCCTTGACTTTCAAACTCTAAAACCTTACTAAGGCACTCGAATCTTACTATGATTTATGTTCAGCGTGCTGATTAGTGACTGATCAAAGTAAACTATAAAAAAAACCGAAAGCGAAATCATTCTGGAAAGCACTTACAGTCATGCAGTGTAACAGGCACGTTACTCTGAAATCACTTCCCAATAGTATCTATAGTAATGAACGAAATGTGAATTTAGTCATCAAGTTCCAGTCACATAATCTAATCCGTTTTTATTGCATCTAATTTATTTATAACCATTATGACGCCTATTGATTACATTTCAGCAATAAAACCTTATCCGTAAATTATTGTTGTGGCACATAAAAAAAAACTGCCGGACGAACAAAGTTCCCTACACGAGCAATTCATTCTAATTTCATTCACAGGGTAGGTAGGTAGACGTACGTTCTTTTGAATTTTTTTCCATGACGAATACAAGATGACTTAATACTTGATTATTTCATTGTATACGAAGGTACATGTTATGTATTTTAAATTCTCTCATTTTCGTAATTAAAAAAAATAAATTTGCCTTGCACTATGTCAGGTGGCAGACGTAGAGTTCAACCTCCTACTAGGGCGTTTAAAGTAGTTACCAAGAATAGCTTAGCTACTTGTATGTAAGTGTACTTTGTTGGGAACAATATTTACCAATCGAAGTGTAAACGTAAACCCTTAGGTTATAATTGTTCAAATAAAGAATAAATCTTGAAAAAAGTTGTGTTATTTCTGTAAAAAGCTCTTCAGGCAGCACCCTTTAACGCAAAGCTATTCGTTCGCATGATTGATTGATTGAGTGGTGGGATTACCCCCTCTGGGACTTTGTTGAAATGATTTTTGTTTACACGCCATTCAAGTGTAAAAATTATGGTTTGACTGTGAAAATATTGAGCCTTCTTATTTTAAATGTCAAGGGCAACCACAACTGTTTCCATCTCATATCCAACGAAAAATGGTTCCCTTATTACTATCTATTGAGAAGTTTGTCTTATTCACACAAAAAAAAGGTTCTGTCTGAACATTGCAACAATGTCCCTTTCTGCTCATCGTTTGGAATCGGAACTATATAAATTCACGCAAGATTTGAATTCAACGCTATTTGCGTAGTAAGTGTTGGCAACCAAAAAAAAAAAAAAATCAGTTTGACATGTGACTTTGGGCCACCGAACTTTCAATTTTCCAGGCAACTTTCTTTCTGCATTCCGACTATTATGAACATTTAAAAAGGCCAAATATGTATATAGCCTTTTTCAAGTGATTTTTTATTTGTGTACTAGATGTACCCGTGCGGCTTTGTCTGGCAGGAGGGAACTTAAGCGGAAACTCTTGCCCAATACGTTTATTTGTTACTGAAAAAAAAAATAAATAAATAAATAAGCTACCTGGACCGGCTAACAACTACTGGGCGCAATTCTTTCTGTATCCACTACTCGTTTGAGAACAGGTTATACGGCCCGGCTAGTGAAACCGCAAATTGTATGGGATTTTTAGTACTAATATCGGGTAACTGGTACAAACACTATGACAACGTTTGTCATAGCCAGTCTATGGCTGTAGTAGAATTTTTTTTATGATCTCTTTTGAGCATTGTTCAGCTTTAGGAGTACGCAGAGCGGTAATTTATAGCTTAAATGAATCAGTGATGAGTTCGCTAAAACCCTTTTTCTTCTTTTTAAATCCAAAGACTCAAAATGGGAGAAAATTTGAATTGAATTCCACTTCTATAATACCTCTAATGCTCAACTCCTATACGCGATATTGCAATGTGAGATCCCTTTCCGAGAAATGCATTCATTTCATTTTGTCTTAGGATTAGCATAAAGATACAGACAGAGCCATTTTGTGAATTTTGTTTTATTTTATGCGATACCCATACGGGTATAGGAGAGATTATGGACTTGATCTAACCATCTCATCCTTAGTCTACCTAGAGGTCGCCTGCCGGATGGTACGGATTCCATAGCACGTCGTGGAATCCTGGTCGGGGACATGCGTACACAGCTTTTACAGTTTGTGTAAAGATATTGAATTGCTCTCAAGAGAGAACAGTAAATTCCATACTCCTGCAGTACACTCCAGAGTTTACCTCGAGGGACTCGGTCATATGCTTTCTCCAAATCATTTCTACAATCATTTTTTGTTCAATAAATTCAATTTGATTTAAAAATGTATTCAAGTGCTTTGCGATATACATACTATACATACCTACAAACAATATTGTTAGTGTTTGCCGCTTCTGCAAAAGCAAATAAATTTTTTGGCTATCCTACTCGTGAGCGCGCAACATATAATTGACGGTGTCAAAAGCATGGAAGATGGTTATTATAAAGTCTTAACCCAATCGGATGATCGTGATTGAAACAGAAACTCTAACCGGCGGCGTGGGCACAATAACTCACCAAATTTTAGTCGCAAATGGATGATCGATGCATGAAGTTGTATGCCTTCGACGAACACACTATTATTGATTTTTGTATTTAAAATTAATTGACTCTCATGTAGTTAGGACCTCCTGCCATTTTAATTGCTGGCTGTGGTGCATCCGGTCTAAGGTTGTATTAACTGCATCTAGTCACTCCTCTACACATAACATTTAATCGATATTTTGTTGGGGACGCCATAATTTGAAAAGGGCTGGAACAATTTGACTAATTTTTTTTTTCAAATGTTGGCAATATTTTTAGGTGCTAGTTATAGTCATCCGAAAAATTCATCCGTAATAACAGAACAAAATTGAAATATTAAACCCCCAGCATTTTCTAGGAATTCACTGGAACAAGTTGTGGCATTGACTGACAAGTTGAACAGAAAAAGATTTACGTAGGTATGTAAAAATTAATGAATTCACTTTCTAGAAAATTTAGAGATCAATAGCTTATTTTTTTTATGTAATTCACAAGCAGCGAAAAAAAGCAAAGCAATTTTCTTTTCGGTTGCATTTTACCGACGCCTTAGAAAGAATTTTACGGAGAAAAACATTAAAAAAGTTGCCCGTATAATCGGAAAAAGGGGCGTGGCACCTTTTTACAAAAACCAAAACATTTCAAATTGTATAGTATCCCGAAAGCCACTAAACCGATGAGCTTACATTTTCAGACAATTTTCAATATTGCCCCAAAAGTGTTTCTATGAATATTGGTCAAAATAGAAAGAAAAGGGTCGTGACGCCTCCCATACATATGAAATATATACATATATTACAAATGCTATTCTTTGACAGTCATGGGAGCCAAACTTTGTCCTGATAGACAAGAATATATCTAGGCAATACAATTCGTGGGGTGCAACTATAGTAAGCAAATAAATAGATGGAAAAAAGATCGGACGAAGAAAGTCAAATAATATTTCAAAAGGAGTATTTAAGACTCTTTTCGGAATATTATCCAGTTCTGGACTTCTTTTATTTCGTACTTTCCTACACGCTTCGAAACGTGGACACTTTGGCTACCCAAGGGAAATACGGTCTTAACTATTTGTCGTGACAATACCTACTGAGAAAGTGCCCCGGGACTTAGACAATATAAAATATTAATTACGCCGTAATCCTAACTAAATGGTTAAAAAGTTTTCGTCTGAAAATAAATTATTTTTATCTTCTAATTTGTTCATATTCATCTGCTAGTTTTTGTCAGCTTTTTTAAAATATTTCAAAATTCATCTATGAATTTTCCATTTTAATCAAACTTATGATAATGTTTTCAATAGGTATCTATATTTACGATCGCACCGCGGATACGACTTTTAAATTTTTCAGACGATTTCTATTAAATTTCAGATGTTTTTTCGATTTTTTTGGACGTTTCCAATTTTTTTTTATAAAAAATGCTATTTATTTGCAGACGAAAAAATTGTAGCCATAACTAAATTTTTAAATAAGGAAATTATTAGAAAGCTGTTTACTTTAGCTTTCTCACGAACCACTGCATCTTTATATAACATCTCAACAAATTTAATATGTACCCGATGACGAAGAAAAGGTTCTGCCCGGCTCTTCACTGGCTAAGAAGATATGTTTTCCACTTACAAATTGTTTCCAGAGTTAAAAAATATCAGCACTAAGAATGTAGTAGCTTTCATTAAAGAGTTTGTACGTCTCCTTCAAAAGAAAAATAAAACAGAATATAAATATTTTTCACATAATCTTCAGCTTCAGGGATCTTGAATTATTGCTATAGTTTCCGACGTTCTTCCATTTGCACGTGGTAATCGTCTTCTCCCATACCACAAAATAAAAATTAATCGAAGCACTTTTTAGAATTTCTGTTAAATAGTGTAGATACCATTAATTATGCACTTAAACCCTGACAGACGCAAGAGATTCTAGATATGTTCAATGTCAAGGTAACATCGGAAGATGTTATGGATACACCCGTGCCAAATAAATAAAAATTCACTGATTCATTTGCGATTCTCCAGAAAAGCAATTTGTTTTTGCATATAGGATAGGTGTTTTTCGACATTGCTGTCAATATTTTGAAGAAACACCTGTAGAATACCAGTAAACGAAAAGATACGAAAAGAATAATTTATAAACGAAAACCGCAGTCCTCTGGATTAATATTGATCGAAATAAAAATTTAATAATCTACCACAAGTTGAAACGGCAGACTTGTTTTTTTTGTTATCGGTAGATTTATTTTCATTGGCCTTTTAGTACGACTCTTCGATGTCTGGGCCGTCGAAAAAACAAACTGGTTAATTAAATTCCATTCTTAGTGCGATCATCTGGTTACCTACGTACGATAATATTAATCGTCTGGTGAGTCAGCAAACCCGATCAAGGGGATTTCTTCCCAATTTAATATTCCTTTAGCACATAATATCGTGTACACGTTTTGATATCTTCAGGTTTCTCTTATCGACGGCGCGTCAATGGCGAAATGTGATTTTGCGTAAGCAACGATATATGAGCGCATGTATCTTAATTACTGTCAGTCGATGAGGGGTCTCGATGGAAACAAAGTCCGTAATCGAAATGTTTTCTGTTCACTTGTTCGTAGTAGCAATGGTTATAGCTTGCGATTATATCTGAAATACTTAAGCAGACAGTTCTTAATTATTATTAAAGAAAAACCCACTTACGGATGGCATCAAACTTTGACGTTCTTTAGTGCGTAGTTTAAATGTTTGTTGATACTTTTCGTAGAGTAACCCTTGGCAATGGGGTTGAATAATTCGAAAAAAATGTTTACGATTGTGGGAAGTGTTAAGAACACAGTAAGCACTAATCTATTTATTTGATAATTCCTTTAAGTACACGGTTAAGTACATACCTACTATTTGTAATTACTGCTGATAGTACCTAGGGATTACTTTTCGTTTTTATCTCTCTATGGATACATCCTCATTTTGAGGAAAATTAATTCTAAAATGTCTGATGTGATTCATATTAACACGTACCTGGACAAAATTCATTGCGGAATATAATGTAGGTACATACTAACTAATAGACTAACATCAGTTGTAGATGTTTATTAAAATTGTTGCAATCTATAGAACTTGCGGTTGCAGTAGATCGACTAGACACTCACAGACCGCAATTTCACGTCGAAAAGTTGTAGAATTTTGGAATTTGCGGTGGTACGATATGGCGACACTAAAGAGTATACCTCTACAGACCATTTTGAGATTGTTACCGCTCATTGGAAATATGTATTACTGAAGCCATGCAAATGCAAAACGAAAATTCTATAGCAATGTGTCTGCTGCCAATTTAGTGCCAAAGGCCTTACAGCAGATTTGTTTTTGTAGCCAATATCAAGACCGCAGCTAAATATGCTGGCCCACATCGTACGAAGTGAACTTTTTTGTTATGTCGGACTTTAGCCAATTCGATTTGATTTCATCATGGGCCTACCTAGAGGATGCATACCTGCGGATTTTATGGGTCGTGTTAAAAGCCGGGTTGGGGACATGCAATTAACATAACTAAACCTAAACCTGCGCCGCGCTGTCTAGAATAAGCTGGTCGACATTTAGTAAATGTACCTACTTGACATATTTAGGTGTTTCTGCTGAATTCTGCAGCAAAACCCTAAATTTTCTTCATCCATATCGTTCGTAAATTATTTATCCTTACTCCCAGCTCGAAAAATACACGGCTGCATGTTGTTCGACTAAGAAAGGAATCCCATATTTTTTTTGTTTTTAGGTTGTTGAGGACAGCGGGCAGATATTGGCCCGGATGTCGTTTTAAGACCAATCTCTTTTAGGTTCTCGACGAAGGGGTCAGACAGATCTAATTCACAGATTTGGTAGTACAACTAACTTCTTTTACTATTTTCCGCCTATTTTTTGCCCTGCTCGAAACGATGGCGCTCTTTTTCTTAGTTCCTTGTTTGGAATTGAACAACTCAGAGAGATCCTCGAATCATATGCGTAAGATGTCCTTCTCATCGGAAACATGGGTAACATCTATAAATTTGAGTCCTTTAATATGACATTCCACTTAGATCTTCAAAGGTGGCGGATGGTCTGAAAACTTAGAGTGTAGTCTCACTTTTCGATGCACTCTATAGAAGACAGTTCTTTGGCAGTTACTTGCACCTCAATAAATCGGTCTCTAGTAACCAAGTCGTCCAAAAGAATTTACATCTAAAAACCTTTTTAACTCTATATTATCTTTTCGAAAACTACTAGCGTTTTAAATCACACAGTTCTTCTCTCGCTATCAGATGTCGCACCAAACCTCTACACTCCGCGAACATGCGCTGCAGATACAATGAGTCTTGTTGAAAAGAACCATTAACCCTCTAAATTTTAATTTTAATTTCTCTAAAAAGGTTTGAATTCTCAAAACGAACTTAAATCGCATTTATGGAAATGCATTCATGTGATAAATGTATATTTTTTTTTACTAAAAACGACGGTTTTAAAAATTCAATTTCTCAAAAACATCTCGAACAATTTCGACACAATTTCATATCTAAGACTAAATAGATCTATGCATATAACCTGTATGCCCAGATTTATTTTTAAAATTCTAAATAACGATATAGATACAGCAGAAAGTAGTCTGTAATAAAAACTGTCTATACCTCGGTGTTTAGCAAGTCCCTATCAACTGTCAGAAGTTTGTGATTTGTACTGCGTGACACTCCTGAATGGTTCCATTTAAAAAATACTTCCTTGCTAATTACATTCACTTCTTTACCTTAATTACCCCCTTTGCAAACACATTTAACGGAATTTTATACCATTTCCTCTATTATTCACTCAAACACACAGCAAGCAGCGCCAAGCCATTTCGTGTCATGTGCGGTACTTGATATCAATCAATTAGATTAAATTTTCAAATTAAAACGCCACAGCTACAACATTGCAACTTGTACTACCCCCTTCGTTATTAATACCGCCATTTTGCACGTGACACAATAGCACCGGTATTTGTTCATTATCATTTGGCGAAATCACGTAGGAATCCACTCACTACACTAATCCAACTATCAACTGTAATTAGCAAAATCTCTGATAAACCTCAAACTTCAAACTAGTGACGAAATCTCTGAAGAAAAAGCTCGAAACTACTTTCGCAAGGATAGCAACAAGTAATACTCTCTTACCATGACTCTGTTCTGTTGGAAAACGAGAATAAATTCTCATGAAAGCTTTCAGATATACGACTCGAAGGCTCCCCCTCGACATACTGATACCATAATGCCATTCGCTTCATATCGTACAGTGTAGACAGGGTAAAAAGCACTTCCACTCGCCACTAGACGCGATTTGCGAAAACACGGCAACACCGACAAACAATTATTTTAGCTTTCAGTTGACAGCTGCCATTCTACCACTCCGATCAAGAATAAATTCAGTTTCGATCTTGTTGTCGCCCCGATAAAGCAAAACAAAAAACAAAAAAGTTTCGCACCCGCTCAAGTCGTTCGACCAACTCGTGTACAGGTTTGCTTCATACCATCTTTTCTCTCGTTTTCTTCTTTGTTTTATCCGATCTTGAGAGCTTTCGCGATCAGTCTGCATATTGGTTTCTGTCTCGGTTTCGGCCTACCCTTATATTGTCGGCATATTCGTGCGCATCATTTTCGCTGGGACAGTGATAACAAACCCACAGGCTCAGCACGTACTGAAGGGATAAAGTGAACGAACGATCGCGCGCGCATTTGTTTGCATCTTCTTAGCTGACATTGTCGGCCGTGAAAATCGGTGTTGTGTGGAAAATTCTTTGCTATCTCAATCTCAGTGTCTTTCTGATAAGCGTATCGCCCGCCGCCGTGTGACTTCCCGTGTTGTCTGCAGCGTTCATCGCCTGTCCCTTGTGTTTGCACTGCAAGTTTAAATGTCAGCGAGAGCAGCTTGAACGAAGGATACACACCAGTGTTGTCATATTTTGTTGAGTGTAAATATAGTGCCTATCTACTTTGGAATTGCTGCTTAAGAATAGCGGCGGCATGTGATTTATTAAGTGTCAACGCTAAAGAGTGCAAAAAGTCTACGCGAAGGCGTGTGATTTGTCAAATTTTTTGAAACAACCTGTCTACCTTTCGGATATAATATCTCAGCCGTGTTTCTCAATGTTTTCATTTAAAAAAAGGCCATTTCAAGATTAGATCAAGACTCTTGACTAAGTCAAGGGCTGACAATGAAAAGATTACCTTGTAATCTATGTGAGATAATGTGTGATGTGTGCGACGCCGGTTGTGCGGGGTGGAGTTCTGTTTCGGATTTATTTTAAATTTAGAAATTATATCTGATCTGTTCGGTTGGTGTTTGCTTGAGTCATACAGTGTTTAACATTATATGGCTAAGTTACGATCTACCTGCCTTACAAGTGCAGGTAGTGTTTATCTCGATTATTTACCAGATAAATAAATACTCGGCGCTGGAATAATAATTGTCTGATCTGTACTTATTTTACGGGAGCAAGAAGTTAATCGATTGACGTTTACGGGTATTCTTTGTGCGATGGAGGTTTGACCTCGAATAATCACATTTGAAGTGAATTCGTCGAGTGAAAAAAACTACCGGTGCTGGCTTCAGGTTATTTGTCCTTGTGCTTTTCAGAGGGGGATAATGAGCTTATCACGTCAGTAAACACAGTTTTATAACTGCATTATCAGTTGATCACAAATACCAACGGTCACTGTGGTCATTGTAGCGGCAAACTGGCACTTGAGTTACCAATTATTGTCCCAGGATTACTAGGGGATTTCTGTTTTAGAGAACTACTATAGCAAAATTATTGCTATTAGGTATTATATAAATAGCTAAATTTATTTTATTTACAAAATACACCCAACAAATAGATAGGTATTCAGGATTCAACCACTTTCAAATTTGACATCACGCTCATTTACAACGACACTTTAGCTGTCAACTTTTTACTCCGTCACATCAGTTTCGTTGAGATTTGGATAGAGTATACATGTCAGTGCATGAAAAGTGACTCCGACTGAATCCGACGGATAAAGTTAGTTTGCTTATTCGTGTAGTGTTTTTATTCGTGAGTTACCGTGCATTAAATCTTATATGTAGAGTTAACACAGATCTACCGATGCGAACGGTTCTAATTGCACTTTGTATGGACACAAGAGCTGTTATTTTTAAACAATTCCAATTTTCCTGTCAATATTTCGGAATTTTTATCAATACAGTTTAATGATTTGCTGGAACTGAACGTGGTCGGCCTACTCGTGGAAGCTCAGTGATTGGACCCCATTCATGCTAGGAGAAGGTGGCAAAAAACCATCTCTATTAAACCTTTCTCCTTCTAGCTTCCATTGAAAGCAACCATAGGCAGTTGCAATACCTAATTGCAAAAAAAAAAAAAAATATGTACAAAGATATTTGCCTTTCGCTTTAAGGTGTTTTGCTCCAAAATCCACAATTTTATTTGTTCACTTTGCCTTTCACCTTTCAGTAGTAAAACGTACTCGAACTTTGATAGTCAATTTTTAAGATTTCAAAGCATCAAGTCCAGCGTAAAATAATGGGTATGAAAAAACACAAAGAGACCAAAACAAATTTCCACGACATACCTGCATTTAAAACCATGATAAGGATATCGGCCCAAAAACGATTTAAACACTGTCGATGTCACAGTCTCTTAGATCATTCTGAAGAACTGCGCTTTGACTTTTAAAAATCATCACATTTTATCTGCCCTATTCCTCTGGACTCATCCCGAGCAGCTGAAATACAGTATTTGTTCAACCCGATACCTTTAAAAGGCGATACCCGACTTATACCAACTTCAATTTGTCTTTTCTCGTGGGTTGAACCTGTCGCTGTCGCTCTGTAGTCCAGCACGTTAACCACTGAGTAACTGTGTCGAACTTATTATGACCTTCATCTTCCAAATCTCAACTTCCTTAAATTTTGCGCTGTGTATACCTACATCACACAATAAAAGAAGACCCACAACAGAAATGCATAGGCGAAATCCAGCTTAACTTAGCGCGCTATTGAATTAAAATTTTATATCCGCTTTTAAGGCGGAAAATTGGTTCACGGAAGTCGTCTCTAAAATCAATTTTTGCTAAAATCTGAAATAATTTTAATTATGTGTGGCAAACTGAAAAGCCACACAGAAAAACAAATCCAAATTGATAAACATGGAAAATTCACAGAAAATAACAAATTTGGTATTTTATTCGATTTTTTTTATGAGTTTTGTGGTGTCAGATGTCATTTTATGACAGAATCGACATCACTTTTCGATAACTTTCAAAGCAATGATAGTTTGGTTGCACAGTTTTTATCGAGGCTAAGGAATAAGGAATAATTATCGGGCTAACAAAATCTATATAGAATTAAATTTGTATGAAATGTTTTTCTAAGCCTATATAGAGCCAAAAAAACGCACCTAATGGTAATTATGTGTTGAAACAGTTTGTATCTCATCGATCTTCCTCTTGACGTTCTTTCTGTTGAATATTTTTTATAAAAGATGACTGGTCCTGCCCCTCCTGTCAACCTAATTTGCAGTGTATTTTCGATGGTTCGCAATTCGTTTTCAGGAACAAATTTGCTCAGTATTGTCACTTAAGTATCTGGACCATCAACATAAAATCAATCTTTAACGGAGTCCTAAAAATGAAAAAGATTCAAAAGTCCTCAAATCGCAGCTCAAAAGAATTCAAAAGAGCTGTCTTTGCAAAAATTGTATTTAATTAAAGTAAACACCAGCAGATGCTCCGCCCTGTACTCCAAAAGTGAATAGTGCCAATAATTCCAAATCCATCCAGTTTCAAACTAAAAATTTAACTTTCATTCAATAGTATTGTCAATATAAGCTACCACTATAAATTACTATAGGAAAAATAAAATAACTGATACAATGTGACATAAACAATTAGATACTCGTCTAGTAGAAAACAAATAGAGAACCGACAAGGTTAGATCAATTTAGAATAAACAAGTATCTATGGTTCGGTGTAAGAAAAACCATTACCCTATATCAATATGCAAAATAGCAATATTGCTCCAATATCTTGTTTAAACTACTTATTTATCAGGCAAATACGAAATCAGCCTATAAGCATATTATTTCGTCTCCTTGCAAACAAAAACAACTTCTTGTACCTCCTACATACGTAATCGCATTTAAAGTAACAATCAATAAACGATCAGTCATTCAAATATTCCATAGATTGATATCTGGAAAGCTAATTAAATAATTTCACATTAAGCTATTTACGGCGTTTGTTTTATTGTGCCAAATAGTGCGTGTGTGTGGGTGGGTGCGCCAATTGGCGCTTCAACGAATACATTTAACCATAGTACTCGAATTATTATTCACTTATGTAGTTACGTCAATGTGTGTTTTTTTTTTTGCTTTTTATTATTATTTATAACACACACTTGTCGATTGGTCATATGCAAGAAATGTGACTTAAATATGATTCGAGTGCATATACGTCATAATTGGTATATTAATTAAATAGACGAGTGCTATAAAGTTAAATAAGGGAAAAAACTGGTATTTTCCTGTGTTCCTTTTTCAAATTTAGTAAGAGGCGGCCGACGCGGCGCCGCCCACTTCGTAACTTTCTGCTGAGCAACTTGTTTGTTTATCACAAAAAGTGCATGTAGCTATATGGCAGAGAACGTTTTTATTTTACATAGTTGGGTGATCCGGCGTGGGCCTGGGCCCCAACCTATAACCCCGTCCATTTAGTGGAATCTTTGATAGCTGATAGCGATGGGACTCTTATAAACAGTTCCTACCCCTACCAAATTGCATTAGGCCAAATTGCAACAGACAGCGATTGGCAAATGTAACTCTTCTTTATTAAGAGGTTATATCAAAGTCGATATCGGCAAAGCAAGCCCCAACCACCTCAAAGTTACACCTGTATGTTGTAGTGTTCTGTCCAACTCTTCGACTTCGAATATTTTTCTCTCTGGTATTAGGTTGGGATCAACGCATCACCTTGAATAAATCCGTTTTTGACATCAAGATTTTGGCAAAATTGTTCCAACTTTAATGGAGCAGTGCTCTTCATCGTCAAAAAATAACTCATCTCTATAAATGCTTCCCAATGTGGCCTTAAAATCGTCGAACATTTTTTGGGTGTCGATATGGATTTCTTAGGTTTTCTCCAGGATGAGTGATAGTGTCAATATTTTGTCAGTTGTCGGCTTACCGGACCTGAAGTCACACAGGTAGGGGCCAATCAGTATATTTTGACAAATAGATGCATTTGTTCACATAGTAAGACAGACTGACAGCTAGGTTCCAGAAATCGAGTGAAATCTAAATTGCAAATCGATTGAATTCGTTTTTAGTGTTCTGCATTTCGAGCGATTCGAAAACTCCGAAATTTTTTCGAAATCACAATTTCACTTTGTCTCAATTCCGAAAATTTTGAAATCGAAATCGAATACACTGAAATGTAGAACACAAAAATTCATTTTCGATTCCATTTCGAGTGAAAGTGAAATGTGGAACCCAGCAGTGAATCTTTTATCCAATGTTAAGAAGATCGATTAGTCTTTATTTGGTCCTGTTTTGAGCGTCTGCTTTCGTGTGGAGCAGACAAACGACACTGCGGTTCCATTCGTCAAATGTATGGAAGGTAATCACCCGTTGTCTTAAATATTTTGGCAAGTAAGCCTCGTTGGACTTAAGTTTAGATATTATTGGTCTCACTTCAGTCTTGGATTCCATCGTCTATATCAAATTATGATAAGCGAATTGGGGCTTTCTTCACCGCTTAACAGTCTGCACAAGTGATTTTTCTTATCTTTAACAACGACTGTGACTTTGCTACAAGGTTTCCTTATTCATCTCTACAGGCCTCTGTTCGGGTATTGTTGCCTTAACAAGTTTGGTAAAACTTTCGAACATTGTTCCTAGAGTGGGACCTTATATTTCCACGAGCGCCCTGCTTTCGTGCTGTTTCTTATTCCAGCCAAGAAGTTGACGTACTTTCTTTTACTCGTAGATCCCACGGGCCAATCTCGTCCTTCTCGGCATTGGCGTTTTTGTACATGCAAACATTGCAGGCGGTCTTTATTAAACTAATTGTATAACTAACTAACTTATTGTATAAACACCTCCATTTTTATTGGCTTCTTGTTATGGTGCAGAGAAATAAGTCAACGGGAACGAAGTCCACTGACAGATTAAGTTCCCACCTATTGGGAAATAAAACCATTTTCGTGAAGTGGACTTAGTTCCCATGTAAGGTGGGAAATAAATTCCAAAAACTCTTGAGTGTATTTCCCTATCAATACACCCAATTTCGCACATACTCCAAATCTGACAGTAAACCCAAGCAGGGGGGTATGCTGCCTCCATACCTATTAAACTTTCTAAGTTCCCATAAGAAAGTGGACTTAGTTCCCACCTTACTTGGGAAGTAAGCCCACTTCACGAAAGTGGTTTTATTTCCTACTAGGTGGGAACTTAGTCCCTCAGTGGACTTAGTTCCCGGGGACTTATTTCCCTGCACCTCTTGTTATCGACGCCACTAGTTATCGGTACAAGGTGTTGGCTACATAGTACTTTTCGGAAAGTTGAGTACGTTCAACCTTCACCAACATTTAATCAAACGAATACATCTTGAGTTAATTTCAGGCTGACACTGAGACCCAGAAGGCATATTTTCTAAGTCTGTTGCTTGTAACAAACCTGCATCCAAATAGGCGCTAATGTTTTCCGTGGGTTTTCCAATTATCTATACGATTATGTAGGTATATGTACTTGTGACAATATTGATTCCCTTCTACCAGCGATTTACCTTCAATCTTGACAATAAAGACGCGTTTACTTTTGAAAGGTATTTCCATTAGCAACCGTTCGAATTTTTACATTCAACACTACATTTTAACTGGTTTGTTGCCTTAACTGTGTACATGAATACCAACATGACTCTATCTAATACCTACTTGAATCTACTTTCTTGACCTGCTCCATTAGCGCGTAATTGCTGATGAATGCCCAATTAGTACCGCAGCCATTCTAGATATAAAATGCAATAAAAATGATTCAATTGCCCATTCTCCACTTTTCTGTCTTTAATTTTTTGAGAAAAGGCAATAAATTCGGAATCAAAATCCTTATCGCACATTCACCGCCATCTACATAATCAATCAGTAGATATATAGAAAGTTTGCGTTTATCTATAATACGCAACGACAATTTGTCGCTCCACATGTTTTTTTTTTAATTATACCTACTCATTCGCTTTCATGGCAAACCGTTGACTTCTCTAAGTTAAAGGTTGTCAAGCGTCCACCTTATGAATTTAAATGATTAAATGTAGTAGGCATACGGACTATATTTTTGGTTTTGCATTTATTTTTAAGTTTACTATATCAATTTGTGTTAAAAAATAAAACAAATCTAACCAAATCGTGTTATCTTATCCAGCAGGCAAAATGCTCTACATAGAATAAGGGTGTTGAAGAATTTCAAACGATAAATGATTGATAGATTGATTTTAAAATCATTGCCAAAAGGCATATGTCGACACAAAAAAACGATAAACACAACGTTTAAATTATAACATTAACCAACCGTCGTGAACGATTAGTCGTTGTCAATATTAGAATATATGTATATGTATAGAAAAAAATATAATTTATATCTAACCATCGATTAAACGCCAATCAGTGAACTTTAGTGTTATTTTGTATCTGTGATAGTGTATTGCAGTTAATTTGTTTCCCGGCGGTGAAAACAGCTAAATTGTTCTTATTTGATCGCAATGAAGCTGAAGGCTATTCTCGGCGTAGTTTTGGAAAAACTACAAGTTGGAGAAGGTACCAATTACAATAATGTAACAGCACCAATAATAAATGATGTTGTTTACATAAGAGGTAAGTTAACACTGATCAAAGCGAAATGGCTTTTTATGTTTGTGAAATTGTTAAATAGAATATTCGCTTAATTTTAGAACAATTGTGTAAACCAATTATCCCAAAGACGAAATCGGTGCATTTGTTAAATATATTTTTTCAAACATTATATGGTTCAGTTTTTCAATAGCTAAATGAATGAATACCTTAAAACTGATCAGTTTTCGATAGATTTCCTTGGCAATTACTTCCTTGACAGATGTTTATCTTATGACTGTCAATTTTATACTCAACCTAAGGTTGCCAGAAATAATTTGAAGAAAGTAGTTATCGAGCATAAAATTCCCGGACTTTCCCGGATAAAATAGGATTGAAAAAAGAGTACGAAACTAGGACCACAATGCGCGTACTATTTGTTAACAGAAGACTTTTTTTATTGCGGTCATGTTTTAAGGCCGCGTGTCAATTACGCCGGATAATTATTATTCTTGGATAATTTTCTGAAACATGGAAGTATTGAAAAAAGAAGTTCACTAAACTCAAATCGAGATTTTTCCTTAGTTAGATACTCCATGTTTTTCCAACTTCCAATTGAAGCGAAAGGGCCAAGAGATAAAGAAAATCAATTTCTGGGAATTTGGAAATTTTGCTTGGGACATATATTGCGTTATAGATTACGTGAATTTTGGCATTCACGGATTTTTAAAATATTGGAAAAAGTTTTTCTTATTGCCGCATTAAAAATTTTATATTTTCGGTGGATTATTGACTTCTTAGAAATATTTTTTAAGGTTTCAAGCATAAGCAAAAGATGTTTCACTGCCGGGTAAAGAGAAAGCCATCTCCTTTTTGAATGGTATGAAAGTGCCTGATATTCTATATTCAATGCTGACCAAATCAGTAAAATAAGTTATATTTTTAAAGTGATTACATCCACTTCAATAGGAAAGATCGATTAGATATTGAGTATTGTGGACTGTGGTGGATAGGTATGCATTACTAGGCATTTTTTCATTCAGTGCTTTCTTTTGTCGATTACCAAAGGCGGTATTACTAAAATATGTTGCAGAATCCAGAAGCAACAAGTTATGTCTCAAAATAACTACCAAAAAACGGGAATAAAATTGACACTTTCAATCTCTGGTATAAATGGATTTTCTTTTCTCTTGGAGATGAACGTTCCCCGCATTGGTGAATAAGAGTCAATGTCCGGGAAAACCCGGACGGATGGCAACGCTCTCCACCCCAAATACTTTGTTTCCAAGATTTCCTTTTACAACTGTGGTAATACTATTTATAGATAAAATACAACAAAACCATGTTTGTAGGTTTTCATTTGAAAAAATGAGTGATTGTTACCTTTTTTAGGTTTCGTTCCCATAGGGGCAAAAGGAACCTTATTGTTTTCGCTACGATGTCTGTCCATCTGTCCGAACCCGATTTTGTTCCTAGGTCTATCTCAAGAACTAATTGACGTAGAAGACTGCAATTTTGCACAACATTAGGTATAACCTCTAGTTAAACGACAAATACCAATGATAGCGATACATTGATTGGTTTTGGAGTAATTAGTAATTTTGTAAAAAAGTAAAATTTTGCATAGGTACCACTATTTTTCTGTTATAAATCGTTAACATATGTTTTGCTTAGAGCAGGGTCTCCTCTGCACCGTATACACTATCTTAGCTTATCTGGTACGCTTTCGATGAGATGCATAGCATTTTGTACCAAGAGACTTTTTTGGTACCTACTATTTCTGTTTTCTGAGCTATTACAGCTACAAAAACGGTTGAGTACATTTTCAATGCTGACAACTTTGCTTAATTTTATGCAACCACAACAAATTGACTCCTTATTATGAAAAATTCGTTTTGCCAATTCCTCAAAATATTAAACTTAAAAAAAAAACTTCTAATAATTTCTTATTAAACTTTTATCTTTGAGAAATTTATTAAAAACTATAAAAAAAGCATTTAATCGCAAATACAACAAACTACAATTCGAATAGAGTAAATGATTTGGCCAATTCATATAAAATTGAATTTAATTTAGACCTGCGTGTTTTTAAAATATTTAAATTCAGAAATTACTTTACGTAACACAAATGCATTTACGTTGACATAAGGGTAAAGTAATTCATTAACTAAGTTATTATAATAAACAAATAAAAGATGAAAAAAATAATAAAAAAATAATTACATATTTGAAACTTCCCTAGACTACTTTTTTGTTTAAATTGCTCAATAGTTTCTGATTTATTGTCATAAATCTTATTCTTTAGATAAATATAAAAAAAAAGTTTCGCTATATCACGAAAGATATCACTATTTCTTGAAATAATCAGCTGGGTTCCAGAAATCGAATGAAATCGAAATTGCAAATCGAGTGAATTCGTTTTCAGTGTTCTGCATTTCGAGCGATTCGGAAACTTCGAAATATTTTCGAAATCACAATTTCACTTTCTCTCAATTCCGAAAATTTTAAAATGGAAATCGAATGCAGTGAAATGTAGAACATAAAAATGCATTTCCGATTTAATTTCGAGTGAAAGTGAAATGTGGAACCTAGCAGAATTGTTGCCGAAACAGATCTCTTAGTAACACCATTGTATTTGGCTGTACTTGCAGTTGCCACATCTTAATGCCAAGTGCATCTTGAAGGAGACTATTAACCAAAAATTCGTATGAAGCTGTGAAAAATATCAGTAAAAACGCACTTGATCTCACTGAAACGCAAAACGCCAGTGTGCGTTAGATATTTGTCGGAACAAAGCTTCGAAAAGCTGTTCCGAAGTATACCTCGAAGCAAAAATCCTCCGATTCGTATGATATCGAAGAATTTTCCGTTTCGACGGATACCCTCGCTAGGGCCGAATTTCATCATCTAAGAAGTTTTACAAAGCCATCCTGAAAAATTTGCTGAATACTTTAAAATGTCATTACATTACAGCAAATAGTAATAACTCCAAATAAGTTGATGAAATTCGTATTAAAAAAAAAATAAGCAGAATAGTTTATTAGCTTCTAGCGCCAAGTTTAGCTTAGATCGATTCGTTTCTGCTACACAATTAAAATGTAGCTTTTCGAGTGCAATCTATCCATAGCTTTAGTGTTAATGAGCATGCATACGTAATATCTATCAATCGGAAGTCGTAGCATTTTTACACTGAAATTTATTAGTTCGATTTAATAGTTGTTAGATACATTATTTGCGCGTAGCCCCACTGCCACATAATTTTATGTACACCTGATAAAAGTCGAGATAGACATCGTCGTCATACTAATTAGAATTTATATTCTTTTATTTCTAACGATATGTATCAGTTGTATGCCAGTTAAGTCAGTAACACAATTTTTTGTCTGATAAATATTTCTGTAGGTAATTATCCATTTCATAATTTATGAATTGTTATCATGATGACGTAGTATACGAATGGATTGGCATGCGCCAGAGTCCCACCCTAAACTGTTATCAACGAACATAATTTTATTATTAAACTGTTAAGATAAATACTTTATTGTTTGAATTGAATGATTTTATGAGGCTGATGACGTGACGAGGCACGAGAAGTGACACTTACACATTTTCGCTATAAATGTGTGGTTAATATGGCAACTGTGTTCTACGTGGCTGCGATAAGTCCATCCAGAATAGAACTACACAAATATGGGAAGTTACTAGAGAGGAAACCACTTCCAACTGCACTTAATTGCACAAGACGAACTTAATTGAACTTTGCGATCGTAATGAAAAAGTCTGATGCATACATTTTTATATAATTTGTGTACTTTTATTGTGAACAAGCAATGACACAGACAGGATTATGCACCTACCTATGATGCTAAATTTCGCAATTTTTGTATGAGCACATTACAACTTTATAAACCACTTTATATTTGAATATTAAGTACAATTGTCTTATGCGTGAACGATAATTATGTGACTGGTGTGACAAACACGTGCCTCTGCAGTCAAACATTTCTTTCGAGAATAAATCACTTTCTTGTACATGAGAGTGTAGAAATATTACGACAACAGACGAACGAAGAGAATGACAACATTTAGCAAGCCACACAAAACACATGCTGGTTGCCACCTTCTCTCTCGTGTATTCAATTATATTAGTGGCCTTGTGATCATGAATTGGAGCAAGTGGTAGACGTTTGGTTAATTGACGTCGGAGCGAAGTGCAAAGTTCACTTCCTGACAGAGGATATCCACTAAAATACGCCTTTAGAGAATTTACTGTCAGAATTCAGCCATTTCAACAATAATTTAAACGATCACTGATGATGAATTAGTGATGTACTTCTGAGCCAAAAATAATTGTATTCCATCAAAACAACAGAAAGGTAGCCCGACGAAAAATAGCTTCAATAATGTTCAACATTACCAATGAACACAGTTTTATAACTCAATCGGTGACCACCCCCCTACAAGGTTCACAATGTATACAGTAAAATGTTGCAAAAGTTATACCAAATCATTACCGAATTCAAGCCAATATATCTGGTATCTACTCTATGTCATATTAGCACAAGCTTCAAATTTTATTTTGCAGTCAGCTGATCGATCCCTTGTGAAAGATCAATCAAAAAACATCCGAAAGCTTTTAGGCGGTCTGCAACGAAAATAAAAATAAATATTTGGTGCAACAGGCGGTAGACATCCTGTGGGCCTAGCTTCTCGCAACCATTCGTTTTGTGTGAGTTTCTATTTTTGAGACAAATGGCCGAGTCCGAACGGCTGAATTGAGAAGCTTTTTTCAAAACAGTCATACTCTCGGTCGGATGTTTGTCAGACGATCGCGAGAGGTGGCGCAGTAGAAAAAAAACCTTAAGATGTAATTTGTGTTTTTCCGACGATCGAACCTGGGATCCCTCGCACAGTAGTCCACCACACTCACCACTGCGATACTGCGCCCATAAAAATGCGTCTTGTAAATTTCGGGCTCGCACTTAATTTTCTCTTATTATTATCTCACCCATCACCACAGTCCCCATCCCCAATCATATATTGTTCACATCCCAAAGAGATAACCTTATAAGCTTGTCATTGTAAATATAATCCCAAATTCCTGGTGCCCTTAATTAATCCAACAAGTTCTATAAATTCCAAGAAAATAAACATGAACCGCAGGTAAACATTTAAGATCAATTATTTCTAAAAATAAAACGACCGCCAATGCGCTAGTCAACAAGAAAAAAAAAGTATCTCACGTTCCTTTTGTCAAAAAAAAAAAAAGGAAAACACATAAATAATTTACTTGACAAATAATTTCGCAAAATACCAAAAAAACAAAAGATGTAAACAATTTTCGAAAGTTCATTGCCAAAGCAAAGAAACGAATTATATTCGTCTGACAAAAAACAAAAACAACAGTCTATCCACGCAATATTCAGCTTGATTAATACCACGTGCTGCACAGATATTTTATGTAGCTACTATTTATCTCTGTAATATTCCGCGCACGCAATTTCCGTTTTTTTTTTTTCTAATATAATTTGCTAGCTTTTAATTAAATTTAACAAAATAAATAGAAGAATTAACACAAAATTAAGCCGAGGCTTATATTGTTTCTTCTAATTTTTTTTTGTTCATTCCAAGATATATCAATGTCATTTCGGTTTGTTTTAATTTTAATTAATTACTTAAGCGTAGCCTTAAAAAAATCTAATAAAACAAACAAAATTAACATTTTACTGTGAAATTTCCACTGTGATGTTGTTGTTGTGTACAAATCTGATTCAAGTTTAGTTTCAATTATTTATTCAATCTGCCGATTGTTGTCTATTAGAAAAATCATAAGTAAAACAAAACACGTCTTCGTGCCAATTTACATTAGTTGTCATGTGACTGTGTGTTTGCCTAATTGTTATAAAAGTTACAGAAAGCAATAACAAGAAACCGTATCCTGTTGGTTGAGAACTGTTTTGTCACACTGTTGCAGGGCAATTTTGTATCCATGAAAACAAGAAAAAAAACGGTCGTAAATCAATTGAATCGTTGATGAAGTGTAAAATATGATAATTAAATGCATCGGTTTAGCGACTCTTAGTAGTGTGTTAGATTTTTTGTTTTAACGAAGTAAAATGTTAAATCGAATATTTGTTTACTTAGAAAAAATGAATTCTCTAAAAAAAATAAAAAAGCTTTCCCATATCTAGGTACTTTGTAAAATGTTCTATAAATATCTTTTTGCATTTTCTTTTGGTAATTTAAAATCTTTTACCAAAAACCTGATTCGAATCATTATGCAGGCACCTATCCATAGAGAGTAACAGAAAAACAGCACACTTGTCATATTTTACCGAATTTGTGACGATAATCGATTATCACATCAAAATGCATTGAAATGCATCGCTGTACTTAAAAGTCTTTTTCAAATTTCGTTAGAGAATGTTAAGTTATTCCCGGTTTTAGTGGCCTCTATATGCATTCGTAAATTAACGTGCCTGGGGGCTCTTTGGCATTGAAATAAGAAAAAAATATTTTTTAACTAAAAAGTTGACTCCTAATCGTAAATGATCTTAACCCCAAATTAATCCCATTCCTTATTTTTTTTTTTTTTTTTTTTAAAGGCTCTTGAATTTCAGTTAAAGTTACGCAACCAAGGTTTGTCAGAAATATTTTAAAGATATTTTTTGCTATCGCGTTTAAAAATCCTGAGCTTTTCCGAACAAAATTACATTCTAAAAGATTACAAATTCATTAAAGAAACGTTCATAATATTTTTTTTTTTTAAATCGGTATTAACAAAACAGCATGTGTACACGATCCGCATGCGGTGCTTAACCACTCTCTGTATTGTTTTTAAATATTTACTGCAATTATTGGCATTAAAGAAAGTTTTCTGTCGTCTAAACATTTTCTAAATCCCTCTACAGACAATCTCACTTTTATTGTTAATGACAATGTTCTTCTCAACAATTCGCCAATATAAAGAGTTACTGGCACCATCATTCGCGATCCCTATATGCAGTGACCTACAATAGAATTTGGTATATCACCTTGAAATCTTGGAGGAAGTACCTGCCCAGAAATTTTTTCTACTGCGAAATATTGCTCTGCATTCACACAGTTTATGTATTATATTTATATCTTCCTCGGCCTGCAGGTCCTTACAGAATATGCAAGTGTCCGAGTCTACCAATCTGAGCCTTTTGGCATGTTCTCTAAGAAGACAGTGCCCTGAGAATATACCGATCAGTATTCTGAGTTGTACTACAATAATAGGTAATGTCATTATTTCATTTCTACTCCCAATAGATTGCAATAGATGTCGCTTTATGCGCAAAGCTGATCCATTTGTACTGTCTCAATTGTTCAGTTGTTTTTAATTGAATTATAATTCTTTGCATCTTGTTTGAATAAGTACACTCTGCGCCACCTGAAACACCCTAAGCTCGGTTTTCTATTGCCCACTCGTCCCAAACCAAGCGTGCTAGAGACTTAATTTTTTTTTAATTAAAGTTTATTTAATTATGTATTGTAATTTTTACCGTGGCGCAAAATTAATACCCCACACTTTGCAGGTTTTTAGTTAATACTTAAATATTTAGTTTTAAATCTTCCCAATGGTCAAATCACAACAATTAAATGAAATGCTTGGTTTGAGACTATTGAGTGACCTTAGGGGGCGCGGAGTATATATTTGAGAACAGGAATTGAAGTCCGTTTTTTTTTTGAATAATACATATCCTAAAACCATCCCATTACCTAAACACCTAAGTCCTAAGTTCTATTTTATACTCTCTAAACGGTTCAAAGTTGCTGTAAATTCCAAAAAGTGTGTCATTGAATCTCATACATCTCTGCAGAATCTTTTACGCTACATTTACCTATTATGGCTATCAAATATCAACACGATATTTGATGAAAATTGATACGTATCAACAATATGAATGAATCGGTATTATGGCTATCAAGCATTGACATTGCACAATCAACAGTGTTGGTCGTTCTTTTGATTTGCGAAAAAAGCTACTGTTTACCAAAAACAATTAACCAAAACTAGACGTCAGCCATAAAACAACAACCAACTACAAATCAAAAACGTCAAACGTGAAAACAGAACCCATTCTCAATGATATTTTGATAAGTATTCACAATGGGGTAAAATTTATCAATTGATACTCATAATACCAAATTATCAATGAATTGATAGGATCTTATCAAGTATCAAATAATTGATATTTGATAGCCATAATAGGGCTGTTAGCTAACTTATTCCTCTGTAGTTGGCACAGTATCTCCTTTTTTGTGGATTCATCGGACATACAGATTCATTTGACCTAATTATGAAGATAGTTGATGCTCCTTATCAAGTTGTCTTCGCCTGCCTTGAAAATCTCGGCGGATAGGCCACCACCTCAACCAGCAGGAGATTATATATTTAGTTCTTACCCCAAGTTCAACCAATCTATAGCTCAAGTGAATTCATACGCTATAGATACTTTCTTTTCCTGAGAGGCTCATGTTAGACTTCTGAGACTTATTCAGCCAGTCATTCCAGACGTTTACGCGTTCGTTCCAGTGGTCATCTAGACTACTCACATTGGGAATTTTTTGTTTGTTGTTCTACAACTATACAACGAAATTCATCCCTATATGAGAACTCGTAAGATAAAGTTGGCACTCAGAGGAAATAATTCCCCTTAGTTTGTCAACATTTTATTGCGTTTTATTTTCATGAAATATTTCTACTTAATTAATGAATTATACATTACAGTTACATTCCCGCATATTCCCAGCAATAACATTTTTCTTACTTACAATAACAACTTATCACTTAGATAGTAGTCCTGCAATTGCTGGCCCAGTTTAGCTACAAAATTAAATCAGAACCAGATAATGCTTATCCAGTTCATAATCTATAAGGATTTATAGGTACATACTATTAAGACATGCAAGTCGACCAAAAACTCTTTTTGTTAAAAAATAAAATAAAATAAAATAAATAAAAATAAGCTAGAATCACGTACGATCGTGTACCTGGCTAGGGACATATCTCGCTGATCAAGAAAACTATGCTTAAAACAACTAAAAAACAATTACGAATAAACGCTCCGGATAAAATCACTGTCATAAAAAAAATATTCGATGACCTTGTCCCTCTAAGTACAAGCTTAAAAACACTTAGTACATCCAGTAATCAACTGACCTTAATCCACTATCGAGTGGCAACAATCTCGTGAGATATTTTTGTTTTCCTTTATCAGGAGCTAAAGTAAATAAATAAAAATCAAAACGAATACTTTATTATCTTTCTTTTTTTTTTCTTTTTTTTTCCAAAGTGAATGACAACTCAATTCCGAAAAATTATACTCAATTGGCAATACGCTAAAATCTCCTAAAGCCATAACGATAAGAGCAGACAGGTTTCCTAAAAAGATAAGTTCATCATGGTTTGGTAGTAGATATGTAAAAACAAATTGTCTCCGACTTTAATGTTAGACAAATAATACTACACTATATCATGTTGTCAATTGAAATTAGCAAATCGAATTTACAACTGAGTTGACTGGGTCTAGTTTGAAGCAGATAAAATGACAGTCATCGGGTACAACGTTTGCATTATGAATTATTATAAGCATTAGTCATTTGGCAGTTCACGTGACTTATGGTTTTACGAAATGAGAACAATTTCAATGATTCGGCATTGAGAGTCGTGCTTAATAAAACTGAAAGCAAGCAAACGACTTGACACATGTAACAAATTAATCCCCAAAATTTGTTTAATATCGCACAGCCTTAAGCATTATATTGCAAGTGTTTCGAGTTATAGTTGGAAGCAATTCTGTGAAGTCGTGAGAAATTTCCCTTTTCGTGGGATATTCGATTGTAAAAAAATCATCTCAAGGGGAAAAATAGTGACCAAAATACCAATATGTTCAAATTTCAATATCAGATGATCAGAACACACTGTTTCCTCCTTCAATTTTGTTTTGTTTCAATATTTTCCAACGATTGCTACATTGCTCTTTGCTCATTGAAAAGAGTAAACTCTTTCGATATTTTTTGATTCAAATTACTGCATCAGCTGGGCAGTAGCCAGCGGGCCATTTTGTCAATCAAAGTTTTCAATGCATTTTCAATGGTTTCGGCCCCTATTCTACGAATAGCTTGATAAACATTATTCTTGAGTATCTGAATTGTCTCTGGACTGTTCGTATAGCAGCGAGCCTTAATGGCACCCCACAGAGAAATTTCGGCGTCAAATCTTTCTTTCTTTACAAACTTGAGTAAACGAGTGCTGCAGTTGATGTATTGTTTATGTTCAAAATTCGAACTGTTTCGGCAACACATAATCAACTTTGGAAGTAACTTTAGAATATTTCCAAAGCTCTTCAAACGTTAATCGATTCACTTCGTGAAGCGAAAATATGATAGTATTGAGTTTTTGTAAATTTTTAAACATAAGTAAAAATAACATACATATGTTTCAAAAAGAAACTAGCAGATGGCGCACCAATTATCTTCAGACCTTCACATCACCAACATCACAGCACACAGCGCGATCAGACTCAAAGAGTCGGGATGACCGTCCCAATTGAAAAACCCGTCATTTTGCACCGTTCTTGTTGATTATTACTGCTAGGTTCCACATTTCACTTTCACTCGAAATGAAATCGAAAATGAGTTTTTGTGTTCTACTTCTACGTTTCACTGTATTCGATCTCGATTTCAAAATTTTCGGAACTTAGACGAAGTGAAATTGTGATCTCGAAAAAATTTCGTAGTTTCCGAATCGCTCGAAATGCAGAACACTCAGAACGAATTCACTCGATTTGCAATTTCGATTTCACTCGATTTCTGGAACCTAGCTGTTAGTTTTTCATTTATTATTCATTTATTATTAGTTTTCAAGCTTTGGCGCAATGGCTCAGTGGTTTGTGCTGGACTTCGAGGAGTCCCGCGTTCGATTGATCCCCTGAAAAATACAACATCTTTAGGTTTTTTCCACTGCGCCACCTCTCGCGAACGTCTGACAAACATCCGCGAGTATAAATGTCCTGACAGAGCTTCTTAATTCAGCCATTCGGACTCGGCATAAAATTGTAGATCACATTCACACAAAGGAATGATTGTGAGATGCTAGGCCTAGGGTGTCTACACGCCCGTTGCGCCTACTATTTATTTAATTATGTTTTATTTTTCATTCAATAAAAAAGACATATTGAGAAAATTTGAGTCGTTTAGATTTATTTAATTTATTTAAAAAGCAAGTCTGGCTGGATAATGCGGGAAACATAAATACCTACTCTTAATCTTCGAATGCAATGTGGCTAATGTGGATTTGGATTTTGCTTCGACCGCCTGCTTTGTTTCGAAAATGAGAGACATTTTGTTTCAAAGCGAGTTCACAGTTGAGAGAATGTAAGGTGACCTGTACGTACCGTTTTGCGATGTCCTTTAGATAGCGGCACGACGCCCATGGCTTCCTGAAATCGAAACCAATTGCTTAAAAATTAATGACAGTTTAAAATAACACGAAATATCAAATGCTACAGTATAGATCCCAGTAGTAACTTGTTACTTGAGGTTTCACAATTGAGTTTTTAGATTTCAAATAAAAAAAGTTGTGTTCGTTAAGCGGCCCATAGACACTACACTTGTGTCTGCACCGGTGTACTGACACCGGTGTGGCATTCCGCCACACACATCACACCGATCGAGACACCGACACCAAGAATCTAAAACTTTTGATTTTACTCGCTCCGTGTCTGACACCAAAATCAGTGTGCGCACCAGCCCACACACAGCCCACATTTCTGTACACCGACACCGGTGGAGACACAAGTGTAGTGTCTATGGGCCGCTTTAGGGTTAGGCCTTTTTCTTGTTCGGTGTGCATTTCATTCATTTGATGAAAAGATGTTTGGCAATAAACTGGGAATTCGGTCAAATTCGGTCAAAAAGAATTGTGTTTCGGTCAAAAAGCATTTGAACATTTTCTTCGGTCAAAACACTTCGAATTCGATCAAATTTGACCAAATTATGTCAAATTGACATCCCTAGCTAGGACTAAACAGCGATCTCTGGGAAAACCCCTCTTCGCAGCCCCCGAGGAGTAGTATTAAAAAACTGATAACCTTTATGAATTCCACAGGGGTTCTTTAAACCGCCACACCTACATATCCCTATATGTACTTAATTTTTGTAAGGAATGACATCTCTCTACATCTACAGTCTACAATCATACCTTCATTTAGGACTTGAAATTAAATTTGAGAAAATTATATTCATTCTTCGGAAGACTCCTTTTTTAACAAACTTGGACTTTCCTTTAAAAATTTAAATACTTTTAGGGACTTGTGAAATCCAATTGTTTTAAATTGAACCTTTACTCTTTGTTAATTCCATTGTTATTTGCGTGTGAAAAATAAAGGCAGGCTATCGATAACAGTTTTACAACTTTTGATAAAAAAAATAAATTCAGATATATTATTATTTTCGATTGCTGGATACACGATTTTTTTTTTTTTTTTGCTTTTTTGTAAAAAATAAAACTGTGAAACCGTTTATAGGGTAAATTCATGTTAACTACTATAAAAAATCTACTCGTCACTAATAAATTGTACTAAATAAACGATTTAAAATAATTTTATGTATATAAACTTGTCGTAACTCTAATTGTTACGTTACTTTCTTAATTGATATAAAATTAACTGACAGTTGTTTGTTCTCTTTTCTTACAGCCCTTGGAGATGGGAGTGACGTAGACAACAATGACAATACTCAGGGAACAGTGAACGACACTGGTAAGTCTGCATATGTATAAATGTGTGTGTGTGTGTGTGTTTGTATTGTTAAAACAAGTATTTTTATTCACACTATATTCAATGAAATATTTTTATTGCAAAATTACTCGTTTATTCTTGAAATCCCATAGCAGGAAACGATTTATAATTAAAAAAAAAATGCACAAATAATTTACGACGTATTTCAACAAATCTCGTGTCGCTTGTTAATGATTCTCGTGAATGTAATAATTTTGTTTTTTTTTTTTTCAACAATTAGATAAACGATACACATTTACGTAACGTAGGTGTTTTCTGATTGTCAACGTGGTGAAATGTACTTTGTATCTACATATTGCAAATTACTTTCGCGCGGTTATTTCGTTTTGCACTGTGACATTGCAAAAAAAAAAAAAAAATAAAAATGCGTAACAAACAAACTGTCTTCAATTTAATTTTTTTTCCTGTTCAATTGAGATGAATTAACAACACGGGCACTAGGATAAGGCATAAGATACAAACGTGATCTTCTAACTTTTAATTTTTTTTATGAATATTTTCAAGAGCGCCTAAATCGAGGCAATGAGGATTAAGTGTGTTTTATTTTTTAACTAAATACTTATCTTCCAAAAGTCCAAAGCAATGCCCCCTTTTCATCAATTAAGGCTAAATTTGGGAGAGTTTTTTTTTTGTATTTTCAATTCATTGATTGAGTAGCTGTTTCGCGCGCGTAAAGTGGGCAAAATTTATTCAGAAGTTTGACTTGCTCGTAGTTTGACATGCATGTGCGTTTAATTGTTTTTAATTTAGTTAGAAATGTTGCTGAACAACAAATAACAAATAAGTTCACAATAACGTCATGGGCTTTCATTTCCTGATTCGTAGTTCTTTTCGTGACTCTATACCTCTATCCAGTCAACCAATATAATAACATTCTGTGGGTTGGTTAAGTAATGTCACAAAGATCTTATAGCAGCAAGCTAATACCAAACAGGAATTTCACAGTACTCCGGGATAAATTGTCAGATAATCGATTGAAATAAATTTTCTATGCAAATGCTTAACATGGAACTAGCAACTGACCATGTCTCCGGTCTAGTTTTCTATCCACCATCTCTCTCATGTGGTGAGTGTGTCTTTATTAGGACAAAACAGCAACCTAAGCTTATACAAAACCTAACTAGGCAAAAAGAGATGATAAACTGTAGCATTATTATATTTCCTGTAGAACTTACTTCCGGCGGAGGAATCCATAAACCATAAAAGCCCTAAATGTCTGAAATTGAGAACTCGTTTGGTAGATAATTTTTAAATCAACCTCCAATGGGTGTCTCCTCTTCTTGGCAAATGAAGAGTTGTATTTTGTTCTTTCGAACAAGACAGCTGTCAAAAATGAATGAGGCAGTGATTTAACTCTTTTTCTCATCCCTTGAGCAAGAAAATCTCCGGAGTTTTGGTAAGTTATCAAATAGGTTTTCGACTTCGAGAAATTTCTACGATTTTTTATTTCAAAAAGCAGTTTCTATGTTTTCAAATTAAAGCAATGTGCAATAATATCCATACACCATACCTTAAAAATCTTTATATGTAGATACTATATAAAAATTCAGCCTTCGTATGTCTGTACTCGAAAACCACTGGTTAAATTGAGCTCACATTTTTAAACAATCGATTGCGATTGACCAAAAGGTGCTTATGTGAACTTTTATCAAAATTCGACAAAGGGGCAAACGATTTTTCTCGGCACTTCGAAAAGTAGACATATGTCGATTGAGCTGAAACATACACAAAATATTTTCTATGAAGTGAGAAGTGTACGTAACTCCAAATTCTTCAAGTTTTCTGATAGATGTTGCTGAATATCTAAATATTTTGACAATCAAAGGTGCTTTGGCTTTGAAATTTATGCCCCTATTGTGTAACTACAGTTGAGTTGTCTCTTGGTTTTATGTCATTCAAAATTCGGTATTGTCCGTATTGTCTGTCAAAACACAACAAAGATGGCGGTTGTTGTCTATAAAATATTATAGTTAGTTTGGGTTGTGTGAAAGTTGAGTTGAATTGAAGACAACTCAACTCAGATAAGTTGAATTGTGTTCTACAATAGGGTCATTCGAAATTTATATACATTTAATAAAATGTGGGCGGGATTGGTCAAAGGGATTTACAAAAAAAAAAAAAAAAAAAACCGCGAATTCTATTTCTCCACCCTCTTGGGAACTTAAGTTTGTAAAATTATGAACATAGACAAGAACTTATCTTAGCAATACAATTTCTGGGCACGGACAAAGCCGGGCAGGTACAGCTAGTAAAAATATGAATATAACAAGTAAAAGTGTTATCATTGACCTGGCCGATGCTTTGATACCCTCCACTGCACACAAGCCATGCAAAATATTTGCCACGTGAGTTAGTATGTGCAGTGTAGATGCATGGGTAGTACCAGAACAAGGTAGTACTTCAATGACATAGCCTTAATATTGGTTTTGTATGAGAGGTACCCGAACTACTTGACCGACATAGCCCATTTTCAATACCAACCTAACGACAATAAAAATAAGTCTTCTCACAAAATTTCATTCGCCTACGTGCGTCGATTCGTTTGGACGCTATCGTGTTTTCAACAGACAGACAGACAGAAAGATAAAATTATTCGCCCTTAAATCACTGCTGCCACAAAAAAAAATTTATAGCAATAATATGAAGTAAACAGAAAGTCAAAACTAATTTTAATGAAATGATTAACAAGGTCGAACTATTTCTTGAAGACGAAAATGATAGTCGGAGAAATACAAGTTATATGTGGAGGCTACGCAAAAGCATTCGCGATAGTTCTAATCCTTTAGAATTGCCGGAACGTATGTACATAAGTTACAACACAGAAATACAAAAAGTACGTGTCAAGATTATCCCCGCTGGCGTATTTCTGGTGCGTACAGGCCAAGTGATGGGGTCGTCCGCACTTTGAGACTCGTTTATCACTTCTTCGAACAAATTATCGACAATTGAGTCATTTTCTCATCTTCTTTCCGCTGGACCGAAGAATGTGCCACTGGGATGAACGACTTGTTGGCGGCTTAGTAGAGCAGTGGGGACAACGAGAATTGAAAATATGGTCCACCACTAGAACCAACTACATATTTCTGTTGTGTTCTCGGCTATTTTCGTCTTCAACTTCAATTTGTACTCCAACCAAAGCTAAAAACATTTTGATATTGTTATTTTCACGTACTTTTTGTATTTCTGGTTGCACTTATCTTAAGTTACTCTTGACTTCAGCGTATTGGTGGTTCAAGTGTATTTAGCCTCCAGTGCAAATCGATCCCAATACTCTTGATTGTTGCTTCTTGGGGATCCAAATTTTGCCAATCCCTTTGTCGGGGTGGTTCTCCATTAGTTCAAGCAGTTTTTCGAATTGGCTAATGTTTGTTTTATTGTTTCAAATTATGTTTTTTCTTACCATTTCTTTTCTATTTGACTCATTTTCAACAAAGATTGTCAACAGAATAAAATTCGCCTTCGAACTCACAGAGAAAAATGGTTCACGTGATTTTGAAGTTTAGGGCGAAGGATATCTGCGAATTATACATTCGCCGGACGTTTGACGATTCCGGCGAATATTATTTTGTTTTTTTCGCAAACCATATTACTAAATATGTAGTTACATTCGCCAGATTTTTCATTCGATTCGATAATAGGGCCCGTAAGTTATATCACCAAAACAGTCGATAACTGCTAACAGGTAATTTATTTGAATTCAAATTAAGCACATTGCACCAACGGTCATTTTTATACCATTTGCACATTTCTACGTCCATTCATAACGCTGCTTGCTTAAAGCTCTACTTTTAAACTTTTTATTCATTCCTCAAATCAATCTAAAATCACGTCTTGTCGAGTTTACTTGCTAAGAAAGCCCTGAAAGTTAAATTAGCAGAGTTTGAAACCAATAGGTTTAAACTTTCTAAAGCTTTTGACTGAGTTACGAAACGCTTCTAATTCATACGGTTTAGTTATACGGTTGTTTCATCGATAAACATCTGTTATACTAAAGTAGAAGGCCGTGGGTATGTTATACGTTTTATCTTATGAAGTACCATCTACAAAGGTTTGAGATTTTTTTTTTAAATCATATTACGCCATACGGTAATAGTTTGAACTGTCATTCGTGTCGATGACAATACAAATTATAAGAAAAGAAATAAATTAAATTTTTGTTGTATTATTTTTATTTGATTTTCACTTCCTAATTCGTTTTCTTTTGATTACGCATTTTATTTTGTGATATTTTTTTTACAATAACATTGGAACTGATGATTCCTTTAAATTTTTACAGATTCAGAACTTTCCTCGCTTTCACATGTCGGTAAGTTGACTGACACATTTTCAAGATTCTTGTGCGTATAGGGGTAGACAAGGTTTTAGTCCTGATTAGTCTAACTAACATACATGAATGCATTTTGACGGTTTATACTAACTCTTCAGTAGCCTTATGGTGGCGGTATATAATGGTCTTTCCTGTTTATCTTTTTCTCTATTGGTTGTAATTCTATTTGGGATATTTAAAAGAATGTAAATAATTTCTTCTTCCTTTTTCAAATCTATTACATATTTGAGTTTGAGTGTGAGTTAAAAATAATGTTCTTTTCAGCTGCTTTTCTTTTCAGACAGAGTAAAAAAATAATAAAGACTTATTTCATCTCCAACTATAATTCAGTTCGATTTACGACAGTCCTCATGATCCTTTTTTTTTAATTGGGCGTACTATATAATTCTTTCCTCCATACCTTCTATTGTTTGATTTGGTCATTAATATTTTCTTTACTTTTTCTGTTCTGGGTTTTGTGGTTTGTAACTTACATGGCTAAAGCGTTTGCTTTGGTTGTATTTATGTAACTTTTGTCGGACTCTTTAGATTAACGTAAGTATGAAGTCGGTTTTAGTTTTATTAAGTTTGACTTTGACATTGTGTTTGATACACACTTCGCGCCACTTGAATAGCACACCCCCTAAGGTCGGTTTTCTATCGCCCATTGGTCCCAAACCAAGCAGGCTAGAGACCTAATTTTTTTTTTTTTAATTAAAGTTCATTTAATTGTTATGATTTGACCACAAGGAAGATTTAAAACTAAAGCTTTAAGTATTAACAACAATTTGTTCCCTAAAAACGGGAAAATGTTGCGCCACTTGAATAGAACACCTAAGCAAACAAAGTAAACCAGGGCCCAGATCACATAAAATGTCGAACGACGTCGTTTCAATACTAGCAGTCTCTGTCTATTGTCACAGATATGATAGACAGCTTTAGTGAAAACGATGTCGTTCGATCGTTTTTATTTTACGCGATCAGCCCCCAGGAAAAGCAATAGAACTGAACATACGAGCGCCCGTTAAAAAGAAGTCAGTGTGAGCAACTGCCCTTCCGTTTACGGCGTACTTAGGCAATAGGCCCCCATTTATAGCTATCAGTGAAATGCAACCGAACAAATCTACTTAATCGTTGAACTTAACCTTGGTCTTAAAATGTTGCTTTTGAGTTATAAACTTAGTTCATCCAAAACAATTAAGCAATTGATCTCTAAATTTTTTTAAAAACATAATTTATTCATTTTTTCGCACGTAAAACTTTTCCTGACAATTCCACAACATTTTTCACCGACTTCCTTTGATATGCTACGGTTAAATGTTTTAGTTTTGTTATGTTTCGTGCTTTTAGGAATGTATTTTACGGATAGCTATAACAGACGCCTTAGCCGGTGCTATTTTATGTAAGGTTTAAGGTATCATTGCTGCACAGCAGTGGTGTGGCGTGAATAATATTAAATGGTATGTGCAAGTCGAAAAATATCAAAATGTCGAAGGGAATATGTAGATAGTAGGTATACAAAACTTTCAGTTAATTTGTTAAACCTATTAAATCGAAAATTCCAGGAAAAAAATGTAATTAATGAAAATATTTTTTCATCTTGATTCAATATAGTTATAGTGCAAAACTTTAAAATCTCCATTTGTTCAATAAACCAAAAAAAAAAAAAACAATATTTGCGTAAAAGATTTATATCTTGTCTTATAAGATAACATTGTTCTTTATTTCTACATAAAGGTTCTTCAAATGAGTCTTTAAACCAAAATCGAAAGTGGGTTATTTGTTTTTACAAAGAAAGCTGGCGTTAAACAGAGAACACAAAACTCAAATCGTAAGTATAAGAGAGAGAGAAAGGAGACAAATTTGTTTTATCAAGCGAGAGTTTTTATAAGTTTTTTGGGGTAGGGGTTGCTTTAGCTTTGGCTTTTGCTCAGAGAGTGTGGGCAGTAATAATGCTAATAATAATGAAGGGTGTGTGTTTCCCTGTGTGCTTGAAAATGAGGTTCAATTGAGTTGGTGGGGTCGGGTTTTATGTTGTTCGTTTTTTGTAGTAAACATTGCTGTTTAGCTAAAATTGAAACTTTAAGAGGTAACACGGTAGGAATAGGGTTATATGGACGCCACGCCACTGCTGCACATTACAGTTTTGGGATTAGGTCCCAAAGTTTTACCAAATGAGGCTTTGTTAAACTGCGTCACTCAATTTTATTTTTGTGAACAATTTTGTAAGGAGGTTAAAATGTTGCACCTTTTAAAATGAAAAGACAGCCTCAAAGGTAAATAAATAAGAAAATAATAACTAAAATTTGTAAAACTACGTTCTATCTCTAAAACAGACTTAAAATATTAAGTACCTACCAATCAAGTCTTTCCTCATGCGTAAAAGGTACCCTGTCGACGTACTTCGTCACACAAGTGTTGCACTGAATTTAAATCAAAGCTTTATTGGTGGCAGCGTACTAAAAAAAGCTTTTTTTGTTAAACCATTATTGTGATTGGATAAGAAATGTGATCTACCATCAGGGGCAGCCACAGCATATTTTGGTAGTTCCAAGCATTGCATACTTTTAGATGTTTTCTATCTTATTTTGTATTAGAATGGTATTGAATTGTATTGAATTGTACTAAAAAGTAGTCGAATTGTTTTGAAAATTGTTGTTGTAAAAAAAAGGTATCGTCTTTATCAATTGCGAAAAATCAGTCGATGCCGGACGTTATTAGCTATTAGTTGCATGCAAGCAGGCGCCGCCCCCCGTACAAAACTTGTAAGATTGTTTTGAGTTTTCATATCTGTAAAAGCTGATTTAAAGGTATAAATAAAGTTAGCAACCTTAAAAGGACATAAGACTTCGTTAGACTTGCTTAAATAATAATGTCAATGCGGCATGCAGTTAAATTGAAATGAATATCAAACACAATTCATCTCTGTCAATTAACTCAATTTCCCATATAACTTTATTTTGTTATTCATTTAAACTGAAAATAAAAAAAAAGTAGAACAAAACAAAACAACCAAATAGGTGAATGCCACTTTCTGTGTAAACAAGTAAGAGATTCGCAACGTTTCCATCTCCATTTAATTATTAAAACTGGAACGCAAACAAAACAAATGGTCAACAGTTCTTTTTGCCATATCAACTCGGATTCGATGCGGACTAGCACTTTCAACTTTTGCTCAGAGATAATCATGAGTCCGGAGACACACGCCCCCATCTTCTATCCGTCTTGTTCAATAAAATCAGTGTATACACACCCTCATAGCCTCAGTTGTTGTCAAGACCAATATTATTGGATTCAAATAGAATTTTCCATCAGCATGCCAACAGTATATTTTGAAGAACTTTTCGATGATTAATTCGCATAACGCACATAATCACAGTCAATTATTTAAACAAACTGGCCTCTTACTCCATGGTGGCTGGGCTGGCACACAGGCCTCTCCGGCTGGCCACTGGCGACTGCTGTCTGGAGAATGTATTAGAAAACGTTGGTCTACATTCTTTTTTTCTTTCTGTTCGAATTATTAAAATAAATTATCCATCTTTACATACACATCCCTGATTCATATTTTTTTTTGTTTTTTGCCAATATTTAGATTAGACATAGTAATCGCGCCTTTAAGTAATAGAGTGGGCTGATGAGGAATGAATATTTTGATTAGAGGGTGCTAGAAATAAAAAAATATTTTTTATTACCATTTTGGAATTTTCACACAATTTCAATTTGTTATGAAATTTAATATTATACGAGTGGGGAGTGTAAAAATAATAAAAAGAAATATTTTAATAGCACTCGTACAATTACCTTTGACCTTCATCGTTCATCATACGAGTAGCAAAACGTTTGTATATATTCTTCCTTAATAATGTTTACACTAGAAATAGAAGAAATGAGAAGGCGCTTTTTAGAACTTAATAAAAATTGTGTTTTGATTATATGCTGCGAGAAAGTGCCCTTGATTTTATTGGAAGAGATTGTAGTCAAAAAAATAATCAGTTCATGTCAAGAAGTCATTTCAAAGTTGTACGTAATAGTATGGCAACCTACCCTGCTCATTGACAAAATTAGTCGGAAATTTAGTGTTCAAAATTGGCTAATTAGTGGAGCGAAATAATCTGTTGGTGGGCTGGTGAAGGTGAAATATTGAAATATGTATGATGTGACAAGAGGGTTGTTGCGGGCGTTTTATTTTTATCTTCGTCAAGGTTTATGCGTTCCTTTCACGAAGTAGGGTGGGAAGTCAAAGCTGATTAAAGTTAAAAATTCTTGCGGGTTAGTAAAACACCCTGGGTTAAGAATGTGAATCGATAGATGGACAGGGACACTTTATTTACTTATTACTGGGATAAAACAATAGTTGAGTATGGAACCCTGCTGCAATTTGTTTGTTGCAATGTTACAAATGTGTGCCTTTTGCAATTTTTCCCAAAATATCTAAGATGTTACATATTTAAAATTGCAGTCGACCAATTCGGATACGCATATGACCTCTATGCGTTGACTTTACCGAAGAGTTCAACGAATCAGGCTTCCGCACACGAGTACAAAAGTTATCTGCGCACATCTAAGTCTGCGTTTTTGTACAATATTGTTTTAGCTCTGATGATTTTAAGTAAAAGTGAGTCAGCGTGAGTAAGTAAAACGGTAAAACGCTTATAGATAAAGGAAATATTCTGTAGTTCAATAAATCTCCAATTTGAAAAAGGAGACAGTGCTTAATCAACAATTTTTAGTACAAGTAGTGAGATAGATTTTTATTTTTAGTTCATACTCCTATGACTGATGCTATTTAGCTTTATATAGAATAGTTAGTGCGCTTCTGCGCTGAGATATTCAATTACATTTCGTTACGTAGTTGATTGAATTATTTAAAAATGTATTTGTTCCTTTTTCACTGAAAATACCATTAACGCACACTTAATCACAAGATGTGCGCTATATGATTTGTATGCACATTGACAATTTTTTCTCCAAAACTATCACGGACGATGAGAAATGTATTTTTTTTTTTTAGTTTAAACTCCCATCTCTAATATTATTTTGATGAGCACGTGAAATGTGCGTTTACAATTTTCTGCGCAATTTCTTGAAGCTTTTATTCCTAAGTTTTCGGGTTGCACCACAATATTAACGGAAACACTAGATGTGCGCTATATGAACCGTACATTAAATAACGATCCTTCCATTTCTATCAATTGCGATTGAATTTTTTTTAATGTGCGTTTGACATTTTTAATTAAATTTTCTAGAAACTATAATTTGGAAGTTTTGATGGATATTTTTTACTTAAAACGAATGCGTAACACATGTGCCTATGTAGGCTGATTTATTCTATGGTCCCTAAGAGGGGCATAAACGCACAAAACGTGCTTTATATATTGTAAAACGATTACCGTTTCTATAATCATGAGCGATGGGGACCTGGTTCAACCCGGAAACTTGTATATCCAGCTTAGTAGATAGTTTAGCGCACTTAAATGTAAATAATGCACCATTTACAATAAAGAGGACATACATATATGTATTTGTGCTGATCCCAACAATCTCACTGCAGTTTCTTCATTTGAGGCGTGCAATAAATACTAATTTATTTTTAAGTTCGTTTACCACATTATTTTGCAAGTGCCTATGACAAAAACAGTAAATAAATCACTTTTGTTGTGCGTTTTAAAAAATCTGATCACTCACATTGCACATGAGTTAAAAAGTGAGTCCCATATGCGTTATTCTGTTTGCGCACATTAATGTGCGTTTAATTTTCAAGAAGTTTTATAATAAAATCTCCTTTAAATTGCGCTGGTAATCATTTTATAACATCTATTTTTGGTTTTGTTGTCTGCTCAGTTATTTCAATGACTCATTAGCCCTGTAGTTGGGCATTGAGCGCAATATAAATATTTAGGGTGACCTCTGGAGAATGACAAAAATGTGTGGGTGATAATGTATTATACTGTTATTTCGGAAAATTACGTGTTCACATTCCTGACAATACCACAGAACGATTCTTATAAATGAAATCAATAAAATGTTAACATCGCCAAACGAATAATTTGAATCATAATAATGCCCAAAATGTCGCCTATTTATTAATATGTGAAGAAAGGAATATTTTCTCTACCAACCTCCATTCTATCTTTATATCTTTCCGTGGCTTGTGTATAAACCAAATCATAGACAACTGTAACGTGTCCACATAGTAAAAAGTCGAGAAATCAATTTAGGTTCACCCTAAAACATATTGGTCATTATGTGCATCGCATTATAAGGTAGGATAAACCAAACAGCAAGGTAAACCAACTACCATTCGATGGCACCTACCACTCGGTCGGCACTCCACCGAAACTCTACTGTCACTCCACTTCGGTGCGCGCTTTAGCTAAGAGCGATTTTGTCTACCCCTGTGTTCCCTGCACCCTGCCTTTAAACAGTCACCTTCTGAATTCACAGCGCTATGTGCTAGCTACCTGTCTCGAGCCATAAAAGAGTACTTACTCATTACTCAACTGGATACTACGTTCAAGCTAATTGAAAGAATCACCCTTAGTCATAGAATGCCTCAAATAGTTACATCGGATTGTATTTTCCGTCACCAATTTCATTAACATCTTTCCAAGTATATCGAAAAACTACCTGTAACTTTTTTCATTACTTACAATTTAGCAAACCCCAATACGTTATTCCCCCGACACGTAAATGCAACCACCTGTAAAATACCAGTACCTACAGATATATATAATATTCATCACACCTATTCGCTGAAAGATCAACCAACCCTGCGTCATTTACACTTCTCCCAATAATTTATTCTATACTTTTCTAACAACCTGTTATCTAATACAGACACGATGTACCGCAAACAGCGCAGCGCAGCAATTGCAACCGCAGTATAAATTTGTTCCCAAAAATAGATTTTCATTTTCTAATCCAGGCATGATGATGCAATTTTGGAATCCCTGCGCCTCAGTCAGATACAGTCACTAAAAAATCCCCAGCAAAGATCAGAATTTACACCACCGCATCACAACAAGCGTGAATCCTTATCATCATTTTTCTACGCAGAGCACGTTGTGCTTATCTCGAATGAATTTCGCAATGGAAATATTTTAATTCATAATAATTTTCGAAAACAGATCACAAGTTATTGTACATTTCAATGGACCAAAAATCAGGGAAGCTGCTTTTGAACAATCCGTATTTCGTCACAGATCAGTATGGGAACAATATTTACCAGAAAAGAGGCTCGTCCAACAAAAGGTTTGACGTCAATCGGAGCCATTGATGTCAATATTTTGCGTACGTCAATTATTATTATCATGACAAAAAAAAAAAGATGTGCATCTTGGTGCTGCATTGGTAACTTGTTGCCTTGACGTGTCTTGAAAAACAGTGTTCGATTGAAAATAACTGGTTGTTTTTGGAATCATGAATAAATATTATTATTTGCGTGCGTATTTCTCGCTGCTTTGCGTTAAAATCTATTGAATTCTATTTTAAGATTAGTTACGAGTAGCTGTTTGTAATATTTACTTGTAAATACTTTTAATTGCTGTGTTTACACTGAGAGATGTAAGCACTATCGAACGACCGCTTTCGGGAAGTGTTTTGACTCTTACTTAATAGAAAGCGGATAAGGAGAATTGAAACAATCTCTTCCAAGAAGTTCTTAAATGTTATCTGAGCTATAAAGAGTTTCGGATAAATGTTGTGAATTTATTGACTGTTTCGTGATTACACATTTTATAGGGTGGTATTAAGTGTTATTAGCAAGAGAATGTGGCGAGACTCTAGGCAGGTGGTTTCCTGGCGTCAAATATTTACGTTTAGCTGGATATTTTTTATTACCCTGGCTTAAATCGACATAAGTTACAAAGATTTGGATAAATCGAAAGCTAATTAGGGGTGTATAGTGAATAAATTCCGATGGAAATATTTCCATTTGTCAGCAATGTAAATCAAATTGCTGAATGGGAAACATTCCGGGGGATATAAAGGGTGATTTTTTAAGAGGTTTAGAACTTAAAAAAAAAAAAAAACACACAAAATTCGAAAAAATGAATGAAATATTTATTTGAATCGATAGTTTGAACCTTGCAATTTAATGTTTAAAGATAATTTCATGCAAATGTTGACCGCGGCTGCGTCTCAGGTAGCCCATCCGCTGAGTCCAATTTTGGCATACTCTTTCACACATATCGGCCGGTATCTCACGAATGAATGCATGGATGTTGGCTTCCAGTGCGTCAATCGAAGCGGGCTTGTCCCTATACACATTAGCCTTGACATACCCCCACAGAAAATAATCTAATGGTGTCAAATCGCACGATCTAGGCGGCCAATTTACCGGCCCGAAACGTGAAATTAACTGTTCACCAAACTCGCCTCGCAATTGCGCCATTGTTTCGCGTGCTGTGTGGCATGTGGCACCGTCTTGTTGAAACCACATATCATGCAAGTCAAGAACTTCCATTTCGGGCAAAAAAAAGTTTGTTATCATCGCTGTAACAAAGGCCTAACTGCTGGGAACGGCGCCGAATCGACATTTCGCGGTCTTCTGTCACACTAGCTGATACGGCCGCAATATTTTCTTCACTACGCACAGTACGTACACGTTTTGGTGGTTTAATGTCCAACAAAGTAAATTTGGTGCGAAATTTGGTCACAATCTTCCGAATAGACTGCTCAGAAGGTCGAGAATGCCGATCATAAAATGGAAGCAGCGCGAGTTACGTATTCATAATCATAACGTATCCTATGACCTATTTAATGATGAGTTACTATTTCTAAGACAACCATTTGAGTTACAATTTCGAATGTCAAATATAAATAAAACACAAAATTATAACAATACACATATAAGCTAGCTACATCTAATAAAATACATATATACAAATGTTTCAACTAAACTTAAATCTAAGAACTTGCAAAATAACAATAAGACTAAACTAAATACATATTGGACAACAAATTTGTATACACATGTGTCTCAACATAAACGAAAACAACACAACATGCATTTGATCTTACTCATGCAAATTCAATCATCATGCACAGTAGACCAATAAATTAGATCTTGTTCTCTAAAATTCTCACGCACAAGTAAAAACAATATATAAAGCGTTGATTTTGGCTTAGCAACAATAAAAGCTTATCGAAGTAATACTGTTCCTATATGTAACAATAGACACTGTAGCTTTTGGACAAAACACTAAAATACCAATCATATCATAATTTGTAAGTTTAGTTTGGACTTGACCATCAACCAGAATGTATTAACTATTCCTTTTTTCGTCAATAAAAAATTGTTTACGAACATATGAGTTCTTGGTTTCATTTTGACTTTTTATAACTCGCGCGATGAACATTTCGAACCGAGCACGAATTTTGATAGTAAAATTCAATAATTTGCAAGCGTTGTTCATTTGTAAGACGATCCATGGTTAAATTGCAAACCAAACTGAAGCTGTTTGACAGTGACACAAGGTACTAAACACACGTCAGCTGTCAAAACCAGTGTTGCCAAAACCAAACCAGCTAAAAAATCACCCTTTATTATTCGCGATAGCGGTGAATTAGTATATTTCTCACAATGTTGTCTAAACGCATGTTTAAAAAAGTACAAGGCAGTTTAAGTTATGGCTACAATTTTTTCGTCTACAAATAAATAGTATTTGTCAGAAAAAAAATTGGAAACGTCGGCAAAAATCGAAAAGCGTCAGAAATTTTATAGAAATCATCTGAAAATAAATAGAAATCATCAGAAAATCAGATATTGGAAACGTCTGAAACAATTTTTAAAACGTCTGAAAACAAATAATAATCGTCCGAAAAAGGTGTTCCTTCTACCAACAATGGAGTAGAAGAAAAGAATAAGTCCCTAAAAAAAACATAGATGAATTTTGAGAATCGGCGTTGCGGTCTTTAATTCTTTTAAACAAATGTTTTCAGACGATTTTTATATTTTTCAGACGATTACTATTTGTTTTCAGACGAAAATGTTTTAATCTTTAAGTTATAGCAATACAATGCATTTTGTTGTCAAAAGACAATTTAAAAAATCGTTCAGAAGTTGTAAAAGGAATCATACTCAATTTCTGAATACTTTATTACCAGATACCCTACAGACTGTATTTTCGCCATTATGCCGAGTTCGAAGAGCTAAATAAAGAAGCTTTCTCAAATCGTTATACTCTCAAAGTTCTGCGAGAGATGGCGCACTGAGACTTGAGACCCCTCGTTCAGAGTCCCGCACACTATCCCCTGACCGACTTCTCGATAAGTTTTTGCTGAAAGGCAAAAGTATCTTCCCCGTCCTTGGACATTTTTCTTTTTCTTCTGCTGGAGTGATTGGAACACAATTTTCAGCAAACGTTGATTCAACATATCGTCTGATACTAGCTATACAGACACAGAAGCCATTCATGTCATAAGAGAACAGCTCAGCTCAGCTCACTCACATTTTTTTTTATATTTTCCACGTCAATATTTTTTTTGTATTTTCTGTGAATTTGAACTAAATTGATCGATCACTCAAATGACCTAAATTTCCCAACCCTACCAGTGGCTTGACCTGTCTTACTCCAAACGATATCAACAATTTAAGCTGAAAGAAAGCACCGCAGCCAGAAATCCGCTGAAACCACTATTCAGTGCTACCACATTACCACAGGTATTTTTACCTAAATTTTTTAAGTCCTATTTTCCTTTGTGGGTCCTATGTCTTTTCTTTCTAGCCGTGACTCCTTAACTGTCCTGCAGTAGATACCGTTTAACGAAAGTATTCAGCTTTCTAGCGATAGTGACAGTGGTTTTTTAAGTGGAGGCCTTATAATTTCTTTTAACGAATTTCCCTGTTCCTGTCCCTCGGAAATTAAATAAATAAAATAAATAGCCAAGTTTCTCAAAACCATTTGTCTTGTGTGAGTTTTTATTTTTGGGACCTACAATTTTATGCCAAGTCCGAACGGATGAATTGGGAAGCTTTTTCAGGACAGTTTTACACCCGGATGTTTGTCAGACGTCGCGAGACGTGACGCAGTGGACAAAACCTTAACAATTTTTGTTTTTCCGGAGATCAAAATTGGGACCCCTCGCACAGTCGTCTAGCACACTGACCCCTAACTAACCTCGCCAATTAGAAATTTAAAATGTTTCTAAAATTTGGTTGTTAAAATTGCAACATACATAATATACTTGGCCGTGAAAAAAATGGCTGCTTAAGCAAAACTCCCACCCTATTGCTCCCATATAAGAATAAATATTTCATAATTTTGTACTTTAAATCTTTGTCAGGTACCAATTTTTTTAAATACATTTTTAAATCTTTTAAAGATCTACCCATGTTTTGAATTTCATCTTCCTGTTTAGATCTAGACTGTTGCATCCAAAGGGCAGATCCACGTTTATATGTATTGTTGTTGTAGAGGGCTGTTATGAAACTTAAAAATCCGGAAGACTACCGCACAAATACTTACAGGCTTATTAACAAACCATCACTAACAAGATACACACTTTCAAATTAATTTTAATTTGCACTTGCAACAACGAATTCTTCCAAGAGAATTAATTCTAATTAAATACATAATCAAAGATCGTGTGTATCATTATTGTATTTGATTCTGAGAAACTTCAAATGACCGGGGAACTATGGATACACCATACACGTGTCAATACTCTCCAAGGTCGTCCGTACGTTTAATGTAGCCAATATGAAGTGTTTATCAAACAAAAATGTTTGAGCATGAAGCCTTGAGGGCTCTAATATCTTTAATTCGTGATTTGAACGGCTGTTGAATAAATTCTTACTCAAGCAATATTGGTAGTTTTGAAATTGTTTTTAATTCACTTTCCACTCGAAATTATTTTTGTTCTACTTTCTTTTATCTAGAACACAAATTGGAGTTTTAAGAACAAATAATGTCTGTATATTAATATTTAAACAATTAATAACGCTGGTAAGATGCTGTAACTAGTCGATTTCGTCAATTTATTTCCCCGAAAATTTATCAATGCCCTTTTAAATTTATGTACATAAATAAAATATTTGCTAACTTCTTTAATAAATACCGATAACAAGTTCTTCAAGTTATTCACGTCGCCTGAGTATTTTAAAAGTTTGATGTTTCAAACCTCAATCCTTAATTAAAAACCAAACCATCATCTGAGCCATTCATTAACACATTTTTTATTATTTTTTTTTTTTGTAGATGTTAGCTTAACAAATTATTGCCATTCTATAGAGTATAGAGCATACATGGAAAAAGCATTATTCTAGAATGTAAATAAATTAAAGGAGATAATTGCAAGGAAAACGTAGACGTGTTTGTGCGTCAGACAGACTTTGTAGTGATGAAATCAAAATAATAAGTCATAGATATTATTTTAAGCTACTGATTAAAGATATTCCGAAAGTCGATTAAATTCATTAAATAGTGGATCACAACACGTTGTGAATTTATAATCATAAGATACATTTTGTAATCGATTTGTTGGGTCCTTTGGTTTTGTCCTCGAATGGAGATCAGTTTAAGGTTTACGGTCACCCTTTCACTTGAAAATCGGATATCTCGTTAAAAATAATGCGTCTAGAACAATTGTTGTGAGAACATTTCTAGGCGGAAATCATTTTTTGAGTATAAAGACTGCTCCAATATATTTACTGCTAGGTTCCACATTTCACTTTCACTCGAAATTAAATCGGAAATGAATTTTTGTATTCCACATTTCACTGTATTCGATTTCGATTTGAAAATTTTCGGAATTGAGACAAAGTGAAATTGTGATTTCGAAAAAATGTTCGAGTTTCCGAATCGCTCGAAATGCAGAACACTGAAAACGAATTCACTCGATTTGCAATTCCGATTTCACTCGATTTCTGGAACCTAGCTGTTAGTAAAGTATTCACCAACGTGTAGCGCTTCCTATTTTTTTCTGATTTAAGTCGGCTCTCACATTGAGGCAATAATCAATAACACGCAATATTATGGCTCATAATTATTGTACTAGAGGTCTCACATCAAAGGGACTCAATATCGGCCAAACGAAAAATGTTGCTGAGGGCGGCAATATCTATCGCTGGCAAAACAATTATTGCTTCCTAATTTAGTGAATTTTTAAGCGTTTGGTTCTAAAATTGACAAAAAAAAAAACAAAAACACGACAATTTACAAAATTGAACGCAAATTTTTATTAGGGCGATAAATCAATTCTTGCCATTTACTTTTTGAATATTATTTCGTGTAAATGTTGACCGCTACTACGCCTCAACTGGTCTATCCGGAATGTCCAATTTTGGTATACTTTTTCCATCATATCGACCGGTGTCTCACTAATAAAATTAGTTTTTTATGGCAATACATGCTGGCTTATCCGTATAGGCGAGAGACTTCACATATCCCCACAAAAAAAAAGTCCAGTGGCGTCAAATCACATGATCTAGACCGCCAATTCACAGGTCTAAGACGTAAGATGAATATTCGCCCCGCAATATGTACATTGATTCGCGTGCTGACCAAACCCAGCTCTTCCAGTCAAAAAAAAAAGTCCGAAATAATCGAACGAAATATATCAAGGGACACGGTTATGAGAGTACTCTCAGGGAATCTACTCTCAAAATGTTATCAAAGAACTCGCGAGAATAAAATCTCGAAATTATTACTCTCAAATGGACAGCCACCTGAGAGTAACTCTCGAGAGTTTACTAGCGAAAGTACTCTCCAATGGGCAGGCACCTTAACGTTGCCCTCATCATCATCTGGATGCAATGGCAGTTCTTGCAATGATTCTGGTTGATCAGCGGAGCATTTACGGGAATTTTGATTATTAACGTAGCCTGCTCAGTAGGACGATAACTGCGACCATAAATTGGACGAAGTACTCTAAACACATTTTTTTTACTGAGCACGATTTTTGGTAATAAAATTCAATAAGTTGCAAACGTCGTTCGAGCGTAAGTCTATCCATGGTGAAATGGTAATGCTAACTGAACATTTTTTACTTAAATACGTGTCACGAACCATGCGTGAATTGTCAAAAAAATTAAGCAAACAGCAAAAAAACACCCTTTAGCAGCAATGAGGGCGTTCAAGAATCTAGTTTAGTGACAGCTCTATATCTTCATGTTGCTGACACTATTGTATACTGGTCATGTGAACAGTTTTCTCAGTTGACGTCTATGTCCGCAACCGACAAGTCAAGAATTTCTCGACTTACTACTATTTGTGTCAACATGTGTCTGGAGAACTCAGTTTTGACATTTCTATTGAGTTATCGGAGAGCATGGGAGAGCGCAGTTCGATATTTCGATTGCTCTGACTTTTAGAGCACCAATCAGAAACTCGAAACCCAGGAGAAAAAAATACAATTGTCAATAAGTGACATACTGACAATTCAAGTTAGTTTTCGCGTTCAGGTAAATTTGAATCCCCACAATTCAAGTCGACTTACGATAACTAGATTCTTGAATGCGGCCAATATTTCTTATTAGTGACACGTTTGCGCACACTACGTTTTATTAATTTTTGAGAAATTTTTGAACATGTTTGATGATCCAGAAAGTTCGTAGAAATATTAAAAAAAATATCCCTGATTGCTAAAAATATCTGTTTGTTTAGGCTAGGGTCTCAGAAAACCAACTTCTTTTTCAATAGCCTTTTGATTAGATACAACTTTCTTACAATGACATAAGTTAACGATTTTTGTCCTCAGCCTTCTACCATCACTACAAATAAATTGCAAATGCTTGTTCGTTTTCATTGGAAGTTTTCAGTAAATCTGTTAATAATGCGGTGCTATTTTCAGTCTTGAGCTTCCTTTGTATACAGAACTTGTTTTTTTACTCACTTTTAAGCAAATATAACGTAATTGTACAGTCAATTATAATTTATTTTTATTTGCATTAAAGTAGATACTTAATGATCATTTCAAGCTAAAATCAATTCCATCAATTGACTGATTGAGGCTGATGATGCATTTGTGTACATATAATTTATATATCCATTTTAATGGAAACAGGAATAATTAAAAGTAGCAAATTTAAAAATAGCTAATACAGTTTTACACATGTTTGATTTTAGTTTGACTTGTTAACATAAAAGAGCATAAATTATGTGGTTCTGTTAACACCATGACTCTATCTAGTTACAAGTACGCAATTGATGTTTAGATTTCATTGAACTATCAGATTAATATCCGCATGCAGTACTTGTAAAAATACATTAAACTATGATGTCATTACGGTTTCCTTGTGGAAAGTTGTTGATGTTTGAATGATTTTTAATACGAACCACCTTCATTTTCTAACCTTACTAACCTTATACATAATACTCACTTGTAATGACCTTTTTATGGTGTACCTACATATTTCCCCGACCGAATTTTTGTAAGACCGTTTCATGAGTCAGTTAATTGGAGGTTTTAGTTGGTGTCATATGTATATATGAATACTTTCGGTATCGTTTCCATGGAAAATTTATATTTACCTACACCAAATTGGGCTCAACCTGTGTAATTAGTATGGATGAGCGAAAAGCTTTTTTTTTATAGGAAACCCCATTTTGGTGGCAGCACGACTCATTTTGTAATTTATTTATTTTATTGCTATGGCCGGTGATTTTTAGCACAACAAGTATTTAGTTTAAATTGCATTGAAACTTTATTTCATTTAAATGGTGGTTTTATTATTCTGACCATAGAATGTATTTTGTCTGGACGTGTAAGTATGGATATACAATATACATACGACATACCTATTGCAGGAGGTCTTTGGTTTGACATTTTAACGAATTCGAAAGTATGAATATTTCTATAAGCTTCTGTTTTAGATTTAGATATTAGCGTCTACAGGGCTTCAAGTTGAAATTGTTAAATTTTTCATAAATATATTGGTCATAAAGGGTGTCATGCATGTATGGAATAGCACATCGGATAAATGGCTTTGCTGGCAAGTACGTACTCTTTTATTGAAATTTTCTATTACCGTTTCGCATAAATGTGGCTGAATTTCATTAATACACCTCCCAATTTCCTCTTTCAAGGCGTTGGTGGTCGTCGGCTTGTTTGCATAGATCTTTGACTTTAAAAAAAACCCAAAGAAAAAAGTCCAATGGCGTTAAATCGCAAGATCTGGATGGCTAATTCTGATCACAAAAACGGCGGCCGACTACACGATTAGGAAATGACTCATGCAGTAGTTGAATTTATTGTTTCTCCGGCCGTATGACATGTAGTACCGTCTTGTTGAAGCCACATGTCATACACATCCATGTCATGTAATTTAGACACTAAAACTAAGTTATCATCTCACGATAACGAACACTATTAATTGTTACTGTCTGACCAGCAGCATTTTCAAAGAAGAATGGTCCGAAAATGCCTCCAGTCCTAAATACGCACCAAACAGTTACGCGTTGTGGATGCATTTGTTTCTCAACAATTACTCTCGGGTTGTCTAAACTTCAAATTCGACAATTTTGACGATTAACGAAGCGATCAAGATAAAAATGAGCTTTATCACTAAAGATGATTTTGTTTTGAATAAACCTTTATCATTTTTAAAATATTGCTCAACAATGAAAATGTATTTTTCTTTTGTATAGCGCTCCATTTTAACTAGCCCCGAACTGTCAGCGGCCCTTTTTTCGTTGGCATCAAAGTACTATTAAATGGCGCAAAATTAAAATTTTGTGTATTATGGGACACCCTTTATATGAGAGGAGGTACAAACTTAGAAATAGCCAAAAATTCACCATCAAATTGGTGCAAGTGCAGGAATTTTCTACAAGGAGCTGTTGTTATAGTCTCTGTCTGTGTCGCTTATTTGTAATTTTTAGTTAAATTTTTGTACATATAACGTATATGGGCAACAAATAATAGGTGAGTTTTAAAATTGAATAATTTCTTATTTTTGTTAGGAATTTTGACAAAATTAGAAAAATATTAGACCTTAATCTTTGTGTTTTTTTTTTTTTTACTTTTTAATGCCTACACTGTACTCCAACCTTTTGATGAAATTGTCCATCACTTTTTTTTAAGTTGGTCAAAGTTGTTCCGAAAATGCGATTTGACAAAGAATATCCCTTGTTAAATCTTCGACTGCACCAAATCTGAATATCTGTAGCTATGGTGTAGCAGTTAGAGTCATTGTTTTTGACCCGAATGGCGTAGGTTCGATCCCCGCTGAAGGAAAGCAGTAGGTACTCCACTGAAATCCACCATCTACCTATGTGGGTAGACTGGCGAATTTCTCCGTCCATACGTGTGACCCCAGCAAATCAAATCAAACATATAAAATCATACTTCACTAGAGAGTATACGTCCTTATTTTTTAAAAAATTACATAACTTCCAATTTGAAATACTGATGAAGGACGAACTTAACAAGGGTGTTGTTATTCCATCACTGTACGAGTATCATGACGTCTGTAATATATCTATGCGCTTTTCGGCCATAGAGAGCCCTAGTCTCTATTCCGTATTTTTAGCCCATGAGTTTATTTTTAGTTTTACTTTTATTTGTATTTTTTATTATTATTTTTTTACGTAAAAGAGTGATTTGTGTAAATTTATTCATGTATACCAAAAAAAAAATATATATCTTTTACATTATCTCAACTTACTTGACTGCAGACTTGGCTCTTCTCTTTCTAAACCGTTTGGAAGCTCTAGATTTGCTATTTTTTCTCGAATATTTTTCTTTTTCTCCTTAATTGATTGTAGTTCGATATTAAAAACTTATCCTTTAATAGTCTCATAAAAAAATAAATTAGTCGCTAACAAATCAGGTGATCTGATTTTTATTTTATTGTAATACTATATAATTGGGTTGTGGTCCGGGATTTCATTCTGCTAAAACCATATGTTTGCTCTATTTTTTACTGACGGTAAACGGTTCTCTTAAAATGATGCATACGGTTCTCTTAACTGCTGCTTTGTCAAATTCTTAATATGTATCCCGAATTGGGAAGTTCTTCGACACCTTTCTGATATGATAACGTTATCACTTACAGTGAGGGTACAGGAGGAGAACGTTGCATCAAACGTGCTGATTCCAAGCAAGTCAACCTGAACTGTTTTATTACAATATACTTGAAATGACTATAGAACCTATAGAAATATCTTTGTCGTTACATCTTGTGGCTAGCCATTGTCAAAGTGCCAAATAGTTGTTTTTAGTTATTGCTAAATGCCACATGTGTGTCCATAATGTTTTGACAAAATCAGCGTTCCGCATATCTGTTTCGCCACGAGTTTGCCATGTGAACACCAAAGGATTCGAAAATCTGAAGGTCAACCAAAGATGCATGCTTATCCCATCCGCAAATATGTTCACGACATTTACATCTAATTTTATTATTTGACAAGTTTATGCATTTTCATTGCCAACTTTCGGCAAAAGTGCAAAAGTATCTCAGTACTGATGCCATTCTCATCAAATAAATTTCGAAACTAAAATTTGCACTTGTTGCTGCGATGCAATGCGAATTTTAATTTTTCTTTCTCTGTGATGTAACGCAAACTTATCGCTCACGATCTTGGCGAGTGCCGAGAAGGAAATCACAATGTAAACATTATAACAAATCTCCACACTGAATGCAGCTTAGTTGCAGTGGCTTGCAAATTTGGATTAGCTATATGAAATACGATCCTCTTGTTGACTTTTTCTGTATTTAAATAGTCATAGTCTTGCGATTAAAATTGCGACTGACATTAATCATATCCCCGATGGGTGGATATATATTCTCGAGAAATCAGACAAAAAAAAAAAAACACATTCGTATCGTTTGCGCCCAGCCCAACCAGACATTCAGTCGACAGAGGAAAATTTCTCATTTTGTATTTTTCATTCCAAAGCCGACTGAATTTTCTTTAAAAATAAGCATGACGACGGGCAGCAACCTAGTAGACTCTTTGTCGCTGGCACAGGCAGCTGTGATTATGATTAACACAATCTATTCCCAACAAGAAGTATCCGAATGCCCACTTACCACTGATTTATGGTCCACGCATAAAAAAAAATAATTCAGTCGAATTTCCGAAAATTCAGATGACATTTGTTGCTGACTAAACCCGCCCCAGAAAAACACTGTAAGTTTAATTTGCTCTCGCTTTGGGCCATTTGATTGGGGTCAGTTTATGGGGCTGTTAATGGGAATATCGTGTACATACGCGCTGCTTCCAAAATCTTTTTTAATACAGAGAAAAACAGAAGTAGGTTAAGAACACTGAACAGTGAACTTCAAAAGGATGAGATTTATATGAGCAATATCAGCAACTTAATTAAAAATAAGGCAGGGTGTTGTTTTCAATTTGTGTTTTTATTTATGAGCTGCATGTGGACGTGAAGAGCCAAAGAACTAAATTGAGTTCGATAAAATAGGCCATTAAGATGACTTACAGGCGTGTATAAACAAGGCTACGTTGTGCGTAGTCTGTGGCTGTTTCTTGTTCTTGAAGTGACCTGCTAAAATAGACCGTGACCTAGGTTTATATCAGTTTGCGAAATTTCAATATACAATGCAAACTGCATGCAAATATTCGTACTGTTTACACTTTATGGTATCTGGTGCACTTCATAATTTCCAAGCTATCCCCTCTGCTGCGGAGGTGATTCCAACTGACAATAAAATTCGACAGATACAATAATTAAAATTGTAATTATCTCAAATTCGAAGCAAGAAATCATTGTTGTTAGGACGTGTTTACATAGTGAGCTGTGAACTGCAGTAGGGGTAGTGTAGTGTGGACCACTGACTCTGGGCAATCTGGACTATTTGGGATAATGTGCGCGTAGGCCGATGCGGGTAGTTTGAAATTTAATTTATGGCTTTATTTACGTTGTGTATATAATCTGCAAGCGAGAAACATTTACGACTGAGCAGTAAATTGTCGTGTTTTCTGAATTACGATGGCGTTTTCTTTTTTCAAGGAAAAGCGTTGCTTTTTGCTGAAGGAGCTGTATTTTCTGTGAAAGGTACATAATTAACTTTGCCATTTGGTTAAAAAAATGGCTACGAAGATGCATATAAGGAAGTCTGGAACTGGATGAGTGGGGATTGATTTATTTCATCACGAAAGAGTGGGCCTAAGAGGTGAGTGAACATTGAATGGGATGCGTGTGGTGCATGAGGGTGAAATAAGTGCATATAGCGAAATTTGATATAAAATTTTTTGGTTAAATAGTTTGACTTGTAATGGCTAAATGAATTTTGTTTGTAGTGATTAAGACGTCTAACAGAAAACCCACCCATGTCACATCGAGGAAACGACTGGTCGACTGAAAATATTTCTGCTCTGACACAGAGTGTGAGGGACAGGGTTTTTAAAAAATTTACCTTTCTTAGCCTTTCTTAAGCGAGGCGAATTTTGCGAAAATACTTGGGAATTGGGATTGTTTTCGTACAAAATTTCAATTGGTCAATTGTACTCGTAGCGACGAGGCATACTTTAGGTTAATTGGCTACGAGAACAAATTAAATTGACAAATATAGTGTTTGGTATCCAGCTCAATCAGACTTCCTGATTACAGCAGCGCATTTCAAGCTGAGGTACTGCCAGTGACAACATCTGCTAAACAGATTGCAATGATGGCAATACCTCATGCAGATATTACCTTTTTCATTGACAGTCAAGCGGCAATAAAGGGATCTTTGCCGTTGAGTTAGAATCAAGGCTTGTAAGTCGCTGTCGCGAAGAGCTGCATGTTCTTTGCGCGCAGCACAACGTAAGTCTATGCTGGGTTTCCGGGCACAGAGGTGTGTCTGGAAATGAAGAAGCTGATGAGCTGGCCAGAAAATGGTCCTCCAGGCCGACACCACAGTAATGATTCGCCCCTGTAATCTCAGACAGGCGATTGGGAACAAAATACTAATGGCGACAAATGAAAGATGGAGCAAGCTCGACTCCTGTTGCATAACCAAGAAAATGTGGCCAATCTACAACAAACAGAAAACTGAAAAATTCTTACAATTGAGCAAGAAATCATTGTCGTCGATTACACTGGACACAATATGCTTGAAATACCATACCAAGAAAATGGGAATCAGTACAGGTGATCTGTGCAGGTGATGAAGAGGGGTGCATTAGGACACTCCACACTTTCTTTGTCACTGCCCAGCGCTCTGCCTCATAAGAGATAAAATCCTTGGTAGTTACTTTTTCGAGGATTTAGAAGAACTTTTCAACAGGTCCATAAATGACCTACCTAAATTTGTAAATACATCGGGTTGGTTTACCAATACGAGGGTTTTTCATAGCTTTCCAGTGTATGGGAGTCATATACCCCTAAGGCATCACAATGGATCTACATTGCTCCAAGTGTGCAAACGTTTCTCCTGTCTTGCCAACCCACTAACATAACCTTCTGCCTGAGATACTGTAGCCTTTTATCCTCTGCGATCCCCGGCACACTGCATCCACCAGTTGTCCAGACCAAGCGCTCGGGCATCCGCGACGGCTTGGCCTTTGAAACGGAGGCTCGGTCTTCTTTGTCTTCTCGGACCGGGGGGCTGGGGTTCGAAGATTCTCTTTGTTCTAGCATTATTTGGCATTTTAGACTACATCCACAGCTGATAGAGTTCGCGGTTAGGACCAAAAATCCGTCGAAGTATTTGTTTTTTCGAAAGAGTTCAGTGTCAGCTGTTCCTTCTTGCTTATTTAGACTTGTAGCACTTGGCGCTAAATGAAAAGCAGAACTGGATAAGTGTTTTGCAGAGCATACATTTCGTCCTTCTAGTTAGGAGTTTTGAACCCAATTGATTTGCCAAACCGAAGTTTACACATTTTTTTGTGTAAATTGCTTTAATTTCGCTCAAACTGCAGACGTTTGAAAAAGAACTCATTTCCCAGTGTTCCATTGTTTTTGTAATTTAAATATGTACATTGTACATATGTAGTTTTTGAGAATGCACTGCCCAGAATTTACATATGTCAAAGCTATCCGGCTGTCTCAAACGTGTGTTTGGCTGACAAGCACAAATACCCTGCATTCTCTGGGAAAATACGGTAGGTCCTCGTGTACAATTCAGCAAAGTTTCTTTCATGTTTTGAAAAGAACCTTAAAAATGGATAAAACAGATTTTGCATTTGACTAAACACTTGGTACCTTATCTACGGAAATTCAACTGCTTCTTTAAACTATAGGTCTCATGATAAGTTCTGTCAGTATAAGTAACAACAAAAACTGCTCTCTCCAATACAAGTACTCATACGGGTACACAGTGGTGCCTGCGTCATAAACATATGTAATACCTACTGATACCCGCTTGGAAACACTCTCATAGTGCAGACACACCCCCAATTGTCATCACCTACTTTGGCTTAGCAACACAAATGTGTAATTTTCCATCTTAGATATGCTAATTTAAAGCGGCAACAACCTTAAACCAATTTGATACCGCAATTTACACTGATTCACTGAGCGAAGACGGCAACAAGAGGTGTTGTTTTCTTTTTCTTGTTTTGCGAAAAACAATTTTATTTACTCAACTAAAGCACTAAATATTTGTTAGCCATCAATAAAGATACCTTTCGACATCCGATGGGTGTTTATTTCGTTTCCGCAACAAAACACATAAAATGTTTTTCCTCTCCAAAGTCCATTTTGTCTGAGTCGCACTTAATAATAATTGCCCTTGGGTGTTAAGTTATATTTCGAAAACAATATCCAATACTGGCGATCAATTTTATCTCTGTATAAAAGCCAGATTACCGTAATTAATGCATTTAATTGCTTTACTATTATTTGTATTATGATTCGATACACTATCGAAATGTCAACATAACAATGTTTCAACCCCTCGCATGCCAGATAACGTCCCAAAACCATCCCAGATTAGACACCTGAAGTAGAATTTATTTGATTAAAAACAAAAAAACAGTGATGGGTGCGCTCTCGACACATGAATGGTACACCAAGATACATCATACATGCCTCCATAAGATGGTTCACGTGTGGGCTTTCATCTCTAAATTTATCAATTGTCCAGTCAGTGACCGATTATTGCTCGATCGATGACGAAAGGGAAATTAAAACTCATTTCAATGACTAATCACACTGACAGTGAAATAATTATATACTGATCTTGACATTGGGAATAGTCTTTAAATCCGTTAAACAAACAGCGCCATAGCAACTCTCATAATCACATAATCAACATCAAAGATCAGTCGTTATGTGTGTGTGTGCCTTTGCTTTTATTGTTGCACTGGTAACTGATGTAGTAACCTTCTCAGTTTGAAATAAACTGTTTCACTGCATTTGATTGAAGGTGTAGATAGATAGATCTCTATGGGAATGGGAGTATCCAATACAATAACTCGCATGCGACTTTTGGGTGGAAAACAAAAGATTATTACCTTAATCGCGTGCTGAGTCAGCACTTCAGCAGTGGGTTCGAAACGACACATAAAGATTAATAATTTCCCTCTCATGCTAGGCAGAGATGATATTTTATGAAAAAAAAAAACGTATCGCACTATTCTTATCTTCAAAAAACAAATGATGAACAAAACGAAAGCAACAATGATATTTGTTCGAAATTTGATCGGGCGGTACATAAGTACAAAAGCCAGCCAAAGCAATTAACCTCTGTGGAGGCAAATATTCAATGTTCGCCAATAGCCAAGAGTATCTTTTTAGGTATCAGTCGATGTTCAGTGAAACGAAGTGTAACCTTCAAATTACAAAATGCAACGCTAGTTATACGGATCAAAGAGTCGCTGCGTAGTAATATTTTCGCTTGAGTCGTCAAGCTGATAAAGATAGTGCGGTTTATTTCATTATGTCTAATCTAAGTGGATCTTGCTGTTGTCTACGAGATGAAACTGCGTTCCTTGAGACTGCAAACTAAATATTGTGAGTGGACCTCCAATCAGACTGTAAACACACTAGAAAGAGGCTTGTGATATTGTTGAGACCTTTTTCTAGGAGTGAATACATTTATATTGATTTTTTTATAACCATTGTCCCTGCAGCTCAAAAGTTGATAGCCAAATATGGAAAAAAAGTCCAATTTTGGTGATAAACACGCAGCCCAAACTGTGACAGATAGGAAGCAGATTTTTTGAAACAAAATTTTTTGAGCTTAGAAGCGATTTGGGGAAATTCTCACTCCAAAAGGGTTGATCAAATTTTTTATGGCAACATTCTTATTTTTCATCCGATCGTTTTCAAACTTGGTTTGTGTACTCTATATAAGAAATAAATAAAATAGTTTTCCAGGATTTTGGAAATTTAGCTTGGGGCCCGAAACATTAGCGACGAGAAAATGAAGATTCTTTTTTTTTTTTATCCTGTCGGGTGCGTTGCAAAGCACACTAGGTTTTTCTGTAACGCGAGCGAAGCTGCGGATAAATGCTGCTAGTACTACAATAAGAACAAAACGTTTCAAATAATCGAAAAGCAAAACCAATTAAATCACGCGGTAACACACAAATCTGCATAAATAAGGAGAACGAAAAAATGTTTGACATATTTCTGATTCATAGGTAGTAAAAACGTTCTAACAGGCACTGTAGTATCTTGAAATACTATATAAATTGTTTGAAGTTTAGTTTATGCTAACTTTGTATAAAATGTCAGTTTTAATAAAATAAAACTTTACTTATACGAAACTATAGAACCAGACGGATGTCGTTTGTTCAAGATACAACAGGCACACGATCGAAAATCGGTCGCAAAAATTGTGGCGTTAAAAATTGTCAGTTCATATCAAAAGCTCTCCGAATTTAAGCTCCAAATCATCTGCAATTTTAAACCGTTGGCTTAGGATTATTTGCAACGAAAGGCCTGTTTTTTTTAAATAATTAGTATTTAGTGATATCATGGTTCCTTGACACCCTGGACAATCAAGCAATGATAATACTCCTACCGGATTTGAGATGATTATCAGCAGATCCCAATGGTTTTGTTTATTGCATCTCCTACCTTTTACTATGGCTTCCTACCCTTCTAACCTATTATAGCGTCATTTTGTTTTTTGCGAAGTTTCAATATTTTGATGAAGTTGCCCAATACTTGCTTTAAAGAGTGTAGTGTCAGTATTATGGTACCTAACGTGCATTTAATGTCTGCAAGAGACTATATCTCAAAGAATAGTAAGTCATCCCATTTGTGGCTATGTATTAGGAGTAGTAGTTGTAGAGACCCAATATTTCATAGTCGATTGCTTTATATTTTTCTATCAATTGACTTCTATTTTCCGTATTTTTATTTTATAAGTGCGACTTTATTTTCATTGTTTTACATTTTATATAGTCAAGTTTTGGCATCGCACAGTGCCGATACTACAGTAGTGTCTTGTTGAAACCAGATATGAGCAAGTTATTGGTGATCTGGTTCTCAATTCCGTTACCAGTTCCCCATTTGCAGCTTCAAAGGAATAAGGTTCTAAGTCATTTCGACCGGAAAACCACACTAAATAGTGACTCAATGTTGTTTCGAATAAATACATATTTTATGTATTGACGTTGACAATGGCATCGAGGTGGAAACGGGCTCATTCTTACAGAGTTAATTTTTTGCGAATTCAGGATAAAAAAAGTAAATAGTTGGCACAACAGGTCTGTATAGGCACCCTAGGCCTAGCTTCTCACAACCATTCGTTTGTAAGTTTTTTTTTTTACTTTTGGGACGAATAGAATTCAGGATACGACTTCAAAAATCCATTGCGGGATCGTCAAGTGCACTATTCTTCAAAATTTACTAACAGAAATTGGTCAAGGTCTGCTCCCAAGTTTAAGGCGTCGGTCATTGCCATAAGAAAAGTCCATCCGTAAAAACACAAAACTTTATTTGTACAAGCTTGAAATTTATAAAAAGCATTTTTTACAGTGCGAGCTAAAATCTACGGATCTAATTTTAAAAAATTACAATGGTAGTGTAATAAAACCCCGTGGAGCTTGTAAGTTTTTAGTTCAGTACAATAATATGCATGAATTTTTAGATGTTTATGTCATTGAGAAGGGTGGCCCGCCACTTCTGGGTCGTAATTGGATGCATGTGTTCAGGATAGGATTTAAAGAAATAAATTTTATAAAGGGTGAAACTAAAGACAAGGAATTGTTGCATGTATTGTCTAGATACTCGGATGTATTTGACGGAGGCTTAGGCACTTTTAATAAAAAACAAGTTTGTCTTCGCCTGAAGGAAAACGCTACTCCTAAATTTTTTAAACCTCGCCAACTTCCATTGGCAATTAAGGATAAGGTGGAGAAAGAAATTGCGAAATTAGTGAGGTTAGGAGTTCTAGAGCCAACAAACTTTAGTGAGTGGGGTACACCCATAGTACCGATACTAAAGAAATCGGGGGAGGTACGAATCTGTGGGGACTATAAGGTGACACTTAATCCCCAGCTTAAGGTTGAGCAGTACCCCCTACCTAAGATTGAGGAGTTGTTTTCGAAGCTCCATGGGGGGAAAGAGTTTTCCAAAATTGACCTTTCAATGGCTTATCAGCAGCTTGTACTCGAAAAAGAATCAAGGGATCTGACAACCATATCCACAACTAAAGGATTATTTAGGTATACACGGTTAGTGTATGGGGTAGCATCAGCACCAGCCATTTTCCAACGAACGATTGAATCTCTCCTCGCAGGCATTGAGGGCGTCGTAGCATTTATGGACGATGTGTTGGTGACAGCACCTAATAGGGCAGAACATTTAGTACGGTTAGAGTTAGTCCTTCGAAAAATCAAGGATGCTGGACTAAAGGTCAGCAAAGAAAAGTGTGATTTTTTTGCAGAATCAATAAATTATTTAGGTCATGTTATTGATCAACAGGGTTTACATACATGTCCAAAGAAGGTTGAAGCGATTTTGAAAACCCCAGAGCCTAAAAACATTCAAGAGTTGCAATCGTTTTTGGGGATTTTCAACTATTACCGGAAATTTGTAGCTAATGTTGCAACGGTCTGTTCACCACTGTACGAACTGCTTAAGAAAAATGTGAAATACGTATGGGGTATAGATGAACAAAATGCCTTTAGCAAAATAAAGGAGATGTTGTCTTCTCACACTATGCTTGCACATTACGATCCGAATGCAAGGATTAAATTAACAGTAGACGCAAGTCCTGTTGGATTGGGTGCAGTGTTAGCACACATTTATAGCAATGGTATTGAGAAACCCATATGCTATGCTTCACGAAAATTGTCACCATGCGAACAAAAATACTCGCAAATTGAGAGAGAAGCTCTAGCCATAGTGTTCGGTGTGAAAAGATTTCATCAATACGTATTTGGTAGACATTTCGTACTCGTTTCCGACAACAAGCCGCTTATTTCAATTTTTGGCCCTAAGAAGGGTATTCCTGCTATTACAGCAAACAGATTGCAACGTTATGCATTATTTCTTTCGGCATACCAATACGATGTTGAATATGTCACTAGTAAGAACAACGTAGCCGATTATTTTTCACGTCATCCAGTTGATAGTCCAGTAAAAAATAATAACAAAACTGAAGTTGATGACGTCTATGTGAACTATGTCAGTCAAGTAGGTATGATTCCGATGACTTTTGACGTCATTAAGGAACATACATTTTCAGATGCATCGTTGCAAAAGGTGCGACATTATATATTAAATGGTTGGCCAAAACATATTTCAGATGAAAGTTTGCGTCCATTTTTTGAAAAAAGAAATGAACTAAGTGTAGAGTTGGACTGCATTTTTTGGGGATACCGAATTGTAGTTCCAACCGCACTAAGAAAACAAATGCTGGACGTGCTTCATAAAACGCATTTAGGGATCGTTAAGATGAAGAGTATGGCAAGATCATACTTATGGTGGCCAGGTTTAGATAAGGACTTGGAGGGTATAGTGATGGTATGTGAAAATTGTTTAGCGTTTAAACCAAATCCACCACATAACGTGTTAGTAAACTGGAAGTGGCCAGAAATTCCATGGGCAAGGGTACATTTGGATTTCATGGGGCCAATGTTTAAACGAATGTTTCTCGTATTAGTAGATGCACATAGTAAGTGGATAGAGTGTGTAGATATGGGAAATGACATTACTAGTAGTCATACCATAAAAGAACTTCGTGAGATATTTGCCAGGTTTGGATTGCCTTCGGAGGTGGTAACAGACAACGGTTCATCTTTTGTATCTAGACAATTTCAAGACTTTTTAAAACTAAATGGCATTAAACATCTAAATACTCCAGTTGGTCACCCTGCCACAAACGGGCAGGCAGAAAATGGTGTCAAAATAATTAAACTCGCATTAAAAAAGGCATTACATACAAGCTCTGCACACAATGACTTACATAGAATTCTATTTAACTATCTTCTTGACTATCGGAACACAATTCATTGCACTACGGGTCAATCACCTGCTAAATTAATGTTTAATAGGCGTATTAGAACTAGGCTAGATTTAATAAATCCATTAATATTAACAAAAGAAAAAAAGGAAAACAAAATTGTTAAGAGAAAAGTAGAAAGCATGCAAATTAGACAAAAAAAATATTATAAAGGAAAACGTAACAAAACATTTAAGGTTGGAGATATAGTAATGGCAAGAGATTACTCTATAGCTGGAAAAGTGTCGTGGACCAAGGGTAGCATTATTCAGGTACTTGGCCAAAGATGCTTTTATGTGCTTGTAAATGGTAAAACTTGGAAAAGACACGTTAATCAATTAACTCTTTGTAAAAATAAAGAAAATGCGGACAATTATATTCCAGACACCTTAACTGATCCTTCTCTTAAAATTAATCTTTTTAGTGATTCAGAAACTGTAACACCCAATGCTAATTCTGTTAATGAAATTGCCAACAAGAGATATTCACTTCGAAGTTATTACAAGTAAACTTATAATTTCCTTGTTCATTTTTAATATTACTATGGAATGTTTATATAGAAGTATCATGCTCATGCATAATTTTAATTTGTAGAAATTTGTTAAATATTATATTATATGAATTATTGAATTAAAATTGTAATGCTGTAGAAAAGGCAAACTAGAGGGGACATTGTAGTAAGTTAAACTGCGAAGTGTAAATTTAAGACTTATGTACTAATTACATAATGACCGATCAGTTGCACTCAGTAGTAAAGTGTCAGTCTCTTCCGTACGCTCGTATAGTCCGCTAGTTCGCCTTTGCTACTTCGAATAGAATAATAATTAGTTATGAAGTTTAATTAAGAATTTGTTAATAAATATACCTAAAGTTAAACAAATTGGAACTTCGTCTTTTGTAACTAAGAATATTACAAGAACAAAACTGACACATTTAACCATAGCATATCATAGGAATTCAGTGGAATACTTCGTGAGACTGGTTGAGAAGTTGAACAGAAAAAGTTTTTCGTACGGAAAACTTCATAAATTCGTTTTCTAGAAAAGTTGTAGATCAATTGCTTATTTTTTTTTTAGATAAACTGACTTTTTAATTCCAAAGCGAAAAAACAAATTTTTTTTCGGTTGCATTTTACTGATAGCTACAGTGGCCGGCATAAGTATTTTGACAAAACTAAAGTTAATTCTGCTCATAATTTGAAACTTACTTCATGTAAATTTTGGCATCAATGGAAAGGTCTTTTAAATTCCGTTTGAATGATACAAAACTTTCCTTAACCCATTAAGTACCCATTTAAAAATTTTAGAATTTAGAATTTTTGTTAGGGTCTACTTTTTTACTTTTTTCTTCGGTCTCAAACAAAAAATGTTTTGATGCAAAAAGTTTTTCTAAACAATTCTAATAGTGACTGCAAAATATTTTTTTTCAAAAATCTCTTCGCTAATATTTTTTATGATTTTTTTTGAAAATTGCTAAAAGTGACTAACCCTTTTTCCTCCTTTTCATACAAAATTTTTCTGAGATCATCCCATTCAAAAAATCATAAAAAATATTAGCGAAGAGATTTTTGAAAAAAAAAAAAAAAAAAAAAAAAATTTCTGTCGCTATTAGAATTGTTTGAAGAAACTTTTTGCATCAAAACATTTTTTTTTTTGGAACCGAGGAAAAAAGTCAAAAAAGTAGACTTTTACAAAAGTTCCAAATTTTCAATAGGTACTTAATGGGTTAAGGAAAGTTTTGTATCATTCAAACGGAATTTAAATGACCTTTCCATTGATGCCAAAATTTACATGAAGTAAGTTTCAAATTATGAGCAGAATTAACTTTAATTTTGTCAGAATACTTATGCCGGCCTTTGCATAAACGGGGCCTAAGCGAGGTACGTTGTTGCTTCAGTACTACTATTCAAATTTGGAATATTTGTCAGATCAAATAAAATTGTTTACCGCTTGGAAACACAGAAGTTGGCTGGTTGTATATTCTGCAAACCCACTACATAGTAATCAGTGGCTCCATGAAATAAGGCCCCAATGCAAAAATCTAGAAAAAATGCTCCTAAAAATTAAATAATAAGCGACCACAAGGTTTGATAGTCGGATTGGGGTGATTTTTCATTATTTTGGGGGCGTTTTTTAATGGAGCCGCCGCCGCTAACAGTAAACAGTTTGTAGTAAATTCCAAACAAAATGTTATTGTGCTCATTTACAATATGAGGAGCCCACCTAATATCTTTGACTATGATATGATCAACCCCCACAGGGTACCCAGTTAAACCAAATAAAACATAAAACAATTGTTCGATATTATTTCAACAACACAGAACAAATAAATTGTAATTTCTATTTCTATTTAAAGACACACGCTCCATTTAGTTTTTTTTACGACTCTGATACCAATAAAATCCTTTCTGCATCTGAACCAAACTCCTGTTGGACATCAAACAACACAACACCTTGGTCGGTAGCTAGCCACATAAAACGAAAGAACAATAAAATATAAAATAACTAATCGGTCATCTTTGACGTCATTCGCCGCAACAGACATAGGAAAAACCGTCCGTCCAACCAATGCACCAATCCATCGCAACATGTATATAGCACCTGCTATAACAAGGGACTCGTATCTGAAATAGATTTTAGATCCAATTTTACACACACTGCGCACAGTTGGTGCGGTTCTCTTTTCGGATTGCGTGCACACGCGTATTTTTAAATTTAAATTCACTTAATTTATATTGAGAACATGTGTGACGCACGTTTACTCTCAATGATTGCCGCAACAATGAATTAAAATTAACTTTAAAACAAAAAAAAGAGACCTTTTGGGATTAATTAAGCGTTCAGCCTTAATGCGTTCAAAAACAAATTTAAACTCAAGTTCTTTTCTCATTTAAATTTAAGTTGAATTTATGTGTTTTTAAAACATTGTCAGTTGCGTTGAAAGGCCTTACCGTGTGTACAGATTACGCAAGTTCAAGGAAGCATCTACCTACCTCATTCCATCATCGATCCCATGATTGATCGAAAAGTACAATCATTGGGTCCGGTCGCCCGACAGTCTGGACGCTCTCCAAAAAAAGTAGTCAGTTGTTCATTGTGGTTTTTCAATGACCATCGAAAATGATTTTATTTCAAATGGTTAGCCAATATATATTTGATATATTTGACGCTGTTTCTATCAGCCTTTTCTGATCTTCACTCAAATTCGACAGCGCGTAACGGTTTTATGATGCAAGACTGTGTAAATTAGTTTTTGGCAAGCCATTTGATTAGGAAAAAAAAATATTGCCTTGCTACCACAGCGCTCAAAATTTTGAAAAGCTTTTGTTGCGAAATGACACTGACAGTAAATTAAAAAGAAAGAAAAATTCATAAAACAAATTTTATTTAGAAGTGGGATTAGCTATGGTCTGAGATTTTATTTTCAGATTCTTGTCGGTGGATGCGGTCATATAACATAGAATTTTATGGTTTCACTTTTCGGGAGGATTTTCGTGCAACATTTTAGATTCGCCCGTTATCTATCTGCTGCTATAATAAATTTTATGGTTTGTCTTTATTACGGGAGGCCTAATGAAGATCCCTTTAATCTGCACTTTGTTCACAAATGGAAGCATTAAATAAAATAAAATTCAAAAGTCACTGTTTATCGCAGATAAAAACAAAATTTCTGAATTGGAGCTTAAATAAAAAAGTTGAAGGCGGGATATTGAACTACCATGGTTTGGGCACACTCGTCTAAATGTATGGACGAATTTTGTTCTAACATTAATTTTTTTTTAATCTTTAATGAAAGTTGCTCTTGAGCGGTATTTTTTGGATTTTTAAAAAATTCTAGTTTTAGAGTTTCAAAGTTTGTGTAAGAGTGGCAAATGTAAAAAACATATTATTTGTTCTTGCTTGCGAGTTTTCTTTTGGTGATATCACCTCTTACATACTTGATGTATGTACCTATACTATATCTCATTTATGAATGCGGCACAGATTTTTTAAAGTATCTGAAAAAGAACGTGCAAAATAGTCCAGACGTTTGTGACAAAAGTGGTGGTTGTCATCAGATGTAAAGTAAAGAAGTGTAGGTCCGAAGTAGTTTTAACTTCTTTTATGGAAATATATAATATCTGATAATGCTGGATTCTGTTCGGTTCGAACTATCGAGTATATAAATTTCCTGCAGAAAAACTTGTCATGCTGGGAATAAAAAAGAGGAAAATCACAATACGTACGGATGGAACTATGTAGTCATTTTTCAACAGAGCTTTAAATATGAACAGCTATAAACCATTGATACTTACTTAACGCGCTCCCGGCCCGTGAAGAGTTTCTGCCTAAGACACTGCAGCCTTACATTCTCTGCGATTCCGAGCGCGGAAGCAGCTGTATCATGCGCGATAGATTGGTCATTGAAACAGACGTTATTCCTTGTCGTCTCGAACCACGGGAGATGGGATTCAAAAATATTTTTAGTTGTTGGGTTTATTGTCCATTATCTTGATGTGATTTTGGACTACATCCACATCATACTCTCTTTGAACACAAGAACAACCATTTTTCTTTTAAAGGAGCCAAGATTCTTACTTACTTATTTAGATGGCGCTACATTCCGGGGTGGACCTGGGCCTCAACCAACATGCCTTTCCAGTTAGACCGATCTTTGGTCAACCGCCTCCAAGTTGGTTGAGGTCCCCTTAAAATTGTGCGCGCCACTTAACTCGAGGTCTTCCTCTACTGCGTTGTCCCTCCAGGTTGGAATCGAAGAATCTTCGGGCCGGATCGTTGGTGTCCATTCGATCTGCATTTCGATGTCGCTGTAAAGCTCGTAGATTTCGCTTTTAAATCTCCTCCACCAAAGCCCGTCAACGCAAATGGGACCGAAAATCACTCGAAGAATTTTGCATGCGATGCGACCAAGGAGATCCTTATCCGCCCTTGTTAAAGTCCATGTTTCTGCGCCATAGAGCAGGACTAGGATGATAAGGGCCGAATAGATTTGAATAATTGGTTAAGGTATTAAACCACATTAACAATGAAGTTTCCTAAGGAGGGCTATTTCGTATTATTGTTGACATGATAAAAATGCCATTGTTCACGCGTGGTCCCTCACATTATCATATTTGTTGCTTGCTTTCTGACAAGCTTAACATACTCACCATAAAGCCACTGAACCATAATGCAGTGCATAAAGAAAATGTATGTTAAATATTTACTCGGCACACTTGACCACGTAAACACCATTAACAATGTTTACAACTTTTGGTGTTAAACGCTTCTACCCCAATTTCCTTAAAACACAATCACGTTGTCATTCTCAATCATCGCGCATACAGCTAACCTCTGCTATTTTGACTAACCCGCCCACATTGACCTTTTCCGTTTACATTGATCCAATAAACGAAACGCATTTTTCGCCACCTCAAGGATCAACACATCATCGTAAAATTGATGGCCTCTGCCGCAGGTGTGGTGTGCCATGTCAAACAAACCATTTACAGCATTTATTTATTTACATCCCAAAGCACTTTTTTGAAATGTATACCGCAAGGAAAATCAAAATCCTATTTTAAATAGATGTTTCACCGGAAAAAGAAAACCCCGCCCGTGATTCACACGCGAGTATGGAATGGACTCAAAGGTAAACTCAGCGATATACAGCAAAACATTGCAATAAAATACGGAAGGATTGGCCAATTTATCGATATGTTTATCGAGTTTGGATTTCGGTTTCCTCCTTCCTCTGAAAGGCATACGCATTTGGCGTGTTCTTTTTGCAAGTATCAACGTCTGACTATAACACAGCCGTAAACGGTTTCTATCTTCTGTTTTTGTCCGGTGTTTCGTTTAGTCGAAAACAACAAATTCGGCGAAAAATCCATTTAAGATACGTTTCCACGGAATATCGATATTTTGCAACAAAACAGATACGATTCACTGGAAAAGGTGTAAATTGCAAAATTGACTTGTTCAAGTGTTTGCGCATTAGCCAATCGGCAATCGCGAAAGTAATAAATCTAAAAATACCCTCCAGAGGAGGATGATGACTTCCGCGCCATGTAACATTTAGTAAAGTTTTCAAATCTAATTATTCTCTTGAGAATATTTTTAAAAATTTCCAAATTACCACCCACCTCTCTGTTCTAAAAATATCCTCTCTGTGGTTGTAATTTGCCAAAAGTAGACATGCTCGACTGCAAGTGCACTTGGGAAAGCAATTCTGCCCCTAAATCAGAGCGTCATAAATTGAAGTCAATAGCTGGTTTCCCCTTTTGAGATAACGTGTGACCGTCTAGACCCTGGGCGGGGGCACAGGCTAAACGAAAATAGATAGCAAATTCGCGTTTTAAATTTGGCGTTTGTCACACGCCCTCATCTTGTACATTTTTTTTTTCCGTCGTATATTCTAGACGCCACCGTCGTCGTTGTCGCACCGACACATTAGTGATTTGGACTAGTGCCAAAATAAATAATATGACCTGATGATTATTTTTATGATTTCTGATTTCATGCTGCTGAAGAGTATTTCATTTATTTCGTTGTATTTCTTTTTTGGTTTTGGGGTGTTAGAGCCTTTCGTGCGGAAGGACAACTATTTGTATGTGTGGGTGAATATTTTTAGTGACGCTGTTGAAATGATGACGCAGTGGTTTTTCGATCACGATGTTAAATTGTAGTTGCGCAAACACTTTTGAGTCGCATTTAGAAAATCGAATTTGTTCATTATATTCGTCCCGACAAGTGTTTCTTTTTATCGCAAAAAAAAGATACAAGGAATATGTTTTCTACAGAGTGCAAAAATATTAATATTTTAGTACGAATGTGTGCATTGTCGTGTGAATTTTGGATACTGGCCAATTTTGAACGTGTATTTACGAGTAGAAGACATTGAAGTATTTTTGGGATGTTATTTTATATAATTTTTTTTTTAAACAATTTGTTTGTGCGTTTTTGCAAAACATTGAACCAAAGACAGTTGAGTGGACAAAGTTCTAAAATGTGCGACTCAGACGTGGAAGACAACATGAATATTTGTTAAGTCAATCTGTACATTGTTGAGCAGTGGTCGCCAATGAATAATCCACTTTAAATTAGTACTAATTTGTATTCAATAAATAACTGTCCCACAATGAAATGAGATGAGATCTATTTTTGGGGAAATTACTAAATTGGAGTTAGTAACCGTTAGGAGCATCACAAGGTATTAAAAACTTATAAGCGAATCGGGTATGTTGGGCATAATTTTCTTCATAAGAGACAATGTGGTATTTTGACGGTAGGTAATAAGTAGGTATTAATTTTCCTAAGGTGCATTTTAAATATTCCAAAAACTTATAAATAAATGCAATGGAAAGTCCAAACTAAATCGTTAATTTTAGGAACTGTCCGGTGTCCATTTTGGAAAAGAAAATCGAATTCACTTATTCATTTTGATTTTGATCGCTCTCTACAGTATGGGATGAGCTGGGCCTCAACCAACATGCCTCTCTAGCTAACATGGCCTCCAAGGAATCCATTATAATTTAAGAAATTTCGACTTTTTGCATTCTACCTTCTAGAAATCTTTGAAACCTCTTTTGATATAAATAATATGTATGCATGTACGTACTCAATGAGTTAAAACCTTCAGGATCGTTAAAAACCAAAATTTAAAAAAAAAATAATAATTATGTGGGAAGCCATGGCTTCGTGCAATATTTGTTGGATTACCAAGTGAGAGCCGCAGGTCTTACGACCGAAATTTTATTTTATATGAAATCAGTCTTACATTCGATGAATATTTCTTTTAGAGATCAGTATTTTTTTTTTTTTATAATTTGTGCGAATATAAGATGCTGAACATAAGATGCTAAATATAATATTCTGAATGTTAGCTCTTCTTATTTCCTTCAACCGAGGGGCGTAACTAGATATTTCCTTTGGGCCACTGCTTTTATTAAAACTTAAGACTGCTGATCTGCACGTTGTTCTTAATCTTCCAAACCTGTTATACACATTTATAATTGCATTCGAAGGTCCGCTTCGTTTTCATTTAGTTTTTTTTTTAGCGTGTGATCACAGCAGCGCCATTTACTCTGCCTTTTGATAGTCAACAGCTTCCGACTCGTTTTACTCCACAATTCCTGGTTGGATCTCATTTGCCAATCAGTCTTTAGGATGACATGGACTCACAACCGACTTAAATTTTCTCGTAACATATGCCAAGACTTTCGAGGTTTTACATATGTACATAAAATAATACGGAATTCACGTTGTCCCCGAAGGTTCCAACTTAGTGTATAACGAGGTTTTCCAGGCAGACAAACAAGTGTACAGTCAGGCAAACAATCGAAAAAGCAGACATTCTGACAAATGTCTGTATGGCTTTCACAAAAACAGATTAGTTAAGTGTCTATCGTTTTAAAAAAATTATCATCACGAAATGAATAAATATCTCTATAAGGCCAATGGATATGACAACACATATGTGCATTCACAAAAAGAATACTAATCAATTCGGACAAGTTTATATTGTGTTTTATTATTTTCAATTAGGTTCTAAAAATCCTGTCCAAAAGGTCCACGAATCGCTGAAAAAAACTTATGATTTAAAACCATTCATATATTTTTACCAACAATAAACTGTTCTTAATTTAGATTCAGAAAACCTCAGCTGATGACGTTCTGAAATAGAGACAGCTCCACGAAATTATTTTCAAAAATGCACTTGCAATCGAATGCGTTTATTTTTGGCAAATTAAAACCATGTCGATGGTATTTTTAGATCAACTGAACTAATAGCGATGATAGAGCAAGGGGGCGCGTTCATCAGGTGTTAGTTTTTAAGTTGGTCAGCAAAATGAGCTATGCATTTTAAAATGTATAAATTGCTACCTCAAAGCGTATAATATTGCATTAGACAGACACAATTTTTAAACATATTGCTACAAAACAATTAAAAAAATGTTTGTAGAAGCTGCATGTATAAATGTCTTGACGACTTTACAATACAGATATTGGAAGAGTTTTACACGATACATTAGAAATTTAACCTGATCGTACTAATATCTTCAATTTATTATGTCTCACACTCTGGGTGGACCAGAAAGATGAATGTTAACTCAAAATACTCGGCGAAGTATTGCCCAATAATTAGAAGCATTTATTGACTTGACCGACATAGATTTATGAGTATAATGGCATGTTGAGCGTAGTAAGGTCGAAATAGAAATGTTTCACCCCTTTTTCGAACCCTTATAGAACGAATTTTGGAAATCTATGAATGAGGCATGTAATAATTTTGACTTATCTATCAACATACAAGCTTTCAAGTTCATACGGCTAATGGTTCGTGAGGCCCCTCCTACTCCCCGAAACCCCTTTACTCGTCAACATTTCTCACCCACCCTACGGCCTTATTGGGCCACACATCTATAAATCAGAGAAAAAATAATGAAAATCGGACGAATGGTTCTTGAGTTGTGGAGGGACGAACTCTGGGACGTTGCATTTTATATAGTAGTATGGATGGATAGTATGGATAGGCCATGCCATACCACACATTCCTTTTTCGCTTGCGCTTGATTAATGCTATCATATTAAGCGCAATTACCTTGATAATATCAGTAGCTGCGTTTGATATTTTAAGACATACAAAAATTCCCACATGTGATTTAAGGAAATAAACAATTTGTAGAACAATCAGTAGATACGCAAATATTCTAAAGTCACACGGTTCTCTTTGTTTTCTTACGAAATTGTGTTACTGATTTAATCACAAAAATGTCGGTTATCACAATGTGCTACATTATTTGTTTATAATTTTTGCAATTGTTATTTTGTTTTGAAAAACAGGGAATAAAACTCCCACCGTTAATTGATGGCAATCTAATTGATTAAGCTCTAAATAAAAAAAGAGATATCTTTGTCAAACTCTTATGATTATTGTTATTTTAACAAACATTCTATGTAATGATATCCGAATTTAGAACATTTTTTTTATATAATTTTCTTTAAAAGTTTTACTCTTATCGTTTTTAAATAATAAATAAATTTTATTTTATTAAACTTTCAGACGCTCCCAATGATGTCATTTACATGGTTTGTGGAGTTGTCATTGCTATGCTATTGGTTGGACTTATTATAGTATTAGTTGCTGTAACAATAAAGTAAGTACCTTTTTCAATTTATTATCACCCGATATTATGTATAATCGTAGATAAAATACCTACAATATTCCCACGTTCGAAACACAATCGTGGGAACTAAACCACAAGGTTCACAGTTCAGTCAGTCGCAAATGGTAAGTGGCGTCTAATACGCAAAATAAATCTTGCTGTTCTTTATTTGTAATACCTAGTATATAGTGCTACGCAATTTGTATAGATAATAATGTAGAAGGGTTCGATTTATTACAAGAGCTAATGTATTCTCGTGTTATTTCGATGCGTCATTTCGGTATGCAAAATCTATACGAGGCTTATTCGAAATGCTCTGTTTAATTAAAAGATCATTCGCCCCCCCCGACTAGACTTCTAGAGAGCTGGTGGGTTTTTTTTAGAGAAGGCAAATATTACCAATTCATGTGACAATAAAAACAAATTTAAAGGTCAGATACTCGGGCCGGGGGTAAGAAATAGTCAATTTGGATCCAGAAGCGCGCTGGCTTGATTGTTTAGCGAAGCACGCGCCTTAGTTTTTATTGCGTTTGTGCTGCAAATGGTAATAAGTTTGCTAACAGTATAATATTTAATTAGGCGGTTCCTTGCAACCATAAGCCTAAGTCACTATTGGGGGTTGATCATGAAAAATCAATAGTCGTGTATGAATAGCGATTTCACCGCCAGATAACGAAGGAGGTGTGTGTTTATAGCTCATGGAATCGTTCTGATGGATATCATAGTAGAATTAATAGATAAGAAAATAAAGGAGCTCTGACAAAAGTGTGGGTATAGCCTGTTCGCCATGTCAACTATAGGCAACTTGTTAACCGTAGAGAGTACTAATTATGTTTACATAGCAAATTGTGTTTAGAATTATTGAGTTATTTATGCGAACTTGTGATAGCCATTAGGAAATGTGTGCATTGGTAAATATAGAAATATTGTTTTGAATTTGCAATCGCAATTTAATCCATTTTACGAAAGTGTTTTAGGTATATGTATAATGTATATACTACGTATCGTTGGGTATCAGATTACGGTTCTTTTTACCTATGAGCTTCATCCACATCCACATCTATTAGCTGCTTTTCTCCTAAGAAAATGTGTGGAGAGTTTAGGTTCAGGCCTCTGTATTCACATGAATTCGGCACAAATTGTCGGGATAGTTCTCAATATGCCCCTAGAAGAACTAAATATCAGATCAGCCAGTCATACCGACTGGCAGATCAGTGCAGTGTTTTCCAGGCAGAGATCTACGCGATTAAGAAAGCAGCTCAAACTGTCTTAGCGAGGGAACTACCAGCAATGGAAATTACCTGCTGCATGGACACTGGACATCCAAGCAGCACTTAAAGCGATTAACTCCAATCTGATAAACTCCAAATCCATAATTCAGTGCCTCGCGGCATTGAGAGCATTAAACCATCACACAGTAATACTGTGCTGGGTTCGTGGACATGTGTATCTAAACGGAACGAATAACCAGATGAACTGGCCAGATGCGGCTCTAAAATGGAAGTACTATTAGCTGACAGACTGGTACTACCAGCTTTCAACGCAAATAAGGACGTCATTGACAATGTCACATTAATATTACTATAACTCGTAGCTTATGGCCTGCAATTGACACTAAAAGGTCAAAGATCCTAACATCTTTTGATAGAAACCAAATCCGAATGTTCGTCGGGTAATAACCGGACACTGTATCATTGGAAACATGGCCAAAAGACTAGGTATCTTTACAAATGACTTCTACAGAACTTGCAGAGATGAAGGGGAAATATAATCTGTGGAACATCTCCCCTGTCACTGCCCAGCCCTCCAAAAACGCCGCTACTCTTGGCGTACCCGGCTTGGAAGATCGATCAACGATTTTTTCAGATTTAAAAAAATTCACCAACAGATCCGAATGGTTTTTTTAGATGCATGCAGCATGTCCTATCATGTACTACAAAAGAGTAATCACAATGTTCCTCAATGGCTTCTGGGTGAAAATTGCATATATTGCAAACTGCCGCTCTAACCTATCCTAACCTACACAACTCAACTCTCAGTCAAAGCCTCTTCACTGGTGGGAAGCCCATCGGCTACCTGGTTATGACACATGTGCACGTGTTTTTTGACATATTTAAGAAGCCGTGTTATAGATATTTCAATCAGCTCAGTATTTTAAGCTCATAAAATTCGTTCAGGATGATGATATTGATCCCAAATTGGCAGCAATATGTAATCCTTCTTTCTAACAATGCAGAGCATTCGAAAAAGTGTGCTTACATTTCCTTTTCCTCTTTTAGAACTATCTAAGGGTCCTAGGTATTTTTTAATTCCAAGTTCCTTCAGATCGTCTAGCATCTACCTGATCCTTGAGGGCTGGGAATTCCCATATTAACTGACGGATAGATTATGTCGCTTTAACATCCATTGGACGGAGTTCTCTCATATGCCTGCTTGTTTCGAGATTGGTCCGATATAGATTTGTTTCACTAATGGCATTTTCGAATCTTTACAAGTTCATCTGCTTCATCGTATCCCGAAATACAAGTTCATCACGCCTGACTCTATCGTTTTTCAGGTTCCTTTCCCATAGGGACCAAACGGACGCTACGATGTCCGTCCGAACCCACTAGCCAATTTCGTACCTAGGTCTATCAAATCAAAGAACAACCGACACACTAACGTTCTCAAGACACCAACTCTGTCCAAGTACGGAATTTTCCATGCGCGAGTGATACTCGCACTTGGCCGGTTTTTTAAGTCTGCTAGCTGTCAGCAGTACTATTATCTGAGCAGCCATGTTGTCTATCAGTGCTTAGGCAAAGTTTTCTACGACATTTTTTTGCGGATGTTCACACGCACCAGTCAATATCCTCTTTAATCTTCTTCGCCTCGAAAAGTGGACAAGCCTAGTCAGATGGACATATAACTGACGCCATATGCTATTTGTTCATAAAGTTCTTGTTGTATAGTAATTTTATTTAAATTTTCTTTTTATTCTTAAGTTGGATTGTTGCCAATTGTTCCCAAAATGTCTTCTTGAAACTTCAATCTGTAATGAATAATGACTAATGACGATCAATAAGTCAGGAGTTTCTTAAAGTCGTACATACAAAAAATCACTTTCAGATTGATTTCAACGATAGAGAAAGTTGTCCCCAGAGACACTGTAGCCTTAATTGCTAACAATAGCCAGTATTCTATGAATTCGAAGCACCACAAGTACCCTACTAAAGGTCAGCAAATGAGCACAGTCTGTCATTATACACGCTGCGCATATCGAAATGATTAAGTGGCAGCAAAACTTATACGTGTGACTACTAAATTATCATTATCTCATATCGCTTTCAATAACTTATAACTTATACCGAAATCGTTAATTTACAACTTTACCCATTCATAAATCACTATTATAAAAAAATTGGTTATCTAATTTTCGCCTCTATACTGCAATACACTCGGGCGTATACGTGATATTTTATGCAAAAAATGAATTTGCTGAACTTACTTTCACAAACTGCTTTTCTTTCGTGCGCATTATATGCAAATGTATCTCCGCATTATAATAATTTCAAATCAATCACCTTGCACTTACTTTAGGTATATTATAATGCGGAAAATTGCCGCCTTCCAATCGACACACTATGATTTATTATCTATCATTATGTACTGGTGATCATGATGTAGAAAATATCTAATGGCGTAGTTTTCTCCAGCAATTGAGATTTTATTTCTTACATTGAACTTAACTTTTGTTTAACTAAATTGTGTTTTATTTTTATTTTTGGTGTGTTCTTAATAGTTGTTGTTCGAGCATTTGTTTATAAAAAAAAAAAAACGATTAAAGCTCAACAATAAAAATAGACCACAATTAGCATTTAAAAATAGAAATGTACTATAAAAACTAGACAGCAGTTTCGCACGCTACCTACATGACCTATTCATTAAAGTCTGTATCCCTGTGGAGTTAAAATGTTTTAAGCTAAGTAGATTGTCTTCTCGCGCGTGCAATGAAAACTTGTTAACTCACCACGTGTTGGGGAACACACCCTCATAGTCGTAATAAACCTGACATCGCAAGAAAAAATTCCGAAGATATACGAACATTTAAAATCGCATTAATAAGATTCACAAAGGATTTATGCAAAATAAATCTGCCAGTAGAAAACGGATAAACATAGTTCCATAATAAAATTAATATCATAGCTGCTATCATAAAAGTAGAATGTTGTTCTTTTTTTTTGGGGAATTGATCAGCAATAGTCGCAAAACAGCTGCGACAATAAAGAAGAGTATAAATTGCCTATCGCTTAAATAAAAATACAGACGTGGCAATAAAAAAAATTATGTTATTATTGTTTTATTGGTAGATATAGATAAAACCGCAAAAAAAAACATAGAAAGACATTGATAAATTTAGAACATTCGTCTGGATCGAATGGAAAATAATGAATCATGATAGGCCCCCTAAAAAAATGAACAGAAAACAAATTCATATCCAACGTAAGCTTTCTTCTGATGAGTAAGTAAGTGGAAAACATGACGTGGATACTTTTGTATATACCTAATTAATTTGAGAAAATAAAACGTTTTCAATTTTATCATCGCATCAAAATTAATCATATTGGTCAGACTCTGAATAGATCAACGAGGATATACGTTCCACAAGAGCTGTCATTTTAAATCACAGAAAATAGTAAAGTGTTTATAAAAAGTGGTCACATTTTTATTTGAATCTAAAGTACAAACTCTGAAGTTAGTAATGGAAAACCATATCAGCCTCTATTTCGTCAAATCACATGCTCTGTAAAGTTGGCACGCAATAGACCAATCGCGTAGAATGGGGCGCCGCCTGTCCTAAAAATAAACGTCGTCCATAGCAACAAATCCAGTAAAGAAAGAAAACAGTACTCAACATCGTTTTGGTAAAGCAATCCATTGACTAAACCGTTGCATCATCAACATTTGTGAAGAAAAAAATTCAAAAACATTGTGCGAGTATGTTCGATCCTCCTATTTTTCACTCATCAAAATTCATCGCAAAAATAGTTGAATATTGACAACTAAATCATAAAAAATATTACCGAATAGATTTTTGAAAAAAAATGTTTGCAGTCACTATTAGAATTGTTTAGAAGAACTTTTTGCATCAAAACATTTTTTGTTTGAGATCGAGGAAAAAAGTAAAAAAAAGTAGATTTTCACAAAAATTCTAAATTTTCAATGGGTTAAGGAAATTTTTGTATCATTCAAACGGAATTTAAATGACTTTTCCATTGATGACAAAATTGACATGAAGTAAGTTCAAATTATGAGTAGAATTAACTTTAATTTTGTCTAAATACTTATGCCGACTAGTGCATTCTATCTTGCAGGCTTTATTCATTTTGATGCATCTGTTAAAGGGGTTGGGTTTCTTCTCTCTCTGGATTTGCCCATATTATGGTTGTAGGTTTCGAATTACCTCATGAGTCATGAGCAGCCGTTCTGCGTAGAATGTCGCAGCTGTGGCTAAAGATTTCGCACAGGACCTGGGGGTATCGACCAGAAGACGTAATTAAACATCAATCGGCGGTCTTTAAATAATTTTTATTGAAATACTGTGAGATGTTCTCTATAAAGTGTAGACAGTGCACCAGCTGTTGGCTACCACCAAGCCCATATGCTGCAGCCGTTCTAAATCACGACCACGAGGGATACAACTTTGCATTGGAAATCGTGAACGACGAGACCCATTTCCGTCTCCGTGGATATGTGAAAAGCAAAATTGTAGTTTCTGGGGCACCGAAAATCCTCGTTTAATCCACAAAGAGACATTACACCCACTAGACGAGTCGGCAGGAATTTTTTCCCCAAACGACACTGTAGATGGCAAGCACTACAGAGCCATGAACTTTCTCCTTTCTTAATTGGATGAATTTGGATATTTGGATGATTTGGATGGTTGTTCCAACATCATGGAGCAACGGCGCATACTGCACTATAACCATAATCGAAATGATGAGAGGTGCATTTCCAGGTCGCCTGATCTCTCGTTTTGACGATTTGCACTGGCCGGCAAGATCGCCTGATTTAGCCGTCCTAAACTTTTTTTTTGTGGGATTTTTTGAAGTCACGAGTCTATGTCAACAAACACTTCAAACCCTTGAAGTCCTCAAAGATAATATAGATTCATTCTTTTTTTACAAACAGTTCTCTCAAGAGTAATGGAAAATGTCATAAATCGGCTCCGAATGGTCATCAATTCTTTCGACGGTCACTTAGTGGATAACATTTTCTCGATTTAATAAAAAGTCCAAGCATTAAATAAACATAATTCGAAAGCAGAAGCAAAGTTTTTCATTCATAAAAAAATTACAGCCAAAGTACATGGGGTGACAACTTTTGTGGAATAATTCGTCACGTCACCTGTACTATTGATTGAATTTCTTAGAAAACACAATCCTTTTGAGTCATGCTCAGCCATTATAATTATAAAATAATTTTGGAATATATTTAATACGACTTAATGAATTTCCATTCGTGTCAAAAATTGAGAATCTCACAAAACGAATGGTTCTTTAGAGAATTTTTTTTTTTTAATTTAATTTTTTTTTTTGTTGTTTTAATGAACTCCCCGATTACGGCCTTTTCCCCCAGTCAGGAAGTGAACCTTCACTTCAATTCATTTTCGATTCTCCAAGCGACTACCACTTCCACCAATAACAGAGAGGTTGGCAATCGTAATGAATTTTTATTGTTGCTTAAAATTTGTCTTCCGGGGGTTGAACCTAAGGACCCTCGCTTAGTAGTTACCATTGAGCCAGTACGTCCATCGGCTCTATCTATTCTCTTATATTGTACGTGAATGATTGGTTCACTGTTTCAGCGGTTATATCCCGCCCTTTCTGCTTTGTATAGATGAAAAAAAGTTGCTTCATATAAAGAATCTTAAATAGCGAATAAGAGATAGTCGGATATTTTGGGGATGCTTGAAAATTAAAAAATCCTCCGTTTTCAAAGTGTATCTTATTCCTACATAATACTTTCGGGCTCTCCGTAGGCGATCGCATGAACCTAAAAGAGTCAAACTGATCAGCCCTAACTATAACCAGAACTGGTTCATATTGTCATGTCCAACAGCTCAGGCTGATCGAAATTAATAAAGAATATAATATTAAATGTCAAGCTGATATAAACAACAAATTTGCTTAAAGTAGTATCTAATAACCGAGTGGTGTAGCTAACAAACGAACTAGTTCGGAAATGCGCCCTAACAAGTAAAATAGGCGAACTTATTCAAAATGGCCATTGTTTAATTATCTGCCAATCGAGTTTGTATTTCAGAATGTTATAGTTTAACGATCGATTAAGTTAACTGTAACAATTTTATATTAGTAACTTGTTTAGCAAATCTGAGTAAAGTGGGCTTCTGTTTGGCAACCAGATGATTGGGATCATTTTATAAAAGTCAGTTTATTTAACTCTTTTGTGACTGATAAAAAAATTTGGCTCTTTGTACCTACAATCGCAACACAGCACTGCCTATATTCAGAACATTCGACATTTACTGTCGTTATCACAAACAGCAATGACTTACCAAATTAATAAATCGACCGATGAATGGCGATTCACAGCTATCGCAATCGACACCGGGTCTACCTGTTGAGGTTTTCGATGCGCAATATAACTGGAGGCAAAAGTAAAATGGTTCGCTGGGACCATGGATGAAGTAAACAGTCCCAAATCGTTGTGACAATATACAGAACCATTCGTTGGATAGACTTTTTCCCTAATTACAAACGCTTGTTGAGAAACTCTATTACTTAGCTACTATAGTGCTTGCGACAACTTGGCAATTGACACCAATATTAATTCTTTGAGTCATATAGATCCCACCCTTTTAAGCAGTTGAATTACATTATGGCCTCTATTTTCTACACCCACATTTTACACGATTCTGAGTTCTGACGTCAAACTAAGCAGATAAGTTGAGCAATTTTTAAATTTGCTGTCGTGCCCTACCCGAAACACTGTAAAAAATTTTCCTATCACAAAATAACACTGAATCATTGAGGAAATCGCCTTGAATTTGCCCATAACGGCAACGGCGCGGCGCGGCGCAACAGCATGTCGATCTTAAGTGGGTGTCGCGCAGACTGATGCAACAAAACGTGTTTCGCAACAATTTTTGTTTCAAGTAATTCTGTTGAGTGGAAACCATGTAAAGTACCGATTAGGATGGAATCGAGAGCAAATTAATTATTGTTAAATTTACAGCTTTAAGTGGCTATGTAAATTTGTTCTGCCCAAGTGTTGAAGGTTGGTATGTGTGCACTCGTAGCTGTTGGAGTAGGACAATGACTTGCTATGAGGTTTAGATAGTACTTGATGTTGTTATTAATGCTCTATGTAGGAATGAAGGAAAGGTGATATGGATATCGAGCTCAAAAGCATTCCTCTGTCACTACCTATGAGCCGAATGTAACACTTACTGGATATGAGGTGTGTTTAATTGGAAATTATCCGTTGAACAATATTACAAGAGTGCTAGTTTGCTTGTATGACATGTTGCCATTTATGCTTTCGCGTGAAATGCATTTTACTCACAGTTGGAGTGGGTGTTCCTGTTCACTATTCAGTGTCCACAGTTGGACACTGGACTAATAATTCGTTAATTACATAATATAATTAACGCTGAAAGGTTGAAATGTTCTTTTTCTGTATTGCTTATCTGAAGCTCTTTGATAAGATCGTACCAATTGCCAATTATGTATTCGGTTTTGCGCTAATTCCATCCGTTGTCCTCTGTCCTGAGTAGCTTTATTTCAGATCGCATCGAAAAACCTCGCAAAGACTGACCAACAACTATCGTATTTGTGTTTATTGAATTGCACCTTTATTCTTCTAAACTGTAAAGGGTTCTATCAGAGAACCACAGTATCGCTTTACTATTCCGATTAAAGGACTAACATATTCCAATAGTCAATTGCACCTTGATAATCTGGTTTCGTCAAATAAAATTGTTTTTCTATTAAAATATTCCACTCCCACAATGACGAAAATAAAATTGATTTGTACTAAAAATAACATCAGATTACTGCATTGTTAAAAAACCACTTAAAGATTTAATCGTCCTTTCTAATCTCCAGTCCCTAGTCACGTTGTTGTACAATTACTATGTACACACTGTGCACAAATAGCTGCTCGAATTGGGCCAACATAATGACAAAGTAGCTTGCACTCGACATTTTAATGTTAATGGTCGTATCTTGACACATTGTTTCCTTTATAGCTCGGAATTATGTCATTTTTATTCAAGTGAAATATTTATCAATTAGCAATCCTTGAAATTTGCTAAAAATATTCCATTATGCTTAAAAATAAATCACTTCTTATAACTTAAGTGATATATCATAATAATTTTTGACACAATTCTAGATTAATATTTATTTTTAAACTATAAATATAGAAATCATGCTTATGTCAATTTAATGACATTGAGAAATCGAATATCGGATGCCAGATTTATCAGGTGGAAAGTTGTTATTTTGGGAATATTGTTTCTAATCGAGAACTGGTTGTGGAAGGGTTGAACAAATTAAATTAACAACAACAATTTTTTGTTCTATTGAGCTATTCGTGCGTTTTAAACTTTTTTTTGAACTTTTTCTTTGTAGCTAGTTTTGGGATTGGTATACATATTTTGAACTGTGATTTTTTAAACAACAAATTTGTTTTAAAATATGTCCTGTAGATGGCGGGATCTTGACACCTGTAACGATACAAAACAGGCCTGGCCACGGATAAGTCGGCGCAGGACAAAGATCCTGTTAAACGTCAGTAGAACACACATTGGAACTCTTGTTGGAGTACGAACAGGCTACTGTGTAATTGGAAAACATGCCACAAGGCTTGGAGTTACCGCTAATGACTTTTGTCGCAGTTGCATGAGGAGGAGGAGGAAACACCGTTCCACATACTATGTAATTGCCCGGCGGCTGGCGGTATTCTCGATTATAAAGCAAACTCTCGGAGAGTACTTCTTCGGGAAGCTTGCTGATATTGCCGAAACGGATATCAGCAAAATACGGACATTTCTCCAAAATTCGAAGCAGCGGAAATAACCGACTCTGCTTATGGTATCACAAGTCTAAGTGAATTACTCCGTATGTAATGCATAATTGCCACTTAACCTAGCCTAAGAGATGCATAAAATACTCTTTAAACTCTAAGCTTCGTATTTAGAGTTTGTGGCCTTCCCGCTAGGGACTTTTTTTTTTTTTAATGCTAGCCCCTATATTAACGGTACCTCCCATATAAAAATTTTACTAAAATTTTTCTAACGATTTGAACCAAAATTGATAGTTGAGTTAATGTAAGCATGCTTAACATGACTGCATACCCAGTTTTTCACTAAAAAGTGGAGCAAACGGCAGTTTTGAAAATTGTCTTTTTCTCGAAAACGGTAAAAACGATTTAAAAAAAAAAACTTATTTTTAAGGTACTATTGTCATTCTTAACTTGATAGCAAACTCAGTTATTTCCTAAAAATACTGCGTACACCCAATTCCCTAATAATACTACTTTAAAAAACTGCTCACTGTCTTACTGTCAGGTAATGCTCAAAAATGACTACCCAAATCCCGATCTGTATTTACACACGGTATATTTTTCTAAAGGCCAAAACTTCAGTGGCAATATAATTCGAAATTCATCGCCTACTTGCCACGTAACGAGAAAGTTACCATCGGGCAGGCGTCCTCTATAGTCTATGTAGACCTAGGATGAGATGGTTAGATCAAGTCCATAATCTCTCCTCTACCCGTATGGAGATTGCCCTTGATCATTTGGAGTTTATGGCGGAGGATCGAGAGCTATGGAGGGTTCACTTAAGCAACCTACACCCGCAACCCACTTAATGGACAATCGGACCATTTGTCAGACATTAAAAAAGTGTATGTCAGAAAATAATTAATTCAGATTCTTATTTCAGCATCTTATAATAATCAGTATCTGATATTCAGAAAAAAAAAAAACCCATGGGGTTGGTAACAGTGCTTAATTTAGATAATCAATTGTTCGAAATTGATAATTGTCATTAAAAATCATCTAACAAGACTCAACTATATATCTTGTGCACATTGTGTCTTTGGCTTCCTTTACTGCTCACTGTAAATAAGTATGTAAAAGAAATAACACTAAAATAAGTTGAATGAGGGGAAATCGAGGAGTAACAACTAATTCATCGCCTGTCAGTTGAATGGTGACAGCCAATTTATTGTTTTTCCCCTATCAGCTGTCTAAGCGACTACCATACATGCGCCCAATGAGTGATGACTGATGAGCACTATGCCACAATATATTGAATAAAACATGCAAATTGATAACTGCAATGCATGCTGACTGACTCAATATGTTTGCTTTATACAAAAAATTAACTTTCAAATAAGCAAATCGAACTATTTGTTAATTGATCATTACCGTGACTTCGAGTACAACGATTGACTGTCTTCTTCTTTCATTCTCAACATCATGCAGTATACTCGATTCACACTCACAAATGTTACAATTTTAAAACAATTATCTTAAAGATAGCAGTAAATGTCAAACATAATGTGTATTACAATTTCCCTATTATACTAAAACTAGATAATATTCAGTCCGTCGGTCGGTCGGTGTGAAAAAGTTCATTGTATTGTCAATCCTTTGACAAATTGTTGACAAGCAAAAGTCAACCAATCGATTGCTATCAAGGCCTTCAGATTGTTCTCATTGCAATATGGTACAACCATGTTCGGGGTAATTGGCACAATTAACTTCAATCGATTTGTTGTTCTTTCTCGAAATTGATTTTAGCTTTGTTTTTAGAAATAGTGAAAAACTCTACTCAAAGTTAATTTAATTAAACCGAACAATCAATCTCAATATCTATAATGTAGACCGCAATAAATTCATTTTGATGTAATTTCAAATAAATTCACATAACAAAAATGTAGAGGTGTAGTAAGTTCCGATAAGAAACAAATATGTATAATAATAATAAAAAATTCTCAACGGGCCAATATACAAAATGCTTTTGTGTACAATGTCATTTTGTGCGTCCTTCACCTTGTCCGACGCGACGCACGTTCTGTGTTGGTTGACAAAAGCAGCTGAAGGAAATTATTTAGCGTTGGAAAAATTTCGAGGGGCATTATTATTTTGATTTTTATCTTTTGGTGTACAAAATTAAAAAAAAAATGGAAACAAAATTATAGGTAGACTCAACTGTTATATGATATTTGCATGTCCAATTTTATTATCTCACATGGGACAAATCATCATAACAAGATCATTGTTATAGGTTAGCTGTGAGAACGCTTGCTAATAAAGCAACAAAAAAAAAAAGATTCCTACAATCACATGACATGTCATGTTGGTAACAATAAAACTGTGAGTGGACAAATATTTATCAAAGAAGAAACAAAAAAGATATACATAGTAATAAAAAAAAAGACAATATAAAGAATGAAATCACGTTACTCAGCATGTGATAAATTATTATTGACATTTCCTTAACTCATGTTTATAATAGTGCCCGTCATATTTAAAATTTAGATAAATATGTACGTAGGTAAGAACATGATTTAAAGTAGTAGCTTGATAGTTTTTTACGTCAGCGAATGGTCCCAATGGGTATATGGCGTGTAAAAGCCCTCTTTTTGAAAGAAAATACGGTTTCTTAATTAGAAAGTGTAAGAAGCGATTTCAAACAAAACGTATTGTACGACTTCTAAATAAAACACTGATCACCCTGTCTTCACAAATCCATGCACCTACATGCTCGCTTATGTATCTTATTTTAAATACCTAACTTACAATAAGACTAATCGAACGATGTCACAGTTTCACCTTCAAATTTCCTCGCACAACTATGTTTACCGTATTCATTGTTTGACTAAGTACATATTACATATCATAATACATATCATAATTCGAGTGGTTATCCACAGCTAAGCTATGACGAGATTTGTTAAATTAGATTAGGGCAGTTGCAATAAAGACATTGTGCAGAAAGAAACGTCGTCTCTTGTTTTATTTTTCTGTTTGCTCTGTTCTGAATGTCCTATAGTTATATCAGAAGTGGGATAGTGTACCTGTACCTACATTACGCGTGTTATTTAAGCCACGAAATTATTGCATGTTCTTAATCAATTTATGATACTTTATGGACCTTTATGTTACGTGTGATTTTATGTTATGCACATTGTTTAATTTGATTTGGTCAATTATTTACGAAGAAGCATTGCAACTAATTAGTGATTTCAATGGCATCACGCGCTACGAAATTTTTGCAAATTGCCACTGTGGTACAATTAAAAGACAAATTAGCTGAATTGGGTTTGTCTACAACTGGAGTGAAAGTGGCACTGAAAATTCGATTGGAGAATGCAATTGCGCAGCTCACTGATGCCCAAATGGAGGAGTATTTTCCAGCAGCTGTCCTTGATGGCATTAGTGAGGATGACAATTCTTCAGAGCTAGAAGAGGAGAATAGACTGGTAACCCAACAGTTGGAGACTTTGCGGCAAGTCGTGAAGAGGAAGGAAGAAATCTATGCGTTGCAGAAGAGACTGGCCGAATTGAGCAGCCCTGTAGAATCAGTCACCCCATCTGCTATAGCTGACAGCGTAAGTTTTAGGGATATAGAAGATTCCCTTCCAACTTTTTCTGGTGACGATAACTACCCTATCGCGAGATGGATCAAAGCGTTTGAAGAATCCAAACTCATCTATAAATTTGACGAATCCAAATGCTTCATCTACGCTCAGCGATTGCTGAAAGGAACCGCAAAACTATTTTTAAGATCAACATCGTGCCATTCGTGGATTGAGTTGAAAAAAGCTTTACTCAGTGAGTTTCATCAGCACTCAACCGCCTCTGACGTCCACAATGCCTTGCGCAACCGAAAAAAACAGAAGGATGAAAATTACCAGCAGTATGTTTTAACGATGCAGGAAATCGCCAGTGCAGCGGACATTGAAGAGCAGGACATCATAAATTATATAATCAAAGGTATACCCGATTCAATGGTTAATAAACAAATTCTGCTTACAGCCAACAGCATGTCCGAGTTGAAGGTCACCTTGAGGAAATATGAGAAAATGAGACCAGAATTCCAGCCATCAACATCTTCGAGCACGAGCAGTCATATCAGAGCTTCAATACAACCAAAGCTTACACCACAAGCACGCAACAAAATCAGCATCAAGTGTTACAATTGTAATGACTTTGGACATGTCGTCACCAATTGTCCAAAGCCTCGCAGAGATAAGGGTTCATGTTTTCGTTGTGGAAAAATGGGGCATCTTATCAAGGACTGTCCACAATCAGCTACTGTCATGATGCTGCAAAACCACGAATCAACCAACAACTGTTCGAGCCCTTCATTCTTAGAAGACTTCCATGGCGTTTTCGAGTATGAATTCATCAGCGACGATCCTGGAGCAATTAGTACAAAGATGAATGCGATGACTATGATTGACACTGGAAGCCCCATTAGCTTCGTTCAGCTGAAATATGTCCAACCGTATATGATGACAACTGTAGAATCCGCAGCACAAGATTTCATCGGTATTAATAGCAGTAAGTTAGTAATTTATGGTAAGGTATTTTGCAAAATTAAGAAAGATAACTTATGTACTAACTTATATCTATATGTAGTTAAAAATGACACAATGAAAAACATAATAATTTTAGGAAGAGACTTTTTGCAAAAAGCAAATATTAAATTAACTTTAGATAAAGAACAAATTCAAATTAAAACTAATACTTTTGCAATCGAAAATGTCGAGGAAATTGAAACTAATACTTTTGAAAGCGAAAATAATGAAATTTTTAATATTGATACGTGCAACGACTTAAATGAAATTTCTTTGAATATTAGTGAAAAATTAAGCTACGAAGAGAAAGCGAAAATAACAAATTTAGTTTCTGGGAGTATTTCAATCAATAGTAATTCGAATACTAAACAGTTTTCAGATGAGTGTTCCGATTTTGAAATGAAAATTGTGTTAACTGATGCGAATAAGGTTTTTAATTGTGCTCCAAGACGGCTCCCGTATGCCCATAAAACTGAGCTACAAAATATACTAGATGATTTGATAGATAAGAAAGTTATTAGGGAAAGCAAATCACCTTTTGCTTCACCGATTGTTTTGGTGAAAAAAAAGACTGGTGAATTGAGGTTGTGTATTGATTTCCGTCAATTAAATAGTATTACTGTCAAGGATAATTTTCCAATACCCTTAATAGAAGATCAGTTAGACACCTTGCGACTTAAAAAGTACTTTTCTTTACTTGACTTGAAAAGCGCATTTCACCACGTAAAAATGTCACTCGAATCAATTAAATATACCGCATTTATAACGCCATTGGGCCAATTCGAATTTTTACGAATGCCTTTTGGGCTTAAAAATGCGTCGGCCGTCTTTCAGAGGTATATCAATTTAATATTTAAAAAACTTTTAAAATCGGGAAAACTTTTAATTTACATTGACGATTTGTTTATTGCTACGGAAACTATGGCGGAACATTTTAAAATATTAGAAGAGGTAATGGAATTAGTAAGGGAACATAGTTTACAACTCCGGCTCGATAAGTGCTCATTCGTACTTGAAAGAATAACTTATTTAGGGTATGAGGTTTCTGCAGATGGTATAGGTCCAAACGCGGATGGATTACGAGCTGTAAAAGAGTTTCCTAGGCCTACAAACACCAAAAACTTGCATTCCTTTTTGGGCTTATGTTCATATTTCCGTAAATTTATCAAGGACTTTTCAATCATTTCCAAACCATTGTACGATCTTGTGAAAAGAGATGCCGAATTTATTTTTGCTGAAAAAGAATTGTTGGTTTTTGATATGCTTAAAAAAAAGTTATTAGATGCGCCATTACTAAGTATATACAATCCAAATGCAGACACAGAATTGCACTGTGATGCAAGTAGCTTTGGATTTGGTTCAGTGCTCTTACAGCGTCAAGAAGACAAACGTTTGCATCCAATCTTTTTCTTTTCCAAACGTGCCACAGCTCCAGAGTCTAAATATCATTCTTACGAGTTAGAAACATTGGCTATCATTTATGCCCTCAGGAGATTCAGGATTTATTTGACTGGTATCAAATTCAAAATTATTACTGATTGTAAGTCGCTCACACTTACCCTTAACAAAAAGCTATTAAATCCAAGAATCTCACGTTGGGCTTTAGAGCTGCAAGAATACGATTACTCAATCGAGCATAGGGATGGTAAAAGAATGGGTCACGTTGACGCACTCAGCAGGTGTCACAACATACTTATTGTTGAACCGGAATCTTTTGAGCATGTCCTGGCTGCATCTCAGCAAAAGGATACAGTCATAAGACGACTAGTAGATATGCTAGAGAAAAGGGAAAGTCCATGCTATGAATTAATAAACGGTCTCGTCTATCGTAAAATAAATAAGAAAGTGTTCTTTTACGTCCCAGCGCAGATGGAAAGGAATGTTATACAGACTCACCATGATGCTTTATGCCATGTTGGTGTCGAAAAATGTTACAATTTTCTAAAGAAAACGTACTGGTTTCCTTTTATGAAAGCCAAAATCAAAAATCATATAAGCAATTGCTTAAAATGTATACATTTCTCGCCACCAACTGGCAAAAAGGAGGGAGTATTGCACAGTATTCCCAAAGGTGATAAACCTTTTGAGACTCTTCACATTGACCATTATGGTCCCTTACCTTCAGCCATTCGGAATCTTAAAAAACACATATTATTGGTGGTTGATGGGTTTTCTAAGTACACAAAGCTTTACCCTGTCAAAAGCACAAGTACAAAAGAGGCACTAATGTGTTTAGAATCATACTTCACAAATTACAGCAAACCAACCCGAATAGTATCTGACAGAGGGAGCTGTTTTACGTCTGAGGAATTTGCCATTTTCTGTAGTAATTACAATGTTCAGCATGTTAAGATCGCGACGAGTTCACCTCAATCTAACGGGCAAGTAGAGAGGATGAATAGAAGCCTCACTCCGATGCTTGCCAAAGAGAGCGAAATAGAACCCGGTGAGTGGACAAAACACTTAAGCAAAGTAGAATTCGCCCTTAACAATGTAGAAAACAAAAGTACAGGGTTTTGTCCAAGCGTTCTACTTTTTGGCGTTGCTCAAAAAGGTATAGTTAGTGATAAACTTCGTGAGTATTTAGAGCAAAATATCACCACAGAAGAGGCCAGGGATCTGGAGTCCGTTAGACGACAAGCACATGAAAAAACCATTCGTAGTCAGGATGTGAATAAATCTTATTTTGACAAGCGACATAAAACCCCATACCCATACAAGGTCGGTGATTATGTCATGATTAAAAATGTTGTAAATACTCCTGGAATAAACAAAAAATTGATAGCTAAATATAAAGGTCCTTATCAGATTATAAAATCTCTTGAGCATGACAGATATGTAGTAAAAGATTTAGATAATCTTCAAATATCACGAATTCCATACGAAGGAGTTGCATCTCCTGAAAACATGAAACCGTATGTTGATTTATAAAAGTTTCACACGTATCGATATTTTCTGTTTGTTATTATTTGTATATGATATAGTGTTTTATATATTTGTCAATTTCGTATAGAAAAAAGGATGTGAATTTAATATTGTAAACCATTGATAGCATGTTATACCTGTTGTACATTTCGTTTTAAGTTAATTGTGTTATTATGATTTTGTAGAGTTTAATTTTAAAACTATCTTATTACAATGTTATATTTTCTATATACATATATGTAGATATATATATTCTGAATGAACATTTTGTAAAATGTAAAAGTGTCTATGTACATGCATGCGATAAATCGAGGACGATTCATTGTCAGGATGATCGAGTTGTAAGAAGCGATTTCAAACAAAACGTATTGTACGACTTCTAAATAAAACACTGATCACCCTGTCTTCACAAATCCATGCACCTACATGCTCGCTTATGTATCTTATTTTAAATACCTAACTTACAATAAGACTAATCGAACGATGTCACAGTTTCACCTTCAAATTTCCTCGCACAACTATGTTTACCGTATTCATTGTTTGACTAAGTACATATTACATATCATAATACATATCATAATTCGAGTGGTTATCCACAGCTAAGCTATGACGAGATTTGTTAAATTAGATTAGGGCAGTTGCAATAAAGACATTGTGCAGAAAGAAACGTCGTCTCTTGTTTTATTTTTCTGTTTGCTCTGTTCTGAATGTCCTATAAAAGCTCAAATGATTAATTTATTTATAGAGTATACTACAGATTGTGGTTAGTTATGGAAGGAATAGAACATCGGATAAATGGCCGCCCAATGCTTTGCTGGCAAGTACGTACTCTTTTATGGAAATTTTATACGTCCGTTTCGCAAAAATGTGGCTGAATTTCATTAATACACCTTCCAATTTCGACTATGTTTGCATAGTCTTTTGACTTTAAAAAAAAAGCCCAAAGAAAAAGTTAAATCGCAAGGTCTGGATGGCCAATTCTGATCGATCGCAAAAACGGCCGATTACAGGATTAGGAAATGACTCATGCAGTAATTGAATTGTTTCTCTGTCTGTATGGCATGTTGAAACCACATGTTGGTCATATCCATATCTTGTAATTTAGGCACTAAAAACTGGGTTATCACGTCACGATAACGAACACTATTAATTGTTACTGCCTGACCAGCCGCATTTTCGAAGAAGAATGGTCCGATAATGCCTCCAGCCCAAAATCCGCACCAAACAGTCACGCGTTGTGGATGCATTTGTTTCTCAACAATTAATCGCGGGTTTTCTGAACCCCAAATGCGACAATTTTGACGATTAACGAAGCCATCATGATAAAAATGAGCTTCATCACTGAAGATGATTTTGTTCGAAAATTATGGACTGTAGGTGACAAACCTTCATTATTTCTAAAATATTGCTAAACAATGAAAATGTGAAAATAACCCCGAACTGTCAGCTGTCACATTGTTTTTTTTTTTCGTTGACATCACTTTATCTACTATTAAATGGCGCAAAATTCAAATTTTTGGTGGATTTTTGCTTTTTGTTATGTAATTTATTGAACTTATTTTTTATTATTTATTGCAATTTTTTGTCATAATATATTTATCATATTTATTATTTGTAAGCTATAATTATATATTTTTAATTTAATTGACCTAAAATCAAAAAAACTGCAACCATTACATTTTCCTCCTTTTTATATTTTTTTAAAAGTTTTTATGAAGATTTGTCTTAGTAACTTTTAATTCACTCTTATTTAAATCCGGATATTTGTAAAAAAAAAAACATTTACAATTCTGCAATAGTTTGTGATAAATAATTTCTTCTTTCTACTATGATAAATTGTTCTGTTACATTACGAGTTTTCTTATTATGTATACAACCTCGGAACTCAATTAAAAAAAATAACCCTTCTTTTGGCTTGACGACCAGTGGTAGATCATCACCACGCAAACACTTTCGTCATCGCGCAAAGAGTTGTAGGAACCTACCACAGTTACACATAATCATGGAGCTGGAGCCCAGTTAAACAATTCGACTTCTCCATTAGGTCACAAAAACAGCAACTAATTAAGACTTCTACTTATTCAGATATACATTTCGATAAAATTGCTTCCTTAACGATACCAATAATACCAGTAGGTACTACGCATTGAAGAGTGCCGGTTTTTGTTTTATCTAACGACACATTAATTGAGGCAACACTTTGTCACGCAAGCTTCTGCCAACTTCTACTGTCCTTTGTAATTTAGTTATTTATTTATATATCCATTTGCTTATTGCGCATCGGTCAGCTCAACAAGCATTAAAACCAACAAAAATTAATGACATTCCCTTGGGTGTTGTCGTGGGTCGAACATCAAACTTATAAACCGACTCTCGCTCCATCTTGAAAACTAAAAAAAAAAACAATAATTCAACCCCGCCAATTAACATCACAATCAAACAGAACAAAATAAAATAAAAATTAATTAAATTTAATTGATTGTGTGGAAAACAAATTAATCTTTCCCTTAAAGCCCAAGAAATGTGTTTTTAAACAATTTACTGTACAAAACGATTAGCAATATGTATTTTCAAACTCTTGCGATCAATTAATTTTAATAATACATCATTAGACATATTTTTATTTATTAAGCTCATCCTTCTCACTAATTTGTCAGATAAAAAGGCAACAATAAGTACGTCTCTACTATAGGTAGTCGCGAAACCAATGTCATGGCAAAAATTAGACCAACCTACGTCATTGCGATACTTTGATTTAAATATACGAGTATCGTATCTTATCTACAACCACTGCGGCCACATGATATGAGCTTTGAGTTAAGCCTTCAGTCCGACAGTCATAAATAAGATATGAAATCGGCTACCAATCGATATCCGAGCGATTTCATTATCAAACATTCAAAAGACTCTCTAACAACCCATCCCTCTGCAATAAAGTACTTGAGGTGGACACGAACCGTGCGTCGTGAAATGTCGTATTGAACCGGAATCGATAAGTGACGACGCTACTGGCGTGTGTAATGTGGCCTTCCAGTGTGTCCTCCTCGTATTGGCCACGCTGGAGGCCAATGTCAGGGGTAGAAGTTTCTAAACAATTATACGGTTGTCCTTGTCCTTACGTGTATATTTTTTTTTTTGTATTATTGGGGAATAATTGATGTTGTTTTATAATTACTTTTCAATGCATGTAATGTCATTTGTTAGTGTTAATTGTTGCAATAAACAGCAAACAAGAAAATTGCCTTCTAATTTAACTCATTAATTGACGATACTTCCCTTATATAACTGTCAGATGAAAAAGTTTGACATTTTTTGTCGCCACACTCACATGTTACAATTTCTATGAATGAATCCAATCCGGATTGTACTAGATTAGTGAAGTTTACAATTTTTCTAAGAAATTTTATATTTTTGGATCTTATTTCATTCTACATCCAATCTGCGTTATAAAAAACAAAAGAGATCTAAAAAACATGCAAAAACCCCAATGAAACATGGAACCCATGAAATTCCCAAACAACACCCGATATCTATAAAGATTAAGACACATCAAGTGGACAGCTCTAGCAGTTTATGGTTATATGGGCTATGAAATTGTAAAGTACTTTGAATATCAACATCAATCGATAACAATAAAACAAAAAAAAAAATAAAAAATAAAAGGAAGTAAACACTTTGAGAAAACCAAAAGTTTATTATGTCTTGTGATGGCGAGTGTTCATTTTTGCAGCTTGATATCATTGGCAGAAATAGCCAAACACAATCAGCAGTAGTTGACCACTTATCGGAGCGTGTGCCAAAAATTGTAAATTATGCTTATCGTTGACACGGTTAGAAACGGGCCGAAGTATAACGTTCAATTAGCCGATTGCTGTGGTTACAAGTGTTTAATGGTTTGTTTTACAAGTTAAAGGTTATGAGAAGGTGAAGACATACCACACTCAATAGCCAACGTTTATATGTAGTCTAACTTAGGTTGCAGCAACAGCTTCTAAGCGGAGATCCATCAAAGTATGTTGGGCATACCAAGTAGGTTGGGTAATACCAAATTGTCCATCATCGCTATTTATATATGTACATATTACTTATTTACAGTCCGCGGTTGATCTGGACCTCAACCAATAAGTCTTTCCAATTAACGTGGTCTTTTGTTAATCTTAGGTTTATATCCACTTCCCTCACTTTCCGTTCCTTCCTTTCCCTTCCGCTTGTGTGCGTCGCCTAAAGCGAGGTCTCTATCTATCTTGCTGTCTAGCTAGCCATGCCGGCTGATTCGCACTTTTCTAATCGGGCCAATGTCGCTTTATAGCTAGTGGAGTTTGTCATTAAATCTCTTCCTGTAAAAGCCTGCCGACAGAAACGCGAACGGAAATTACTCAAAAAATGTAGCACTCAAAAGGACAATGTAACGGGTGGCTTTGTATTGTATGTATTATGGCTTTATTAAATAAATAAATAAATAGGGGGCGCAACAGGCGGGTAGACGAATGGAAGGGACCTACAATTTTATGCCGAGTCCGAATGGCTAAATTGAGAAACTTTTTCATGACAGTCATACTCTCCGGATGTTTGTCAGACGTTCGCGAGAGGTGGCGCAGTAGAAAAAACTTTAAGATGTAATTTGTGTTTTTCCGGGGATCGAACCTGGGATCCCTCGCACAGTAGTCCAGCACACTAACCACTGCGCTACTGCGCCCACTTGGCTTTATTAGTAAGAGCAAATATTCCCATTGGCTGCCTCGGCTGTCTTCGCAGTAGCGCATTTTGTAATTCCATTTTTCCATGACCTTGTTGATGGTTTTACACATTGCTTTGATGGCCTTAGTGAATCGTTTCCGTATTGTTAGCATAACGTCGGTCCTTTATGGTTCCCTACAAAAAAAAGCCCAATCGCAGCTCCGCGGTGGCCAATTGATATCGCCAGCTGATAACACGATTTGGGAATTTGGTGCGCAAAAAATCGATTGTGGCATGGCGCACAATCCTGCATATACCAGAGATCGTCCAAATCCATGTCTTCAATTTCATAAAAAAAAATAGGGTAACATGGCTCTGTAACGCCTAACGTTAACCGAAACGTTGTTCCCAGCTTCATTTTTGACGAACAATTTTCCAATGATGCCACCACTTCACAATCCGAACAAAACTGTCACTCTCTGTGGATGCATCCACATTGGCTAATCGACAATAACGTGCGGATTTTCCGAACCCCAGATGCGGACATTTTGTTTGTTAACGTATCCGCCGAGATGAAAATGCTCCTCGTCAGAAAAGATAGGTGGGTGCTTCATTTCGGTCAAAACTTCTTTAAAACAAGTAAAAGTGTTATCATCGGCCTGGCCGATGCTTTGATACCCTCCACTGCATAAAAGTTTTGTATGGTAGGTAGCAAAACTACCGTCGAGTCGTTTCGATGCTATCGTGCTTTAACAGACAGAGAGAGAGACGTGTGTCCAATAGTGGTTTTGTATGGGAGGTAACAGAACTACTTGACCGACATGGACCATTTTTAATACAAACTTGAAGGCCATAAATATAAGACCTCTCATAAAATTTCAGTTCCCTAAGTCGATTCGTTCGGACGCTATCGTGATTTCAACAGACAGAGAGAGACGTGGGTCTAATAGTGGTTTTGTATTGGAGATACCAGAACTACTTGACCGACATAGCCCATTTTCAATACTAACCTGACGACGGTAAAAGGAAGTCCTCTCACAAAATTTCATTCGCCTATGTCGAATCGTTTGGACGCTATCGTGGTTTCAACAGACAGAGAGACACATGGGTCTAATAGTGGTTTTGTATGGGAGGTACCAGAACTACTTGACCGACATAGCTCATTTTCAATACCAACCTGACGACGGTAAAAAGAAGTCGTCTCACAAAATTTCATTCGCCTAGGTCAATTCCTTTGGACGCTATCGTGCTTTCAACAGACAGACAGACAGACAGACGGACGGACAGACAGACAGACAGACAGACAGACGGACATGGCTAAATCGATTCAGAATGTGATCCTGATTCAGAATATTTATACTTTATAGGGTCTCCGGTGAATCCTTCTTGGCGTTACAAACGTAATGGCAAAGTGAATATACCTTCCTGTGGAGGGTATAAAAAGGGACTTTTTGCACTCACTTTGGAAATAAGTTTTCAATATTTCCCAACGTTGTTCCAGCGTAAAGCGACTCATTTCGTTCCACGGAGGTATGATACTGGCTTTCCGTCAAAATTTCGAGCTCGAATGATGAATGCCTTCCATAGAATCTTCTTTATTTCTGAGCAATTTTAAATGTCAGTATCCGAATTATAATCGGAACTGAGGTTTGCAGTCATAGTTTCAGCTATCTTGACATTTTCTCAATTTCGTCGATTTTTTTCGGCTTGCATCCCAATATTTGTAAGTTGAGTTCTGTCAATGATATCGCAATGTCGTCGTCCCCATATACAAAAATTTGTCCTCTGTTATTGGCTACCGAATTTTGCACAATTTTATCAACTATGATATTGAAGAAGTTACATGACTGAGCAGCACCTTCTCTAAATCATGTTTGACATGTAAGTTTAGGGTGAGAATGTTGCCGACCTTATGGAGCAGCAGCACTCCACACAAATTAACGAGTTTGGCATGGATGCGGTAACTATAGCCTAGCCCTGATTTCTCAAAATGCTGGTTGGGTACCGATTTGCACTTTGGACAATTATTTTTTACAGATTGCGGCTTTATAGGACTTAAAACAGTACTGCAGTGTACAATCAGTTCGTTGTTAAATGGTTTAAGGTAAATTGTCATTGAAAAGGTAAGGCACTGCAGATAGGATTTTGTGTAAAAGGTTACGAGAGTAATACTCTAGAGTTAGCGCGGTTTCAAAAATGTTCTTTCTTTTGAATTGGTAAACGATGCTGAGCTTTCATTGCATTCAACAGCCATACTTTCCTCCGACCAATTCCTGGTCCTGAAAATGATTTGGTACTTGATGTGCTTCTAGTTGTCTCGAAATGACTATTGCCTGCTCGTCAGGTAGGCCGTATACAGATACATTTTGGTGTAGACATTTATTTTTTACAAGTTGTTAGTGTCAGGAATACCCTTAAATTTACGAAGTAGTTTAATGTTCGATATTTCTATGAATAACAATTGATGTGCAGAAGGAGTTAAAGAACTGTGTATCGCCACTCAAAGGTATTTGCGTATTTCCTTTCAAATCTCTCATTCATCTGGTATCTCTTCATTGGAATTCTATCTGCTATTTAAAAAAAAAGGTCACAATTGCGTTTGTAAATTCTTGCAGGTGATAGAAATGCAAACACGCTACATTGCAATGCACGCACGATATTAGTCAGAATTTATATTAGGGAACGTCATTTGGAAAAATTGATATTTGCATTGGTGATGGTGAGTCTGTGCCGTCATGACATTTATTGTTTTTTTTTTGTTCATTCGTAAAGTGGCGAAGAGCCATCAACAACTACGTGACGATTAAACAAAATTAATTTTATTTTTCGCAGCATCGTTCCTAAAATTAAAATTGTTTACAAATTCTTTAAAAAAAAAAATGCACTCAACGTCTTCTTTTTTAAAATTCACATTTTTAGTGTTCCAATACATTTCAAGTAGGTATCGAATACTTATAGATAAATTTGAGACCTTCGGTATGGGTAAGCTATACACTTTTTATTTAAAAATATTCAGAAAAGTGTTAACCGATGTTCAGACTAAATTCATGTGGAAAAATTCTGTTAAACATGTTTAGTATTGTCAAAAGTTCGCTTTTAAAATACATGTTTCTGTACAAGAAAAACCTAACCCAAAATTAAAAAAAAAAACCATCGGAGAGCAATTAGTATGAAGTCTCAATGTAGCTGACTCAATGGAAAGATTTTTGCCACTCCTCCTTTTTGGCTGAGTCAATATTAGAGTGATAATTTTTCCAATCAAACTGTTTATATCAAGTTTTGCATCACAAAATGAAAAGTACACAACCGTATAGCTGATGCTAAAAAACGAATCAAATAAACCAAGTTAACACGTTAGGTAAATAACATTTCACGTTCAACGTTGCAATATTTAACACCTAATGATTTGGATTTTTTAAATCTGATTCATTTATACAGACCACAGGGCAAGTTAGCCATTTTTGACAAACTAAAAGGTCAGTTTAATCCAATTTTGGAAAAGGTAATACAACACCTGTCGGCAAATTTCTCAATCAAATACAGTCCTAAATTCATTTATTTACTAATTTAAAGTCGATTTCACTTGTCCGCAAAAAACCAAAGTTTTAAACCAATTTCCAAAAATTAAAAAAAAAAACATTTTGATTCATTTCAATTCATTTCTCTCTTTCTAACCATATCTGTTTTTCAAATTGCTATACATTTTTTAAAAGAAATTGAAATGCGAGTACCTAAAAGTACAAATATACTGAGTGCACAACAGTTCATAAAAATGCATCTAAACTACCACTAAATACTTGTTGTACCCATCCAGATCCGGGGTTAATCATTTCTCCATTTCAAAACCATTCAACAGCTTTCCATTTTTCACACAGTTCTCATTTTTAGGCATTTTCAAAAACTTTTTTGATTTACTTAGCAAAGCCTATTTTGATTCTCATATGAATCATAAGATATTAATGTGATCTTCACAATAATAAATTATAGCCTTCGATTAAAAACTCGTTTACCCCTCTGAACTTAGATAGGTTCAATGAAATCGCCAATTCGGTGGATTTTTTACTTAATTAAATCTTATTCGAAGGCTGACACCTCATTTTAATTTAACGAAAGTCAGGTCAGTATTCTTGCTGGTCAGTGTCTTCTTTGTCATTATAACCACGGGCGTCATGATACGGTCGGGCAATACTAATTAAAACCGCTGAGTAAATAATTTTACTCAGTCGTTACCTTTCATGAACCCATTATACCTGCAAGTGTGAACTCTTCAATTGGGGAACCAATTTGTCACTTCTATGTTAATTGAAATAATGAGCTTCAGATTTACCCAATATAGATGAAATTAGTCATCATCATCAATATATTGAGTGTTGTGCTAAGAAAACCCACAAACTGCATCTTATAGGTTGTGATGATGCGGTTTCTCTATTTTCTTTCTCTGACTAGCCCGCAGCCCGCAGCTTCGCTCGCCCAGTCCTATTTGGTAAGCAGAGATTCCTTCACATTCAGTTAGTTCCCTCTTTTATATTTATATATCGCGCAGGAAACCTACCTAAGATAGTACCTAAGGAGCAATTAGTATCTCTGAAAAACAGTTCAAAAATTATATGATCAATACTTGTTAGTGAAGCGCTGGCATCTCAACACAGATCATAATATGTATAACAGACTGAGCCACTATCTACGCGACAAAACATATTTCTATGCTGGCAAATACACCGATATGATCTTTAGATCTTTAAGGTAATGGGGAACTCTTACCCTGCGACATACTATGCAACATATGCAACCAAAAAGATCGTGAGGGTGTGGACCACTTTCTAGTAGTATGACTTCATTCTTACAGAAATCCGCTTGAATATCCTTGAAGTACGTACGCTGGAGTTGGATGAAGCGATAAGAATATTCAACGACGACAGAGGTTGGGACGCATTACAAAGTTGCAAATTGATACGACGAACGGTTCGTGAGTTATGAAAAGGGTCCCCTTCGGTCATCGCCAGTAACCCCAAGCAAAATTTCCAAAATAGGACATTAAAAATAAAAATGTTCCCATACAAATTTTGACTCCCCCTTTTATCTGTTTAGGGGTTGAATTTCGAAAAATCCTTCCTTGGTGCTTGTGTACATCATAAAGGGAACAATGGGTTTAGGCTATGCGTTGATGATCAGTGAGTCGGAATCTTCATTTTTATTATATACATAAAAGATTTAAGTTTGAAACATATTATACATTTAAAAGGTACTTACTATGAACTACATATATACTGTTTAGTTTTATATAAATAGGTTCTACAAGAACAGATTTCAAGAGTGACTTTTAATTACCAAGTAAAACTGGTTTGAAGTTCAACTCCACATCCAGTCGCACGGTAGACGGAAACGCACATTTATGTGCGCTGTAAAATTTACTGCTCGCCCGATGTACCTACATTAAAATTTGCGATACTTAGCTAATAGATTTCTGCTCGGCTTTGGTTGTAGAAAAGTTATTTTCGCGCACATTTGTCTGTTCGTTTTATGTGCGCTATAAAAAAAATACGAGTACATATATGCTTTTTTTCAGAGCTTTTAGTTACATTTTCCAAATTAAAAATACGTTGCACTCTTTTGGGCATTTGGTGCAGAGTGTGAAAATTAGTGTGTGCGCAAAACAATTTTCATAACTGGTAAGTCTAATAAACCATGAGTTTCGAATTTATGTGTCCTCTGTTGCAATTTATAAGTGTGCGCTACTCGATACTGATACTTTTAAGTCTAACGACTGCTCTAAATAAGACTTGCAGCTTGTGCGTAATAAATAGCTATATAAACCAAATTTTCTTAACCGCTACGCCTAGTGAACCCCAAGTTTTTAATTCCCAACATTTATTATGGGAAACATCTCGATAATCACATTTTTAAAATTACATAATTACTCATATTTCTTACACTGCCTTATTATTGACAAATCGCAGTAAATAATGCCTAAATTGTGCGAAAAAAAAGTCAAAACTAATGTGTGCGCAAAAGTATTTTTTTTTTTTCATATTTTAAAATTTTATTGTTTCTTTCTTGGGTATCATGCTCAAGACCGCTTGCATTTCTTTAGCAAGGATAAAATCGAAATCAGTTTGGAAGCCTATTTGATATTTTCATAGCAGTAGGTACAATTCTAGTCATACTACACTAAAATTGCGATAATTATCCCCAGTCAATTTATTCATATAATTCAATTTGGCCTGCCACGTGTACAACTTCATCGCATAGCTGTAAAATGGCGACACTCCGTATTGAAAATATGACACTTTATTGAACCAAACTGAAGAACGTTCTTTTTCTTTGTTTACATAACAAATTAATTCTCATTGAATTATGTTCTGATAAAATTAACACAACTTTGACAATACAATCACGACAAGGTGCTAATAGACAGAACTGACGATCAGTATTACAGCTTTATCTAAAATTTGAAAATTTGTGTAAGACGCAATTCTGGAAGCGAATTATGCATAAACTTATAACTGTAAATTATAAACGTCCTTCATAAGAAAAAGTAATCATTTTATAAAAGAAGTATCTACTATGTATTTATCTTTTGAAAATCAATGCTAAGCAGGCAATCTATCAATCAAGTGACCTATTTACATCTTAGGTCACAAATTAACATTTGAGAACCCATTTACATTTGCATAACCATTTGACTGAGAATTGAGATCACAGTGTTTTTTTTTTTACTCTGAGGAGAAATCAATATTTTTATTATAAAACTAGCTGGACCCGTGCTCGCCTTGCCCGCTCGTACAAAATATTTGGTTCATTTAAAATTACACTTTGAGTGTTTCATTGAAATCTGTCTAGTAGTGCATCCTGCATAGGACATCGTATCATAATATACATACCTTCATACAACTGATCATAGCACTCACTGCGAAAACAAATCAACCCTTTTCGAATGTGTAGTATATATATGCTAGTGTTGTTTTGTTTTTGTTTGTCCTGTCGCACGATCGCAAAAGTATAAACATCCATTTGTAGCAAGGTATATGTGTATGTATATATTTTCACTTCAAAAAATACATTTTGGCTAAAAACTGTTCCTAAGGACGTGGCTATAAACAACATAGCCTATAGCAGTCTCACAGTCTTAAGGGACATTTAAAAAAAAGTTTCATCGAAATCTGTCCAGTAGTTTTCGAGTTTTTAACGGCCAAAAAAATTCCTACAGTTTTATTATATGTTTAGTTTTGAAAACTATTTATTATTTCTTAACAAATTCTAGAATGTTTGGGCATCATTTCAAAATATTTTAAACGTATTTTTGTCCGTAGAAGAGAAAAACATTTTTAAAAGATACTGCTCTCGAATTAACAAAAGCACCCTGACAAAAATTAGTTTGAACAACACTGACTGCCGATATGCTTTGCGTTTAGCTGTGGTTCTAAACAAGAGTTCCCAATGTTCAATTTTGTTGTTCCTCGAGACTAATCCGCCTACTAGCTGAAACGTATATTCCATACCTAGGACGTTTTGTAGGTATACAATCGGTGAGAGTTTTTGTAAACAACAGACGAAATTGACAGACGCCATATGACAGATATACGGAGTCCCAGTTACCGTATCTCTGGCATATGAATACACGTTTAGATTTAATTATCCTCTCTAGGTCTAGCATCTCGCAGTTATGTACCTATATACCGCCCACTCCAATAGTATTACTCTCCCAGCCGACACGTTTTGTCATTACTAATGAAATTGTATCCATTATTCTAGAAAAAGACTCTGCCCAGTGAACGACTATTAAACGACCATCTGAATGCCTTCTTTATTGTCCCCTCAGAGTCGCCAAGTTATCTATACCCTCTAAACAACTATATTAAAAGCGTGCATGTCTGGTCTCTTTTTTTTTTTTTTTGCTTAAACGTTTTGCCATATATTTATTTTTTTAATACTTAAGTTTGTGTGGGACGTAGCTCGATAATATTTGTTTGTGAATTTGTCTACTTTTCACTGCCAATGCCGAAGGACAGTTGTCTCTCTGAATTTGCAACACATATCTGTTTTCAAAATATAATTTGTTTTCTTTACAATTTATATTCCGTTTCTCAGAATTGAAATGGTCCGTTTTTGTCTCACAGTATTTTAAACACTAAATCAGAGAAATTTTCAGTAGCGTATCCTTGATTTTCTAATATTTTCTGAAATTTTTGATGGCAGACGATTTTTTTAAAATATATTGCACGTAGGTACATTTCTTTATATGGAAAACGGAACTCACTTCCGAAACAACACTGATTTGTATAAATTATTTACTTCCGGAATTTTAATCATTACTACGCGTTTAATAAAATATTGATCAGAATTCCAATTGTTAAATAATAAGTCATCGGGCGGCATATGTCGATATGCGCCTACCCAACTGTCTGTCTGGTATTGTTAAAATTCACTTACCTTGAGTAAATGCTATTTATGTCGTATTAAGAATAAAATGTCTTTTGGAAAAACAACGTGTCTGTTGACGAATATCAATGAACTCTCAGATACGCATTGCACTTTGGAATACTAAATTCCCTTGTGTAGGCATGTGTGTTGGTATATTGTGTGGTAAAACACTTCCAGGCTTTCATTGTGCAAGGGACTATGGGGAAATGTTTCCTGTATCGATTGTGTTCAATAGTTAATTACCGAAACCTTTTATTTTTACAAACAGCAAAAATGTAAGTAAAGTCAAATCAATGGAATTGTAGTTCCGTATCGTCAGTTTGCAATTCAAAAGCAACCACAACACAAGACAATTGTTCTGGTTAAAGTCGGAAGTTCGCTTTGGTCTGATTTTCTCCCACCAATCACGTGTACGAGAGTTACTTTGTTCTTGGTGAGTGGGCCCACACGGCGTATACGTAACATTTTTTTCCTCCTTTTTCTAGTGTGTACTATTCGTTGCTAAATAATTGCTATTTGCTTAACTTTTGACAATTGGTTTTTATTTTGAATGCTGTCAGTTTGGAATTTCATAAAAACAAAATATGTAATACATATCCCATGCAGTCACTTGGTGACATTTTATTGATTTCTTTTATAATTTTTGAAATCTTCTTAAGAAACATCATTTTTAAAAATAGAAAAGCAAACAAATTTGTTTATCTGTCTCACGAGCTTTCAATATTTTTTTTTTTCGCACGAGAGGTACAAGTGTATAAAATCTATAATATTTTTGACAAAAAAAAATATCTTAATGTCTGAGTGCACAAATTTGGTGTGGTAATGGATACAAGGAATATGTCAGGCTAACGACAATATGGAATATATAGAACTAACGACCTATGCCATAATTTTTCTAACATCTGGTGAAATTGTTTAATTTTTTGTGATGCTACGATTTATTGTACATTCGAAAATAGATTTGAGGTATTGTTATTGAACTCTGTATGGCTTTTGAAATTGGAGTTTTTATTTTAACTGAATCGTTAGGCAGAAGGTTGAGAAAGATAGAAAGTACATTCAAATAAATATGGGAGTCAAGACAAACAAAATAAATATAGATATATAATATGGTTGTACTAAAATTAGCATGATTTTGGGGTTTATGTCTCAGCAAGCCATGCCGCTTACTACAGCTTTTAAATCATTGAATGAGTCTGTAACAACGTCTATACCATCTGTAAAGCGAAGATTTGATAGTTTTTTTTCCATCTATCTTTAGGCCTAAGCTATGAATATAGAGGAGTATGTTTCTAAATGATCTCGCTGTCTCACTGTTAAACCTCGTTGTCATAAAATACTCTAATGAACCCAATGATTTTCTGTTATGTTCTTTTCAGGCTATCCATTTTCATAAAAATCTACAAAAGCTGTATACAACTCCTTTCTATTATTCTACATGCTTTAACAGGTGACTGATTATTCTAGGAGTGATTGCAGATGGTCAGCTTTAGAATATTCTGTCCAACAACCTGCTTGGACTTTCGGCTAATTTCTGTTGAATATTGTTCTTGCATCTTCTAAGAAGACATTTGGCTTAGACTATTTATAGGATTTTTTGAAAAATCATGAAAATATCATTTAATCGTCATAAAAAAAATACAATTCAACGATTTGTATGATTGCACACTTTCTTTTTATCAGAAAAACGAGTATGTATACAAAATATTCGTTTACATTTTTGGGTCATTTAAATACAGAACTTGAGGGCATGCTTCAACTCTGATCGTGATGTATACCTCAGACAAAGAAAATATATAAAAATATTTCCCAATCCCATAATTATTGATTGAAAAGTGAATTTTGATCATTTTACGGATCGGTAAGATCTGATATATAAAAATAACTAAAAATTCCTCCCAACTTACAAGCAATTAAATTGATAAACATTTTCTCGCCAAATTCATTCTCAATGCATTTGCAGTTCATAAGTTCGGTCAAATATTTTGGCTTTAAGTTCATCAATATAAATGCGCCTTAATTTGGCAACATTTTCCCCCCACACTTTTATTTAATTTGTGCAACCACGAAAAATCAAAAGATTTTATTACCGCAACATGTTGCTAACCAAATGGTATCGCTTTAAAGTATATCGCACAATCACTACCTAACCTACCAATATTTTTCTCTTTAGCTAGACTAAATGGTAAACATTCGATTCAATTTATTGGACAAACTTAAGTAAATTAAAGAACGGAATACACACGTTTTATAGATTTGCATCATTTTCTCTTGGCGTATCTACAAATTGATCGAAACGAGCAATAGAAATCATTTGTGCAAACGTCATAGTCGTACGTTTTCCAATCAATGGTGTAATTAAGAGTCAATGTTATTTAGTTGCAATAATTATTAGGCGCTATAGAAAACAGGAAGCTTAGGCACGTTTCACTGATCGCATTAGATAATTGAATAGAGTGTTTAGTCTTTGAAAAATTTGAACGACGATTGTGTATCTGAGGGAATTGTTGAAAAATGACAAATATGTGAGTCTGTACGAGTGTCTCTATACGTAAATAAAAAATGTCAAACCTTACCTCACGTTCGGTAAGAGGTAATTGGAGAATTTACTTTCGAAAATTATTGTTTTGTTTATGTCATGGGATTTATTTTCGTCGTCTGTTGTTGGTGCATTAAATAGTTTGTAATTACATTTTTAAATTAATTGATTAGTCTGACATGAAGGGCAACTGGACAAGCAGTTAAGTTTCTTCAAAATTGTCCAGGTGCATTCGGTTTGAGATATTATACAACAACACGGACAATTTCGTAGTCAATGTTAAAACGTGCAATTTTAACGACTATAGTATTTAGCTTTAGCTTATTGATTTAAGTCAATTATTAAAGCTGTCAAGGTTTTTCGTCATGGAAGTCTGTTTTGTAATTATTGTCAGACAACACACTGATACACATCAGCCGATGGACTTATAAATCTATACATTTAGGAGTCTTTTTAACTTTGCTGAAAGTGTCCATATGAATTATGTAACCCAATGCAAACATTTGAATCCAATGTAAATCTGTGAAAAGGCGTGAAGAGTCGTCAATGCCTATAACTTGTAAATTTTTACTTTGTAAACATCCAAATTTAAAAATCTGTAATTGAATATTTCAGAGCAAAATTATGCAAAGCTGACTTTGGGAAAAATATTTAGCTAACTAAGCCATTGCTAAATTCAAGTTTTCAATTTTCTTCCATTTTTAAGGGCTACACCGCTCGAAAAAGTACCATCTGCACGATCCTCTATGTCTATACTATCTTTTTCCCTTTTCTTTACTGTGGCTTGTATCTAAATTAACTATAACTGGAGTCTAACTAGCCACAGGTATTAGTGAATTAGGCTACTTGAAGAGCTTGGCCTAAATACATGATTCATATTCGAGACCTACCCTCTGATATAAGACAAAAAAATGCATGCGCTGTTCACTGACAGAGCTTTCATCAAGAATTAGTTTAAAAACAAACAACTTTGATGAGATATTTTCTCAAGGCTTCCTAAACAATGAAAGGTGTTATTAATGAAAGTAATCTATAATTGAAGACACATGACAGTGTATTTACGCTAATTTATAAATATGGGAAGCAATGAGATTTTTTCGCCTTTTTTTCATATTGTTCTAGGACGGAACTTTTTTTGTTAAAACTATTTATTATGACCAAAGCAGTTACTCAACCAATTTGTTGTGCAACTTGTGGGGTTTGGTGGTTATTTCCCAGATGGGCTTTCTGTCGTTTTAGTTCTCGAAAAAAATTAAATTAAATATACAGCCAGCACAATATCTTTATATTCAGTAAAGACGCGAAAAAGTTAAGTAAACGGAAAAGTTAAGTAGGTTCAGACTTCACGGCGGTCTTTATAAAGTTAAGTTTTGTCTTAACGTTTTCAAGTCAGTTTTATTTTTAACTTCTTTTTCCATAATCGCTATATATAATGTAATGTTGTACGTATGAACACATAAAAACGCGAATTTTTGTATTTTACGTACTTACATAATGCATTAACGTATATTTCAAGTGGCTTGGAAAAGTTAAGAATTCGGAAAGTTAGGCACCTAAAAAACAAACTACTTAACTTTTTTGAGTCACTACTGTATATATAATTCTTCTGTACGTGTGTTGTAATTGAACTTCTTTATCGGTCGAAGCAGACGGAGTACAGAATCAGTCCGGACACATCGGTTAAATAAAACGGCCACAGAACAATTGAAGTACATACAATGAAAATGTACAAGCAGGCAAAAGAACGTTTACCGGGTCCGCTAGTTAATTATAAAAATAACATAATAATTCAACTCATAACCTCTTTAGGGTTTTCCTATTAAAAAACAAAAATTGTGTGTCTAGCTAAAGGTAGAGAGCGATAGATAGGGTTGAGGCGGTGACAATTCTTTACCTCGTGTGTGGCGTTCTATCAACTTGAGACGATCGATGCAGTTTTTTTTTCCACGAAGAATCCATGAAGAATCCATAAACCAAAATCAGCAGCGACAACTCATAAAAAGTAATAAATGCTTAAGTATGGGACTCACTTTCGATGAAATGCAAGTTTTTGGATTAAGAAAGGCTGCAGAAATTCAAAATTCGTCCCCAAGAAACAAAAACACAATTTTATCGCTGACCATAAGGTAATCAGATATTTCTAGCTATTTGCAATATATAATTCAACCCTTGCAGCCAACCCAGCAGATGAAGGCTTCACCTTAGTTGGCGCACACAATTGGAAGGGTACCTTCATTGACTTGCGATGAACAACTAAAGGCAGTCAGTCAGAAAGAATACCGAAGAGCCGTATAGGATAAGGTCCAACTTTACCAAGGACTGTATCGCAGCCTAATATGCTCTGAAAATGACAAGAAAAATATAGCGACATCCGAAGGTATCATTATGTTAAGTTCGTTGTCGCTGGCTTTTGAAATCGGAGCAAATTCTACAACTTTAGCTTTTTGTCAGTTAAGTACTAAACCAAAAAGAGACACCATTGCCATTAAATTAAAAGGCATTCGCGGTATGCTTTGTAAGAGTCCCATTCAGATATTTGGAAAAATGGTGAAAGCTTTCGAAAATGCCAAGAATTCCATTCATCTTAATAGGAATTTAAAGCATTTTAACTGTGATATATCTGCAAACGTATTTTTATAACAAACCAACGCATTCTTTGTGTCACACAACCGATGAGGTCACATAAATGTTCCTTTGCCATTCAACCAACATGTCAGATGTCATGACAAAGTCAAAGTGACTTCCTCAAGTTGGAAAGCCCGAACTCTGATGAGAGGACAATTGTACTTTGCATTAAATAAAGTAAAACAATGCGCACTCGCTCTCATCAACATCACCACACCACCACCATGACAGCCCTGTAATAAATCCACTAAGTGAATTTCCTCATGTTTCCTACCCGGCGAGACTGCATGACTGGCAGGTTTACTTTCATTTGTTTTCGTACAACTTTCCAAAAAAAAAAAAACAGCGTTGGCGGCGCGACGGCGGTATAAAGTGATCCAATTTATCGTCTATTGAACTGCGTTGCAGTGTTATTCGTTGATCTGTTTTGTCAACAGTTCCCAAAATAGACCCTCCCAGCAGACAGTTGAACAGGTGTTAAGGCCACCATTCGACCCCGCACACAGATACAATACATCACATCTCTTGACAGTATATTACCCTGAAAATGGTTCTGCCCCTTTCATCTATTTTCACTATGTCGGAACTCGTTACAAATGACCCTGTCTCTGTACAAAAATATCCCAGCAAGTTTTATTTGCGATTCTAATAGTGGAATCAAAAGCTACTGTCTGCCAACAATTTACCGAATAGACCAGGCCCACACGTCCCTAAGTTGCAGATGCCATTTCAAATTCAGTCGTTTGACAATATTCACCGAGTACAAGAAGTATTCGAATATGCATTCGAATATCTGCAGCGCTATTTCGAGGGTGATCCCAGGTGATGTGTACTCGTACTCGAAAGAAAATGTTCATTTTACATAATGAAAGGCATCGGCTACCGCAGACTGTGTACATCAGTGTTCCATCCATGGTTATGTGACCATTAATGATATGGATAGGCTATCATCATATTCTTAGAATTAGTTCGCAATTCTCATCAGACAAACATGCGTTTTAATCAATTTTCTGGGAGATCAGTTGAGTCGCAGAGCAACGCTGTTCGTAAGTAAATGGGAAACAAATAAAATACATTAACTGCATATACATGCATAGAGCTAGCAAACAAATAAAAACAAGCAAATGTCACGCGCCATACAGAGCGGTGCCAAAACAAAAACATACTCAACTAATAGTCCAAGTCGAATTGTTTTGTGTGACTTTAATTAGGATTCTTGTTCTGTGTTGTCTGCCTGTGCCTGCTGCATTGTGGCCACAAAGAGTATCTGCGTTTAAGAGGCGGCCTTGAATGCTGGTTATGCTATGTATCTGATGATGAAAGGAATATCGGAGGTGTGTATGTGTAAGGTGCTCGCATAACTTGAATACTAAATTGATCAACGATGTAAAATAGTTTTTTTCTGTAGATAAATCAAGATCCAATGTCAACCCGATGCGATGCTTACTACTCGTAAGCTTAGTCTGGTTCTGGTCATTTGTTGACGGAATTGTTGACTTGTTTTTGTTTACAGCTAGAAAGATATAAACTGGGTTTATATTTCATGTAACTACGACAAAGTAAACATTAGAGGATCACGCATTTTGTAATATTTGTTGACTTTGTAAATTCTGTCACGTTTTGGTCATGTATTACATGGTTTTAGATACATATAATACTCTGGCGAAATGTGAATCGCTATTCATTTCATATTAGAAGTCAGCTGTGCGGAAAATCGACTGAAATTCCTTCTGTTTAAAATCCAGAACGAATGCTCTTTCAGCACCAATACATTTAAAAAATTTAAGAAAAAATCCGCAGGAAAATTGTTGTCACAATGCCGTGTACTTTGCTTCAGTACTACTCTGTGCTCCCATGATATATGTGGCTGTACCAGCCGAAAAATAAATATAAAAAAATCTATCCGCCGTATTACTGTCACAGTGGCAGCTAAAATTCCTCTAAACCCTTGCTAGAATAAATTGAACATGCTCACATTTTATTTAAAACTACCTAAGTATATAAATAAATAAGAGACGTGTTGTTGCTTTTGTCTATTTATTAGTTTTTAACAAAAAAGGGTTTTCTTAAACAATGCTAGTTGCCAAGGCTAGCGCGAACAAAAGACTGACTTACTTACTAGGAACATAGAACAGTGCAAGCTCCAACTACATCTTCTCAGAAAGATGAAGTTGGAGAGAGAAACTGTGGTAAAGTTTTGGTGTTCGCAACACTTGGTGTTTGCTTGCCAAATACCAAATGTTGCGACCAGCAATAACACAGAGGGTTTCATTAGGGTCATATTATTATGGGACAATATACAAAATTCACTAGCCGTTAGCCACAGAATATAAAGCTGTAGTTGTGTATGAATACATTTTAAAAAGGTGCTGTGGTATTTTTTCGTTTTTTTGTTGTGTTAAAAACACTCCTCTGGAGTACTCCAAAATTACCCATTTTATTGGAATTTCTTCGACTTTCGAAAGCACTTATCACATCAGTGCCAAACATCTGCCACCTTATCCAAACAAAGTCAGGACAATAACAAAGGAAATGATCCGAAGTATCGTCGCCCTCTCCGCAAGCGTCGCAGACAGTGACATCACTTAAGCCTAGCGCACCTGCCAAGCCTGTCCCGTAAGAACACCAATAAGTAATCTACATTTTTTTCTGCTGAGAGACAATGGGAATGCCGCAGACTTCTTACTGACTTTCGGGAGCATGTGTTTACTCTGTACACATCCTGTATAGCCTTGCCATAAACAATTGTGTGCGTTAGAAACCCATTCGTCAATGAAGGCCCTGACGACGACGCATGGAATGAATACCCGCTCAGGTTCTGGTTCCGAGAAATTATCCTAAGAGCCTTGCTTAGCAATCTCATTTCTTGCGACCGAGTTCAAAGAATTCTTGCATTCCCCCCGAACTATTTTCGACGAGTAACAGGGTTGAGCAAGGCCTTAAGCGAAGCTTGACTATCGGCCGACTCCACCACCTATTCCTAACAGTATATTCGGCAACAATTAGGATGCCATAGATCTCCGCTTGAAAAACAGAGGCGAGTAGTGAAATCAAATGTCGATTTCCACGAAGACACTAGCACCGGACCCTCGACTAGTTTTGGAGCCATCCGTTCGACATCGACTACATCCCAAACAAAGCTCAGACTCTGGCTGAAGTCAGTCCTGAACGCAAGCAAAATTGACTCAAAATTTGCACAACAGCCAAAGTTCCGGTGTCATTGCATCAGACGGCATATATCCATGGAAACAGGGTCGTTGGATAAGTGTCGCGCAAGGTCATCTAAATTCTAGTGGGGACTATACCAAAAACCACCCCAACTGAGACGGTGAGTTGGATTGCTTTGATTGTAGAACTCATGATAAAGGTATCAAATGCAAATCAAGCAGAGCATCTAGAGCAGAATCTGGGGTATACTCAGAAAAGCACACGTGCAACCAAGACAGACCGTTCTTTGGAATTTTATCCACTAATCAATCAACCCATATGCTACAAAAGATCTTATCAAAGCCATATACATAGATCCAAAGGACCTTTAATGAGATAAGCCCCACGTCTAACCGAGAGCACCCTTACACTGCCAGAAAACTGAGAGCGCCTTGGATGTCTTCGACTTGACATGCTTTGCCCAAAGAAGTTTCTTATTCAGAATCACTCCCAGATATTTCGCTTTATCGGAGATCGGTTAAAATTCTCCATCTCGTAAAAGGAACAACCTAACCTATCTAACAGACATGTCGAGTTTTATATAAAATTTGGTAAAGTGCCTGAATTGCTGAGTATTGGAAGGATCTCTACTTCGCCTTTTCTACCTTTTTCTCACTCCAAAATTTAAATCGGCGCTAAATTTTGACATTTCCAGAAAAATCGTAATTTTCTAATTTCGCAATTTCTTAATTCTTAATTTCAGTAAAAAGGTATGCCGATTTTCTGAACATAAGATTCATCGGTTAAATCTGTTACTCACTCGATTTGCGTAAGTTTTTTCTTGTAAGGTATTATAAGTCTTACAGACGTTCTTAAATTAAGAAAACGTTATTTTCTGCCTCATCCACTACTACACCAAGTCTTAATCTATAGGATAAAAGTCTACTACACCCACAATTGGCTTCTCTCACAATTCGCTTTAATAGTGCTTCCTTCTCCAACCAAAAGCATCCGCATCAACATCACACTTACATTCGCTCACCAAGTGGTGGATAACAATTAAAGCTATGACAAAATATTCCATGAATCTCACGTCATTCACATACTCCATTCAATTGCTTTGTGCATGTGTTCAGAACGTGCCAGGCTAAATCAAATTGCGTTCATCTTTCATTGATTAGCACCGAGAGTACTTTCAATTGAAAGCGCGACCTCAATTGATTGCCTTCCTGATGATGCCGCTCTACTAATTCATAATAGATGGTATTCTACTGTACCGACAGACGATTTAGATGATGACGACGAGTTTCATTGGAATTAGTGCACAACCACCATCACAAATATCACACACTTCCACGTGGGATATCACGACGTGGTCCTTCCTCGGCCAACGTGATTGAATTTGTGTCAGGTCGTCCGTCGTCAGTCAGAATACAACAAAAAAGGGAATGTAATTACTAAAACATTTTTTTTTTTTTCAAGAGTATATTCTGTAATATATTGATGTTAATTCCTTGCTGTAACAATCAATCGCTTAATGGACCAACTTTACGGTTCAATGTCAAGTGAACCATTGCATCGGAACTCGGTCTGTCTTCAATTTGTGGCGATTTGTTTTAATTAACTCTTTCGTTCCGCATGATTATTATTTGTTATTTTTGCATGTGTGCGGTTCATTTACATCGGGTTATTGGAGAACGTTTCTACGTCAGAGAAATATATCACGAACGGAGGACGTTCTCTTATGTAAACTTCCTGCTAAAAGTGAGCGTGTAATTTATTTTATTTCGAAAAATAGGAACGAAACGCAGCCAGCGTTAATTGGAGGAAGGTCATTGGCATTTCTAACGAGTATGTCTCCTTTTTTTTTTTTTTTTTGACTGTCCTCTTTGGGCTTTGTTCCTTTCAAGAGAGTGGAAAAATACTGCCGTCGGTTTCTTAAAGAATGAAAAAGAACCAAATAAACTGGGATCTGCAACTGGTATCCGAACTAAAAAAAAAAGTAACGACCGAAAGTCCCTGCTTAATTCCAAGTAAAACTAATGTCTGTCTACGAGACGACTACCGCGCCGTCGCACCGCATAATACGACAAAAAAGGGTTCAAGGTTTTGATTTTATACCTGGATCAAATAACTGAGAAGGGTCCTCCTTACGAGGATATTGACCTAAAATTAGGTTTTGCGAATTTTTCTCTTTTTATTTCGATTTTTATTCACTCATATGAATTATGTTAGTACACGTTTGCTTTTACACATATCCTTGCAGAGAATAAAGGAGAAGGAATGCGCGAAGAAAGAGTGTTTCTTTGCAGGAGATTTTTTTTATTCCTTCTTTATTCGCAAATGAGATAGTTGCATTTGCATGGGAATTAGAAAGTCCAACTGGTTTTTATTAAATCGATTCTTATTTTTATCATAAGAGGTGTTGGCATACTTGCTTGTACAGGACATATGACTTTAAGCGACGTCGTTTAACTGAAAGTGTTGGTCAATTGTTTGCCTATAATCGATCATTCATACAATTTGTGTTAGCTTTGTATAAAACAGATTTCGATGAATGCTACATTCAGTTTAATCTTATATTTAAAAAAAATTCATAAAATGCATTCAAAATCTAGCATCAGAGGATCATCGCAGTAGTCATTGTATTGGACTACTCACCGAGATATTCTCGGTTAAGCCCCTAAAAACAAAAAGCTCTTGCGAAAAGCTGACAATCATTTGAGAGTATTTTTGTAATGAAAGCGCATCTCAATGCAGCAGTTCGGATACATCATTGTTGTTTTTGTTTTCTTAGAGCACTGATTTGAAATATTTTGACCGAAATTCAGACACCTATCCAACTTGATGGGTTCAAGATGGCCGTTCGTATAGTAAAAATCATTAAGAACCTCATCAGATTAGAAAACTTCAGATATAAATTTATTAAAATTGAAGATATTGAGCGAACTTATTGTTAGCGTCTTGGAATGCTATCTCGGTTCAACCCCCAAAAAAGGAAAATCTTCCAGGAGAAGCAGTCAGCCATTTGACAGTCTTGTATTTGTCATTTCACGAGAAATTTAACTTCGAGCAAGACTTTGTTCATCAACGAATGCAAACCAGCCATCGCACCACAGTGAAAAATAAGTATTTTTCCGAATGAGGCGGCGCTTGCAGACAACTGAACAAAAAGCTTTGAATTTTGTAAGTCTTCGAATCTACATAATCGCATTCCAGATTCTCCACAAACGATGCCATCAAATATACTGAAGATACAATCAACTCAGCCTTATTACTCAAAAACTGTACTTAACAACTTGCACCTAACGAGTTAGTTTCAATTTATATCAAGTCAAAAATATGTCCCCTAGGACTAATACCTCTTAAGCGGGTCTTAGCGTTTTGCAAAAATTTAAATTTTGTCTTTCTAGGCGATTTACCTAGTTTTTGAATCTGGGAACAATCAATTGAAGCTCTAAAGTCTCGACTGTTTTTTACCTGACTCAAACGAAAAGTTCAAAAACTCTTGTTCAGTGATTGAACTACTACTTCCAAGTTCTAAGTAGTACCCTCTCACATTTAACAACAGTATCCTAGTGCTGTCGACAAATATTCACATAAAAATTGATGCATCGTCACATCACTCAGTAACTAACCAAAGAACATTCGTTGACTGAGAAAATAATCATATTTTTGAAAGCAAAATGCTCGTAAATCAAAACTGTGAAAAGTGACTATATGAAACTTAAAACTGAAATCTCATAATTCATTTCACTTATTTGTGTTCCTATCAAGAGATCCGTCATTTCCAAACTCAAGGAAAACGCTTTAATTACGCATTTTCCAACAACAGGGCGTGTAACATCTAAATTTATCGAGGCAATGTCTCCTTGATCTTTCAGACATTATGTCTTCCAGTTGGAGACACGAATAAAGACGATTTCATTTCGTATTTTATACATCGTTGCGTATTTTTAGAAATCTTTCAGTTGAAACAGTTTTTGCAAAGTTTTTCGAATATTTGAATTCTAAGAAATCGTGACGTTCGCGCCACAAGTTCTTTGTGTCTTTGTCGAGTGTGGCGAAAACATTATTCTGGAAATGAAAGGATAACCGTATGCACTCGATATAAATCACCACGCGTCTGAGCGTAATTTTTCCGCGTTTTAATAGCTGCTCTCAGAGACCTGCAGACTGTATTAAAAAAAAAAAATTTGCTGTCGCCCACTTGGATTTGACACTTTTTATATACTGACGTCTGTTTTGATTGACCGGCGGCGCACACAGTAAAATCAACAACGAAGCAGTGTTCTTGTCTTCTTTTTTTTTTGGACAAGGTTCGGATGACCGCCAGACATAAGCGTGCAATGGATCCTATGACCGGTATACGCTATTGTCTGGGTCTTGAATGACGGAGGCCGGTGTGGCTAGCAACGCGAATGAATTCATTTCTCACATTAATCGTGTTTCATTGTGGGTTGGTAAATTTTGCTCAACCATGACACAAGCAGCTGTAAGCATGTGGAAGGGCGTAAAGTTAACTAGGAATTGGAGACGATGTCACATGGATGTGTTCTCAATTAAGAGTGTGGACACTCTATTTAACTCCATGTAGGGAATGCAATAAATTGTATGGCTCCAATTTGTTTAATTGTTATGCCACTGTGGTGGCAAACCAATGGCGAATGTTGGAGGGTATCGAAAGCGGACAATGGGCGACTGTCGACTGATGAAATTGGCATATAGACGAATTTAATACTGTCTGTTTTAATTCTAGGAAGTTGGTTGAACTGGGAGTTGTTTTGGTAAGAAAATGTACCGCCGCTGGCCGGTAGACGAATGTAATCCGATCCTTTGTATATTGCCGGCTGGGTCTTAGATTTAAATTTAATTTTCAGAGAAGCTGTGGATTCTGCTATGTTGCCTGAGATTGCCAACACATTTTGTGTTGACTTCAAGGTTGAGACAATAGATGTTGGCGAAACAGTTTTTTTATACACTCCACAGAAAGGTATATTCACTTTGCCATTACATTTGTAACGCCAAGAAGGAGTCACCGGAGACCCCATAAAGTATATATTTTCTGAATCAGGATTACATTCTGAATCGATTTAGCCATGTCCTTTTGTCTGTCTGTCCATCTCTCCGTCTGCCTGTTGAAAAGACAATAGCGTCCAAACGTATCGACCTAGGCAAATAAAGGGAGGACTTCTTTTTACCGTCGCCTGGTTGGTATTGAAAGTAGGTTATGTCGGTCAAGTAGTGCTGGTACCTTCCATACAAAACTAATATTAGATCCATGCGTGTATGTGTGCAGTACTTTAATGCAGTAGAGGGTATCAAAGCATCGGCAAGGCCAGATGATAACACTTTTACTTGTTTGTTTTTTTCGAAACTGGTGGATATATTTATGCATACCTAGTGTAGTATTGTCTGGACTTGGATCTTGTGCTCTGTGTGCCCTAATTTGGTAGAGCACACTTTTTTAAACTAGTAGCTTTTATTGGCGTACGGAACACTTTTGCACAGCAATCTTCCTGTAGCAGCATTCCACCCGCCTTTTTCGTCGTAAAAAAATAGAACACATGCGATTCAATATGATCGAACCAAAGAATCGCAATGCTTTCTCATCGAAATTTTATCTTACAACAGTAAACACATATGCGCGCCTAGCCTTACACCTATAGCGCTAAGAAATTTACCGAAATATATCTACTAACGATCTAGGCCAGAAGCTGCGAAGACGACGAATCAAAAGAGACGATCCAATATTTGTTTTGCCATTGTTCCGCCCTTCAGGAACGACGACCCCGATCTATGAGTCCAGGTTCTTTGAAAACTTTTCGGAACTGTCCGGAGAAAATGAATATATCCAATCGGCTCAAATTCACCAAGAGCGCCAATTGGTTAAATAATCAGAAAGATGAAAAATCCAAGCGATCGTTTTTGGGTTTGTTTATATATACGAAGGGAATCACAATGGGCCTTAAGGCCTCCGAGTGGAAATCTTGTATATATCACGTTATATTAAATATTCCGAGACACAAACACTGTAGGTGTCATAAAACCCATCGATTGATATATCGCCGCACGAAAACAAAAAACTAACATGAAGACCATAATTATCATCAATTGAAATATTATCTCGATAAATAAACAAAACTTAAAACTGTATTGCTTTGAATTTTTTGCACTTCGACTAATTAGCAGACTATAAAAAAAAGACAGACAGACAGAGAGCGCCTTAATTAAGCAATCACATTTGTTGATTGTTATACTAACGTCATACCAATTGTTGGGTGAAATTCTCATTCGCAGAATGCTTTACTCACGTGATAAACCAACAGGAGATTAATTAACATCGAAGAGTGTAATATTGTTGATGGTAGCTATAGCTACTACTCAGAAAAAATACAATAAAATATCTAGAAGCCTCATTTCATTATTTTACTAACAGCTAAATGGGCATGATCTGGAAACTTGAAATCATAATGCGGTAGCGCACATCAATGTCAGTGTCGAGTGCTAGTGTCACAGATGAGACTTGTATAATCACAGAGGCGATAAGATAAAGGGGCTTTTTTGCGGTATAAGCTGGTAAAAAATTTCCTCTTCTTGTTATGAGCATGATAATGAGTTATTTTGAATGTGGGGCCATGTGATCTTGATGACTCGTAATGAATTTCAATATGCTGTTTTAAGCTTTGCAGGATGTTGACGTTGTACCTAATCAAAGTGTCGTGTAGGTCGGGGCATGCAACGACTTAACATTTTTTTTTTGGAGAGATATTCGGATGTTGATAAGTTTTTTGAACTTTTTTCGATTTGGTAGGAGGTAGTTATAGTATTGACAAAAAGGGAGATCGAATTCAGACTCGGGATTAAAAGACGAGCCCCTCAGAGAGAGATAAGCTAAAGTCTGTAGCTGTGGATTTCATTCATAAGACAGAGCTACGTTAACACCCACATCATCGAACTAGGAAGTCACTTGTACATGCCCACGAACTGTTTCCTAAAAGCGAAAAATACCTTAAAAGCCTGATAGATAAGGTTTGAAACTGCATCGAAACGGCTGAACGGAGACCACCTGGTCGATGATTGTTGTTTTAGTTCCTGGTGATAATTCTGTTGGTCGTTTACATCACACGCAGTGAGTAGGTACGTTGCTGTTCGCTATGGATTGGTCTCTAATAGGATTATCACCTGATGCGGACGTAAACATAATGAACAACAGGGAAGACAGATAACACTCATAGTCATAACGCACCTGCTTCTCTTTGAATTCACGGACGAATACCTTTCTCAATATTTTGGCTGTATTATTTACGAGTAGCAGGCATTGAATGTGAGTATCTCTCTTTGTTTGCTGAATTCTTGTATTTCGTTAGCGTTTTATTATCTTGGCAGATGCGCCTAAAAATAAAGTAAATAGTCTCGAAGATGTCCATAAAGAGCCATAGGCATAGCTTCGCACAAGCTAATGGACTATAGAATAAATGCACCTGGGTTATCGACAGAAGCACATTACATTTATCCGTAATATAAAGAAGCCTTTTCCAATTGTTGGGTCTCTTTAAAATATTTATAAACCTGCCATTGACATTAAGAGGAGTTTGGCAATTCAAAAGATTAGCGATCCACCTCTGTGCACTATTCGTACATTTGAATTTGACGTTTTATGTGATAGAACCCACACAACGAAGAAGAAACCACATTTTTAAAAAAAAACTTCTCTGACTGATTGTTTTTCTCATAACAGTTGTGCTTTCGGATATTTATCAAAACGCAACTGAGCTGCATTCCACAAGCTCCAACGTTGTTTTCTATATTGCCAGAGTGGGTATTTTCAAAACGCTAACTTACTTAGGCTATGTGCGCACACGCGATTTCAATTGCGCGACTACTTATTCGCAAAAAAATGAAACACACACATTTCAATATAAATGCGCGCACGTAATAATGTGTTTGTTTCATTTGTTGCGCACATTTGTAGTCGCACGAATGAAATCGCATGTGCGCAGCTAGCCTAAAACGGTCAGCTAGCTGATCCAATATCTCGAGAATTTGTATTGTCCTAGATTGTCCACGTGATCTCTTGCTTTACTAATTTTTTAGGCGTATTTATGGCAAACCCTTTGTAGCTTATACGTATTAAAATTAAAAAACCTTACAACTTGAAGCAATTTCTAGGCGTCCTTATCATGTAATGACTAGCGCACATTGAGCCGACTCTAAAGATTAATACAGCTTGACTGGTTTTAAAGGCATTCTCTTAATGTGTAAATTGCTCGTTTTTAAAATTTGGTGAGTTGCAATACTTAGCGCACATTTGCATTGTGCGTTTGAGCACATGTTGTAGCAGTAGCGCACAGTTAACATTTTTATACAAGTCAACAAAACTTTGTGTGGACTTGGAAAAATTTAAGGGAAATTGCTGCTTTAGGCATTCATGAAGAATACACTCGTACATGAACGTGATTTAGTATCGAAGCGCACATTTAAAGATTTTGTGTGCGTCAACGAAACTATTTGTAGACTTGCAAATTTCAGGCGGATTAGGGGTTTAAGCATTCAGGAAGATTACGGCTACGAGTATTAGATATTTGAACATTAAAAATATTCGTAGCACACATTTTTGTGTGCGTCAACATTTTGTTTGGACTTACAAATATTAGTTTCCTAATCAAAGCGCACATTTTATATTTGTATAATTATTGTCAACGAAAAACGACTCATATTTGTTTGTAATAATTCTCTCTGGAAAGGATAACATTCCGAGATTCGTGCAAATAGATGCAGAACGGAGCGAGCGGGCGAGTTCCAAAGCTTACTTTTCCTGTAGCCAAAGGAGTTTTGCAAAAGTGACCTCTTCGCGGTTGTTAAGTAGATCTACTGATATGTGATGACTGGTGAGCATTGTCTTGTCTTATAGGGCGCTCAAATTGAGAAACAATTTCGTTAAATTTCTCAGAACATAGGTGCGCCAGTGGTTCTACATTTGATGTTAGTTTATGGGATATCTTTTTACTCAACAAAATGCTCGTCTCTATATATTGTCAAGTAGATTAAGCGGATGTCTTGGGCCTAAGCAATATTCGCGGTCTGGTCGATATTGCGCGCTTTATAGAAAAGGAGGAGTTGTTACGGGCTGGCGTACCTCTTTGCTCTAAATTGGTAACTTTGACGACTTTGACCTTGCGATATTGTATATAAACTGTCTTGCTATGTTATTCCGCTATAAATAATATATATTAATACATTGGTACGGACAAAAAATAGAGTTGGTGAATGTAAAGATCCTTGGAACCCAATGACACACCATCTACTACAATTTGTATTGATCTGCCCAGAATAACTCCTCAGTTAGGCTACTATTCCTAAGTTTTGTTATTCACAATAGTGTCATTAACCATTCCTACTCTTAAACAGTATACCGTAAATTTGTTACGGACATAAGTATACTAATTCGAGTACTCTAAAGGACTTTAGATACTAATAATTAAGTAGTTGATGTTTCCTGCTAATTTGTATCAGCATAGACTTCACTGTCATTTGCTGTGGCGCCGTATTCTATTTACGGCTTTATTTTTGCGGTTTTTCCCACAAATGCGCATTACGAAAATATATTACATAAACTTGTTCTCTGAGCTTGAAACGCATTTAAGGCACAATCACATTTAATGCGACTATATATTTATATCAAATCTTGGTAATGGCCAACCATAATTGCATGCAAATCTATGCAATCTTTAAATACTCATTTACCAGTTAGAACCGACTTATGGTACGGAACATTAAAAAGCTGAATGAAATATTGGTTTCAGCTGGTTGATTCCCCATTCGAAGTTAGGTACGTAGCTATACCGCATACCATCCGAATCTATTAAATAACGAGTTGAGCTAATGGCAATTAATTTTTTTCTTCGTTGCTCTATACATGACAATTTGAATTACCATTTGAGGAAATCAACAGCAATGACAGTTCTTCTTGATTCTCCATGAGTGTTACCTCAACTTGAACCTCAATAATGTCGATTATCTCGCTCTAAATGGGAATGCAACTCGTACTTGTCTCCTTGTTTTTTATGGATATAGTCATTATGTCGTATGGGTAAATCCTTCGTCGGTATAAGGAAATTATTGTAATACTACCAGTGTTACGTGGTTTGTCCACGTTAACGCTGTAAAGCGAAATTCGTATCTAGGTGTTGGTTGTGTTTTTTTTTACAACGCCGGGTATTTCGTGATTTAATCGACACGTCAGAGGTTGGTATCATCGATGAACGGGAAAATACTATATATCCGGTTACAAAAACAAAATCATCCAAGTCTCGTGCCCTTAGTCTGAGAGAGCTTGATGGAAGTGGGAAGCGGGGTGTGCTTTGATAATGCCTAATGTAATATTACACCGTGACTTCTGGCGGTCGTGTTTGGTTTTTATTTTTATTTTGCGGGGAGTTTAATTTTTATTTTGCTGTACTTTCCTGTTTTAGATACATCACTTGATGAATACGTATCTATATTTATATAGCTTTCCTCTTAATTTCGCTTAAATGATTTCTGTTTAGATGCATGCAGTGAGAGTAGATATGTTTCTCAGTTTATGTCGAATAGTCACTGTTAACTCGACGTATATCTATCTACAGATATTCCAAAAGAGAGCCACTTTATTGTGGTGTGAATTGTTTTTTTTTTATCTTTCGAAGTATTTAAACAATTTTCAAGCGATTAGATCAACAGTTCAGTTATAAGTTGATCTTCTCGAAGTAAAGTTGAAACAGTTACCTTTTTGGTTTCTTGTATCTTCAATTGAAACATTTTACCAAAATAATATTATATCACGAGTGGCGGTATGTTTGACTAAAATCAAAGCAACTACCAAACAGTAAACGGGTGAAAAAAAAATATAAATATAACGAAAAATTTCTTTTCGATTGTGATAAAACGAAAACTCTGTGACAAGCGAAAATCCCCGAATGCAGAGATACAGATACGAAAAACGCGAACGGGCTTATTAACTTGACTGCTGTGGGTGCCCGATGCCCGTGCCGCACGCCGCCGCCACTAATTCTGCACCAATTGAGCTGGCATACCTCGTACTTTACACAACCAACAAAAGATACCGCGCACCGCTGCTGAAAATCTACTATCTGTAGTATAAATTTTTGAACTTTTATGAGTTTCGGTTTATTGCCAACGAACATTTGCCGACCATAACACCTTTCAAAGCTGCTAGATATTGCGGCTTTTGTTTGTTTGGCTTACGTCGGTCGGTCGGTCGTCTGGTGTGAATAGTTTTTTTTTTTCTTTGGAATTTCCGTCGTCTTACACAAATTTGGCCAAGAACAAATTTGAATCGATTTAGGACCATTAACGGATACTTTGGATTACCTGGACTGCAGTTTATCATGGAGGAAATTCTAGTGTTTCTATTTATCGAAAGGTATATATAAAAAAAATATGAGAGTGTCAATTAAAAAAAAACAAAAAATGCATAGAATGAAGAATAAAATATTTGCTTTTAGTTTTGTGGTAAAGTATAAAGTGATGGAATTTCTCATCATTCTCAGAGAAGTGTGCAAATTTCACGTATAACTTGTCTCAGATACTTCCTGGTGTCTGTTGAAGTTGTTTTGTTTATTTATTATTTTTTTTTTCTTATTTTCCGATTCTTTCATGTCTTCTTCATGGAAAAAAAGAAGAAGGATTTCATTCCATTTAATCAGAAGTGGAGAAAAAACGTCTGAAGAAAAAAAAACAAGGCTAACATGTCTCAGTGTTATTCTTCGGCAAGTTGAGTGTCAGATAAAAAAAAAAGTATCCTTGGTGTGTTGCTCAGAGTAATTGTGATTTCTTCCCGATTCAGAGAATTTCCATAAAATTAGCATTCGCTTTGAAATTTCGTTAAAAGTGTTCTCTTTGTGTGGTTTTTTTGATTTACCCACACAAAGTGTGTAGATACATTGTAGACCTCAATTTGCAATGGAAAATGAGACTCAGAGGCGAGGACTTTTTTTTTTGTATCGTGTTGTGCATTCTATTCCATTTTATATATCGTTCTCGGATTGTGTAAATGTTATTAAATTCTTATCTGGTGAATTGGGTCAATATTACCAAGAACGGGGTGACATATACACGAAGAAAGAAAGAATGTAATGCGAATGCATAGAGGGGAAACACAAACAAATGAATGTACTCGTTTTATTTGACATTTATTACTCCTCACCTATTTCTTTGTGTTTCTTGAAACTTTTGATTGTAGGTGCCTCATTGAGACGCCGCCGGCCGCCGCCTTTGTAACATAGAGTTTTGTTTTCGTTGCAATAAAATGGTTGTTGTTGGGTATCTGTTTCCTTATAGTTATGTTACGTAGCATCTGAAGTGCATGCCAGAGTTAAATGCATTTTATTGCGCATTTCTGAGAACTTATCTGGGCAGTTAGTAGAAATTTATACGCAAAAGTCTTGTAATCGTTGATAAACCGAATCATTCATAAAATCGTATTCAAGCGAGTTTCTTACAGATGGTGTTCCCCCATGTTGAGTCATGCGATTAAAATTACTTTAGACATTACAACGACATGGCATTGAATTCAAGTTATACTGCTTGCGTAATTGTCTGGGGCTGATTAGGTATTTTGACGGTTCTTTGGAAATCTACATAGTACGAGTATATAGATACTTCTTTAAATTTATACCAGTTCTTTGTCGTTCTATATTCAAGGTTGACTTATTGCTTCTATGAACAACGCACATGCATAAGGAACATTCTGTAGTATTTCTTTTTTGGAGCAACAAGTGTGACTCAAAATATATCTGATAAAATGACATCCTTGACAAATGGAATAAGCCAGTAAAGGGATTGGATAAGTGCACGTAGTTTGTTCGTCGAGATTTCGCATGATAGCATGATTTCGATATCACTAACGAAAGGAAACATACGGCAGCTTTACAAGCGACTGCCAAGTCAGCCTCATACTCGAAAAGCCTGTCAATCCGAACATCGAAAATTAAATTTGTGACGAGGCGAATGAAGGACGGGTATAAGACGATTAATTTAAATCATGTGTGAACAACAGTTAAGGTTGTGCTCGACCCAACCAATCTGATAGTGTGCACTGGTCTGAGGATGGTAGATTCTACTACATCCCTCTGTGTTTGAATTAGGCTCAATATTTAATTGAAATATTCCGAACATGGAAGTGGTAAATAATACACCAACGATCGTTGTCTGTTTGTAACCTTTTTCTAAACCTCTGAGCCAATCGTTATGTTATTTGCAAACGGATAATCTGAGATCTGAAAAAGGACATGGGCGACTCGCGAAATGTGAACCGAATTGAACAAAGTGGCGTGGCTCCTCTTATACAAAAAACACTCTAAACTAAGTCTAAAGGACAATTCACATGAGAGCGAACGAACGAATTGATTAAATGTGAACAAACAGCTTTTTAAGCATTTATGAACTAAAAATTCCACTTTTTACTATTCCAAGAGTAGGATAATTAATTATCCCATCAAAATGTATTAAGAAAACCAGTTTATAAACAGTTTAAATAACAAAATTTCGAATTCCCAACTTTTTGCCGCGAACAAAAACACCCTGGCGCGAATAGTCAGTCTATTTACAATCCACGTCATTTAAATCGCGTTCCACAAAGTCGCACTTCATCAATTCGTTCGTTCGCTCCCATGTGAATGGTCTTTAATGCCTTCGGAGGAACATGAATAACTTGGGATTACTACCAAAAAGTTTTCAAGTCAAGAATAAATTCAAGAAATGAATAAAGTTAGTGGAGTAAGCATTAAATATTATAAAAACATTTAAGTGGCCTCAACTTCGTTCGTCTACTGATGAGCCCACCCACCACATCGGGGCGAAACGCATTTGGAGTTGAGGCCACTTGGGATTACGGCTTATGGTTTGGAGTAGCTGCAGCAGCATCCTATTCTAACGATTCTGGTTATGGATAGGCAGGATATTGAAAATATATCCAACAACTCCATGCCACATTATATATGCGCATCAGTCGTCTTAGATAGTTAGGACATGTAGAGTGGAATATACCTTCTGTATGAACAAAATTTCCAACTTACCCGGTTTTGAGAGGTTTTAGTCATATTTTTCAGATTTACAATGTCAGTTTTTGGCCTTAAAAAAAACGTATCGTTTAGTCAAGTTAGTTCATACAGTAAACTTATTTTGCAGTCGCTTTTCTTCACTGACTACTTTATTAACTGTTTGATAATTCTTCTGGATAAATCGCATCATCAGCTAAAAGAGTTAACTGAACTACATTTTGTCGGAGGTCGTCCATTTATCTTCTCATTTCATTTTCGTATCTATTTAACCCGATTTCTATCGCTTAAATGTTTCTTTTTTATGCATGGTAATTATTTAAATTGAGCGCAGTGGTTGGTGTGCTGGACCTACTGGTGCAACATCTCATAGGTTCGATCCTCGAAAAAACAGAAATTACATCTTAAGGACTTTTTTCCACAGCACTACCTCTCGCAAACGTATGACAAACTTCGGAGAGTATAAATTTCATGGAAAAGCTTTTCAAAACGGCAGTTCTGACTTGACCTGAAATTGTAGGTCTCTTCCAATTGTAAAAAAAAAACTTTCACAAAAGAATGGTTGTGAGAAACTAGAACTAGGGTCCCTACCCGGATCTGTTGTGCTATAAGTTATGCAAAGCTACTGACAGTTTATCCCAAACTGAGAAAAATAGCTACATATTTTTTTTAACCACAATTTCATAGTCGAAATTATTCTAATATCGGCGACCTCAATGAACTGCGACATTCATCTCATCAGTGATATTGGTTTTACTTCAGATTTATTCTGTCAATATAATAATATATCTAAATAAATTTTCTCTATTTTCAAAACACTTCCACATCCGTATCCGCAATACAATACATCACATCATTCCAATCCCCATAGCCCATAATGACGTCAAACAATTGTAACAATTCAATACGGTATATTGTGTAATCTAACATATTACACGGGACAATTATCATGATCATCAGCTTATATTTTACAATAAAAATGAAACCAGTTTTAACGAGATAATCCCCAAAGACCCGATCTAATTGTGTTGATTGGTTCAAAGATAAGTTGACGCTCAACAACTATTCATCAGTTTGCTGAACATATAAATTCGAGTATACATACCAATCCGGTAGTAGGCGATTACACTACACCCACGTGTTTTTAATAAATTTTATTAATAGTCTTCTACCGGCAGTAACAACTGAATTATTTAGTACTTATGTACATATGTTTCGGCGTGTAGCACACGCTCCTAATATTTTGATTTAAGGTGCTGAACATAAAAATTGATTATGTCAGAAATGGCACGTGTGTAAGTCTTCTTATCACTTGAACTTAATTTACAAGATTGGTATCTTCATCGAATCGTGGGAGAGCTATAATAGCGGTTACAACCATTTAAAGTCATGCTCGTATACAGCTATCAATGGAGTAGTGATATTGGAAGATTTTTTCAAGAGCAGCTGTAAAATTTGTTCACATTTTATCTGTAATTGGGTTTTTTGACACACGCCGGTATATTCAACATTTTTCCCCCCATTCAGAACTACATCCAAGGACGGCAGATACTATCGATAGTATTTTGTTTTGTATCGGAAATTATTTGCTTTGTTTTTTTAATTTCATTCAAAAAAAGCCAAACAATTGAAGTACATATTTCTGTTTTTGTTTTATCGTAAGACGAGGATTTTATCGGGATTAATAGATGAAATGCGGCAATAACCCAATGTTATGAGCTTTTATTTTTATGGCGCAAATACTTGAACAAGGTTTGCATCTCTCAACTGGAATCGCCACAGCAAAAGTTTACCTTTCTGACAAATCGCCCACTGTATCTCTTAAAGAGGCAAGGGAATTATAGAAATAAATGCCTTAAGAACCAAACTGGCGTGCGCAAACGTTCAAATTTCTAAGTTTAGAGGTAGCGCTTCAAATTGCAGGATTTGAGCAAACAGACATTATCTGCTAGGTTCCACATTTTGGGTTCTACATTTCACTGTATTCGATTTCGAAGAGCATGACTTGAAATGGTTGTAACCGCTATTATAGCTCTCCCACGATTCGATGAAGATACCAATCTTGTAAATTAAGTTCAAGTGATAAGAAGACTTACACACGTGCCATTTCTGACTTAATCAATTTTTATATTCAGCACCTTAAATAAAGCTAACCTTCTTAACAATTTAACTACACACCAACCCATCTACATTACTTCTCATCTATGAGAGTGGATCTCTGCACGATGATGTATTAGAGAGTCGCCTTGAATCTGAAGATGAACTGTGCTGAACTTTAATCTCCATTATAAAGTATCTTACAGAATTGGAGTAGTCATCGTATTCCATACCCATCTGACAATCGTTTTCTGACTGGACTGACTAACAAAAAGCAGTACAAAAGTATAGCTCCTATCTACAAGCATCTCGCTTGCGACAAACGCTTTACGCTCTAGTAAAAAATCATTGCGTCGGATCTTCGAGCATGATTAGGACCCAACTTTTTTTGAAATGAATGAGTTGACTGTGCATACATAGCTTACCATGCAAAAAGGTAGTGATCATGCAGCTCATTCATGGACTGAATCACGACTGAACTTCAAGACAACTCATTTTCTAGACATGCCATCCACCGTATTATTTATGGTGACTGGTCTTGCTTGACTTGCGACTTGCGAACTTATGGCTCTATAATCTTCCAGCTTAATTAAGGTCTAACTTTTTCCTTTGAAAACCACACATGATTCACGGTGGGCAAAATGAGTTGACCTGTGGTTGGTTCATTTGTTTCTCAAACTGTCCGTAAGACATTTTTTATTTCTATTTAAAATGAATTGATTTGATCTCACCACCAAAAATTACTACATATCTAAGAAATACAAACATGAAGCTCCTATAACTATACCTCATGGAAAAAAGCCACTCCAACCGCGATTCTTATCACAACCGCATGATTTGATTATCATTTCCAATTAATTTCACAACTGTACTTCTATTTTTAAGTGAAATGCACGCACCTATTGATAGGTGTACATAAATTTAGTCCATTATTGTCTAAAAATAAATAAATTTATTTGTATTCCTATTTTTACCGTCTTACTGCACCAGCAACAATATCGCCAACAATCCATCAAACACAAAAAAGTCATTCCAACTAACTATAGGCTAGGCACCTCTGAATCATTCATCATCAAGACACAATTGCTTCCTCTTCAGGCTGCCACTTGTAATGATTGTACAATAATATCCAACAATTCAGAATGCCATCCAAATATAATATACCGATGTACATCGAATAAAAAGTATTCCTCCGCTACAAGACAACGAACTAATTCAATTAAAAGTTCGTTATTAATAGAATTTTGTTTTTTCATTATCAATATCAACAGTGAGGAGATTAGATAATTCAAGCGAAACTGGGCAACAATTTCCTCACACAATTGGGTTGCTGGTGGTGAGTAAACGCTCGTGCGAATACGAAGATACTTCTTCAACTCACATTAGTCATACGGTCATACCTCATAGTCATGCAGCATTTTCAAAACCAATTAGCGTGCCAGATACAGGCATTTTCTTACGAAAATATACTGACATATCTCAGGCAAAGAGTGAGACATAAGCACGCATGTAAACAGAGATATGCGACATACTTATCTGGAAAATGTTGACAAATGAACAGTACATGTTTGGAACATCCGGCCCATATGACTCGTAGACAATAACGTTTTTTCACTTATCAAGCGGTGTTATCATACAAGGCGAAAGAAGCCGATATCCTGTTATTTTTCAAGTATCATAAAGATTCGCCGCTTTCTTGAACCCTTTGCTACGGGGTAATTCAGTAATTCACAAAAATGTGAAATCAAGTAACCACTTGGGTTTTGCACACACCATTTCTGATATCTTAACTGTGGTACAGCCCATTCGAATACAATTGCACACGTTGGTTAATCGTACACGATCGTCGCAGGTGATCAGTTAGTGTATGTACCTAATCTTAAAATAAATATAGAGGCTAGTGTATCAGGGGCATGGAACTGGGACCTATATCCTAATCTCATGAATGAAATCTTTCGTGATAACAAGGAATTGGCCGATAATTCTAGTGAACTTTGATTCAGAGTATATCAGGCCATAATACATCCACCCGTTCGGCGTGTGGACCGATTCAAAAAAAGAACCGTAGATTAGACTGAGAATATCACGCTGGTTGTTATTTGCTACCGTAGATAAAAAGAAGCGGCTATTTGTGCTTGTTGATGAATGTTATTATCACTGTCATGTCTATTTCCGTGATTGTGATTTTTAAAACTGTCTGTTGAAACCCCCCTCCTGAACTACGTTGAGTTCATCTGATGTGGGTACATCTCATCTACGAACCTTGGAACCATTTCATCCACCGTGAACTTTTTGTAGAGTATTGGCTTTTCAGGAAACTTTTGGTTACGAAATGTTCCTATTTGGCACAGGAGTTTAAAGCTACTTGCGTGGCGAGTTGTCAGTCAGATGAAGTTGCTTTGTGGATGAGTTGTCCAACTGATCGCAAAAGCTGGTGTAGGGAAGCTCACCTTTATACAACAGGCCCATATAAGGAACAAATGACCAACTCATTTCTCTAATATTTCATGTACGAACATTCATCAACATTTGATTCACAGTTTTTTTTTTGACGATTTTTTTTTTTTTATAATTCAATTGTCAAAATAGTATAGTGGGTATATGCAGTAGAAACACAAACCGTCACTGGTTTGAAGTGGTCCTTAATGAGGCACATCTGTTGTGCAATAGCAATCATCAGTAAAACACGACATCTCCTTAAATACTTACTTACTTAGGTGGCGCTTCAGTCCGAGGTCGTGTGCATGTAGTTGCACAGACTTTTGGGAAATTGTGCCTCTGGTGTTGGCTTGCGAGTTTCGCACAATTTTCTCAAGAATGATCTTGAAAAAGTCAGATGACATCTCCTTAAATACACTATTTTATATTTTGGATTGGATAATGGAGTCTACTTCAACCTTTTCGTAGTTTTTTATTTCATTGGCATGTCATACTTGTCGCAAGTTCGACAGTGAAGATAGTTCTCAGATAGTTTCATTAGTTTGTTGATGCACGCGCCGTCGAATGTATGGAGTCTGAAATTTTGTTTGTATCGACTGTACTACAGTATCTGACATATATGTACCTACAATTACCTATACCAACACGTTTTCATTATAATGTTTCAATAAAGCCTAAGCCTCTTAACAACAATGCATCTATTCATGGTCCTTTCAGTGCCTGGAAAGAAAACCCATGCCGATTTACAATAATTGTTTTCTTGCACCTTTACCTCTCATTCGCTTGGATGGATGTGGAATTTCGACGGAAATCTTTTTTTGGCGGAATATCTATCCCTTACATTTCACATAGAGCGCACAAAGATACAGGTAGAATGAAATTAAACAACCCAAACATGGCATTTTACTGTAGTCGCATTTAAGTATATAGATGTGTAAAAAGGACACCCAAATGTATTTTAAATATTGTAAAATCAAATGTTCATTGTTCTTCAAAATAGTGCTGAATAGTTGGAAGGATTTTTAGATTGGATATTCTGTCAAATAATAAAAATACCTTGAGTTGCTTGTCAGAAATATTAAATCGCTCTTAATGGCGTATAATGCCGTGAGCAAAATTAGTATATGTATATGCATATGCGTCTTTCCACATGTTGCAGCACTATTTCTCTATCTCTAAATCCTCTGCACAGCAATGGAATGAAATAAATTAAATGGTTTTACATTGGATTTTGAAATTCAGCTATTCAGCATAATGAAAATTATTTGTTATCACTTTCTTACACTCTTACTCGCTCTTTCTAGTTCCCCCATTGAACAGCAACAGATACAAATTGCAAATGTACGAAATACTGCTCATTTCTTTTTGGCGAATAAATGTTAAGGCTTCAAATCTAAGGACACGGGCCGAATCGTGTTATCTTTGAATAATCACCCTTATTCCCGTTGGCGTTTGTCGTAAACGACTTGTATTTCACTTCTGTGTTTTTAACTTAAAAAAAAATTAATCGAAATGATGGTGAACACATAGAATAGGAAATAAAATCGATTAAAAAAGTTAAAAATCGAAACGATTAAAACGACACGAAACATGAGTCGTATACGACAAACGCCTACAGGAATAGGGATGAAAACAGGTGTTCCTATTCAAGTGAAGTGCAGTGTCACAATTTAGTTTCAAGATGGTGATAGCGAAGGCAAGAAGCCTGAATTTTACCCGTGCCAATGTTGATCTAACCAACTGGTAACCACCAACAACCCTTCTTATGCAATGATTGCAACAAAACAGTAGTTGCTAATTCAAATAACAAAAGCTTCGAGTTCTTAGAAATAGGAAATTCCAAACACCATTATAAAATGTCGTACTGATAAGGATATAAGTGCTTGTTGAATTTCTACAGTTGAACAAGTCATCTAATTAGGTGTATTCTTTAAACTTGCTTCCAGACGAGTGTTGAGTTTTTTTTTATAATAATCAGTGATTATACAATAAGACTATATTGAGAGCATTTATTAATTGGAATTCACACATTAATATAAATGAATTGACTGACGACTTGTGAAAATTCCAAGTTTTTTACAATCTGGGGAATTTTTCAAACAGTCTCTTTTGAAGTTGTATAATAATCCGCTAGATATTGATATCAGTATACTGGTTGTATCTATTTTTAGATTGTTGCTATTTATATAAAGAAATCGTTACAAAATTTCTGTTTATTAATGCATATTCGATGAAGAGCAAAATGAAATCGTGCATGTCTGCCGTATTGCAATTTCATTGTAGTCATCGGTTTTTTTTTTTTTTTTTTCTGAAACTCGAGTCGTTCGTTGGTTGAGTAGTTTTTTTTTTGTTTTAAGGCCACACGCTACCGGGTGGCGTTTGAAAACCTCCAGACTGAAAATTGATCCTTTAACTGAGCTAGTTTAATGGGGATTTTTTTTTAATTTGAACACTGAACACACGCCTACTGAAAGGTCAAAGTATTCGAGGTAGTTCAACTTACCATATTTTGTCGGCAGACAGTATTTTACATTTTTTTTTACTTACATTGTACTGGAGGATCACATGGTATGAAATTTATTGGTGAGTCTTTCTTAATTGTTAAAAGAGGTATGAATACAGGAAAGTACATACATAATTGTCTTTAACAAATTTATTATTTCCGTATTTAAAGAAAAATCGCATATTTCAAAAAGTTCAATAAGTCTGATTTAAAATTTTTGAGAAAATGTAATTTAGCCAAGACATTAATCAGTTGACTTGTTTAACTATTTGGAGAGTGATAAAATTAGCAAATACTTGAACCAAAACGTTTTGTCTGTTGAATATAAGTACGTACTTCGCTTCAGAATATTGATTTAAGTGGTCAGAAATTTAGTAAAAAAAACAGAAAAGCTCAAAAATTGTTTTTCTTGTACTATAGTATCTATATGGGCGTTGGACTTCGCCAGGGGTGCGTCTTGTCTTGAACGTTTTAAATTGTGAGATCTGAGGATAAGTCATTTGTAACATAAACACCACACATACGAAAAACTAACTTGGTCAACATAAAAAATGTTCATTTGCTATTCGCTGATGACTTGGTCATCCTTGGGTCCTCTCAGACTGAACTTCAGCGCGCACTCGATCGGTTTGTAGCCGTTTGTGTTGAAGCTGAGATGAAAATAAACGTGAAAAAATCTGAAGTGATGGTCAACTCCAGAACGCCTGCCTGTTCAATGCACTCTGCATGTTAGTGTAGACCCATTGAAACAGGTGGACAAGTTTAAGTATCTCGAGGTCTTATTCAGGAGTGATATTCCTGTGGGATTGGTCAGACAATTTTGAGAAAGCTTGGTCATTCTGTTATTAGGAGGACTGAACTTAGTGTCAAAGCTAAGTTGTTAGTGTTTAATTCGGTGTTTGTTCCAACTTTTCTCTATGGTCATGACCCGTAGAAATTGCATTAGAAATACCAGAATGCGTGAGGATCCCACGACTTGCTATGGAATCCGTACCATCAGGCAGGCGTCCTCTGGGTAAACCCTGGATCAGATGGTTAGATCAATTTCTTAATCTCTCCTCTACCCTTATGGGGATTGCCCTTGATGATCGAGATCGAGAGCTATGGGCGTCCACTTGAGCAACCTACCCCCGCGACCCACTTAATGGATAAGCGGCCCAATAAAAATGATGATGATGATATAGTATCTACTAGTAATGGTAATGAACGGCTTATGTACATTTGCGAAGCATGTATAATGTAATATTGCCCTCCCCACTGACGTCGCCAGATCTACCTGCTATCGATGTTACTCCAGTTCTCCTTGAACATTTTTTGTTTGTAGAAGTACAAATCCCGACAACTGATGCTACTAATAGGTTACAGATTGCAAACGTTGTAGGTGTATTTTTTCAAAAGTGTAATTTTAAAAAAAAAAAAAGCTGTTGTAGTTTTTGCTAATGGGTTGTGAACTTTACTAGTTCTTTGTAATGGCTCTTAGAAGTGCGATCCCAAGTACAGGCACTTGCATCCATAAACACGCTTTATTAAGTATCTTTTCCTACATATCTTCATCAGTAGTTATAATGTCAATCACTTACTATTTCACAGAATACAAATTCAAGGTACTCGTATGGTGTTGGTTAAAGTTTTTACTAATGGGTTCTTGAATCTGCTAATATGTTGTAGCACACTCTTCCTATCCAACAATCTTTAATTGAAACGATGATACATCTTAACCTTAAAAATAAACTTTCAACTAAATAAGCTTACTCCTTATTCATTTAGTGAAAATTATTTACCTCATACCGGACAACTTTTAGTGGATTTCCATCTTTAAGTCCACGATATTATTCCATTTTTAAACCTTTAACTTACGTATGTTAAAATTCCAACAAGTTCATCATTTCTTACAAAGATACTGGTCAAGCTATAAACCAGTTTGGTATGATTTCGCATATGAGTTGTTGTGCGCTCTGCTGGTGCGGAGGAGATACTTTACGCGCGCTTGGCTCACCTACTGACGTATTTCGTTTAGGTATGGTGCGCATTTAGTGTGAGGCGCCAATCTTCGTCGGTGAAAAAGTTATTTATAATGAATTGTTCTAAAAATACCAACATCGTCGTTGGGTTTTCCTTTTTTTTTTTTTTTTTTGAATTTTCTTCTTTCTGTTGACTCTTTTTCTCTTTGGCTGACGTTCTATGGCTCTTCGTTTGTTGGATTGGGATTGGGCTTCTTTGGATTTTATTTAAATTCAAACGGTTGAAACTTGTTTTTATTTTTATCGAGTTTATTGAGCAGTTACTGTTCCTGGAAGCAGTTAAATTGCTGTTGTTTTATTTTTTTGCTTTTCTTTACATTGGGACATTCCTGAATCATGCAAATGTCGCGCTGAATCAGATGAAATTCTTAATTAAAAAGGGTGAAGTTGAGCTGTTGCTGCAGGTGTTGCTGTTGACGATGTTATCGTTTTATGACTTGTAGTACAAGATGAATTCATTTCTATAACATAGGGTTACAAGTCCAGTACTGATTTTATCACGACTTTAATACTAATTTAACAACCCCTTTTTGCATTTGTACCTAAATTTGACTATCAAAGTTTTGATATTCACATCCTTCTACGCTTCACTTGAAATTGGAGCATCTCTGATTAGGAGTATGTCAAGCATTCTCGAACTTTAGCTTGGGATACGAAGCTGACCTCCGGATCAGTCTAAAAAAAAGTACATACCTAAACCGTTTGTCGCAACTCCTCACTATAGTGCAGATTTCTTAACAGCTAGACCTTCTCTTAGGATAGAAGGTTGCAGTTTTTCAGACGGAAACTCTTTAGGGGTAGTAAGTAAGTACCTACTTAGTCGGCCTTATTTTAAAAATCTTTTCCAAAGCTGTGCGACACATTTTGTCGCAAGGTAACCGCCACGCTACGAAACCTCTAATTGAGGTGTTAAGTCCCATGGGACGTCCGCAATTTCTTTAAATTAGTAAAAATGCCAGCTCAAGACGACACCCAGGATTTATAATATAGTCATAGAAATATAGCTTTAAAGCTTCTCCAGTTTCTCTAGGCTAAGTGGCTTAGTATATAGTTAGTGCGCTGGACTACTGGGCGAGGAGTGTCAGTTTCAGGAAAACATAATTTGCGTCTTAAAGTATTAGTCACTACACCACTTCTCGCGACGACTGACACAGATACAGATTGAATTCTGCTTTTCGGATTCGGCATACAATTTGTAGGTAGGTCTCTTCCATTCGCCACAGTAATAAAAACGAATGGTTGTTAGAAGCTATATGATGGTCCTGTTACTCCAGCAATTTTTTGTTATCTACACTTTCCTAACGAACCACTAGAAATATAAATAAAGGATATGATCGACTGAGTTCAATTGGAAGGCAACCTTAACCAACGTATCGTAACTAAAAACAACTTGCTAAGTCAAGCTATCTGGAGTTGCATGTTGCTTGGGTTGGGCTGCATGTCAGTCTCGGACTTTAGTGCCATTAAAGATAGAAAGGGAAAAGTAAGACCTCTGTTCTTTTGTATCTTTGTTACACTGTCGTTATTCAAAAACCCCTTCGTTCATATAACCATCCCTCATCTCAAAAGTTACGCTAAGTAAGAAAAAATTTTTTGTGAATAAGGACATTCAAATTGCTTTAATTCCCGACTGCTGAAATGTACGCATTCATCTTCTTTATATAAGCCGCCTGCACTCACTGCAGTAACCTCGTTTTGTCACTCAAATTCATCGTCTATACGTAGTATCCTCATAATGCAGTTGCCTTCTGCAAATGGTACCATATAGGAAGTACCCTCGTATCGTGTTGAATATTAACTGTGTGTTACTTACCCACTTTAGTTTTGAAGTCTTTTTACAGGCCTATGTCTACCTAGCACGCCAAGTTGCATGCAAAGCTCCCATATACCCTCTACTTCCATAAAAACATTATACGGCCTACCGGGATAAGCTTTTCCGCACCCTACCCCACTCTCAGACAGTGGCGTCATTCATCATCAATGCCATGATCAAAACAGAACAGTATACGAACTTACTGAAAACAACAAAAATACCTCACCACCGAAATTTCCAACAAACTACTATATATGTATTTACGTATTGTAATGCACATCACATTGACGTGATAATTAAAGCTGAAATCCAAAATTCCCCTTAAGTCCGTATCGCGAGAGTAAAATTGTTTTAAAATTCCAAGAAACCCTGATAAAGAAATAGCAAAAACAAAATCAAAAAAAAAACCCGGATTTTCTTTCAACTTAGTACGATTGTCCGAATTATGACCAGTTCTAGATAAACCAGTTTTGATTCGTTTTCTTCTCAGATATTCATAGGAATAACAATACTAGTATCCAAGCCTCAATATTTCATATTTAATTATGCAACAGTTTCGGCGATGAATTTATGATTGCAACAAATTTTGTCTAAAACAGCCATGTGGGCTTACTTCAATCCCCCAAAGTTTACCATGGGGATTAGAATGACTAAGCCCAGACAAAACATTTGCATGGGAACGCCCCCTCACACACTCGCTTTACAGAAGATAAATTAGACACAAAGGGGGACACCTATTAAGAACCAGCTGACTTTAAAAGACAGCAAATAAAATAAAAACGGTTAACCCTGAGATACAACAGAATACGGTCAGAGACAAAGGAAAAAGAATGCGCCGTTCTAATAATTCAATTACCTATGCGCTATATTGCATTAAAATGAAATAATATACCTTGTCTAAAGCTAACTCTCAATTCCAGTCTCAATAGTAATTATCTGTGTTCTATAGATACTCGCGTATCTGTAGCTGCGCATCGCTAGTATAGAAAACCCCACATTGCCCACAAGTGTAGGCAAGGGAAACGCTACTCGCTTGCCCATTGCCACACGACATTTTATTTTAATGATGAGTATAGTCATTTGATATTTACATATCGGAGTGCGCTTCAAAGCAAACCAAAACAAAGCGCGTTTAGATATAGGTATAGCCGTATAGCGAAGTGCAAACACAAGTCGTGTGTTTTTTTTTTTTTTTTTACTATCGCCCATTTTTCTGATGACGTCGCCAATCCAACCAACAAACGTCTCTACGATATAATTTCCTATATTAACAACTACGACAGCCACAACCAAGTGGTGCTCACGACTCACGATTTATCTAGGAATCTTATACTTGGGGGTATAGTGCTAGTTCAGTTGTTCATTATTTCTACACTCGTCGTAATTTATAGAACACGTTGCAGTGTCAGACACTAACACTTGAATTCAATTTCAATATAGGTATCTGCAAGATAACAGACAATTGCTGTCTAACATTCGTAGGTACTTCCTTTATAGTGTATGCGACCACAAAGCATCGCGATACCGTATGTCACACAGAGCAATTTCATAAAAATACTCAGTGTGTTTTGAGTTTAGTTGGTGTTGGTGAGTTTTCTCATAACAAAAAAATTCACCCTAACCTGCGCGCTCGCATATACAAACCCTACCACATATAAGACAAGAGTCCAAAAACGAACACAGTAACGGAACATATGTTTGATAATATTCGCTCGCTCGATGTGACGTCACAATATAGATACTGTATGTGAAACGAACCAGCAACCAGCAAGCGAAGCGAAGCAAACAGCAAGCAAGGCAGAAACCTAAATTCAGAAAGCAGCGAGCGAGCTGCTATATAAATGCTTGATACAACATCGGCCAGCTCTCAGATTCTCTAGTTAAACCGAACAACGCGGTTCGCAAGGAAGAAGAGAAATTCAAATTTTATTTTATTTTATATTTCAAGTATTTCAGTGATTCACATTCATATCGTGCAAGTGAAATCCGTTGCAAAACAAATAAATAAACGAAGTATCTTTGATACGAATTCGCAGTGTTTTTGGTTTTAAATTGAAGAATATCTGTGACAGGAGAAAGTGCCTTCTCGTGCTAGAACTACCTACTAAACTGTACAATATTTTCCTTGAGCACATACAAAAAGCAAACCACCATTTGAAAGAAAGCAGCTCTAAATAAATCTTTCAAAATAGGGCGAACAAAACTTATTAATCAAATGTACTACCTAGTGGCTTATAGTTAACAATTCGTTTTCTAAATGCGAATGCTATTCTGAATAGCTTCCAAACCAACCACTAACACCACCAACAACAACAAACATCAGCAACAAAAAAAAATCGATATTCTAGTCAGAAATAGTTTGTGGCTTACCTACATAAAAGTGTGATTAAAACTGCAAACAAAACAAACAAGCAAAAAAAATTTCGTTAGCGTATATTTCTCAAAGTTGAATATCCAAGTTGATTAAATAAGTTTTTTTTTCTATTATTTAAAACAAACAAAAAAAGATATTCACAAACCACGCGTACTGAACTGAACTGTGATATAGTTTTTTTCGTTAAAGAAAAATCTAAAATAAACACAAAGCTAGAAAAAGAAAATATATATTCTGAACATTCTATACTATAATAAATCTATAAGTTATAATATTAAATTATTTAAAAAAAAAAAAACATATCAAAATGGTCGGAAGTACGGGAACTCTAATGACAATGCGTCTTGTTCGCAGCAAATTGCGCAAACGTGAAGAGACATCATCCGCCAGTCCGGCAACAAATATTGAGGCTCAAACAACAACCTTTGCAACATCGCCCACGCATCGTAACAGTACGAGCAGTCAATGCAGCAACAATAGCAGTCAACATCAGCAGATATTTACAGCATCATCATCGACAACTAGTTTTGAGGCGAATCACAATCAAAACAATGCCAATCTAACTAACAGCAATCTACAGCCTTCAGTGACACCAAATGGAAATTGCAATGGTACAACGGTGACAATAGTTCGGCAGAGTCCACCATCAAATGGTTGGGTGTTTCCACCAAAGGCGCCAACACCAAACATCTATAATTGCAGTAATAATTTTGTAAGTATATTCCCTTGACATTTATTTCTATACCAATTGATTCAATTCATTCAAATCATTAACAATAGTACAATACACACACAAACATCGATTTGGGGTGCAGCAGAAATAATTGGATGATGCTATATACACGGGTGCATGGAATGAAATTGCGGTCAAGTACAGTTGTCACTTTGAAACAAAAAATCTACTTAGCCGAAGCAATTTTCTTAATCTATCGATTAACTAGTGATATTAAAATGCTATGTTGTATGCTTGGAATTGATTTTTCTGCAAAAAATCGAAAAGTATCTGTAAGATACAAATGTATCTGTAGCTATTCAAATGCATTGCAGCTGAAGAAATGGGTGTAAAATCGATCTCATGCAATAGTTTCCGAAATAATTTGTATCTCAAGCTGATATTTCCATATTTTCTGGTTTTCTACGGATGTTAAGTAACCTCTCACGGGAAGCCAACATCCTCACCACATGTGCATCTCATAAATTATTTCTAAGGAATGCAAATTTCCGAGAATTTCCCTATTTTAAGTCAAAAATGCATTTTCAAGAATGCCAATGGCGTTCAGAAACCCAAGCACACACACACCGACAACCAATTTCCATGCAAATAATCAATTAAACCATGTTGCCCTAGGTCGTCCAACCAAACAACTGCAGCAACTGCACAACTGCAACACACAGCAGCAGCTGCTGCAGGATGAGATCGAAGACAGATAGGTTACTGCACCTAACAGCAGCATACTCTGCTCTTTTCATGATTCCTCCTTTATTCTGTTGTTTCTTGTACGCTCTCCCTCTGGTTTTCCTTGGAATCCAGCTCGCATTTGTTAGACAGCGCACACTACAAATACAAAAGGTTTTTGAACGCAAAAAAAAAAAAATAAAGGAATACCTAACCTATGTGTAATCCACCTTTTTTCGTATCGTTATCCCAACTGACATCGGCAACAACAAAAACCCACCGACTATATGAAAGTAAAGAATAGCCTAAGTCTGGCTGGCAACACAGGCAAAGGAACTCAGCTCGTCAGAACAATCGCACACAAAAAAGTGATTTAAGTTCATTGATCGATTTATGAAGAAAAAAACAAAAAGAATACGCTGGCTGTCGCGAAAGGGCTGCCATATATTGCGTTTTCTTACCTATTATTTTCCTGTTTCTCCCTTATTCTTCGGATATGTACTCTCGCGGACAGCGTGTCGTTTTGTTGCCCACTGTTAAGTGTCCTTCTGCAACAAAGGTAGTCTCGACTAAGTTCATTGGCGTGTTTTCAACCCAACACGACTGACTGTCCTTTGACTACAAATTCCACTTCCACATCTATATCTAGATATCTTAGTCTTGAGCACAAATATTCTGTGCTTTTTTTGCCAAAGAGAAAATTTTAATTCGAACTGGATATGTGCAGCATACACTGGATTGAGAAACTGAAAAAAAAGAAGAATAAACTCAACCAGCTAGTAACATGGGTACAGTCTGAAATGAAATTCGCTTTTCGATGACAGTCCAACGGTGAAAAAGGGGGAAAAATGCTCTATCTGTCTGTCGTGTCATTGGATATTATGATGGTGAATTTTTCTCCCTCTTTTTCGGTCTTCATTTTGATTACAAAAACTTTTTTGGGCCATTTGTATTATTTTTTTTTACTCAGTTTCTCTCCTTTTCTTTAATTGTTTAGTTGTGTCGATGTTATACAACTTATGGGGTGTCTGTATACATATAGTGAAATTAAAATTTTTACGTTTCAACATTGCAAAATGTTAAATTTTCTCATTTCTGACTCAGACGAGTGCTTTGGATAAACAAGAAAACCTGATATTTATACAATTGTTCTGACATTTTGTTTGACGTAAAAGTGCTGGATTGGTGTATAACCTTCTAACGTCAAACGGGTATAAGAAACAAAGAAACAGCAAAAAATCGCACACACAAGTTTTCTCAGATACAATTATTGTATTCTTGAATCATAACAGCTGCTGTATAGTAAATTATAGAAATAAAAATAGAAACGCTCCAGAAATAGCAACGGAGAACGTGTGTTATTAAAAACACGAACTACTGTAACCGAAGGGGCGCCTATTCTGTAACTAGGGACGATACTATATAGCTTTAAAATGTCTATACATATTATAACAGCGCAAAAAAAAAAGTATCTCTGTCTCGCCGTTAAAGTTTGTTTGTTTGCACATTTTTCTCTTCCTACTTCGCCGCTGTTTTGTCTTTGGTTTGACTAAATTTTTGCTTCATCATGAAAAAAAAACAAACATATAAACAAACTTCAAAGACAAAAATACATAGATAGCTACCCCGCCCAAGTCAAGATCACCTTTTGAATGTATAAATAAACATTGAACGTTCTTCTATTGTCTGCCGTCTCTCTGTTCGAAATTGCAACATTCACTGTCGCTTATTTTTACACGATTTCTATTTTAAATTCAAATTATATAAAATGCACTTAAAAAAAAACCATACCCACCGGAAATTGCGAGCAAAATGAATGTCAAAACGTCTGTATCTACATATTCGATTAGTGCCAGTTGATTGACTGGTAAGAATCTTTTAGAAGTTTAAAAGACACCGGTAGAGGAGCTTCCCAAACAAATTGTATCAAACAATTGTGTAGACGTCAAACAAATTGTATCCATGTTCGAATTAAAAGTAACACGAGGCTAATTGAAATCCATCCAACACACTCTATTCGGTTACACGTTGTATGCTTTTGTTTTTGTTTTGATATCGGTGACTTTTTCTGTTTTGCAGTAAAGTCAAGAGGTGAATTTCATTGAAAGTTATGGAGAAGAGCTACACACTGCCATCAGACTTTACCAACACACAGATACATTCGCGATTGTCGCTCTCTTTGGCAGTTGGAAAAAGCAAGGTTTGGGATTATTAGGCCACGATTAAGTGCTGTCAGTAGTTGTGGCTACACACACACACCCTCATGCCTTATCTGAAGCAATGTTAATAAAACACGCTTTCCGCCTCAAAGTGATTGGTGTGTATAGTACGTCATTGACGCCAGTCTGAGAAGCGTTAAAATTGGGGGAATTTCGAGATTTTTCAGTTGAAATTCGAATTGCTCATCGGTTTTTGCGGAGAGTCCCGCTTGGTAACATCTCTGGTTTCCTCTGTTTGACAGAGCGATCATTATGGGTACAGTGACTGCGGCGGCCGACACGGCGGGATTTTCGTTCACCAGATGATGTGGTGCTGATTTTTTTTCTATATGCACAGATACATCGATAAAAGACAGCTGATGCTATTTGTGACTCGGCATACAACTGCGATACGAAATGGGTCGTTGTGGTTGAATTTATATAGTCGTTTTGTTTGGCTTGAGGTTTTAAGCTTCAGCTGAGGCTTTTTTCTTTTTTTTGTTGCCTCTGTTTTATCGCAATTTTCTTTGATTTTGTTGTTGGAAGCATTTGTTGTATCTTGGGTGTATTTCCAACACTTTTCTTCACCAGAAGTTGTATTACCAAGCGTGGCATGTTGCGTGCGGATATATAAATGTGTTTGTTTTATTTTATTTTGTATTTCTCTCTGTTTGGTTTGGTTGGTAACACGAAGTTGGCGCATGATATTGGTGTTTAGAGATTGTAGAGTCTAAACTACAAATGAGCGTTTAATTGACATTGGATGGGGCGAAAAGGGAGAAGAGAAGTGAAATCACTGCAATTATTATTGAAAAAAAGATACAGCATTTCTCTTTTGTAATGAATTGTTGGTGTTTTTTTTTCGCCTAAATATTTATATAAGTGTTATGGATACTGGTTTCGCTATAAAGATACAAATTGAATTTTAAATTCGCTTCTCAGAAAAGCAAATATCCACTTGATTCGCTTTACAGGAAATGTATAGTAGATAGTCGAAACGTGTTACCTCTATCAACTTTACCGGAAATGTTTGATTACAGCCTAAAAGTTTCATTTCTTGCACACAATAATTGTATCTCTAGCCCCCGAATAGACTTTGTGTTGTTTAGTTTTAAAAAAATGTACTCTTCTAACATCTGTGACATTAATTGACAAAGTAGGACACCACAAACACCTCATTACCCATTTCCAATCATCATAATTTCAAACTGTAACAATTTACTAAATTCCCCCTTATTTTCTTTTATTTACAGGATGCATTAGTAACAGCCAATGATAAGAATGGTTTCAAAGGATTCCGCAAACAATTCAGCGGCCGATTCAAGCGCCTAGTAGCGAAAAAACCGGCAGAACCCGCACCAGCAATACCACCAGAGTTGAAGCCTCAATTGAAAACAATCTATGTCTATTAACGACAAAAGAAATGAGGCAATTAATATTATGTATTAACGATGCCCGCAGGATACGTATTAGAACTAAGATTACAAAGATAGCGACTATTGAATCGAGTTCACCCTAAATCAATAAATGGGCTCAATACCTATGTGAAATTTTTGAATTCAACAAGTTCTGTATTAAATTAATGTTCTCAGCTTAAGCAGATGATAGAAGCAAAACCAGTCCATAATATTTAAGAAAAAAGAAAAAAAAACTGTAATGTTGTAGAAAACAAACAAATTAATGATATAAGTTCCAAAGAATGAGAACATAATTTAATTACAATAATAGTTTAATATGCACATAGGATTGCATCTTACCCTAAATAGCTAAAAGACATTTGCATCATCTATAGACACAACAAAATCCTGCAGTGCTTTGTTATTATATATAAAGATATCAACTCGACAATTTTCTTTGCGAAACTCACCTCACCACACAGAAGAAGAAATTTTGTATACACAAAAGCAATTTAGAAGAAAAAAACGTCTGGATTTTTTTTTTGCTGCAAAATTGCTTTCGACAAGACTGAGATTTACCAGATTGTATATGTAGTTTTATTTAATTAATTATTTCTTCACAAAATAAAACCATATATTCATTGACGGCAGAGGAGGTTTTTTTTGACAAACCTCAAACAAAAATGAACAAACAAAAATAAATTGAAAGAAAACAGACAAATTCTCAATTGGCAATTGGCATTCAAGAAAGGGTATAGTGCATCTCTCACCCCCACCTAAAGCAAAAGTCGATCGATGAGAACTTCACTTCAAACACCAATCGAATCATCCAAAATTGACTTAATGCATTTTGGATACAAAATGTTTATTCAACATCAGCTAAAAACACAACAAAGCGATGGAGATAGAATTTCCTTGGAATTTTTCTAACACCACCACCACCACTACACAATAGAAAATAGATCAAATAATTTATGTTATTCAATTTATAACATTCAACATTAATTTAATTTATTTTTGAAGTTCAATAAGAAGAATGCAGAAAACTAAGAAAATGCAAAAAAAAAATGTAAAAATGCACTATTAATATTATTAAAACATTTAAATATAAAGATATCAATTAGTTTATTATCAACTAAGAGTAGCTTTATGGAATTGAAGAAGAAGTAGACGAGTAAAACAATGTAAGAGAAGATATTCGCTCACATTGAGTGGAGAATTAATTTAAAACAAACAAAATTGAATAAGAACAAATTGTAAAAATACTAAAAAAAAAAATTAAAACTAAAAGCAGATAAAAAACACGCAATTACATTAAAACTCGAAAAATACAAAAAAAAATGTATAAAAATTGAAATTCATTTTCTAATTTGCAATAGCTTACACAAAATGTTGTACTATTTTTATTTCACAATCACATAAATTTTGTTTATTGTTTCTTTAATATTCAACAATTTTATTATTTGTTTTAATTTTGTTATTTGATGTAATTGTAAAAAGTTAAGGAGGAGAAGACGAAAAATTCCAATTATTTGAAAGAATACAGTATTTTTATTATTATTTTTTATTTAGTCAATAAAATATAAAAAAATGACTTGAATATGAGAAAAAATTAAACAGTTGTTTCTTTGATCGATTTTGAACAATTTCAGCTTTTGTCAAAGGGTGATGATGATGATAGAAAATGGTAAGCTACTCGCTGATGAACCAAGAAGTCTTCAAGTTCACTATACCTGATATGAGCTTAAATGGAAACAAATCGTTACACGTGTCTAAGAAATAAACCCTCCTCTTATCGATCGCTTCGCTATCTACAACGAAATAATTTTTACTGCAAAGGAACTTTGGAAAGATATAATTACATATCAGGGCGAATGACTGTAGCGAGGAAATCAGAATCGGGCACACAGTGCTATCCCACGAATTGAACCAATATTTGAAGGCTTTTGTAGCCTGTGTTTATCAGGCAGAGCTCTTTGTCATACTCACATTAGTGGAGCATATAGGCGTACTGGGATTTAAGGGCAAAAGCCATAACTAGAATTAAGTGGGCAGAACAACTGCCGCATAACAGAGATAAGTATTACCCTGAGGTAAGCTAGTCACTTGCACTGGTTTTCTATTATTCAGGAAATTGTTTTTTTTTTTTTTTTATAAATATTGTTGGGTGTTGGTAAAAATTTGCGGAACCCGATCGCAGCGCCATCTACCGGGTCAAATGTTGATCTAAACTCTCATTGGACCCACTCCAAAAAAAAATCGGTACAGCCGTTTAGAAGGAGTTCAGTGTCAGCACACATAGATAGGTAGAGAGAGTTTGTTATCACTACTGAAGCTATAGTACGATAACCTACACCAGTCAGACCTTACCTGGAAAATCAACAGAAACTCCGCTGGGACTCTTAAGTCGCTTACCCAATTCTACTTCCACATTCTACTTTGAATCAGAACAGAAGGGAGTTGAGGTGTCGGCTATGCACTGCGGCGGCGGCGACATACAGATTGGTTAACGTACGTAAACCGTGGGGACATAATAAGTATCCTCTCCGACGGCTTGGAGAACAATAGTGGTTCATTTTACTACTAACTCGAGAAACTAGTAAGTACATAAATGTATGGTCAGATTTAGTAAGTCGTGGAAAATTTACCTTTTCGCGGGAATTTTGAGGGTCAACAAAATCATCGCATGGGAAAAAGACAAAAAAAAATGGAGCTCCGGTGTTATTCCGTGTGAAATTTGGCCAACATAAAGAAGAACTTATATTCACAACCCCCAGATTATAAAAAATTATCTATTTTTAGCATTTTTTTTTTAATAATAAGAACAGAAATTGTATTTGCTTCAAACTTCTTTATTCATTATAAAAACTCAAACTCATGTTCAAGCTCCTCTAATACATATTTAAATACCGGTTTATTGAGTCGACAATTCCGTAGAAACCTGAAGTTTATTATTATTTTTAAAACATAAAACGAATTGAACTCACTACACTCATACGTCGCCTTCGCCTTATCAAAGGCAAAGGGATCACTAGCATCTCTTTTTTTTCTGTGAATTTTCAGATATCTCTTTCGCCTTGAGGTCTCTGTTCGAACAGCAATAATTGAGAATGCAGCAAAACTGCCGTATCTGGAGTGATGATAATCCTCAAGTGTATGTTAAGATACCGTCACATCCACAAAAACAGACTATTTGGTGTGCTTTATGGGTTGGTGGAATAATTGCTCCATACCCCTTTAAAAACGATGCTGGCCAGAACGTTACAGTCAATGGTGACCGCTATAATAGAGCCATGATTACTGACTTTTTCGTTCATCAATTGAACAACCCTGATGTGCAGGAGCTGTGGTTTCAACAAGACGGCGCAACATATCACACAGCTCGTGCCACAATTGATTTATTGAAGGAAACGTTTGGTAACCGCATAGTTTCACATTGCGGACCCGTGAATTGGCGGTTTAACGCCGCTTAACTATTTTCTATGGGGATATGTGAAGTCGCTAGTCTACGCCGATAAGCCCGAAATGATTGACCACTTGGAGGACAACATTCCCCGCGTTATTGCCGATATACGGCCACAAATGTTGGAAAAAGTCATCGAAAATTTTACCTCTAGATTAGACTACGTCCGAGTTTAAATTATAATGCCCTAAGATTATCTTTCGAATAAAGTAAATTTCATGTCAATTTAAAAAAATCATCTTTGTTTTATTCCATTTCAAATTTCTATACCTCTAAAAAAACACCCATTATAATGTGAGTCAATGTTGGGTCATTCATTGGAGAACTTGGGGCTCCATTTCCCCAATAATACGGTGAATATAGGCTCACAAGCACTGAATAGTTCGTAGCCACTCGACCTTTATAAAACAATAAATTTTCCATGGGAAAAAATCATCCCAATGACATACAACACTGGGTATGGTTCCTCTTTATGATATAACATAAAATGATCGGCATTGTGGCTTGCTTACACTATGATCAGACATGTCATTGGTATTGGGGAGACATAAATCGCTACTGTACTGTGTCCAGATGTCAAATCTTTAGGCAATTTTGCTTCCTGTGTTTTTCAAAGCCAACACCTCGGCCAGCACTATGCTCACCAAATGCAAATGTCTCCATTCTGCAGTAGAGTTTAATTTGATAATTCCGCATTTTTGATTCAATAAAATAGGAAAATAGCAAATAAAAAAATATTTATTGTGAACTAAACCGAATTTACCATTCAACAATAAATTAAAACGTGCCACAACAAAGGTCAGTCAGCACTCTCAATAGAACTCAATCGTCGACATGAATTGTTCTTGGAACCTTGTGTTTGGTCGATTTTTTTAGTTTGTAGGTATATACCATACCGATGCCATGATGGTTGACACAGATTACCGGGTTGTACTTCAGCGTAATTGCCTCATCGTGCGGTGAAAAACTGTGGCCAATAGAATGACCATCAGTGCTTGGATAATAATAAATAAAACCATCACTACAGCCAAGGAGTCAGGCAATAGTTGTAAGTAAACAATAAGCTTGCAACATATATGGAACATGATCTATAATATTTTGTTCGTCCACTCTTCGATTTATGAGCTTTTCTTACCCCATTCTCAGTTTAGACGCCATATTTCCTCTTGCATCGTAGTAGAGACATCGTATCTGTGTTTTTGGTGGTATTTACGAGTTCAATGAATTCTATGAGGGTTGGCATCGGATATACTCACAAGTCACACTGGAGTAGGTTAAACATATTTTTGATTAAGATAAGTTCGCTGGAGTTAAGAGTCACAAATTATGGAATGCCTGTTGTCGACAATTTGGTGAATTTTGTCGTTACTTCCAGAACACAACGACTGATTGATTGAAAGATAGCAAATGTGCAGCTATAAGATCTTTAAGACTTCGTAGGAGAAGCCCATAATCCACATATGCAATCGTACAACACAAGAAAATAGTATTAATAACTTTTTCCATACCTGATACAACCAAATAGGTATAAACTAATAGTCAAAATTGGCATATGGTCATGAATCGATATATCTATTAGATGCAGATAACACTTACTATTTAAATACTATACCTACATATCGATATCATCTCGCAAAGCTATCATTAATCTGGATGTTAAAAAAAAAAATAAAGTAATTAAAAGTTAATCATAACGTTGGTACACTTCGTTGCGATGTTTTTTTTTCAATTTAAACTTTAATATTAAATTTCCGGATCTGATAATAAAGCTTTTATTATGAGGGCTAGCATGCACTTTACATATTCTGTTGACCTTACACCCTCGCAAAATGAACCAGTAGCTGTTAATGAATTTTTGCAAAAGTTAATAAAATCAACAGCAATTAGTACCTTTTATTGTGTTTTTTTATAAGTAGGTGGTAAAACGATTCAATTTCCGTTCTTGTTTTATGAACACCAAGTCGACCTTCATCGTGTTTGGCAAATTAATAAAGAATGCATACATGCATAAATGCCACAATAAGTTCATCTGTTCTATATGGAGTCACAATTATTCAAAATATTTATATAGTTGGACTCTCTCGCTTTTGCTGCGATTTATGGTAGTGCTCAAGCGTGCAAGAAAAATATTGCTGAAAATATGCGGACGAGAGAAAAATATCCTGGAGCTAAGGTCCATGGAGACAAGGTCGGAGAAGGACCAGAGACTGTTGCAAACGGCTGGCTGGTCTTCACCTCCAAGGTCCAGAAAACCAGGAATTGACTGAAAAGTAAAGACCACTGAACCTACTTTGGTTCCATGGGAATAGGACAACTCAAGCGTTGGTTAATTTATACCTTTACTGGTAAATACAAACAGAAATCTGGTGGCATCTCTTATCTATCACCATGCGGCCATACCAAACCCTAGTCTAAGAGGAATGGCTTTGAGATCGTCATGTCGTCTGATTAAATCCCTGGCGACATTCCTGGCCCATCAATATCAGAAGTACCTAGCGATCTTGATCTTGATCTTGTATTGCCGTACTCTATTTTTAACTGCGCCATATCAGCTTAGAATCTTGGAGGCAGTTAAAAAAAACACTGATAAAGGAGTGCAAAATGTTATGATTGGACAACTTATGGTCTGGTCCTCGAATCAGAACTTTTACCTCCACTAGTGACCATTGCAGAAGTAGAACATGAATCCGTATAGCTCTTTAAAAATATAACCTTCGTTTATTAAAGAAGCTATGCCCTTACAAATAGGAAAACCCGAAGAGACGTTCTGTGCATTAGTCTAATAAGAGCCTTGCAAAGCCCTAAAATAAACAGGGTGAAAACAGGAGCCTATTTCATAAATAAATGATAATTCTACAAATTTGTCGCACATATCTGTCAAATTTTCATTTCATAAAATATTGACGGGTGACATAATTTTCAGTTTAATGCAACGGAAAATTTGTCACGACTATTTTGTCATAGTTATAGATAGTTTGACAAATTTGTCTTGAGAGTAATAGGTAATTGTTTTTTGAGGGAAGCTCTAAAACTTGATGTCCAGCAACTTTTCAACAAAATGTTCTTCGGTTATGTTTTTCAGACATTAAACTTTTTTCTTAAATTTGAAATCACTAAATGCAATCAAATTATTATTTAATTTATCCATTCAGTATCAATAATTGACTCAAACACCTGTCGGAGTCGTTAATTACATACTGAAAAATTGTAAACTGTAAAATTTTGTCTTTGCCATAAAAAAATGGTCAGTAAATTTGTCGGAAAATTCCTGACAATTCATTGTCATGACAATTTTTTTATGAAAACATTTGTACAAAATTGTCGAACCGTTTACAAAACAGAAATTTGACAATTGCACCGTTGTCGGTTTACAAATTGCCACCTGTCGTAATTGACAGTTTTTTTGAAATACGGCTCTGGTCCTGAAAAAATACCCGAGGCAACTTGCCAACTATTTCTTGCTTAGCCTAAATCAATCCTAACCGTCGAGATATGTATTAAGTTATCAAAGCAAAGCCCCTTAACCCCTTTAAATCATCACCCCAAACACCATAAGAAGTCCTTGGACAATATAATTCGGGTGCAAATTCGCATACCAAAATTGTAAGCCTACTGAATCTTCCAAAGTTCCTCACAATCACAACATGGACACTAATGATGATAAGTATCGCGTACTGCGACCACCAATACCAGGCGATTATAACTTCCATCTGGAACTAAAAGTCACACAAGCATTTATCACTTTCGGCTTAAATTTCTTTTTTGTACACATACTAATTGAAATGATTAATGAACACTTAAAGATACACGCTTCAGTTCCTGCTAGAGGTCACTCGGCGGAACAATGAACACTTAATTGAAGTCGAAATTACTGAAATGAGCCTCATATTTCGTCCGACAATTACATTTTCCTCATCGAAAAAACAGGCTGTTCCATTATTTCAAATTGGATATCGTAATATTTACTCACAATAATGGAAATATTTCTGTAAGTTACTTTAACAAAATAAAACGCAAACTAACCCACATACCTATTTATGTGATTTTGAAAATAGACAGTTAACGCCATCTAATACCCGCCATATTGAAAAAAGCACAATATTTTGATACAATACATAATGTACTGTTTAGTTTTTAACGTACAAAAAAAAAGCAGAAAACAGAAAAACAAATCAAAATGTATAGATAAACATAACACAAGTGTCAGCGATTCCGAGAAGAGTTCCGCACAACATAAACCGACAGAGGTTTTTTTTTTGTCGAAAACCAAGTACGTAGGCGGTAGGTAGTTAATGTAAATATCCTTCAAAGTGAGTTAGACTACTAGAATGAACAGTGGTTTACGACTGGAATGAATAATGATGTGTAAACAATATGGCAGCATGGTTATATCCGTGCTGTAGTCTGTAGTAAAAGGCATCTGTTCTTAATCAGCATCCAAAAGACTTTGTAGTGCGGAAATTGATATCAAAAACCTGTACCGTGCGGCTGGCTTTTTATTAATTTATATCATTGCAAAAAATTAATGGAAGTTAAATTGTTAACATTAGCGTTTTGGTTTTTTAGCCACTTGTTCGGTTTTCACTGGGTTCAACAACTCCGTTGTGTAGAGATACATTTTTGAAGGTGAATATGGAAAATGAACAGAAGTTCGAATATGTTTTTTTAATTTTGGATAAGCTTTAGACTGCTTTGAAGAGATATCACTGTCCGAAAGCGAAAACTAACTAAAGACAATTATTGCTGAATGCTGACACCTTAACTTTTGAAGGAGATGGTGGTAAGCAATATGGATTGTACTAGCAATGATAAAATAACGTGGGCTGTAAAATGTACTCACAATGGCTGCGCGATTTATCCACGCGAGTGGTGAGTACAGAAGCACATTTTAAAATGGTTTTCAAATTCCAAAAAATGTTGAAAATGCCTGTTTTATTTAACCGAATAGTTACCTTTTTGTTCAAAAACTACTTTGCCGCGCTTTTGGAAATAGGTCCCCATCTCTCCATTCTTTACTTGCGGAATTAGTCCACATTTTGATCGGAGCAGTCAAACATAAAGTCTCCTCAGATTTCCTATCAAAGGCCAACCTCAGAAGGACGAGGCTGTCGAACATAATACATACTGCCGCAGCCGAAAAAGAAGCCCCTCATCACTACCTATTCGCCTGTCTGTCACTAGCTAGGAAAACAAGTTTTCGAATCCCTTGATGAGGTCTCGAAGAGTATCATTAAAGAACCGATAACCTTTTTGAATTCCACAGGCTAGATCTAAACTTTCTTCTTCGACAAACATAAACAACCAAACAAACGAAATGGCACAGTGCTACTTGGGATCTGCCTCCACTTACCTACATACCATATTTATTTATATAAACTCATTGCTGATTAATAGGATGACAAAAACTCATACAGAGAGCCGTGCATTTCAGTCAGGACAAAAATTATGTCACGACCTGTTCACTATGTACCTAGGGTTACCTCATAGGCTCTTAATTCATTCCAACCATATAATCGAATATGCAGAATTGCAGACTCGTAAAAGTAGCATTTGTGCCCGAGCGGATAGAGCTAAGCTAGTCGGAAATATCATCAATAATTATGAAAATTTAAGTTCACCAAACACTTTATTGGAAATATCAAAGATCGTGCTGATTTTTCGAGATATTTTTATCCAAGATTTCAATCGGTTTGCGGTTGAAAAACAAAACGTACGGATATTCAATTATTCACAGATTGCCGTTCCACTTTCCTATATAAACGTGTGAATAACGCATCTAACTCAAAGCCAGTATATGACGCTTTACGCGTCATGGTCGTGGATCGTGCTAAATAGCTCTTGCCAAACGTCTGTAACAATTAACATCAAAATGGTTGATTCTTTATTTTATCAACAATGACGCAGGCGATCGTCAGCAAAAATAACGAATCACATTACCGAAAATCAAACGTCACTTTGCGCGTAATAGTTCATGCTAATGAATCTGTGTTCGCCAAATATTTGTAAGAAACAACGTCAACATTTTTAAGAAACATTTTTTTAAAAAATCGACAAATTATCACCTTGACGAAAACGATTGTTTTTTTTTTGTCTCTTTCGTGTAACTAAAAATTATCTCCAATCAAAATTTAGCCGTGCCGTACAAAATCAAAACTATTATTTTTATACCCTCCACAGGAAGGTATATTCACTTTGCCATTCACCCCAATCATGGAATCCGCCGGAGGGAATTGTTCGCGGAAAAGAATATTTTGGTATCGTCGAATCCGAAAAGTGAACAGAAATCTGGAAAAAAAACCACACCCTACCAATAGTATGTGTTAATATTATGTATATACCTACCTATATGACATAATAACCGTTCAATTTGCGGATTCGACGATACCAAAATATTCTTTTCCGCGAACAATTCCCTCCGGCGGATTCCATGATTGGGGTGATTACGTTTGTAACGCTAAGAAGGATTCACCGGAGACCCTATAAAGTATATATATTCTGAATCAGGATCACATTCTGAATCGATTTAGCCATGTCCGTCTGTCTGTCTGTCTGTCTGTCTGTCTGTCTGTCTGTCTGTCTGTCTGTCCGTCTGTCTGTCTGTCTGTTGAAAGCACGATAGCGTCCAAACGAATTGACCTAGGCGAATGAAATTTGGTGAGAGGACTTCTTTTTACCGTCGTCAGGTTGGTATTGAAAATGGGCTATGTCGGTCAAGTAGTTCTGGCACCTCCCATACAAAAACCATTAGTAGATCCATGTGTCTCTCCGCCTGTTGAAATCACGATAGCGTATAAATGAATCGACCTAGGCGATTGAAATTTTGTGACAGGTCTTAGTTTTACGGTTGTCAGGTTGGTATTAAAAATGGTCAATGTCGGTCAAGTAGTTCTGTTACCTCCCATACAAAGCCAATATTCGACCCATGTATCTCTCCGTCTGTTGAAAACACCTTAGCGTCCAAACGAACCGACTTATGTGAATGAAATTTTGTGGGAGAACTTTTTTTAACCGTTGTCAGGTTGGTATTGAAAATGGGCTATGTCGGTCAATTAGTTCTGGTACCTCCCATACAAAATCACTATTAGACCCACGTCTCTCTCTGTCTGTTGAAATCACGATAGCGTCCGAACGAATCGACTTAGGCAACTGAAATTTTAAGAGAGGTCTTATATTTATGGCCTTCAAGTTTGTATTAAAAATGGTCCATGTCGGTCAAGTAGTTCTGTTACCTCCCATACAAAGCCAATATTTGACCCATATATCTCTGTCTGTTGAAAGCACGATAGCGTCCAAACGAATCGACTTAGGTGAATGAAATTTTGTGGGAGAACTTTTTTTAACCGTTGTCAGGTTGGTATTGAAAATGGGCTATGTCGGTCAAGTAGTTCTGCTACCTACCATACAAAACTAATATTAGACACATACTAACTCGCATGGCAAACATTTTGCATGACTTTTATGCAGTGGAGGGTATCAAAGCATCGGCCAGGCCGATGATAACACTTTTACTTGTTACTATTAGTTTTCACTACAGCCTGCTACGTTTAATTTAAAAATTAGATAAAAAAAAATCTTATAAATGTGAAGCTGTTTTCTGAATATTATGTTCGATTTATGCAATTAGCACAAAAGTGCTTCTCCTTGGTTGAAGATTTTGCTGTATCGCCCTAAAGCCTTTTATGTCTTCCGCGTTCCGCCAGCCGACAACAGTGTTGCTGTGGAGCACATTTTCAATTTCTCAAATTGATATTTTTAAAATTGTGTGCTTGATTGTTGCCTTTCTACTTGATAATAATATTGATGAATTCGTGTAAATTGATCGCTTTGATGCGCGCTTCCTCTTCATGGAAATGCAATAAACAATCGATAACATTCAATGGAGCGCGCCCACCGCCTTTTGAGGCTTTGTAAAAGTGGTGACGATGAGGAAAGCACTAATGGTGTTGCATAATCGATTAATTGCAATTTTTTTGACGTCGCCTGCCGCCATTGCACCGCGCGTCATTCCATTGAGTAGATATCACTTTTAATTGCATGCAAATCGCTTTTCGCCACGCGTCATAGAGCTTTCACATTAATAGGGTTTTGGTTTCATAGGGATTATGTTTCTGCAATAGTTACAATAAAAAAAATTCACTCAATCGAATTGCTGCCAACATTAAGAGGTTGCTTAGTGGGCATTGTATAATTTCTAGTAGATATACTATACAGACACATATACCCTTATGTGTTCTTCTCTTCATTGTTTTAGGTGTGTATATTTTTCTATTTTGTTTTTAACAGCCAGCGACACTATATTGTTACACCCATTTATTTGCTTATTAATTATGTCAAATGACTTAGAAGTTCTAAGTTTTTTTTACGATTTGCTGACCTAAAATTGGGTAGAGAGAGTATGGACGGATACGGCCAGTGGGATCCAAAATCCCTAGGCAACCAATTGAAGAAAGAAGAGCGGAAGAGACCTAAACACGTTCCCTTAAGAAAACAGTCAATTGCCCTGCAATTTCTTCTCAAAGTTTTGGAATATATTCGATTACCTTCTCATAGAGAATCAGCCAGCATGAGTCCATGTCTGCCATTAAAAGCATTTTGACAAATAATTTCTGAGAAGACAGTATCCTTACAAGCTTGAGATCAGTACTCTGAGTTGTTTAAGAATTTTCCTAGGTCTTCTGCGATCAAATTGTGCCTAAAGAGACTTAGATACTTTATGTCTGGCAACATTCTGACTTGTATCCGGTAGTCTTATAAACAATTTATACCAAAAACCTTGCCTTTCGTTGTTTTTGAGCCGTCTCTATATAACTGACGACAACTATGCTTAGTTACTTAATCCCTTTGCCATTATTTTATCACTGTCTGATGGATATGGTACATAGGCCGGAAGGCCGAAGAGAAGATCTCCTCCGCCAGTATCTTATGTTCCGGCAGTAACTCCGCTAGGAATGTAGGTATAGTGTCTAATGGTGCATCCCTGAAGCCCAAAATAGCCCCACACTTGTTATTTTTTTTTAATTACCTGTTTTTTTTTTTAAACTGTCAGTTTTTAGCAATCAAAAAAGTGACAGAAACATTGTACTTAGCATACCCTTTCTGGTGTAAAAAGGATATCTATATATATGTTTAGCAGTATTTTGATATTTGCCTTAAGTGTTTGAATTGTTTCCGGATTTTTGGCATAATAGTAAAAAAAAGGTCGACTAAAATATCTCTGTAATGCCCACCGTTGACCGAAACGTTGTTCCCAGCCTCATTTTTGAAGAAAAATGGTCCAATGGTGCCACCACTCTGCAATACGCACCAAACTGTCATTTTCTGTGAATGCATTGGCTTCTCGAAAATAACATGCGAGTTTCCGAGCCCCAGATGCGGCAAATTTTGTTTGTTAACGTAGCCGCTGAGATAAAAATGCACCTCGTCAGAAAAGATGATTTTTCGCCCAAAATCGTTGTAAAATTCAAGCTGCTCTACGGCCCAACCTGCGAGGCAATAACGAAGCGACTATCTTCAATTGGACCTTGTAAGCGAATATTCCGAGATCTTTGTGCAGAATTCTTATAGGCACTAGGGCAGAGTCGAACCGGTCGACGACGGTTTAGTTGGCATGCTAGCTTTCAGCACGTGCTTAGCTCGTCAGTGGGGTTGGGTCTTTAACCTGCCTCCGGACTACCGTACTTTACATGCCTAGGAACAATTTTAAGAACGCGAAAGAAGAAAAAGGATGGGATAGCTAAAAGGAAGGATACAATTTGGATGGAAATAATACTCGAAACCACTCCATCAGTCCGCATGTAGTCTAAGTAGTTCTGTTTAAATTGTCGGTATTTGTTCTTATCTATTGTCAAGTTTGCTTACTGACGACCAAAAAAATTAAGCCGTGAATACAATCTGCCGAAATCAGATTCAGATATTCAGTGGCGTAGTGACCAAGGCATAGGATTGGTGAACATTTGGTGTGTCACTGAAATGACATGCAACGTATGGTGTCACCGATTCATTAGTTTTAAAATGTCGTCATATGTTGAATTCTTGGTCGTCTCGCATGTTTTGATTCTGGGTAATCAAAAATATACACATTTGTAATGCCAAAATCACCAGCCATGATATACCTCTACAAATCCAAGTTGTCACCACACCAGCCGTTTGCCAGACAAAAATTAAATGATTGAAATAGGTGGCACCAGACTGGGATTACGCCACCAGCAAACAGCCACGTCGTCGCGCGTGTCTTCATTTATTTACATAAGCGATAGCGATTCCACTTGCCACTTGTTAACCATGCCACTTGCTAACCACTTCAGTATGCGCCTTGCTTTAGAAATACCAAATACCTACCAGAATACGTGAGTTACTCAACATCGTTGAATAATCAGCATCCTACATCCGAGAGCCTTGTAATGTAAGGGATAAACAGGACATTGAAAATGAATGAAACAAATTAATTCCGAGTTTCTTGCAGACCTTTAAAGAAACATTATCTAAGTTCCTTATATCAGCCTTTAATCGACAAATCAGGACACAGAAGTGATTGAAAATTTAATCAAAATATAATAATATTGTAATGCTGGAATATTGCGAAAACCAAAATGGAGGATATTATTTCTCATTCTTAATATCCGCAAAAAAAAAGCAAGGGCTAAGCTTCAAACTTCGTCTATTGTGTCATATGTCAACATTTATTAAAACAAATAAATAGGGTTTCAAGCTTAAAGTGCTGTTGTAGATGCCTAGCCTATTGATTCATTTTTCCAGAAACATATGACCACAGCAACATAAAGAGCAACTTTGACAACCACAGCACGCTTTTTAGAGCCACTGATTATAATAATTATACCTAATAATTATTAGGTAATAGCTTAATTCACATAACCACTGCGACGTAGACACCAATGATCGACACTCGCTAAATTCTTACCCTTATATTGCTGTGCGGGCAAGTGCTATAAATATTACGTTGACTTTTGCCAATAAAAAAATCTAAATTAAGTATGTACTTCATGAAGTTTCTGCATTTGTAAATTATTCTTTTGTAAATTATTAAAAAAATATTACGTATTCTCAGATTTGTTTTTAGCATTTCATACTTTAGCTATACTTTGTAACAAGTACGTTAAGACTTATGAGATAAATAAATAATATTAGAACATTTATATCGCCAAGTTGGTGATAAATAAACTAGGTAAAACTTTTTCCCCGCCATATAAAAACTCGTTTGTTCTCCAAGTAGTTCATGAGAATGAAAGTTATGTCCATGACAGTGTGTCCATGCACTTTACGCATTGTTCTCCATTGTGCTGGTGTCAATGAAATTTCGCAGATTCTTTCTAAGTCACTTGTTGCTTTCTGCGCAGCCTGTTTGTGAATTCCTAGCCAGCAGCCAGCCAGCAGCTCTCCTGCTGGGGAGAAAATCAGGAGTTGAAGCCAGAAGTGGCCAACAGGTTGTTGTTTTAGTAAACATTTGAAATGTACCTCGACTGGCAGCTACTGGCAAATACTGGCTTGCGAGGTTTCAGAAAAACACGACTATTGTTCCTTTTGTCAAAGTTGGTGTTGAGTAGGTATGTGGCTTTGCTTATTTGTTTCTCGTTTTACATTTTTAGATAAGAGCAAATTTTGATCGGCGAATTTTGTGACCATAACAAAATCCAGACTAAATGAAACATCAACACTCACTCCGGCCCCCAAATATAGAGTCATGTAATTTTGAGGTTGGAAGGCCATTTTGGATAGGGTTTTAAGTTGCCCTTTCATAAATAAAAGGAGAACAAATGTTTTCGTCCTTCGTTTTACCACGAAATCATAGTTTTGTGTCATCGAAAATTACTTACTTACATCTTATGACGCCTACAAAATATTATTGGTAGCTACCTCCTACCTGTAATGTCCTACATAAATGACAAAGCATTAAAGTAACACATGGTTTTCCTTTTCACTCTCTAATACACCCATGGTAGTAGCCAAAAGTCCATCTCGGTGTCGAAAGTGTTCAAACTTTTTTATAAACAGTTCAGCGAACCAATATTTTTAGAACCGATCTGCAATACCTTCTTTGCGGCAACATATCCGTACATACTTATGATCCGAGTAAACAGAAATCAATTTCATTACACTGCAATAAATCGATCGCCATAAACTGAATCTCGAAAAACACTCTCATTTTTAAGAGTTTTTCCATAAATCATACATCAGATCTGACTACCTACGAGTAAGTATCTCTGTATCTCCTATCTAAGAAGCAAATGGGTGCTGTGTCTATTCCTTTGAGTTGATCTTCTCTTTATAAGCACCTCCACCTCATACAAGGCGAATTTAAATAAACAAAAATAAAAATATAAACTCCTACTTTGCAATCATTGGGCGATTAATCGATTGGAAAATTACAACCAAAAGATTGCGAACGCAACGGTGAGAATTATTTGAATCCACACGAGTTCGTTAAATTTGTTTATACTTAACGAGGTGATTGCTAAAAAGTCGTGTGAACTGCACGGTGTCAAATGAGCTAACTTGAACTCAGTTCGGACGCGGCGTGTGTTATGTGCTCAACCGAAGGGCAACCAATTTCAACCCATATCGGGTATACGTATAGCATAGGTGGCTCCTTTTCAGGCGTGTGTGTGCTTGAAATCGAATACAATATTGTTTGGCTTTGTTTGCACAAAATTGGTGTTGGAGCAGTCTAAACAATGGGGTGAGCACCCAAATATCCGAATTGGTATATTTTTGGAAAGCCGACAGAACTACTACCAAAGGCGACACCTACAGAAAGTCATATGGACTTTGTGCCATCATTGCCCAGTGGGGACGTTATGTAAATAGCGTAAGTTATAATTGGAAATTTTATATAGTTGAGCAAATGCTTTGTTGTCTGTTTTAGGTTGCTGTCGAAAGCTGAAGGCCTTTTTTTATTTTTATCATCTGCTTATGCATTGCGTCGATATAACTGGAAGCTGTCAGCATTTTGACGTCTGACACACTGAGATAGTTTGTTATAAATATTGACTGATAGAACACTTTATTTAATTTCTTTTTCGCGAATTTAGCAGGATAAAATTGATGGCACGTGGTAAGCTTAGTAGGCTGCTGACATGAAACGGAAAATTATATACAGAGGCCAGAGGGAAACAAGGAAATAATTAAGGAAGTATGCAGTCGATGTTAGATTAGTCTGACGTGGACCCTAGGGAGCCCACTGGGCTAAACCTAACCCTAACACTTTCGATATAGTCTGCCGTACTGACAATAAAAACCTGTATTCGAAGTAAGCAAAACTATATATGAGCTATCCTTAGGTATTTAGTCAGGATCAGGACTGAGGAAAAGAGTTGAATGTTAAATTTTGCTGTCGATTGTAGCTGTCATTTGGACGAACTTTTATTTTTGTAAATTTTTGATTTCTGCTGCACATGTAAATGTTAACAGAAATGTGTTTTGCTACAATAAAATTATTAAAATTTATGTTATTCCAATTGCAAGTGTTGAATCAGTTTATGGATTACAGGACTTTTTAAGTTACATGTTTTAGGGTTACATTTTCATGTTCGACATGGAAATAAACTTCTGGGGTTCCCTCTGGGTTTTTGCCAGCCACGAAAATGCACTGACATTTCTCAGTAGGCACTACACTGAGTGCGCCCTTGCCCTAGGGTTGACCAAGAAACTAACTAACTAACAACTTTCGCGCACCTACCTAATTCTTAGCGGAAAAATTCTATCTTAATTGCCCTGTCTGTGAATACGTGTAAAACATTAAAATTAATGGCCGCAAGGCTGATACGATGCTATTTTCCTGATATTGATATTTTTGTCTAACGAAGTGTAAGCAAAAAAGTTAAACTAGCAGAACACAGTCCCACACTACATTTACATCCCACTGTTGGCCCAGTATGCGTGACCAAATGGCCCTCATTTGATTTATAGAGTCCCAATATCCATGACCAAATCCTGGCCTCCATTTGTTGGACCTTTAATACAAGTTAAATCTAACAGAGCCTTAAAACCAACTAGATATACATTTATAAGTTGCTCTTAAAGATAAGGTGAATGGTTAAGGAGATCGATTTCAAAGGAAGGAGTATTGCCTACTGCGATTGTAATCAAAAAGGTAAGATAACCATCTTCAGCATATTGATTCGTTAAGCCAAACGATGTGCGGTTAAGTGGATAAGGCACCAAGTGACAAAGAACAGAAACAGAAACAGAATCCCATACATTTGCAACAGAAACAGAATTAGGAAGAGATATTTTTTTTTTTCAACAACAGAATTTAGCGACAGAAAAGGGTTTTTTGCTTGCATTTTTCTGCACCTGCTGTATGCTTTAGGTAGTTTGAGTTGCAAATTCGACTACTAGACGAACAAAAAGTGACGACGTTAGCCATGTTTTTCTGGATCTATTTTAGTTTTTCGTAACTAAGTGAGCAACGTAAACAGATCCAGAATTTACTACAGATCCGAAAAGCTTTCAGTTCCTGTTCCTATTCTTTGACAACGCTTGGTCGGTGAGTGGGTGGGACCCGTACGGGCAAGTGGCCCGATGCAACGTACGGTGTGAGGTTTAGACGTGTCTCCAGTGTCCCTTGTCACACATGGTGATGAGGTCGGCCTTTTCCTTGGATACAAACAACAAAACAAATATGTGGCGCAACAGGCGGGTGACACCCAAGGCCTAGCTTCTCGCAACCATTCGTTTTGTGTGAGTTTCTATTTTTGGGACGAATGGAAGGGACCTACAATTTTATGCCGAGTCCGAACGGCTGAATTGAGAAGCTTTTTTCATGACAGTCATACTCTCGGATGTTTGTCAGACGTTCGCGAGAGGTGGCGCAGTAGAAAAAACTTTTTAAGATGTAATTTGTGTTTTTCCGGGGATCGAACCTGGGATCCCTCGCACAGTAGTCCAGCACACTAACCACTGCGCTACTGCGCCCACTTTTCCTTGGATAGTCCTTGCCAATCCTTGGAGAAGGATGCCTCATCAACGCTTCTGCGGGAGCAACTTTCGCCGGTGTACAAGCTAGTGGCTCATTCATTCATTTATTAGTGCATAGTCGTTTGATCGTCCTTCTGCTATTGTATATTCTACTACGTCTTGAGCAGTTTGACAATCTGGATAGGATCGAGATAGCGTTTGAGCAGGTGTGACTGACATCGAGAGCCATGTTCTCTTCGCCAACGCCAGATGCGACGCTTTCTCTGCCCCATATTCCAAGATTGGCGAAAGGGTTGAGTAGAAGATTTTCTTCTTCCTCAGTCAATTGGTCCGTCTGGGGATCGATGTTAATAGAGTCTACAGTGCTCGATCGTTGCAGAGTAGTCTCTTCCGTTTTGTTTGTTTTGTTTGTTGTTGTTGTTTTCAGTTTATTTGTATTGTTTGTATTGTTCATTTTTGTTCCCACGAGTAAGGGGGGGTCGATCTGTACCCACCCCCTGTATACAGAAAAGGGGAATTGGAATTGAAACTAGAGGTCCCCAGGTATCTAGAGTTCACCGTTAGAAGATACATAACATGGTGCCATACATCCCATGGGCACTGTTGTTCACCCGGGATTACGGGCATTAGGCAACTACTTAGGGTTAATTCGACTGAAGCAAAGAAAAGAGATGGAATAACGGGAAGTCATTTAGAAGTCATTTAAGTCATACTCAGCAAACCAGTCCGTTCGCATTTTGTTCGCCCGCGACTTCCTAAGAAGAAAATTTCCTTCGCCGGCGAGGTTATCTTTAAATCCCAGGTGGTCTACATTTTATTTCGCATAGGAAACAGTTGACCTCGCGGTAGTTACCGGAGGAAGAATTGACAGCTTTTCAGTTAAAAGAAGATCAAAATGCGAACATCTAAAGACATCTGAAATACTTTTAAAATTTCATAGGGAACGATATGCTTGTTTACGGGCGTGGATTTTGCGAGCTCATACTTATTACCAAATTACAGAAAACATTTGTGTTGACTCTATCGAGAAATTTAAAGAAGCTGTTGAAATTTTTTTTAAGAAGACTCCCATCAAAAGTCAGAAAGGTCGGGCCAGACCATATAGTGGACATAAGGTCTTAATTTTTTTTTGCGTGTCAAATATCTCAACATTTTTCCCAAGTTGGATTGAGATGACTGGTACAGTAATCGTGCTTCTTGTCGCATTCATTCCAAAAATGTAAAGATGAAGACGACAGCAGCTTTTAAATCAAATCCAACAATCACATTCTGTCTCTTTCTATTTTGAAATAAAGTAGAATGGTGTTCGCAATATATTCAGATTAAAAAACTATCAAATGATTAAGTTTAAACTTCGTTCGATTAGCACCGTTTATTTTGATTTCACTTGTCAATACACTAGGCATTTTTGCAATTTAAAGTTCAACGCATGAACACACCATGCATTGACAAGTGGAATCTAAAAAACAATAAGTTGACTTCCGCTCGAGTTCTAATAATAAGTTTAAAATGTCGTTAACGTCTTGTAGGTATATTTAAAAATTTTATTTATACAGTACAGTGTACATTCCTTCCATAAGTGAATTTCAATCATTTATTCAATGCACGTAGGGCATTTGCGCTTCCTTACAATGCTGGTGGTCGATAAAGCACCTAAATTTGGCGCTGTCATCTCAAAATCACATGATAGACATGACATGGCGTCCAATATCATTACTTTGACACGTTCTGCCTACTAATGATAAGTACACGTGAACAACGTTTTTTTCTGTCTCTTTTTATACTTAATTGTTTCTTATATATCCAGAGCTTCGGCTGCGCAAAATTAACACTTAGCTATATGGTTTGAGGTACAATGTACAAAACAAAAATCATTTTATGATTTTCAATTAGTGAATGTTCCTCCCGCAATATAAAGGTCCGTTTGCGATTTGATTTGTTTAATTTTCTACACAAATGTGAGAAGTTCATTCTTCGGATGATAATTGAAAATAGTAATCCGGCTATAAGCGCGTGGTGTTGATTGACAAGTGGTTCGAAACGAATCTAACTTGTGCAAAAAATGCTAGTATGACTGTGTCATAATTAGTTTTTATCTGCATGTTAGGTAGATACCCTTTTGGGGCTAATAGAAATAGGCCTGATAGATAACTGTGAATGAATTCGTTAGATTTAACTGATTGGCATCAGTTTTAGTAGATTTTACGAGAAAAGGCTGAAATTCGTCTTGAAGAAGACACATTCGGCCCTAGCGAGGTTTCCGTCGGAACGGAAAATTCTCCGATTTCATACGAATCGGAGGATTTTTGCTGCGAGGTATGGCCCTACGAACTAAGTCCCAACTGGAACTAACTCCCACTAGCCAAAACGAACTAAGTCCCAGAAAATTTGGGACTTAGTTCATATGAACTAACTCCCATTATTTTTAGGAACTAAGACCCAACTAAGAATGAACAAAGTCCCAATATGAGAATGAATTAAAGCCCAATAGTGGGACTTAGTTCTTTATGATATGAACTAAGTCCCAAATGAACTTACTCCCAAATTATTTAAAATAAAACGAAAATTCACGACTTGAAATGAACTAAGTCCCAAAAATGTTTAATCCAGCATAGGTAGGTATATACTTTTGTTACAAGATACAAAATAAGGGTAAATTAAATACATATTATGTATAATACAATATTATTATTGTAAGTAATCGTGAATTATATCAATGATCTTTGTGCGGTACAAAGGACATGTATATCCATCGTTCGAACCTTTGGCGATGCTGTCTGCTTGCAACTTCAAATGACATTCGCTGCAAATCATCATATGCTTGCATGGAAGAAGGACGATGTTTGGCTTCATATCAATGCAAACAATGCACAAAGAGTTGTCGCTATTCATACGGTGAACCTCTGTAGATACAGTTTCAACTTCATCTTTATCTTGATTATCATCCGTAAACTCCTCAAAAATATCCTCGTCTGGCTCCATCTCGTAACAAATCTAATTTTTCTTGAATATCATTCGCAAAAAATTGTCAGCCGTGATCCTGCCGTTAACATTAAAGCCAGCTCAATTTTTAAAACAACTTTTATTTTCTCAAATTTTCTAAAGCTAAAAATAAAAGTTTTTTCAAAAACTGAGCTGGCTTCGAGCTTTAGAAAATTTGAGAAAAGAAAAGTTAAAAATTCGCGCGATAAAAATAAAAGTTGTTTCAAAAATTGAGCTGGCCCGAATTTTGAAATTTTATTTTCTCAAATTTTCTAAAGATAAAAATAAAAGTTGTTTCAAAAATTGAGCCGGCTTTGAGCCAGCCGATCAGCCCGACAATTACAACGCAACTACTCATTAATAACTGCTGGTACATAATGCAAACCTATGTATGTACTGTACAAAATCTACAAACCGTATTTGTATGTCTGATTTACATTTGAACCCGTTACCATTCCTAAAAATTTGTTAAGAACATTTTTTTCACAAAATGAACTAACTCCCACTTTCTCAAATTGGGACTTAATTCATTGGGAATTTGTTCATAATGAACTACGAACTATCCCCCAAACATATGAACTAAATCCCACTGAATATTTGGTGGAACTTAGTTCATTTGGCTAGTGGGAGTTAGTTCCAGTTGGGACTTAGTTCGTAGGGCCCTTCGGAACAGCTTTTCGGAACTTTCTTCCGACAAAAATGCAACGCACACCGGCGTTTTGCGTTTCAGTGCGATCAAGTGCGTTTTTACTGATATTTTTGACAGCTTCATACGAATTTTCTTCCGATATGCTCCGACAGGAATTGGTTGCGGAATTTGTTTATGATTTGCAGTGAAGTGTTGATAAATTAAAGCAATAAAGAAAAAACATTTTAGCAAAGTAATTGGTTGTATTTGTTGCTTAAATTTGTGTTTCTATAGGACAAACAGAAACGGAAAAACAAGCACTAAATAAGAAAACCCTGATGTGCCACTAAACACAAACAACATCATGTCAAATCAATGCGTCGTCGCATTTTATTTATTCTTTCCGAAGGCGGATACTTCGAATGTAATTTTAGTCTCCGACGGAGTATGCGTTGCGGAGAATTCTCCGTTCCGACGTATACCTCGCTAGGGCCCATTATCATACCTGATTTAGACAGGGAACGCTTGAGTAAAAACCTATCCCTAGCATTCACCTACTTACTACGAACGAAAACAACTAGTGTAGTGGTGTTCAAGAATTGCAGCGTCTTCAAAGAGGTAGCCTAAACAATTATAGGTCAGTGAAAGTGGTATGACTATGAATGTATTTACGGGAAAGCATGGTCGAAGATATACATTAGTTAAACTAGAAAGGGAGGTGATGATGATCCTGTGTAGAAAAAGTATACGCAATTTTCCATCAAGGGAATTGAATATTTTCGTAGTTTTTATAAGAAAGACAAGCAACTGGCTATGACTAATGGCTTTTAGACCAGAACGCTTGCTCTTCAAAACAGCGAAGCTCCAATATACACTAAACACTATTTTCAGCAGACCCGTTTAGCTGCTTGTCTATTGCTCCCAGTCTTAATACGATTAAAGATCCGAGGCGCACTAGCAAGAAAAATCACGAGAAGCGCGCGATTAAGGAAATAGATAAATGTTACAGCAGAGGGTAAAAAGAACCTGCTAAAGCTACAGAGAACGAACCGAAACCTGCAAAGACGAACAAGCGAAACTAGGCTCCGCTATGAACTCAGGCAATGATACCAGCACTGAGCTGAGCTTAAAAGAAGAATAACTCTTGCCATCGTTGAAAACGCAATATCCGGCGAAGAATTATTACACTAGGAAACCGCGCTGACACATAAAGGGAAATATTCCGGTGATGGTCCTAAGCACACAGCCATTATGTGTTGAAGCTGACATGAAAGTAAACGTGAGGTGATGATGGTCGTCTGCAGAACGTCTATTCAATGCACTCTGCATGGAATTCCACTGAAAAAGGTGGATACGAGTAATGAAAGAGCTCAAATTGTCGACCACTTTTAAGCTCGATCATAACTTTTCAAGGCTGGAATCATTGCTGATTTGTCCGCATATAGACCCACGACTACATGTTACCCCTACAGAAAACATATTGTACGTCAGGTCACAGGTCCATTTCTTGAGATACCTATTGGGGGAATTTTTTTTGGAATCTACAGCTAGCTCACTTTTACTTTTAAATCTTGGAGGTACTCACTTTTGGTTTTGCATGTAAAAGTAAAAGTGAGCTAGCTATAGGTAGATTCCCAAAAAATACGCCTATTATTGTCATCAAACAATTCCTTCACTTGATGATTTCTCGGCAGTATCTCATGTGGCACAATATCCTATTGATAACAACTTATCTGCAGTCCATGAGCATATGCTCTTTTAGAAACAAAAAAATCTATATTGCACGACATTCGCATTGACAGTACATTTTGATTTTCTTCATTTTTCAAGAAGTGCGGCCTACTGATGCCACCAGAACCAGAACATAACCCGCACAAAACAGTGAATTTTTCTAATTGCATCGGAAGCTGATGGATCACCTCTGGATTTCCTTGATTTAAAAGGCAACAATGTTACCTACTTATAAGCAAAGCTGCCGAGTCAGATGTGAGCCTTATCATTGAATAAAATTGAAAATCATGAATTTATTGCAAATTTACATATATCTATTAAATAGGTAAACAATTTTTCACACATTACGCCTCTCCAGGCAGCTTCCACTACGCAAAGTCTCTTGTTTGCTCTGAGCTGTAGATTAGTCTTAATCTTAAGGTTCGACATTGAAAGCTTTGCATCAACACGACCTAAGTGCGATATGGCATTGAAGACCCAATATCTGTTTCATAGGCGGATCCATGGTGAATCGTGAATGACAAAGCGGTCTGTAGAAGTAATGTGTCCGGTATCACAGAGTATGGAAGTCAGAATTTTCTTAGGCAGAAATTCTTTAATAGTACCTACTTAAGTAAGTAGGAATTGAAAAAATTCCAGAAGTAGGTATGTATCGTGTTTTGCCTTTAAAATAAATGAATTTCAAAATCTAATTCAAATATGGAAAGTATGAAATGTATGAGTCTGATAACAAGAAACTGAAACGCGCTACTGACGAACAAAAAGTCTGGGCAATATAACACAATATAACACAAATATAATACAATATAACAAACACATAACAAAAATGGATTGTGTCTATGATTGACGCTGCTGCCTCCTGTTATCAATTTCTTTAGGGGTGTTGTATGTGCTATTTTCTTGATTGGTTTGAGACAAATATTTTGTTTCTTCTACTGCACACTATGTGGCTGTCTTTAAATTCAAATGTATACCGGATATCCGTCAAATTAAGAACAAATCAATTTCAAATGTACAAAACTGTTCTATTCATCCCAAAATAATAAAAAACTCTCACTGGTTATGAATAGCTTAGGCTGCTTATACGGACCTGTTGCGGCATCTATTTATTTATTTTGGGATGCCATATTTTGTTTACATTAAATTTGATTGCACGTTTAGCCGCGCAAATAACTCATAGGATATTCTATATACCTAGTTCTATATGTTAAGGGCGGCGTGTGTTAACTGCGCTATAATTATTTTCGACCAATTTCTTGAAATACCTAAGTGAATGTTAAAAAGTCACGTTCGCCAAACTCCAACCTTTAAACAGAGATTTCTCTAATTTCACTTCTTTTTTTTTAAATTAAAGTTCCCAAACTCTAAGGAAAAGGAAATTTCAACCCATTTGGAGTGGAATAATTTTTTAGACGGCTGAAATTTTCTCTTTCCAACCCGATAGCGTCAGAAATGTTTGCGAAAAATATTATTTAGCGTGTTTAAAAATGAGGGATGCGGATACTTTCCCGGAAGATGAATCAGTTCACTTCTACAGTGACGCTTCAAAAACCAAAGACGAAGTTGGTGGGGGTGTTTTCTCCGAAAGTCTTAATCTTTAGCTCTTCTTCCGTCTACCAAATTACTGTAGCGCATTCGAACCGGAAATAATGGCGATTAAAAAAGTCTTATCTTGGCTCAAGAAAAACGTCATATCCGCCAAGGATATCTACATATTTTCAGACAGCCAAGCAGCCATCAAATCCTTGGATTCGATCTCTATATAACTTCTCTTGTAGCCCTCGACTGCCGATCGTCTCTTACGGAGATGGCCGAACAGTTCAACATTCACCCAATTTGGGTGACGGGGCATAGAGACATTCCAGGGAATTGTAAGGCCGATTAACTCGCTAGAATAGGAACAACTCAACCCATTCCGCCAGATGAAGGCACCCTAGGGATACTGATCGCTACTTACAAACAAAAATTGAAGCTGCATGCTATCTTCGGTGGGCAAGTGGCACCACTTGTCTATAAAGACAAAACAAATTTAGCCTAAGCTGGATTTAAAACGCTCTAAGAAATTTATATCTCTCAACAGATTGCATATCGGCACTACAATAGGTGTCATTACTGGACACTGCCTGATAGGTAAGCATGCCGCAAGACTAGGCCTTTTCGCAAGCGACTTTTGCAGAAGCTTTTTGGATGAGGAAGTAGAGGAAACTATTCCTCACCTTCTTTGTTTCAGCCCCGTAGAAGGAAACTTCACTTAGGAGCCATCAATTACAACGACTTGGGCGACCTGACAAACACAGTCATCAGAAGCCTCTTACGCTTTATAAAGAGCTCAAAATGATTCAACTAGTAGGGAGATCTTACATGATCATTTTCGTGGTATCACAATGGACCAATGCTGGTCTAAGTGTGTTGGCGTTTTCAGCTGGCAGCCACTTTCAACCAACCAACCAAAAAACCGTGTATAAAAAATCATTTCTTTGTATAAGCTAAATTTGGCGATAGAGGATGAATTGAATCTACCTATTTGTAGCCTTTTTCCTGTTGCAACAGAAAAATTAATTAACAAACTTTTAAAAATTCAATTCATTATGATAGCTACTACGTTGAAAGATACACTGCCAGCTCTAAACAAATATTACTAATACTGACAACAGATTTCCCCTGCGAGTTTTGAAAAATTTCGTAATACTTCAGCTGCTATTTCGCAAGATTTCATACATCAATGGGAACCCTATTAATAAAACTTTTCCCATTATAGGGAACTGTAAATTAATTTTCTATTCTTAGATATATAATTATTATGTTATGATGTGAAGAGTATAGCTTGACTAATATGTGATCACCGAAATAATACAATAATCTTCCCATTTTGATGGGCACATACGTTTTGCAATATTTAGCCTCGTGAATCATTAATTAAATTAGATTTTCGCCAGCTCATTAAAGCGATTTCATCAAATCAACCAATTGTGAAGCAGGTATCACAGAGCTACAATTAATCAAAAATCTCCGCTGAGCAGAGATTGCCTAGAATGGTATTGTACATTTGCCATTGTGGTTGGAGCAATGCAGCCTCAAGACAGAACAAGTACAGAGTCATCCATCATCCCCTCGAGTTGTGACAAAGATGATCAAATCAACAAATCGTCGAAATGAGACTATTCAAAACGAGCTTATTACGGATGCCAAGGTTTGCGATTTTAAGGGCAAAAAAAACTATATTACGATGCTGCGTTCCAACGGAGCAAAGACCTTTGTTGATGAGTGGCCCTTGCGAAGTTAAGCTACAACCTTCGTCGAGGCGTGGTACTCGATATGCACGGAGGACAGTATTTATTAGGTATTGTGAATGGTATACCTTGAGCATTCTCTCTTGAATGCTTCACCATCACTATAAAAGTACTTACCATCGGACATCAAGTGTGCTTTATAAAAAAGAAATAAATAGGCGCAACAGGCTTGTGACACCCTAGACGTAGCATCCACAACCATTCGTTTATGTGAGTTTTTATTTTTGGGACGGTGAAGGAGGTATTTTTTTTTTACTACTGAACGAGTGATTAGGTTCAACCCTCGGTAAACACACGATTAACAGCATAAGGTTGTTCCATTGGCCATCCTCCAGTGAACGTAAGGGAGTAGGTTTAACAATCCTTAGCGAGCTACTCAATTGAGCCCTTACTTCATTCCAAAAGTATAAGACTTACACAAAAAAACGGTTGTGGAAAGTGTATTAGGGTCCAGTTTTCATGTTACACCAACTATTCTATTTTTGTCTTATATCCGGTTGTTAGCAACAAAATGTACTCATTGATTGAAGTAGAAATGAAATGTGTGACACATGACACATCCTCACAAATTTGCAGTTCGTTCACACTTTTGTGAGTTCCATTTTCATCTAAGCAGCTATTGTAATGACCTCCTCCCGAAATTCCTTCAACGCTTTTGTTTGTTTGTCCCTTTGTGCATGCGCATCAATGAAATATAACTATGATGAGGTACCTACTACACCTCGTAATCATAAATAAAAGAACCTCAACGAATTGTGCTCCAAAAAACTTGTCCATTCTCATAATTTTAATTCTCATTCAATTTGTCATAAAAAAAGAAACCCTAATTCAGCTAATTTAATAATCACACTAATCCCAGTCAGAATATTTTATTTCTTAGAAATGGAAAATGTTTTTCAATGGAATTGATTAGACTCATATAGCAAGGTATGTGCCTTCGGTTTTGGAACAAACAACAATCGACGCGACGACCACACAAGACCCGAACCCGATTCGGTGTTCGTTAAAAAATCATAAAAAACCTCTCAATATTAACTTAAATCAACAACATATGAGTCCAACGGGCCGCCTTGGCTAATACACACTCTGTCGGATTAATGTCGATGAAATTTCGATTTATTAACATATAAATCGAAACTGGAACCAGTTGCTGATTGTACGTATGAAGAGATTGTTCGTAACGTTTGTTTCCAAACAAAGGGGTAGATCCCTTACGCGCTAGGTATTTCTTTTTACGCGATTCCTTTCCGAATTGTAATTAATTTCATAATTCTTTTATTCAAACAACAATAAGAGTGTCATATAAATTTCACTCTAGAGTTGTAAATTTGATTTTACTGCTGATTATCGTTGTAAAACTATTTATGACGACTGACGCAACAATGGGTCTTAAGTTCGCCTAATTCTTCAAAAGAATTCTATTAACGCAGTCAAAGTGTAATCGACGAGGGGCCACCTTACTCCAAGTTTGATAATAATTTTCATAATTGCATCGCGTGCTCGGTCTTGACATTCGGTTGTTCATCATCCCTATTTGTAGGTACGCTAAACGAATCAAATCAAATGTCACTCCATCAAAGGAAAAAACTTGAACGTATATCGTATGTCGAGAGCCGGCTTCAGTTGGCTGAACATGCAACTTGTGGATTGGATAGACCACCGAAAGGAGAGCCAGACCGCCCATGTTTGCATTGCAACAAAATGTTCGTAATTATGCTGGACGAGCTATGTGTCTGTCATCTAAGTGTAATCAGCAGTGAAGAGGCTCCTTGAGTATGATGCGAAGACAAGGCCTTCTGACAGGCGGTTTGTAATTCATTGTTTCAAGTTGTGGTCACTTGCTGATATCTGTCATATAAATATCTGCGGTTGCATGATGGCTGGTTGTAGGTAGATCGTTGCACCTATACGTGGTATAGCTGGGACGCATACAAACAGAACATGTTTTTATTAGAAGACTAAATTTGGTCAACTTGATGTAGATACACCTTTCATTGGGGTGCCTCATTTTGTCAGTTTTAATATCACTTTTGTGGCAAGTCGATTGACAGGCACAATTATTGTCAACAGGTGATTATACTAAACTTTTAGGCAGACCTCATGCCAGATGAATTAAACATCATAAAATTAACCCTGTTATTCGAGCACAAGTTCTGTCATAAAGTCAGCTGAGGCGTCGCTTTAAAACAAATCGATTTTTTGACTATCAGTTTCTATTCCTTCCAGCCCGATCTTTTTTCAGCTAGCTGCTTACAGTTAAGCACTTCAAGTTGAGGTCGCTCTCCAATTGTGGGTCTACTTAAGCTTAAGGTGGATCCATCATGTGCTGCGTTTGTCCCTCATCAGCAATGGACTCAAAAGGACCAAAGGTTCGTCTTGAATCCTCCTTCTCCAACATTAAATTTACATTATTTTTACCCGCTTACGACTAAGTCCATGCTTCTGCTTCGTTCTATACTATTCGTTATTTCTAGAAGCCTTCGTACGCCGAGGAAACCGAGGAGGAAACAGCGGTTAACAGCGATCATCGCTCTCTGCGCCAATGTCATTTGCGTGGTAGTTGTGGAACTCAAATTGGAGAAGTCTCTAACGATTTCGAAGATATATCGGTCCATTCAGATGTTTTCCCTTTCGTTGGGAGTCCTTTCTCTATGACAGCCCATACACATCGGTCTGTCCTCATTCATCAACATCTTCACCAGAGACCGTAATGAAAACAACTTGGTGCCTCAATCATAAATATAGGTAAACTCTGAAAATGTTGTATGCTGTCAATTTTATTCGTATTTTTCATATAGCAACATAAAAAAATTGTATGCAGAGAAACGACAGAAGCTGGACAACTTTTTGAAATCTTATATCTTGCAGATTGGACTAACACAAGTAAAGCCTGTTTGCAAAGATGGAGATTAATTTTTTAATGCAAAAATGTATAGCCGTTAGTCTAACTCTATTACGCATGGTCGCAAAGAGGCGTAAGTACAATTTCTTTTTCCTTTATTTTTTTGCATAATTTTCCAGTTGTCGTCACAATCCTGCAATCGATAGTGACTAAAAGTGATGCGATATCTTGTGAATTATAACACAGAACATTTTTATCTCTCTGACTGAACAGGCTATAAATTCTGCCAGCTCACTTGTCTTATATGTAAATGACCTCCTTCATTGGAAGGAAGTTTCAATTTGGTCAGTGTATCGTTGATGGATGTCATTCGAGACGAGAGTAAGAATGGGTGCCCAGTCAGCAACGTTTCACGAAAACTTCAGACCAATATAGTGGGTGTCGCATGCATATAACGCAGGTGATTTTTCACAAGCACCGAAAAAAAATGCCGCTCTTATTCCTGACATTTGCGAAAATTATTAATGATGGCTTACTATACTGCACGATGCCAGAACCAAATTCACACTTCCTCCCACGATATTCATGTTAGCTACCCCATAATCCTACATCAACCACCTGCTCTTCAATCAGAACCAATTCTGTCGACATCTACTTGCTATCGCATCAATTTCAAACCGACCGGCAATCGAAAGATTCCATCGACACCTAGTTAAGCATAACACGTACAATTCACATCCCGCTGGGAAAAATACTATAAACCCTATAGAACACACCTGACATAATAAAAAAAAATCCAACGCCTTCTAACGCTCTCTCAATCAAAGGCTCTCGCTCATCTGTCGGAAATGCCACCTTGTTAATGATGCCAATTGCCGGAATCTATCCAGCAGTGGTCTAAATTCAATTGCCAATCACCGACTCGACGCGACGCGGCTAATCAACCCTCCGACACATCATTAGTAGCTCTGCCAACGCCACTTGACCCAAAACAATTCACACATGTTATAGCCATGTGCTGTCTTAAGTCCTCACATCGTGATCACCAAATACCATTAATAACCGATCGATCTCCATTGACCGAAACAATGGTCCGGCCATCCTGAGTAAACACCCTCGCTCACTTGATATGGCTGCTCTGCGCGGCGACTATCCTCTCCACCCCTGTGGTTTTCTGACAGGACTCTCCGTGTTGTTTTTAGTTGGTTTAGCGCCTTTTGTATCTTTGATCGGTGCGATCGATCCAACAGGTGAGAAACTCTGCATGGGATAAATATGCTCTTTCGCACCCACAACTGCTGGGCAGGTACATATTTGCACCATTGTTTTGGGCTAATTATGGGCTTACATTAGGAATCATCCCCCGATTCCCGGTATCATTCTCTCTGGACACACACACATTTTTAATTTCATCTAGCGCAACCGACAAAGGACCAACAGGATTAAATGCGATTTCGTAAATTTATTTTGACAAGCGAATCCGGTCGCCCACTTCCCGCAACAAAGAATGATTATCGCCCTGCATTTCCCTAAGACTTGTTCTTTTTTTTTGTGGACAAGAGAGCGGATTAATTCGACATGGTTGGGCAGAGAGAAAACTAGAGTTTTCCAAAGATATCGAGATGCATTTGATGGTCTATCGTGCGCCTAATTAGATTTACAAAGGGGCACTCTATAGCGCCGCTCAGTGACTTTTGTTCTTTGCATAGGGAGCAGTGAAACAACAGCAAAAACAAAAACTGCATCGCAATCTGAATGCTTGCCAATTCTTGGCAGAAAACCGTGAAATTATATCTCCGCGGTGGCAATTATACACAATTTGGGCGTCATCTTTGAATTAATTCGGATTAGCGTGCTGACACGGAACCTTGAGTTAATTAAATAAAAATTTAAAAACCAATTAAAAAGTAATAACCACCGTGTGCTCGTTATATGCTTACAGCATGATTTTGGTTTTTTTTTTGTTTTTGTTTATGCAGATTTACCTTTAAATTGCGATTTCTCTGAGTTCGATGCGGCATCTCTTTGATGAGGGCACCTTGATCATTAATAAAAAGTCAATTAGCTGAATTGTATTTGCTTTGATTGCGTGTAAATGTTGCATTTTTTGTTCGCTGTGTTTTAAAGGTTCTATCATTTGCAGCAGGTTGTTTTTTTCTCATAATCCCTGTGGACAATTGTCTAGTGCGATCGGGTCGAAATGGATCCAATTTGAAAGTTTCAATGAATAAACAAATTATGCTGTACCTGTACGTCGTCGTACGATGCCACATTCGCCATGTGTGTCGGTTGCTGTTTTGTAACTTGTACCTTTTTAGCCTTTACATGCAGTTGAAAAAAGTACTACCATAGGTTACTGGCCTACTGACGTGAATGAGTCTTCGTTTGGGGGGAAAACGCGGTTCCTCACCCATCGAAGTCGTATTTACAAATAAGGCAATCAATTACTTATCGTGCTGCTACATAATCTAGTCCTAACTAGTCCCTCTACAGAGTCTTTCTCCATTCAGACGTAAATTTTTAATGTGCTACAATAAAACCCCGGGGAGCGTGCCAAGGCATCAAATCCCTTACATAAACTCCATAATTTCGGTACTGAGAATATGGAGTAATTATTTCTGTAGACTCTATAATAAGGAGGAATGTACCTAAGTCCCTCTAGACAACACGACGAAAGACACAATTTCCGCCCATCCGGATGGATATTTCCATAGGGAAAGCAATATCCAAGCTAAAGACCAATGAAGCTGGTCTGACGATTTATCCACCGCGATTTTTAGAGCATCTGACGCCATGGTATAGAACGTGCACTAGCTTATTTCCAAGATTTAGTCAGATAAATATGAATGCCTTGATGAATATGGAATCTCAGCATCGTTTGCACGGTGCTTAAGAAAGAAGGTCCCGCCAACTAGATGTATCAGTCTACTTAACATCGCATACACAAATCTATCTGTAATATTGTGTGAATTTTAAAATCTCTGATTGGTCCTTATATCAGAGCGGAGAGCACATCCCCTACATCAGAGCGGTTTTAGAACAAGAAGTCTACCTTTTCAATAAAATTTCACCCCAGATACTTACCATCCTTTCATCGAGCTACAGGGGCATAATGTATTTTTGGCGTCCTTGCAAGATTCACCCGTTTGTGTAAGAGAACCACAAACCAGTAAGAATAGACCGCCGACTTCCCGTACACCTACCCGATTCCCCCCGGAAAGAATTTCCCTGTCTGTGAATACGTGTAAATGTCAAAATTAATGGCGGCAATGTTTTTCTATGCAATACCATGCGACCAGGATTATTCAAGTATGCGTGCGTTAATGGCGCCCCTTTGATTTTGTACAGCACAAATACATGAAAAATCCTGGTCTCGCCGGCAGCTTGTAGGCAAAGTCCGTTATGTGGGAGGAGTCGACGGTCTATTCTTACTGGTTTGTGAAGAGAACGATGAAGAATCATAATAGTCCAGGTCAAAAACGAATTTAAGACTTTTTAGGAAAAAGATTTAGACAACGCGATGCACGATGCACCTTCTTTAACATCATAACTGAAAAAAATTGTGCGAAAATCATGGACCAAGATACGAGGCACGCTATTTTGCCCCCACCGAAATTAAAATTAAAATCAAAAGTCTGCATACACCAATGATACTGAAACATGCTGTCGTGAGTATAGACAGAAAACCGGCTTATATGGCAAAACTAAGAATATGATATCAACAAGAAGGGACGGTCGGACGAAATTTCACAATAGACTGTTAATACTAAAGGTTCGAGGTTCTAAGGGACTTTGTCTACCTCGGCGCTACATCTGAAGACGCTATCTCATCAAAAATCTTAGATCTTGCCAATTGCTGCTTTTTTGGGTGGAGTAGACAATTCTGTAGTAAAGCTTTTTTCTCGAACCACTAAGGAGACTCTAGACTTAACAGTCTTAATCTGAATTGACGGATCTCAAGCATAGACTCGTTCGTTTGTGCAGGATGGCAATGAAGAATGCACGCTGCTCCATCAAGGTCGTTAAAGAACTCACCGAGACCTTCGATGTCAAAAAAGGATTTAGACAAGGCGATGCTCTGTCATGCGACTTCTTCAATATCGTTCTTGAAATAATAGTGCAAAACTCAAACGCTAATACCAGAGGCACTATCATTCAAAAGTCCGTGAACCTACTTGCCTCTTTGCCGACGACATCGACATAATCGGGAGAACGCAGCTTGATGTCACTGGCGCGTTCATGAGCATTGAGACAAAAGCGGCGGCGAAGATGGGTTTGGCGGTCAATGAGGGCAAGACAAAGTAGGTATATGCTGACAAGAAAGGACACCCAACACCGACGTGTCGGATAGAATGTCACTATAAAGATATAACTTTGAGGTGGTAAAGGACTTTGTCTACCTAGGCTCCGCTATGAAATCAGACAATGACGTTGAGATTAAACAAAGAATAACTCTTGCCAATCGCTGTTTCTTTGGGCTAAGAAAGCAACTGAGTAGCAAAGCCCTCTCTCAAACAACTAAAGTGTCCTTTTCTAAGACCTTAATCATCCCAGTCCTTTATCAAAAGCGGATGAGCTTACTCTTGGTTGCTTCGAGAGGAAAATTCCTCGAGTCATTTTCGGTCCCGTCTGCATAGACGGTGAATGGAGGAGGAGATACAACGATGAACTGTACGGGCTCTACAGCGACATCGACCTAGCCAAAAGAGTGAAGGTCCAACGACTGGGGTGGCTGGGCTGAATGCTCCGGCGACACCTTAAGTAAGTAAGTAAGAACCATAGGCGCCTTTAAAAGTCGACGAAGATATTTCTTACCATTTGGAGAGGACACATTTTCGTAAAATATTTGGTTTCGTTTTCCCAGACTATAACTGAACAGATACATCGCTCTTGTAAAACTTTGCCTCATTAGGCATTTGAGGAAATGGGCCTCACCGCTCAGCCAGAGTCTTTATTTCTAACACTGCGCATCAATGCAGTTGAATAAGACCTCGGCTTTTACTACAGCATTTCGTAGGTTTTTAGCTTTCACAAATTGGTACTTTCTTACCGACTCCTGTTCAGTGGTTCCAAGTGTTTCTAAGCTGCAAAATAAATTTATTTTAGAACAGTTACAAAGCGGTAAAGGAACTACCCTAATCTAAGGAATTCCAATGGAGGCTCATGCCTCTAACCCTGCATTGTGATTGATGTCGCTGTACCGTCTGTCCGTAGCAATAATTTACACGAAAATGCATGCGACGCACGCTGCGCTGGACCTAATCGATGATTAGTTTACCAGGAAAACGAGCAAGTTCATGAAATATGTTAAAGACAAAACATTTTAGCCACTGGCGGCTTTTTGGAGGTATGTGAGCGTCAAAAGTGTTTAAACCCACCAGAGTTTGAAAATATTTTCGGTTTTCGACGGCGTGCGCCGGCTCCAAAAATGAGTGAACACCAATGCTCTTTTGAGTTTTCTTTGGGGTCTTGAAACAGGTCTAAAAAGTCAACAATCTGTAAAAGTTTTTTTAATGAAATAACATGTACAAAAAATATTTCATTTCGACAGCAAAAAAATACATCATATAGATATTTAAAAAAAATTTTTTTCAAACCCAAGACAATAAAAACAGCATTAGTGCTCACTTACTTTTGACGCTAAATGTATATGTGCTTTTGGCAATACACTACACATACATGCATTTACAGAAAGGGTCCTATGAATCTACGCTATGACAATTCTTACAAACTTGAAATTTGAATTTTAGTTCCAAAACCAACAGTCATTAGGTATATAACGAATTATGGCCATCATTCAGACAACCGTTGTCAAACGTGACTTATAATACCTATTAACAATTAAAAAGTAGATACCTTTCCTCTCGCTTGCACAACATTTTATAAGTTGAGCCTTTTCAACCAAGAAAAGCGATTATTTTATTGGATCGACTGCCCATGAATATCAGAAGCCATTTTAATCGACCTTTAAAATCAATTGTGGTCACTATTGCGTCTGTTGATAGATGGTCCACTACCTCTTTGCACTCCAGACAGTAATCCTAAGTTATCGCCGCTTAACTGGCATAAGAAAACACATAATCGAACAAGAAAACGATATAAAAACTCAATCTTGTCCGGCTTTATATGCTCGACGATTATTCGAAGAACAGATATGATGTACTCGTGTTTGTTTAGCATGTGTTTGTGTTTTGGTCGGGATTAAAATGCCATCAGGTCGGCGGCTTAGATGTGGATTTTATGCGATTTTGATCCTCTTAAGAGTTTCTCTGGAACTTAACTGAACTTTTCCCATGAAGGAAAAGCGACAGAAGCCTATTAAAATTGTTATCACCCAAAAATACAGAATACGTGTCATTAACTTCAAAATGTCGTTGCGTCATTATTTCTATATATAGGTTCCCTGCTTGGCCGCTGGACATTTAATTCCCGATAAACAAAGGTGTCGTCGCCTCCCACACCACCATCGGCCAGGATATATACAAATTATAGACTAAACGCCGATGACATTACCGCAAATAACATGGTGTCCTGCGCCCGGCATATAAACCTAGAACCGATTGTACCACGTGATAAGCGACCACTTCAGTCATTCACTTTCATCTGCTAAGCCGGTAATATGGCGCGCCGCAGCTAATGTTAACGCGTCAGCATGTCGTCCTCATTCGTCGTCCTGGGTGCATGATATATCGAGCAATAATTGGATGATGGTGTCAATCCCACACTCGATGGCTACGTTATCAGGTGCATCTTTTGACTGCGGTACGATTAAATTACAGGTTATAGTGGGTCCCGGTGGTGGATTTTTATAGTGCGTGGCACGGTATCTTTGGAATGACATAGCGCAGGTCAATTTCACGTATCCGTGGGTAGTTGTTATGTTATAATATGTTGTTGGGATGGTTTGTGGAATTGCTCTCAATTTGGTAGTTAATTTGTGTAATTCAATTATGAATACGGCCGTACGGGTATTTCCTGGCATCCATATATAGGAAGTCAGACTGTGCACAGCAGGATGTTTTGCGATTACCATCGCGTGATGGGAGGGTAGTAGCTTTTTGAGGTTTTTTTTTTTTTGTGGAGTTCATGTCGGCTAATGCGGTGTTGATGGAGTTTAGGCGTCGTTTATATACAAAACGGAAACATAACTTTACGTGGATAATGATGGATGAAGGTAAAATTTGGCAGTACCATCGGTTGGGCAATGGGCAATGCGAGTGTGGGAAGATAAGGGTGTAGATGACGCTTTGCGATTCGATGACATTTTGTTTTAAAGGTTTTGGAGGGTGATATCTTGTTGCAATTTGCCAGGGACACCAATAATCACATGTATTTAGTTACATGATAAATGAGTTCTTAATGACGATTAAAAGTGGAAAGTTTGTCAGATGGTTAGCGGTACATCATCCTATGCGCACCTACATAGATTGGGTATATGGCTAAATCGAATTCCCTGTTGTATGCTGCAAGGCGGCAAGCTATACCTACCAGAATATAAAAGAATCTTAAGACCCCTCATACATATGCATGAAAATATCTCATACCAAATATTCATACTACGGCAGATCCTATAAAGAAAACCAAAGAAAGTCCAAATCGATACTCACCATCAATTTATCGACTTTAACTTTTTCAACGTTATAAGTGAGGAAATTGTACGAAACTCGCAACCCAACACCAGGGGCACAATTTTCAAAAAGTCTGTGCAATAGCTACTTGCATACGCTGATGACCGCCGACATCATTGGCAGAGCACAGCTAGCTGCCACTGGTGCGTTTGTAAGTAGTAGCACAGAAGTGGCAGAAATGGGTTTAGTGGTAAATGGGGGAAAACAAAATACATACTGTCAAGAAGAAGAAACACACTATATCGACGAATAGGATAGAATGTCACGATAGACAGCTACAACTTTGAGGTGTTTAGGTACTTTGTCTACTTCGACTCCGCTATAAACTCTGACAATGCACAGCAGAAATCAAACGAAGAGTTATACTTGCCAACCGTGTCTGTTTCTTTGGCCTAAGAAGACAACTGACTAGTAAGTCCTTGTCAAAAAACACTAAGGAGATTCTTCATAAGACCCTCATCATCCCAGTTCTGCTCTATGGCGCAGAAGCATGAACGTTAACAAAGGCAGATGAAGATTTTCTTTTCGTTTCAAACGCAAAATTCTTCGAGTGATTTTCGGTCCCGTTTGCATTGACGGGCTTTGGAGGAGGAGATTTAAAAACGAACTCTATACGAGATGTACAGCGGCATCGACCTGGTCAGAAAAGTACACATCAGTCGATTAAGATTGCTAGGACGCATGCAGAGAAAATAAACACCAACGCTCCGGTCCGATGAGTCTTCGATTCCAACCGGAAGGGGCAACGCAGTAGAGGAAGAAGACCTTAGGTGGCGCGCGCAAGTGGAAGAGAGCCTCAACCAACTTGGAGTGCGCAACTTGAGGCGGTTAGCCAAATATCGGGCTAACTAGAGAGGTGTATTGATTGAGGGCAAGATCCATCCCGGACTGTATCGCGATCTAAGTAAGTAAGGCCCCTAACGCCACCAAATGAATTGATTGAATTGATATTATGAATCTGACCAATTTAGAAGAAGTTTCTCTAGGGCTTTCTCAGCACCCTCGTCACACAATCCGTATTTTTAAGAGACCCATACACGATGCGAATATTTAGTGTAATTTCTAAACTAGCACAACTTACTGATGCTACCATGGATTTGTCATTCAGTTCTTCTAAAAACGGAAATGTAGAAACAGAAGGTCCATTCTCCGTGGTATATTCAGCTTCATCCGTTTAAATTTGACGCAGAGCTTGGCTATCGCTGCAAAAGATCCATCAACCAGCTCATGTTGTCCATTGCGAAACGGGCACTATTTTTGTCGAGCTTTGTGTTGAGCTCCTTTCTATACATTTATTCCCAATAGTAAGTAGTACCTATATTTCCTTACCACCGTCCTACTAAATAAATCTCAAAATTCTCACAATTTCTTCGGCCAATTCGTGTAGTACATGGTTATAGATACTTTTCAAAGCAATCCATTGATAATCTTAAAAATACTTTGACCTGTGCATGCTCAGTGGACTTTTTATGAAAACCAACCCGACCCCATTCGTGCTCGATCTCGCTAAGAACTACTTAAACCACTCTGTCAAGCTTCTAATCAAGTGCCAAACATCACGGTCAATTATAGCAGCAGTCATTATTTTGGCATAATGTGATTTCCAAAACACCGTTCTCTTCTCCCATATGGGCTAGAGCAAAACAAAAAACAAAAACGCTTCCCATGAACAAAATAGCAAAATCAGATCGAACGCGCCGCTATTTAGTTGCTTAAATATATGGCGGGCAATTAGGCATATATGCTTCGGCTGGCCTAGGCGGGTACCACGGCCCGACTATGGTCCACAGCTAGAGGGCGCTTTATGGCAGTGGAAAAAATGAAGCCATGCACACTATGGTCGATTGCGCGCAGTGCATGCTGTGGATGTGCCGCCGATAAAGGCGGTATTGAATTTAAATCCACCATGAAATGGGGAAATAATGCTCGTTGATTAGATACACCGAGCAAACGTGATCGGTTCGCGAGGTGCATCATTGTCTCGTTACAGACAGACCGACCGGAGCAGCGAGATGCAATCTCTCTCTCACTCGAGTTTGAGTGTATTATGATATTCTTGTGGGCAAAGGAATTTCGTATATTAGCTGAGAATGATGGATTTGCTGGCCGTTAGCCAACAACACTACCACCAACAAGGGCGACGATGATGATATGGCCGAGTGACGATGGATTCTTGTTTGGTGCGCTGCTATACTGCGCCTATATATTGTCCCATATTTACACTTGGGCTTTAGGAGGATCATTATGTGATCGAAGTAGGTTGTGAGATATATTTTCATAATTTTACACGCTTCATTAAATTTACACGATTATTTGGCGGCGCGGCTTATGTTGTCTCAAGTCGATGCGATGTGAGGAAAGAACGAATTATTTGGATGAAGGGTTTTCTGGAATTTATATGGCAATTTCGAAAGATATTCTGCAGCATTATCTACCTACTTAGATGGCAATCTTGTTAAGTAATATTTCCTTCCCATTTGGGGAGTAAAATAAAAAATAAATTAATGAATGTTTTGGGGCGTTTAAAATGTGTGATTGGTTAATAATGATACCGGCGTCAACTTATTTATGACAGTTGCAGTAAAGGGTGCTTTAAAAGATTTCCCGCGGGTTGCTCTTTATTAGTAGGTATATATAACCAAGCATGCTAGAAACTTAATATTTTTTTTAAATTAAAGTTCAATTAATTGTTGTGATTTGACCAGAAGGAAGATTTAAAATTAAACCTTTAAGTATTAACAAAAAGTTATTAACTAAAAACTGGCAAAATGTGGAGCTCTAATTTTGCGCAATCACGCGGAGACTTTCCATGATTCACAATAGCACAAATTTCTCATTGATTTTGAAAACTTATAATTTATTGAGTAATGAGATTTTTCTTAAATTCCGAATGGGGAGGAATGCTTATACATATTTACTATTCGTTCTGTGTTTATGTTCTAGGTCCGTTCCACCATTAACTGATATAAAACTTTCAAAACTGATAAACCGCTCGACCTCCTCAATTGGGGTCTGATTTTGAATAGAAGAGTGTTGTCTCCATCAAATACAGTATGATAGGCAGCGTTGCCATTTTGACTGCTTTCCAGTCAGATCTGACTGGATTGATATGCATTTAGCTGGAAGATTTTTTAAAATCCAGCCGGCTGGTTTTTTAGCTGGATACGAATTTTGTTTGACTGTTTTTAAATGTTTCGTGTAATATCACTTTTCTATCAATATAAATTTTTAAATTCAAAGTGGAAATAGAAAAAAAAGAAAAAAACGAACAAATATTGCTTAAAGTTCACTATTTTTGTTGCTCTGAGCTTGGAAGCATATCCCACTCATATAATGAACCAATTTATGCGTTTGCATTAGCACAAGTACTTGTCTTTGCCAACTTACAAACAAATATTTGAAACTGAAAATTTAGCAGTTGTGTGAGGTTCAACTTTCCTATACCGGCCGAAGTAACAAAATAATTGGTTGGTACTAATATTACTTACAGAAGCAGCAATAAAATATTCGACATTATGTATGTTGATGCAAATGATGAGGAGACAATTGAAGCGCTCAGAGAGATTGCTATATAAAATTCATTTATAAGTTAATACATTTTGTATACCCTCCACATGAAGGAATATTTCCTTTATCATTACGTTTGTAACTTCAAGTAAGAGTCACCGGATTTGACCAGAATCAAGTTCTGAATCTGAATCGATTTAGCCATGTCCGTCTGCCTGTCTGTCTTTCTGATGAAAACACAAGGTTAGGTTAGGTTAGGTTGAATAGGGTGTGAGTTCATCACATAGGACCAGGCACCATATTGGACCCATCGCCATCCCTGGGGAACCTTAACGGTCAAATAACCTAAACCACTTCGCCCAAACAATTAATTTCCCTACAGAACCTGAAAATTGTTTCAGTTTTGTTTGCGAGGCCAACCTCTTCCAAATTGTCGAAGAAGTACCTACCGAGGAATTTCCTCCTATACCGAGCAATAGCTTGACATTCACAGAGGAGATGATTTATGTCCTCTGTGACATGCAAGTCTTCGCAATATCTGCATATGTCCGTATCTGTTAGACCTAATCTCATAGCGTGTCTCCTTAAAAGACAGTGCCCGGAGAGTATCCCTATTACCATTCGTAGCCTTGATCTACTGAGCCTTAGTAATTCTACAGATTTTTTCCGATCTAGCTTAGGCCACAGAGCCTTAGAGACCCTGTGCCCTACTATATTCAACCATCTCTGATCTGCCCTGTTTTTAATATTCTCGAGAATAATTCTCTTGGCCACGGCTATTGGTGGTCTAATGCCCCCAATTGTTTCATTAGGTGGAAGCTCTGCTCCGGTTTTGGCCAGAACATCAGCCCTTTCGTTACCCTCAATATCACAGTGTCCGGGTACCCAACACAATCTGACTTGGTTCTGCGCGCATAATGCTCTGAGCATTGTGCGGCAGCTCCTGACTAGGTCAGATTTGATGATAAAGGACTCTAGCGCTTTTAGCGCAGCCTGACTATCAATGTAGATAGCGATATTCTTGTTGGATATTGATCCCATATCAAGTAGATCCGCGGCTTTGAGCACGGCCAGAACCTCTGCCTGGAACACACTGCTCTGAGCATTGTGCGGCAGCTCCTGACTAGGTCAGATTTGATGATAAAGGACTCTAGCGCTTTTAGCGCAGCCTGACTATCAATGTAGATAGCGATATTCTTGTTGGATATTGATCCCATATCAAGTAGATCCGCGGCTTTGAGCACGGCCAGAACCTCTGCCTGGAACACACTGCATGTATCCGGAAGTCTTAATGACACTTGTAGGTCTATATCCCTGGAATATATACCTGACCCTGTACCCTCCTTAGTTTTAGAACCATCCGTATAAATCGAAATTTCATTTTCATTCGAAACCTCATTCTTTTGCCAGTCCTCCCTATCTGGATATTGTACTTCGTACGGTATGTCGAAGTCAATTTCCCCCAAACTTTCATCCGTTTTATCGGGGATGTTGGAGAAGGATTCCATTAGTATGGAGCTATGTCCTACCTGTCTGGTTTTGAAGAACCCTGCGTTAGTTAGCCGAAGCGCACTATTACCTGCTTGCAATTTTATTTGTAGGTCCAGGGGTAAAAGATACATAAATGCCTCAAGTGCAGCTGTGGGTGTGGTGCGTAAAGCACCAGTGATGGCAGTGCAGGCTGTTCTTTGTACCCTGGTCAACAAATCCCGTATATATAACTTATTTGTGGCTTTCCACCAAACAAGAGCTCCATAGGTAAGGATGGGTCTAACCACCATGATGTATAACCAATGCATCATTGTTGGACTCAATCCCCATTTTTTTCCTGCTGTTCTCTTACAGAGGAAGAGAGCATTATGAGCCTTTCGGACTCTTTCCTGAACGTTAAGTTTCCAATTCAATTTTTTATCTAGGACCATACCAAGATATCTTGCGCTATCCGAAAGGGAAAGCTCCACTCCACCAATCCTGGGTAGTTTGAAGGGTGGTATCTTGTATTTTGTACTAAAAAGTACTAGTTCTGTCTTTTCCGGGTTGACACGAAGTCCACACCCTTCCGCCCATATTCTGAGCTTGTTGAGGGCTGATTCCATGGTTTCACTCAAAGTGTTCAAGAATTTACCCCGAACTAGAATTGCCACATCATCCGCATAAGCGGTTACGCTAAACCCTGCGTTATTGAGTTCTTTAAGTATATCGTCTATGACAAGAACCCAGAGAAGAGGAGATATAACCCCTCCCTGAGGAGTGCCTCTAGTAACCGATTTTCTTATTGAACTGTGTCCGAGAGAGGAATTGATATTCCTGGTGACAAGCATCGTGCAAAGCCAATTGGTGATGCTATGATCTACCTGTATCTTTTCCAGAGCGCGTTTGATTGCCTCTGCCCTAACGTTATTGAAAGCCCCTTCGATGTCTAAGAAGGCGGCTAAAGCAAATTCCTTGTGGTGTAAGCTTTGTTCTATTTTAGCTACCACTTCATGTAGAGCTGTTTCTACCGATTTACCTTTTAAGTATGCGTGCTGAGCATTGCATAGATTTCCATTGCAACACTTGCTTCTAATATGGATATCAAGAAGCCTTTCGAGTGTCTTGAGGAGAAATGACGAAAGACTGATGGGTCTATAGTCCTTCGCAGAGGTATGGCTTGGTTTACCTGCTTTGGGTATGAAAACCACTCGTACCTCTCTCCATGCCGTGGGTATGTAGCCAAATTTAAGGCAATGTATAAAAATTTCCCTGATTCTACCTGTAACCATAGCCGGGGCCTTTTGCAGCATAGCTGGCAGAATGCCATCAGGGCCCGGTGCTTTATATTGAGAGAAGGACATTATAGCCCAACGCACTTTTTTCCAAGTGAAAAGGTGTTCTATTTCGGCTTCGGTTGACACGTCAGCGTACTCATAATACCCATTCGGGTTCGAAGCCGTTGGAGTGCTACTTCCTGGAAAGTGAGCTTCAACTAAAGCTTCTAGAACTTCCTCACTGCTTTCAGCCCATGCACCATTAGATTTCCTAATAAAGCTGGGTACTACCGCATCTTTAGCAATAATCTTGCGAAGTCTGGAGGCTTCGCTGGTATCTGCAATCGATTCACAGAAAAGCCTCCAGGATTTCCTTTTCGATCGCCTAATCAAGTATTTAAACTCTCTCTTGCTCTCTGCATATTCATCCCATGTAATATCATCCCCTACTACTTTCGCTCTGTTGTAAAAGTGTCTGACCTGTTTTCTTTTGGAGCTTAGCTCCTTGTTCCACCACTGAGGTTGAGACCTCTTAGTCGTTTTCCTGAGTGGACAAATTTTTTCATATGCTCCATTCAAAGTTGTGCATAGTTTGTCCACCGCCCTGTCTATGTCCGGAGGATTGGTCATATGAGTTGGCCCCTCCCCCAGGTGTTGCCCTACTATTACCTTGTACCTATCCCAGTCAGCTCTTCTTGGGTTTCTATAGGTACTGTTTTCCTTATTTAGGAAGCTTATTTGAAAGCGAATCCATTTGTGATCCGATAGGGATGCCTCATCTAAGACCCTCCATTTACAAATTGTGAGAGAATCAGTACAGGATGCTAGAGTGATGTCTAGCACTTCCTGTCTGTTTCGCACCACAAAAGTTGGTGTGTTGCCCTTATTACATATAGTAAGCCTTGTTGATAAAATAAAATCAAAAAGTAACTCACCTCTAGCGTTTATGTCAGTGCTACCCCACTGAGAGTGATGCGCATTAGCATCGCAGCCCACGACAAAGAGCCAATCGTCCCTGGCCATCAGCTGCCTCATCTTGTTTGACGGGACTTCCGTAGCCTCGTACGGGAGATAGGCCGATACCATACAAATCGGTTTCTTCCCTTCTCGTTCACAGGAAACAGCTGTGAGGTCTCCATCACTGAAATTATTCAAAAGAAAAGCCCTTATATTGTTCTTTATAAGAATGCAAGCCCTTATTTTACCTTCGTTTGCCTTGAAATAAGGCGTGTATTCCCTGATGCTGAGCCCTTGGATGCGGTTTTTACTGCTGATCCAGGGCTCTTGTATTAGTATGACTGAAACGTCGTGCTTGGTTATGTACTCAACCAAGCACGCCGTCGCAGTCCTACTGTGATGCAAGTTTATCTGCATCACTTCCATCCACATTTGGTTCATCAGCCTCTGCCCCCTTGGTCATGAGTTTAACCATGACCTTCCCCATGCTGTGCCTTACCATCCCCTTCGTTTTCTCGAGGAGTGGGAGCGATTCCCTATTGAGGCTCAGCAAAAAGTGCTGGCCAAATTGCCTTCTGGGCCCTGTCTTCAACACTTTCCATGTGTTGGCATGCAACTCCCTATTTTGCATGTGGAGGAGACCTAGAAGTTTCTCGGGGTAAGTATAGGGAAGCGGAACCCAGACCCAAGAAAACACAATATAGCGTCAAAAGGAAAGGAATCGACCTAGGCGAATGAAATTCTGTCAGAGGACTTCTTTCTACCGTTCAGGTTGATATTGAAAATATAGGCTATATCGGTCAAGTAGTTCATTAGTCAACATTAGACCAATGCCCAGCCCATGCCTCACATGGCTAAATTATTGCATGACTTGTATATGTATGCAGTGGAGGGTATCAAAAGCAACGGCCAGACCATTGATGACACTTTTACTTGTATTTTTATTTTCATGACTGGATTTTTAGCTGGATTTTTGTTTGAATTTCTTTGACTGATTTTTTGACTGGATTTTAGGTTTTTGAATGATTTTTTTCCAGTCAAATCTGACTGGAAGGCGGATTTCAAAACGGCAACCCTAATGATAGGTGTTACTTTATTGGCCGATAATTTCTTTGGATACAACTCTGATACCTCAACTTCGTGCAGCGTTCTCTTCATTTCCATTGGCTTGCTCAACCTCGACCTTCTGGTACGTCTCAGTGTCACTGTCTCAGATAACTTTATTCTATGAAATGAGGTACATCAACCTCCTTTTGGTGAGCCACTGCCTCAACTTGCATTTATAATGTAAACAATATATGTACATAATATGAAGTGCTATTTTGTCCAGGGTGTCTTGCTATAACCAGAAGACTGAAGCTGTTAACTGCAGATTAATAGATTGCAGAATCTACACATATTGCTTATTTCTTCCAATTTGTACTGACAAGGACAACTTTATTCTAAAGTCTATCGACTAATAGAACAACCTGCATAAAATCACAGAAGAAATACATATTATAAAGGATAATTTTTTGTTGTTTGGTTTTTTCGCTTGATTTTTTGACAGTTCACGCGTGAAAAGTGCCATGTGTCAAAGTAAAAAATGGTCAGTTAGCATCGCATTTCATCATGAATAGACTTACGCCCGAACAATAGTTGTCGTAATCGGCATACTGAGTATCCAGAAGCATTGCAAGAACTGCGTGGACCGAATGCATCCACAACAAGTAAAAGTATTATCATCGGCCTGGCCGATGCTTTGATAGCCTCCACTGTATGTATACTGTACAGGTACACGCATGTGTCTAATATTGGTTTTGTATGGTACCATAGGCAATTTGTAATACCAACTTGACAACGGTAAAAACAAGTCCTCTCACAAAATTGCATTCACCTAAGTATATTCGTGCTTTCAACAGACAGAGAGATATATGGGTCAAATATTGGCTTTGTATGGGGGCGGGGGTAACAGAACTACTTGACCGACATGCACCATTTTTAATACAAACCTGAAGGCCACAAATATAAGACCTCTCATAAAATTTCAGTTGCCTAAGTCGATTCGTTCGGACGCTATCGTGATTTCGACAGACAAAGAGAGACATGGGTCTAATAATAGTTTTGTATTGGAGGTACCTGAACTACTTGACCGGCATAGCCCATTTTCAATACCATCCTGGCGACGGTAAAAAGAAGTTGTTTCACAAAATTTTATTCGCCTAGGTCAATTAGCCGCCTAATATTTTTTTTAAAACATCGGCAAACTCCATGAATTATCTCAACTGTCAAGTTGCTTTATAATCCACATGCGCATCAAACAGCTCTTTATGCACTTCACAAGAAAAATGGACTGTCCTCCATTGGTGTGTATTTTCTAACACCCATCTAACTAAAACACATTCTCTTGCTCCCCTAATCCGAAAATTCCTCAACAAAACGATTTCCATATAGCAAAACCGTGTACAAATATAAATAATGGTAATAAAAATAAACAAAAGTGTGATTACCTCTCGAGTAACCACCTAACTAATGCGCTTAATGACTGAATGATTTTCCACCGCGGACCCTTATCTCAAAAACGTTCCCTTTAGCTAATTGCCTTCTGTTTAGCCAGACCGACAACGACTTAAGCAGGAAATTAAACATAAAACAGTTAATCAAGTGAAAAAAAAACAGCCAACAAATCACAGTCACAATAAAATAAAACAGAAGTTAACAAATGTCTTCGTGGTTGGATCTTGCAATTGGTCTTCATAAATTTGTATCAACAACAACAGTGGTGGACTGTCAGCTCTTGCCTCTGTATACATATCCATTCAACAGGCACAGCCATAGCGTTATAGCCTTAAGAATTGTTCAAGAAACCGTGAAATGACTGTACGCTTCCAATACCATTGTGCGCGGACAAGCTGTGTACGAGATGAAGACGAGTGATGGCAGTCACCATCACCGATTCGCGGCGGTTCTCGTATAACCAGGCTAGGCCCCTTATCCGACAATTTAAGCAGACTTTATCTCATTACTTAATGGCAGCTTAGTGGCATTCTATTTACGTTACGAGATTTTAATCCTATTAACCATTTTGGTCATTCGGAGCTCTGGCTATGGATGTTGAGATGTTTACTTGAGTACGACGAGTATCCGACGAGTGCACCTGGGATAATTATTGCCCTCGAGTAATGGGCACAGATATGCCTTACACAATGGTATGTGTGACTTTAAGCCGATATGGTTGGCGACATTGTCGAGCATTGTTGCCGATCAATGAACGTGTGTCAATCTGCTGATTGATATTGATTAATGAGGAGAAAACACGACTCGATGTCTTATTTAGCCAATTTGTTGTAAATGTTTTGAATTAGTTACAATTGACTATGCGGTACAGCATGTCTCGGTGATAATCATAAATCAAAGAAGATGGGGGAACAGTTTGATTAATCGAATTATACTGATCGATACAAAGGCAAAGTGACCAACCAATTGGATTTAATAAATGAGCTGAAGTTAGAGACGGAAGCTGTTGAACAGTTCTAAATTTTACCATTTTTTTCTTAAAAAAATAAAATTTCGAACCAAATATTATTTTTCAAGAATAGCTGGAAATAGCTTTTTGAAAATATTGATTTCCTCGCTTTTGTTTTCCAGTCTATGTACTTTGAAAAATTAAAAAAAAAAGTTTTTTGTAGAGCTGGCTCACAACAGGCCTAGAGTTCTTGATTCAAATTTTAAAATGTTCAGTCCATTGAGTAATTTTTTAAATGATTTTTATTTTTAATGCAAAGTTCAGGATGCACCCCAGTTGCATTGAAAAAGGAACGTTCCTAGCTCCCTATATAGAATCAGATCAGATCTGCTCCATTAGCTTAGATTATAGTTTTAAAAAATATTTTTCAAAAAATGCAAATTTGGAATATTCTAAACATAAATCCAAAAAAGTTTGGCCTAAATTATAAATTTTTAATTTCATAAGGTATTTGTTTGGCTTCCTCGAACACTGTTCAGAAATCTAATGGGAGCTCTTAATTTGGTTTTGTTTAATTTTAAAACTTTCTCCTATAATTTTTATGGATTTTGGCTTAGACAGTTTTGTTGTGAAGCCAATATTATAGGTACCTACTTGTCACATGACACATGACTTTAGGATGTCAAAAATTGACATGTGATTTAGTACCTTAAGGACATACCTACATACTGCTAAGGTTTTGGATCCCTTTCCGGAACTCGTAATAAGAACAGTGCATTTTCAGAATTTGGTTTTAGAACAATGAGTCGCTTTAAGTGTTAGTAATAGTATTAATTTTAAATAACATCTGCACACTTTTTCATAATCAAACCTTTTATTCTATAAGTGGGATATTCCAGAATAAAATTTTATCGGCTGCTGTTGCACTTTCTAATAATTTCTAAGTATTGCACATTCAGCTAAATTTTCCCCGAGACAACCCTGGTTCTGTCGTGGTGGCCTGCGCTAAATAAAGCCTACAACAGAGAACAGCCCAAACTCCAGCTGGGATTTGAACCACAAGTGTTCTATGACTTTAAAGAACTGAGGTGGTTATATAAAATGAATTTTCTATTGGGAGCGGCACAGGACTATAGTTCAAATCCTTTCGCCCTTCCAGCGAACGCAGCGCCTTCCATTTGATTAAGTTACTTTTGATGAATAAATTGGTATCCAAAACAAAAATGGGTATAGTCGGCTCTTGATTTAACCACGACTACCTATGTCCAAGCTCGTACAAGCTCGAGAACTGCAGATATAGAAACTGATCTGGGTTAATCGTCATTTCAAAATCAATCTTCTTTGTGTTTGTGTTCATAGGCAGATAGAGAGGAATGAAAGAGTCGACTAACTGGCGCCAATTGAGTAGGTACCTACATCTATAGAGAAATTTCTTTGCATTTTATTTCAAAGCCTACATAGGTTGAAGAATCTAATGAGTTTCTTCATTTCCAAATGGACTTGTCAAGCTGGAATTCCAGATAGATATTTTATATATATTTTCTATATAGGCCTCACGGAGCCACATATGGTTGTCATTTGACCACCTTCTAAAACACAAAAAGCACGCTTTGTCTCTTAAGTTCGTTAATTTTCTTTTGGATGACCGTCTTTAGTTAAAACCAGACACCGCGCCCTGGGCAAGCCGTTCTATGACCAATACCAAGTCACTGTGTGACTTTGAGTTTCATTTTAATTTTCTACAGTGATCTCAAAACGGCGCTTATGCGTAGTGGATAATGCGAACTTATGTCTATTTTCTCACATATATCTTTTCTCACCACACTCAAGTGGTGTGGCAGTGGCGTGGTGACCAAGTATAGCAGGTAGCATCGCCTTCAAAGCCTATATCTATATGTAAATAGACGCACGCATCAAAGCTTTTTGCATTTTTCAGTTGACGTCTGTTGCCATTTGTCTCGAAAAAGTTTAATTTTCGAGTGGTAAGCGGTTAGTGACGACGTGGATTTTGGCATTAAAATTGCCTATTTTTGTTTGCCCGGAAACTAAAAACATGCGCGAGACGACTAAGAATTCAACATAGGATGACATTTTGAGAACTGATGAATCGGTGGCATCATATACTTTGTTTGCCACTTCAATGCGCGTTAAATTACTTTCATACCACTTCGCCGCCATTTCATCGCCACACCACTACCTATGTCACCTGCTACTTGGTTAGCCCACCACTGCCGCGCCCCACTCCACTTACATACTCACCACTTCAGTACGCGCCTTAGCTTAAGCTGTTTAGTTCCGGTTTCTGAAAAGACTTCAACAAAACTTGCGCACAAATTTTGTAAAAAATTGATATGCAATTGAATTTTACTCAAAACAATGGTACATTTAAAAAAAAAAATGCTGTCAAAGAAAAAACTTTGATTGAGTCCTTTCCAAATAATAAATTGAAATCATTTCCCATTCTGATGAGGCATTTTAAAGTTCCTGCTCACGTAAACATAACCACAATGAACAAGAGAAACTCTCATTGGAGGGCGCGCGGAACAAAACCATATTTTAGCAACAACATTTTCCACTTCCGTTCCGCTTACGGAAACCTGAATAAATTCATGAAATATGACACAAAGTCCGAGGAAGCGAAAACATAAACGTTGCTCTTTTTTAATTCAATTGCAAAGCGAACCCGGAAAATTAAACATACCGTAACAAACAAAAACATAAATTTACCCTTAATGGCTGTTGTATTGTGTACCCCTAGTATACATCAGTCTTGCTATTCTATTGGCCCGCGATGTACGTGTATAGTGAGGCGCAAAGCAATTTGTCCTCAGCACGACATGGAAGCGGTGCCGCTAGAAAAACCACACCCTGAAAATTTGACATTTATCTGAATAATAGCGTAATAATCGGGACGTGTAACAACACACAGATTCGCTTAAATCGTATTTGACACGCTTCACCCCTATCAACCCCATACATCCATTTATCTGCACAATAATAATTATTTGAATATGTTTCTGTCGTGTTATCCTTGTTGTCAGTATGGGCTGCCGAGCGCACACACAATGAAGTCAAAATTGAATAGAGTTCATGTTTGGGATAAAGGGGTCGGTCGTGCTGTGGATATGGGATATCTTGTATCTAGGATATGAGGATGGTAAATATTGTTATTAATTATTGTGTAATAGGGACAATGGATGTGTAATGTTGTTCGAATGGCAGATATCCTGTCTGTATGAAATGGAAATTTAATTCAATATTAATTTAAAATGTGTTCATAGGCGCAGAACCAATTCATTTAGAGTCTTCTGCTGTTCATATCTTTTGACAGTTGGATGAAGTTGGGTTGGGATCGGCAATGTGATTGTAATAATTAATTGTGTCCAATTTGGACGGCGTTAAAGCGTGAAATTGAATTTCCATTCAATCGAAGACGAAGTCAAAGAAAATGAAATGCTTTCGATTTAGGGCAATTTAAATTGGCCTTTTTATTGAATTGCCATTTAGAGAAATGAGGATTTTTATTCAAGAGGGCCGTGATAATTCATCGAAGAACATACAGTTTTTATACTAAGGCTAAACGAAAATGATTTGAACTAAAAAGCAAAGTTTAAAAAAAAAGTAAAGCAAAACCATTTCAGACATATAGCCTCCCATAATATTGGCTAAAGTCCTATTCCAACAAAGGACTTATTTTTCTGGTCACTGGTGCTCCTTGAAATTGAAAGCTACTTTTGGCATACATAGATCTGTTCTGAAGTTGTCTCCTAGATAAAGAAACGCTCCCGGTGGACTATACCTGAATTGAGCTAAGCTCACTGAAAATCGTACAATAAAGCAAAAACCCTCAAAGCTTGCGACTATTACTAAGAGGTCTTAAGGACTACATAAGATTTCCGCAGTATTGAAGAAAACAAAATTATACTTTATTAGAGATAGAAAGATTCCGTCAAAGTCTGCCTCCATTCCAAGCTGTATAAAGAAACCTGTCGGAAAATGAATCATTTTAGTCAAGACTCACTTTAATTGCTTCTCTGGACACCCAGTTTACAGAAAGCATAGTAAATGACGATTTCACGATTTCAAAACTGTATCATCCCGGAATTCAACTTATTTTAAAGAAAGTCACAAGGTAACGCAAAAGGCTTTAGGCGATGAATAGCTTCCTACTTATAAATTTACGGGACCAAATGGCATTTTGAAAGCTTGCGTTATTTTACTGTCAAAATTTTGTATAGCTTGCACCAAAATTATGAAGTGTAGTACTAGTGGTACTAGTGTAAGCGACATTCATATTCCAGGGGCGAATACTTTCACACCCCATCAAAAGACCTTAGGCCTGTCAGACTATCTTTCTTTTTAATGTCACGTTGGATAGACAAATTGGCCTGCATATCCGCAATAATATCAAACCAGGCGTAGCTTTCAACAATATTGAGCCAAAAGCTAAAACAGTCGTGCGAGCACGGTGGCTGAGTGGTTAGCCTCCTGGACTACTGAGTGAGAGTACATGTCAGAAAAACACAAAATTACATCTCCCGAGCGTCTGACAAAATTTCGATGGTAGATTTGTTCGGAAAAATCTTCGGAAGCGGTATAAAATTGTTGGTCCCGTCAATTCGTTTCAAAAACAAAAAACTTACACCAATTAATGGTCCGATAAACTGGACTTAGGGTTCTATGAACAACTCCATTTGCGACAATTATTATAATCTAAGCGCTAATGTTGTTTTAGATGTATAGGTAACTACATATCATCGGCATAGTCACATTCCACCCAAGACAGCTACTTTAAAGATACTTTTGTTGAGGCTTTTCTTAATATCTAACTTAAGCCTCTACCTCAAGACTCGAAGAGTCGCGAGTATTTGACGACAGAGTCGCAACTTCCCCTGCCTATTATGACTAATGTTGTCCGTGGAGGTGGTTATGGTCGAGACGTCTCACTTTAAGCAGCAATTTAGGTCGATTATGACCATTGTATAGGTGCTTCAATAGGTGAACCTATGGCTTTTAAAGCTATTTGGCTGTCAGATCGACGAAGTTGCGTCTATTCGGCACCTTGTAGCTGATTGGAATACAGCAGCTATTTCTGCTTTTAATCCAATATATTCGTCGTAGGTTATGTACGATTCGCTTAGAGTTCCACATCAGAAGATGCCTCAAATTGGTAAACGGTAGAGCTGGTAAGACTGCAATATTTGAAGACTGCAGTTAATTAACTAAAAGACAGTCAACTGACTGTAAGATAAAAGACTTACTGATTGCAATAATAAGTTATATTAACAATTTTAAAAGACTTATTTAATTGACTAAAAGACTGGAAACAATAACTGAACAGTCAATTAACTGCTTCAGGGAACTGCGCTGGCCCAGTAAGAATATTTAAAATCACTGGTGGCCGTATAGTTTTAAAGTTAATGTGATAAGCCAAAGTCTAACTTTTATTCAGAGTTATTAGTCAGTTGATGCCGACTTCTGACTGCAGTACTAAAGTAATACAGTTTTTAACAACTCTTGAGTCAGGGATCTCTTTATCCTTTGTGAATTCTTTGTTGACTCATTCGTCTCTGTCAAGAAGACTGTGCCTGGAATATCGACGAAATAGCAAGACTGCGCATCGCCCTGCCTCTATATTTTCTATAGAAGCAATATAATTTTCCTTTCGTCATAGTGAACAGCAGGTACTCTACTAGATATACCCTGTCTATTTGAATGGCTTTAGGTATGGCAAAGCGCTTTATCCCGGCTTTAAAATCGATGAGAAAAAAGATATCGGTATAAAATTTTTGGACATTATTCTACAAGAATGTCCGGCCTAAAGATCCATACTAATTGGTACCGATTAATTTACCAACAAATGCGTTCTGATCGGTAAAAATCGTATACACAATTGTTATAGTAGACTAATACCGTTTCAATTGGTGCAGGTGAGCCGAATGACTTTGAGGCATTTATATAGACATTGTTTTGCTCTATAGCTGCTTCGGTCCTTATGCTTGCAGACTTGCAGTCATTTTTATCGTCTACTATGTGAATAATATACAGGACTGACATACTTCTACTTTTGTGACCTGAAGTCTGCTACTTACTGCAATAAACTTCATGGTAGCAGATTTCTTACAATAAAGCTAAACATATTTTCAAGAGCAAAGCATAAGATCCATTGGGTATAAGGAAAAAATGATTTGACAACCCAACGCCCACACGTTCTCCACTGAAAGACATTGCATTTCGATTCTGCAACGTACAAAGTGTATATGTCGAAATTTTTGGACATACAAATAGGAAATTTAATCCGAATAAATTACCCGAACGCACCCGCAATTTACTTAATTTGACTTCCATTAGCAAATAACATGCGTTTACGTTCAATTTCGCATCTAACTTTAGCCGAACCCGCACACAAGTCAAATTCGCACGCAATTTTCTGTCGCTCATATACGAGCAGAGCATCGAACCAAAGCACACCACCCCAATAAGCCCAACGACGACGCACAATAGGTACCTATGTGTACACGCAGGCACTCGCAATCAAAACAACTGTGAGATTTATTGTGTCAGGGGCTTTGCGAACAGAAACGCACTCCATTTAACCATCCCTAACTAATATAGGTACGCTAGACAACGCCCCACACAACACTGCCGGCCATCGGTCGTCCACACGAATCCGTGCAGAAGGTGAAAAGCTACTACCAAATGTCATATTTCATCTTGTGCGTCACAGTTTGACTGTTTTATGTGCTCTCAGTGCGCCAGCAACTGCACACCTCTATCTCAATTAGACATGGCACCCAGTAGAGAGTATAGTGCTCCAAGTCGTTCAACTACCACTATAAAAGCATTGGATCTGGTTCTTTGGACGTTGTACACAGGATAAATATTTTGATTTGACAACGGCACCGAAAAATAAAAAAATACAAAACTCCAAGCTCACACACGTACGTATATATGTATATAGTTGCTGTGCTGGGTTGCTGTCTGCAGCAGAGCATGCAAACGCGACTGCATGACGAATTGGTAGCCTTGCAGTAGGTAATTGCAATTACTACCATGGGCTTTTCCGCGCTGCAAATGGCATGATTAGCGAGGAAGAGCATTCGGCCAGAGATGGCCGGGACGGCACAAGAATTGCCCATTGCCGCCATTCAGACGTGCAATCTTTTATTGGGGTTGATTTATTGACATTTCAGAAGGCAATGACACGCTTCATCAAGCGATTTATGCTTTTCCCTGTGCGCATCCTTACGTGCAGCGAAATTCGATATATGTACGAGTACCCCTCTATGTCCAGCTCTTATATATATGCGCGCCAAACACCTCTCTGGATCGGGATGCGCGCTCGCGTAGATATAGAGGTAAGCTGCCTGCCTATATCATGTGCACAGTTCGACATAGTTCAGGCGGCATTTTGGCTTTAATGGAATCAGTCAATCAACAACTGCTGCGGCTGCTGTGCAGCGAAATTAGATAACATTCCGATGTGAGTATGGGAATTCGATGCGAATTGCGGTGCGATGACATTCAGCCAATTAGTTGCGGTCTTTTGGAGATCCGGATGAGAATTGGCAGGTAATAGGTGGCTGCACTGTATGTTTTGACAGAGGGGAGATATAGCGAATGCACTAACGCAAATGTTTTCTCAGGGGGAATTTGACACGCTCGAGCTGCATTGCGGATGAGCGAATGGGGAAACATGGATACACATTAGATTATGGAATTTCCTGGGTCACAATTGATTTTCTAATCACTGTATATATATTCTCTGTTGCAAGGAAGTAAGGAAGTATAAAGCCTTAGCTCAGTGTTATGAGGGGAAAGCAAGAATATACAAAAAAGAAATTCCCAGTTCGCTGTGCAACTCTTTTGTTTTGTTGTAACGAAAAGTATAACGACTGCTGACTGACAAAATCCATCAACGGTCATCTTTTGGAAACATTTATTATTAGTGTTATTTTATCATTATTATAACGGTAAATTTAAGGCCCAGTATCTTTGTTTTAATGGAAAAGCAAGTCCCCCAGTCTCAACAATTGATAAATAAGTATTTGTAGGTTAAGTTTTCAACTGTCAAATTCAACTGCTACCTCCTTCAATCAAGCGATTGGTACAATGTCACTCTCCTTTGATGGGTTCCGACTTAAAGTGACAATAGATACTAGATTTTCAGAAGGCGGTACAACGGAAACCTTAGTTGACCTATAACAAAGCTATGTTCCTGAGGTCAGAAAGTGGCTCAACGTAACGACTAAGCTAATAGTAGAAATGAATGTAGGAATTGACCACCGAGACTTCATGCATATAGTGAAATGGGAAGAAGGTATACTCAAAAGGCGAGTGACTCGGCACGACAGGATGGGAGCGAGAGAAATAAAGAGCATGCCAATGATAAGTTGAACCTGCAAATTAAGGACACTTTCCTAAATGAAGTTGAGCCGTAAATAAAAGTAAATTTGTGTGCAAGGAAATCATACTTATAGATACAGGTAAAATCGCTAAATTTTATCTTTATACACATTTTTTTGTATGGGAGATGCAATTTTAACGCGACCAGGATACTGGACTTAGGGTGGAAGGGAAGGTGAATTTAGTTACTGCGTTTATTGCCTTTATCATAAACCAGAATGCGTTAAAGTGGACATTGGATTGGTATGCAATAAGTTTCTTAAGGACTCGCTCTCATTGTACATAGTCGCTGCCGCTTGTATACGCTTGGTGCGGTGCCATGAAATAAAGTCTTATGCAAAAAGGTCCAAATCGTAATTTCGGACTTTTTTTGGACTTTATTGCACTTTTGAAATTGCAATAAAATCCAAAACGAGTTTTGGACTTTATTTCAGTTTTGAAAGTGCAATAAAGCCATTGGACATCATTGCACTCAGCTATTTAAAAGGAGGTCTAGAAGGGGGGTTGCAGGGGGGCAGCATGGCCCCCATACATATTCAACTGTTTATGCATTGTGGATTTTATTTCCATTTCGATTTGGACTTTATTGCGCACTTTTGAAAATGAAATAAAGCCCAAAAATCGTTTTGGACTTTATTGCAATTTCAGAAGTGCAATAAAGTCCAAAATTACGTTTTGGACCTTTTTGCATAAGACTTAATTTCATGGCACCGCTTGGTGCATCTATTTCTGGCATTTACAACAATACATATTACATATATAATTTTTTCTTCCGATTGGTGAGACCGCCATTCGTTGAACCATAGTATATCTAGTGGAAAATAGTCTTTTGGTGCAATGAGGAATATGAATTTCAATAAATTTTTCAATTGACGTTCACAACCGTATACGTATATATTGACCTTGTTGATTTTCTGGTCTTTTGTTTTAAAAAAATCTGTTCACATGGCCGTTTTCTCTTTAGACCATTCTAAATGTAAAACTATCGCTTCAGCTCTGGCTGTCATCTATCGATGCCTATTTGCAAGTACATATGTATTTCGGTTTTCCATTATGAACACAAATGCACTCTTATTGTCTCTTAATTGAATGGAACTGCCATCGACAGTTCGAACTATGTAACAGGAAGATGTTAATAGCCGGTTTTACAGTGCAAGTTTAAACTCAGGTTTAGTTAAACTCGCAAGCAAGTTTAAACCAAGTACGTTAACCGTGAGTGTATTACAGTGAAATTTGAACGAACGTTTAGTTAAACTTCGGTTAAACCTTTCTCGTCTGTTTTGTACGCCACTGTATTTGAAATTTCTATCAGTTTTGTTTATTCTGATGTCAGTTTGGCAATTTAAAAAAGTGAAATACAAAAATTAAAATAAATAAAATAAATAAAAGTCATTACTTCGGTATTGAGTTCGTCTTCGGTTTGAGGAAATTTATCATATTGGTAGAACTAATGTGTTTCCATCAGTTTTGTGTCAGTTTGGCAATTTAAAAAAAGTGACATAGTCAGGTAAGATAACATAAATCCCGATTATAATATTACAATGTTCTGACCAATTTTAAACAATTTTCAGCCTGAACCGGTGGAGAAGAAGAATCCCCTTAAGGAAATGGTCGAGGGTCAAAGTCAAATAGGCAAACTAGTTCGCTACAAGTCGCGCAAATTAAAACTAGTCCTCGGCGAGCCGCAATTCGATGTCACCATAGGTATAGAGGCTGGATTTCTCTATAGGACCTCATCCTCATGTCGATAAGCACGAATCGTGAAGAGCAAAGTGGTAACATGATCAACCTAGGACCAATTCAAGCCAAACTGCCGCCCCTGACTGTGAGTGATGCCAAAGGCCGTTCAACTTTGCCGGGATATAGCTCATCAGTCATCACCTATTGTTCCATGTTTTGTATATCACGCTGAATATATATAATAAAATATTTGTTAAACCGTTGATTTAAGCTAGATTTGTATTTTTTTTGCATAAATGAAGAACAGGTTGTTGGAATAGTCGACAATGCTTTGTGTTGTGTGTATGTGCACTTCTTGCAGCTTCCAGCAGCTCTGCCGGTAGCTGTTTCGACTCTGGAGCGCCGTCATAAACCGGAAGGGAGATTGTACTATGAAATTCTGGAAAATAAACTCAGTTTAAACCCCCATCCATGGCCGGTTAAGTTAAACTCGGTTTAAACTCTCGATTAAGTTTAAACTAGTAATGTAATACACCTTTTCGTATTAAACGTCGGTTTAAACCTGATATCTGGCTAAACGGAGTTTAAACTTACACTGTAAAACCGGCTATTATATATGTATGCAGAGTCAGAGTATAAAAGTTGGCTTATTATGTACCTAGATATCCCGTAAACATTTTCGTTGAAGTTCAAACAGACTCACAACACAACGTCCATCTTTTGATTCCGAAAATGATAAATACCTATCAGAAATTCCATTTAATTTATGGACTTTTAAACTGAAAATTTCAAAACATTCACAAAAAAATAAAAATTTTACATTTGACACATGCCTGCCTAACTTTGCTATAAATGCTGTTGGTAGGTATAGGTAGGTACTTAAGGTTTTAAATGTAGGTACACTTGTTTAGTGATCATCCCAATAGGTGGGGTAGCGACATAAGTCCGCGCGACATATCTCCGCGCAGAAATATGACGTGTTTTCAAAACGATATAACTCCGGCAGAAAAACGCGACATAATTCCGCTCGAAAAGTGTACCGGGCGGAGATATGTCGCTATGGCCAATAGATATCTATACAGGGTCATCCAACAAGTGGTGTCATTTTAAATATCGCATTATTACTATTTATCTGTCAACACTCAACTATTATTGTGATGGCTTTTGAAAATCTAGGTGGTTTTAAATGTGGATCGATATACGCATAAAAACAAAACTGTCGCATTTTTGGCTGAATTTGATGATATGGACGACGCAATTTTATTTTCAGCAAGACTATGCGCCTAATGTCACACAGCTGATGAAACAACGAATCTTTTGCAAAACAATTTTCATGAATGTGTGATTTTTTTAAATGGAGAATTTAACACCGCACTAGAATTTCATTTGGGACATTATTAAAAATAAGGCCTACGTCAATGCTCCAAATATAATTCAAAAAATATCACCACTTTCCAGAAATGTTGCGTTTTTCTATTGATTTTCAATGGCACCTTTTGTTGGGGTGACCCTTTAGGTAAGTTACTTAATCAGTCGATATATGTTATGTATTCCATTCAATCGATAACAACTGATGGGGTGGTTCGACCCATATTGTTAATGCGTAGATACCTACTAGGGGTATGGATAGCAAGTTTCTGCAAATTTCAAATTTTAAGCTATGCACCTTCGTCTTTTTAGTGCGGACTGCAGCCGTAGTAGATTCTTTTGGTACAAAGTCATGAAATATTGAGTGTTGCCACTGCCGATTTCAACCGTTTCAATCTGTTTATTTATTTCAGTTTTGAACACTAGCATAAACCCACGCTTATCCCATTAATGGCTCAATGGGTAGTATGCTGGACAATTTTGCGAGGGGTCCCCGCATCAGGTTCGATCCCCAGTAAAACACAAACTACATTTATAGGTTTTTTATTTACTGCACTATTTCTCGTGAACGTCTTATGAACATTCTAGAGTATCTACCTATAACTGTCGTGGAAATCTTCTCAATTCAGCCGTTTGGACTCGGCATAAAATTTGTTGGTCCCTTTCCATTCGCCCAAAAAATAAAAAAAACTCACACAAACTAATGGCTGTGATAAGCTAGGTCTAGGGTGCCTACGGACCTGCTGGGCCATCTTTTATTTATTTTATTCCCATTGTCTAAGCATTTATTCCTTAAACAAGACCAGTCGTTTTCAGTTTAGAACAAAAGCGTCGATCGTTAGAATTCGTATAAAATAGCCGATGCAAAAATCGAATTTCAATCACCCATGGGCACCATTTAATCGCCATGAACGATGAACCCTCCATAGCAACAGATAAAATCGCTTGCTACCTATCTATTTAATTTTCCAAATAACAAAAATCCATTACCTATTAATGCAACCAACATTATCCGCTGAACTGTCTGTTAAATTGCCCTCAATCAAATCAAAGACATCACAATTATTCTTAAATTGCCCAGGCTTCCTCCTCCTCCTCCTCCGCCAGCGCCATTTAATATTAATTGAATGCACTCGGCTTGTTGCGTTCAAACAATCAATTTTCAAATAAAAATGCATTCTCATCGAATCACAGTCGCACGCAAAAAAAAAATAAATAAATAAACGTCCGAAGAAAAACAATCGCCAAAACGGAACCAAAAACAGTTTTTGTTGTTTAACAATAAAATCTATTTGCTGTTGGTAGGGTACCATTTCAATTTCACTAAATAATAATCCCCCTCCCGTGCAACACGGAACACACACACATATCCAATATGGCTTCAATGGTAGCCCTCCCTTTGTTCAAAGTATATTTCTATATTGATACAGGCAAAGAGCAATTTTTAAACAGAAAAAAAGAGCAATATGCATCCAAGTTGGTTATTAACTTTTCGACAACAAATATTTAGAAACAACATTGCAAACAAGTAGAAACCTAACCTCTCGCCAACACGCACACACAAGCACACGCTGTGGTCTTCCATTTTTAGCGCAGACGCCAACCAATAGGAAGCAATGTATACGAGAACCAGCCGAATTGGAAACTCCCATCGAGCGAGGAATTGAAAAGATGGAGTGCGAGAGACATTTTGTTTGTACCGCGCACAAGACGGTGTTGGTGCTGGGCGTGACTGCGATGCCCGAAATTGATTGCTAACAAGGACCTAACAAGCCGGTGTTGTTCTTGTTCACCTTCTCTCGATTGTTTACCGTTGGCACTCCTCCTCGCAGTGGTTTTCGATTTCGACTCACAAAAGGCCAATCAGTTGTGTGTACAAACAAAGTGACTTTTGTAACACACGGTGGTGGTTGTTTACCAACACAGTGGCACAAACTGTGATTTCTTTTTTTTTATTATTTTCGCGCCTCTCTCAAGGGGGAGGTGGTTGTTTGTGTTGTTCAACTCTCATGTGTATACAGAGTTTGATTAGCGAGCGCACAGTTTGCACACAGACGCTTCGCCGACGGTAGTGTTGAGTTTTGTTTCTGTTTTTTGTCTGAGGACCTTGTTTGGAGCCCTGTGTGGGGGATCACTCCCAAGAGTGGGACAGAGAAAGCTGCAGCAGCAGCAGCACCCATACCATCATTAGGTGGCACTTAAGTACACTCCATAACGAGATACGAAAATCATCTGTAAATCGTCAACGATCCGTAATTTTATATTTCAACACCTCTTGCAGCAAGAGAGCTTGTATACCTACGGTCGTGTCCAACCTACCTATACGAAGGCTCGAGACGCGAGAGTGCGGTGTACATAGCTTTCGGGGCTTAATTTGTTTTTGTGTGATTTGTGTTCGTTGTTTTGCCTGAATGTTGACTCTCGATGAGAAATAGACGACCACGACCACGATGACAATGGTGGTGATGAGTGGAGCAGCACCTTTTGGTGTCCTGTGCCCGTTCGGTGGTTAGTGTTGTTTACACGGTCGCTCTTGGAAAACCTGTCTTTGGCGGTAGACGGCGCGTAATTAGCTCTAAAGTTTTCCCCCCAATTTACAGTGTGTATCAGCACATAATGCGTTCCAAAATATAATTGATTGTGATTCTGTGACAGTGCGTGGGAAATCGGGCAAACAATTTGTACAAACTATGCCGCGTCCTTCGCGCGAATCGTACGGAGATCAAAAGCCACCGTACTCGTACATCTCGCTGACGGCAATGGCGATCTGGAGTTCGCCGGAAAAAATGCTACCGCTAAGTGATATTTACAAGTTTATAACGGATCGGTTCCCCTACTATCGAAAGAACACCCAACGGTGGCAGAACTCATTGCGACACAATCTCAGTTTTAATGATTGCTTTATAAAAGTTCCCCGGAGGCCTGACCGGCCGGGCAAGGGCGCGTATTGGGCGTTGCATCCCCAAGCGTTCGATATGTTCGAGAATGGAAGTCTGCTGCGGCGAAGAAAGCGCTTCAAGCTGCATAAAAACGACAAAGATCTTCTCAACGAAGAGCTGGCAGCACTGGCCAATCTGAATCGCTTCTTCTTCACAACGAATAATGTTCCCGCGACAATGTGTCCTCCGCCGATGACGGCCGATACAGCGATTTACATGCAACGTCTCCCACCGATGATGAGTACTAGTTCGCCAGTGCGACCAATGTCACCGGCAGCGATGCAAACGTCAGCCACCACTCTGACACTGACACATGATCGACCGAAAAGAGCGTTCACCATCGAGAGCCTCATCACGCCCGACAAGGAGTCGGTGACATCGAACGACAGTATCACGGTTGACGATCGACCCGATGATGAGGAGCGATTTTCACAGCGGCACGTGCCATTGCCACCGTTGCATACGATAACGGCTGCCAATATACCTTTCCTGCATTATCCCACCCCGACACAGGCGACTCTGGGTTACGATCTGCCAGTGCATCCGTTGCTGATGATGGCGACACCATTGGGCGGCTTCAATCCGGCGACGTACTATCCGGCGACTATGGGAATGCCACACCATGCGGCCGAGGTGAATCATCGGCTGAATGCCGGACTGCGAACCGTGTAGGCGGAGGTTAATTTGTTTGTAAATATAGGTACATATAAATATTTTTTTTTGCTTTATCAACTAGAAATACGAATTTCTAATAACAAAATGTAGCGTAGGCGGTGTTTAGATAGATAGATGCAAATCGCGTAGGCGATGTGGTGTAGGTTTCCTGTGGTGGTTTTTGATTAATTGTTTGTTTAATTAGATTTTGCAATTAAATAGGTGTTTTACTGCGCCAAATGACCGTTACCATGTGAGGAGAATGTGTTGATTTTAAGCACATTCAATCAGAGTAGGTAGGTGTAAAACTTGGGCGAACGTGTTGTTTAAACAGAAGGACAACTTGAGCGAAACTTCATTCTTCATTCTGATTCTGGTCGCTGTTTCGATCTGTCTTTTAACAGAATTTTGTTCGCATATTTCTCCTTATGCGACTTCTACCACAGTTGATCTACCTTTAAAGTATTGTTAAAAGTATTTTACGTATCAGCTCAATCCCCTTTCAAAATGAATCGCTTCTTGAAATTTCAATTAAAAATCTCACTTCTTATAGGTACTCGACCATAGATGGAGCTTATTTTAATTTTTTTATATCTTCTTGGCACCACTTTTATAGTAAGTATCTGCCCTAGGAATCCATTCCATTTATGTTCGGTAAATCTGAAACTTTTTTCTCTACACAGTATATTTTGAGTTCATGTTAGTTACACCGTAAATTTGGAAAATTCTTCATAATGCTGCACCTTTTGCTTCACAAGTTGCGTCCGCTTAGTTAAATGCACCGTTGGATGATGAGAAATGTCGTCTGGGAAGCCTATAATTTCGCATCGCTCACAGTATTTTAGTTAACGTCCTATTTCTGGTACATCCAGCCTTTTCGTAGTGCATCTTTACATAAATTCTGTCCATAAAGTACTCGCAATCTGTCGCAGTTTATGCAGATAAAGTTGACACTTCGGTATGTTTTCCCTTTTTTAATTAGTATCTATTTTAAATTAGTGTAGGTACCTAGTATACTCTAGACCGTTTTTGCAAAAAGGCTTATTAATGCGTGGCAGTTTTTTCTGTAATTCCTACTTTGGTTTTTCAGTTCTCTTGCGGGACCTTGTTTGCTGTTATACACCAAAACGACCCATATTGCCCCCCGTAAGTTGTTTATTTCAAAAACTACACTACTTTTTCTATATACCTATACCTAAGTAGGTACGTAAATCACAAATTAAACGTGTCCAAAAGGACACGCTCTAAGAGTTTTCAAATCGTATTTAGCTTATGTAGTGAGCGAGATATCGCACAAGGCCGAAACGAGTGCCTATCGTTATCACTTTTATTGTTTGGGGGGAGTTTTCCTTCGAGTTTGGTCCCTAAAGTATCTGGTAATGCTTCGATTGGTATCTTGTGTTATCCTTTGAGAATTCTGTTTGGATCTGGGGGCATCATTTTGTTTGACAAATCTCTTTCAGATCTTTATTTAGGTACCTACCAATCCTATTCGCATTAAGTTGTGTTCTCTATTTGTTCCTCTAGTTTGCATAGTTCGGTAATTATTTGTTGACGGAACTATATGTACCTATAAAAGTAAAGATTAGTGGTTGTTATGTATTCTGATTTTTCATCAGGTACTGTCAGACTCTCTGTCAAATTGAAGTAAGAACATTAATTATTTAAATGCATTGCACAATAATTCTGTTTTTTTAATGACAAAGAATGAATTATATACCTACATAATTTCCGGCACTAATACCACCATTTAGTGAATCCAATATAAACAACTGATCTAAATGTATAAATTTAAGGTATAGACTTAAAATTATTAGATATTTCTAAGAACACGACTTGTAGGCTGAGATATATGACATAAGTATACTTCATTTGCTCTATGAGAAAGGATTTTGCTTCATAGATCTCTCTCCGAAGAAACACCGATTGGCAAGAGTTACTTTATGCCTCATCTCTGCGCCCATATCATTTTGCAAGGAAAGCGGCAACCCTGATATTGATAGTTTTTAACGATTTCCGATAAAACTCTGCTGACTGGGCTGATGTACGAACTCCAAAAATGCATTTCGCCCCGATGTGGTGGGTGGGCTGGGCTGGGCTTATCAGTAGACGATCACCACATCTGATCTAGACGCACTGTTTGCTCGATTTTCACCGAGACTAATAAATTTCCAATCAATAATTATATCTTTTTTTATTTCTTTTGATTTCGATGATAATAGCCATTCGCCACACGTTTATTTATCAACCTTTCTTTTTCCCACAAGCGGTCCATCTAACAGAATACTTTAAACAGCCACTTAAGCACTAGTATGGGTTTGTGCCGAAATATACGACATACGAGTACTATACCTACTCCTACATACAATTAGATTTGGTTTAAGTTTATTGCTGTTGGAGAGAAGACTTTACAATTTGCAACTCCCTTGTAGTTAAGAAATTGCGACGTGTCACCGAATTTAGAATCGGAAATTTAGGAAAGTTTGTCAAAGAAAAGTTCGCCTATAATGTTTTAAATTGGCCATCACCGAAAACACTCATATTTAGGTAACTGTAGTTAAAGTCCAACAAAATTGCCTTTCCGTTTCCATTTTTGCGACTCGCTCGCGTGTATTTTCTTTGAAGTTTTTGAGGTTTTTCACCGAAACTTGTTCGATCGCAACAAAATGTAGTCTCTGTCCATCTCCGAGTAACAAATAAACTCTTTTCCAATTTCACGATAAATGAAAGATATAAAATAGTTGCGACGTTGATGTGTGGAAGCAACACAAGCAAATTCATTTAATTCTTAATTTCTTCACCAAATTAAGCTGTGACCGAGAAAACTCGCAGCAACAGTATCTACATAAAGTCTAACGAATCTCATCGTCATTGTCAAAGGCGATCGAAGTAAACGAATAAATAACATTCAAGGGCGAGCACCTTTTGTTCTGTCTGGGCTTTCATTTTTTGCCTAATTCATTCATTCATTTTCAATGGCCCGCTTATCCATTAAGTGGGTCGCAGGTGTAGGTTGCTCAAGTTCCTCACGTATTCTGGTATTTCTATTTTTGCTTAATCCACTATATACATATTTGATTTTTTTTTTGTTCTTGTACCTAAAAGTCGGGACTGGTGCTAAGTGTCAAAGTATGACCTCAATTAATTAACTCGGAAGTTCTATTTTCATTGTAAGTGAGACAACAAAAGGCCACCTATACAGGGAGACAATCAGCCCTAGAAAAATGTTCCCAAAAAATCCATTGAAACTCCCTTTGTATTCGCGCTCTGATCCCATTATGTTGAATATTGCAACCTCCTTTTCACTCCTTAGAAGAGAACGAATTTTGCAATAACCTTCTTATCGAAGGAATTAAGCATTCTGAAAAAAACATTCGAACGAGTACCAATCAAATACTCACCAACAATCTAATATACACCACAAATGCAAACAAGTAAACGATGGTCTCCAACTTTATTGCATCCCCCAATAGCCCAAGAGATTATTAATTCACTAACAATTATTACATTTAAAATGGAGTAACCTTCAACAAACAAATCAGTTAGCACATAACCGATAACAACTTAACTTCGTCACTATAACAAATGTATGTATACAGTATCGTATAACACACTTACTTGGTGACTTCACTATAAACCTAATTATGTACATACTAAAGTTATCTTCAAGAGCACCATTACAATTTACAAGCTTATAGAAATGCTTAAAAAATATAAATAGTTGGCGCAACAGGCGTGTAGGAACCTTTTCACCCTGTGTGCATATGGTGGCACACGTGAAATAAAGATGCGTAAGAATAATTACGATGAACTATATTTACAACGCACTGCGTTATTAAACTTTATTTAAAAATAAATGTATTTTCGATACAATGCAATTATTACTTTTACAACCTCCAGCCAAGAGGAACCAAAAAAGAAAAATTCTAACAAGATGGTCGCGAGAGAAAAGATCTCTATATAGAGGCCGGAAACCGCGAGAGGAAAAGATTGACGCTGCACATTATTCGCTATTTCATTCTGTTGCACTTTTCGTGTGCTCGTGGGACATGTTTGGAATTTATTAATTGGTGGGTGGATTCAGCAATACATGCACCTTATGACCGCTTCAAACCCTATTAGGGCTAGCTTCTCATAACCATTCGTTTGTGTGAGTTTTTATTTTTGGGACGAATGAAAGGGACCTACAATTTTATGCCGAGTCCAAACGGCTGAATTGAGATGCTTTTTCAGCACAGTTATACCAACCTACTCTCGGATGTTTTTCAGACGTGTTTTTCCGGGGATCCAACCTTAGACCCCTCACACAGTAGGTAGTCTAACAAACTCACTAACCACTGAGCCACTGCGCCACAGCGCACACATTTAACATTTATAAATTAGTGACAAATGTCTAACGCTTTACCGGAAAATAGAAAACAAAATGTATATTCCTCTAATAGCCAAGCAATGCAAAATAAACTGATGAGAAACGAGGAACCTTAATATACAATCAGAGAAATAATCACATCGGCAATAAAGTTTATTACGTGATTAGTTGCCTTGATAATAATTTCTTATACCTATTGCCTTTGAGAGGATTGGGCGTTAAACATAGATATGTCTAAACTGATTATAATCTTGAGAATTATGGCCTCTGTCCTGAATGAAAAATGGTGGTACTCGCAGGCTCGCTTCGTTCTCTTTGAAATACCACTTATCACACTCGTAACTGGGACATTCTCTTCATCTCGACTTATTAAAAATACTAAAATCGGGTTTGGCTCATCAAATATGTATTCATAAACCAGATGATTGATAAGAATGTTGCGGTCGATCATCTGCAATATGTCACCTAAATTACTATTATATTATACCATACATCAGCACACTTACATAAAAACCTTACTTACTTTGATACTCAGCAATTAGGGGTATCCAGTTTCAACCTACCACTATAGACGGTCATTGTTATCTGATAGAACTTAAATGCCACAGTGGGAAGTCATCATTTCGTCACAAAGCCGCCATTTAAATAGTGTTTCGCCTGATGACTGGCACTTTTATGAGACCATCTGCGCTGCCATTTCAATGGCACCAATGATGGCCTATTACTTGCGAATTATTGACATAATTCTGGCGAATATAAATAGTTCACAGAAACCATTCTTTTCGCGACGGCAAAATCATTTATTTTACTAAACACTTCGTTCGTAATGGCAACAATGGAAAAAATCTCATTATAATGAAAGTGAAAAGTTATATCGTTTTTGTATAACGGCTCTTTCTTGGCATATCCCCGAAAACGACAATTTAGACTTTGTCAATAATAGCGACAAGGAAATTTACCAGCATGACCAGGGCACTTATTTCCAAAAGCGTTGCGGATCGTATTGAAAGCGATACCCTCACAACCGTCTTCAGGTTCATCTGCGAATCCGAAGCGATTCATTGTCTATGTCAACGTGGCGATTTTTGATAGAAGAATCGCCGGCGATTCCGCAAAACCCACGCGAAATGCAAAACTGCAGACGTCTACATCAAAGTCCAACAATTGAGATCAAACAAAATTTAATTAGTGTCACAACTTTGGCTCAATTCATTGGCAATCGAATAGTATTCTTTCTCGTTCTAGTAGCTCTTAATCTCTGCCAGTGCCAATGCCAACCCCATCGGAAGACTGAACTGTCAAACTTCAGCTAAATGTCAATAGTTTGTCAATTTGTCAATTTCTCCTGTTTGTTCGTTTTGAATAACTTGAATTGAATTTGAATTCTAAATCAAATGGATTCGTATTGCATAAGTTTTTGAATAATTAATAAATGGAGGGTGTTGTACCCTAGTGGCGATAATTTGAAACCTAACACACAAATTTGACAGATCAGCGGGAGAATATACTACGGAAAAAAGCTAAGCAACATTAAATAATTAAATATTGTGAAAAATAAATACATTTGTTAAGTAAAAACATAAAAATAAAATCCTAACTAGTTTACAATAATGGAAAATAAAGAAAAGTGTTGGATCGAGCGTCTCATTGTGGTACACCAATGCAACTCATAGACAAAATGGTATAACCATGTACAAAATTCTTGGTTTAATTGTTTTTCCAGTTATATCACTGTTTGCTGAATCTTATCACACCTACAGCATACACCCAACCATCCCTTGAAGAGCTCTTCCCCTTCGCGAATAAAGCGTGTTATGCCACTAAAATATTCTGCAATATCGCAGATATTTTTCATTCCACTTTTAAACGATTTAAACAAATTTTATGGACCGAGGTTATTTTAATATTCACAAACAATACTAGAAATTAAGACCGACAAGGCGTTTACATCAATTAAAACAGTTTTTCATTTATAAAATAAATAAATTACCTGTACAAAAATACACGTACCGCTTACCGATGACAGATTCCTGTGTATCTAAGAGGGTTCTTTTCATCGCCACCAGATATCGCAGGCCAACTTGTACATTTGTCAATTGTAAAAAATGTTTAGTCTGGACAGAAACCTTTTAAATTCAGAAATACAAATATATTTTGTAAACTCAGGAGCTAACACATGTTTAACACATTGTTCGAGTTCCACTGATCGCTAGACCACTAGCGGCATTTCAAATTAATATCAAACTCTAGATATATAAAAAGATTTAAATCTAACCATTTGCACTAGATGTAAACTTTTTTTATATAGAGTTTAATAGATATTAATTTGACATGCCGCTAGTGATCCAGTGGACGTTACTATTGAAATTTATTATATATTTTCTTGCTGCATGTATACTAGAGATGAGAAATCTATCCTCATATGGTGATCGATATTAAGACTTCGACTAATATATCGATTGAAAAAAAAGCAAATAAATATTTGTGTGAAAATCGAAATAGTTCTTTCGACTAATTTAAGTCTTGCAAAATCAATTGTTTCCCCATAGAGTCTTTCAATACTACACCTATGTCTTGAAAACTGTTGTTATGAAATAAAATAACTGTTTGTTATGTACAAAAAAAATCCATCTTAGGTATTATTTTGAACATCAAAATCATACCAAAAAGACGAAAATTCAAATATTTTACAAAATGTTTAAGACTTTAGTCCACTTGTAAATATGTATAGCTGTTAAAAATAAACATATACAATTTTTGCTTTGAAAAACAAAAATTGCTTTTGGAAAACAATTTAGTAGTCGACATCTTTAGCTACTTTTTTATTAACAGACAATTTCAGATGAATCCCTTTCTATAAATGCGTATTCTAAATCACCACTTAAACCTACACACATTCTTAAAAAGCTATATACGAATATTGTAAAAAGAAAAATAAAAGAAATCGTTGCTACATAGCTACTTTGTAAAATATTTCCAATAGGTTTTGTTTCAATACTGTAATTATAAGATAATAAATTAATTTTACCACAAATGTATAGATGTGCCAAAATATAAATAAAATTTTCCTAAAACAAACAAAAAACACAAATAAATTTAAATCTAAATAAAAAATAGCAATTCTCTAATTAAATGGGAAAAAAATTAATGTAAATTTGTGTTAACATTTTTATTACAATTTGTGATCATGTCAACATGAAATGCTTAATTGACTTTTATTTATTATAAATATTTTCCAAAATACCTACGCAATTATTTAAAATAAAATCTATTGATTTAAAATTTAAATTAATTGTTTACAAAATGTAGAGTTACTATTTTATAATTTAAAGAGATCCTATTAATTTATAAGCAATGTGTGTAATATTATTTTAATTTAACAAACAATTATAAAATAAAATTAAAATTTCTAAATTAAATGTGTTTTTTTTTTTATTTTTGTTCAGTTTAATAATTTGTTTATTTGGATCTATCAAGAGACCTCAATACAATTAACTTTTGCTTGGTTTTGTTAAGTGAAAAGTAAGAAAATAGTCCTTATCGGTCGAAAGGGGGGAAATGATAACATTATCCCAATCGTCTTAACCATAGAGGGGTCTTAGCAATAATTTGAGTAAACTGGAAGACAGGGGAAAAATCGTCTTCGACTGAAAAATCATTTTTTTTACAAATCTGGGACAGACAGTGCAGTATATTACATAAGATAAGGTTGTGGAGTAGAGGAGGTATACATGAAGGATCAATGTAGCCACAAGTGGGTAGTAGCAGAGTACTGTCCTCTGTTTAACGCTCATATTTCCTTTTACAATTTGTTATTAAAGCGGACAATTCTTAAGGTGAGTTGGAAGATATTTACCTACATAAGGCTGAAGATCTTTTAATGAAATAATTGCCTTCGCATAACAAACGCTCCGCTCTTTCTTTGTGTTTGTTTTTAACTGTACAGAAGTCGTCTTCTGGTATATACATACACGCATAGACAGTGCCGTATAAAGAATCCCATGATTATTCAAATCTGTCTACTATACTCTATACGACTTCTCAGAATCAGAGGGAAAAAGAAAGACCACGAGAAGTGGGCAGTCGAATCAACTGCAGGGGAAATGTGCGATAGTTAGTAGACTGTTAAATGGCGCGGTAGAGATGATCAACAAACCGCTGTCAGGTAGAATGACCCAATTCAGTTTAGACGATGATAGCCAACTATTCCAAACTAAAGTTGAACAAAGCTGCGTTGGCAGATGGCCAAGTACTTTAATGTCGAAAAAGGTTTGAGACAAGGCGATGCGCTATCGTGTAACTTTTTTAACATAATCCTTGAAGCAATTGTAGACTTTGTCTACCTGGGCTCCACTGTCACTTCGAAAAATTACATCAGCGCAGAGATCAAACGAAGAATCGATCTTGCCAAAACCCCTTTCTCATAGAACCAAGGAGATATTATGTAAGACCCTAATCATCTCGGTCCTGCTGTATGGTACAGAATGATAGATTCTGTCCAAATCGGATGAAAACCTTCTGGGATGTTTTGAGAGAAAGATTCTTCGGACGATATTCAGTCAAGTTTGAATCGGTGTAGACAATGTAGCAGAGGAAGACCCAACCTTAGGTTTGCGCACAGTTGGAGGGCGACCTGCACCAACTTGGTGTGCGTAACTGGAGGCAGCTAGCTAGGGACCGAGCTGGCTGATGGGGCTTGTTAGTTCTTTGCTGAGGCCGTGGCCCACCCCGGACGGTAAGCGCCCCTAAAAGTAAAGTAAATAAGTAAGTCTACTACTTTTTAGATAATCGATAAACTTGACTTTCACCACGGCGGCGAGGAAATCACTTGACATTCAACTGATCTGACTCAATCTTCCGCATGGTGTCATATGCGATATTTAAGTCAGCATCAACATTCCTCCACTGACTATAGCAAAAATTAAAATAATTTATTCACTCGCATATAGCAGACATCTTTGGAACAACTTTTCTCGGGTGAATTCTCAGTGACAGTGGGTCAGACCAATTATTGAGACCATGATATCTTAAAGTTGTATAGATTTTGGATTCTTCGCTAAAAAAAACGATACATGCTATCGCTAAGCTTGTCGGGTATAAGAGTAGACTGTAGAACTCACAATGGGGTCATTGAATTGTCGGGTAGTGACGGGTTGAGGTGGAAAGGCTTGGAATAGTTGGCTGAGTACCTACTTCGAGTCTTAAATTGATCGGAAAACTCCAATAATAAGCTCGTTGATAATGGGCATCAGTCATGCAGTCCGAGCCTGATGTCCATCTTACAGCTTATTTTTATAATGTGTTAAAGTAGGTAACCGTAAAAGAATAAATTTGGATTCAACGAATTCATTGCTTAACCTTTCACAAAACGCCAGCTACCCCCAGCCCGAGCAGGAGTTACGAGCGGCCGCGACCGAACGTACACAAAAACAGAAAACAACAAAAGAAAACAATTAAACAATATAATTTGGACGCATGATGCGCTTTATTCAAATGCTAAGTCCAGACTGCGTACCAGTTTTTATTTATAAGCCTACTAGAGGTAAGTTAAGTATATAACTAAGTACATTAGTTAGAGGCTTCGCTGCTCATGTTGCTTGGCTGTCGCTGTTGCTATGCTAGCTAAGATGGTCACGATTATGTACTTATATGCATGTACATATAACTCCTCCCGCACTAGTGGGGACCAAACGATTTGAGAAGTTTGCGTCCGTGAAGAGTGGATCAAATTCCTTGAAACTCTTGTATGTCACCTTGTGTCTAGTCATCTTGAATGAAGTTGCTTTTATGTTGAGCTTGGTTTGTTAATTCATTTATGTTTTAAACTATATTTAATATTTAGAAAATAAATTGCAATTTCAAAAATATTTTAAAATAACAAACAATATTCTCTGTCGTTGTCTTTTTGCTTACAATAAAAAGAAACACAAAAAATTTAGGTACCAAAGAAGGGCTCATAATACGAATGTACAATAACATTATTATGTATGTTAACATATTATTAAGCAACATAATGAAATAAACATTGGATATATCTATATCTAAATTAGAAGTTTGTTCATAAAACTTTTAACAATATTTTTTTTTATTTCTTATTAAAGCAAAACGTTTTTATACTCTCAAGAACAACATTTTAACATTTTAATTCACGATACAATGAACGACTTAACTTTGCATTTGACTTAATGTACATAAAAACATGTGACACATAATATACATTTCACAGAACATAATTAGAAAATTAAAACAACAATTTTGTCTGCATTTTGCTCACTATACTCTATTAGTTTTTCTTATTAATTAGCTTATCATTAAGTAGTAATATTTTTATTGTTTTTATTACTTGGATTTTTTTTTAATTGTACACATTATTATAGCACCGATAAACCGTCGATTATTATTATAATAATTGTTTTATTCATAATTGTATTATTCACTATTATATACATTTCATATAAGCACCGATATTCGCTCGATTTCTTATACATAATTTCAATTCGCGGTATTCGTTCTTGCAATTTAAGGATTGAAATCCACCACCACAATATACCTTTGTAGTGTATTGCTCGGTATACGCATCTTCCTTTAGCTACTAATGTCTTCACTATTTGATTACGTAACCACGAATCCTGCCGACTGCGCCAGTTACGAGCGGCCGCGACCGAACGTACACAAAAACAGAAAACAACAAAAGAAAACAATTAAACAATATAATTTGGACGCATGATGCGCTTTATTCAAATGCTAAGTCCAGACTGCGTACCAGTTTTTATTTATAAGCCTACTAGAGGTAAGTTAAGTATATAACTAAGTACATTAGTTAGAGGCTTCGCTGCTCATGTTGCTTGGCTGTCGCTGTTGCTATGCTAGCTAAGATGGTCACGATTATGTACTTATATGCATGTACATATAACTCAGGCAACAGTCAATCAATTATTATTAACCAACTGACCGCTTACCACAAGCAATATCAGCCGGCCTCAACATACTGGGACCTGGCAATAGGCGTTGTTCCTAGCTCACAAGAGAATAACGCTAAGACGTATAAGAACTCACGCAAGAACCGCATTAGATGCAAGTCGCGACTAATTATGAATAGGTCGTATAGGTATCCAAATGTTGTCAGGGAAGAACGCCCCTTAAGTATGATTCATATTTGTAAGTATATCAATACGTATATGTACCTAAAAATATAGTACAAGGAACGCCTGTGCTTCTTTGCGGGCAACCAAGAGGCATATTACACCGTATTTGACGAAAAATGAATCAGCTTGTGACATAGAAGATCAAAAATTGAAGAAAGTTTGGGTGAGTAAAACGATATATCCACTATCAAAAACTAAACTTCATAGATCAAGATTATATACCAAATCAAACTCCTAGTTGCGGTAATCTCTGCAACGCCTCTCCTCATGCCGAGTTTGGTTTCGAAAGCCTTCTAACAACACCCCTCCCAAGTCACTGACCCCACCGAAAATCAGGGTATACAAGAAAAAAAGTAAATAAATAAAAATATTTCCAAATGGCAAATAATCACTTTGATTGCCCATAATTGAATTGCAATTTCCTTCATGGTTTTCCCTAAGCTCTCTCCCTCAATAACATGTTTGTTATCCTTTGCTCAATATTGAAAGAATCCGTCCCCTCCCGCCAATTTGTATAAATGGCAAATTGTTCAAGTACCCCCCAACGCAATGCATTTTAAATTCACCCGCAACTAACAATTCACCTCCAAGGACTCGACTGGAAAATCAATAGGAAAATCTCTTCAAAGCAAAAGGAAAAAACAGTAATTTTCTCAGGTGGCCGATAGTTTTCATATACATACACGTATACATATTGGAATGGTGCCATAGGTGTCCCTTTCTTGGCGCGGCGCACAATTTCAAGTCAAACAAAATGAAAAACTGTTTACATAATTAATTTGCCCAACAAAAGAACAATCAAAAGGCGGAAGGACGAACGTTTTCCCGTGCCCAGCCCTTTGCCAGAGAACACTGAACCCTTGCTGCACAATTTTGCATATTGTACTACCTGTAATACAACATATCAAATTTCAAATAGTTTTCAAAGGATGAAGCAGGCGAAGAGTACGAGAAAACATTTGCATATCGTGGCAATCGTGTGCCTTCAGCCGCACAAGAAGAGGGATACCGGATTAAGTGCTTTGTTGCATGTCCTCTTGGCATTTTCCTTAGCCACATTGATCCCATTCCTTGGTGGGTAGGTGCTGTAATAAATTATTCTTATGCTATGCATTGTATCCTTATGAGAGAGATACATTATGCCACTTTGGCTCGGGTACTAAGCATCAATTTAAACAACTTGTCAGAGCGCCACTTTTGAATAATTATTATTAACGCGCCCCCGCATACAGCGCACCGCACCGCCTTTGAGTGGTTTACATATTATTGGGGCGCGCGAATGGAAATACTCAAATAAAATGCGATATTGTAATTTTAAGCGTTATCCTGTTTATTGTGATGGCTGGCCTGGTGTGGATTACCAGGAACGTTTTTTTTTTCTTTTTAATTTATTAAATATTTGAAAATTATTTCAACGAGGCACGCGATGTTCAGTCGAATGATATAGCATATATACCCACTCGTAGGACGTTCTATGTGGTTGCAGCTGAAAGTGGGTTTTTCTGAAATCCTTGTTAAAAACATTCCATATCCGGAAACGTAGCCGCACCGAAATATGATCCTTGTAGACAGCCAAAAGGTGGAAACAGTAAACAATCAAGTTTCGTGGTGATTATCGTTTCTTTTTAGAAAGGTAGAGTTGATTTACTATATAGCTGAGAGCACAGCAATTTAATATCCAATCCTGTGTATATATATGTAAGTAAGAAATTAGTAGTCTGTAGCTAAGCCAATACTTAAAAATTCGGAAACCTTGTTGAAGAAATACGATCTGATGTCTAGTTTTAGAATCTGAGTGGACATTCGTCTGATATACCTTGCAATACCCTGTTAAAACTCGTAGAATTTTCTTCTTAGACTCAATTAAGAAAGCCTCGAATGTTTTTAATTCATATAGTTTGCTAAGGGTTTCTTAAACTTTCTCAGACAAACGTGCGTTTTAAAAGGCTGTGAGTTTTCTTTCTCTCATTTTCTGAACTCTCTGAAAATTCGGTCGCTTTATAACCCATAATGCATACGCCATCAAAGTATTCATCTTACTCGGGCTCGCTGATTATATCGGTGCGACAGCGGTATCCAAATGTGCGCTACCAAAGTCACTGCGATGCGAATTTCTCAGCCCGTAAGTTTAATTGCAGCCACCTCATCTCAGACTCAGTTACCGCAGCCCATCTAAGCGAATCGAAAACCTAGAAACCATACCTAAGGTGTATCTATCTACCCGTCGACCTAAAGACTTCAAATTTTGCGTGGTGGTTCCTTGTGTATTCAAAACCCTAAATATAAACTGATCTTCGAAAAAAATATTCTCTAAAGTTTTAGAAGGGGATTTTTTCTTGAATTTGAAATACCAAAAAGATTCTAACGCTTTTTTCGGGTCGAAAAGCACCCTTTCTTATATCGGCTTTATACTTTATTCAATGGGCCTCAGGCCCCAGTTATAGCTATCAGTCAAATGCAAAAAAAAAATGGTTTTTGGAGCACTTATACTTAATCGTTGAACTCAATCTTGGTCTTAAAACGTTACTTTTGAATTATAGAGTTAGTTCGTCTAAAAAATTAACCAATTAATCCCAAATTTTCTAGAAAACGAATTTATTAATTTGTACGTACGTAAAACTTTTCCCAGTCAATTCCACAACATTTTCCACTGAAGTCCTATAATATACTTATTTAAGGCGGCGCGCTACAGTCCGGGGTGGACCTGACACCAACCAACAAGCGTCTCCAGCCAGCATGATCTTTGGCCAGCTGTCTCGAGATTCGCACGATAACTCGGTTAAGGTCCCCTTCCACTTGCGTGCGCCAACTGAGTCGTGGTCTCTCTCTACTGCGCCGTCCCTCGGATGTGGATTCAAAGATTCCTATGGTATGCTATGCTATGCTATGGTTAAATGTTTCAGTTTTGTTCTGGTTCGTGTTTTTGTTTTTTTTTTGATATCTATAACCGAGGCCTTAATCGTATTTAACCTTCGTATTCAATATTTTGTAGATACGTAATTTTATATGAACATTTTTGTTCGAAAAATATTGCCTGGACACTAAAAATGATTATCAGTACCTCAAAAGTCTTGAAAAATTGTTTTTAGACAATAGTTTGTTAGTTAGTTAGTTTAAAGTGGCTCTCGGTGAGAGAAACACTTAGGCCGTTAGTGCATATCATTGTGCATACCACTGGGACTTTTGGGGAGTTTTGCCTTTAGTGGCTACTCATATGCAAACCATTTGCTGCCGGTCATAAAGCTAAGAATGTTAGCGGCACGGGCTGGTACTGGTATTACCTAGAGGGCCTCTTCATCTCTACATCAGCTTCTGCAGAAATCATTGTATGGCAGACCGAGCCTTTGCGCGTGTCTACCTAATATGCAGTGACCGGAGATGACATTAACGACTTTCGAGATGCTGGATCTTTTAAGTCGAAGAAGCTCCTTGGATCTTCTTGTATCCAGATTTAGACAGTTGAGCTGGCTATAGCAGTATCACAGTATCTTAGATGTTTGCATCTGAAACTTACTCTGCTGTGGTGCATACACGTTGTGCAGACATATACTATCCACGCCAGAGGGCCTAATCTTGCTAGTTTGTCTGTTGCACAGCTCACTGGGATGTCACAGCAACCAGGAACCCAGCAGCTGATAAGATTGTACTGTCCAGCTAACTCGTTTAGAGGTACCCGCCAATCTTCCACCATCTTAGAACTTATTTTGCTGGATATTACGAGATTTGATTGCAGCTTGGCTATCAATCTATATGACGATATCCCTTTGTGAAAACGAATTAATCGATAGCCACTCTGTCTAGCTGTAATTTCGGGTTGGAAGACACTGCAGTGTATCGAAAGTCAGAAGGAGAGGCCCAGATTCAGTTCTTCTGAAAAGACCCCGTCTAGAACTCCCTCCAGCGTCTTGGAACCGTCTGTGAATATTGGCAGTGATTTGCTCCATTGGTTCCTGTCCGGTATTTTATGAAGCCTTTTTCGAAGTTGATTTTCGTAGGCATCAGGTAATCGGTAATAATGGTCAAGCTGGCATGCTGGCGTGTGCGTCTGCATATAGTCGGTTGCCCTATCTAGCGTTTTCCTTCCCTTAATCTGATTGCCACGTATTCTTTGCTGACGATGGCTAGTGGAAGTAAGTCAAGCATGGTTTGTAGAGCGGCGCGGCGGTTGAAGTTTTTAGATAATACTTTACCGATTATTTAGAGCTATTATATTTGTTTTGAGTTTTTAACGACGTTTTTGTATCTTTTTAGAATCGATTTTCAATGTTTTTTTTTGTAATGTTTTATTGCTCATTTTTGGGTCATTTTGCTTTGCGCTTTTAGGTCCTTTTTTTTGTTTGCTTTCTGAACGTTTTTTTTAGGTAAATTTGTGCGTTGTTCAGGGCATTTTTGCAGAGCTTTTGAATCGTTTATCAGTTCGTCCGCTGTGGCGTTTTTCGATAGTTTTTGAGTAGCGTTTAAGGAATTTTTTACTGCAATTTCATGTTAATTTTTTATGGTTGTGTATTATTGGTGTTTTGTATTCTCTATTATGGTGCTTTTCACGATGTTTTTTTGGTACGTTTTAACGGTTTTTTCAGTCGTTTTTTGATGGCTGGTTTAGGAATATTGCAGTAGTTTGTAGCATTATTTTTGGGTTTTTGAAAGGGTTTTTTGTGGCCGCAGTTAACGATGGCTGGGGCAATTTTAGATGTTGTTTTGGGCCGATTTTAAGGGCATCTTTTGATGCATTTTTCGGGCGATTTTGTTGCGTGTATGTTACAGAGACGTTTATTAAGGAGTATTTTTTTTTATACTGTCGAGTGGATTCAATGCGTTGCTAAACTTTTAATGCTTGGTCTAATGCTCATAAAATCGTTGCGCAACCACTTTGAAAACAGAGCTGACCAATTCGAGTAACAGATTAATTTGCCAAAATCACCGAAATCGATGAGACAAGGTGGACAAGGCTATTAAGCAATTGAACTCGATGATCCACTTGGAGTATTTAACTAAAGGTGTACTCAGCTGACAAACATTTTAGGTGGAATAGTACTATTGCTTTATGCCAGCAACGTATGTTCGTCGACTAGTATAGGTACAAGATTTAACGTCTATTTAAGAGTTGAATGAACAGTTGAATACAATAATTATAGTTGAAAAACTGTTGCGCATATATAATGAGCTACCGGCACTCTAGAGGTGTGGTTTGCTTCTGGATTAATAGATAAGTATACACGCTAAACTGTAGGACGCATTATATGCGTATATAGTTCCACCATTCGTGACTGAGTAAGGGTCGAAATTATCATCTTTTTTAGAATTAAAGAGATGTTAAATAATGAAAATCTGAGGCCAGTTGGATACGAAGACATCAAAAAGGCATGCCTAGCTCCATAGCATACCTAAATGTATCTAAAGAAGTACCTACTTTTAATGTACACTTGTTAATGTGCTACCTGCTACCACCTCACGTCATTTTATCGTTAACTAGATTACATTCAGAGTCACATAAACCCTTCTCTCTTGGCATCGTTAAATAAATGTTATGTTAGGTGCTACTTGAGCTAGCATAACGATTTGTTTATAGTCATGCCGCAACTTCCAGTTCAATAAGCCCTTGTTAGCGAAAAGGAACCCATTCCGTCGGACTCATTAATCGTGGTTATAGATCGTCATCCGGCAAGATGCAGTCATAAATTCAGATTTCCAACTACATCTTCTTGATCGGCAGCTAAATAAACGCGCCGATAGCCAGATATAGAGGCCCTGGGCAAACAATGTCCTTCGCGCATTTATAATGCACAACACCTTTTCTATCTGGTGCCGCCAGCTACTGGGCTGATCTTGAATCTCTATGCAATTACATTGAACAATTGGACTGCCGCAGTGCCGCCAAATCATGCAGAAAATAAATCTCTGCGCCCTCAGTCTGCCGCTCACCTTGCAACGCATATACGAATTTTCTCCGTTTGCACCGTAATTTGGTCTCGAATTTAATGTGTGAACAATTTTGTATCACTTAGTTATTATATCCCAAATTGATCTGCACATAATTGGCTATTTTAGGCACCCTGCTATTTTGGGGCCACCTCTCAAAGGGGACCGCGCGCCATTCTCGAAATTGTATTGCCGCATCCAATTATGTTCATCGACACCAAAAACCGAAATAAAGCTGCACAGATACACCAAACCGCATGTACCTACAGACGGAGGCGCAGCACCACTCTGTCTGTCTAAGCTATGGGCTTTCTTTTTCTTGATAAAGTGTATCTGCTCCGAAACAGAGATACCGCATACAGATTGACTCAATGCATTGTCGTTGTATGGCTAAATACATCTGGATGATGATGATGATGATGATGCAGTCGCAGTGTTAGATGTGAAATCCGAGATGTATATGGCCACCACAAACTAGTCCCGTCCACAACTCAGTGGCCTGCCCTCCTATATCATTAATTCCAGAGGTGATCGATGTTTGCTGAAGTGGAAACCGAGGAAAAAAAATCAAATCCGAAAATGTTCGGTTTCTGTTGTGGTTTGGAGAGCAAGATCGTTTCTCGGTTCAAGTGATTTTCTCACCTCTTTGATTGCCTTAGCTGCTGCTGGTGGTGGTGCTGCTGCTGACGCTGAGCTGGGGCTTTGCTGCCGCTAATGGTTATAAGCTGTATATAGATGCTGGTGGGGATGGGGATTTCTAGAAGAGAAACCATAAACTGAGAGATAAACCTAAAATCAAAGCAATAATTGGCTGCTGAGGCTGACCATTGCGGCAATTCGTGGCATTGGCTGTTGATTGCATTTCGCTTGTTTAGTTTGGTAATCGGTTTAATTTGCTTTGGAAAATTAAAATTGTTCACTTATTTGCTAATGTTTGAGGCTTGACTGTGGCGACTGAGGGGTTGGGTAATGGCGGTCATTTGGATACAAATGAAATTATTTCGGTAGCCAAGTTGCGGGAATGAGAATGAGTGCTTTTGAATAGCAATAGAGCATATTTGTGCGAGGTACAGGCACAGAGAGGTATCACGAAAGCTTACCGCGAAATTGGAGTGAATTTCAATTGATTGGCGGGGGAGCGTGTGTAATTAGATGAAAAGAGGATTCTGGGCCAAAGTTTGGCCTATTTGCGGTCAAACTTGATAATATTTTGGTGGCAGTCATGAAAAGATGAGTGATGTGCAGGTGTTTAATTTCATTTTGCTAGTTTACTCCTTTTCTTTCGCTCTGGAAGCCTTTAAGTATCTTTTAATTTAATAAGCCCTTATTAGCAAAGAGGTGCCCATTCCGTCGGCATCGCAAAAGGACTCATTAATCGTGAAAAACATATCTTATTTTATAGGTCATTATTCAGCGAGAGGCAATCATAAATCCAGATTTCCAATTATCGTGCGGAGCAGCAGCCAAATAAACGCGGCGATAGGCAGGCGCCCTAGGCAAACAATGTCCTTCACGCATTTATAATGAACTACACCTTTTCTATCTGCTTGCCGGCAGCTACTTCGATTCTTGAATCCTTTCTGGCTTCTTCGGGTAGGTATAGTTGATCGCAATATACCGTCGTACATATCCGAGCAATGTCCAGAGCAGTGGACCGAAGATGGAGCGACGACGGTCAAAGATCCTACTCCTGAAATAGTCTGCAACAATATTTATATTTAGGTAATTGGAACTCCCTGAGCCCTCGTAAGATTTGGCTCCATTTTGCTGAATTAAAACTGTTTTTAATGTCGCAGACAGTACTTTTTAGCACCACACCTTCACTTTGTCCCTTGTATGGCTTTTTGTGTCATTGTAACTACTTACCGCACGCTATAATTGTTGAGTGTACCTAAAAAAAAATATTTGGCTCAACAGGCGTGTAGACACCCTCTGCCTAGCTTAGCTTCTCACAACCATTAGTTTGCGTGAGTTTTTATTTTTGGGGCTATACCTACAATTTTATGCCGAGTCCGAATGGCTGATTTGAGAAGCTCTTTCAGAACAGTTATACTCTCGGATGCTTGTCATACGTTCGCGACAGGTGACTTAGTGGGAAAAAAAACCTGAAGACGTGAAGACCTGAAGAAGTTCGTACCTGGGACTTCTCGCACTGTAGCCCAAAACACTAACCACTGCGCTCACTGCGTTGAGGGTACCTCTTGTCTATTGCATTGATTCGTTCCATGATTTTGACAGCAGACAGCTAGCAGACAGATTGGACGGTATGATGATGGCTTATCTGGTAGTTTGTTACCTTCGGAGCACTAAGTTTTGATATTCCACTGCTCCGGAAAATCTCCGTCCTTCATGCACGTTGTCGATATCAACGTGTGGTCGTGTGGAGTGCGACTTGGCACGATCTGTGCATTTTCTGCGTTCCACCATATAGTAGGTACGTTTGAAGAAAGTGATTAATGGCCCTTATTTTTAGCATAGCAGGGTTTTGTCGACTTCGGTTCTGGTCTGTCGTTCTTGTTTGCGTTGATTTGATTTGGAGCAGAAGATGCAACAGTGAACTCTGCGAGCTGTACAGCGACATCTACCTGGTTAAAAGAGTGCTAATTCGACGTGGGCATAGGTGGAATGGACACCAGCGCTCCGGCTCGAAAAGTCAAATGTCGCACAAAGTGGTGGAACCTAAGTCAAATTGCTGTGCGCAACTGGAGGTAGTTAGCCAAAGACCGCGCTTACTTGAAAGGCATATTGGTTGAGGCCCAGGAGAACCCCGTACTGTTACGACACCTAAATAGGAAAGTACGAATGCTTGAATGCTCCATCACTCTTTCAATATTCGGAAACAACTTAGTCCACCAAACCGACAGTTCACATTCATTATTGGAAGGCATCTTCGGCCGCTGTGACGAAGCCTATGTATATTGTATATGGTTCCTGATGAATGTGCGGTTGGTAGGCCAAATTTGCCAACGTGACTATGAAGAGTGGGAGCAAGCATGCTCAAAAGGGAATTTTAGCAAAAAAAAAGCTATTCCGAGAACTGATCGAAAATAAATTAGTGCACTTCTTTGCACTGAGTACTTATATACCCTTTCCTTTGTATGAGCCAGTTACGAATGACAATGCCTAAGCCTCTAAAACGTGGCATTAGTGTTGATGTTATGGCAACAGCTCGATTGCCTTCATGTTTGCGTTAGCTGATGAGTCTATGGTAAAGCTACAATTCAAGCTCTAGGTACTTAATATTAGGGTTCTCTCCTGTATGTCACAGTCTATACGGATGCTAATAAAGAAAGGCTTCGTTTTGTAAACCGCTGATTCCAGACCTGATGACCAAAGTTATGCCTTCTTCTCACAGTATTGAGTCACTTCATCTAGCCACTACTACCACTGTGATGTCATTGTCGTCCACGAATATGCCCACTGCTGTCGGTCTCAGCATACGTAGCTGAGACCACAGACCTAGGCAGAGAATTAGCTCCTGTCTCGGAACTTCTCCTACAAATGTAAATTTTTGGCCCTTCGTGCGTTCCATGAAAACTATTAGGTACGGTTTGGCAATTGCATATTTCTCTGCATTGCTCCAACTGGCCAAATTGAAGGCATTTTTAATGCCGATCCGTAGGTAACGACTGTTTTTTTTTTTTTCCTCTTTTTATCTGAGATATGTACTGCTTGTATCGAATGAATAGTGTTTCCCAAAGCCATTGTCTCCTTCGGTATAAAGCCGTCTAACTTGAGACCTAATAAAAATCTGTATGTAGGTTTCCTCCGCTTGGCGACTGGCGAGACTATACAGAGACCACAAATCAATTAGCTGTCTCAATGATTTGATCGCGTATATCTTAAGTGAGCACCCAATTGAGAGCATGTCCCACGAGGACGCCTTCCGTGAATTGTGCAAATTTGTAGCCTCAACTCAGCACTCTTAACCACTTGCCACATTCGGTTTGACTTTCTTCCTACAACCGATTTGCTGAACATAATTCTGTCACCAGTCTGGAGCGATTTACTGACGCCACTCTCTCGCTCCCTCCTTTCCACCCTCTGTTCTATTCCAATATATACATCATCAGTTGGTTGGTAGGTACATATAAATAATTCCAGACACATACGTGTCTGTCTGTGGTCTTCCACCAAAGCGCTAGCCCGAGGGGGAAAACTCGTTGCTGTTGAATTGCGTTGGCATCACTTCCCCTTGCCTTTGGTCAGTTTGTAATGGGTAATGCCCAGCAGCTCCTAACCAGTTACAATAAATTGATAAAAATGCGATGTTTGCATATGGAAATGATTACGCTGGTACTTGGCCAACAGGCAACTGGACTGGTTACTGACAGTGCACAGTGCACGCCAGCTCCTGCTTTACTCCGGCTGCAGATTAATTCCATAGGCGATGCGATTTTATTATGTGGATTTTATAATCTCGTCCCAGGAGCAATTATTCCATTATAAAATGTACAAGCGAGAGGTGAATTCATAACCACAAATTGAATAGAATTTAATTTTGCTTGCACTCGTAATACACAGCAACACAACTCCAGCCCCAGATGGCGCCCTTCTCGTCCATCGGAATGGGGATAAATGGACACGTCGTTTCAGAGTGAACAGAAACACGCTCACCATCACCATGCCTACCAACATAATAATAATGATTTAATTAGACACTCGTTATGACAGGCCATGTTGCGGTATGATATCCTTATTATCTGATGGGCGCATGATCGAACGACTCAATTTAATGGCGGCAAGTGCCATCGCAACACTTTGAAAGAATTACCTTCAATTTTGGCCATTAATGGTGGAGCGAGGCGAGCAAATGGCCTGCCATTGACGTGACAGCGTGATCACGGCACGGCATCGGTAATGCTGATGGCAATAGCACACAAAACACCGAAAAGCATTTTTGTGCGCCCAACATAATTGATCTGTCAAAAGTCTCATACCTCGTATGAGTTTACGACAGATGACGTGTGGATGTGAAGTGGTGCAAGCTCATTTCAACTGTTGGCTGACGTTTTTGTTTTCTTGTTTACGCTTTTTTCCACTTTTACAATGGACGATGACTCAACGAAGTGTGGCTGTGGGTTTGCCACAATGTATATAGAGAAAACCAACAGCTGCCAGTCGGTCAAAGAACAAAGGACGAATCAAAAACGCAAAGCACTCGCAATCGAAACAAAAAAGCTGTGAAAACAGATTTTTGACATTCAATGCAAGAGTAATTAAAAAATTGGAAAACAAATCGACTTTTGACAGAAGGAAAATATTTGCAGCAGTTCTGGTCTAATTATAAAGGCGCAGACGCAGAGTTGGGCAGACCTTGAGGGGACGATTACATGTAAATGCATGCATACGCGTTACAAATGAGCGAATAATATTTTAAACCGAAGCGAATTGTGGTGACATCAGCTGCCTGGTTTGCGGCAGTAAATACAATTTGAATGCGAAAGGGAAGCGAGGACATCATAACCATAAGGCATTCATATCGGACTAATGGAGGGGAAGGACTGCTTGAATTATGAGCAGAGCAATGAAAGCGAACGGAGGCAGTGGAAATTAGTTCATCAACTTCTTAAATGGATTCGGATTAATGTCGCGAGGAGTGCGCTTGGAAGTGCGGACATAAATATCTTTAGTTACATGTTCAGCAAACTGTTGGCATTTGGAGCAAGGGTTTCGAAATCACGGTTTGTTTATGATTTTTAAGTGGGTGTGTATGCACGTATGATACAAGTCTAAACCAAAGGAACACATTTTTATTTTTAGTAGTGTCCTGTAAAAGTTCTTTTGAGCAAGACTTGTTGTTTCGTTTTATAGGCCACTGCAGTCTCATGCGTAGTTCTTATTCCAAGTTCTATCCTTCATATTGATGGTTATCTTCGAGCTCGGAGCTCTTCTCATAGCCACCTTTGGAGCTAGATGCATTTATGTACATATTTATTTCGAAAATTGTGTGTTTTTAGCCAGTGTTCATACCTACCCGGTTCCAGTACAGCGTTCATGTATTCTCTCTTTAAAATTGCTCAGATAGTAAATTGATTCCACTTCATAGATAGACCGCGACCGCGCTTACGGAATGGGAATAGGAACATAAACACTGTCCCAGGAATGAAGCATTCGGTGATCCATTCGCACGAGTTTGATAAATGCCGCAGAATATTGTGCCAATATTTTGTTTGGGTACATTTACGCACCCGGCCCGGTGTTGGTTTAAATATTGAGCTGAGGAAATCCATCAGCCACCCCAAAAATATATACTCCTGTGTTATGTTGATTAATGTGTTCACAGGAAAAATAAGATAACACAAAAAAATGCAGCGAGTACAGAAGAGCGTTGGTTTGTAGCTATTTAAAAAGCTAAAAACCAACCATCAGACTGTCGGATGATTTACCAGAGGTATGAAAGTTTTCACCTCCAGTTGCACTTAGCGATAGGATGCTGGCCAAAATAAACCAACTATGTCGCGTGACGCTGATGCATGTGCAATGTGCAATTTGAAAGTAGCTCTTCCTATCTTCCATATATGAACCGTTTTGTTCAGAAAGACGAAGATGTGTTGATGGTAATCTGCATCTTGTCCTTTAATGGAACATTATTATAAAAGATTCTAAGTATTTAAAGTTGAATCGGGTATATTGTATATTATATTCAAAATTCTACAAAAGAATTCATATATTCTTTATATATAGAAAATATTATATTCAGAAAATTCCTCATAAAATTGTATATCCTTTGCCATTCATAAAAACTTCTTCTAAATTATGTAAGAATTCGCATTTACATAGTTCTTTCGGATAGGTTTTTCTTAATCGCCGGCGATTCTTATCCATCGATATTGCAGATGAACTTGCCAGCGAAGGAAATCTTCCTTAAAATGGAACTCGAAGCGAACGAATGCGCGGTTACTTGTTGGGCCAGGGTCTGAGCCTGGACTGGATACTTTTGCTAACTTATTTGTTTGCTTGATAAGCAGTCTTTCATTTACTGTTCTTTCCGGTATCCATGATATTTGAAAGAGTATTTGTATACTAACTAATTAAAAAAAAAAATATGTTGTGGAAACAGCGTTTTAAAAAAATACTAATAATAAATATTAGTGCCGATCTTCTTTCCTTGCGTTTGTTTCCACATATTCTGGCCTTCCAAAAGACCTCTAGTCTCATGACTCGAAGATCTGCAACATTGTTCTTTCCCGAAAAACCGGAAACAAACATTGTAACAAATTTTACGTCAAAAAATTGGTATAGGTCTCTTATGTCGTTTTCGGTTGGTCGTCCAGAACCGTCCGGAAGAACCCTCCGCGATTCTGAATTCAAATCCAGAAGCAAATTTCTCTTCTTTTCAGAAGAAGAACTGTCAGTTGGGTGCCAATCGAATGCTTTCAAGAGCGTTCGGATTGCTTCCGGACGGTTCTGGACGACCAACCGAAAACGACATTAAATTCGTTCCAAACTCAAAGCTCACGCAGGCGAATAATTGTAAAAAGCTTGGCCTACATGGAATAATTGGAATATTATGTATTTTTCAAAATGAATACAATACTGACAGCTTTAATTTAATTGAATGAACTAAACCTTTTCGTTTGTTATCGGGATCCCGACCCGTGAAGAGTCTCTGCCTCAGACACTGCAGCCTTCCATCCTCTACGATCCCGGGCACGCTGCTTCTAGCTATCCAGACCAAGTGAAAACCAAGCGAATCACGGCACTCTGGGAGCGACCGATGATGTCAATATCGTCCGCATATACCCCAGCAGCTGAACGGACCTCCTGAAAATAGTACCTTCCGTGTTGACACTTGGCCTGCGCATTATTTGCTCCTTACTTAGATGGCGCTACAGTCCGGGGTGGACCTGGGCCTATTATCTGTTTCAGTACATGATTAAAAATATCGCATGATAGCACATCTCCTTGCATTTACGAAATCCGGTGCATGTTTGAAATAGATCGGAGGAACTACTTCCAAACTGCACGTTGCAGAGCGTGTTTTCCAGCGTCACGCGACACAGGTGGATCAAAAACATTTAAAATGCCAACTTTAGTCAACTTTTATGAATTTTCCAAATATTTACCTAAATTATTTTCATATTCGGTGAACATTTTAGTTTCACAAGTTGGCATATACAAATTTCGACAGGATGGCACTTCAACCTTCGTTGTGTGTAAATTTATTTTTTATGTGTGCTGTCATATTTGCCAACATTGTTAAGTTGTAGAGGGTTAAGAGTTCTCGAGCGGCGTGTGTACCATATACAGATATTCGAATCTAAGTGGTCCACCGACACAACGGGAATCCCTATCTTGAAGCATCACCATTCACTATGTACATTAATAAAAGTCATTCCTCCCTGAAATGATAATGAAATTCAATTGAAAGTCGCAACTCCTTTCCCATCCATAAGTAATTCTCAACCATTGCTTCGCAATTACTTGCATTTTTCAAAGTTTTTCTCTCCAGCAATTTGCTTCATTGCCACCTTGCAGCAAATGCGTCCCAACTATGCTGATAGCTGATACTCATAATATGTAATACAAATGCGTACGATTTGTCCGCACACGTCAGTGGCAGCATTGCGTGCAACTCCGCCGCCTTGTTCACCGAAAGAGTTTATGTAGAACAACAAATATTTACATAGCAAATTATTAGGACAACCTGATCCGTGCCGGCAAGGCGGTAAAAAAAATAAGAACTGCGGACCTACGGCTAAATACCAGCCAAAGTTGGAAGAAAACGAAACTCACTGGCACGCAATTTTGAAAATTGGCTGCCAAGTGCCGCATATACAGACTACAGAGCAGAAGCATAATTTTCCTTGTATACAGCATTAAAGCCGTCCAAAGCGCCCAGGAATGCGTTTCCAGACGGTATAAGGGTTTAGCTAAGAAAACAACATGTCGGGGAAAATTGCGCCTTTTTGCATTTTTTCTTAGATCGTTCGAATTGATTGCGACACTGTATGCAAATATTGTGTTTCTCCGGGTATGGTCTGTTAGTATGGGTGTGAGTGTGTGTGTTGAGCTTGCTCCTGGAGGTGAGTTGTGCAGCATAACGGCCGGTGGGTATATCGTATTCCTCGTCCTCCTGCCAGCCACAGCGCGAGGGGTGTGAGAATGAGAAATTACGATTTTATTTATTAGCCGCTGATATGAACTAGTTTTGTGGGCCCCTTTGGGCGGCCCGCAGTCGTATTTTAAAGTGTTTTGACAGAAAATGACTCAAATTAATGGTTTTAATCGGTGCTGGGCGGTCATACTCTTACGAAAGTGTTCCCGTTTTGTCTGGTGAGGTGCTACGCTAAATATTGGTTTGGTTGAGGAATATTTGCATGGGCTGGTCCTTAAAAATGAATGCGGTCCTTTGCATTTTATTGAAAAGGTATTTTTTAAATATACATATAAGTGAATGATTTGCCCTCAAAGGAATTAAGTTGACAGACGACTAGTAGTATCTATATAGTACGTACGCATGCTTTAAGAGTTTGCAGATGTTGGCTATTATGGTATAGGTACCTAGGGTTGAAGTGCATGATTATCGTTTCCCCTGAAACTGGATTTCGATAATTTTCCTTAAAGCTGTTTTTGTATTCCACTTTCAGCATATATTTTCAGGTTTTCATTGATATTTTGTAACCTCTTTTACCACTTAGCATCATCACACTGAGGATATGCTAAATAATGACTGACTATATGGTGGCTGGATTAAAGAATTGCTATACCTACTGTTCCAGTATTTCAAAATCAAATTTGGACGAGTGGTACCTTTTACTCGTATAATTTTTTTTTAAATAGAGGATTCCCAACCATGGAGCATTGAGACTGCAATTTCCTTGTATTTTACTTCAGTGTGATCTTTTTAAATTAAGTCCTGATGCATCAGATTGTGATCAAAGAAGTGCAAATGTTACAGAAGCCTTTCTCTAATCATAATATGTACTTCTCTCCTTGATCTTGCTCCTTGCGCCACTCGCCTTGATAGATGTCAAAGTTGTTCCTCCTATTTCCCCATCACATCTCACTTCATGCTTTGTGTCAGGGTCTGTATTAGTTCGGACATCGGCTGGCATCATCAACATTCGGATCATCCATATCTGAAACTTTTTGTGTTGCAATGCTCGAGAAGATTTTCCGATTCCCCCAAAAAAAAAAGAAGCAAAACGTTTTCCTCAACACTGCGATAGCTTTACTTTCAATACTGTTCAAGGTAGTAGAAAGGCAATCAATATTAAATTAATCAATTTATCTAAAAGACTAACGAACGATTAATAAACAACAAAGAATATGGATTTCGCAGCTGCTAACTGGTTAGGTATACGTTGAGCAATGACGCTTATGGACGCATCAGACAATCGAAAGATCACGGCGTATCCAGACCAGTATAGCCTTGAACATATCAACCGCTGTTAATCGGGTCTGGAATAGTAGCCCCCTAGATAAATCAACCTATCATGGATTACCACAACAACTCTGGGAGATGGATACAAGGCTTTTTTTGGGCAGATCAATTCAAGCTGTATCGTCGAATTGATTTGGTAAATGCCTATTATGCCCCATTCTTACAGAATTCCGTTTGAATATCTTTAGAGTACCTATACGTTTCCTCGAGTTGCATGAAGCGATAATCAATGGCGACAGAGGTTTGAATACATTACAAAGTTTCAAACTGATACGACGAACGGTTCATGAGTTATAAAAATACCACTTTAAAAGGGGCAACCGCCAATAACTCCGGCCCCAAGCAAAATTTCCAAAATCGGAGAAATTGATTTTTTTTATTTCTTATATAGAGTACACAAACCGAATTTGAAGTCGATCGAATGAAAACTATAAATTTTTTTTATACAAACGTTGACCACCATTTTGGAGTTCGAATTTTCGTATGACTCGCTTTTGCCATACAATGAAATTTGTTTCAAAATGGCAGCTTCCTAGCACTTACCGTTTGGGCTGAGACTCTGAGAGTCGATCACCAATCAATCAAGAGAAACAGCTATCCTATATATTATATAATATGAGAGTTCGAGAGTTAATCCGCCATCACCTCCCTCCTAGACGTCCTAAAGACCTTTGGGATTCAAATATGTTGAAGAAGCTCATATAGGGATAACACAATAAATAGTTTGACTAGACGGGAATTGTAGACGCCACAATTGAACTCTTGGAACTGCATTAGATAATGCAAGACTTCTCAGTCAGTACCTAGTCGAAAAATTGACACAAATTTGAAAAAGCGTCACTTTCATTGATTTTCCGGTGTTGCTATTCTTCTATATGGAACCCATTAGTCACAGTGTCTTGGATAAAGTTGCAGAGAACTGAGGCATATTGCTAAGAAGTGCATACAGTACTTATACCTAAGTAAGTGTGGAGATATACAGTGAGTGTCAAAAGTGAGTGAACACCAATGCGGTTTTCATTTGTTTTTGGAGTTTGGAATTTTTTTTAGATACCTATTTATAAAGTATTTTTTGCTGTCGACATTAAATATGCTTAATTACTGTACTGACCCTAAAAAAACTCAGAAGAACATCCGTGTTTACTCACTTTTGACGCTCACTGTGCATTGCATAAGTAGCACCTAGCACGTTGCATATTTCGAAAGAAAAATGAGATCCGAAGACTTTAATCCTGCTCAGAAATTCGGTGAGTTCAGTAAGTAAGTTCGATCGGCTAATGCTCTGATATTTGTTCGCCATTAAATGTTTCGTCACTGAGGAATTTATTGTTGCTCGAATTTTCGGTTAAACCATTCTGTGCATATCGTCTTCTTTTCTGAATCAATCAAACTTAACAAAGAATCTGTCAAATTTGTTTGCTCCACACCCTCGAATCTGACAGAATATACAAACAGCCACTTACCGCTACATTGCGTTGAACAAAATTTCACTGAATGTGTTATTGTTATTACCGCTACAGATTATTCACCTTCACCTATACCTTCGCACCATATACACCTCTCAGGCCTCAGCTAAATTGCAGCCTCATCATGCACGTCGAGCTTTGTTGTTGTGTGTAAACGTTGTTAAATTATTAATCACACTACAATTATGCACAATGCACAGCGCCCGCCCTCAAACCCCAATGCGTCCCTTTCCCAGGTCAAAAGAAAAACAACAAAGCACAGCCTCCGCTGGCTGCTGATGCCGCACTCTGTTCCGTCGAACTGCCAACTGAATAGATCACCGGATCGCTGTTAATGATGGAAATAATAGAAAATAAAATACATATACTTATCCGAGATCAAAGCGGTCCGATGGCCTTTCATCGTGGCCACTTGCCGAAACAAATTCACTTCTCACCGGGCCGCACGATGGCCCGCCTTCATCATCGCCGATTGGGGGCGCCCCCTGCCTATGTTACAAGTATACCTGCCAAGGCGGCTTCGATCTTACCCTCCTAAGAATATAACAAAAGACGCTCTCTCGATATTAGTTTTACAATCAATTTTGAATATTTCTACATCCCCCTCCCCACCAGCCTCGGCGGCGTCTCGGACAGTGATGATTAAACATTTAACAAAGATACTACATCGAAGAACGGAACGAAACACGGATTTGTTATGCGGAGAACAAAACCAAAACACGACAGCTAATGGTGTGACTGAGCTGCAAGATCCATTTCGAATTTTGATTGACGTTTTTAGTTATAACACTTAACAATGGGCGTCAGGTTTGGAGGAGCATCAGGCACGTCTATACTAGCAGCTGGTACTAAGTGATTTTTCTTTCTTTTTATTTTGACTTTGATTCGGTGAAGTTAAAAGCGACGAGATTTCGGAATTTAGTCGGAGCATGAATTGGTTGCGTTCTGGGTGATTTGGAGGGACTGTTTCAAATTGGGTAGGTTATAGGTGCAAACAAATACTTGGATTTATCAGTAAGGACACGGGTAAGGATCATTCATTAAGCGCGAGACATGTTTGCATTTAAGTACCTACATCAAGTTGTATTTGAGGTAAAGCCGATTTTTTTATTTCTAGAGCATTCGATACTATGTATTATGTTTCAAAAATAATATCATTCATTTTGGCATCAACGATTTTATTTGACAGAGACAGACATCATTTCAATTTTGCATGCACGTAAGTCGGCCGCGATATCGCCAATTACTCGAACAGCATTGACCTTAGCGTACAATCCCAAAGGAAAAAGTCTGAACGTTATTCACGATTTTGCGGCTCAATTTAATTCGACGTGGAGACTCAAGCTTATCTATTCATTCCGTTGACAATCAGTGCCCGGCGAAGTTGATAGAAATAGAGCTCGAGCATTTTGAGTGTGCTCAGATCATTCTGATTTGTTTATGAAACACACTTGAACACATAACTGCTATATCACAGTTAATAGAACTATGGTATCTGTGGTTATATGGTTATTTATTAGCAACAACAACAAGGCTCGTCCGCCATTCCAAGTTGCAACTATTTTGATTATCCGTTTTTTTTTCTGTCAAATGTGACTGTAAATGCATAATCAGCTTTTTACTCAGCAGTCTGCCTGCTTGGCTCAGTGGTCAGTGCTCAGTCATAATTTATTCTTCGCTCTAATCATTCTCTGAAAGAAAAAAGAAATATAATTCTGAGATCTGATGTGTCTGAGATAAAAAAGAAACACGAACTTTTTTTGACAGTTCAGGCTCTGCTCTGAATTAACTAAAAAAGAAAAACGTCTCTTAAGAAATAAAATTTGAACACTGAGTTCTTCGGAATGTAAAGTTCTTGGCTTCACCTCTCTTGAGGTTTTATTGATCCAAAATCAACAATAATTTTGTTTATTCACGTATTTGTGCTGAAAGTGAAAGTGTTGGTCAAATTTGTGATCAATTTCTAACTTCTCTAGAGCCAAATCAGCTTCAGTTCTTGAACAAATTAAAAATTGTTCAGAAACTGGTTCGGACTTTTCACAAAATTCGTCAAATTGAATTTTTTTGAAAATTACGCAAAATGGGGTGTTTTGATTTTAGGGCACATTCTGTTTCACCGCATTAATATTTTCGTTCGATCGCGCATTTCGTTGACTTACTGGGGGCTGATCGATCAGAAACTGAACCACTTTCGAAATTTCTCATAATTCGCCGAATGCTGACCTCGAAAGGACGTCCAAAAGTCGTACATAACGCGACAAAACTAATAACAGATGAATTACAGTAAAAATGGCCGCAGTTGGCTCGGCTGTTAAAGCTCAATCATAATTGCTAAACGATAAAACGATGGTAGAAAAAATGTGCGCACGACTGGGTCGCACGTAACTTTCTCGTTTATTCCGAATCTCGCAGAATCTCAGAGTCATTTCAGCAAATTTTATGTTTAAATCATACCCACTCAAGATTTAGATTTTTGAGAAAAATTCATAAAACGGCTATATTCGAGTTTTCTAAGAAAAACTAAGTACGTATGATCATGTTTAGAATACGACGTATATCAGAATGTAAACATTACCTATACCTAGCAGTTACATTTTCATCCAAATCGAAAATGGCGTTTTCGAGATATGAGCAGTTTTTAAATATCTACCATTTTTAGCGATTGGGGTGGAAATGGAAGGACGCATTCACGGTTCAAAAAACACTGTTTTGCAATTGTTTAGCTCAAAACTGAGCAAAAGCTGTTACTATGGATTTAAGCATTACCTGCCAGTAACATGACATATGAGCAATTTTTTAAAGTACTATTATTAGGTATTTGGGTGGATATCAAATTACGCAGTCTTTTTAGAGAAAAACTGAGTTTGCTATCAAATTGATAATGACGATAGTATCTTAAAAATAAGTTTCTGTTAAAATTGTATCTACCGTTTTCGAGAAAAAGCCAATTTTCAAAAGTGCAGTTGGTGGAATTTTTAGCGAAAAACTGGGTATGGATGCAGTCATGTCATCAAAATCTCGAGTTCGAAATTTTGTACGAACTAATATCTTTCTTTTTTAGGTACTATTTATACCTACGAGACAGTTAAAAATCAAAAAGTAAGACTCGCAATTCCTTTCGTCCGTCCGAGTATCCGTATGGCAATGACATTCTCAGTATGCTGATAGCGAATTTTTGGAAGTACAATTTTTTTTTAATTTACCAGTCCAAACGTAATCGGCTCTAACAATTTTAATCAAAATGCATATTTCAATTTACCTACTCGGATGAACATGAATGCATACAGCGCAGCCCTACCGAATCCTACTCATTTTTTTCCTCTTAAAACGCCCTATGGCAGGTGCATAAAAGGTGGGTGATGGATTATTCCTGCTCCTCGTCTCTATAACTTCTGCAGAAGTCGTTGCTTCTGCGCATGTCCGCCTATCCAATTCTGGGCTCTGTAATGACATGATGTCTTAGCAGGGGTTCGATGGATATTTTTGTATCTAGAGTTTGACTAAATCGAGCTTAGTTTTACATTTTAGAAGGTATACAAGATATTTCAATCGGTGGTTTACACTTTGCCTAATGCGTCAGCATGAGATGCTATATCGACCAGAAGCAAAAGGTTCAACCAGTATCTCGTTATAAGTGATATGCCAACAACCTCAGCCTTCCATTGTCCTATCAACGACAACTTAAAAATACTTTGTTGGTTCGAGTATTTATTGTAGTCACTATATAGTCGACGTATTCTGATGGCTTTTTCGACTATATCCAATCTATATATTGGTACATCTTATAGTTGTAGTATCATAACCTCCATATTTCTCCCGCACATAGGCAAGGAAGAGGGCGACCCTAGGCTCAACCCCCGAAGTAAAAATTGTAGTATATATGGAGCTCGGCCCCAAAAGATTCACTTAACCTACTTGACAGCATACAGAGACGAGCAGTTCGACTTTTTGGAGACCCTACACTCACATAGAATCTACAACTGACCACGCTGACCTATGTTCTATAGGTACTTCCATGATAGATGTTCCGAGGAACTCAAATGCATTATCCTTCGAAATGCATCTTTTGGGCGCCCTACAAGACAGGCTGCTAATGCTCATGACCGAACAGTATACACTTGACAACCGGAGGACATCAACTTTCCAGAACTCCTTCTGTTACAGGAGAAGCAAACTATTTATTTATTTTCTGCTATCTAGGCCACTTTGTCTGTTATACCGATCTATTAAGAAGAAGAGTCAAATAAATATGTTGAGAGTTATTAATTCCATCGCATTTGGTCTGATTCTCCATTGATTCCTCAGCCAAATGATAAAGACATGAATTATCCATCTGATAGCACAAATTAATGTATGCTTTCCAAAAAAAAAGAAACAGAAAAAAATTTCGCTGCCGCTCCACCCGTTTGCATTCCAATAATAGCCGCAGATTGACTTTCATAGTCTATAAATCAAATAAAAATAATTGTACACCAGTCGAGCGTAAGTAAGTCCATAAATATACATTTCGTGTCCGTATCCAGTGAACTCGATTCTATATTCTCCACACTCGTGTGAAACCATTTAATTTGCATAATCGGGCCAATTTTGCAATTTCCTTCCTCGCACTTGCCACCAGGCAATTTCAATTCACTTTTATTTCAACTTCATTATAGTAAACAATCGCCAAACTTCAACACGAAGTTCAAATTAATTTTCGATCAGAAAAGGGAAAATAAATTTTCAAGACATACCGGCTCGGCTACACCGCACATAGTCGTCATCGTCAACGCAAGCCTCGACGAACGTCATTTCACACCCTGCAACAGAACATCTTGGTAAAGGTTGTACCGGTAATTCTAATAAAATTTACGATTCTCACCCATTCACAGCATAGAGCGCTGCTACTTCAGGTGCACCTCTATAACAATAACAACAGGAACGTATTAAGGACCTGCCGTGTGAGTGATCCATATGGTGTTGACCGTAAATACCCACCAGTTACCCGGCCCGCATCTTGTATGCAAATTGAAACTCACTACGAGATGAATTAGCCAAGCAGTGATTTTTATGAGGCTATACCTAGCATCGGAACAAGAAGATTCGACGGTCCATGTACCGCGTCGCGTCCACGTCTCCATGTCGATTCCTATGGCGAGCCTCGAATTCAAGTTAATTAAAACGATGCAAACTGGCTACTGTTGGTAGTTGCCGCTGCAGTTGATATACGTAGAATGATGACGACTACTGTAAAGGGGGCGAAGGAGCAAGTTTCAGTTGAAGAAGATGAAGAATGACTGGGATATGTTGTTTAACAGATTGCGGATTTGATTGCTTCTGTGGAAATGGGTTATTTTTTTGTTTAGCCGGTTGCTGAACTTTGTTCGATGAGAAGTCGTTTGGTTGGAAATTTAATTTGTCGATTGACGATGGCTTTTGTCAGTTTGTTGGCCGTTATTTATGTAAGTTATTTGTTAACAATTTTAAATTATTGGTATGATGCTATCCCACCATAGGTGTACAGTTGCTGATGACGACCGAAGTCGACCCTTATTTATGCCTAATATTTGAGGCGGTCTAAGATCGACACACAAACCTGGGTTACGAGCTGAGGTCGAGGTGTTTCTCTTGGGCAGCCTGAATGAAATGTATAGTCAATACCGTCCTGGGTAAGTAAAGTATTCCTTATTTAATCGTAGTTACTAACTTTGCCCCAATATTCCCAAATGGAATGGAATGTATTGTGGGCATTAAAAAAACGGTAATTTTAAAGTCTTCGTATTAGCTATAGCTACATTTCAATAGCATAGACTGGACTCATGTCATATGATTCGGCAGCAATTTTAAGTTCGGCCATTTTTTCGATTCATTATTTATATTATACTTCTTAGATTTGAGCTAAATAATTATACTTGGCTAATTTTCTGAAACATTGTGGAAGTTTTGAAAAGAGAAATTCACTAAACTCTAAACTAAATCTAAGATTTATATAATTTTGCGCTTTTAGTGAATAGAAATTCTGAAATTCTACCAAATCCCAAGCTAAAAAGTCAAAAAATAAGCCAAAAGATATATTTTTATCTTGCTTCCGAAGTAATATAATGGTTTGACGCAAAACCTTACTCCTGGACCTGGCTTCTGACAACCATTATTTTTGTGAGTTTTATTTTCGTGACGAATGGAAGGGAGCCCTAATTTTATGGACAGTCCGAACGGCTAAATAAACAACCATCGCTGAACGAAGTGAATTATTTGCTATATAATTAATACCTAGCAGTTTAACTGCTCTTCGGGAAGTGGTAGATTTTGTGGATGACCTTGACCTATAGCTTTTTTTTCTTTTCGGAGGCTGCTACTATCCGATGGAGCACTCTCAGACACAACTACTGGTCCATTGTACGGCTCTCAGTCTCAGATAGAGGCAACAAGCAATAAGCAACTAGCAACTGCCAATAAGCAATCAGCAACATCTTTCGTTTAAGCGATATTTAGTTGCTTTGATGTGGGACCTCTAATTTAATTCAAAGTAAAATAAAAGCGATTGCGTGTTTCCTATTGACAGTTGCTTATTGATTGTTGCCTTTCATTCTGTCGGGAAGGTGTGGGGGCAAGGACTTAGGCTTTTCCATTTCAAATCTTTACTTACCTACTGTTTATAATAATATAATTCAGGCTCCCGGACACAGCTAGTATGTTTCAGGCGGAAATACTTGCTATCTGTGAAGCCTCACTTCACCTATTCGATTCCTTTTATTCCGCCAGAAACGTCCCCTTGTTGGGAAAGGGGAAAGGTATAGTTTCACTGTCAAACGGCTGTATTTCATTATTGTCAATACAAATCTGTGTACTGCATTCGTCGCAGGCTTATGATAAAAGTTGTGTTTTTAAAGTGATTTAAGTAAAAAATAACGTATTTAATATAATACTGTATGCGATAGCTCTACCTATATTTTTGAACGCATAAGAGGAAGAACGAAATTTGCGGAATACGAGGCAGGTTAAGAGGAGGAGGAGAGGAGTTTTTAGGATTATTACTATTATTTTTTTATTTTTTTTAATAAAATTTAATATTGCATAAAATTATTACAAATTTTCGGCTTAATTTCGATATGTACATTTAAAACAAAAAATATCTCACAGCAGCAAGCAAGAAAACCTGTGTAAAATCCGCAATTATCTTGATGCGGGTGAGAAATGTCATATTGGTCGGAAAAAATTCGATTTGAACGTTTTCAACGATATAGATACAGCGAAACTTATTCACATTACCCAGACGGGGAACTGTTCACTTTACGGATTTGACGATACCGAAATATTTCTTTCCGTGAATAATTTCCCCCGCCCGGCGGATTCCAATTCCACGATACCTACGGATGATTTTTTTATGAACTTACGTAAACTTTTTTTTTGCAAAAAGATTAGTTAAGAAAAGATATAAAACCGAAAGTTGTAAGATCTAGAAAACATTTTTCTAACGACATTAGTGGACGGGATCATTGGCTGCAGCAACTGACCTTACTTATTTCGAAACACTGTTATGTGCTTAGACTTCTTGATATTTTTTGAATATTTTAGGGATTTTTTTTTCGCATTTTTGAAACTGATTTATCAGCGCTGTGCACTATTCACTTTTGGCAGTGTCTCATAATAAGCAACCATGTAACAAACCTTGTCGTATTTTCGAAGAATTTTTGCAGAAGCTGTATGACGAAAAGCCTATATTTCTCCTAGTTATTTGCACGTGCAAACGTGCGAGTTTTCGACTATAACGGTCTTAACTATTTAAGAATCAAAGGTATTGGAAGCCTTTTGCGATAGTACCATAGAAAGAGTAAAAAGGAAAAATACACTTGGTAGGTTTAACAATTAACTTTATATACTGGTCCTAGTTTATCGGTTCTATCTGACAGCCGATTCAATCTAACCCTACAAACCGTGAAAAGTTGATTCCGCGTCCTGGTACCCACAAACTTATAAAATGGGCCGCTTTGTGGGGTGGGCATAAGTCGCCTCAAAGGACAGGCGTGCCTAACCTCGGCAGTGTTTCAACTCAACATCGATCCCGCGGGCCAACCAATTGTGGTTGCAGAGCGAAGTAAGATAAAACTAAAATTGTCTATTTCCGCCATTCAAAGTACCTACAGAGTCAGTGTATTCAATTGATTTGACATTTCATCAGATAACCTTTATTTAACTTGTGTCAAACATAAATGAGACGTTTTCTCCAAAAGTGATCGACCATTTTGGTCACGTTCCAAAATATTGCAGTCGCTTCTTCTATGTAAAACTGCACCGTCCATGCGATGACAAACATTTTAACAAATCAACATCGCGACGCGAGTACAGCTCTTTTTTTTTTGCAATAATCATACAATGGTAGGCTGAATTCATCGAAAAACATCCATTCAGCGAGAGTATCCACATTAGCCGTTATCGGTCCTCCTTTGTGCAGTCGAAAAGGTCTCTTGGGACCCTGGCAGCCTCAATCTCAACATATGCGCATGGCATTCCATAATCATTTATTATTGCGCATATTAGCCATCAAGAGATCCGCGAGTCCGTGGTGTTATGATGAGTGATCGCCCAACTAGGGCCCCATTACTTTATTAAAGCGTGTTATTCTGCGGCCGCGCAAAACAAAAGACTCCAGCCAACCGACTTGTTTGGCTTGCGGGGGGGAAAACTGACATTGCATCGCGCATTGAATTTCTCGGCGCGCAAGAGATGAGATTACAAAGTTAAACGACGAGGTAAGTGTCGGCATGTTCCAAAACCTGGAAAAATCATCGAAGATGATGGCCAGAGAGCGTGTGTGCATGTGTGTGAGTGTGTGTTCAGGCAGAACCTCTAACACAAAGCAGGACAGGACCGATATAACGATCTTGTTATTAGCTCGGCAAATCTTCAATGGGGTGTACGAAAATTGACTTCCACATTTGCGTCTCCTCCCTGCTCCCGACTGTGGTGTAGTGTAGTGTGTATGCTGTGTGCGCGCATCCCTTGGGCTAATCGCCGCGTCAGATTGTGCGCTAACCTATAGAGGATAAAATAAATGGCACCTTTCAAAGTGTTCACAGATTGTTTGGTTGGATCTTCAACGCTTACCTGGCTTTATCTTCTTAGCGCTTTGTGTGTATGGATGGACGGACATTGGGCTCGCTCGATGAAATGTATACACACTCTGTTGGCGATGATAGTCATGTGGGGCATACCTCCATGTTGTGCATTGGGCCTCTCTTACTCGTATATATGGGAAGTTTTTAATCATATGAAACAATGTGGCCCTTCATTAACTACTGTTGGCCGGGTCGTGAATTGAAATTGCATTCGAATGATAGCTTCAGACGGTGCATAATTTGAATTTATCATTGATATCGCAGCATCACTGGTAGCACTGGTACATTGTCGGGCGGTGTTGGTTTATAACGTATCGCCTGTCTTTGCATATGTATTGTATGGTTCTGCGGTACACGGTACGATCGGATCTTACAAATTGTGTACATAGTCTTGAATTGATTATTTGCGCTGATTGTTAAGGAAATGGAATTTCGCAACTTTAACAAAGGCTTTAGTAACAGTGCGAGCGAAACAAAGGGTCTACGTGAGGTGCTCGGCAGATAATTGCAAGTTTATTCTGACGAGCATATTTTGTTGCATTTATTTGTTTGCCCTTTGAGCCCTGAAAAAATAGCAAGTTATGTATCTCCATTCTTGTAGTTTTTTTTTAAATTCCCACTTAACTGAATTTCCGTTTATGTATTAATTTAGGGTCTAAAAGAGATGGTATAATTTTGAGGTCCTGAGGTCCATCTGACACAAACTAGTAATTTTGTTCTCATCTTTCAACACGCAGGTGTTTGAAATCAATTTTTGTCATATATAACAGTCCTTCGTAAGAAAAGACTTTTGACTAAAATACAGTTCACTGAATCGGCGTTATGCAATTTAGCTGGGACGAGCTGCGTTGCCATGGGCTGATATGTGCTTTAGAGATACCGATGTCAATATGTGCGCAAAAGCCGTAACCGAAATGGTTTTACTCGGTATAGAACTTTATATTCCACATTGCATCAAAAAACTAGCTTCAAATAAACCCTGATGGTTTAACAAAGAATGCAAGCGAGTTACCGCAGCGAAAAACAAGTCTTTCCGTGAATGGCGGTCAAACCCTTCGGAGCAAAAAAGATCTGAATTTATAATTCTTCAAAATAGATGCAACCTAATTATTGAATCGGCGAAGATAACTTACAACGAAAGAGTCACTAATTGGATGTCCTAACGGCTCACGCGCATTCTGGTCCATGGGAAAGGCAATCAGTAATAACTTGAGTTGCTCTTCCTTTTCACCACTAGTAAAAGAAGACGGCACGCTAGCAACAACACCTAAAAAAAGCGGCAGATCTTTTCGCAATCATGTTTTCAGAGAATTCCACCCTAGATCCTGCACAACTAGAGTCACCAAATATCCCGATGGTGCAAACATCGATGTCATAAGTGAAATTTCGGCCTCGAATAATTCAACGCATCCTTAAAGAACTAGATTGCAATAAAGCAACTGGACCCGACGGAATCCCAGAACTTGCACCTGTACTATGTAAGATGTTTAGCATGTCGTACTCCCAGAAGTCGTTTCTTTCTTGCTGGAAGACCGCTCGCATTCAACCTATTCCAAAGAAACGGAGGAAATGTCTGCCACAAAACTATTGTCCAAAAGCGTTATTTTCAATGCTCTCAAAAGTAATGAATAAAATATCTAAAAGGCCATCGATTAATAAGCGACAGGCAATACGGATTTCGGAGCCGTCGTTCCACTGGAGACCTGTTAAACTACGTAACGCACTTATGGACTCAAGCGATTGAACAACACGGCGAATCCAGAGCAGTAGCCTTGGAAATATCAAAGGCATTTGACCGAGTCTAGCATAGAGCCCTATTAGGCAAGTTGGCGTCTTATGGATTACCACAACAACTCTGCGGATGGACGCAAAATTTTCTTCTGGGAAGATCGATCCAAGTTGTTGTAGATGGTGCGTATCATCTAATTCGTTTGCTATAAATGCAGGAGTGCCCCAAGGATATATTCTTTCTCCACATCAACGATTTGCTTGGATCGACAAATAATATATACAGCTTTGCTGATGGGCCTGTGAATGCGGCTACATCACACAGTCAGAGATGGGAAGAAATTAATTGTCTAAATGATGATCTGGACAAAATCTTGAAGTGTGGAAAATACAACTTGGTTGTATTTAATGCAAAAAGATTCAGCTCACAACATTTTCTAGGAAAAATGCATCAACAGTTCCTCAGGTCCAAATGGATGACAATCCAATCTCTCCCGAGGACTCAAGGAGTCACAGTGAATTCAGGAATCACATGGCAGGACCACATCTATATATATAAAAATCATGGTCAATTGTGTTTGTCGATAATGTTCTCTGTAATGCGTGAACCGATTTTGATTCTGGAAATTTTCCACAAAGGGGCGTGGCCCCGCCCATACAAAAAAAAATTAAAAATCTTATATTTCGAAAACCACCAAATTGATTGAGTTCAAATTTATGTAAAATCTTAAATATTTTACCAGAAGTATTCCTGTGAGGATTGGTTAAAATTGGACCTAGGGGCGTGGCACCGCCCATACAAAAAAAACATTAAAAATCTTATATTTCGAAAACCACCGAATCGATTGAGTTAAAATTTACGTACAATCTTAAATATTGGACCAGGAGTATTCCTGTGAAGATTGGTTAAAATTGGACCTAGGGGCGTGGCACCGCCCATAAAAAAAAAACATTAAAAATCTTATATTTCCAAAACCACCGAATCGATTGAGTTAACATTTACGTACAATCTTAGGTATTAGCCCAGGATTATTCCTGTGAACATTGGCCAAAATTGGACCTAGGGGCGTGGCACCGCCCATACAAAAAAAATATTAAAAATCTTATATTTCGAAAACCATCAAATTGAGTGAGTTCAAATTTACGTAAAATCTTAAATATTGGACCAGGAGTATTCCTGTGAAGATTGGTTAAAATTGGACCTAGGGGCGTGGCACTGCCTATAAAAAAACAACATTCAAAATGTAATATTTCGAAAACCACCGAATCGATTGTGTTTCTGTGAAGATTGGTCAAAAATAGATAAAGGGGTGAGGAGGCGTTATTCTTCGACTGTCATGGGAGCTACAGTTTCGCAAATTTTTAACATTGATGCGCATTATCCTGATAGACAAGAATATTATGTAGGCAATACGAATCCTAAAAAACCAAGTGTTGTGAATACAGCAGGGCATTACAATAGAAACTGTTTACCATTGATTTAAATGAATTTGAAATTAATTTTTATATTTTCATATTTTGCACTACGAAGTGTGCAGGGGGTTCGCTAGTATCCTATATCGCAAGATCGGCGCGCGTCCGCTAAGTTGAGCTACTTTTAGAGCAAAGATGTACTTTAGCCCCATGCAACTTCGATTACGATTTTTTATAGAACTGTCCAGTTTCATTTAACAATTAAAACGAATAGCTGCAGATGTTTGTATATATAGGTAACTACAAATCTCCGCGGCACTTGAATATCACCCCCCATTCGGTCAGTTTTCTATCGCCCACTGGTCCCAAACCAAGCATGGTAGAAACTTAAATTTTTTTTTTAAATAAAAGTTCATTTAATTGTTGTAATTTGACAAGAAGGAAGACTTTACACTAAGGCTTTAACCGCATACAAGTCTTAAGCACTTTGGGTACATCTGCGCAGCTACAAAAAAGTTATAGCTTCTTATGGTGGATTTACATTACCACGCCACGCAATTTTGCATGGCTTTAGAGAGAGAGAGTGCGATCTGTTTCCTACAGTCAAGGCTAATGATCTGTAAGAGTGAGACCACAAACCTCCATAAAAAAAGTTATGGCGGCCTAAATTCAACTGTTAGGCTTGTGGTCTCACTCTTACGCATCAGTAGCCTTGACTGTGGAAAATCGGATCTGTCTCTCTAAAGTCATGAAAAATTGCGTGGTGTGGTAATGTAAATCTACCATTAAACTCAAAATTGTGAAAATTTGTTGTTTATTTTTTTTACTTAAAATGCTTTTTTCTCAAAATGTTTACTTAAATAAATTTTTATTTTTTTTATGAAATTTTTATCCTTGAAATATTTTCTAAAAATTATATTAAGCAATTGTTTTACGTATATACGATCAATAGAAGTTGTAATAAAAGCCATTTTTTGTCAGACAAAAATGGTCTAAAAGAGAGTTGACATTTCTCTAAAATAAACTTTTTCTTTCATAAAAAAAATGCATGGGTGTTAGGTCAGGTGATCTCTGTGGCCAAGGGTTGGGGCCAAATCGACCAGTCCACCGTTAGTTAAGAGTACATATGTATGTCCCAAGCTCCCAAGTACTTACTGCATTCCGTTGTGGCATATGGTGTAGATGCGGTGCTCAGATCCCCTTCTTCACCGGCTTAAGAAAAGTTGTTGTTTAATCAAACTCAACAAGGTTCAAGGAACATGATACTTAGGCACAACGCCCTTATAGCTCCTCTTCATCTTTTACCTATATAAACCTTTACATTACAAACGTCACAGCATGTATGCCAATCAGACTCGGAGAGTCGGGGTGCTGGTCTTCATAAGACCCAACGGCCCACGGCATACCAATATTCTGCTTTCTCAGGCAAGAGAACTCGTACCATTAACACTCTTAGGCCTCAACTGGTTAAAATACTCCCAAAGTGCTGTTCACTAAAAATATTGAAGTACACTTTCCTACTATATTAAATTGGCAATACAGAGTACTAAATATAGGAACTTGAATTTAACAATATATCTACACATGTGCTTCAAAAATGGACTGTAGTGTATGTGCGGATGTACTTTCCGAGTCGCTTAACATCTCGAAATCATCCCTGATTCCACTTGACCTCCTAGTTGCGAAATCAGTTTATACATTTCGCAGTCCAAGCAAAAATATTCTCAGAATTATTTCTTTTGAACGCTAATCTCAAATAGGGTAGGCGCAAGTTATATATACAAACATAAGGAAACGATCCCAAACAAACAAAACGTTAAAAGATTTAACCAGAATAACAGCGATTAGGCATATGCCGAGAAAGAGACTCGCTATATCTTTGCGCCTGTCTGGCACTAGAGCTAGGACCAGACAGCGAACTCTAGGAAAGCTATTCTTCGACTCCATTGAGTAAGTCTCGATCAATACTAATGTATAGGTAATAAAACGTCCGTGTACTACTCTTCTCTTTTACAAATAAGCTGTATATCTAGTAACAATACGGCACCTGTGCTATTTGGGGTTCTCAAAGCTACCATAATACAGATTTACAAAGTTGCTTGTTGGTGTTACAACTATACATAAGTTAAAAAAAGGGTTCTTGGCAATTGGTCCTTGCACTGGTTGCGAAATCGATGGCCTCCAACAAAGGGCTTTGAATTTTCCGTATACCTTTCTTAGCTTCTACTCTCCCTAAAACAGGTACACGCAGTACTAATGCCGCATAATCGCACTTCCATTTATGCGATTGTTCAATCGGTAAATGCGCTCTTATGAGCATCAACATTAACTTTCATAACGCTAAGCCTAATTAAGGTCGAAAAACCCACACACCGTGAGAGCGACCCCGCACAACAGGTGAAAAACAAATTAAAATTATTCCCCTGTTTTCGTTTTTGTTTCTTTGTTTCGCTTCAGTGTATTTGATTGATTCAACACCTTATAGTGCTTAATCCCTTGCCGAAACCATTCAAAGTGCAATCCAACTCTCGAATAGATTTCCTTGCCAAATGGCGAATACGCATGACCCGTCTTAATGGATTCCCTATCCCGAATTGACATGTGAAAGGAGCCGCTTTCTAAGACGTCCTGCAGTGATAATTTGTACCCAACAGCTCGGTGATCACACCTTTTGCACCCCTGAATGGGATGCACCCATGACGCGCAGGAGGTCACCTCTCTCGCATGTACAAGTGGCTATTTCGGCGTTTTGTTGAACATGTTTTTTTGTTTTGTGTTGCCTGTTTTTTTTTTCTTCATGTCCACATCCATTCGTTTGTTATTCGAAATCGAATAAGAAGACGAAGAACCCCCAACCATAACACCAGAGAGAGAACCTCAAATTTCACATCATTTATCTTATTTGGATTTGTGTATTGTTTCGTCTTAGCCGAAGCCCGAATCGAAGCAGCATCCCTACATGCGGATCATTAATTAATTGTATTTGTTTAAAAGTAGTTAGCTGGGCTAATTTACTAGCAAGCGGCTGATTTCAAAGGCCAGCCCGATTCGTTATTGTTAGCCCATTGGAGAACCGCGTAGATTCATAATTATAAAACTTGCGAGTATATGCCGGAATGAGAAATGACTTGGCACACAATATGACGAGCTTTGACTAGGAGGAGACGCGATTAACCGAAGCCGACCACGGGATGATGAGATGGAGTCATTCATCATAAGTTATGGTATAGTTAGACAAATCGTTGAGACCGATGAGCCACATTTGATCAAGTCTATATTTCATCCGGCTAGCCCAAGGGTATTATCCACTTCGAGTGTGAGAACTGACTTTGTAATCAAACGGAAATCGTTCGGGGGAAATGTTTATTCGATGATATGGGGGACAGCGGAATTTGGCCTAACAAATTTGGGGGAAGGGATCAGGTGGATCTTTCATTATGGTAATTATTTGGTTTTTATTGGGCCACCTGCTGATGAGCGGGACGAAACTGAATTGGTTGTAAAGATAACTCGAAACGAGGTTGGTTCGTAAAATGGGTTGGATTTTATGGCATCTCAAACAAGTGGTCTAAATTGGGAAGATACTAAAAAGGGGGGTGCATATTAAGAGGTTGTTTTTGTGCGCGTGCTCTGAGTCACAGTTATAAAAATGGTGACAGATTTTAGTGCTGCACAAGATCATTTATGTGTAGGGATATAACTCAGCGGGTCGGAGCCGTTTTGACACACTAAAGTGGGAAACAAGTTATTGTCAATTTCATTGGAATTAGTATATAGGTACTGGGTGTGACATGAAATCGCAACAATACAGCATTTAGAGAGGTTTACGAGTTATTTACCAATGACATATGAAATGATCTGAAATAGATACCATCAAGTTTCACTGAAACTCAGAGCTCGATATTTAAAAGCTCGATATTCCCGTCTATTCGAAAACGTTCATTCCAACACGTCCATCGTATCGGAATTAAAAAACCACCCTTTATTCGACGGAACCGTCGGGGTGACACTTACAAGATATCAAATTTCGACTCTCCACTTTAGCCTACCTTTAACACTTTCATAGACTGCCGACAGCCGACTATCTCACAAGTTCAAATAGCTCTCCGTTTGGAATTTGGACAGTTATCGTCAGGCTATCTTTGAACCGAAAGACGCTCTTTGTTGCAGCGAATAATTATTCAGACCAGATTACTAGAACCCATCATCATCATCATTTTCAATGGTCCGCTTGTCCATTAAGTGGGTCGCGGGTGTAGGTTGCTCAAGTGGACCCTCCATAGCTCTCGATCCTCCGCCATCGACTCTAAATCATCAAGGGCAATCCCCATACGGGTAGAGGAGAGATTATGAATTTGATCTAACCATCTCATCCTGGGTCTACCTAGGGGACGCCTGCCCGATGGTAGGGATTCCATAGCACGTCGTGGAATCCTGGTCGGGGACATGCGTTTAACATGACCAAACCACCGAAGCACGGATCGCTCCGTCCGGAGAAGTAGCTGCTCGACATTGAGTTCCTCACGTATTCTGGTATTTCTGATGCGATCTCTACGGGTCACACCAGCAATACTACGGAGAAATCTCATTTCGGCAGCTTGTATTCGCGATCTTATTCTTTCGGTCATTACCCAAACCTCATGACCATAGGTAAGAGTTGGAACAAACACCGAATTAAAGACTGACAACTTAGCTTTGACACCAAGTTCAGTCCTCCTGATAACAGAATGACCAAGCTGTCTCAAAATCGATCCAGCCTGACCAATCCTACAGGAAAACTCGGCATTGCTCCTTCCATCACTCGTGAATAAGACCCCGAGATACTTAAACTTCTCCACCTGTTTCAATGGGACTCCACTAACATGCAGAGTGCATTGAACAGGCGTTCGGGAGACGACCATCACTTCAGATTTGTTCACATTTACTTTCATCTCAGCTTCAATACAAACGGCTACAAACCGATCGAGTGCGCGCTGAAGTTCAGTCTGAGAGGACCCAAGGATGACCAAGTCATCAGCGAAGAGCAAATGACTTATCCTCAGATCTCCCAATTCGAAACGTTCTTCGCCAAGACTGCGCTGTAACATCCAGTCCATATAAGTAATGAAAAGGAGAGGCGACAAGACGCACCCCTGGCGAAGTCCAACGCCCACGGTGAAAGGTATTGATTTAACGCCGTTTACCCGAACACAGCTTTTACAGTTTGTGTAAAGAGATTGAATGGCTCTCAAGAGAGAACCATCAATTCCATACTGCTGTAATACACTCCAGAGTTTCCCTCGAGGGACTCGGTCATATGCTTTCTCCAAATCTACGAAGCAAGCGTAAACAGGTGTAGCATACTCCCAAGCCTTCTCAAGTACCATTCTGAGAGTGAATAACTGGTCGGTTGTGCTTCTGCCGGGACGAAAGCCGCACTGCTCATCTCCTAATCGTGCCTCGACCACAGCTCTGCAACGCGTTTCCAGCACCTTGGCAAAGACTTTTCCGGGGAGACTTAAAAGTGATATACCCCTGTAATTGGAGCAATCCCTCTTATCCCCTTTCTTGAAAAGGGGCACAATCACCCCAATCTGCCAATCGCTGGGCGTTTCGCCGCATTCCCAGGCCACTTTAATGACACGAGAGAGCCATTTGACTCCCTCTTCACCTAAGGCCTTTAGCATTTCTGGCCGGATTTCATCCACTCCGGCAGATTTGCCAGCTTTTAGCGATTTGATCGCAAAAGTGACTTCCTCTACCGTGGGACTATTTTCCGCCCTGCTTAAGGCGATAGATGTGTCATCCTCAATGCCCTGGATTGGATTGAGCAATTCGGAAAAGTGCTCGCTCCATCTGCGCAAGATGTCCTCCTCATTAGAAAGAAGTGTACCATCTTTGGATTTGACTCCTTCGATAATGTTCCACTTCCTTCCTCTAAGACGGCGGATGGTCTGCCAGAACACCTTGCTTGCAGATCTGTGATCGCGGTCCAATTTTTCGCCGAACTCCTTCCAAGAATGTTCTTTGGCTGCTTTAACAGCCAATTTGCAAGTTCTTCGCGCCTCAATGTACCGGTTTCGAGAAGGAGAGTCCCCCAAGTGAATCCACACCTTGAAAGCCTTCTTCTTCTCTCTAATGGCTTCTTGAACTCCGGGCGTTTTAAACCACGCAGTTCTTTTCTCACCACCAGCCGCCACACCGAGCCGCTTCACTCCGCAAACATGTCCTGCATGTTTCTGCTGAAGACTTCGACGGTACCATGTGTATTTATGGATATCTTTGTGTGGAAAGAAAGTGTTCATAATGGACATTCCATTTGAACAACAAAAGTCCAACAACCTCTCTCCGTTCGCGTTCTGATCGGGGTCACCGTGTTTCCCAATCGCGCTGCCCCATGTCGAGAAATCCGCACCCACGTGAGCATTGAAATCACCCATCAGGATATAAGAATCCATATCTGCAACCTTTTCAAGGGCTGCATCAACTTCATCTAAGAAAGCTGCGTACCCCGACTCCAGATTCGGTGCATACACCTGCACTAGAGCCAGAGTTGATCTTTCAAGCTTAAGCTTTAAGATCGCAACTCTCCCTCCTAACGGAATCCACTCCAATACTCTGCCTGACAGCCTGGGACTTGTGAGTATCCCCACTCCCGCCTGAGCAGACATTGAAGGTGCTACTCCCGACATGAAGAGTTTCCACCCATCTGCAAGGTCCACAGTTCTAGAACCCCTTTGCTTTGTTGAGGAAACACCAACTATATCTAGTCGATATTTTACAGCCTCCCCAACAAGCTCCAGGTCTTTTCCCGTGAGCGAAGAGATGTTCCACGTGCCTATCCTAAGTCGATGCCGTTGTCGAGTTGTCGAAAGTCCACTTATGCCCCTATTGGTGCATAGCGCATCCACCCTCTGACCCCCATAATGGTTTGCGAGACCATTGCTAGGAAGCTCGTAGCCGTTTCGGGTTAAACCCGGCTAGAACCCTTACCCTTAAATTAATTACAAATGTAATGAGTAATGACAAAGTTAATGTACCTTCCTGCGGAGGGTATAAAAACATCCAAATGTTTGGGAAGAAGTATCCTTTATAAACCTCACCTATTTATTACTAAAGTATTGCTCCAAATGGAGCCACAAAATAAAAGGTGTCCTAAATTCATGCAAAATTTGAATTTTGCGCCATTTAAAAAAGATAATAATGTTACAGCTGACAGTTCGTGTTCGGGGTTAGTAAAAATGTAGCGATATACAAAAAAACAACGCATTTCCAGTGTTGAGCAATATTTTAAAAATAATGAAGGTTTGTTAGCTACAGTCCGCAATTTTTTAAAAAATATGGCCGTCCGTCATAGTGATTTAAAACCGTCAACTGTACAGAGAATAATTAAAAATAATTCGCGATGACTGGATCTATTAGATATCTTAAATACTCAGGGTGTCCTGTCACAAGTCGTTCAACAGAAAACATCGAAGCAGTTCGCGAGAGTATTGCTGGAAAGTCCAGGAACGTAAATTCGACACCATAGTTAAGAATTGGGCATTTCGAGAAGCTCTCTATAGCGAATTCTCACGAAAGACATTGAAACTTCTTGCTTACAAAGTTCAATTGACGAAGAGAGTTAGTTGAATAGATTTTGAAAGTTGGAACAACAAAAATTGGATGCTGATTTTTCGGACAGAATCATCTTCATTGATGAAGCTCATTTTCATCATGATGGCTTCGTTAATCGTTAAAACTGTCGCATTTGGGGTTCAGAAAGAGAAAACCCACGAGTAATTGTTGAGAAACAAATGCATCCATAACGCGTGACTGTTTGCTGCGGATATTGGGCTGGAGGCATTATCGGACCATTCTTCTTCGAAAATGCTGCTGGTCAGGCAGTAACAATTAGGCCCGAAACACACATGCGATTTCAATCGCGCGACTGTTTAGTCGCAAAAAATGAAACACACACATTTCAATATGAATGCGCGCACATAAAATCCAAAATTATGTGCGCGCATTCACATTGACATGCGTGTGTTTCATTTTTTGCGACTAAAGAGTCGCGCGATTAAAATCGCATGTGTGTTTCGGGCCTTAATGGCCCAACTAACATTTCAGCTTCGATAAGCTTCAATAGAGGATTACTTTTAGTTTCCAAAAGAATCCTATAAAACTTCGGTAAGGTCCGAAAGGCGAACACTTATCGAAAGCATTTTATCTATAAAGCCTCTAAAACGATTTCAATTAGGACTCTAATAGCTCAATAATCGAAGCTTTACCGAAACTGCGAATTTGTAAAAAAAAGATGTTTCATTTCCATTCATTTTATTTATTTTTTCATTTATTTGGTAATTATAGTAAAGTAGTATTAACTAACTATGAATGAATGTGGTTGTTGTTATTCTGTATTGTTCTATTTATTCTCTCTCTTTGAGATTCTTTTAGGCCTAGAATGAAACATGAAAAGACGTAACAAATTTATAGAACGAAAGAAAAAAACCCGAACTACCGCGGGATTCGAACCCAGGGGTCTAATCGCGTAAGGCTAAAACGATCGAACGATGTCGTCTCGACGATACTTCTACTTCGTGTAACAACTAAAAACCGATGATCGTCAAAACGATTGGACGACCATCGCTTTTTACTGCTTCATGTAAACAAATCAACTGTCAAATAGCGTCGTCGAAACGATTCGATTGAACGATAGCTATTTTGCAATCGTTTCATCGCTTTTGGTGTATTTTGTTTCTGTTTAGGTTTTTTAAAAGCAAACTAAATATTTAAGGAATAATTTTCCAATATAAAGCCTTTTTAATTTTCACAAATAGGACACTGCATTAGCATTTTTTGTATCTATTCCCTTCATATTTGTTAAACGGCATGACAGTTCACATCCTAGTTGTGTTCTTCTTGGAGGCTGTATCATAGAATTGCATTCACAGCATTCACAGATACTCTTCTTCTTCTTTTTCTTCTTTTACAAACCTTATCAATATAATTTCTTGGTCACCAATGCTTATTTTCAAACGCATACATACTTTTCCACATAAAAAGGAACAAAACAAAAAAAATAATATACGAATTTTATTAGTTTTCAGTTGTCACAGTTTGTTTACAGTCCTACTCAAACTGTTCAAAATGAAAACGATGAACGATTCGATTGAACGACGAGACTGCGATGTTATAAGAAGCAAACTAAAAACGAGGTCGTTTTATTCAATCGTCTCAACGACGATAGTCTGATAAATTACGCGATTAGAGCCCAGACTTCTAAGTTTTAGAAGTATCTTACTCATCATAAGCGCTACCTCTGTAATATGCATTTTAAAAACTTAAAACTTAACTAGTTCAAACTTTTCTCTATTATCAAAACAAGCTTTGTTAAGAGTTCCATTCGCATTACATATTTACCTTCGGAAGCATTACATATTTATCTTCGTTCCTTTAACCAAACTGAAGAAATGTTTGCCTACGATGTTTTATTCTTCCTCCCATCATATCTATAAAGCTTCGCTAGTAAAATAATGCAAGCCACAAAGAAGTCTTCCGTAAAGTTTCGATTAATGACTCTTGGAAGTTTTATACAAGTTTACTTATAGAAGCTTGTGTAATAATATTTAATCGAAGCTTTATAGAAACTGTAAGTTCCTCTTCTTTCGATAACTACAATAAACGAAGCTATGAATTTAATTGCTCTTTAAAGCTTCATCTTATTTTTCTAAAAGGCCTTAATGAAGTTGTTATAGAAGTCAAGACTTCGGTAAAGAGTTTGCTTCTGCTAGAAGCTTTACAGAAGCTCTAAAGAAGCCTTGACCTGTCGGATCTGAAACATTTGTGCCTTAAGGAAGTTGAAATGTTAGTTGGGGGTGTTTGTTATCGTGGCATGATAACCCAGTTTTTAGGTCCTAAATTACAAGATATGGATGTGACCAACATGTGGTTTCAATAAGACGGTGCCACGTGCCATACAGCCAGAGAAACAATTCAATTGCTGCATGAGTCATTTCCTAATCTTATAATCGGCCGTTTTTGCGATTTAAAGCAATTGGACTTTTTTCTTTGGGGTTTTTGAAGACAAAGGTCTATGCAAACAAGCCGACTACCACCAACGTTAAGAAAGAGGCAATTGGGAGGTGTATTAATGAAATTCAGCTACATTTATGCAAAACGGTCATAGAAAATCTGTATAGGTACTCTATGAATCAATAAAAAATGTAAGCTTTTTAATTAAAAATCTGTATTTTCGTGAATTATGGGACACCCTTTATATGCATTCACTCTATACAAGAGCAGTAATTATAACGATAAATCCGCATCGCAGTATTGTTACTATAGATCTGATCAGAAGCTCCATAACCTTGGAAAGAGTAGTTAGGAGGGCAAAAATAAGAACTTTGAATATCTTTATCCGCCTTCACCAACAGATATAGAGTTTTATTACTGATTCCTGACAAGGTTTCCTATAGCTATACACGATGGCCTTTAAAACAAAATAAAAAAAACAAAAAAACAGCAGTTTGGCTAGCACAATTCTGCGCTTGATTTCTGATCTTATTTTCAGAATAAGCCGAAGTAGAGCTAGTCTGATTTGTCGATATCGTGTGCCCCTACCCTATCGGGTTTGCCCTTATTCACGAACGACTAAACCCATTTCCGTCGATTCTGTCACAGTAGTGGGGTCGGCTTTCATGTGGATCGGGTAAATAATTTGAGGCTTCTTTCATCAGGGATACTTACTTCCGACCTTGAAGATGAGTTGGTGTAAGCTTTCCACCAAGTCATCCCTCGCTGCTTTAAATATTTCATTCTTCAATCCCGTCTGGTCCAGCACTTCAGCATCCATATATAGAACTTTAGTTTTTACATTGCTTTCCTTACTTCATTTTGATCAGGTGGATTTAATTACATATTGGTTTTTATAGTCCATATTGAGTATTTCGTTCTTTTGCGCATCTAAAGAGTCGTTCTTCTTTAATGCTTGCCGGTATTCTTCATCAGAGAGTGTTTACTTGGGTTGGTTTGGTAAAACCCAGGTTTAGTGCCAAGTTGTGTATAGAGCTAATACTTTAGACCCAGAGCCCTTTTAAGAAACCTTAACTAATATTTTAAAGTTTTTCATTTTATGAATTTAACTTGTCCCGCCGGAAGGGATACGGTTGTCTGTCACATACCTAAACACATACAAATTGTAATTTACAAAAACTGAAACCAGTCAAAGTATCAAAAATTGCGGTCTCAATTCTCAAACCCAATCTATGACAAGAATATTTTTTTCCCGCCAGCCCTCACGAAACGGATCAGCTCGAAAGTAGTAGCCGTCAAATAACACATAAAGCATAACCAGCTCCATAGTTCTCCGCGCACATTACGGTCGACCACAGAATTCACCGCCGATTTTATATTCGTACCTCAAACATAAATCCAAAATCAGAAGCCTAAACTTTGTCATAAAAAGCCTGAGCCAATTCGGTGAACACTACTTGCATGGCATTTCATTGAATCGGTCTAACTCTAACTGAAGTCACTGCGGCCGTATATGCACGTCAAGCAATTACCCGTGAGGAAGTTTTATGTTCTCTTGCAGCTCGCTGGTGGTGCTAGTTGAATCCTTGCTGATGTCGATCATCAATGTCTTCTACTTCCTAAAGTGTATGCAAGAGTTGAGAGAGATTATACGTTTTTTTACGATCTCGCCACACACATATGCACTCACTTACACTTCAATAACATACGATGATTTATGCTTTGTGTATATTACTGTCGAGATGAAACCTTTTGCGAATGCGGTCAGGCCAGGCGATGGCCAAAAGGCATCTGACGACGTAGAGACCATCTCGAATAGGGAAACATGTGAAAAGGCTGCGTGAAAAGTCGCTCCAGACATTGTGGCTCCATGAGAATCAGATCGCTGGAAGCTTATATGACCAAAATGAGTTTTGGTCTGTGGTTGCCTGCCTGCCGACGACCGACGACGGGTGCGTCGGGGTGAGATGTACTCTTGTGGTGGCTGTGATGGTCCGAAATCGATTTTAAGGAGGAGGTACTCCCTTTTCTTCTTCTTTTGTTTTACACGTTTCGAGTTTGTTAAGTGCTGCGGTGTGCTTTTGATTGGTTTAGTCATCGAATTGGATTTCATATGGCCAAGTGTAATTATTTGCGTTGTTGGTGATTAATCAACAGAGTGAGCTCATGAGAGGTAGCCGTGGAAGATTGGTCATGATGTAGTCCTTGTTTTGCAAAAGGCGTTTGATCATTTCAAGCCGAAAAGTATGCACAGAATGTAATATGAGAAACTTTTGACGGAAGAAACAGCAGCGTGTCTAAAATTTGTAGATATAGTTAAGGATTGCCACCAAGAGTTCGCTTTAAGTCTTGAAGGTTCCCCAAAAAACAAAAGAGTGGTAGTGCGAACTGCAGTTTTAAAATCTTCATATGTTAATTCTGTCTGAATCCGATGGGAATAATGTTTACCATGGTCCAGAGCAATTAAATCAGCGCGTATGTCCACAGATTTTCTTCAGAAGGCGATGTGGATGTTCAACCCTTACCGGGAAGCTAGAGGTGTTCGAAAAATTTACCGACTACAGAAGAGCCACAAAATCAAAAATGCTGCTAATTCTCATATTCTCATATTTATATTCTCGAAGGTGCCGAATCCAACTTTACCCATGTGTTCATGTGAACAGCACCTAAATTTACTCGTTACTTAAAATCGATAACTTGAATGTAACATAAAGTTTACTGTAAGAGGTCGCCACTTGTTAGTAGTCAAAGTAAATGTATTTCCTTTTTTCCTACTAACCCAAAATCAATCTCTTCTTAATCTAACCCTCCACGAGGTAAGACTATACACTCTGTAATAAAATACGAAACTTCAACCGTCTTCTTTTTTTACATTGCATCCTCCACGAGGAAAAATCTCCATCCCAGCGCCTATCATAGGGTCTACCACAAGGCACCCGCACATTTTGGTCCAATCGAACCGAATATTCTCAATAAAGTCATCGACGAATTAATCAATTCGCATTGGAAATATTGGTTAATTTACGTTTTTAACAAATTCGAGATCGTGAATCTGACTATTCACACAATTCATCAATTCATCAAATACATCCAACATCCATCCATCTTATCGCATCGCGCATATTATCAACTTGCGCCTAATTCAATCAAAACGATCAACGATCAGCGATCAGCGAACAGCGTACAGGGATCTTCATATTTACCCCGCAAAATCACCAGCACCCATCCACATCCAAAAATAGAGAGTCAATTGCACAATTTTAATTGTCTCATCATATCCGTCCGAACTCTCCGGCAACTGCAATTCAGCGATCAAACCACTATCATCAAGCCGTATTATCGACTTGCTCTCAGTATAAGAGAAGACAACGACAACCGTTCGTCCTTCAACAGCAGCACAGCAGACGCACACACTTCAGCCTCCAGTCTGTTCATCGCCGCGACACTCAACCCATCGACTTATCTCTGGCCTACGAAATTGCCGAAAAAATCATACAAAGTGCTACTTATCATAATTGTGCCTAATAGAAAGCTCAGCATTATCAAGTAAAACAGGTACGTGAAACAAAATTTAATAAGTGCAAAGTAGTTTTTTCCTAAAATATATAAAAAAGTATATATGAATCGCTTGATTCACGTGTAAAATTCGTGTATGAACGCTACATAGCAAAAACGGTATTTTTCACTTATTTTTTCCTATTTCTATCTAACGTTGCTAAGATAATTTTTTTATAAAGTTTAAAGCAAAAAACAGTGAATTACTGAAACGCGAGGGTTTGTCTGTAGTTCGATAATTGGAGTGAGATTTTCTTATCGATAGTTCACCTTTGCATTTTACATAAATCACATTTGTGTAATTGTTTATCATCATGATTGGGCTAGATGATTTTGTGCTTGCTACCGATCAATTAACTGAAGTTCGTAAGAGTTATAACGAAGTCCCAATAGTTGATCAAACTGTGCAATCTTTAGAGGGTTATAAAACTCAATTAAAGGATCTGTGGTCAGAAATCGGGAAATCGTACTCATTTTGTTTACAATCCGAAGTTTCTGCTTCTAAAGAAGATATACAAGCTATTAAGGGTAAATATCAGTCAATATCGTCTATTTATATCACATGCTTAAGTGATATAATAGATTCAATTCGGAGATTAAAATTAATAAATTCCGATTCGGAAAATGTAATAGGGAATTCTCCCCCCAAAGATAAAGTGCTGACAAGTGTCCGAGAGCAATCTCTTGATTCATCAGTGTGTGTAAAAGTTCCTCCGTGCGACACGGACATATTTTACGGTGATTACTTGTCTTGGCCTTCTTTCCGAGATTTATTTACGGCTATCTACATAAATCACCCGAAGTTATGTGCCGTCCAAAAACTATTTCATCTACGTTCGAAAACCAAAGGTGAAGCTCATAACATCGTTTGTAAATTTTCCCTAACAGCAGACAATTTCGATCTTGCTTGGAATGCTCTATCCGAGCAGTACGAGAACAAGCGTATTTTGGTAAACAACCAACTAAAAACGCTTTTTAATCTTTCTATCATCACCGTTGATTCTGGCAAAAGTATTAAGAGGCTTCAAAGTGAAATCAATGATTGTCTCTCAATATTAAAAGCCTATAAAATTGATACCAAATCATGGGATCCAATTCTGGTTTATTTATGCTCTAATCGCCTTCCCGAAAAGACACTATCCATCTGGGAACAGTCAATTCAAAAGCCACGCGACCTCCCAGATTGGTCAGAAATGGATTCATTTCTAACCAAACAATATCAAATCCTAGAATCTGTATCAGATATTTGAGATTCAAATTCTAAAGCCAATAAACCACGGCAAACTCAACAGCATCGCGCCTTTCACACAAAAACCAATAGTTTCAGCTGCCGTTTATGCAAAGCATCGCATCCACTTCGACTCTGTCCGAAGTTTTTGCAACTCACTATTCCCGACAGGATTGCTAAGATTTCAATGTTTAACTATTGTGGAAATTGCCTTTCATCGAAACACCTAGCGAATGACTGCCAAAGCCAGTTTACTTGTAAGCTGTGTCGTCAACGACATCACACACTCTTGCATAATCCCAGTCAAGTACAAATGAATCAAGAATCAAGTTCTAATTCAAGTACCTCACATTCCATTCCTAGTTGTTCACAACAGATTTCTACACAAAATATCTCGCAAAATATACAGTCCACCAGCCCTACACCAAATCTACAAGTCCATTCCTTTTTTTCCAAAAATAGTGAACGTGTAATTCTTGCAACCGCATTAATCGAAATCTTTCATCTTGGTAACAAATTTACTTTACGTGCTCTTCTTGATCCTGGATCGGAGGCCAGTTTTATCTCCGAAGATGCACAGCGAAGATTACGTCTTCCTGTAAAGCCAATTCAGGCCAACATTTCAGGTATGAGCACCGTCGTTACTACCACATCATCGAAATTATGTACTTTACTTTTGGCTTCGAAACACATGGAATCGTTCACCGCAGTCGTTAATGCTATTGTGCTAAAACGTCTTACAGGCAATCTACCATCTTTCAGTATTAGTTGCGATGAACTATCAGGGCGTGCTGATTTCGAATTAGCAGATCCATTCTTTTACCAAAGTGGCAACATCGATTTTATTATCGGAGCAGATTTATATCCATCTATAATTCTCGATGGTGTGAAAACAAACGTTTTTGGTTCACTAATTGCACAAAACACAGTGTTTGGGTGGATCTTATCTGGTCCATTGCACCAAGGCAATGTTAAAAGCTTCAATACAATCCTTTCATATTTCTCTGAGATCTCTTTAGATAAACAGGTTTCTAAGTTTTGGGAACTTGAAGAGCTCCCAGAGCACAAATCTATTACCGTCGAGGACGAGTACTGCGAAAACCTCTATTCTGAGACCACCTCTCGTGATATTAATGGTCGCTATATTGTTAGGCTTCCGTTTAAAGATCCTACTCCAAGGTTAGGTGATTCGAGAGCGATAGCTTTTCAGCAATTTTCGCGCAACGAAAGGACGTTATCGAAAAACATCGATTTGTATTCGAAATACAACGATGTGCTCGAAGAATACCTTACCCTCGGACACATGAAGGCTGTTCAAGCTACTAACATTTCCGAAAAGCAGGGAAACTCGATTTATTACTTGCCTCATCACGCGGTAGTAAAACCAGAAAGCCTTACCACTAAACTTAGAGTGGTGTTTAACGCTTCAAGCTCTTCTAGTAACGGTGTGAGTCTTAACGATATTCTTCACGTTGGTCCAGTACTACAATCTGATCTAATGAATCTCATATTGCGGTGGCGCTTCTATCGATACGTATTTAGTGCCGATGTCGAAAAAATGTATCGACAGATTTGGGTTCATCCTGAGCATACATCCTACCAACGAATACTTTTCCGAAAGTCAGTTTCAGATGAATGTGAAGAATTTGAATTGCAGACAGTCACCTTTGGTGTGAACTGCGCACCTTACCTGGCAATTCGCACTCTTAAACAACTTTCTACTGACATCGAATCTGAACTCCCAGTAGCTTCTGCTATTCTGAAAAATGATTTTTACGTCGACGACGTTTTGTCTGGTGCTCATGACATCGAATCCTGTTTACACGCGCAAAAGGAGCTCACATCTGCTCTAGACTCCGCAGGCTTTGCGTTGAGGAAGTGGACATCAAATAGTGTTGATTTCATAAAAACTCTTCCCCAACCATTTCTCTATAACGAAGATTTTCTGAGATTTGAAGATAAAAGTCTAACAAAGGCTTTGGGTATTTCATGGAATGCAAAGCTGGACTCGTTTCAATTCTTTTCGCAAAAATTTGATAGCAATACTCCAGTGACTAAGCGCGGAGTATTGTCAGTTGTTTCGCGGATTTTCGATCCAGCGGGATGGTTAGCTCCAGTAGTTATAACTGCTAAGCTAATTTTGCAGCAAATCTGGCGGGATGGGACGTGTTGGGACATGCCGCTTATGCCTCTCACGTGTCAACGATGGACAAGGTTTTTTGCTGCCCTACCTAAAATTGAACTCATTCAAGTTCTTCGGTGGGTTGAATATACCCCTCATAGCTCGGTCCAGGTTCATGGATTTTGCGACGCTTCCGAGCAGGCTTATTCGGCAGCCTTATATGTGCGTATCCGGCAAGGTCCAGATACCTGGTCCTCATTTTTATTATGCGCCAAGAGCAAGGTCGCTCCGGTGAAGCAAATTCCATTGCCTCGACTCGAGCTGTGTGGTGCGGTTCTTTTAGCCAGCCTGGTGTGTCATATCCTACCACATCTTAAATTGGGAAAGTACGAGCTATTTCTATGGACAGATAGCACAATTGTCTTATCATGGCTCAGCAAACCTCCATGCACATGGAAAACATTTGTTGCTAATCGTGTGTCCAAAATTCAAACACTTCTTCCAAATTCCCAATGGCGTCATGTACGTTCGGCCGATAATCCTGCTGACTTGGCTACCCGAGGTGTACTTCCACTTGACCTTCGATATAACCACTTATGGTGGAATGGACCTAAATGGTTACAGCAATCAGAATTTTCGTGGCCACAATCTCTATATCAGGTGCCGCGAGAGATAGAGCAAAGACCTATTAAATCCAATTTGACTATGCTCGTCCCTGATATTGAAAGCATAATTAAGAGGTTTTCATCTTGGTCAAAAATGCTTCATGTGATGTGCTATGTTTTACGTTTCTTCCGGAGAACGCACTCTCGGCATAAAAACGTTTTTTCCCATAAGTCAAAATCACTGTCGCAAGTCGAAATCAGTAGTACAAAAACCTTTATTATTGCGAGTACTCAACGTCTTCATTACTCGAGTGAATACGCACTCTTGAGCCAAGGAGAGCCTGTATCGAAGAAGAGTTCTCTCCTTAACCTCAACCCAATGATAGACTCTAATGGTTTAATACGTTCAAATGGAAGACTAGCTTCTTCAACGCTTTCTTATAACGAAAAATTTCCTATTATATTACCATACAACTCTTATATCGCTCCACTTCTGGTACAATTTTATCATTTATTATCACTCCACGGTGGTAATCAATTGGTTATACGTTTGGTTCGCTGTGAGTTTTGGATCCCGCGAATCAAAACGCTAGTCAAAAAATACATTCGCTTATGCAAAATCTGCACCATTCACAAAAGGCAACTAAGGACTCAAATAATGGGGGCCTTGCCGATAGAAAGGACTGTCATTTCTCTACCATTCGCGCATACAGGGCTCGACTTTGCAGGACCCTTTGCAATTACCAACTTCGCTGGAAGAGGCTGCAGAGTATCTAAGGGATATGTTTGTGTCTTTGTGTGTTTTGGTACTAAGGCTATACACCTTGAACCAACTAGTGATCTAACCACTGAATGTTTTATTGCTGCCTTAAATCGATTTATTTCAAGACGTGGGTTGCCGACAACCATTTATTCTGATAATGGTACCAATCTGGTTGGGGCAAGTAAAATCATTGCCAACGAATTCAAAGTTTTTCTTAAGCAACTTTCCGCTGATGCTGCAGAAATCTATAAAGATCGTAACTTGCAGTGGAAATTTATTCCCCCCGGGGCACCGCATATGGGTGGGCTCTGGGAAGCTGCAGTTAAGAGTTTTAAGGTCCATTTCCGCAAATGTGTGGGTGACCAAAAATTTACTTTCGAGGAATTCACGACACTTTTGGCAAAGATTGAAGCTTGCTTGAACTCCAGACCGATTTCTCCGATTTCTGAAAACATAAATGATCCATTACCATTGACACCAGGGCATTTCCTTCGTGGGGGTCCTCTTTTATCTACTCCGGAATCCGATATTTCTGAAAAATCCCTTAGCGGTATTCGTAGATGGGAAAAGGTAAAATTGCTCCATCAACAATTTTGCGCACGATGGAAACGCGAGTATCTGTGCGAACTGCATAAGCGGTATAAATGGAAAAATCCACAACGAGATGTTGCTGTTGATGACCTAGTAGTTATCCGAGAGGAAAAGCTCCCTCCTAATGAATGGCGTCTAGGACGTGTAGTTAAAATATATCCGGGTTCTGACGGTCGAATTCGGGTTGCAGATATTAAAACGCAATATGGCATTCTGACACGGCCTATTGTAAAACTCTGTGTCCTATTAAGTTCATAACCTTTTTCTATCCGTATCTCTTTTTCAAATCTATCTTTCGCTTCATACACGAATACTCGCGATTAAAACAAAAAATTAATTTTTTTTATTTACATTTAAATATCTGAATTGCACTTGTTAGAAAAGTATTTCACGCATTTGAAATCTTTATTGTACTATCTATTTCTACCTTCAAAATTAAACCTATATTTGTATTCGATTAATTATATTTGTATATAAGTTTATAATATTATATTGAATTCCTAAACTAATTTATCCTTTCCCAACGGAGTGAGTGGATTCCCTCCGAAAGCAAAAGGATCCCAATAGTTTTAAGTTCTATCTTATGAATTTGTAATATGTATCTAAACCTTGTGTTTTTATCTTTTACCTTTGCACCGGTTAGTTGCTGCAAGGCGGCCGGCAATGTTCATGTGAACAGCACCTAAATTTACTCGTTACTTAAAATCGATAACTTGAATGTAACATAAAGTTTACTGTAAGAGGTCGCCACTTGTTAGTAGTCAAAGTAAATGTATTTCCTTTTTTCCTACTAACCCAAAATCAATCTCTTCTTAATCTAACCCTCCACGAGGTAAGACTATACACTCTGTAATAAAATACGAAACTTCAACCGTCTTCTTTTTTTACATTGCATCCTCCACGAGGAAAAATCTCCATCCCAGCGCCTATCATAGGGTCTACCACAAGGCACCCGCACACCATGTGTGTTTTTAAGACCCTTGAAATCTAAGCATATCTCAGAACCGTGTCGGCGCGTTTTCTTAGACATCCATCTATTCTTGGATTCTACCTTAGCACAGATCTCTGCATTTCTACGAGTATACAGGAAATATCCAAGCACCTGAAGCCACATGGTAGGCGTTTTAGATCATTGCAAGTCTTGGTTGTATTTGGTTTAAAAAATCGATATTGATCCTAAGTACTGGTTGTATTATTGCCAGCTAAATTTTCCCGATAATTTCTTGAATAGTCCAGTCCAACCAACCATATGTAGGTCGCAAAATAGCTACGGGAGGCCTACACAAGACCACACGATTTTATGTGAAAAAAATCGCGAAATTTTAACATTTATCTCACGAAAGTCTCGGGTGTATATCTTGACTAAATAGTTTAGTCTGCCTTCTAAGGAGGAATTTAATTGGTTCTCGAAGAAGCTTAGAAATATCGATCTGCTTAAATGTCACGATTCTTAGCGGGAAAATGCGATAAGATATTTTTTCATGCGACCACAAAAACGAATCAAAAGACTCCCGCAGCGGTTTCGGAAATCCGTACAAGGCCTTGCAAAGTAGATAGACATGAATGATGAGGCCTATACAAGCAGGCAAATAAAACTAAAATGTTTTGATTATCCAGCTCTTGGGACCACTTCTAAAAGCCAAACACATATTTGGGCATCTTGAACTCCGAAATCCATCTATTGCTACCTAACTATAGAAAGCTTTATCTAAATTCTCCTGGCCCCTTCTGTTCAATCTGTATAAACAAGGCTAAAGGAACAGCTCGACATACGAGTAAAGAAATCATTATTATTTAAGCGATATTGAAAATCATTAAAAACTACATCAACACAAAGAGGGGCAACAAAAATAATGGTAAGAGAGTCCAATCCAATCGGAGAGCCCATCCATCTAGCGCCCCCCATAATGACCTAGCACATCAGCATCGAAATTAAGTTTATTTGAATTTTCATTGTAGGTACTATTAAATATCCTTTTCTGATTCTCTATATGACTTGGCGGCCGCGGCAGCGGTGCGGGCTCATAAATCTTCGCACGAGTTCCTAATATCGTCTAGGCCAGCACTTGCAGGCGGGTGTGTGCGCGCACAACGAATCAAAGACACCGATTCAGCGCCCCCCGTCGGGACGATTTGTATTAAAGAGTCATCACGCTGCTGGACTCATTGCTGGGTTTTAGAATTCCAATTCCGTTTGTGGCACCTCTTCCGCGTGATGGCATGACGATAGCGCGATGGTGGAGCTGTCAAAATCGCGTGGAAGATTAATGTGATTTGATTTTAAATTAACTTTGACTCTTTGACTCAATGTGGAGCAGGGGCGGGGGGCCATTGCCGACCCAGTGTATACAGCAGAGGGCTGCTGTCATGGAGATTGTCGGCCGATTGGCTCGTCTTGAATAAATATTGAAATATCTTTTAATTTGTTTGTTCAGGGCGTCTGAATTTGAATCCGCAGCCTAAGCGTCAGCATTCCAGTTTTAAATCGTATTCTGTTGTTGTTGTTCGTGTTTTGTAGATTTTTTTTTTTGTTTTTTTGTTCAGGAAACGTTCTGTGAAATTCGATAGGCATGACATGGCTGTGGGAATCAAGGTGGTAATGGTAACACCAATTCAATGATGTTCGGAAGCAAGTATGTAGTACAGTTGATTGGAACAATGCCAATGGCAATCAATTGCACGTGATGTTGCAGGTTTGAATTGAATTTATTTCCAATTGTTGACAGTAGGTCGTTTATTGTTTTGACATTTGCGTGCCATGCAATGTCGCATCACATTTGGGTTTCGTACGAATATATGCTTTTTGTTGACGGTAGCCACTTAGGAAAAATCTCTTTACCAAATTTAGAACAATTTTTTTGAAGGCAGAGGTTAGCCGCTCATTCCCGTGAACAAATTTTTTCCCACTACAGTCAAGGGGTGGAATTCTGTAAACGAAAATCGATGCCGCCCTAAAAAAAAAAGAACAAAATAATGCGAAAACGAAAGCGAAACCTTGCTTAAATGTAACTCCTTTCGTTTTTATCTTCCTATTCGTAAACGTTAGAAAAACTTTAGTTGATATTGCATACATTTAGAGGCATTTGCACAGTTGGAGAAACACTGGTCTTTGGCAGCAGTGCCGAAATGCATTTCTAATTCTATATCATTAAAAATTAAAAATCATTTAGGTATTTAATTTTAACAATATCAATTTTCTTCTTTTCGTTAGTTACAATTAGACTTGTTTTCATTTGATCGTGCAGACTTTCTACACAAAGCTGCCATAAGAGCACTGCCATATTGAAGGCACACAGATTTTACGTAGTGCTCCAAGAATATCTCTTTCTTTTGACACCTTGATTGTTAGGAATGGTTGGATATAAAAGCCTCAAATGGAATTTACATTTGAAGTAATAAACAACAAAATTAAAAACGAAACGAAAATATTTTTCGTTTTTGAAGTTATTTAATGTCGTTTTCCATTGGGACAATCAGATTTTTATTTCAGATCTCAGATTTTTCGTGGCGAATGGAACATCATAGCAGATTGATCTGCTTTTATGAATGTATTAGTGCGTTATTTGACAGTACATCAGCTGTGCAAATTTTTTTCGTTTGTCGATGAAAACATACGAACTTAATGTGGGTAATCATATCGACGCAGAATCGAAATCCACAGGATGACGAGGAAGCAGAAGAAGATGTCGAAGATGATTGTAATTGCTCCAAAATTAAGTCAATGTCCATTATTTACGTTTTTGTTCTGAATAATTGCTTTTCACGAGGCTTTTCGTAATTTTGTTTTGAACACAAATTCCGAATGACGTAAAACAGCTGTGCAAGGTATATCTGCAAAAAGTGATCCGAATCAAAAAAAAGATTGATCTTATGTCCCAATGGAAAACCACATAAGGCAAAAAAAAACTAAAACGAAAATGAATTAGCTACGTTTTATTTTTGCTTTTGCGCAAACGAAAATGTCTTTTGTTTTCGTAGTTACAGTTACACGTTCTTATCCATAGCGATTGAATGCTTCGTTACGCCTGACATCAGTTGGAGCATCTTTAATGGCTTCTCAGCATCGATATCACAAGTCTAACTGTGCCGTCGCGACGCCCTGGGGCGTCATGGCGCTATCCAAAGGATGGCGCAAGTTTTATTTTTTCACTGCTGTAAGACTTCGAACAAAGGAAAAGCGTTACGTTACGTTACGTCCATTGGGACATAAGATCAATCTTTTTTTTGATTCGGATCACTTTTTGCAGATATACCTTGCACAGCTGTTTTACGTCATTCGGAATTTGTGTTCAAAACAAAATTACGAAAAGCCTCGTGAAATGCAATTATTCAGAACAAAAACGTAAATAATGGACATGGACTTAATTTTGGAGCAATTACAATCATCTTCGACATCTTCTTCTGCTTCCTCGTCATCCTGTGGATTTCGATTCTGCGTCGATATGATTACCCACATTAAGTTCGTATGTTTTCATCGACAAACGAAAAAAAATTGCACAGCTGATATTCTGTCTAATAACGCACTAATACATTCATAAAAGCAGATCAATCTGCTATGATGTTCCATTCGCCACGAAAAATCTGAGATCTGAAATAAAAATCTGATGGTCCCAATGGAAAACGACATTAAATAACTTCAAAAACGAAAAATATTTTCGTTTCGTGTTTAATTTTTTTGTTTATTACTTCAAATGTAAATTCCATTTGAGGCTTTTATATCCAACCATTCCTAACAATCAAGGTGTCAAAAGAAAGAGATATTCTTGGAGCACTACGCAAAATTACCATAAATATGGGACGACGATATTTCAACGTCCTTATTGAAAATCAATTTGGTGAATCTTCAGTAAGATCAGCTTCTATTCACATATCTGTGCTTTTAGAAGGGCGTCGCAAGAATATTGCAACCTCTCGAGGGAGTGGCATTATGAAAAGGATTAGGAATCCCCTGGGTTAAGCGATCGGCAAAGATTAGGGTCACCAGGGAGTTAGCAAAAACAGTCCCTTTTCAAGGTATTTAATCTAAAGGAGCTTGGGGAACTTATAAGACTCATTCAATCACTCTTTTCTGACAAACCATAACAAATTGCTGCAGCAGTTCGTTGACAGAAACCATGGAATGTGATGCGTCTAAGTCCAACAATCAGAATCATCAGATCAATATTGTAACTGTTACGCCTACCACCACCATCACAATTAAGGTCACATTTAGCTCTAGTTAATAGTTCAGAATTCCATCAGCACATTTTACACGCTCGAACATATTGCATCCGCTAGACTAAAGTTACCAACATTGCTGATTGCAATCTAATCTCAGCCTAATCACAACCGCACTAGCCCCATTAGGTGATGTCGTAAAATGCATTTTTAATTGAATATCCTACACGGCTATAACAATCTACTTTGCATGCATAAATGCATCGCCATCGCAGGCCGTGGCCGCTATCGTCATCCGTACGCATCTGATTTCTGCTCATCCAAATAGGATGATCATATTTACCGACACCTCGCCAAAAATTACCCACCTCCCGAATCATTTGGAATTGAAATTAATGCCTCAAATAACCTGCAGACAACAAGCAAAGGACTAGTAGTATGGTGTATATAGGACATACAGGAGCATACGCGAGCACTAAATCCCGATGGAAATAATTAAAAAATATAAATCGCACATTCAACCCAGCCTCTTCGTCGTCACTGCCTGAAGCAAACAAGCCAGTGCGCGCTGCACAGCGCTACCCCCATCTTTCATCTTTCTAAATACGTTCGTTGGACATGATGGAGCGTCCAACACCGAAGGTGCGAGAAGAGGTCCGCCGCCACTACCGCCATCGCCATCATCATCATAATCATCATACATATACTGCAACTTGCATCAAGAAGCGGATCCATAAAAGCGGTCAAAGTAAAATTTGCTGGCTTGTTTTAGCGGTTGTTGCATCGGCGGTCATGTCGGGCCAGTCGTCCTCGTCGGCTGTAGTTCTATGGTGTCGAAAATTTGATAAAACGCTGATAATACTCCTCGAGGTGTTTTCTCTTTTCTCGCGAGCAGACAACTGCGGCAACGCTTTAGTCGCGCAAATTGATGTATGCTTCTTTGCAGGAAAATTACATTTAACTACCATGAGTAGGATGATCAAGAAACAGAGAAAGAGAGAGACAAAGAGAGAGTATGATCGGTGTTCCAACAAAAAGCCTTTTTGCTACATCACCAATGTGAGTATACAATGGAGATGTTTCACTTGTCGAATGTTTATGGGATGTAGGTACATGTAAGGAACATAAATTTCCCTTAAAATCTTCATGGAACAACCGTTTATGCAATAACAGTATATTAGCTCTTATAGACCGAGTAAAATTTTCACTAGATTTTACAATTCACTTTCTTGTGGCAGGACTTCTGCGAAAGGGGTAGAACTTTTGAAAGGGTCGAATTGTCTAGTACACGTCATACTTATCCACTCACGTTCTTTTTTTTTTCACTTTTGTGAATTGCATAACCTAACTTTTCGCCTTTAAAATATACTGCAGAACTATACTATTTTCGACAGATTCTACAGGGTGGGCCATCTAGTGGTTTCTTTTTAAATCATAGGTTATTTTGACACTAACAGCTGTTTCCCGCTCGAAATCTTAACATAAAGTCAGTATAATAACTCCGCTGGATGAAATGAGTCGCTTTACGCTTGAACAACGTTGGGAAATATTGAAAACTTTTTTCCAAATTGAGTAGCCCAAACAGTGTGTTTTTTGAAAAGAAGTTTTGGCCGAAATGAAGCACTTCCCGCGCCTGCTGTACGCAAGTTTGTACAGCTGTCTAAAGTCTTATAATTTGCGTCTTAAAGTATAATAATGTTTTTAAAACAGAGCAAGTCTGAGCAATAGCAATAGGTATACTGTCCGGTCAATGTCTTTCAAAAAGCATGGGACTTTTAGGCACAGATGTGTGTAGATTCTGCAATGATAAAAGTTTCGAGAGAGACATTACATACATACGTACTGTTACTGTGTGAATGCCATGGTATAGCACGTACGCGGAATAAAGTGTTTGGGAAGCTACTTCCTTAACAGCTTAGAAGAGATGGGGCTTGTCGAAGCGAAGATATTTTAATTCTGTAGGGAAATAAAATGCTTTACCTATGAAAAATGCGTAGGTTTTTCTCCCAGGGATCACTATGGACCCACTAAGGTGCCTACTTTCACATGATGGTTCTCGTCACTGCCATACGTGCTGCGTCTAACCTAACCTAACCTATATTGAGATATTCTTTCGTGCCAATTTTACTGCCCGAAAAGATGTTAGACCTTCACAAGTTTGTAAGATTCACATTAGGATACCAGGATTCCTACCACTGAACAAAAAATTAGCTCCTGAAAGTAATGTAAAGTCCAATAGTGGCGTATAGCTCTCGCTCTCCAAACCACCATCTATTAGCAAAAAAATTCACGCCAACATTATTATTTTTGTATGTGCCACTTCATATATCAAATATAAAATCTTTTAGGCTCTTTTGATCCTTTTGCACATAGTTGGTGTGCAGTCTTATTGATGTTGCTTCATTTAGATGGTATAGGGTTGCCATTAATGACAGCCAATTGCTGAGAGTAAAAATTATTAAAAAGTTTGAAAAAATATAATTTTTAGGTTATATTAAAGAAGGCAAATCGCCGACGAATTGTGGGGAGAAAACCCAGATTTATGTCTTTATTATCACAAAAAAAATCAATACCTACCCTAATACACAACAAGTTTGGTAGGTTATAATCTTCGGTTGTACAGAGTGCGCAATAATTATTGTTGTATTTCCGAACGCAGACATTTGATTACAGGTATCGCCTGATAAATGGTGGATCTAGTTGTAGGTGTAGCTCGTCTAAGAAAAATTACAGTTGTCATCGTGCGTTTTGTATCCCCTTTTTCGGTAAAAACAACTGTGATATTTTAACTGAACGCGCCAAGTTACAATTGCATCAACGCTTTCGTTCGCATTTTTATAAGTGGATTAGAAGAGGCTGACATATTTACCTACGCCTGTGGGGGCGCTAATAACCCTCCCTTAAATACACACACATCCCACGAACACACATTACCTACCTAATATTACCTACATCAAAATCTACATCCATTTCCCACAATTATATTATAACATAATCATCTATCACATAACACATCACATTATACCCTATACAAATTTCATCATTTCAAAATTTAACGAAAAACACATTTGAACACATGGCTAATGATGGCTGCGAAATTCGGCAACTTTTTTTTTCAAAATTCTAAAAATTTTCCGTTCCTGGCCAATATCCTAGCAACAAAACAAAAAAAAAATTATCTTCAAGCCTACTTGATTTCGTCAATACAATTTTTTTTCTTGGGAAAATTTTCGAATAAATTTTTCAGTCAGTCTCGAATTTTCAAATGCGTCGATACCAAATTCTGCTCTTAAACATATTAGATTTCGCATTTTGTTTCATTCTTTTCTTTCCTTTATATAAGCAGATTATATACCTACGAACAACTTTTAAAATTAAAATAAAGTGAAATATATATAATTAATAAATCTTTGACGTGTTTTTGTAACCGCCGTGAATAAAAAAAAAATTTAATTACGTTTTTTTCCCTAAAAGAAAAGAACTATAATCTCTGTCCAGTTCAAGCTCGTGATACCTACATTTTCTAGATCGGAAAAATAAAATAAAAAAAAAAGATCCTAAGAAAACAACTAATCCCTAAAAGTGACTCAAATTGAGTTTTTTTTTTTTATTTATAGTGCGTGTGTTAAAGTAGCTATATCTACTAAAAATAGAAAAGATGATAGCCATTATAAGATTAGATGATATTTCAAACTCCCTGTAAATTATCCATAACCTAAATACATACCTAAAAAAAAAAAAAATTATTTACAATAAGTGCATACTTACAAATACTTACCAAACATCAATAACAAACAAAAATGAATAACAAAAAAACTGTGTCGTCCCGATATACAGCCCTACTGAAGTCTCAACCGTTCCTGCTATAACAGTTCTTTTAATTTCCTATTACTATTTTCTTAACGTAATACCTACATAATAAAAGTTCAAATACATAATATAATTTAATAGATATTCTTTTATTAATATTTTTTTGTAATATCTAAATACGTGTTGTTTTTTTTTTTTGTAATTGTGATGAGAGTTCGTTCAAGTGTTTTGTGTTATAGTTTAATTTTTTTTTTTTTTTTAGTTTAGTTTCTTACAACAGGTACAAATTTTCCAACTGCAAGTGCACCTGCATCTAGGAGAAGGGTATGTTATTTATCTATTAATAATATTAATTTTGTATTTAAATTATTTGAACGAATTCAAATTAACAAATTTTTTTGAATTTCGTTAAACCTTTATTGTTCATCCAGTTCATAGATTAATTTTGTTCTTTTGCATATAAAAAAATAATTATTATTTGTGTTCTGTTTAATAAATTGTTGTTGTCAACAATTTTGGATATTTTCTATTAGATACATAAGTGCCTACATAAATAAAACTAATTTTTTTGTATTGTTTAAATAAATATGTTTACTAAGTTACGTAAAGTAACATTTTTTTGAATTGAGTGATTATATTTTTTTGCATCCATCAAGGATGTGGTATTTTCTTGTGATTTTTTTAGTAGACATATTTAGTTAAATAACATGAGTGGTTAATTTTGAATAGCATGGGGTGACCGAGATAACATGGATGACGAAGACGGGCAACAAGAGTTGTTGAACGTTTTCAATTTTTTTGTAGGGGTTGTCACATATGTATATGAGCGAGTGGCAACCATGGTACTCTGCTCATTCATGAGTAGAGTAATGGGGAGGGCCAGCTCACAAGGTACCATAACACCTTCGGTACCGGTGTGGCGAGAGAAGGAGGAAGGCAAACCAACCGAGTCGATAGGTGCGGTTTGTTTTCTTCTTGGCTGTCTAAATTTTAAAAATCTTTTCAATCCTAATTAGAGTCCTTCCTTTCCAAATTTTCTTCATATCCCTTCATCAATCCCTAATTTTCAAATATCCCTACAGAACTTACAGGCATGTAAAATTACGGTAGTCCGCAAGACATGCAAAAGATCCCACCCATTCCGACGAGCTTAGCACTGGCTAAAAACAAGCATGCCTGCCTTTGCTTTGTCGACCGGACAGCCCTTCCACCGATGACAAGTTGAGATTCCTTTATCTCTAAGGTGGAAGGGTAACATATGTTTATATGTATACCGTTACACGCCTTAAACATAACTATTGCATCAAGATGGTGTTAAGATCTTCCACCCGAATAAATACTAAAATTTCATCATCACAAATGAAGAAGTTTCATAAAAATTATTCAACCATTGGCAACCCTATGCTCATCACTATTTTAAGTACCAATTCCTCAAACTGCCATTATTTGTCTGCAAAATTGCTTAAACAAAAATCGCTTTCCTTCGGCCGGCTGTGGTGCCTTCTTTACACCATTAATACCATGGTAAGACAAAAGTAACACAAAAGTCCAGGCAAAGAACAACAAATGTTCCCAAATGGAAAGCATAAGAAAGAAGCCAAAAGCAAAAATAAAAAAGTTCAAACCACGAGCTCGAGTAGCATCCGCGATCCGCAATGGTGTGAAATAATAATACGTTTCGCGTCAAAGATATTTTTATATCTCACACAGTTTTCGGCGGCCAAACCGTCCATCCATGGGCCGTGCGGTGCGCGATATGAAAGCAACAAGCCGCCAATTTATTGAAGGGCACTCTCTAATTTGAGGAGATGAGTTGTGTGTTAGCCAATATTAGCCGAAGGATGTGCAGATACTTTTGTATCCCCGCTCGCTGTATATATACTCGTACTCGCCATATAGGCATCTTTGCTAACACAAACGAGTTCCACTTGGAGAGCGGCTCCTTTCGCGCGAACGATCATCACAACAGCTCGGATGCTGTGAAGCAGCCGACACCTTTTCAGAGTTTCCGCACCATTGTGGGCGTGGTACATATTTTGCAATTTGAGCTTCAAGTTTTCTCGCAGCTCCTTTTGCGAAAGATGGAGAAAAAGTAGGTACGATTCCTTGGATAATATTCCGCGCGCCGCTGCTGCTGTTGATGTTGAGGCCTGATGATGCTGCCGCGTTCCATGGTGGTGTTGATGATGATGGTGATGGAAGCCATCATGAGCATCGCCAAACCGCAGAGACAAACTGGCTCTCGGTTGGTCTTGTTGAGTTTCGATGTTAATCGGTAAGCGGGGGTTTCTCCTTTCCAGCTTCATTCTCCTCCTCGCGGTTTCACACTATCTTGGCCCAGCTTTGATCGGATTTGTGTTCTCTCTTAGCTTCGTGCCCCAATGGACAACATCATGATGAGCTGGGCAATTTCCACCACACTGTCTGATGCGATGGGGCCATTTAGGAACGCATCGGAATCTCAGAGAATCAACTCTGAAACGAAGCTCCATAGCTCGTTGGACTCTATTCCTCGTCGCCTGCGTCATCGGCCTCTTCGCATAATAACGATGTGGATTTTTTCGCCGAGATAACACGCAATGCGGCGGCGTCCTTAAACAAAGATTTGTTGTTTTTACGGTGTAAGTACTTTTTTGTACCCAATTTAGTTGGTGTACACACCAGGCATTTAGAGAGTGTGGAGTTAATCCCGGGTAATGGTGATTGTGATGTGGTGATGGCTCATGTGTTGCAAGGCAGAGATAGAGCCCCGACATTTGATGGAGCTGCGGTGATGTGCAAGAAGAATGCATAGTCGTCGCTCTGTATATCTATCTGGGATTTTGTGGAATCAAATCAGGTTATCTGAGTGTTAAGTATCGCGCCCTCTGGATAATTTTGCAGCAGCAGCAGCAGGCGGCGGTAAAGAGTGTTGAAATTCTTAGAAATTGCATCTTGTGCCCGCCGCCCTGCCGCTTGCCGTGGAACTAGCTCACAGCCAGAGCATAATTGTGTAGTTAGTGTGCACGATTGCCGATCTCATTGTCAGCAAGAGCTGGTTGGTTTGATTTAATTTTAGCCGATGTTTCAACGGAGGGAAGGCGGCGGCGACAAGATGATGCTCTTTGGGTAATTGCTGCCAAAGTGGAACCAATTCCTTTGGGTTAAATGCAATTTTGTAATTTGTCTTCGCCGTTGACTTGATGAAACTAGAACCTCAAGGACGTTATCCTTTTGCTATGATTGCAGTACGGATTAAAGTGATAATTGCAAACGTCTGTATACTAATATTGCTATGTGTGTGCAGAGGTGATTGTTGTGATTCTCAATCGCAACGGCAGTGATTACTATTAACTGAATTCCATTATGCGCTAAGGCAGAGTTGAGCTTCGTGTTCATATGCAGTAAAATCCGAATGGCTTTTTGTAAAATGCAGTTGAGCCACAGAAGATCTTATGTAATTCGCGATTCGCAACTGGAATTTGACCGGAACAGGACTGGCAATGGTTTCTTACAATGCTGGAATTAGTATTATACAGATTATTCTCACTCCGAAAAGGCTTTAACAGCCCTCATCCCCTAAGAGTGTAGAAAATATTGTATTGATACAGTAACCGAGGATTGAATAAAATTACAGTTAAAGTGGTAAATGCTAAAGGTACATGCTACATAGCGTCGGCATATTTAGCCCTTGACTCTGGGTGCCATCTGAAGAAACTGATGCGAGCATTAGAAACGAAGAAAACTAGACTCATCAAGGGATATAATGCTAATGCTCATATCATGGTGCAGTACTGATATTAACGATAGTGGTGAGTCACTTTTTGATTATATTTTCAGTACCTAGAATTCTTCTTTTACGCAAACTAGGGAATGAGGCTAATTTTATCCCGACACCTTCATTGGAAGGTATCACCTGCCCAACACTCCTTATCAGATCATACCACCTTTATATCCAATTCAATCAAGTCGATGCATCTCCTCGTCAACGTCCATCCGGAGAAGAGATTGGAAATGGATCCTATTAACAAACCTAATCATGTCAAGCTCTTTGAGAAAGATGGATGGTTTTTGGACGACTTTTATCTAGGAATCGCTTAATCAGCTCTATAATCACAGGTCTTCGAAGGTTCTTACCCCACATTAGAAGCTTAAACTGGTTCAACGAGTAGGGGGAAGCAACTTCTTAGATTCTTACTTACCTACTTAGGTGGCGCTACGGTCCTGGCTGGACCTATGCCTCAACTAACATGCCTCTCCAGTTAGCCCGATCTTTGGCTAACCGCCTCCAGTTGCGCACTACAGAATTGTGTTCGCCACCTAAGGCGAGGTCTTCCTCTACTGCGTTGTCCCTCCGGGTTAGAATCTAAGACTCTTTGGGCCGGAGCGTTGGTGTCCATTCGCTGTACATGTCCTAGCCATCTAAGACGACTGATGCGTACTTTTCTGAGCAGGTAGATGTCGTTGTACAGCTCGTAGAGTTTTTTATTAAATCTCCTGCACCAAAGCCCATCAACGCGAACGGGAACGAAAATCACTCGAAGAATTTTGCATTCAAAACGTCCAAGAAAACCTTCATCTGCCTTTGATAACATTCATGATTCTGCGCCATTAAGTAGGACTGACATGATGACTGTCTTATATAGAGTCTCCTTAGTGTTTCTTAACAAGGCCTTACCTACTAATAAATTGCCTCCTTAGGGCGAAGTAACAGCAGTTGTCTTGTCAAGTGTAATTCTTCGCTTGATTTCTGATGTGACGATATTTTCAGAGTTAATAGTGGAGCCCAGGTAGACAACGTCCCGAACTTCTTCAAAGTTATAGCTCTCTATCGTGACGTTCTGTCCAATTCGTCGATGTCGTCAGCGTGTGCAAGTTTGCACAGACTTTTGGAAAATTGTGCCCCTGGTTTGGCTTGCGAGTTACGTACAATTTTTTCAAGAATGATATTGAACAAGTCACAGGAGGGACCCCATTGTCTAAATCCTTTTTTGACATCAAAGGTTTCTGTGAGATTGTTTCCAACCTTTATGTAGCAGCGAGCGTTCTCCATTCTGCACAATCTGACGAGTTTGGCAGGGATGCCAAAATTATAGACATAACTCGCCTCTATGAATGCTGTCATATGCAACAGGTGATGGGTATCGATTTGGAGTTTTTGAGTTTTCTCCAGGATCTGACATAGTGTGAATATTTGGTCGGCTGTGGACTTACTGAGCCTAAAACGTCACTGATGGGGTCCAATCAATTCGTTGACAAATGATTTCAAGCGTTGACACAGTACGGCAGACAGAATCTTGTAAGCGATGGTAAGAAGACTGATGCCTCTATAGTTGGCGCAGTTTCTTATGGATCGGGAAACAATGCTAAGGTTCCATTCATCAGGCATACTTTCCTCTGACCAAATCTTGGAGACGAGTTGGTGTATGCTCTCTACCAAGCCATCTCCTGCTTCCTTGAAAAGCTCGGCAGTTAAGCGGTCCGATCCAGCAGCCTTGTTGGACTTCAGCTACCTATGAATTCGCTAAATTTTAGTGTAACTGCACTCGTTGTATTCTCACGTCCTAATCTAACCTAACCTAACCTTCTGGTTCTCAGTGGCACTTAGTGTCATATTTAAGTTTTTGCATCACCTAGAAAGATTAAAGTTTTCCAAATTTCATAATCGTATCAGAGAAAATGTCGAAATCCACCCAAATGCATCAAAAATCTACTAGTTTCATCATCAAAAGAGTTCACCTTCACAAAAAAGTGACCTGAGGATAGTCCTTACCTAACCTATATATAGGAAAAATGTAATTTATAATTAAAAAGTACACGAAATTGCACCCATGCCGTGATCTATACATGTTTGTTCCTCAAGACGATATTACCTATTGTATGCAAAGCTATCCATTAAGAATTAATGCAACATTGTATGCGTTTGTACCTTTTCGCATGTGTTTACTCTCAGCAGCCATCACGATATAATAATAACTCTGAAAAAAAAAACGCTTCCATTTAAATTATAATCATTTTTAATGAGTTCCCTTGTGTTCCGCTTATAACGTGTCTATGTCTACCTCTATATTAACCCCCACAAAAACAAACAAATACCCATACTCGGCCATTCGCACGTCCTAGAGCTAGAGCACTTTGAATACTTAATAGTTCCGCTGAAGCCCGCTCTCGGGGTTCAACTTGGGATATCGTGTGAAACTTTAATCTTTGCAGCAACATCGTTTAGCAAATTCTTCTGCTCTATGGGCTATTAATTCTCCTCCGGCTACGAGTACACTGTACACAGATACCCCCCAACAGCGCGGTGTGTAGTTGTGCTGCTCTCGCACAACAACAACTACAAAAAATGTAAATGATCTCCCAGTAGACCCGGCATCGGCACCATGACTTCTAATTAGCTAAATCAAAACAAACTAGAAATTATTTTCTTAAAAATAATAACAGGCCGGCGAAATTATTTATTTACATTTGTTTATGGTTTGGGTTTGCTGTAAAGGGGCTGCGGGCTTTGGAGGAGTTATTCCATTGATGGTGTCGGCGCATCGTTACAAAACCGGACAGCCACTAATGAAAAGAGTTTCATTTTGTCGATTTGACAGCTTTTATAATTCGGTTCACATTATGTTTGGGATTGGGATCTGACGTGTCCATTCTACCTGCTGGTGCTGGTTCTTAAGCCATACGGATGCACATTTGATTCTGGTCTGGCTTAGAACATATTCGACCAGAGTCGTGCTCATAGACTCATTAGCCGCACGAAATATCGCCTTTGTCCATGTATATAGAAACCGCACTGGTTTTCTTTTGACGTTGGGTGCACCTCTTGAGTGGACGGGATGTGTAGATTGCTTTCTTTGTTTCAAAGTGTAGATTGTAAATTTTGTTTGACAATTTGAATAAACGATTAATTAGGACCAGGAGGTGTTTTGAGAACGTTTGAGCCGATTCTTTGTTTGCAAATAAATTGTGTGATTAGTCAAACGTGGGTATAAGTGACTCTGCGCACGAGGGCTACCAACTGTTGTATTGTGATCAAACAACTCAAATTTTCGCCCTGGGCTAGGTTTGGGCATTTCAAAATGTGGTCTTCTCTTTTTTATCCCATCGCTTTAATTAGACGTTTGAATATTCACGAATAATAATGACACGAAAGTGGTCCCTTTTTCTTTTAATTTAGGGAAAGGACCAGCTTATGGATAAATGGTTGAGGTCGTCCACCACTTGGAGGCACCATTTGTCCTTAATCCTGGATAACTAAACATTCGTCTCACAGACTATGCACCACATGGACATTCGCTTGTTCGATGCGAATGGGTTTCAACAGCCTTCCTTATTAGTCACGTTAATGACTCGTAGGTGGTGTTTATGGTACTGCGGTCGTTAATTTTGGGAATTTTGTGTGACCGTAGACAATTAGTCGAATGTGTCGTATTTACGTCACTTTTTTTTAAGGGTTGAAATAACTCATATAATATTAATATTTACTATTTTTCTTATTATTTTACTATATTTCATTATTTATTGTAATTATTAAACCAGAGTACGTCTTCCTAAAATTGTCTTTATTAGTTGAGCCAAGTACACACGATGACAAAGACCCAATATCGGTACTGCAACAAGGGCATTTTTAGTAAATGTTTAAATAAATGTTTACCAAAATTTGTACTTTCATTTAATAGAGAAAATTATACTTCTTCGATCTATGTATTAATTTAATAATTAATATTGACGTCATAAAAAAAATAAATATTTTAATTCGTAGTCTGTAAGGCGAATGATTAGTTACTCCAAATTCAGTTTAGTTATCTAGGGATAAATTGGTCGTCATCTATTGCATTGTTGCTCTGAATTTTTACCAAAGTACATTATCTTCAATTTGAATACATATTATAATTGACAACTTCTTGTTGTCTTGTCATCATTTATTTTGGTTTTTTCGAGCTATTCTCAGCTAAACCTGTTTCTGTCACTTCTGTCCCTATACTTGCCTTCATAGTGTGAACATTTGGACGATAGTCGACTATTGTCAGTTCTTTGATAAATACGGTTTCAGGCGTTCACACATTACTTTTATCGATATTAAGGAGACCAATGTCTTTTTAGTTGGCGCATTATAGATTCTCCTTTCTTGCTGAAACTTAATTCATGAGGCCTATCTACTTTCTTTCGACCAAATCGTGGATTTTAATGTAGGTATGCTATCAGCAACCTTATGGTGGGATCACCTTTTTTGTAGTAGGACTAGTTTTTGGCGCTTCAAACTAGCTCAGGAAATTGTACACCTGCCGGGTCGTCTTTTGATTGCGATTGTTTGGATCTATTTGAACTACCTACTAGTCCCAAATCCTTTCTAAGGCACATACCTCTTTATATGCGTTGAATAATTGTTTTCTTGTTATAAAGGGTTAATTTAATTTCCACTGCGACACCTCTCGCGAACGTCTGACAAATATCCGAGAGTATATAACTGTCCTTAAAAGCTTTTCAAAATTAAGCCGTTCGGAATACGCATACAAATTTTAGGTCCCTTCCATTTGTCCCAAAAATAAAAACTTAGACAAACTAATGGTTGTGAGAAGCTAGGCCTAGGTCATAGAGTTCCTATGACCTGTTGCCCCAACCATTTACTTTTTTTTTAAACAATACTGGACACATTCGCTGCAGTGCTGCAAGCTGCAAGATTTGGGATATTTCCATTTTTGTGGGAATATTTGTACTCAAAATGAGCTATGTAGGTATAGCTCGTCTCATGAATGCTCCCATATGCGGCCTTAAAATCAATAAATAGATGGTGAGTCTCGATTTGCACTTTTTGGGCTTTATCCAGGATCTGCCGCAGTGTGAATATTTGGTCGGTTGTGGACTTCTAAAAGGGACCAATCAGCTCGTTGACGAATGGTTTTATGCGCTCACACAGTTCAGCATGATATGATCTTATGGGCAATGTACTGGAACTTCTCTATATTTGACGCGTTTGCGCAGTTTAGAGGGTATTTCTTCTTGTGGATCTGACCAAATCTTGAAGACGAATTGGTGTCCAATGCTCCCTACCAAGTAATCTCTGTCAAGGAACTATTGCCTACCAAGGCAAGAACTATTGCGTAACAATTAAAAACTTCTTTGAATTCACCTATACACAGATTTACGAATACTTTCCGAAGCTGAATGATGGTGCCGAGATCGCAACGTCACCTTGGTAAAAATAAAAGACAGATTCTAACAATGAATTTAGTTTTTTAAATGGAGACACTGTCAACTTTTAAAAAACGACAACACATATAACCCACCAACTCAAGAATCAATAAACATGTGTAGATTACAAAAAAAAAAACAATTCCCAAAGTGCGGACGTAGAAAGTGTGCTGTAGCTGTTCCAGCAACATTTTAACGAGCTTCTATTAAATTTCAAATACTTTACAAGTATGTAGTTGAAAAATCGAACAGGATGATACTTGCTATACGGCTGACAGATGAAATTGGGCTGTGAATGCGCGAAAATATTATCCAGCAACTGTTCTTAGCTCGGCTGAGCCACAGCGAGGTTCGGTATTCCTATGATAAATTCAGCAGTATTCCAGAGCTCAAGTAGATAATAACTAATAAAGTTAACAGAAAACATAACATTTTTCACCGAAAGTCATACATCAAACAAACAATTGTCCAAGAAACTGCTTCACATAGCATCTCAATGTTTTCCTTTCTAAATACTTCTCGTCCACATACATATATCCACAGCTTTTAGATCTCGAAGATGGGCATATCCCAATATCGCATCCGCCTAGAATCAGAAATCTTATCACATTCATCGCACTTACAAAAATAGATGTTCGTATACAGCGTTTTGAATGTCTGGCTCATTATACCGCTTGCAACACTTCTCCTTAATGTTCCAGTGAAGACGATTTGACTCTTGGCTTCAACTTTCTGATATATGGCCCAGCATCAAGACATCCACTACCAATGTAGAAAGCGGACAGATTGTTTTCAAAGAGGCGTGGCACCGCCCATACAAAAATAAAACATTCAAAATCTTATATCTCGAAAACCACCGAATCGATTCAGTTAAAATTTACAGATAATCTTAAGTATTGGCCCAGGAGTAATCCTGTAAAGATTTGTCAAAATCGTACAAAGGGGCGTGGCCCTTGTCCTGATAGAGACATAAGAATCGAGAAATGAATTTGAAATAGATTTTTTTTATTTTCCGTTTTGCACTAGCAAAGGTTCGCTAGTTGTTTTCATAAATACCACCGACAACAGACACATATTCAAACCCTCCTCAAAGCCATTGAATATGACAGGTATAAACGTGTGATAACTTAGTATCACAAGTCGAATTATATTCCAATAGGCCATCATCATGAACACTAAAAAATATCGATTCGAAGCTTTCTGAAATTTGTATATCTTTGCGGTAATTTTCGACACAACTTCCTACTCGACTGCTTCCATATTTTCCGCTTTCCAACAGAACTGCGGTTTGAATGCTTCTAACAAGTGCCTTGGGCTTATGCGTTTTGATTTTCATAATCGGTAAAAATATTATTTGCGAAGCTTCAAGTACAGTCTGAATGGAATAACTCTAAGGTAGCCTAACTATTGCGATTATGGCAGTTTTGGTAAAAAAGGGTGTTTTTTTTAGAGGTATAGAACTTTGAAATGAAATAAAATAAAGATAATTTTTTTAAATTGGCATGAGATTTACTTTATTCGAAAGATAATCTTCTGGCATTATAATTTAAATATGATTTCTGGCTAATAACCGCCACGGCTGGTTCGAACGTAGTCTAATCTGAAGGTATAATTTTCGATTACTTTTTCCAACATTTGTGGCCGTATATCGGCAATAACGTGGCGAATGTTGTCCTCAAAGTGGTCAATCGTTTTGGGCTTATCGGCGTAGACTAGCGACTTCACATATCCCCACAGAAAATAGTCAAGCGGTGTTAACGCACGATCTTGGAGTCCAATTCACGGGTCCGCAACGTGAAACTATGCGGTTACCAAACGTTTCATTCAATAAATCAATTGTGGCACGAGCTGTATGACATGTTGCGCCGTCTTGTTGAAACCACAGCTCCTGCACATAATAGTTGTTCAATTGATGAACGAAAAAGTCAGTAATCATGGCTTTATAGCGGTCACCATTGAGTGTAACGTTCTGGCCAGCATCGTTTTTAAAGAAGTACGGACCAATTAAGCATAAAGCATAAAGCACACCAAACAAGTCAGTTTTTGTGGATGTAACGGTGTCTCAACATATCACTTCAAATACGGCAGTTTTGTTTTCGAACAGAACCATTTGATTTTCAAAAGGAGTGTTCTTGTGAAAATTGTTAAAAATTTGACAAAGGGGCGTGGCACCTCCCATACAAAAAACATCTTTTATGGGGTAAAACTCGATAACGTTATAACTCGATAATCGCTCTATCGATTTATATGTTTTCTGTATCTACAGTCGGCAAGTTCCTAGAATAAGTCGACATTTCAATGAAAGTCACCCCCACGGCTTGAACGCTGGCTACGACCCTGCTCGGCATTTTTACACCTGGGATATTGTAGCGAATTTAGTTTTATGCCAATAGTCACAAAGCAGAATGGATTCTAGTCCTTATTAGGAGCTTTTCAATATTGATATTATATCTACATTCTCAAATGCGGTGGAAGTCATAATCATCTGTTGACACAAAACAGGTAGGTATAGGCTTTTCTTGTATGCATAGCAAAAAATATTTACAATGTATGAGTTCAATTTTCATCATGGCGCAGGCTCCGTAATCAATCGCCATTCATGCGCTAAACCATAAACAATTTTAACTGCGCTAACCCTAAACTTAATTTGACACGAAACAAAAGTTACATTCGTCCACCACACCACAGCCGCATCTCCTCAAAAATCGCTCAGATCCTGTTTGCTCGTTTTAATATTTTTGCAAGCCTAATTCGCAACGTCGATTTTATTGAGTTCAACTTAGAGGCCTATTAAAGAGCAAAAGGTGTTTGCGGCACAACAAACAAAATTTCCAAAAATCACACCTACCGACCGAAGATGAATGTCTTTCGAGATCTCCTCGCCCTGCCTTCTTCCACATCCAGACCACCAAACTGCACACATATGGGATATCAGCATTCAACACCCCAATTTCAATGGTGAGTCGCCGCTGCTCCGGTCCTAATTAGCCTCAGGTGCAATAAATTTTGGAAAAGCCGCTGCCAATGAACCAACTCCAAAACCAGAACACTGCGCGGATCGTTTAAGAGACTCCATTCGGATGGACCGTTCGTGGTGTTTCTTTGTGGAGCGCTAAAAAGGGTTGAATGCATATATGTATACCTAACCTATACTTCTCGCTTCTCGTATTATATCTGTGTTCTAGATCGTGAAGGATATGCGTGGCTCGAATGGTCGTAAAATAATGTATCCCAGGTATAGCCGAAAAAGAAGCAGAACAGAAAATAAAAGAAAATTATTAAAACCAACGGGGCTAAATACATCCACGAGGGAAATTGGGTTTGTTTGGTTTTGGAAATAATTACAGTTTACCCCTTCATTAGGCGCATTTTTCACGATTTGATTGAGGTGCGGCCGGCGGACTGGTGTGTTTTTAAATATAGGTTCCGCGTCGTTTTTACGACTACGGCCGGGGACTAAAAGTCCGTTTTGTTTGGATAGATGCCTTGTGTGCCGCGCCAAGTAATTGTGGTAAAGTTTTAATTTAGTGTAAACAGAGGAACCGTGCGAGAGTGGATAACGTGAGACGATCCGAATAACCTATAATAAGCCAATTTGAGTGGTGGAGCGGGACTTTGTTATCCGCGGATATATAATAAGTCATGCGATGTCCTATTTGTTCTTGAAGCTCATTTCTGAAGAGAACGTGGATGTTTGAAAAATAAAACGAAATTTTGTTTGTATAGATGGTAACGTATCGAAAATTAGCACGTTTAACTTTTTCATTTGATTCGCCTTTAGGGTATAGGTGGGTTTTAAAGAATCATTGTAGGCACTTAGTGGATCAAACCGGACGGCCAATATTGCATATACGTACTTAACTTACATATCAATTATTGCTCTTATTTCAATTCAAGATCACCTGGACACGTTTATTTGACTTAAACAATGAGCGAGTCCGAGTATACCTATCGATTTTCCGCAATCGACTCTAAAACATCAAGGGCTATCCGCATACGGGTATAGGAGAGATTATGAACTTGATTTAACCATTTCGTCCTGGGTCTACCTAGGGGACACCTGTTTGATGAAACGGATTCCATAGCACGTCGTGGGATCCTGGTGGTTGGGACATGCAGTGAAAGATGACCAAACCACCGAAGCATGGACCGCTTCTTTCGGCAATACAAATTCTTACCCAAACCTCATGACCATATGTAAGAGTTGGAACACTGAATTAAAGACTGACAGCTTGGCCTGGACAACAAGTTCAGTCCTCCTAATAACAGAATGACCAAGCTGTCTTAGAATTGACCCAGCCTGACCAATCCTCAGCATTGCTTCGTACATCACTCGTGCATAAGTCCCCGAGATACTTAAACTTCTCCACCTGTTTCAATGGGACTCCACTAACATGCAGAGTACATTGAACAGGCGTTCTGAAGACGACCATCACTTCAGATTTGTACAGGTTTACCTTCATCTCAGCTTTAACACAAACAGCCTTTACAGTCTGTGTAAAGAGATTGAATGGCTCTCAAGAGAGAACCGCCAATTCCAAACTCTTGTAATACACTCCATAGTTTACCTAGAGGGACTCGGTCGTATGCTTTCTGTAGCATACTTAAGTCCCAAGCAACTTCTCCTTCTGTACAAAGCACAGGTTAGACCAGGCCTGGAATATTGTTCACATATATGGAGCTCGGCCCAAAACCATTAACTTAACCTACTTGACAGCATACAGAGACAAGCAGTTCGACTGATTGGAGACCCTACACTCACATCGAATCTACAACCGTTGGTGCACATAAGAAAAGTCGCTGACCTTTGCTTGTTCTATAGGTACTTCAATGGTAGATGTTTCGAGGAACTCAAAGACATTATCCCGTTTTAGGTTCGCCTTTCCCGGGAGAAGTATTTAAAAAAAAATACTCCCAAGCCTTCTCAAGTACCATTCTTAGAGTGAATAACTGGTCGGTTGTGCTTCTGCCTGAACGAAACCCGCACTGCCCATCTCCTAATAACGACTGGCTCGCAACTTATTGAAATCTGTTAAGCGGAGAAATTTCAGTCACAGTCACTCCAGTTCATTTTCATTTTCAAGTCCTTTTTTAACCACAAAACCTAACCCTTTGTCCTTGTACGTTCTACCGTTAATTTTTCAGACAAAAAGAAAACTTTCGAACCAAACTATGAATCAGCATGTATTTTGTTTTTTTCTACCATACAAAAAATTCAGCAACATTGTTTCTGTATAGAAGCAAACAAAAATAGAAAAATTACAAGCAATTGTCAAATCACCCCTCGATTGGCACAATGGCAATAAATAAAAACTCTTGTAGAAAAAGCAAAAGGACACGAGGAAAGTGCATCACAATACGCGCCTTCAAAAGATTTAACTTTGAGAGTAACAAGTTCAGCACCCCTCGGTTCGTTAACTCTTCACGGTAATTTTGATTATATTCTCGCCCTCAATGAGAATAACCCCCCACCACCCCAATCCCACATAGCAACCCCATATAATCAAAAACATATAAAACTGCGGTAATTCAGATATAAGGCCAACTATACTAGACAGCGGACGGGTGTAGTCGTATAGTGGTTGATTTATTTCGATCATAATGATTATGACTTAAAATCTCCCCACAACATCTCAGGCGAGGGTATATCTGGAGCTGGAACCGCATGCCGTCGGACAAATCGTCAAGTCATTGCAATTGTTATTGTTTGCTGAGAAAGTGGTTTTTACTGCTCCATAATGGGTGGTTATTTGTTAAGCTACATTTGCGGCTAAGGGGGGTGAGAGCGGTACGGCATCTAGGCATTAAAGTATACGCATACTATACACACGGTTGTTAAATGGGTTCCTGGCTGATGCCAGAAAGGACTCTACGAATCAAATAGTAAAAAGGTGAACGAATATTTTATTGTTGAGGTTACGGTCAATAGAACCAGGACGTGTGGATTTTCATTCCGTTTGCGAATTGCCTTATAGACTGGTGTGTGTGTTATTTATTTTTTTGATTTCACACATAAATTAAAGAGGCTAACATGAAAGTGCTGCCAGAGGAGAGGGGGTTTTATGGCCTTAAGTGGCGCCCAGAAATTACAATGGCACACATGTTGAATAATGAGTGTGCGGTATTTCTGTACACACATTGCAAACATTTTCTGATTTCCTTTGAGCGATCAATTTATTTGCTTATTTACATAAATCATAGATACACATGTTGACTTTCATGGAATTCGTATTGGGGAGGCATGAATAATTACGACGATTATAATTTAATGTGTATTCTTCTACCAATGTATCGCATTAGATTTCCATTCCCACATATATCAAGTAGAAGAGCTGAACAAGTCATTATTACGGCAGAAGAGCAAACAGAAGTTTGAGCTGAGTTGTTATGGGAGTGACTCAAGAAAGTTGGGCAATTCTTCTTCTCAGCAGATAGATGTGCTAAATAAATACACGATAATTAAATAATTGGCTTTCAGATCAATAAGTTTTTGGATTATGGCAACGGCCTTTATCTGGGACTCTTAGAGTAAGGCTCGATATAAGGGCATATTCGATTGTTTTTTGAAAGACATCATCATAAAGTGTCGCGGGTGAGGCTGAGGCAATAGTTAGGTAGGTATAGGTACCCTGGGGTGAGTGAACAAGAAAAGAAAGAATGAGATCAACTAACCAAAGAAATTTCACTAAGCCGATTCAATCGATTAAATGCGACTTCATTAAGTTGAAATGAGGATTCTCACTCTAGATCAAAAGTGTTTTAAAATAACAAAAAATGCTCCATATATATAAAAACGTAGTATGCGCATACGTCTAGCGACGTGTCACTATGAATGACAAATATTGCTATACTACGAAGCAATATTTGTTGATTTCCTACATGCGCTTTGTATCGCCAGAAATAATATTGCCGCACAATCAGCAACATTTTTCGTGTGACCGACATTGAGTTGCTTTGATGTGAGACCTCTAATTTAACTGAAAGTAAAACAATTGTGATCGATAATATTGCGTGTTTTCTATTGCCTGTTGCTTATTGATTAAAGATTATTGACTCAATCTGAGAGCCGATTCAAGCTTGGGTTTATAGTGCGTAGCGTAGGTACATGAGGTGGAGCTAGGTATCCCATGTGAGCATCGTGCACTCACCCAAAACTCCCACCCCCTCTGTTTTCGTTCTCTACTCCGAGCCTGTTGCCTTTTCGTTCCACTTCCAGCCCTAATTCTGGCCGAGCTATGTCATTCCCACTACACCCACCGGTTTTCTGTCGCTTTTTCTTTTCATCGGAATCGGAATTCCTGGTGCCGTGAATTAAGGTAGATGGAAATAATGTCGAATCGACTTTATTTCCATAAAGTATTGGAAGTAATGTCGAATTGCGTCAGTTTCCATGTTCGATTTTATTTCCAATTATATCGGTATAAAAAGAGTAATAATGTCGACCAGTTCAATAATAAATGTAATCAATTAAAGCTAAGTTTCAATAATCGACTTTATTTCCCAACCTAAAAATTCATTGCCAGCAATATTCAACTTTATTTCCAAAAACAAAAACATATTTGAAGTGTGGTGACCGCGGCGGCGGGCGCGAAACGCAGTTCGCGGCGTGGCGTTTGCCGCCGAGAACGGTCGCGGCCGCGCGCGCCACAGCAACGTGAAGCGCCTTTCGCTCGGACGCGATCGCGCCGCGACCCGCGTTTCGCGCCCGCCGCCCCTCCCCCCCAGCGCCGCCGCGGTCACCACACTTCAAATATTAATATCAGAAATCTTTATCCTATTATTTTAATATTTTTTCTTCATCTTCATACAAATCAATGATAAACACCCAACTGTTTGTGGGACATGTCCAAACGGTCATTATTTTTTCTTTTAAATTCAAAATGGATATTGTGTCTTTTTGAAACGGACATAAGGTCCAAATGCATATTATGTCTTTTTGAAAATGACATAAGGTCCATTTAGACTTTGATCGTTTCAGATTGGACATTATGTCTGCTTGTTAATAATATAATATTTAATATTTTAACTTGGAAGTGGTTCCAATTTTATATGTACAGGTACTTGTTGTCGCTTCAAAAACTGCATTAGTAATAAAAGATCAAGCTAAAATAAACTAACGCCAAGATTTTGGTAACTGCAAATGCAGTGCAGCCAAACTTTGATAAGCTCTGAGAGAACAACGGCATTTACAAAGAGAAATATATTTTTTTTGCCTCATTTGTGTTCATGGTTTTTATCATTTGCATTATACTGAATTTCGATTTTATTTCCAAGATGTTTCTATGTTATTACCTATCTGATTTCAGCTTTCGCATTTATTTCCAAAATAATTTCTACATTATTGCCAAGCATACATTATTTTTCTTTTCTATTCTATTGCCATTCTCATATTCTACATAATTACTCTTTCATTATGGAAATAAAATCGAAAATGGAAACTGACGCAATTCGACATTACTTCCAATACTTTATGGAAATAAAGTCGATCGACATTATTTCCATCTACCTTAATTCACGGCACCGGAATTCCTATCCAAAGAGCCATAAGAGGTTTCACTTCAAAAGTATAGGTCAATTATGTAATAAAAAAAAACAAATACAAGTGTTAACATCGGCGTGGCCAATGCTTTAATTTTTTATACCCTCCACACTGTATACACGTCATGCAAAATGTTAGGCATTTGAGTTACGTATACACAACACATGGGTATAATATTGGTTTTGTATAGAAGATACCACCAGGACTGAATGGACCGATATTGCCTATTTTCAATGCCAACATCATAACGACGGTAAAAAGAAGTCCTCTCACAATATTTCCTTCACTTAGGTCGACTCGTTTCGACGCTATCGTGTTTTCCACAGTGTTTTCTAAATCGACTCAGAACTTGATCCTGATTCAAAATCATATAAATACAACTTTGTGGGGTCTCAACTCCTTCTTGGCGTTACAAATGTAATGACAAAATTAATATACCTTCCTGTGGAGGCTATAAAAACACACTAGTTCAACAACATAACCATAACCATAACCTCAATGTTGACAGTGATTTGCTGATTTAAATTGTTGGCTTTGTTTTAGGAAATTTCTTTTTTTACCGCAAATAGAAATCCAATAGGCGCAGTAGCGCAGTTGTTATAGTGTCCTGGACTACTGAGTGAGGGGTCCCAGGTTTGATCCCCGGAAAAACACAAACTGAATCAGTTGAATAGCATTGACGTGACATAGCTTTGGTTTCAACAAAATGGCGCAACGACACGATTTATTGCGGGAAGCATTTGCTGACTTGGGTACGTGCAGTTACTATGGTTATAGGTAGTCTATGCCGATAAACAGAGACGTTGGACGATTTGGAAGTCAACATTCGCTGTGTTATTGCGATAAAGCTGTCGAAAATTCGACTTCACGATTGCGCTTCATTCGATAAACCTAATATCATAGACATTAACAATAGCTTCAAGTGTTTTATTTTTTCATATTGAGTTTATATATGTACCTATACCTACCTTTAAAAAAAAATACCCTTTATAATGTTTCGGAATTTGGTTATGTTCAAAAACATTTTTTAGTTTAAAAATATCCTCTGTTTGAATCTAACCAATTCTAGCATCGACTCCACCCTTATAAAAGCCATATTCAAGTACAGCCAGAACAGCATACTTGTGTACTTTTTATAGCTTGTTGACCATTTTTACGATTTTGTTTCACCTCTGCAAAGTCGCACAAATCGATCACATTGACTGCACTACTGCACTAATAGCTTGCAACCAATTATAACCCCATTACACCAAAACCCATATCAACTTTAGCACTAAGAATCCATCCATCCTATACTCTTCCTTACAATTCTAATCCTTAACGTAGGTATATTTACACGAACCTAAAACCCCATCAGTGCGAGAAGCGCAACAAAACACAATTTAAACGGCAAATTAACCAGCCCTTAACTGGCCAGTGAAATTATTAATTACATTTTTAATGATGCGTTTTTAATTAAATTCCCTTAATCGCTTGCACTCGTCGTGTTGTCTTCGTCTTAGGGTATAACAGCAGCTCAAAACGTGATTCGTTTTGTTCTTTAACCTGCCAGCTATACATACACCAAAGGCAGGTGATCATTAAACAAGGGAAAATCAATCAGAGCCCATAATGAATTACATTTGCTTATTTAAAACACATTCCCAGAAGTGGAACCGCGCATATACCTTACCTATACATACCTTACCGTAGTATACAGCCGGAGAAGAGGAGCCCACAATAATGACGAAAACGAGCAGAAAGGCGATCGTGATGCTTCTTGTTGGTTGAAGAAGTGATCCTCATCATGTCCATGTTGGTGTTGTGCTGTGTTGGTGGATCCCATAATCATCCACGTCGTCGTTGAGGTTATCCTCAGCTTCGCAGACTTTTAGGCACTGGCACTGGGGGCACTTTAAGTATCATTTCGTCAGTGTTGTTCTTCGCCTTATGTGCACAGTGGATCGGTGTATACAAATTTGAAATCAAAATTGGAAACCTTTTCGAACTTTTGGAAATATTTTATGTTCGGCGAAAAGTTTTGATCAACCTACCTGATGGACTACATATACAAATTCTAAAAATGTATTTGCAGTTGCTTTTTGCCTTATCTTGGAAATACTTTGCGTACTATTTCAAACTTACATGAACAATTCAAAATGTCGGGCCTAAAATTTAATTTCATTTCCACTGTATGTCGGCGGAACATGTTACATCATAAAGCGAGCTACCATCAATATATAACCCAAATGCCCAAGAGTTCTCGCTGGTTATGGATGGTTTTTTTTTCCTGATTTCTGGTTCCTTGTTGTCTGGCTGGCCTCATCATGTCATTAACAGCGTCCATATTTAAGGTGGTAATAAAACTGTTTTCGGTATTTGTGTTCGGGGCTTAGAGAGAATGACTACTCGAGCTATAAGGTACATATATGACTGTCCTTTGTTATGAATAATGTGTAGTTCTGTGAAATGATCGACAAGTTTGCTACTGGCTTGATACCATTGACAATTTACACAGCTCTGAAGAGTTTGTTTAAAAATGCGATTACTAAACTATTGTGCAGTATCTATAGAGATATTATCCTTAGAGATAAAAAGTGTCTGCAGGGAATGAAATTAATAAAAAAAATCTAGTGATTCGACTGAAGTACACTTTAATTTGAGGGATTTGAAGTTGAATGCTGGTCCGGTTTGTCAAACAAAACCAAGTGTTTAAATCTTCAGTTAATCACTTGGTCTTGTTATTCACAGCTTTCTATATCTATCACTACTATAAAAATAGACTGATAGTTAAAAACTACCATCAATCATCTCTGCACATGTCACCAGCTTCTAAATGGCCAAATATAATTTAATCAAGGATTTTTTTTCTATTCTGTCTTCTGTCTTCTGTCTTCTGTCTTCTGTCTTCTGTCTTCTGTCTTCTGTCTTCTGTCTTCTGTCTACTGTCTTCTGTCTTCTGTCTTCTGTCTTCTGTCTTCTGTCTTCTGTCTTCTGTCTTCTGTCTTCTGTCTTCTGTCTTCTGTCTTCTGTCTTCTGTCTTCTGTCTTCTGTCTTCTGTCTTCTGTCTTCTGTCTTCTGTCTTCTGTCTTCTGTCTTCTGTCTTCTGTCTTCTGTCTTCTGTCTTCTGTCTTCTGTCTTCTGTCTTCTGTCTTCTGTCTTCTGTCTTCTGTCTTCTGTCTTCTGTCTTCTGTCTTCTGTCTTCTGTCTTCTGTCTTCTGTCTTCTGTCTTCTGTCTTCTGTCTTCTGTCTTCTGTCTTTTGTCTTTTGTCTTTTGTCTTCTGTGTTCTGTCTTCTGTCTTCTGTCTCTCCGTCTCTGTCTTCTGTCCGTGTTTATCTGCCTAAAAGTCTAATTCCTTTCTGGCAGTTTAACCTTCGATAACTTTGACGGCCACTATAGCCATTTACAGAGCATCCATTGCCATGTGCAACATTTCAGACAAGCATACAAAAAATGGTGGGAATTAATAATATGTCAATAGTTTAGTTATAATGAACCCAACTTGTACCCAATCTTTGTTATACGGAAGTTAACAAATTACCTTCCCGTGTCTCTCTCACACAACTACTTTTAAAGTAATAACAGGAAACATCACAAATCTTAACCAGCTATATGTACAATCAGACAGCTGCTCTGCTAGTCCATATCCAAAACTATACTGGACCTCGAGCTGAACCCCACTGAGCAGTTAATTGGCATCAAATGGTTTGAAATGTGTGAAAACATTTTTTTGTCGGCGGCAAAAATTAGCAAACATCAGCATTGCCAATGAAGCGTTCATAAAAGTTGGTGTTGACTGCAACAGCGCTTCTGTTGTCAAACAATTAAATCGGCCATTAGACGGTCACAACTCGCACAATACAAAATGTCCACAGGCGATGGTGATTGTGAAATGGTTGCTTTCAAAGGGAAGAGAACATTGTTTCGCTTTACGGAAACTCGTTCCGGTTTCCGATGTAAACATAGAATACAAATGGCAGGACAAGCCAAACATATGCGAAATTGATATAAATAAAAAAATTTACAATTTGGCCATGCTTCCGCAGGAATTGTGCCAAAGGCATGTGCTATGCGAATTGTATTGGCCATTGGGCAATCGTTGCATTTACATTGAGAAGGTTAATTGAAATTTAAATGGCTCCTTTGGGTAAAATTTTGTTTGTAGTGACATTGGAAAATTAGCGGAACAATCAGCTGTCGTGTCTTGTTAGGGTTTGACGTTTGAGATGCATTTTCTTATTTTTATTAAACAAAATGGAATTGAATTTGAGTTACAAAGCAGGAAGTAGAAAATTGCTGAAAATTGGCAAATTTTAATTTTGAGTGTGTTTTAACGGTAGGCTGAAACTCCTATCTGGTTTAAAAAAATATATATATTAGAAAATTAATAAATATTGTGTACGATACCCAACAGTGTTGAAAATCTGGGCTCTAATCGCTTAATTTATCCAACGATCATCGTCGAGATTATTAAATAAAAGGACGTCGTTTTTAGTTATAATATCTCAATCGCATCGTTCAATCGAACTGTTCATCGTTTTCGTTTTCATTTTGAACAGGACTGTAAACAAACTAGGTATGACAGCTAAAAATTAAAAATAAACTGGTCATAGGTAATTTTTTTTTTAATGGGGCTATTGTTTTATGGATTATGACAAGTTGCTGGATGATTTGTCTGTTGAGCTCAACCCAACTGGGCTACCCATACTTAGACATATGCTACTTGGAGGTAAGTACGTGGTTTGTAAGACCAATCTGACAGTATATTAACCAACCGATGATTTAAATTTACTGTATCCTTTTAGGTACCTAGTCTCAAGGATAAAATCTCACCCGAACATGGTATTTAACAGACAAGCAATGAAGACAACTGTCCGATTGAAAAATATTCCACGTCTATCACAAGAGAATAAACATGTGTTTGTTTAAATAGAAAGTTGGTTTGTGTATTTCTGAAAATACAAATTACGAGTTAATGCAACTAATTATGTATTTAACATTCTTAATATCCCACTTCAGTTCCATTCAAGTTCACAGCCAGCTATTTTCCGTCTTTGTTTTGAGAGAATTTTTAGTGTTCTTCTTGATGAATCAGCATATATGCAAGCTATAACATATCTATATATTTCGTAGAGCCTATGCTTTGATTACTTAAAATAAACCTAAATAAAGCTGCAAAAAACACCAAATACGATGAAACGATTGCAAAAGAGGTATCGTTTAATTGAATAATCGTTTTGATGACGACTGCACTTGACAGTTGTATTGCTTATATGAGCAATAAACATCGACGTTTCGACAATCATCATTTTTTTGTTGTTACATGAAGTATAAGCATCGTCGAGGCGACTTCGTTCGTTTTAGCTTTACGCAATTAGACCCCTGGCTTATTCTATTCAATTCAATTCTATTTTATAGGCAAACGAAATGTTTGAGACGTACCTAGTCAATTAATAAGTGGCGCAACAGGCGGGTGTCACCCAAGGCCTAGCTTCTTGCAACCATTCGTTTTGTGTGAGTTTCTTTTTTTGAGACGAATGAAAGGGACCTACAATTTTCTGCCGAGTCCGAACGGCTGAATTAAGAAGCTTTTTTCAGGACAGTCATACTCTCGGATGTTTGTCATCTTGCACTTGGTGCTCCGCCATAAAAATTCAAGTGCTCCGCGAAAAGATAAGCGCAAAATATGAAAATTCCAGCAGACTAGCTTATTTTGTGCTTCTGGAACCTTGTCATTTTGTTCGCAACAATATAATTTGTGTATTGATTAGAACTTCCTAACTATCAAAATGGAAACGAATCAATGGCGTTGATAGCGAAAATATTTGTTTTTCTACGAAGCTTGTTTTTGGGGAAATACAAGTTTCTAAGAAGACGCAAAAGATATGAGATTGGACGCAAAACTACTCCAAAGAAAGATTTGCCGGACAAGTAGAGCCAATCCATTTTTAATGTCCATTGAAATTAATGAGATTGTTGCCCTGAAGAACTCAGGGCGCTGTGTCGTAGAACAAAATCTTCGTGGATGCATATTCTACAAAAAACATACATTATGTCAACAAAAACCTAAGCAAGACCCGGAATTTCGAAAGACTCCACTTAAAAAAAACATTTGCAATTTTGGAAAAAAGTTCTTTGGAGTGCCAAATCCAAGTTTAATTTATTTGGATCCGACTACTGTGACTACGAGAGGTCACAGGTTCAATCCCTGGAAAAACACAAATTACGTCTTAATGTTGTTTCCACTGCGGCACCTCTCGCGAATGTCCGACATACATCCGAGACTAGGTATATGTCCTGAAACTGTCATGTCAATCAGCCATTCGGACTCGGCCTAAAAATTAAAAGTCCCTTGTATTCGTCCCTAAAAAAAACTTAAAAACAAACAAATGGTTGTGAGAAGCTTCGCCTAGGGTGCCAAATATGTCGGATTTTAGTGGAACATCTTCAGAAAAGATTGACTGCCCTTTTCAAAAAATAAAGGCTATTCCAGTAAATATTGGTAAATTTTATATTTTTTTTGTTGGAAACTGGAATTTTCAAGCCTTTGTTTTTCTGTGGCCAACTCGAAAATGAGTTAAAAATGTTTCTAAAATCACAACACGTTACTTTATTATTTCTTTAGGTACTTATTTCTTTAATTTAATAAAATTAATAAGAAAACAACTAAAAATAGTTATGGTGTTTTCTGTAACTACGAAAATTGGGATACTGACAGCGAAGTGCTCCACGAGGAATTTCTCTCCAGAAAAGTGATCCGCGACCAAAAAAGAATTGGGAACCGCTGTATTATACTATTATCTATTGGGCCATATGAATAAAAATGAGCATGTAGTTTATACTCGATAATTTGGAGCAAATACTCCATGTGATATAAACAAAAAACAGAGTATTCTCACTTTTGATATAAATAAGACATTGTTCATGCGAGAATCTGCTCAATAAATTTGGATTCTGATAGGCAGTAGACTTCAGTTTGAACAATGGCTGAGTTTATCCTTGATTTGTCTTCCGAAAAAATATAACAAACCTAGAAGAAGAACGTGTGATCGGACTTTAACGAATTGTATCGGTATACTTAAGAAAGTGTCAAATGGATATTCAATCACTTTTTGGGTGTAGAATCTGGAGAAAGAAGAGGTGGAGGAGGAGGCCCGGCTAGTTCGAATGAAGCGCAATCGTAAAGTTTAATTTTCGAGCATTGCCACATACAATTATTAACAACCTAATTCCAATCGACCTAATAATTGTTTCGAATTGCGCCTTTTCACTTTCACACACCACACGTTTCTTTATTATAAATGCGTTGTTTCCATATCGTAATAATAATAACCATGCTAAGAGTAATCAAACGTCTTAAAGAATTTACGGGTCTCTCTAATTTACATTTCAAAGGGTTTTTTTCCCACTTTTTGAGTAGGTTTTATATGAGTAAATTTCCACATATAGGAAAATAAACCTTGCCTAAAAGAGCCATTAATTGCCATTAATTGGAGGGCCAATAAAAGTGAAGTTTGGCCTACCAAATTGGGACATAAATCCATAATTTATGTTGTTTACAGACGGGACTTAAGTCAAAAATGTTGTCATCACAAAACAGAGTGCGAAACGCACGTTACATACCTTTTTTACAAAAAGTAATAAAGAATAAATAAACCCCACATTTTTAACACATTAACGTTAGATGTGTAAAATAATTTTGAGTTTATTTTGAGGAAAAGAAAAATAAAACAGCTTAGCTAGCTTGTAACCACCAACATACTTTATAAACTTCTCAAAAACGAAATCTCAGCCCTTAAATAAAAGAACTACTGATGAAGTGCCATCCGCATAGCACTTAGCCCCGCGCTTTATCAAAAATCCTTAATCGCAGTCTTCAAATAACGAATAAGTAACTTATATTTATTATTTAGTTTTTGAGAAGTTTTTCCCCTGTCAGGAAGTGAACCTGCACTTCGATTTTTTTCAATTGACCAAGTGACTACCACTTGCGCCAATTGAGCGATGAGTACAAGCCCGCCAACTGGTGATTAGAACGGAGGAGAAGACCAACCTCTGTGCGTTACCTCAACCAATTCGCCCAACACACAATTACCTTACAGAACCTAAAAATGGGTTGAATTTTGTTTAAGAAGCTAAACTCTTCTAAATTGACCACCTTCGGATTTGGTTCCTTCAGTACCGAGCAATTGATTGACATTTACGGAGAAGATAGGAGTATCGTCTGAGACTTGTAGGCAGAGGTGGACTGGTTTGCACATTTTCAATAGTACAATAAAGTCCGGATTGAAGCGGAAATAAAATTCAAAAAAAAGTAGGCACAGGTCCATTGTGATACCACGAAAAAGGATCATTATAAGATCTTCCTACTAATTGAACCATTTTGAGCTCTTTATGAAGCGTAAGAGGCTCCTGATGTCTGTGTTTGTCAGATCACCCAAGTCGTTGTAATAGAAGGCTCCTAAGTGAAGCTTCATTCTACGGGAGAGAGCTGGGCAGGAACAAAGAAGGGGACGAATATTTTCCTCCTCTTCTTCATCCATACAGCGTCTGCAAAAATCGTTTGCGAAAAGGCCTAGCCTTGCATATTTTCCCATCAGGCAGTGTCCAGTAATGAGAGAAATCAATTTCTTAGAGCGTTTTAAATCCACCTTAGGCAAAATTTGTTTTGTCACTACACAAGTGATGCCACTTGTCCACCTAAGATTTGCACTCTCGATAGCATCAAGCTTCAATCTTTGTTTGCAAGTACCGATTGGTATCCCTAGGGTGCCTTTATCCGGCAGGATGGGTTGAGTTGTTTCCATTTCAACGAGTTCATCGGCCTTACAATTCCTAGGAATGTCTCTATGCCCCAGCACCCAAATTAGGTGCTTCTTTCGGAGAAAACACCCCCACCAACTCCGTCTCTGGTTTTTGAGCCGTCAGTGTATAGATTCCTGAGTCATCTTCTAGGAAAGTATCCTTATTCCAGATTGGTTTTGTAGGAACTCTTTAGTATTTAAGTGATTTTCTGTGATAGCTATAGCAACATCATCTGCATAAGCGATCGCTGTGCAGCTGGACTACTGTGCGAGGGATCCCAGGTTCGATCCCCGGAAAAACACAATCTACATCTTAAGGTTTTTCTACTGCGCCATACCTCTCGCGAACGTCTGACAAAGATCCGAGAGTATGACTGTCCTGAAAAAGCTTCTCAATTCAGCCGTTCGGACTCGGCATAAAACTGTAGGTCCCTTGCATTCGTCCCAAAAATACAAACTCACACAAACGAATGGTTGCGAGAAGCTAGGCCTAGGGTGTCTACCCGCCTGTTGCGCCACCTATTTATTTTTTATTTATTTTTTTTATTACCATACTGAATAATGTACATATAGAAAGTTCATCTTGCAACAACTTTGGCCGAAATGATAAACTTGCATAAAAAAAATTACAAATATACTCTTGCGTTAGGGTTATAGTATGTACTTTAACGACTTTGTCACAATTTCTATCGTTTTATTAGCTGCAACAAAAGAGAACGTGTAACCGTATTTTTATGGCATTAATATTAACCTTTTGGCAATCTCGTCTCAAACCAAAACAGCAAGTCTCTTCTTCTTGCCGCGCTGCCGCGCCGTTTTGCAATAAATTTATAATTCATTTATAGCCAAATAAATTTATTAGAAATGTAAATAACCCAACGTGCGATCGTTAAGATCGTTCCGCGCTGTATGATTTCAATTTGCATTTATTTGAATTTTTGATTATGAAAATGGCTATAAAAATATACAACAATGGCTTCATTATGGGCGGATATATGTCTTCGCGTCTTCGAAGGCATTCACAAGTAAAACACACAAAAAATGGGTTCGACCCTGTCTCGCACTCGGATTATGATTGTGTGATTTTTTTTTCTTGTCACAAAATATGGCAATAAAAATATGATTTTTTTTCTTCAGATCGCCGCAGGGTATCAAAGGGCTCAGGCCCACCCAACCCAAACTGACTGTATGGAATAAATTTCGAACCGAAAATATCAAAATGTTTGTTTAATGTGCGATTATGGATTTGCATATAAAAGCGGCGATAATCGGGGAGGATGATGATGACGACACGCGGGCACAGCTTTTATGGTGCGGCTATCATTGTTGCATATAACAGAGTGAAGGCGATATAAAAAGTGCATATCGATTGAATTAAGTATAGAAGAGAAGAAGTGGACGGCTTGAAGAAGCGCGCGAGACACAAAGTCTCTCAGTGGGATTTGAGGGAATTTCGGAACATTTCGAACTCACTTTTTGGGGGAATCAAAGGAAACCGCGATTGATGCCTGCGGTGAAATGATTCTTCTTTATTGCGTTATTATCTATACTCATATTCTACTCTCCTTCGAGTCCCTTTAGTTGGCCATAGCCCTACTGAAATTTTGTTTATCGTTCGGCATGGAGATCTTTTGAATACCGAAAACGAAAACCTATAAAAATCAACTGTGAACATAAAATGATTTTTTTTTTTCTTGTTCAGGTCGAAGTCGGAGCACATAAAAAATGATTTAGAACTGAGAAGGGAGGAGAGCGTGTTAATCGTTTTTTGTTTTCTTATTTTTAGATTGATATTGTGATGAAAGTTGTTGTTCAGATCGATTTGTGTTGATTAATTTCGATTTGGTCAATCAATTTAAAGCAATTTTTATGTAGTTTATCTATTTTTAAAACTACGCATTTATTTATCAAAACGGTAGAGTTGTAAAATGTGAAAGCACCGTCTGCGGTCGAAGTACCTACAATACTACATAAGAAATACATTGAATTGATCATGGACCAAAGAGCGAGGTTTTAAAAATCCCAAGCGCATATACGACATACGAGACAGAAAAAACGGCTCTTCTTCTCCATAACAACCAGAACTTGGTAATGAAATGGGGAGAAACGTCAAATGAGACACTTCGAGGACGGAAACAATTCCTCCCGCCTGGGATTGTCTTACAGCTTGCGATCAAATCGGGGGGTTACAATTCGCCTCCATTATATCCCTAACCCTCCATGTTGCTTAAAAAGGACAATCCGTCACAGCCCGAATATTTCGCTGGATGCATTGAACACGTTCCTAAGAGTAGTACTATTCACATTAATGATAAGGAAAAGTACGATTACGACAATCGATTTCCATCTTGTTTGCATCCTCTTTCCATATACATAAATGTATGTTGTATGTCTATGTAGTAGGTACATTCCAAAACACATAGTCGAAAGAAGCATGGAAATGACGTTGATTTGTATTAACGGTTCCGCCAAAAGTAAATTACATTTTCTCTTACGTCACAACATAAAAAAAAATACGTCATAGTGGGCAAGTTGTCGAATTTTGCAACATAAATACGGAATTATGCGAATGTCGTTAACACGATTTTGCGTATATAGATATTTCGTTGATCCTTGGACTACAGCAGTAAGAAACAAAATAAAACAAACGGTAACCATCGTCGATCATACGGAGGATTCCGAAACAGATTTGAAGTACCGAAACGAAGTGGGTACTTGAACTAACTAAAGTTCAAGCATTACATTTATTTCACAACACTGAAATGACAGCAAAAGGTGAAGTCGTGAAGTCCATCGGCGTTGTTTTTTTAGAATACCAGAACAGAACTACTCGTCGATTTCAGCGAGAATGGATACGACCTTCAGTCGAACTGCAGGTGTCTACATGACAGGGGTATACGATTTTCAACAGACTTATAGAGAAATTTCTAACTTCTGTAGAGCTTTTTGATTTAAAGATCATAATCAGCCAAATCAGCTGGTCAGTACCTTGAGTAAAACGTATGTCTTGGCATTTGTAGAAATTATAAATATGCCAAAAAAATACTGCATTGTATATCTTAAGGTGTTAGTGCACGGTATGTAGCACGCCTCATATATATGTATGTAGCACTGACGTCATTTTAACGTCAGCGAATGGTCCCAATGGGTACATGCCGTGTACAAGCTCTCTGTGTGCACTCTCTGTTGACGTCAGAGCCACATATATATGTGGCGTGCTACATACCGTGTACTAGCACCTTCATAATAATTTTCCTGTTGCCACCACTTTTTCAGCTAATGCCACTGCATACAAACTCGTTCTAAGTAGTTTACTACCTCCAACCAGCAGGACATACAAATAAATTTAACACAATGTAAACAACACATCAGAGACTGTGCTCCTTAATTCCCTGTCATGAACAGAACAAAAACTGTGTCTTCCTGCTACCGGATTAACAAACAATAAAGTGTCACTCCACTCGTTGTCTCGTTGTCACGCAGTGTGTAAATTAATTTTCGCTACAACTATTGGAAAACATTAAACATTAAAGACGACACCGCGTCCACCTTCAACTCTGCCGACTGTTTGCCCAACAATAATTCGACACGATCACATTCAATGGGCCACCTTGACTTGGTCCTTGTTATCGTTCCTTTTAAACACCATACACTCACTACACTCTGTAAAAGTATCAAAAGCTAATTTGCCATGGTCCAAAACTGTCACGACAATAAATGACAGAAAGCCGCAGCCACAAAACGAACCGACCAACACGACACAACCAGCAACAGCAACTCCGACAAGAATAGAAGAATTTGTCGGGGAACATGGAAACCTGGAAATCCCATCAATGAGACGAACAGAAACCCAGAAGACAATGACATTTCTCGGTCAACAATAGGCAGTAGCACTGATGTGCACCTCAAACGTCAAAATAGTTGCATGCCGACGGCTCTGACAAAACGTTGACAATTTGTTGTGACAAGTATTCGTTATAAGATTTGAATGTAAATCGCACAAACAAATGGCTCGGTGGAGTACAAAGGATTGGGGACACCGACTTCAATGCGGGTATAAACGTCAGTGGAAACAAAAATGAAGTTTGGAACAGAGACTGACACAAACCCACATCGCAAGTGTTGATGGGGGGAAGGTAGGTACCTAACACATGAAAATGGAAGTAGGTACTATCACCATGGCTGTGTCTAATTTGAGCGCGGGTTGATATAAATTATTGGCCTCCCCTTTGTGAAGCGCGGTGACATTTGCAATTCAAATTCAAATGCCTAATTTTTTTTTCAACCCGCTGAACAATGTGCATCAGAAGACTAGATAAATTTCACAGCTTTTCAATTAACGGGGATTATTCTTTGATTCGTTGGCACGAAGCGTGAAAATACGCACACGCTCGTGATAATATTATGATTATGATTACAGACAAACGTCAGAGATACGAGAAAATGGTAAATCTTTTAAAAATGACTGTCCAAAGTGGTGGGGGACCTCCGTCACGGTTCAAATGTTTACTAAACGGTCCGTGTTGAACATAATCAATTTAATTTATTAGTGAATTTTCTTTTTTTTTTTGTAAACGACGTAATTAAATTGTAAATTGTGTTTTCGTTTAAATGCAGTAGTGACACTGACGTTTTCTTTTACATAGATATTTGACATACGTTTTCGGTATAATGGTTCTTAAATTAATGTTGACTCTTAGTTAGATAATAGTTTAGTTACTAAATAGGAATGTGTATAGGTATAGCAGCAGATGATTAGTTTCATTTGTTGGAATATTATATAGGTATTAACCTATAAACCGACAGACATTTAGCAAAATAGCGTTTTCAATATTATTTTATTTAATTCAATATTTTTTTGTTTAGTTTTAACCAGTTAAATATAATTATTATTTAATAAACATATCATTTGTTCCAATCTACGGATAAGAGAGTTGCCGAAAAAAAAAACATTAAGTTTGTTTTATTGAACATCTATCTCAACATACAAAGTAAAGAAATTTTAATTAAAATAAATCAAGAATATACCTAAATTCCTTCACAAAAACCTCCTAAAGGTATGCAAGCATTTGTGGTAATGCCTTGTTTGTTGTGTATGGCTCGAAATTTGGGTGTGTACCTACCTGAAACCATTACCATTTTATCGGAATGTAAACCATTTTCTTTCATAAAGGACCAAACGAATGAATATTCGCAAGTTTTGATAGTCCGTTCACATGAACACTTTTCTAGGTCGCGGCAGTTAGCGAATTTTAGCCATCAGTTTCTACCCGTAATGTCTACTTTGAGGTTAAGTTCGAAGAATGTTTTAATCGCTAGTTTGTGGAAGGCGAATTAAATGATGCGGATTTGCGAATAAACTCTGACAATTCGCGCCAAGAATGTTTTTGTTCGCGGCAAAAAGTTTGGAATTCGAAATTTCGTTATTTAAACTTGTTTTTGATGGGACAATTAGTTATCCTCCTTTTGGAATAATAAAATGTGAAATTTTCTGTTTATAAATGCATAATTGGTTTGTTCGCATTTCATCAATTCGTTTGTTCGCTCCCATGTGATACTATCACATCACAAAAGGAAGTCCCCAAAATTCATCTGTCTAGCTATATATATCTTTAGGCTAATCTCAAGAAGTGGGCGCAGTAGGGCAGTGGTTAGTGTGCGAGGGATCCCAGGTTCGATCCCCGAAAAAACGCAAATTACATCTTAAGGTTTTTTCTACTGCACCACCCCTCGCTTCCAGTCGCCCCAAAAATAGAAACTCACACAAACGAATGGTTGCTAGAAGCTAGGCCTAGGGTGTCTACACGCCTGTTTCGCCACCTATTTATTTTTTTTAATCCCAAGAAGCAATGAACGGATTAGGCTGCAGTTTTCCCTGCTATGATCTACACTTCTCGCACTTCTCGAGAAATGCTTGTGCCTATCACTGTCTTAGGAGCATCGGACGTCTAATGGTTTTAGAATCAAATTTTCCTTTAATTTAAGGCGATTGCACAATGTGTTACTGGATTTAAAAAAAACAGAATATTAAGTTTTAGTAAACTCATCCCTGATTCATTAAAGATAAACTATCCATCAAAAATCAAATCAAATAATCAATTCAGCCCCAAAAAAAATATCTTTTAGTTCAAACCACAACCAAGCCAGTGTCCCCTGTCCATATAGCAGTGGCTAACGTTGCCATAATGTTTAAAGTACCTATACCTGGGTGTGAGAATGTGAGAATGCGCGTACGGTACGCAGAATACTTACTTACTATCGGGCTCCCGACCTGTGAAGAGTCTATGACTAAGACACTGCAGCACCTCTACCCAACTCGTCCTTCGAGTTAGGAGTTTTAAACCCAATTGTTTTACCAAACCAAAGTAGCAACAGTTTCGTGGGGTAATTCTTTGTCGGATCTTGTCATTCGCGGAGTTCATTATGTTTACTCCGAGGTAGGTGAACTCGAAATTGTTGCTATCAATAGTTTGTACTAGGCCATCGCCATATAGAGCCCCTGACGATGTATGCTTTCATACGTGGCTTTGAAGTCGATGAATAGATGGTGAGTTTCGATTTGAAATTCGTTGGCATTTTCCAGGATTTGCCTCAGTGTGAAAATTTGGTCTATAGTCGATCTGCCCCGCCAGAAGCCACACTGATACGTGCCGATTAGTGTGTTGCAGAACGATTGAAGACGTTCACACAGTACTTTGGATAGGATCTTGTATGCGACATTAAGCAGGGATATGCCTCGATAGTTCTTGCAAAACATAGGATCGCCTTTTTTGTAGATGGGGCATATGGAGCTGATAGTCCAGTCATCGGGCATGTTTTCTTCCACTAATACTTATGGTTAGTGTTTCGATGTATGCTCCCTACCAAAACATCCGCACCACCGTATTTAAAGAGCTCCGCTGGTAAACCATCAGAGCATGCGGCCTTGTTGTTCTTAAGCTTTTTTATATAGCTAAGCCAAATTCTCCAATATACTAAGTGGTGGAACTGGTTCTTTATTGACTGGACGTGGGTTCTCTTCTTGCGAATCGCAAGCGCATAAGACAAAAGGAATAAATAAAATAATGAGAATCCGGAATCCCTAAATATAACAAGAGCTAGGCTAAGCAAAGGATTCTAAGATATATACTGAGCTGTATTGCAATCCACTGTCCTTTTTTTTCAAATGTCTCGTTGAGATTATGTCCGACCTGACATAACTCGTCCCTATGCTATGCGATCTTAAAATCGTTAAACAAATAATGAGTATCGAACTGTAGTAGCTGAAGAAAATTTGGGACATCTGATTTAGAGCTTCAGTGAATTCGCGGTTCAAATGTTTGTCATTTGGCTTCAATTCTTGGATACCTATACTTTATTTTCTCGTAGAATCACTAAATTTGACAAGCCTGTAGAGAGCAGAGGTGATATTAGGCACGTTCAAAACTCTAGTCCTCTTTAACTTGACTACCTTTGTTTGAATTCGATTTGCCCTGAACGTAAAAACTATATTGGTAGGGAACGAGACTTTTTCTATACGTCCAGTCATACAATCGAAATGTCAACTTAGTATACTCAGTTCCGACATTCTTGACTGAAACAGACAAAAATTATTTACGTGACCAGTCTAGTTCAATAAACAATCAAACATATCAAGTCAGCCGGCTGTTAAACTTAAGGTGCCAGTACACGATATGTAGCACGACACATATAATGTGGCTCTGACGTCAACAGAGAGTGAACAAAGAGAGCTTGTACACAGCATGTATCCATTGAGACCATTCTCTGACGTCAAAATGACGTCAGTGCTACATATATATGAGGCGTGCTACATATCGTGTACTAGCACCTTTAGTATAAGCTAGTATTTTGAGCGTTCCCATTTTCTTCGAAACGCACACCTATCCAATCTATGGTCAACTCGCGTTTTCCGTAGGTATACGAGCAATCATTTTTTGTCTAAAAATCCGTTTTTGTTTTGAATGCGAAACTTCTTTATAATATAATAAATCCCGCGTTGCCCGATTTGGTGCCCTTTAGTGGAAAAGAGCTGGACAACTTTGTGCAATTCAGCTCTTATTGAGAATTAAGAATTTTAAAATGTTATCGAACTTAGTTTTGGTAACTGCAACATAAAGTTTTACCTTTGAAAAAACTGACGAGTGGAGCAAAATGACCACATTTCATTCATGTCATTCTTTGGGTATTTCTGGTTATAAAATTAAGAGCCCATGGAACGTTCCTAAACTTTATTGTATTAAATTTGTCTATGTTTCAAATTTCAAATTTTATAGGCTCTTAACTATTTTTCCTCTGACAGTGAAATATCTGTGTATCAGATCAATGTATTAGCATTCGCTATCATTATCATTTTTTTCGAAAATATGTAATCACTGTTTAAGGCCGTGTGTCAATTGGGCTAAATAATTATCATCGGATAACAACACTACTACACTTCTGATACTTATGAAAGTGTTGAGAGTGAAGTTCATCAAAATCCAATCTTAAAACAGATAAGTATTTATCGAATTTTACGCTATTAATTAATTGAAATTCAGTGTTTAATTTCCTCTTCAACATTCTACCAAAACTCAAGCAAAGGGAAACGTCAAAAAATTACCCTATAGGATAGTTTATTATCTTGCTTCCGAGTGGGATAATTTTTTGACAGCTGAAAATTCGTTTTCCACCACGATAGTGTCAGAAAATTAACCAACGATAATTATTCAGCCCAATTGACACATGGCCTAAGAAATTAAACTGTAATAATATATACCGACTATACATAGATAATTTAAGACCTTTGCAATATTTTTTTTATTGTGACTTTTAATCAAATAACTTTTTAAAGTGAACATATGCCATATCTTTATAGCTATCGACTCAATAAAAACTAAAATTAATTTTATGGTCACTTTTGAAGTCCGATTGTCATAGTAAGCTACAAGTTCTCTAAAAATAAACGTAAAACAAATGCTGAAGCGCCGTTAAGTTATGAATCTCATTAAACAAATTTTTATTCATATGTTTCCTTATGGAATGCTGCACTGAATGAAAACATATTTGTGCAGGTAAGAAAGATAATGCTATTAAATTTTTAAAATGCGTTTTTATTGCAAATTCAATAGATTAATCTAAATGGAAATATTTCTTATACAGGTATTGTATTACAGGGCTATGACTCTGAAGATTTTGTGAGAATGACCATACGCTAGGTAGCTTTCCGGTTTAAAATGTTGGAGCCGACGACGAGGGTATTCTGTAGGAGCATCTAGGTTTCTCGGGGGCAGATCTTTTGAATATATTGCATAATTTATGAACCTGTGTTTTAGAGCAAACCCCCTTCTATTGACTTAGAGCAGTTTCGTAATTTTTGTGAAAGAAAGGATGTTCGCAATTATCGCTTATCTTAAACTTGGGGTATTATAAGCATTTTTTGGCAGTTTAAATGCTCAAGTGTTTGCTGGGTGCCTTCGGTAAGCATTGTGTGAAGTTCAGTGGAGACATGATTCAGTACAAAAACATTGGATCGCTAGATGGAGCTATGCAGAACTAATACTAATGATCAGATAATTTGTTAGATTGCTCAATGATTTTTAACAAATTAAATATATACCGATTTATTATAAAATTCTGATGTTACATGAATGTAAGTGAATTATGCCATTTAGTAACAACGACATTTTCTATTCCACGAACGGGAACGGAGATCTTTACACATAATTAATAGATACAGCAAAGTGTTCGGAATGTAAAATATTATACATTTAGAGATTAACTTTTAATACTTTTATGACACCATGGCCATAAACATGATTGTAATCGTCAACACAACGCCCACTTTCAAATCAATTGTAAACTGTTTATGATGCATTTTACGACAGGTAAACTCCCGGCGCGTCAGCCAAAGGTTGAAATAAAAATTTAGATCAAACTATTTTTCTGCCTGCTGGAATATAATTACGATTTTTGCAAACAGACATTTTATTGCATCACACAAGGACCTTTTTCTGTATTTTTGGAAATTCCTATGAATTTGCGTGGCCAATTCATTTTTTTCCTGTCCCTTGGAGAAGTCATAATTAAATGAGATAACCGACTTTATGAGTGTTCAGTAGAAAATTTTGTATAAAAATGTTAGCTTGCTGTATGACACATATACTCTTTGCATATAGAGGTATGCTTCTTCGCGTTGCAAGGCATTGTTTTGCTAACAAATTAGGATCGTTATGAAATGAAATTCTTTTAGAGAGAGAGACCGCGAATGACCTTTTTTTTTTGCTGAGAATGCACTTTTTTTTTGCGGATTAGCAAATGTTTGATTTTAGGGTTTATTGTTTTTTTCTGTGTGGAGTTTGTTTTTAGTTTTTTTTTTTTTTTGAAGTAGGTACCTTTGTGCCTTTAGCTCATTTTCGCAGAATGTTAAGGGACACATGTTTGGGTATAAAATTTCAATATTAATGGGCGTTCTGTTGTCATTCAACGAACTCCCTAATTCGATATGTTTTTTTCAGAATGTTTAGAATTTACATATTTGTACAGATTTCTAGTATTTGAAATTATAAGCCTTGAATAAAAACGAACACGCATATACCATAAACAAAGTTCCTTAAACAAACACTGTCCTATATTTAGAAGCATATTAAAAGAATTGTAGAAAGTCAAAAAACTTTATATGTAAAGTTCATATACAATATTGTAGACGCTGCTTAAGTTAAGTTAAGAGGCTTGTTAGCTGAGGCCTCGGTTCACCCCGAACTGTAGAGCCGCCTAAGAAGCAAGCAGAAGCTTAAGTTAAACGCGTTGGAGGTTGAAAGGTGCGTGTATAACAGATTTTTGTCGTCGATAAGTTGCACACCCAAGTATCTTCTATTCTTCTTATATTTTCATTTCAAATGATTTTATCTATCCGATAACCAAATTTTTTTAAAATCTTCGAAAGTAAGGAAATACCTACAACATAAATACCAAACGGTTTGGGAATACATTTTTAATGTTTCACTGTTCTATAATAACCCAGTCCCAGTCTTCTATGTTTTAACGCCTTCGAGATCAACTCATACGACATGAACTATATTAACCAATGTAGGCAACAGTTTAGTTGTCCTGGAGGTAAAGGAGGACACGACTAAATAAATGCGCTATACTTACACAAATTACCAAACATCTGCCCACCGTATAGGACCAAATGTCACTAAAATGATAGCAACTTCGAGATAGTTAACGAGTTCATATAGGTATCTCAGAGCTAACATCAACTCAACAAATGACATTCTAGACATTCAGGCAAACCCTAGGCAACCTCTGCTACTTCGATGGGTTAACAACCCCTTGAAGGACGAATGGTATAGGGCGCTTTATACGGAACCCTTATTCTGTAAGTTCTGCAATATATGGCAGAAACAGTAAGTTGATACACGGCTTGTTTCGAAAGTAAAATTCTGAATAAATTGTTTGTCCTGGGGCCAGATTCCGTAAAATGAAAACGATCAAACGATATCGTTTCGACAATAGCAGTCTCTGTTTTTTGCCACAGATATGATAGAGACAGGTTTAGTGAAAACGATATCGTTCGATCGTTTTCATTTTACGGAATCTGGGCCCTGGTGTGTTACGACTAAGCTGCAAAAAGTTAGGTTTGGTTAGTGGACTAGCGAGGAAGAGTAATCCGTGCCATTGTTGTTGAATATTAACCCGTTGTAGTGGAAAATATGCTATCGCGTACCTATTGAAATTTTGTTTACAAACAGTGTAATTAAATATTTAGGGGCAGTCTTAAAAGTTCCGGATAAAGTTTCGTATAGTTATCCGACACATAACGCTTTCCAACAGAGGTTGCTGATATTTTTTTTCTGTTTCATCGTCTGAGCCAGCTGATAGGCTATCTGAGCCCTTATCTGTCAGAGATCACTATCCGAGACCTTTGAAACCAAAAGTTGAAGTTCATCTGGCAAATAAATTCCTGATAGGCTTTCCGAGACTTTATCAGATAGTCTTGAAACTGGCCCTTATTGTACAAAAACTTACAAACGCTCGGAAGCCAAGCGTGAAAGACGCCATATAATCTATACCGCTGACAATTGGAAAATAATTACTTGTCACTAGTCGCTTTTATTAATTAAACAGACTTTTACCCGTATCCGCTCTAACTAGTCAAAATTTGCATTGCTTAACTTTCGGATAAAGTTTCACCGACAGATAGCAACTGCCCCTTAATTCTGTCAAAGAATACCCTTCGATGAGTTAAAAATGGTGTTGCCCCCAACTTCCAGATAAATGTTATTTGTTTTTGTTAAACATTTGTGTTACCAAGTTGAACAACTATACCTATACTGCAGCCGGTTGCAAATTTGTTTATTAAATGTCGAGCAGCTACTTCTCTGGATGGAGCGGTCCATGCTTTGATGGTTTTGGTCATGTTAAACGCGTGTACCCAACTAGGATCCCACGGCCGGCGTGCTATGAAATCCGTACCATCAGGCAGGCGTCCTCTAGGAGGTAGACCGAGGATAAGATGGTTAGACCAAGTCCATAATCTCTCCTCTATACCCGTATGGGGATTGCCATTGATGATTTAGGGTCAATAGCGGAGAATCGAGATCTGTGGAGGGTCCACTTGAGCAACCTACACCCGCGACCCACTTAATGGACAAGCGGGCTATTGAAAATGAATGAATGAATGAAATTCGGGATAAAGTTAACTGGCAAATGAAATTCGCAAACTTATACAGTAATGGGCTTACCTTACTGCTACATTTCAGGTAGAAGACTTAGGTATATGCCAAAACAGGTGTTCAATATATCCATCAATCGGTTAAAATAACGCTTAGTAGTGAAGCCTGATTTTACTACCATGTCTGTTAAGGCGAGCTTCTGGTGGTAATATATTTTAACTTTCAGGTATAGTGGTAGGGGGTAGTTTATTCAAATGCAAATAAAATTTTACGGAAGTACAAAACAATTCCGGTGTAATAGTTTAATTGTTCCTAAGTTCCTTGAAGTTTTTAACTGTCTGTCGTTTTTTTTTTTTTGACGGTAAAGGTAAAATCTTGCATATAGATTGCTCATAGTAGTGTCAGATTCTTACTGACTAAAAACACCACCCTTTGATATAAATTGTAGATACCTATCAAGCAATTTTTCTATCATGAAATGAAAACTTTTGGCAGGTTAGTCTCCAATAAAAGATCCTGCATATTCCACAATTTAAACGGGGTTAATCCTTATATCGCCAAGACGGTTTTGTTATTTGTAGTTACTTGTATGCGCAATAAATTACTCTCATCTAAAATTTGTTGGAATGTATTGTTGGTTTGTCCGATTAGTCGGTTTTTATGCTTCCGCGTTAAGCTTCTAGATTCAGGCTCGCTAGTAGATATTCCGAGATCCCTGTGAATATTGTTTTTCTCATACACCACGTTGATTGGGCAATTTCTCGAAGAACTTTGTTTTCTATAATATTGGCATTTGTTTTCTTAGCGCAGCCTAATCGTTGTATACCGTATGTCCACACCGGCTTTAGCACTTGCTTGTATAAAAGCAGTTTGTTCTCGGTACTGAACTGGGGAATGTTTTCAAAGTAACCATTACATTTTTCTATATTTGAGGAATATCAGAAAAAGCTGCGACCGTACAACAAAACGCTTAGTTGTACAGTCGATGTATCTAGAAACAATACCTCTGGCCAAAAAATAGTTTAAAAGAAAACTATCCAAGTAATGAAAGGTATACCTACAGATTCCCATATACGCTTTCCAAAATCTTTACACTTGTCATATTTCTGGTATCAGGTGACCATTCTGTCTGAGGTGCAAAAATAATTCACACGCTCCCATTCCAATTACCGTCGAACAATCGCACTCCTTATACCACCTACTGGCAAGGACTATGCCCAAATCTGCCACCGTATCGACGAAATTTAATTTTCATTGTCTTGCCCCTAAGTATGTAAGCATACATACTCTCAGCAAAATTAACAGCGATTTGCAAAAGCCTAAAATTTGCACAGTCTATTCCCTTGCTGTATAAGACAATGGCTGATCGCTCTGCAGGATTCGTATTCACATTCATTGTTTTCTTCCACTCGGTCGTCATTAGATCAACGACTACCTGCTGTACTTACTCTGCCTTGCAATTAAAAAGTGACCTAGCTAAATTTTATTGAGCAAAAAATGCCAATGCAAAAAAGGACACAAAGTCAGGTCGTCGTCGTCATGTTTATGATTGATGTAAGCAGAACGCCCACTTTCCAAATACTAAATATAATTTTTTTTGCTTTTATGGTTTTATGGCCGAGACAGTTGCGTTATATTTGACTAATGTTATGGATTATCTTGAGAAGTCTGCATAACAGAACGCCTTATGTTTATTTTGAGTTTTATTGCATTAGGATTTTGCATTTTTCGTGTGACTTTGGTTTTTTTTCTCCTCAGCGTCGGTTTTGTTCTTTGTTTTCGCGGTAAAACATTGATAGAAAGTTCGCGCCTTTCCAGGAATAGGTATACCAAAACCTTAGTTCTCTTGTATTTTTATTCGCACCAAAATCTGTTATCCTTGAATGGCTGTATGGATATATATATCCATGAAATTAAGCCCCCACACAATGGATAAGGAAAAACATCAGATTGATGGGAACAGAAGAAAACCTGTTAAGATCTTTGGACAACCGTTGGAGCGTAAAAATCAAAACACACTTTGATTTTCCGCCCGATCAAAGGTTACCGCCTGACATTGTGCAAATAGAGGTAACACCATCACAATGCACATGAGCTGTGGAAATATGTTCGGGGGTGCAATGTGAATCCTGGCGATAGTGCGCCTTGTCGGTCCAACACAAAGGCACGTCACATAATAACCTGTGTTTTCGTTGCCTTTGTGTGCACTTCTGTGATGGGATTTTCTTTATTCTGGTCACATTTTTCCTGAGCGCCTATTTTTCCCCATTGTGACGACACAAATGGCTCATTCATTGTGCTGTCTATATGTGTATGCGCTGCCAATGCACCAAGGAACAATGGGTGACCACAATTTGAAAATAAATCATGAGCACATCTATCGAAATACCACATCAAAAAGGATTCCCGATCGGCACGATCATCATAATCAAAAATTAGCTGAAGATACTACTGGTGGTGCTGGCGGGATTGAAAGCATATAAGTAAAGTACTATCGGTGGAGGTGATCATGTGTAAAGTGACCGCGTAAGCATCGCCCTCTCTGATCAATGTGGCATCTGATAGATTGCATAATAGTAGAGCCGACATGCATTGTTGATGAGCGCATGATCACTTTGTCGTATACAATGTGGATAAGCAATGTGGAACACAAACAGGTACAATGCCATTGAATGGCCAAAACGAGAGCAAGGATAATGCTGCCCGATCGCATTTAATGTGTGTGCTCTCGCACAGAGTAATGATGATGATGATGACGAGGATGAGGAAGAACAACATGGAAAATTAGATGAGAGATTAATAGTGTTATGGTATTGTGTTCCATATACATACCGCCATTGGATGATTGTTTTGTTTGCGTGTCGCTTTGTTATTAAACGAAATGAAATGAAAAGAACACAATTAAATGATCGCCGAATGTTATACCAATATGTTTCGTATTATGTAATTGATTCGACTTTAACAATATATTCAGGGAATAAATTATATTTTGAGGGCATTTAATTTGTAAAATTTTGTTGAGTTTTTAAGCATTTAACATCGCTGTCAGAAGTATCCTCAAAAAGATGTAGAGACCAGAAGAAGAATGAGCCTTCTTTCCAACACCTCCATCTATCTCATGGCATGGCCACTTGACAACAGCTGAGACGTTTGGACAGTGTAACAAATAAATGTCCTTCCTGGGGACATGGATGACACGTATTTTCTCGGTGCGCTTTATATAAATTCGCCTTTGTGAGAAAACTATTAAAATAAAAACAGGTATATACTAGGTACCTACACTTCGGACCTAACTTTAAAGTAAAAGCTTGTCAAAACTAGATTAAAATATTTGTCAACATATCCGCCATGGGTATTGAGTCAAATTGGAGCAAACAAAATTCGATTCCAGATCAAAGAAGGAGCTCTTACATATACTGGAAAAATCCCATGTCTAGCTTTGCCATCTCTGCAAAACTCGTTCGATTGTGTAGGATGACGACGGAGAAAGCTCGCTGTTGCATCAAAGTCGGTAACGACCTCACCGAAACCTTTGATGTCAAAAGAGGATTTAGACAAGGTGACTTTTTCAACATCATACTTGAAAGAATTGTCCGGAATTCACAGGCCAACAAACAAGGCACGATCTTCCAAAAGTCTGTCTAATTATTTGCATTCGCCGATAATATTGACATAATTGGTAGAACACAGCGAGCTGTCACTGGTACGTTTGCTAGTATATAGAAACGGAAGCGGCTAAAATAGGTCTAGCGGTCAACGAGGGCAAAACCAAGTATATATGCTGTCAACAAGAAGGCACACCCAACATCGTACAAGTGGACAAAACATTACGATCGATAACTAAAACTTTGAAGTAGTGAGGGACTTTATCTACCTCGGTTCTGCTATAAATTCTAACAACACCATCTCAGAAGAAATTAAACGAAGAATAACTCTTGCCAACCGCTGTTTGTTTGGGCTAAGAAGGCAATTGAGTAGTAGAGCCGTATCCCGAACAACTAAAGAGATTCTGTGTAATATATAAGACCTTGATCGAGAGAAAGATTCTTCGTAAATTTTTCGGTTCCGTTTGCGTTGACGGGCTTTGGAGAAGGAGATTCAACGACGAACTATACGAGTTGTATGTACAGCGACATCGACCTGGTCAAAAAACTGCGAGAAATTCGTTTAAGATGGCTAGGACATGTTGAGCGGATGGAAACAAATGCTCCGGCTCGTAGTGGCGCGCGCAAGTCGAAGGCGACCTCAACCGACTAGGAGTGCGCATTGCGCAACTGGAGGCAGTTAGCTAAGGACCGGGCTAACTGAAGAGGCTTGTTAGCTGAGGCCTCGGTTCACCCCGAACTGTAGAATAAGTAAGTAAGTATTTGAAATCGCTGGTCAATGCGAATAAGCTATACCTAGAACTGATTCCAGCCTTGGAATGCCAAAATCAAACCACTCTATTTATGAGGTACGTCTCCTCGAAAAAATGTGTCGAACATTGTAGGTAGCTTCATAAAGCTGCTCCTTAAATGCTTCAATGCTGATGGGCAGTATGCCCGATATCATAGTTTTTTACTATCTATCAAATAAAAAACGTTGGCTAATTTGATCAGCTTGTATTCCATTATGTACGTGCCTATAAGTTTTACTAAGAATTTTTGTTTGCACTTGGGTAACAAAATCGGCAGGTACCTACCTATCAAGTTTTTTGATGTACCTAGCCAATTAGACTAGCCCCCTTTGGTTTACAATGCATTCAAAGACATCTTGTTCAAATTATTCATGATGAAAACGATGAAGAAGGTACTTCTAAGATTTCCATAAGAAACCAAACACAAAGGCTGCACAATCGCAACTAGCTACAAGAAAAAAATCAAGTTTGCACTGCAACTCTTTTGTTTTTGCAAATGATAATGACTTTCATTAATTGTCTAAACACGATGGAATCTGCAACCGCAGCTGGCATGAGCAATCAAACATTAAATACATTTGAATTCAATCAACGCAACTGCATTATTGAGGTTAGATATTTTAACAGTACCTAAATTGGCCATTTTATACCTACACAATCATATAAACTATAACAAATATGACAGCTTAAGTTCCTTCGCTTTGTGACAAACATTTTAATTGTAAATCGTTCGTAATTAATTATTTACAAAGAAGAACGTGCATTTTCCACTTCGATGTTTATTTGCAGATCTTTCGCTAACTAGGAGCAATTTCTCTCGTGTCAGCAGAAATTGAATTTCTTGTTGTCCGTTTTTTCCTTTTTTACAAAAAAAAAAACGCCAGCACCACTATTTGTATTTGTATTCTTCATTTTTTTAAAAATAGCCTACATGGCACACTATACACCGCATATAAAAAAAACGCACACGCGCAAACAATTGACCAATAAAAAAGCAAACAACTCCAAGCAGGAAATCGAAAATAACTCCTCCCTCGTGGCATCTATAGGAAACTCCTCTACCTGCGCATACATCGCAATCGCAATCCCAAAAGAAAAAAAAATTCAACACAGTCTCAGCCAAGGGCCCTTAGGCGAAAATACACTGTGGCCGCCATATTCTACCTTCTTGCCACCACCACCGCGCATATACCTACATGTACACGGCAGAGTTCTCTTCAGTCAGCAACTTGATCTCGTCGTGGAAACAAGTCTCTCACGAAGTTTGAGAGAAGTTATACAAAAAATAAAAAAAAAAACGAAATTCGCAGTGAGACGCATTAAAAAAGAAAATAAAAAAAAATATATTTGAACGGATAACAAGAAGATATACCTACGTGAAGTGTTAAGTGAAAGTGTCAAAATGCCCCGACCTCTAAAAGAAACATATGGCGAACAAAAGCCACCATTCTCGTATATTTCTCTTACGGCCATGGCCATCTGGAGTTCCCCCCAAAAGATGTTGCCACTGAGCGACATTTACAAATTCATCATGGATAAGTTTCCATACTATCGCAAAAATACACAAAAATGGCAGAATTCCCTGCGGCACAATCTGAGCTTTAACGACTGTTTCATCAAGATCCCCAGGAATACCAACAAAGCTGGCAAAGGCTCTTACTGGACCCTCCATCCGAAGGCATTCGACATGTTCGAAAACGGAAGCCTACTGAGACGCAGAAAGCGCTTCCGCGTGCAAAAACTCGAAAAGGATATGCTTAATGGAGAGCTAGCCGCATTGGCGAGTTTTAACCGCTTCTTCATAGCCCAACAGCAACAACAAAGACAACAACCTCAGCCACAGACATGGGACTACACACCGATGGCAGTCGCCGGACATCCACATCCCTCGATTTACCATCAAATGCATAGCCCTCCCATGTGTGTAATGCCATCATCTCCGTCACCTGAGCTGGATCTGGTGACACCATCCCCCGAGCCGCAGCCAATATCGATGGTGCCAACTACAAGGCCGAAACGTTCGTTCGACATCGAAAGCCTCATCGCACCAGATAATGTGCCCGCCGCCAGTGATACCCGACTTTGCAAATCGGAACCGACTGATCTTAGAATATCACCAGCTCTGCCGACGGCACCTACACCGCCAATGATGGAAGCCTCTCCGTACGCCGTTTATTCAGCCAGCTTTGTTATGCACCCTAGCCCGCCAACGCACCTGATGGGCTCCACGTCTATGTATGGCCCAGCAACGCACCAGCTACACCCACTCATGCATCAGCATCAACATCAACATCATCAGTACCAACTTCAGCAGCATCACCACCATCAGCAGCACCAAGCAGCGGCAGCCGCAGCGACGGCAGCACTACTCAATGATCCGCAGGCTGTCTATCGCAGTTATCTTGGACCTCTATCTGTGTTCTAAGCCATCCAAAGCTCAGATACCTAAAATAGTTAATTTTTTTGTGATATGTACCATAGACACTAACCCATCTGCCCTTACACCAGTTTTTGTTTTTTTTTTTTATATTTTACTTTAAAATAATTTAATGTTTTTTTTAAATGGTTCCTGTTATCAATCTTGTGTTCATTGTGAATGCATCGCATCTGTGCAAAAACTGTATGCAAATGTAAATATAAAATAATCGCGGATTGAAAAATAATTTATTTCGCTAAATAATTCTTCGCCTTGTAACTGTTTTTATTATTATTATTTAATGTTTATAAATCCTCCTAAGATGCCAAGACTTGAATAATGTGTAAATAACTAAGCGACTTGTATACTTTTAAAAATGTACTATATGTAAAAATGAAGAAAACGTGAAAGAGAAAAAATTAAATATAAAATAATTTAAAATACAATTTAAAAAGAATTCGTTTTAATTATTGCATTTCAGCTTTTGTTGAGCGGTTTTTCAAACTGTTGCAATAACCGTCGGAGAAGAATCAGTTGGCAGTCGATTGACGCTCGATCACCCCTATCGTTTATCGTATTGGCGACTTTGTATATGTATTTGGACATCTTTTTGAACTTTTGTCAATGATACTGGGGACTTTCGTGGTGTGTGTGTTTATTGGCCTAGGTTGATCACGTAAACTCATGTCGTTTTCGGTTGGTCGTCCAGAACCGTGCGGAAGAACTCTCCGCGATCCTGAATTCAAATCCAGAAGCAAATTTCTTTTCAGTAGAAGAACTGTCAGTTGAGTACCAATCGAACGCTTTCAGAAGCGTTCGGATTGCTTCCGGACGGTTCTGGACGACCAACCGAAAACGACAGCAGTTTTTGCAGTTGTTGACATATGCGGCGAGGTTTACGACAAATCTAGTCTCGACTAAGTTCTCAGGTGACATTTTGACAGTGACGCAGTGCACACAATGTACAAGTGAAATTAAAGACCAATCAAGTTTTTGCGTTCAAGAAAAACCTAGTCCAGATAAATGTTAAACGCTTAATCTCATAATGTAAATGTATGAAACAATCGTCGTTTTTAGTTTGCGTAACATTACAATCGCATGTCAAACAAATTGTTTTTGAAGTGGACTGGAAACAAACTGTGCAAATGACAGCTGAAAAATAAAAATAAATATTATTTTTGTCTGTTTTGTATGTAGGTAGGATAAGCACTTCCTGCGCACAGTTTTAATTGGCAAGGATCAGGTTGTTAGAAATGTCATTACAATCCCTTGTGCAATGTTATATGATTGCATTCATTGACTTCAATTAAGAGTTGAAAAAAAAAGTTAAACAAATGTCAGTAAAAATCGATTATCAAAATACAAATTACATAATGTAAAAGAATGAATCCTAAATGATTTCTTTCAATTGAAAAAAGTAATACAATCATTTGAATGCTAAAAGAGCGGTGATTGCATTCCTTTTTCGAAATTTCAAATAAAGTTGTTGAAGAAATAATCCCCTTAAATTTGGAGATCCTTATTAAGGATCAGTTTCCTTAAAACTGTGTTTGGTATATCTTACCACAATAATACAGTGTCCTACTTGTCGATATACATCTATAAAGTAGCCGAACCTTTTTCTTATATTTCTTGTAAATATTAACATGTAATATAATCCTATAGTAAATAATAATAAAAATAATAATAAATCTATAGACATAAGCCCTGATTCGACGATCTTTGATTTCACCACACCCGTGTATAGTGTAGAGTATAGAAGATTGCGCAGTAGAGGCAGACTGCTACTACTACTGCCGCAAGCAGTGTAAAGTGACGTTAACCAACCTTAAGTAAGTAAGTAAGCTTTGATTTAAGAATCAAATCTTTAGATATGTATTTTTTTTACTTTAAACGGAATAAAATACACCTAAGAAGATGAAACGATTGAAATAAAAAGCCACCTTTCAGTCGAATCGTTTTAACGACGGCATTTGAGAGTTGAATTAATTAGATGCAACATGAATTGTTGTAGCTTTTAGTTGTTACACGATAAGTAGACGTCGCTTTCGCCTTAGAGGGGATAAGAGCCCAATGTTTGGGTTTTATTTTCAATAATGTCCAAACAGATGCGCAGTTGAAAAGTGAACAATAATGTTATCTAACGGATAATGTGCATGTTTAAAAAAAAACCTTCTCAATTTCAGAAATGTGGGCGCAGTAGCGCAGTGGTTAGTGTGCTGGAGCTGGACTACTGTTCGATCCCCGGAAAAACACAAATTACATTTTAATGTTTTTTCTACTGCGCCACCTCTCAAACAAACGTCTGACAAACATCCGAAAGTATGACTGTATGACTGTCCCTTCGTCCCAAAAATAGAGACTTACACAAACGAATGGTTGCGAGAAGCTAGGCCTAGGGTGTCTATGTCTATCCGCCTGTTGCGCCACCTATTTTTTATTTATTTTTTTTTATTTCCGAAATGGAGTGTGCAAACGAAGGCATCAACATTTTGAGAAATTTTCACAAAAAAAGGAGTCATTTAACCACATCTCTGGGTCCTCGTATTAAACGAGATCCTGGATTAAGCTCGAATTCAGTCGGGTCAAGGTAGTTGCATATGTGGATGACCTAGGTTTATAGCGCTGATTGTGACGGGAAACAAAATAAAAAACCAATTCCCCAATTTAGCATAACTTTAATTGAAGGAACAAACAATTACTGTTAACGCAAAGTATCTGGAAGTTGTCCTGGATCAGAAAGTGAACTTTCGGAAAGGCTAAAGAAGGTTATGATACTATTCTATGCTTGCGATGATATAGTCATTTGGCATTACATGGCGCGGCGATAGTAAGACTTATATAGAACATAATGATAGTCTAATCTAGTTTCCGTTAACGCCGAGCAAACAGTGCGACCATAGTTCTAAATCAGCTCACATCGGGTAGAAACGCATTCACAATATATTAGTTAATTATGGTGATAGACTCTCACTCTGTTTAAGACCAACTTTAAAACGATGACAAAAATCCTAAGAATGACTTGGGGCCAGATCACGTAAAAAACGATTTAATGATATCGTTTTCATTTTCACTATCATTTCTGTGGCAATAGTCAGAGACTGCTCTTGTGGAAACAATTTTTTTTTCGATAGTTTCCATTTTACGTGATTTGGCCTTTATATTGACATCACTGGGGCAATAAAAACTAACCCCACAGCCATAGCTGAACTAGAGGCTATAACCAATCTTAAACCCCTAGCAAGTTTAAGCTGCAAACTATCTGGAATTGGGGTGGTGAGACTGTATAACTATCGAAAGTATTTAAGTCTTTTTTATTGTTGCAGACTTTACCGCTAAAACGCTTTCAAAGTGTAGAAACTGATTTCCTGTTGTCGATGGTGACCTAGAACACAAATGTAAATCTTGTCATAAATTACGGGATTTATAAATCACGTAACTGTCATCGCATGCTAAAAATAGTCTCGACATTTAGCACGTCAAGCAAACAGAACAGCATAGTTGTTTGTGAATTCCCAATACAAAAAAAAAAATAACTATACAAAGTGAAAGTAGTGAATAGGATGTAGATGACTGGACACTGACGGAGACTTTCTTGGGTAAGTAAATTTCAATTTCAATGGCTTAGAACTTAGGCCGTGTGTTAATTTTACTAATAGATAACCACGGACAATTTTCTGACATCATGGTGGAAACTTACAAATCTTAGGTGGAAAAGTGGCACCACTTGTCTAGTGACAAAGATCTCTCTCAACAGATTGCATATCAGCACTACAATAGGTGTCATTACTGTACACTGCCTGATAGGTAAGCATACAGGCTAGGCCTTTTCGCAAACGACTTTGCTGAAGCTAAATGGATGAGGAAGAGGATGAAACTATCCCTCACCTTCTTTGTTCCTGCCTAGCTCTCTCCTGTAGAAGGAAGCTTCACCTAGGAGCCTTCAATTACAACGACTTGGGCGATCTGACAAACACAGACATCAGAAGCCTCTTACGCTTTATAAAGAGCACAAAATGGCTTAACTATAGTAGGGAGATCTTAAATGATCCTTTTTCATGGTATCACAATGAACCTATATGCTGGGCTAAGTGTGTTGGCGTTTCCCAGATGACAACCGCTTTCAACCAACCAACCAACAACCATGGTGGAAACTCGATTCGAAAATAATTGAATTTAAATTTGCAATATCCAATACTGACGACTTAGAGTATGGGCTCAGTAGTAAGTGTGCTGGAGCTGGACTACTGTGCGAGGGTCCCAGTTTCGATCCACGGAAAAACACATAAATATTTTAGCTTAAGGTTTTTTCCAATGTGCCTCCTCTCGCGAATGTCTGCCAAACATCCGAGAGTATAACTGTCCTGAAAAAAGCTCCTCAATTCAGCCGTTCGGACTCGGCATTCCTAAAAAAGTAGAAACTCACACAAACGAAGTTTGTTCATCTTTGGTTAACTCTAATCAACGGTTATTCCAGACGATAACCAAACAATCTGTTTGTTCAGTTAAATTTTAACCAGAGAATAATTCATGGTTTGGTAAGTTAACCCGAGAAATCGATAACCAGCCGATTTTGGTCGGTTAACGACATTTTAACCAAGGATATTCTGGAATTTTGTTTGTTCAAGCTTCGACAGCAGTCGAAAACAAAACAGCCTTCTTTCAAAAAATGTTTAAAATAAAAATGACGCATTCTCAACTGTCAGATGAATACAATGCACAATAGTGTGCTAAAAACACTTACATTCAGTTAAATTAAAAAAAAATATACCTAAATCAATAAAATACTGAAAATAGACGTACCTGTACACAAAAAAAGGATTATATATTAAAACAACTAAATTGAAAAATAAACTGGAAAACTGAAACGATTTGCCGCAAATCCATATGGTTTGGACCAATGTGAAAATAAGTGAACAAACGCTTTTGGTTACCACAGATTATAATCATGGGTTAAACTTAATCTACGATAACCTAACCGCAGATTTAACCAGCTCCACGCACGCCTGTTGCGCCAACTATTTATTTATGTTTATTTTCAAACTAGCTAAGTACGCTGCTCGAGCGAAACTAAATTTTAGCGGCTCTCCAATTTTTCTCTCCAAACATTAGCTAAAAACCCTATCCACGAAGATTTTATTCTACGAGACGGCGCGCGGTGCCTAACAGCCCTGGCCGAGAGTTCCTGATGGATTTCAGGTGCAACAATCTCCCTAATTTGGGTTGGCTATACTTGTCCGACAATCTTTCGGTATTCTAGTATTGCGCCGAAAAAAACTTCATAGGACATGCTAATCTTTTCGCTATCAACTCATTTGCATTTTGATAGCTCTGCAGTTTAAAAAGTTTATACAAAATTAACTAGTCTAAAGGTATTTCTTTTTTTTTTTTTTTCATCTTTCCGCGTAACACACTTTGGGAAACTTGGGGATAGTAACCAAATGACAGTTCAAGTATCGATTTTTCAAAAGCGGATGTTGTTTTTTAAAAATTCAAATTTCAGTAATGCCATGACCCAAACAAGAATACATCTATTGATTCATAGTTGATCTGTGAGCATGTAGTATACTTCTGCTTTCCGATAGATGCCGCCTGTTGAAACTTCCGATATAAATGAATTCAACTGTTATACCCTCAATTCAATAGCGTGCAAAAAAACATTAAAATGTTGGCTAAAAAGAGTTGTTTTGATTTATTACAACAGCTAAATAATTATGTGATAAACACTGGAACATCTTTTTAGTAAAAAAGACAACAAAAAACCTCGACAGAGCAAAAATAAATATTTGCTCTTACATGGAGCAAAATACAATTAGAAAACACTATTTAATTCAGGAACCAACTAAATCGATCTCGATGTACTGGGCAGCGATAAACCAAAAAGGTTTTTGCTTCCTATTGATGCCTGATAGAAACTGTAGGTATCCGTAAAAATGTAGTGTCGCGTAAAACTTGAAATAAATATTTTCCAACCTTATATGGTCGTAGGTATTCGTGTTTTGCGTAAATTGTTCCAATTTGTTCATTAGAATTATAGCATTCACCTTATCCAATATAAGGCGTATTTTTTTGAGAATCTAAAGCTAAGCTAGCTCACTTTTACTTTTACATACAAAACTTGTATGACAATTTTGCATGTAAAACCAAAAGTGAGTATAACAAAAGCAAAAGTGAGTATACAAGTTTTGCATGTAAAGCCCAGTATCCTGCTCGCGCTAAATTGTATCTCCCATACAAAAATGTCTACAGAGATAAAATTTAGCGAGGCAGTTTAGCAAAGCAGTATCCTGTTCCGCACGCTAAATTCTTACTTTCATATAGATGGGACACACTTAATGTCAGTCCGATATAACAATATTGTGTGTTATACGTACTACGTACAATTTTGTTATACTCGGCCAAGAAAATGTCTCCACTGATTTAGCTCGCGAAAGAATTGCCTGGTACATTAAATCGGCGATAAATTTTGACATTTTCGAAACAAAAAAAATTTTTTAATTGAATATTTCATGGAATACTTGACAATTGATGTAAGTGAGTAGGAAAAAAGTGAAAAAATAACAAAAATCAAAATACATGTGGCAATAAAATATGGGTGTGTGTCCTCTCTATATCCTGTACAACGAATTTAGCGAGCATTTATCTGTGCTGTGGAGAGAAAAGCGCTCTCTAAAATTAAGCGCAAGCAGGATACTAGGCTTAAAAGTAAAAGTGAGCTAGCTATAGATTCTCAAAAAAAATACGCCTAATGAAATCATTCGATAATGAACTTCTTTTTCTTGAAACTTAGAATGCGACCTGTTTATTCAAGTGAGTGTTTTGAATTCGAAGAATACTCGATTCGATCGAATATCAAAATAAGTGTGACTGTAGACGTATTTTTTTGAGAATCTATAGCTAGCTCACTTTTACTTTTACATGCAAATCTTGTAAACTCACTTTTGGTTTTACCACTATGTAAAACCAAAAGTGAGTATAACAAAACCAAAAGTGTGTATACAAGTTTTGCATGTAAAAGTAAAAGTGAGCTAGCTTTAGATTCTCAAAAAAATACGCCTTATATATCTTCACGACAAAATAAACACGAAATTCATCAAACAAACACCTTAAGATTCTACTACTAAAAATTGTACCAAAACTGTTATACATAGTACGAACTCTCCCGCACGCATGACAATGCCGTCGTCAACTGACAGATGCCCCCAAAATTAAACGGGAGAACAAAAAAAATCATTTTCGTATGTGGCTTGCTTCTGTGTGATCTGTGATTACGGTGATTAATACTTTTTCTTCCCTACAATAGAAAAAATAAAATACATATTCTTTTATTTTCGAAAAGAAACCAACTTTACATTTATGTAGAAAAATGTTCGGGCAATCAAAGTGAAAAAGTTTCGTGTAGAGAGTATCCTCACTTGGTCTTCAGTTCAACAAAACATACACGCACACCTTCAGAGATATATTCCCCCATTCGTCGCCGTCGCGACACTATCCAACAAAAGAACACGAAGAAAAATTCCCCAAACTGCACTTGCAATGAATGGTGTAAGGTAGGAAATGAAAAAAACCAAAAGAAAATCCTAAAAAAAAAACATACCCGCGAAGAAAAATCTGTGCACTAACTTCACCTGCACCAACACCATCACCACTAACCCAAAAACCCAACGACGAAAAAGTGTAAAATTGTGACCAAGTCAAAAAAATCTAGAAAAAAAAAAGAACTAACAAAAGGAGGTGGAGGGCGAAGAAAATTCTGTGTATTCTTTCATTTTACTCCACAAATACAATTTTCATTTCCTTTTTGTTCTCATCCCACAATATTTCCATGTCCTCCTTTCTATTCCTGTCAAACTCTCATCCGTTTCAAGTCGTAAATTTCCGTCTTCCTTTGTGTACTCTCACCTGAGCTGAGCCTAAATTCAATTAAATTAAATGCAATAAAAAAAAACTCAATTAAATTAATGAGCTAAACTAAAAAATAACAACCACGCACTCGCATATATACACAAAGTTTTCCAAAAATCAAGAAAAACTTCACACCACTATGTTCAGTTTAAGTGAATTGTGCTGCATGTTTTGCTGTCCACCGTGTCCTGGACCCATTGCGGCGAAACTAGCATTCCAGCCGCCCGAACCGACATACAAGCTAACCGCCGCCGATGACACAAACATCAAGTACAATCTGCACCTGTTCGATCGGGCGGAATGGCAATACTCGGAACGAGACAAGTCCAAAGTGGAGGCGTTCTTCACCAGAACATCGCGAGGCAATCTAATTACCTGCATTTACGTCAAGTGCAGCAAGAATGCCAAATACACGCTGCTCTTCTCGCACGGTAATGCAGTCGATCTCGGTCAGATGAGCAGTTTTTACATATCGCTTGGATCACGATTAAATTGCAACATCTTCGGCTATGACTACTCGGGCTATGGCATGAGTGGTGGCAAGCCATCGGAAAAGAATTTGTATGCAGACATTGAAGCGGCATGGCAAGCGATGCGGAGTAGGTGAGTAACATTATTTATGATTCATTGGGAAAATACATTTAGCTCACTCCCCCCCTTTATCTGTGTTTTTGTCTCTCGGCTTTTAGATTCAACATTAGTCCAGAGAGTATTATCCTTTATGGCCAGAGTATTGGAACAGTGCCCACAGTCGATTTGGCGACTCGTCACGAGGTGGGAGCCGTGATCCTGCATTCGCCACTGATGTCTGGCATGCGAGTAGTGTTTCGCAACACAAAGCGAACATGGTTCTTCGATGCATTTCCCAGGTAATTGTGTGAAAAGTACTGATATGATAGTAATAGAGTATGTTGTAGAGCATATGGTTGGAAAACATGAGAGGGAGGGCTCTCTTGTTACTGCTTATTTGTTTGTTATCGGCGACGTTCTTTTGAAATAATGCTCGCTTCCGCAATCGTACAATGGCATTAGTCATTGCTGTTGGTGCTGGTGATGGCTGATATCTGCTTTGTTCAACAATTTATCAATTTACTTTGTTGATATTCCATTTGCACATAATATATACGGCTAATCGGTCGAGGCGCTGCATCGGAGTGCGGACGTTGCTTACCATCAATGAGCGTGAATTTTACACAAGCAAAATCGCAAAAGTTTGTTTGGGCGTTTAAGAATGGGATTTTATTTCTTTGTTTTTTAATAGGATAGGAGGATGCAGTGAAATCATTTCAATTCATTCTGACCGTTTGATTGGACTCGTATGGTAACATTTAGATTGATTTCGAGTTGACTGGTAGATGCGTTATATAGATGCATTGAAGACCTCGCGATAAAATGCGTGATAGTTGATTCATTCATAAATAATTTCTTTTAATTGGCACTTTCCTCAATTCAGACTTTTTTCTTTGATTTGAGTTTGACTGCGTCGTTATTGTAGAACAAACATCGGCAACTAACGATTCCTCTGACTTTTTTTAGAAATGCCTGATTTCAACAACTGAGTTATTGTTTATTGGAGTCAGTGATGGAATAATAGACTATTTGACGAACAGTTTTAGACGCTTATATAGTAGAGCACATAAGTGCGTTTCTGTAGGCGATGTTGATTAGAGCGTGACTACCTACTGAAGTCGCGACATTTCAAATAGATGCTTTGAGTGATGCCATGCTGCTTTGGGTTCTTCTTCTCTACGTTGTTATCGGACCCCGTCTGTTATATAAAGATACTAGATGCAGATGCTATGCCGCAGAAGTTAAGTTCAGCACGTTGTTTATTTTGTGACCGGTATAGTTTTCACGCCAGGAAGTATAATTTCTACCGCGGGTACGCAACATTTTTTTAAATTTATTATTTCGTTCATTTAGATTGTTTGTTGCTGCCGCTTACTGACCATCATTGGTCTATTACACACAGTCAAATAAATAGGGCTTCCTAAATAAATTGGGTACCATACATTTCTAGTGTAAAGTCGGTTGTTTTGGCTGAGCGATATAATACATTATATCCTTTAATTATGCAAACCGATCCAGGATTCCACGACGTGCTATGGAATCCGTACCATCGGGCAGGCTTCCCATAGGTTGACCAAGGATGAGATGGTTAGCTCAAGTCAAGGGTATTCCCTAATATGCTTTTATAAGCGTGTTGATCAAGAGTCGACCCTATGCAACTAATGGACCAACAGAATACACCGCAGACCATGACCATTACTTTCTCTCGTCCCTGGTTTGTGTACTTTGGCTGCAATTCTTTGATTGGAGGACCCCTTACATACACTTTTCCATCGGATCCAAATAAATTAAACTTGGATTTGGCACTCCAAAGAACTTTTCCCAAAATTGCATTGCAATCGTTTTTGTAAGTGGAGTATTGCGAAATTCCGGCTCTTCCTTTGGTTTTTGTTAACATACCTAATGTGTTTTTTTTTTTTTTGTGATATGTGGCTAACAGCCCTGGGCGTGAGTTCATGATGGAGTTTAGGTGCAACAATCTCCCTAATTTTTATGGGCATCAAAAATGGATTGGCTATACTTGTCCGGCAAATCTTTCTTTGAAGCAGTTTTGCATCCAATCTCCTTTCTTTTGCGGTTCTCAAAACTTCCGGTCTTCTTAGAAACTAGTATTTCCCCAAGCTTCGTAGAACAACCAAGTCTTTTCGCTATCAACGCCATTGTTTTGTTTCCATTTTCATAGCTCTGAAGTTCTGGAGTACACGATTTATTTTTACCCATTTTTGTACTGTGTAATCAATACACAAATTCCATCGCTGCGATAAAAATGACAAAGTTTTATTTCACAAATGCATCCACAACGCGTGACTGTTTGGTGCAGATTTTAGGCTGGAGGCATTAGCGGACCATACTTCTTCGAAAATGCGGCTGGTCAGGCAGTAACAATTAATGGTGTTCGTTATCGTGACATGATAACCCACTTTTTATTGCCTAAATTACAAGATATGGATGTGACCAACATGTGGTTTCAACAAGACGGTGCCACATGCCATACAGCCAATGAAACAATTCAATTACTGTATGAGTCATTTCCTAATCGTTTAATCGGCCGTTTCTGCAATCAGAATTCGGAATCCAGATCTTGGGGTTAAACGACATTGGACTTTTTTCTTCGGGGTTTTTTGAACTCAAAGGACTATGCAAAGAAGCCCACGATCACCAACGTGGGAAATTGGGAGGTGTATTAATGAAATTCAGCCACATTTATGCGAAACGGTCATAGAAAATTGCAATAAAAGAGTACGTACTTGCCAGCTAAGCCATGGCAACCATTTATCAGATGTGCTATTCCATACATAACCCCAATCTATATACTCTCGAAATCGATCGGAAATAAATGTTTGTATTCTACATTATTCACTGTATTCGATTTAAAAATTTTCGGAATTCAGACGAAATGAATTTGTTGTGTTCCACAAATCGATTTTGACGATTTCCAAGTGATTTCATATCGATCTTGGTCATTCGATGTGAAATAGCGGTCCACCACAGAAGGATGCGAGTGTATGGAAAAAGGAAAAAATAAAATAAAAAATAGATCACTGATAGATTATCTCTCAGCCTTCGTCTTTTTATTTTTTCCTGTGTGTATTTATTCCTCTCAGTCTGCATTGCCGCAGCAACTAACACAATCCTCATTATAAGACCCGTTTATAATAATCTATATATATATAAATTGAGCCTTAAAATGTTTGTCGCCGATTCACGCTTTAACGCATTTACCGTTCTTAACCAAACTTTCGCACATCTTTGGTATTGGTCCATACATGAATCCTGTGAAGTTTGGTCAAAAATGGACAAAGGGGCGTGGCACCCCCCATACAAAAAAAACATTCAAAATCGTATATATCGAAAACCACCAAATCGATTGAGCTCAAACTTACAGATAATCTTAGTTATTGGCCCTGGAGTTGTCCTGTGCAGTTTGGGCAAAATTGGACAAAGGGGCGACCAACAAGCCTGCCTAAACCAAAATTAAAACACTATATACATAATTTTTTTACTATATCATCAACTCAATCAAGGAATATTTTGTATGTTTAATACTTTTTTCTGTATTAATATTTTTATTAGCATTCTATAGCTCCACCAGCTCTCGAAACAGATTGATTAATTTGTGTTTTTGCTGGAATTGCAAGCCACCGAAAAAAGATCCGTTTCGTTGCTTTTAGTGTGTGAATCGTAAGTGTTTCATGTTTTGTTCATAGAAAGAAACTAATTTTTTTGTTCTATTTTGTTGTGGTATTGCTTTATTTAATTCATTCCATTTCAATTATTTTAAGGTTACTTATTTGAAATCAACTTATTATGCGGCCAAAAAAAGATAAATTTATTTTCAAGATTGAAGATTTCATTGTTTTATTTTAGTTTGTGTCAAAAATGCCACGTCAGCGAAGAAGTGATATTGGTCATCGGTCGCGTAGGACTCAAAATAGATCAAATGAAAGGCAAAATCAATCACAAGAAGAGCGAGAAAATCAAAATCAAATTCAAAGAGAACGTATGGCCAGATCACGTTCAGGTCATTCATCTGAACAACGCGAACAACGTGCTGCACGAATCAATGTTAATGTTGCTTTGAATGGTGCTGGATTTCGATATAATAATGCTATTGATTATAGTTTGCATAAATTTTTGGTTATTGGCGCAATGAACAAATTATGTCATTATTGTAATGCATTCAAATTTGGAGCTGAAACTCCTGGAATGTGTTGTGCTTCTGGGAAAGTTCGATTACCAGAATTACAATATCCACCTGATCCATTACAATCATTACTTTCTGGCACAACACCTGAATCAAAACATTTTTTGGATAACATTCAAATGTACAATTCATGCTTCCAAATGACATCTTTTGGAGCAACGAATCTATATATATATAAATTGAGCCCTAAAATGTTTGTCGTCGATACACGCCTAAACGCATTTACCGATTTTAACTAAATTTTCGCACATCTTTGGAATTGGTCCATATACGAGCTTTGTGAAGTTTGGTCAAAATTGGACAAAGGGGCGTGGCACCGCCCATACAAAAAAAAAACATTCAAAATCGTATATCTAGAAAACCACAAAATCGATTGAGCTCAAACTTACAGAAGATCTTAGTTATAGGCTCTGGAGTGGTCCTGTGAAGTTTGGACAAAACTGGACAAAGGGGTCGTGGCACCGCCCATACAAAAAAACATTCTAAATCGTATACATATCTTGAAAACCACCAAATTTATTGAGCTCGAACTTATAGACAATCTTAGTTATTGGTCCTGGAGTGGTTCTGTGAGGTTTGGTAAACATTGGACAAAGGGGAGTGGCACCGTCCATACAAAAATAAAATTCAAAGTTGTATGCCTCAAAAACCACCAAATCGAATGAGCTCAAACTTGCAGATAATCTTAATTATTGGCCCTGGAGTGCTCCTGTGAAGATTGGTCGAATTTGGTCAAAGCAGATCGGCACTTCACATACAAAAAAATATTCAAAATCTTATACCTCCTATACAAAAAACATCTTCTATGGAGTGAAACTCGATGACGTTATATGTCCATAACCGCTGGGCCGATTTTCATTATTCTTTTGTTTTGTTCGTATTGCTGTGTTTCAGGTTTAGGCAGAAATAAAATTCCACCATGTCGATTTATTATCATTTCTCGCATTTTACGAAAGAACATTATTACCTAAGACCTAAGCAATACAATTCCTGTGCACGGGCAAAGCCGGGCGGGTACAGCTTCTTCGACAGTCTTGGAATTGGAAGCTAAAGTTTTAAAAATTTGTAACATTGATATAAATAATGAAAGTCAATAATATTGTCTAGGCAATACGATTTCTGAAAAAACTAAAAATATTGTGTACTACAGAGCATTACAATAAAAACAGTTTATCTATTTAACTATTTTGCACTACGAAGTGTACACGGGCTACGCTAGTATTATAATAAAAATAATCTTTTATTTACACGAACAACAACTTTTTATTAACCAACAATTTTCCAAAATAAAAACGCTTTTACGATATCCGAAATGACAGATGTCAGCTGTTTGCGATTTCATGAAAATTGATTTTAAAAGAATTTCGGATTTACCGAATCGCTCGAAATGCAGAACACTGAAAACGAAGTCACTCGATTTACAATTTTGATTTCGATTTCATTTCACTCGATTTCTGAAACCTAGCTTTATGACTCAATAAAAAATTTAAGCTTTCTGATTAAAAATATGTATTTTCTACAAATTAAATTTTACGTGAATTATGGGACACCCTTTATAAAACGATACATGTATGCGAACATCAACGATACTGCGATAAAATAAAGATGTATAGTGCCCTTAAGGGTGGCTAATGCAATATCAACTACTGTTGCCGTTAGAGCAATGTTAAGCCAGCTAATCAGAAGATTCATTACACCAACTATTCCCTGGAACTTTGATAAGTTGCAGATACACATTTGAAAGATATTTGGGAGATTCTTCAGAATACGGTAGGCTTTCCTAATCGCTAGATGTTCCGCCTAAATCATCCGAAAAACATTTACACTTAGAGAGTTTGGAGAAGAAAAGACTTTGAAATATCTAGTTAGTCGGATAATACACTTGCACCGACTCCGTAGTTTATTTTCAAACCGGCTTCCACACTTCTCTGGATAGAGCGTCCACATTTTCGTTGGCCGAAGATGCAACCAAAGCGCATGGACACTATCTTTCTGTCTATCTTTATACATCCATAGGATCATCTTTGGTTGTAGTATCAATTTTTTTCAGAATGTTTTACTGCAGGTATAGAAAGCCACGATTGCTTTCCTTAACCGTTGTTTTATGTTAAGCTTCCAAAGTTTCGAACTAAAATCCTCTCTAAGTATTTTGCACAAGAATACAGTGTTAGTGACTGTAGTTTGGGTGGAGTAAATTGCGATATCTTGGTTTTTGTGGTAAATATCATAATCTCAATCTTATCCGAACTTCCATCATCGGCGTACTCACTCAGTCACCTTAAATTCCTCCCGATTATTTATTGCCATAACAAAGGGGAGATAACACCACACGGCGGGGGTACATCCGGCGTCTTAGTTGTACTGTTGTTACCTAAAGGGACTAAGTTATTATTCACTGACCCACATTTGAAAAATAGAGAGTATAGGAAAGCAAATTCAGTCGTTCAGATACGAAATGCAAATGTGCGTCTAATATAATAACTTAAGCTGGATTTTGCACTATTTCACTTTTGAAGTACCTATTACATCCAAAATGAATGACGCAGAGTGATATGGGATCAATATGTTTAACACTTTCTCCTCCAAAATGAACAAAGGGATAATGTAAATGAGCACGATTCACTGTACCGTAAAAAGCTAGCCCTAGGCGCTGCCCTGTGCTGCCAAAACCACCATCATGAAGAACCATCTCCTAGTAAAAATAACTATATTCGTCCAGATTAATCCAGTAGCAGTCACATAAAAAAAACTGCATGTTTCCTTTTTGCCCTTTAAGAGGTGTGAATCGAGTACATACATTGTTTAATCCGTCGTCTTTGAAATACCTCCCTTATCTGAGAGAGCCGTTATTGATAATTATTTTAACTCATTGACAAGCAGTCTCATATAAATTTTGATTTCCTAAATTACTTAATGGTAGCGTGAAGACTTGCATGATTACCACAAACTCTATAAATAATGAAGGCATTATAGTTTTTATAGCCTCACAATAGTAAACATTTTGACGCTCTACGACGAAATGCATTATAACCCTTTGGGGTACACTTTACTGTTTCTAACTTTGTTTACAAATCTCGTTCGTGTTTTAAATGGGTGAAAACAAATTACAAATTCGATTTCTCTCATCCCAACGGTCAACGATGACCTGCATATAAATTCGCAGAAACCCAACACGCTATTGGAAACGTCCGGCGGTGCGGCGCGAGCAAGAATTTCCCTACGTCATTCCATACTAGACCTGTAGAAGGAGACGTACTCGTTCACCCTTATAATGCGAGCGAGAACGACTATATCGTTCACCTCTTAAACTCCCCTTCGGATGGAGATCAAGGATACTTATCATCACATATTTTTCCATTATATCTCGTCCGACTTGAGAGCATTTATAGTCGTCTACAATGACGACGACGACGACGACGACGATTGAAACGATAGAAGGACTATGCATATAGACGACTGTATTTGTTAGTGGACCGGGACCCCTTTGACAGCAATGCATCAATGTAAGCGTGCATCTAGCTCCTAATGAAATAATTAAAGTGAACCTGCATACTGTATGACCCACTCCTCCCCATCTTCCTCTGTTAGTATGTGTACCTATACAAAGTTATGGACTTGTCAAATTGATTTTGTCTGTTCATCATATCATACTGGCAGTAGATAATAGAGCACACAAGCGTTCCACTCCTCTGTCCTCGGGTAAAGGGGTGATTGGTGGTGGTGCTTATTTAAGGTCTAAATATTTAATCAAGTAATAATGAACGAGGAGGGAGATGCAAATCATCATGAATGTGCTAACAATGGAGGCGTGCGGGGTTGATTGTATTATACGCGACAATGGAATAATGTGTAACAAATCGATTTTTGGTCACAATTTTCGTTTTCTCATATTTTCCCACAATGTTTGGAGTGCTGCGGGGTGGTAGATGTTGTTGGGACTGGGTTGATTAATTTCTGCGGGCCACAATAATTGTAATAGAGGTGAAAGGTCAAGGTTCGCCAGGGCGTGTATAATGTACAAATGCGACAGAGGACAGACGACGGTGGCATGTCTGTTAGATTGGCGGATAATTTTATAATTATCGTTTAAGTGGAATGACCTATAACTAGAACTGTGACACTATCTGTGTGTGATCTTAATGGAACTAAACAAACAATAGGCAACAAGACAGTAATCGGTGTGTGTGTGAGTTTATGGTTTGCTAACCCCGACAAGCGATTATCTTGTCTGGCTTTGCTAGTTCAGGTTCAGGTGTTAGCCCACCGCCTTCGCCACCAATGTCTCACTTGTTTATCTAGTTGGCTAAAAGCGAACGCATTAATAGTTATTTATAGTACATTTGACAGAAAGGTGCGGGCATGTATGTTTTGGTTTTAATGACTTTGTTATCTACTAGGTACCACAGTGTCCACTCAACTTAGGGATTATTTTACTGAAATACAAAGTACATATATAACACTTAAAAGCGTGCCAAATATGTCAATATAATATAATGCTTTTGGGGCCATTTGCTGATACGCTTCAAAGGAGATTTAAGTTCGACATACATTTTTATGTGACAATTTATGCCAAAAAGTTGCAAATTAAAATGTAAGTAGAACTTAAATCATTATGGGTTGTATCAGCAAACGGCCCTTAGTAAAAAATGCAGAATCTCCCGATAATGCTCTCATATTCTGAGTCAAGTAAAGTTTCTTAAAGTGTCGTCAAAGAACTGAACGTTTGAGATAAGCATTGATTTTATCAGAGCGGGTACCTCTCCTTACGACGGGTAATGTTTGTCTTAAATCACCAGAAAATAAACATTTAACTATTAAAAGCTTCTATTGACAATGTATTGGCCATAGTACATTGGTTTCAAACTACTAATACGGCATCTCGCAGCACTTTAGCCCTCTGACTATTTTTTGATATACCGCACACTGGTGTTTCCGTTTGCAGCACTTTTATCGGTATTTTAAACATTGAATGTGCAGTTTTTCCTCCGGGCAGAGACTTCGTAGCAACCCGTATTTTGGCTAACAAAAGATTAATTAATGTCTTTCCCGTTCCCCCTGGAGGATTTAGAAAATATGCACCCACAAACCAACAGTTGTGCTTACGCTTTCAGTGACTCGTTTGATAAACGACTTTGCCGAGTCTGCTAGTCGTTTAATTTTGGTTCATTTAAAAAGTACACACGATTGTCAGATCTTACAATATTGTCAGGTCTGTCAATGCTCTGACAACGACTGACATTGAGATGACAATATTTAACTACTCACAATCCAAAATTGTCAGTTCACACTTTTGTAGGATTTTGTCCCAAAGTCTTACAATTCCATTGTCAGATGGAGGTATATGACAATGGCCTTTATTGTGATTGTCGATCAGCGATCGTCACGACAATTGTCGATTGCGTCGATTGATTTTAGCTATTCGTACGCACGAAATGTTTTCACTTCCAAGGGAACGCATCGACCAGACATCTGTAATCGACTACAAGCGACTGTCAAATCGACAAATAGTAATCGCAATCGACAATCACAGTTTTCGATCGATCGACAGTTGTCGATCAACGATCAACTATTGACACTCACAATAGGGGCCAATGACTTTTCTGACAACGTTGTCAGGTTGAAAATTGTGTATTGACATTGTTGTCAGATATTAGAATATGAAAAATTAGTCAATCCGTTGTGAGACATTGTCAGACAAATCAAAAGTTTGGTTGTTGGTTTTTGCAGTACGAATAATGGAACAAAATACTGGACTTGCGAGTATTTTAACTTCCTACGTATTGGAAGATAGCGAGAATGATTAATTGCCACAAAAACGACCTAGTGTTTGGACGAAGGATTAGGTGGCCAATCGTCAGCAGAAAGGATTCTACAACAAATTGTAAGCTGAGTAGCCGGAACAGTATCGCAATTTTTTGCGAATGGACTTAACACAATTCGATGATCTTCTATCCTTAGTGACTCCACTCATCAAGACACCAATATGCGCGCGAGCATCACTTTTTTGGATTGCAAGACCAGCATTTGTTTGAAATATTTTCAGGAAATCAAGACGGTTTCATTTGCAGCTTGACCCGACTTTTTTTCTGTATTTGTCGAGGTGGCTTTTGAATGCGGTGCGCACATTGGTCCATTTGCTCTTCCACTCGTTAGTTGTTATGTGAATCGCGCCGGTGACCTCTTGCAACAGGGCTTCTTTGGGTAGTTTATATTTTCCGCAGATCGTTCGATCGTTTTCATTTTACGTGATCTGGCCCCTGACAATATTATTGTCAGATGGGGGGGGGCTAACAATGACTTTTTTGACAATATTGTCAGACAATATTGTTAGGCGGCTGTCAGATTGAGGCAACAAGCAATAAGCAATCAGCAATGGGCCATATTTTTCACGGACAGATCTGAAAATATTGTAAGATCTGACAATCGTGTGTACTTCGCTAAACAAACGCCGCGATCTACGTTATATGCTAGAGAGAAAGAGAGAGAGATATTATAACCGAATGGTCGAAGCATTGACGTCACAAACCAGTAAGAATAGACCGCCGACTTTCCGTACACCTACCCGATTCCCCCCGGAAAAAAATACCCTGTCTGTGAATACGTGTAAATGTCAAAATTAATGGCGGCAATGATTTTCCATGCCATACCATGGGCCTAGGATTTTTCAAGTATGCGTGCGTTAATGGCGCTCCTTTGATTTTGTACAGCACCAATACATGAAAAATCCTGGGCCCGTCGGCAGCTTGTAGGCAAAGTCCGTTATGTGGAAGGAGTCGACGGTCTATTCTTACTGGTTTGTGATTGACGTACTATATATGGACTGCTAGCAGCCAATTTTTCGTGAAAGCAAGCATAAGCACTAGCTCCTTTGGTGCAGGGTGGTGAGAAGTGAAAACACTCAAATGTTATCGAGCCATTCATACAGAAGTGTCCAGGGTATAGTTTTATATGTTGCGATTGCAAGTAAGAAAATCCATTACCAAGTTAAAAAGCAGCAGGCTCATAGCGCACCCTTGATGGATCCCCAATTTCACTTTAAACCTGTTTGTAGGATAGGTGTCTTTGATAAAATTAAAGTTTATTTTTTTTAATTGAACAGATTTTTACTGATTGTCTCTGAAATGTACCCGAAGGCTTATTATTGGGTCTTAGCGCATTCGCGAAATGCACGAATTATGCAGAACTAGATGATTGTAACATTCGATTAGACGTTTATGTTAGCAATCCAGACCGACGACTTTTTATTTATTTTTTTTTTTTTTTACTTTTTATTATACTTTTTTTCACTTTTACTGGAAAAGGTATTTTCCGGCGAATTATTTATTTAGAAAATGAAATCTTAACTCTTTAAACATGAACTGCTGCTATCTGTCGTATGTATGTAGGTAATTACTGTTATCGCAATCTATTTGATTTACCAAAACGCATATTGCACGAATTCCAGTGGTTAGTTAAACATTGTGTTTGGAAATAAAATTCGTGTTGCTATTCCATTACTTAATAATGCCACGCAGCCTATAAGACTTATATGCCCAACATCAATCAAACAAATACCAAACACATTCAAATATGTATTATTTTATCTAAAAAAAAAAAAAAAAAAACAATATTGTAGTCGCCCATACACACTACCTACACTACGATTTGATTTGATTTCTCCTCTTATGCAAGGTCAGGTCTACACAATTGAATTGAAGTGCATTGTATTCGATAAAAGTTATTCGATTGCGAATAAATTACGAACACTCTGTAAAGTGTTTTGCTGTGTGTACACATTTGATTTTTATCAAACCAAACTTTCAGTTCGTTGCAGTACTGAGCAATAAAATTATACTTCACTTCAACTCTATACTGGTTATGATTCATGTCACCTAATTACTCATATCCCGTATTCACCTTTAATGCAGATGGGGGACTGGGCTGGGCGGGCGCACCTGTATTTATTCTCAAAAAGTCGTAATAATTCTTTGGGTCATTACAACATTGTTCTATAATTTGGGGGAAGAGCCCCTCACAAGAACTATATTTTGACTTTCACTTTAATTTCCATTCAACTTATTTGTGCATTTGTATTTTTAAATTATTTTCAGTATTGATAAGGTATCTAAAGTGAAATCTCCTGTCCTTGTTATACATGGCACCGATGATGAAGTCATCGATTTCTCACATGGTATCGGGATCTACGAGAGATGCCCAAAAGCAGTCGAACCCCTATGGGTAGAGGTAAATATACTTTAAATTTGAACATTGACCACAGATACTATGAATACGTTTGTTTATTTGGTTGTCTATTGCAGGGTGCAGGTCATAATGATGTAGAGCTACATTCGCAATATTTTGAAAGACTTAAAAAATTTCTTACCGTAGAATTAGTTAAATGACAATTAAAGAACTCAAACACTTCCACCACCGCTGGTGTTACAACGGAGGAGAAAGATGATAACGATGGTAAGTTCTCAGTAAAAGATATTTTAAATTATATGTTAGCAAAGAACCCTGTGAAATGAGCCAAAAATCGGGACGAAAAATTAATGTTCGCAGTGCAAGCCTTGAACATTTTAATATCAAGTTCTGAAGCTTTACTTCGGCTATGTTACTGGCGATGTATAAAACACACACTGACGTCATTTTTACGTCAGCGTATGATCCCAATGGGTACATGCCGTGTACTAGCTGTCTTTGTGCACTCCCTGTTGACGTCAGAGCTAAATACGTATGTGGCTTGCTACATGCCGTGTCCTAGCACCTTTACAACATTTCCATATACATTACAAGGTTCGAGAATATAGGGTGCTCAAAGGGATATTCTGCCATCGACTTTAAACCATTAGGGGAATTCACATACAGGTAAGGAAGAGATGTCTGACTTGAATAGACAGGCGCTTTTGTACAAATATGCGACTATGTACCTCATGTGATTCAAGACGCATTCAGACATTTTCGGCGTAAATAACATTTGAGAAAGAAAATGTGTCCGCAACTGAATTGTCACTTTTATTGAAAATCCTCTCTTATTCAAGCTTTTTAACACAAAAAACAGGTTAGAGCTAAATTTCCTACATTTCAACACAATCTACATCTACATCTACTACCGAACAGAACCACGCAAATGTCCTTTTCCACGATTTCGATTTATTGTCATTACGATAAAAAAAAAAAGGAGTTAATGCCTGCAAATACAATCGGCAACCGCAGATAAATCCAAGACAAGTAGCATGTAGTGCTATTAGGATTTTTCACCGATCTGTCCCTCAAACTTGTTATGAATACTTGCCAGATATACATCTACCTAGCACCTCCACTTAAAGCGTAACTTAGTTATTTAAATTTAAACCTTTAATTAAATCAACAAACAAAATAACAGTGGCATTTTGCATGTATTCTTCAAGCAGCGGCGTCATCTTCTAGTTCCGTTTCTACAAAAGCTCTCGCTGAAAAATTTCTCTAGCATAAAGGGTCCGGCTCTTGTGCCAATAACGCAGCACCATACCTTTCTCTTAAAAGCACTGCTAACGGTAAGTGAAATCAAATAAAATCAATCTGCTGTGTGTTTTACAAATCTTATTTTTTCCATAAATAAATAGCAGCTGCTCGTTTGGAAAGGGCCGAGAGCCAAGGACATCGCCTATCATCGTATGCGTCTTCCTCATTAAATAATAAATTTTCCTCACCATCTCCGAACTTAAACCCGAAGCAGAGAACCTCAGCGGAGCAACTTTCCATATGTAGCACTAGCAATCACCATGATGAATCTTTGTCCCCCCACCATATTAGTAGTAGTAGTAAAATTTACCATCCTGGTCGGTTCAGTAGTAGCAGTATGACTACTTCGCCAACGAACAATAATAATTGCACCAACAACCATCCGAATAGCAAACAAAAGCCGTTAGATTGTACTCTGAAGTGTACGTGCAACGCTTCCACGGGCAGCACCAACATTGGTCCTCGATATAGTTCTTTAAAATGTCTTAAATTAAACGGAGCCAATGGGTTGGTTGGTGGTGGGTCTGATAGAAAATCGACGATGACGACGAAAAAACTCAGTTGTGATGCAACGACAAGTCCAGGACGAGTAGTACAGTCCAAGGGCATTGGTATCGCAACGGGGAATGAACTGATAAAGCAATGTGATGAACTAAAGAAATTAGTAGCAGCTGGTCGATCCAATCCAAGTCCACGAAGAGTAGTCGCCACGCGAAACGCGGCCACTAGTCCAAACTTGGATATGCGAAAGTTGGGACTTACCGAAATGAAACCGAAAGAAGTGGTGGTTACCAATAAGATTGCACTAGAGAAATCGAATTCGTTGGGTGAATCGAAGCCGACAAAGCAGTTACGCACCACAAGAAGCCTGTCGCCACGTCCGCCAGTGCGGCATCAGCACGCAATAATGGTCTCTGATGAGAATGATATTATCTCTGTAAAGGTTTCTCCCAATGAAGACTTTGAAGTCGAGAATGGAATCACGGCGCGCATGGTTGAGCTGAGCGTACGCGAATCAATTGGCAAAAGTAAGAGCGTCAGTAGCGTTAAGAAAAAGCACAAAACATCAAAGAGTGAGCAAACCTCTCCAAATATCACAGACTTTGACACAAAGTTCTCGTACAATCAAACAAACAACAAAAGCACTGGTTGTTTAGTGTATGTGCCATCGGATCCGTGGCTGAAAATGTCCGACCTAGAGGAATGCAAAGTGAACTCATTGCACAAACGAAACAATCTTCAGAAGATGTCGAAAGAAACTCGTTCGCTAAGCCGTGGCAATCTAGAGCCGCTCGATAATGACCCGTGGATTTGGCGAAAGCCCGCCGAATCGAGACCAAGCAATGCAAAAAAATCACCCAAACAGGATGTGTTTCGTCAGGCGAAATCTTTTTCGGCCACAAAATTCGAGTTGGGCGGTGGGGAAAATACGAAAAGCCATCGACCCAAATTGCAGCGCTGCAAGTCGCCATTGCTCATTGAAGACGATCTATTGCCGCCAGTATCGGCACCTTCTTCGCCATTTCTCAAAGCGCCCGAGAGTCAATTCTCACCACCGCCTCCACCATTTACTGCCACACCACCACCGCCACTAGCGCCGCACTATATATGCAGCAATTCACCGGTAACATCGCCGGCCCGCATCAAGCCTAATGTCGCAACTGTTGAGCAGCCAGCACAACAACCACAGCAGGCACAACGTAGTTTCTTAGATGTCGTCAACCCCAATCTACTGCAAGCCCGTCACAGTTTCTCCTCGATATCGCAGCGCGACGATGAGCTGCAGTTGAACATACGACGACTCTCCGAGCAGATGCGCAAAACACAAGCTGGAAGTGCGGCGATCATTACCACTGGCAGTGGTGCCGACTTCAGTGACTATCTACGACAATTTCGTTGCAGCGAAGCTAAAAAAGCTGCAGCGGCAGCAGCGGCTAAATCTCAGCATCACCCACAGCCAAAGGTCACATCAAACAATCTCGATTCAATGTTGGAGACTACGTGTTGAATGCAACTTTTACGGTATACGCTTCACATTTCTACTTCTTCATATGGTTTTACCCTCGTTTTCTATAATCCCCCCTCCCCTAACCTGTCTCTACCATGCAACAATAAAAACACTGACCTACTGTCCAGTGGAAGTGTACTATCTAGTGTAAACAAATTTAAATTAAAAAAAAACGATAATAATTCTCCTTGAAAACATTAAAATCTGCAAAATATAAACAAAATGATTCATCTGTTAATTATAGGTTAATTATTAATTAATTTAATTAATAAGCTTTTTAAGAATCTAAAAAAAAAATACGCAAACACGAAGAGCATGAAAAAGTCAAACGACATAACTAAGAATGGAAATGTATGCATTTAAGCAGTTAAGAAATCTCTCATGAATTACTTTTTTTTGTTCATTTATCTTGTATTACATATATGTATTTTGTTTCTTTTTTTATTTAAAGAACTTTTGTTTAATGTTTTGTCAAAAGCAACATTTTTTTTGTAAGATATATATTTTTTCATATTTTTTTCTATTGTAGTAAGAATACAAATTAAGTGATAATAAGCGTATTAAATTTCATTTTTAATTTGTATAATGCCAACGTTGTCATGACTAGAATGGGTGTTGATGTATGAATGTTTGTGTATAGAAGCAGAAGAGAAGTTTGGTAAATTTTTCTCGCAACTTTTGGCTAGTATAGAACTGAAGGCAGGCAACACCTGGATTGATATTTTCGAAAAAGAAGATCCGATTCTTGTAAATGCATGAACCGGTCTCTGACAAATGCCCCATAGAAAAAAACATGCTTACTTCTTTATTATGGTCTCTCTCTCTATCTCTCTGCCAACCTGTATTTGTATTATCTCTGATTTACTTACTGCTCTGCTATAATTGTTTTGTATCCGGAAGCGAATCTGTGAAAAATGAAAGTACTTCTTCTCGATAAAAACGGACGATGACACAATTAAACGATGACTTAAAATAATATGCATGACTGCCTTACCTTTACAAAAAAGAAAAAAAGTCATTGCCGTATACTAATTGCCAACAGTGGGGTTGCTTCTTTTGAAGATATTCTCGTGCCACTTTTGGTAGCGGAATTTTGAAATAAACTACTCGCTTTGTATAGATTTTTTTGGACCTGGTAAACTGCTTTCAGTGTTATTCACTTCTAATGATTGATACAAAATTACTCGAAAATCAATTGATAAATAACAATTAGGAATACAGTTGTCGCTGAACGAATGTGCTGAAGATATTAGCCTTCCGTATTGAAAGCTTCCCTGCGCACTATCTGCCCCGAAATCAGATTAACGAACTAACTTGATAGCGCATCTCCTTGCCGAAATTCGGTGAAAGCAAGGGTAATCAACAATCATATTCTATAATAGATGGCACACTCAGCACTCTAACAAAATCGCACAAATTGCTCGATGACATTTGAGTGTTTTCGTTTCTCTCCACCGTGCGTGAACCAAAAGAGCTAATGCTTATGTTTGCTTCAACGAAAAATCGGCTGCTAGCAGTCCATGTATATGTATAGTATGTCAATGTATTCACCACTATTCCCGTGGGCGTTTGTCTAATATTTTATTTCGGAGTGAGTTTTTGTAACTTTTTTGATAAAAACGATTTGAACTTACAGTGAACACATAGAAAAAGAAAGAAAATCGTTAACTAAAGTTCAAAAAAAAAATCTGAATATCATTTTTACAACGACACGACGTATTAGTCGTATACGACAAACGCCAACTTGAATAGGGTGAATATGTATTAATGAAAAATTTTGTATATACCTTTAACGGGGGTAACAGGATTCATTTATGTTTTGCGGTAAAAGTATACTAGCTGCACTTCGAATACATACTTTTAAAATTAGACATATTTTCGGTTCTGAAACAAATACGCCTCTATCGTATAATACGCCGGAATTATTCTCGGAACAAAATATCGCTGGTCCTCTTAAGCTGTCTCCTATTCTTCTCTGAGAACACCACAGATTTTGTTCTTCCTCTTATGCTTCCAAAAATAGAGCTATAGTATCCATTATTATATATTTTTTAATCACTTTCAAAACAAACTTCATGTGCCTCCGACGAATGCAGCTACACAGATTTGTATGGGCAAATGAAAGACAGCCGTTTGACAGTGAAACTAGCTTTTCCAAAAACATGTCGATAAGAAGGGGAAACGTCTCCTTATCGACAGATTCCACGATAGCACTAGAGACTGTGAAAGGGAATCAAATAGGTGAAGTAAAACTCAATTCAGACGGATTTCACGATAGGGATGTTAGTTAAATTCATTGATACATGATTTGTGCGGCGAAATGATACCAATTTTGATTATCGTTTAAACGATATTCCTACAAAACTAGCAGTTTAGTAATCTGATTCTACGTTTCCTTCATATAAAACCACCATAATGATTTATTAACCAAGTGCGTTGTTGAGAAATTTTCCAAAATTTTTCATCGTTTCCGTCCGTCGGCAAATATTCAACTACAATCCCTGACTGGGTATATAAGACTAAAAAGTGAGACGATAGACATACGACGGATGAATTCACAAAATTGCAAATTGACTCAACGGTGTGGTCAACAGTCTGGCAGATTACCTTACGTGAGTTACTTCGACATATTTGCACTTGCGCCTAAGAACACGAAGAAATTATTTGCCCTTTTCGGAGTAAAATTTCTGGAAATTTATTTAACGGATTCTATAATAAACGTAAGTATTTATTTTCATATGAAAAATACAATGACATCCTGCACTTAAAAGTAGATGGTGAACGCGAAGTTTGTATAATGTATGATTTTCATTCGATATTTATTAAACACGAGTCAATTTTGAAATTGTCAAATAATCTTCAATCGCTATACCCTCTCTATTGCTATTGAAGTCTTCAGATAAAGCGAACGCGCCGCCGTGCCATTTCTGGTGGCAAATTATTGTTGATTTTTTTTTAATTATTGTGAATGTTGAAAAACAAGTTTCTCTCATAATGTTGCACGAAAGTTTACGAAATGTTACTAAATTTTTACAAATAAACTGACATTCACATGCTTGCATTGGAAACTGAGAATTTCGTAAATTCGTAAGAAGCAATTTTTCATAGATGTTGGTCCCGTAAGTAGGTAGGGAAAATAACCCTCCGACATGTCAGAGCTCTGCATAGCATGTTAAGGACATTGCTTACTACCTCGTGCGGCCTGGTTTCATCGAGGCGCAACTTCAAAGTGACTGTGCGCCCCTCACACTAGGAAAAAAGTACCTAAATATATAAACATGAACGCCAAGAACGCTATGTTTACGTGGATCAATAAAAGGAACAGCTCACCATTTGATATCAAAGTGAATTTTAACCTTTTTTTTTTTAATTTTCTAAGTTGACTTTTTAGCATCCTTAAACATAGAACTGGATATATAACAGACATTTGTTTAATGAAATAACCGTTAATGTTATGCAACTACTGTCAACAAGAAAATGTCACTTTAATGCTATGCTGATCTGGAAATAATGCCGGGCATTACCTTGAGAATTCTTTGCTACTTGCAAAATTGGGTTTCTATTTCTACCTCGATGAGAGGTTTTCGTGGTGACTGAGGCAGTCAAATCTTTTTCATGGTAGGTAGTAATCGATTGCGATTGCTTTTTGTCGATTTGATAGTCGCTTGTAGTTGATTACAAATGTCTAGTCGATGCTTTCTCTTGGAAGTGAAACAATTTTGTGCGTACGAATAGCTAAAATCAATCGATAATTGTCTTGACAATAGCTGATCCACAATCACAATAAGGGCCCAAGCCCCAATTGAAAAAATTAAATTAAGCCCAAAAAAGTGATATTGCACTCAGAATTTAGACAATTTTTGTTGTTGTATGGAATGCACAATTTTGGTTTTCGGTACTTATTTCCTGGAGCCTAATTTGGCGGAAGCCTGTTTCACGAAAATAATATCTATCATAATCGGGCTTCTTTTTTTTACTTTTTAACGTTCAGCAAACATTTTTCATGAAAAATATCTACTATCAACTCGTAAACATTAAAGAAGGCAGAAGGCAGAATTATTTTTAGTACAGTACATTAAAAATGAATGGTGTGTTCATACATTTACATTTAAATAAATTTTTCTGTCAACAATATGAAGGTTCAAACTACCTTAAAAAAAATCACAATAAACTACATAAAAACTGTTAACATGAGACTCTTAGGTGAAAACAATCAAAATAGTTTATTTATATGTATTAGCAAAAGAATACCGGTTGTGGTTGTTAATTTAAATAAAATAATTAAAACAAAATTGAATGCCTATAATAAGGATAATTTCCGTCTGATTTAATATATCCTTTGAATGTTATATGCGTTTGCATTTATAAAAATATAAATAAAAACATACTAAAACAAACCCAAATGATCTCGAATAAAGTATTTAAATAATACACAAGCAATAAACTTTTCTTTAATTATGTACATTCATTTTCATAGCGATTGATGAAATGCATCCTTTTTCTTTCTTAGTTATTGAATATACATATTAAAATATGTAACTAAAACTTTATCATTTGATATTTGTTTAATGTAAACAAAATTGTTATTCTGGGCATTTTAAAGAAATTAAATGATAAACATTTTAAACAGACAATTATGTAACAAATGATTATAATGTACTTATGTATTTTTAATGTAATCAAATTGAAAAAAAAAAAACAAATATAAACAAAAATACAATTTAGAACGGTAAGATTTTAGAGTTATTTTTTATTATTATGATAATATAGTTATTAGTTTTTATTTTCAAAGATATGTACTTTTTATTATTATACAATAAATATTCTTTAAACTGAAAATATAATACAATACTATAATTGTGGTTTGTTCTTTGGAAAAAAAAGAAGGTACATTATTTTATTATGCTGTGTTTATGGCGTCGCGCGAAGCGATTGTGCATGTAATTCGCTGATAGCTATCAACTATATGCAGTGGCAAGGTAGGTACTATACTATAAGTGCTGGGCCACATAATCACCCCTATTGTCGTTATCGTTTACGACTTAAAACGACACGACTGTTTGGTATTGGCGACTAAAAATAAACGACTTTTGTCGCGGCGACGATCGACAAATGGCGTCTGAAATGTCAAAAAATGTGGATTGTATTTTTCGAAGACGATCGTCGGTATTGCGTACCTAATGCGTTTTGTGACGACGTTTGTCGTGGAAATGATACATTTCTGTCATCGACTATTTTGCGGACGACTGTGTGATAATGTGTTAAAAAAAATATGTGTACTTAATTTTTAATTAACTAAAAGACAATTATAGTTATTTTGCAGAATGGAGATAACAAATAAAAGACAATTTCTCTATAATAACTCTAAACGCAAAAATCGAATAGGTATATATTTTTGCGTTTAGACCTATTATAGAGAGTATATAAAGTTTATAAATAAGGCTGTTAGTGAACGAAATGCAGAAAAATATTCCTTTGGTAAAATCATTCACGAAGGCCTAGCAAAAGTGATGTTAATCGGCAATGTGACTACATAACCTTATCTCTGAATTGTCTTGGGCCACCTTCGACTTCGATAGTCTAAAACATATTTTAAATGTGAAAATAATTATTGTTTTTAAAACAGTTTGCAATTTAAATTATTTCTACCACTCACTTAACGCCGGGCAAATCCAATGTCTTGGATTTGGTTAGAATTTCCTCCCTTAACTGTACCAGCTCTTTTTTCTGTGTTTCTTTTTCTTCTTCGTCACTGCTTTCAAAAAACATCACAAGACTATTCATTTTTGATTTGTTTTATGAAATAATTAACCAACTCACAAAGAACACACCAGAACAATTCGTCGACTGAAATGTCAAACCGCATGTGTATAGTTTGTGGAATGTGAGAGTTCAAAGAGTCGAGTCCTTTCAGTTACGCAACACCAAATTTAAAATGACTCGACACGACAAATGTCGCCAGTCGTTTGCGACAGACGACTACGACAATTATAGGTGTGAATGTCTTCCCATGAAAGTCTTACCAGAGGACACGGGTAGATTTTTAGGTCAGTTGAGAAAAGACATTGTTTAATCAAGCAATGATAATAGAACCGAAGAATTCTTTACCTAATTATGTAATTGTCTTTTCATTATACTCCGAGCACAATGAGGCTTATGTTTGCATAATTTACTTTTGGCAATCATAAAAAATTGTATAAATAGGTTAGGATAGGATAATAAAAGCCTAGGTTTAGGTCATGAAGTTTTATAATACAAATTTAACAGTGCTGATCTATTAGACACAAACTGTACGTAAATTTGTATTACATAACACGTACATACATATTATATTATTATTTAAAATGTAAATGTTACTACATATTTGCGAGTGTAGGTAGGTATGCGTGGCCAAATTCACCCTTTACTTTAAAATTGCACGTATGCCTTCCCACGCAGTAACAACTCAAAACCTTATATTGAAATTGAACTCTCTTTTTTCCTTCGAGGCTATCCGTCTAGTTAGTACCTATGTAGGTTGCTTGTGCTAACAAATCGAGCATCTAGTCTGGCACGTAATTAGTCTACCCTTTCTGCCCTACGAAAGTTAACAAAGCTTCAGCAAATACGACTACGTTCTGGTTTTCAAACGAACTGAATTTTCTTGTGTTATCTGACAGCGCTACATGAATTTATTATTTCACACTTTCCTACAAATTATTTTCTGATAAGGTTTGAGCGGCAGCCGTTATCAGTTTTGAAAAGTGTATTCTTTCAAATTATTGGTGCTTTTGTTTTTCATAAAATAACGTAAATGATAGATAGATCGATTTAGTATGCGCGATGAAAAAAACCTACATTATGCATCATTTTCAACGCATCAAAAAAGTCTTTTTTGAATAAGATTTCATAACGGCGTAATTTAAATATTTAATCAAGAAAATTGTTAGGTATACCTACCTAGGTTTATCGTTTATGTACCTGGCGCTTTTATCCATTTTATCCGAAAAAAAAGTTCAAAAAGCTTTCAGCCATCAGCTGATGGGAAGTGTCAAAAATAAGCTTTATTAAAAACAAAACAAAGCTATAACTTGTCCACAGATACTTACTCGTGCTATCGCTGTAAACCACTATACCTACTTACTAATCTCAAGAAATTAATAATTTCAAGTTGTTTGTTGATGATTTAATTAGTTCAACTTATACAAGTCAAGTACATACATATTCTAAATCACAGATTCGACCAATCATTCGCATTTGTTAATTTACACAGCGACAACTTGTGAAAGAAAATATCAGCAAGAAATTATCACAGAGCATTCAGATACCCAGTCCCAGTGATATTGTTATAATTGTAATTAATTATGCCATTCAAATTCAGCGCTAATTTAAATTTTCTATTTGCGGAGACAAGCGCAAGTCTATTAGATCGTATTGCGGCTGCAGGTAAAGCCGGTTTTCGAGGAGTTGAAATTGGATACCCAAGTAAGGATTCACTAGACAAAGTTGTACAATCTCAAAAGAAGGCTGGTGTTGAAGTTGTTCTGCTCAATATTTCGCTGAGTAAGTTGCATTAAGTTATTCATATTTACTGCGGATAATTTATGCTTGCGGGTTGTTTTAGATGGAGGAGATGAATACAGCGTCGGTCCAACAAGCATCCCTGGCGGTGAAGAGCAGTTCAAGCAGAATTTAGATGAATCTATTGTTTTGGCTAAACAATTGCAATGTAAAAAGTAAGTTTTTGTTGTTAGCACTTAGCAGTTTCAATATAGGAGAAAATAGGTAGATGAGAGACCCACACCTTAAAATAGTCCTCCAAACTATCATAGGAAATAAGCATTAGGGCTTTTGATTATGGAACAACCCATCTGTCATATCTGCTTTCGCTCAGATATGCCTTCTACATTATAAGGCTGCAACTGAAATTCTCTGTGTACTATGTTCCTTTACCTTTAATTACAAATACAGTGGAAGCTCGGAAAAGTTGATCGAAATGTCCCAAAGCTTGTCAACTTTTCCGAAAAGTCAACTTTTCTGGACACTTCAATATCTGTAGAAAATTAGTAGATATTTTGTCCCATTGTCCACCGGACAGCAAATAAAATAATTAAATGTGCGAATGGACAATACACGTAAGAAAAAGTCAGTAATAATCTAAATCTACTGTAACTGGCACGCAGCTGCCATGGGAACATACATTTCTTCGGAATGCGTAGCTACTGTGTTATGTATTTTACATCGTTTATTTAAATTTGATATATAAAAAAACCGAATGCAAGTAAAAAAAAAATTGTACGCTCTAAAAAGTTGACAAAAAATCATACAAGTTGACCAAAAGTAAATTTTTCAAGGTAACGTATGGTAGCTAAAATTTGGTCAACTTTTCTGTATAGTAAACTTTTCTGAGAGTCAACTTTTCCAAACTTCTACTGTACCATAATGCATAATACAATTACAATTGTACGTCGGTGAACTCAAGTTCTCAATCTTCGATCGACTGATTTTCGTTTAACTAAATAAATGCACATAATCACCCCTATCATGGAATCCGCCGGGGGGAATCATTCGCGGAAAAGAATATTTTGATATCGTCGCATCCGTAAAGTGAACAGTTCCCCGAGTGGGTACTGTGAAGAAGTTTCACTGTATCGTTAAAAACGTTCAAATCGATTTTTTCCCAAACGGGGAACTGTTCACTTTGCGGATGCGACGATACCAAAATATTCTTTTCCGCGAATGATTCCCTCCGGCGGATTCCATGATAGGGGTGAATATTTTTTTTATTGTTTTAGGATCCACCTTATGGCTGGAAAGCAAACAAACAAATCAGCCTCCGATCATTACCAAACCTATGTAAACAATTTAAAATTCGCTGCACAACGACTTCAACAGGAAAATATAGTCGGTCTCATTGAGCCTATAAATAAGTACGCAGTCCCTGGGTATTTTTTGAACTCATATGAAACTGGTAAATAATTACAAAAGTTAATTATATACAATTATACATACGATAACTATGTTTTAATCTTTCAGCTATTGACGTACTGAATGAGATAAACAGCCCCAACATAAAGCTAATGGTCGATATTTACCATCTACAACATATTTGTGGTAACGTCAGTTATGCATTTAAAGAACTACAATCGTACATTGGACATATTCAAATCGCTCAAGTACCCCATCGCCATGAGCCCGACGTTCCTGGAGAATTAGATTTTGGCTTTGTATTCCAACTAATTAAAGAATCTGGTTATAACGATTGGATTGGTTGTGAATATAAGCCAAAAGGCACCACAATAGATGGACTTGCATGGCTATCCAAGTATGGATTGACATTATAAAAAAAGGGTTCTACCTACATAAAAAATATGTAGCATAATGTTTATGTATAATACTATTGTTATTACATGTTTTTAATATAAAGATGAGCAAAATCTGTCCTAATTTTATAAAACCAAAAAAACGTATCAAGTATCCAATTCTTCTTGCCTCAGTGCAGCAATAGCAACATCTGATATCTCCCTACATATAAACTCTGATCTGAAGCACTAAAATCAATCGATTGTAAACAAATGGAGGCAACGCCCCGCAACGAAGCACAGAGTAAGAATTATTAATTGTTGGTCCAGTATGTGCCCCTGCAGCTGTCAAACACTGTAACGGCAACCGTGTTAATTTCTTCAAAGTGTCTTTATCAGTAACGCTGTTTTTACGCCACGCATGTAGGAAAACACAGCATACCTATTGAAGATGAAGACGTGTTTTCTATCTGCTATGATAAGAGTGCTGATAGAACTAATTTAACATCCACGTATTAAAGTCGTTGTCGATAAATATTTTATAATACAAATAGATTTATCATTTATTAGGTACACATGCGTACTGTATAATTACAATTTAATAAAAATTACATGAACGTGTTATGCATAGTCTTGCCATTGCTTTCTTGAGCTGTTTCCTAGTGAATTGAAGCCATATTGGCAGCATATGATTTTTGCGCCACCAAAGACAGTTTAAACTGCAGCAATACAATCAAATAGACAGCAATCTTTGAAATCAACTAAAAAATGTATACAAATTAACAAAGATTTAAAATGTACGGCCAATACTTACCGAAGCTAGAAGCTCTCTATTGATCATTGCATATCCCTGCATACTGACGACAGGCGGATTCATTTCAATCGCAGAAATGAAATGATCAATTTCCCGTTGTGTTTGGTTTTCTATTTTCAATAGATCCACAGTTAATAAGGTATCTTGAACTCCTTGGGCTACGACCTCTGTTGCCCTGTCTGCACAGTGGCAAACAACAAATAGCAAAGTTACACAGTACATCGTAAGAATCAACATTCCAAGAACTTTGAGTGAAAATCCATTGTCAAATATTTCGGACAGCGATCCATAGGCTCCGATTGTAATATTTATAGCGCTGAAATTTAATTCAAGTTATCTCTTACAAACTGCATATATCTACATTATGCTTACAGGAAGAGACAAAATGTTATATACGTCCGTGCATAGGCATTGCCCAATTTTTGAAGAATCTCACTTAAATTGAGCCAAAGAATTCTGTACTCCGACACGATAGTTGCATTGCAGTCAATGTTTATATCCTAGGTGCATAAACAAAGAATAAGTTACAATTCACAGATTTTGGCCGAGCTTTAAGAACTGACAACCTTTTTAAAGCATGCAGATAGGCTATTTGAAGCGGCTTTAATTGCTCGCACATTTATGTATAGCAGAGCAGCGTTCATGTTGATCATGGTTATGATGTGAAAATATGCAAATGTATGCCAAAGTAGAAAGCCTATGGGTTTACATTTTGACACTGGTGTAACATTTTATTTGGAAAAGTAGGTACTCACCATCTAGCAAATTACTAAGACTGTACAAGAATAGAATAGCCACGAAGACGCATCCAATGAACAACACGATAATAAGAAAGCTGAGTCTAGGAAAGGTTAGTGACTCGCCAGTCACTCTGTAGTACCTAACCTGTAAATATACACCGATCTAAGTTGAATATTGTTTCATATTTTATGTCTCTTACTTGAAAGTGTCCCCACATGCTCTTGTAGGTGGCCACTTCATTGGCAACCCCCCAGCCAACAAATGGAATCCAAAAGTGTGGGACCAGAAATGTAAGGAAGATTATTGCATAAATATACTCGTCGAATTCGTTTGTCGTCAGAAGTATATTCAAACGTTCGTAGCCAACCCTCAGTACCAGAGTCGTGGTAAAACAATAGAGGATAACAGCGTAAGCCATCTGATTTGATTTCCAGTTGAATGTTATTATGCCTGGTGCAGAACGGACAATTGGCATAACGCCAAGGTAGACAAATAATTTCAATAGAAGCTGGTGATCGCGATAAAACTGAAAATAATTACAAAATATCAAATTCAAAAATAGCACTACTGCCCGACCTACTAAATCAGAAAGCCGACCTACTAAATTTAACTAAATTCTGTTCAGATGTCCGATATTTCAAAATGAAGTGAGTAAAAAATGTCCTTGCATGACTTTACGAGTTTCTGTCTAAGAATTTTCGGTTGGGCGAAAGTGACATTGGACCTATTCCCATAATTTTCTGTATAAAATACCAGCAACGCCATCTATCACCCATATAGCGATATCCAATTATGATACCCATCCTACAAGGTATATGAATAGAAGGTAATATATTCCGAGCACTCATTTTCGTTTCCTTCTGCACATCTGTCAAAAAGGCATGCTTTTCCATACGAATAGTCACAATTGTCAGCCATATCTCATACGCGCGCATATTATTTCTATAGGATTATTGCACAATTAGCCGCCATTGCGGGATGCGCAATATATTACATTGCCCATCCTATAGCTATTTACACAATTCAAAAGCTGGGGACTTGAAAAAAAAGGTACTTGAACATCTGAGTTTAAGAAGAACTTGAACCTTTATAAGTTTATGCGTTTTGTAAAATAAAGGCAGATATTTTTTGACTGAATTGGCCTGTTTGTTAAATCACAGAAACACCCGCAAATCATTGCATAATCATGCATATTTATAAAGTAGATATTACAACTACTATATTACATATTTGCAAGCATCTCGGGCGCTGTTAAAGCGTTATGGGTTCGAAGTTTGAATTAAAAAAAAAAAAAAAAAAAAACTTAACGCCCAGAAATACAATTTTAAATTTGAAACAAGTTCCGAACTGTATATTATTTTTACAGCATTTATGTAAATCACCTGATCATGAATTTCCGCATTATTGCCATCTGTTGATTTTAACTGATCGCGTAAGGCTTTCTCCCGTTTCCGTTGCAACATCTCGGGCGTTAGGACTTTGTCAAACGTTTCGTTCTTCGACGAATTTACCACTCTCTTCATATCGTCACTTAACATGCAAAAATTCATGGCTTCTTTAAAATCATTTTCAGATATTTGATGCATTTTTTTTTGTATATCAGCTATAATGGCAACCGCTTTTATCAACCGATTAAACTTAACTAAAGTTGTGATATTTAATTTCTACTAAGGCTCTTTCAATTTGTGCCCGTAATTTGGCGTGCCACCATGTTTACCAAATAACCGCGTTACCATTTTAAATATTTTATTAATTGAACGTTTACAAATAGCTATACATATTTAGGGCACTTAATTATCCTCTCCTTGATCCAAGGAGAATCTAAACTGTATAAGGACGAGCAGGTAAATTGTGATAGTGGAAATCGACTGAAAGCAAGTTTTATATATTTTTGAATTAATCTATCAATGAGCAATGATAAATATCTTACGGAGGTCAGTAATTCCCTGTTAACATTGACGTAACCCTTTAGGCTGACAATAGCCGGATTCATTTCGATTGCAATGATGAATAAATCGATTTCCTTTTGCGTTTGCATATCGATATTTCCGAGGTCAAGTGAAAGTAGTGTTTCCTGAACCCCCTTTGATACAACCAGTGTGGCATTGTGTGAACAATCACAGAATATGAAAAGAAGCGACGAACAGTATACTGCGTCGACTATGAAGCCCAGTTCTTCATATGAAATTTTAAGTCCATTTGATTTATCAAATATCTGTGCAAATGCGGCATACACTGCTATGGAAATGTTAACAAATCTAAAAATTGTATACATTAAAGACTTGCAGAGATTTTGATTTCAAAGTTCTTACAAAAATATGCAGTATGTTGAGTAGGTCCTAGCGTAGGCATTTCCAAGCGATTGTAGAAGCTCACTCAAGTTCAACCAAAGAAATCGATATTGCGAGATTGTCGATGAATTGCATTCTTTGTATACATCCTTTAAATGTGTTTAAAGTTTATAAAATTTATGAAGTTTTTCCAGATGACAATAACTAAATCTAAATCTAAAAATAAGCGTTACTTCCTTATTGGAGGTTCACTTGCGGGTTGCGGGTATCCACATCTTATACGAAAATAAATCATTTACCGATCTACATACCGCAACTTGTTTACCATCTCTAACAATCTATTGCATACAGCTAAAGAGTGTTTAGAGTTGACGATTTATTCTAATATATGTTTACTTACATCTTTAAAACATTTGGCCAACGAATGAGAAGCCGCCTTTATAGCCCTCGAATTTATATACCAAAGTGCACAATTCATATTAATCATAGTTATGATGTGATAATAGGCCAAAGTATGCCACAATGGATAACCTATGTTAAAATAGAACCGTCATCTGCACTTTTTTATTTGTTTTCGTTTTTCTATATTTTAAAGTGTTTACCATCCAAAAGCGTACTTAAGAGCCACAAGAATAGCATCGCGCACAATAGACATCCAATCGAAATAATAACAATTAAAAATTTTAGATTAGGAAACTGGAGAGAAGTTCCAGTGATTTTGTAGAACCGCAACTATATATAGGACATTATACCAGTTTCGTTATAAATTTTGATTTTATTCAAAAATGTGCGTAATATACCTGAAAAGTTCCCCACGATGTCTTGTATTTCGCTACCTCGGAAGCAACTCCCCATCCAACAAACGGAATCCAGAAATGTGGTATCAAATAAATCACAAACAATATCGCATAAATGTACTCATCAAAGTCCTTAGTGGTATATAAAATTCGAATTCGTTCTTTGCCAATCAAAAGGACCACAAGAGTCATAAGGCACCAAAATATAATGGCATATATTGTAGCTCCTGATTTCCATGAAAAAGTCATTCTACCAGGGGACGAACGTAGTATGGGCATAACAGCCAAAACACGAAACAAGGTCAACAGAAGTTTATGGTCTCTATAAAACTAAAGAACTTGAATTTTATCAACGCAGCCATTTCGACTATAAAATTCGGAAAACTCACTTGATCATGTGCTTCAACGATATTTCCATCGCTTGACTTTAATTTGGCTCGTTCTAATCGGTTATGTTCCCGTTTGCGAGCGGCTTCATTCAAAGTAGAAAGTTTATTGGCGTCTGGCTTACCAGCTCGACGAAATGCTTTAAGATCCTGATGCAAAAGGGTATACCCGAGAACTTCTTCGAATTCATCATCTTCGATTAATAGCATTTTATTTGCAACGATTACGCAAGTTTTGTTCGGACTGAGCTAAGGGATAGAACTGAACATCCTTTTTATAGCCAATTGAGGATGCACATTAAAAAGCGATTAATTAAAATTGCAGTCGATTTGCGAGAAGTTATATGTGAAAGTTTCAGTGTCATCATTGGGTGAATAATAAATTTGCGGAACAAATTATCAGCAGTGTGTTGAAACTTGACCAAACATCGTAGTGCAAAATAGAAAAATACAAAAATCAATTTCAAATTCATTGGAATCATTAATTTTGCAAACTTTGGCTCCCATGACTATAGTCCCCTTTTTCCAATCTTCACAGGAACATTCCCAGCCAATGCCTAAAATTCTATGTAAATTTGAACTCAATCGATTCGGTGGTTTTCGAAATATAAGACTTTTAATGTACCTATTTTTTGAACGGATGGTGTCACCTGTCACCGTCACGTCCCTAACTCATGAACCAATACACATTCAAAGACCGTTCACGCATTACAGAGAACATTAATTACAAACATGCAAAAATGCAACTTATTTTTATATACATATATAGATATTGGTTGGTATATACGGTAAAGCTTTTCGCATAACTATTTTGAATGAACCTACTATTTTGAAATGATACTTTTGCTTATTCGATTTCCACCCCAAAAATGGTACTTTAAAAACATATCTGGAAAACGCCACTTTCGATTTCGATGAAAATGTAACTGCTAGATGATGTTTATATCCTGAAGAATACGTCGTACTCAGTTATCAGCTAAACAGTTTAGTAACAGTGCTTTTCGAATCCAAAGTTGTAACATTTGTCAGCATAATTTTACAAAAAAAAACCTCTCTAACGATTTTGATCGAAATACATATTTAAGACAACATAAGCATTCTTAACATGACCACATATTTAGTTTTTCTCAGAAAACTCGAATATAACCGTTTTATGAACATTTCTCAAAAACTACCCAAATTCCGATCTGTATTCACACACTGTATATTTTTGTAAAAGCCAAAACCTCTGTGGCAATATAATTCATCCCCTACTTGCCTACAAGGGCTACCTGAGTACATTTTGATTTTAAACGTAAAATTTGCTGAAATGACTCTGTGATTATGCGAGATTCACAATAAAAGAGAAAGTTACGTGCGACCCAGTTGTGCACGTTTTTTGTACGTACTTATTTTTCCTGTTATAAAACAAAAATACATAAATAATTTGGTATCTATAAATAGTCAAGTCCAAACTACATATCATCACTAGCTAGCAAAGAAGGTGGAAGACATTTTTTGGACTAACATTGACAGGTGTATCTGTTTTCACAGGTGAAATAAGATCTTTTCGCGCCTTTATATTTCACCTCAAATATGTCAGCTATATGATCTAACTAGTGACGATGACGACGTATGTATGTACATGCTTTCTATGCTAAAGAATTGTTAATTATAGCAAGTATGAAACGGATGCAGACGTATGGTGAGTTAAGCCTATAGTCACAACCATTAAACGTCGAAAGTGGCACGAAATTTAATAACTGATATCCATATTACCCTACCCACCTATTTATTAACAGCAACTTAATGGCCTTTTCCCAACTCATCTAAGTAAACAATTTCGATTGCCATTTGCATACATTCGTTGATAATGACCTTAAAACAGCAAATTACTCCAGTAGATAAAAATAGTTAGAAGCAACCATTCTCAAAATGAATGCATACCCGCTGTGCAGCTATCTGAACTTAATCAATCCAACACAATATGCTAACATTGGTGCGCCGCCGGCCGGTCCGTCGCGCAATATCCACTCTACCGCCTAAATAACCCAAAATAGCCCAATGGCCTCTAATAACACAGCACCTGCTACCGCAACTTTAGTCACCTAAGCTTCTTCAAGCAATGCGGTAGTGGTTAAATGCTTTGGTTACCAGTTAAAATGTCATCGTCATGTCCTTGCACTTGAAGTCAATTTACCTCGTCGTGTTGCTGCTCATCATTGACCAGCGTTGGTCTTCAATTCTGGTAACGAACTTTTAAATTTCACTTTTCCAATTGTATTTATGAAGTGTGTTTCGAAATAGGCATTACCCTCGTTTAGAATAATCGCGCCACAAACAATTTGCAAGCACGTCGGCAATGGCAGTCTGACCAATGACCCCCAAGCTGTCGTTGTGGGGTGAGTAAAAAAAAGAAAACCATGGAAACCAACAGATAACACTAACAAAACACTCTATAGCTTCCAACCACGAGACGGAATTAAGCTCTCCTACAAGGTGCGAATTTTCTTCAAATCCATCAGCAATCGGACTCGTTCACAGAGGAATACACTGCTTGTCTGGAAGGCAGTACGCAGCCTCGAGAATCGCGTCAATGTCAAGGAACGATTGACTATATCCCAACAGAATATGGTTTCGATAAACAAAACCGAAGTAAGTGCCCATCATCATAGACGAAAATCAATGAGTCATTGGACTCCTTTTCACAGGTGGAATCGGGGGTGGTTTACATGTTCCACATAATCGGTGTCACAGACGCGGGCGAAGTGAGCAAGGAGCAAATATTTACCATCAAATACACCGATGGCGTGTTGGAACGAAATGAAGTAAGAGGGTATATGCGGCAATGATGGCAATCGGAAGGCTTTAATAAAAGTGTTTTTCTAGACTGTTGCTGGGTTGAACTTTTTACTAATAGGGGCTGAGAATACAGTAGCCAGTATACCGTACACAATCAGTGCTCGGGTGTCATTCTGCGTCCCGCGGCATGATTATTATGTAAGTTAATGTCAAATTGTGTTTATTTTTGCAAATCGACCTTTTTTAGCTGCGATGGAAAATGCTTGGATTGGATGAGGAATTTCAGGACGTTCTCCATACAACGGGCAGTATTTTAAAAATTCCACCCAACTCCCTAACGGCCGGAAAAGAATATCAAATTCAAGCCGCTGTCTTACAGTCAAACAACTCAGCAGTTTTAGCACAGGTAAGCGCCTAGATGAGGTCAGCAATAAATGTCAATTAAAGGGGAGCTTTCGAAAGGGGACTTCAACTTGATCAAGTTCAAAACTACCAGTTGTCTCATTAAATTTGCAATAATGTGAGAAGCTATTTGAATCGATTTTTGTTTATTTAAGTCTTTTAACAAAATGTAAACGAAAATGGGTCCTTCAATGGAAAGGAAGTTTTTCGGAATTGACAGATGTTGTTGATGGACAGTTGTTTACAACAAATGTTTCAATGCCGTTTAATATAATGGGGATATCATATCGCTCGGGTGCTGTTGGTAACGTCGAAACGTAAAGCAATTTTTGCGTCCTCTCCCTCTCTCTCTCTCTCAACGCAAATACCAAATGAAGATTTGTATCGAAACGGCAATGTTGTGGAAACGAACTTTTTTGTCCATGCGAGAATTATTTTTAAAAGGGAACTTCCGCCGGAATTTTTTGTGCAATTTTCTTTAAGACTCTTTTCTACATAAAATCTATTTGTCTGAACTGATGTTCATGGGAATGACTGTGATCTCCGGCGATTCCTTTTCGGCGTTAAAAATGTGATGACCATAATCTATGATGACCCAGTTTAGCACTCCAAGTTAACTATTTTCCACTTACCGATTTCTTCCTCTACTGTCTTGACCCTCTTCGTTGGAATCGAAAATGTCTTAGCCATCTCTTGAGTTAATTCATGAATAATGCATTTCTTTGCAATGATCGCATCCAGCAGAGTCCAAGTAATTCAAAAACACCAGCAGTACAAATGTGAATGGTCATTTATTGGCTCTTTTTCTTGAGCCATTCAGAGCCATTTACAGACACGTCGTGCTTGAATCCTACACCGCCTTCTTGACGAAATGAACTTACGTCTATCGTTCGACTTTAGTGTGATTACGTTCGTCATTATTTTTGCATTAATGTCCCTGTACCACTTCATTTGTTGACCTTTTTTTGACAGGACTTTATAACTGTTGAAGTCGTGAAATACGGATTCGAAGCATACATTATTCCAACTTTCGTAAAAATAGGACGCAATAAACCGGCAATCTTTGAAGTGTGTGTTCAAGATTTTGACAACAATATGGACCCATTGGATGTACGTATAAAACCCTATTTACAAAAACCAAATTATTTTAAGCTAATTTCAGATATTTTGGGATTGCACTGCAAATGATGGGGGTACATGTGCAGCAGGCGGAAGTGATAATTCCACAAAGTTTGAATTTTTCTTCCCTGCCCAAGGAAGGTGATTATTTTCGGTATATCTTTTTAAATATTAATAAAATTCCTCATACCTAGCTACGAGATTACAGCAACACTTAAGCTTGGAGAAATGACAAAGTCCATCAAAGCTCAAGTGCTAGTGGATCCAACAGTATATCTCAGTTACGAGTTCTCAAATGTTCCAAATCTTGTTCCATCAGCAGGTCAAGCTCTACAATTCAGTGTACTGATAGTCGATTTGATTCCCAGTTGCAAAGCTGGTTGGTCAACCGCTCAAGAGGAAGGCTTTGTGTACATACCTCCAGAGGAAGTTGTAAGACAGCCGATTCTATTAAATATACATTATTGATCCATTTTAATACTAAGGGCGATGGATTCGGCACTGTAGAGGTAAACGATCTGGAAAAGGAATATCTCTCAGAAATTGCAGATTTTGGCAATTCAACGGTCAACAAGGAAATTGTATTGAACATTCCAGTTCCCACTGGAAAATGGGGTGGCCTTAAGGGTGATGCCAATTACAAATTTCGCCTTGATACTGTATGTCCGGGACCGTACATGCCTAATGATGCCGAAAGTATTAAGCGAAAAGTTGTGAGTTCATTTGAGTTTGTTGTTTCCACGAACTCACCACCACTCGGCGGACATATAAAGGTGAGAATACTCGATGTCTTAGCTCAAAGGAATTAAAGTAAAACTATGACTCTGAAGGTGAAACCAAAAAATGGTACCGCTCTGCGGACCGTTTTCGAGATAACATCCGAAAGCGCGAAGGACACCCTGTTAGACACACCATTAAGCTATGAGTTTTTGGTACAAGTCGAGCAATTTATCATAAGCTTGGGAAAGTTTTACGAGTTCAAATCATTGGACACACAATTGCCTTATTCAGGTTGAATCTCAAGAGGTTTATAATTTTTTAAATAATTTCCATTAAATTCCATAGATTCACCGGTACAATTTTTGAGTCGAGTTTGTGATATTCGTGGAGCTTGTCGTACGAATAATGGCCCTAAAATAAAGATGAACTCGGCAATATACAGTCAAGCTGAAATTCAATCAATGGAAGTTAGAATTACGGAAGCTTTTAAGAGGACCGATTTCAACGAAGGTCAGAACTTAATTTTAATAGCTGGACTGACGTATAAGGTAAGAAGAGATATTCAAATGCAAAGAGAACCCATCTAGTGTAGTACTACTGTACAGTGCTGAGATTAAGTAAGAAGTAAGAAGAAGTGTAGGCACAAAAATCGGTGAAATCCAATGTGATTTTCCATTGGACACATCAGATTTTTATTTCAGATCTCCGATTTTTCGTGGCAAATGGAACATAAAAGCAGATTGATCTGCTTTTGTAAATGCATTAGTGCGTTATTTGACAGTACATCATCTGTACAAATTATGGATAATCAAATCATATCGACGAAGAATCGAAATCCACAGATGACAAATTTCGAAAATTAAGAACTGTGAGCACCAAAATCCGATCGTCAACAACCTATAATAGGTCCTTATCAGTGCGGTTTTTACCCAGAAACGAGCTGCTCTATAAACGTCGATAAGAACACCATACCGAACATGGAGGTAGAGGAGGAATACGGTATACTACACCTAAAGTGGAATGGAGACTAGTTGTAGAAACATGTTGGTCATGTCTGCCGGGCCTATAGCGCAGTGGTTATGAAGTATACACTACCTAAATTGAAGTTAAATGTCTATTTTCCCTTTCAGTTGAACATTTCTCCAAAAGTTCGTTATCGATGTGTTAATATTGAACATTTTGTCTTCTTTTAATTTCCCTTGGTATTAACCTTTTTTTTTTTAGAATTCTCCAAACAACCAGGAAACATTCAACCACTTCAAGACATTCGCAACACAGCTTCTAATCAAAGAAATAGACAAACAATACGAAAGTCCAACAGAAAAATATTACATTCCCAAGGAGGACATTGTCAGCTTTATCAGTCAAACAAAAGTCAATCTGGAAATACTAGAAATTACGGATTCAACGATGTTAACAAAACTTCTCGCTTTGTTAGATTTGACAGCAGAGGAAAAATCAGATGGCTTATCTGCAAGTGTTGAAAATTTCAACCGACGAAAGCGTGATGTGAATACGGACGACGTTATGCTGCGTCTCGAAGGAAGATCCATCATTGACGCTGCATATGTGCGAATGAATTTAAATTTAATTGAAAAAATTATAGAATCGTACAAGGATGAAAATATGCAGCAGGAAAAGGCCAAAATTGTCCAAAAAATTCCTATTTTGGCCATGAAAATGTGTACAAGTGATCTGATTACAAAGGAAAACATTTGTGAGTAAAATCTCTTATACCTTCCCTAACGAAAGCCCATTGTAACTGTGTTCTGTAGTCCTATTGGAGATATGAGCTATCCCAAGTGTTTCTTTTTTTTTAATTTTGTTAACCGTTTTCTTAACTATGTAAGAAATTTCACTTTCAGATACATCAGTTGCCGTAATCGATATCGAAAAAATGACTGGAAACCATTTGATCGAAAAGAACTTCACCATATCTAACTATTTTACATCGGCAATGGGCAATTTTCAAATAATATTGCGTTCCTTGAAGTCTCGAGTTAAATATTACTGTGCGGCTTTTATTCAATTTCCAGAAGATTACTTTGACGGAGAGCAGCAAGTAAGTTATAGAATGCAAATTCTCGACTTGACCACATCTGTGTTGGTGAAAGAAGTTGAAAGCGGTAGCGATAGTTTTGTTGTCCAACTTAAGATGCCAAAGTATGATGACACCCAGGATATTGTAAGTCCTCATTAAATGAACCAATAAATTGGTCTTAGTTAGAAGTTATATGTACTTATAGTGCCTAATGCGGCTTGGAGACCAGTGGTCACCGAATTTATGCTCAACTAGAGTCGTTACAAAGACACATGTCATGTGTGATTGCAAGAACTTTGGCTTTTTTAAGTAAGACAATAGGGTTCGCAATTTATCAAAACAATTGATATATTAAAACTTTGTACAAATAACAGACCTGGTAGTCAACAGAACTACGCAATGGCTCCATCGCTTGCACCAGCAACAATTATCAATAAACCTCCAACGATAGGTGTACCTCCGCCTAAAAAGAACATTGTCAGCAGCACAAAAACTACTATAACAACCGAGGTGATGACTACCGTAAAACCAAAGTTAGTACCAGCGAAATCAACACAGATATCTCCAATTAAGAGAACGACAGCTCCGTCGAATACAAAAGATGGGAATCATAAACAAGCAGACGAAGTGACATCTACTGGTTATATTTGCAATTAGATTTGAAGCTTTTTGATAACTATATTGATTTGCAGCTTCAACGTTGAGTTTTGTTTTACCATTAATTGGATTGTCGTCGATTTTACTTGTAATCGCTGGATTGGTTTTCTACAAGCGGAGGAAACGCAGTATCCTAAATGATAATTTACAGGGACTGGACATAATGGTAATAGTTAAAAAAAATAAGTAATTTATTCGCATTCCTACCACTTGTGTCTTATATTTCTTACGTATTTTAAAAAGTTATTTTAAATTTGAACTTAAATTTAACTTAATCACCAAATTAACTTTTTGTACTTTTAAATTTCAGGCAACACTTCCTCGAGAATCTAGGCCAGGTATAAAATATGCAAAGTTTTATGATGAACATTTGATGACTGGAAACTTTAACAACACTTCAGCTACATGAGAATATATTTTTTATCGATCTTTTGTATCAAAGTGTGTAATAAAAGATAAGAAACTGATTCGATTTTGTTTTAAGTACTGGTTAACACCGACAACTATAAATGTGGTCGGTCAGGGCTTTAAGGCTTAATTTAATAGGCGCTACAAAAGATGACTAGCGCTGATCGCTAACTCTTTGAACAAAAGAAACTGCTTTTAAGAGAAGCGTCGCAAATCTTGCTGGTAAAGCAATCCCGGGTAAGGACTGGTTCACGTACAAATTTAAAAATCAAAACTAATCATTTCAACTCTAAATTTAAATAAAATCCCGGTCTAAGGCGGAAGGGAAATCATCTGGATTTGAAGTCCATATGTTGGCGATAGGACTCCTTGGCCATCCGTTTTTATTTTGTTGTCTTGGAATTTTTTTGTTTTTTTAATTGAGTCTTTTTAGACCCTCAGACCACACATTTCCTTAAAGTTCAATGTTAAGGTCTTTAGAGTCAAAGAATGACTTTTCTTAGATATCCCTTAAGTCAATGGATAAGGATATAGCGTGGAGGATGTTTGTTATATCTTCTTTTCTTCAGAGAGAATTATTATTTATTGAACGATGAACGTTTTGTTTCTAATGTTTTTTTTTTATTTGAATGACAAATAATTTTTTTTTTGTCTTAAAACAAAACTAACTGAAATAATTTTATTAACAGTATAATTTCCCAAGTGGTTATGAACATTCGGACAGGCGGAAAGAGCAAATTCAAGTCAATCGTTATATTCTTAAAAAAAAAAGAGCGAAAGAAAACATTGAGAAGTGGTATGTGCTGCCCAAAGGTAAAGAAAATGATGGTTGAACGACAACTGTCGATCGATCGACAACTCTGATTGTGAATTGTGATTGATATTTGTCGATTTGACTTTTCGCTTAAAGTCGATTACAAATGTCTGGTCGATGCTTTCTCTTGGTAGTGAAAAATATTTGTGAGAACAAATAGCTAAAATCAATCGACGCAATCGAAAATTGTCGTGACGATCGCTGATCGACAATCACAATAAGGGCCTATAATTGCGTCTCCGCATGTCAGTCGTAACTCGGGTCATAGCAGCTATCTCTTCCTGACAGACTTGATTCGAAATGAATCTTTTCAATCCAGAATTTCTACTGTACCGATTTCCATTCTAGAACTGTCAATATATGATCATTCCCACACTCTTCGGTTACTACTTCGTTTTCTCATTCGATTTTGATATGAATTCTAATAGTGGATCTCTTTTCAAAGGCGAGAGTCGGTGTATGTAGTAAGTCTGTAGTAATTTTTTTCCGTTAAGAATGATTTTGTTCGGACTCTCTGATCCTGATTCAAGTTTTCACCGCCATATTGCAACAGTAACGTTTGGCATTACATGCATTGCTGCTCAATAGCTTTTCACCATACGTGCTTGAAACCCCATGTGCTGCCGAATGCTCTCTTAGAGGTGTATAGTGCCATGTATAGTCATCTGAAAAATAATAGGGACACATTGCTGTATTTCGTAAAAATACAAAGAACAAGAATATTTCCATTAAGTTTGGAGTAGTGCTTTTATTTTTAAATAGGCTTATGTTGTGTTATGATAGCGGTATTTACTTTATCGACATCCCAAAAAAATATTTAATTTGCCGTTTCTAACCAATTTATGGCAATTGAAACAGAGTCGTGTTTTGAACAATTTTTATGCAAGTGTCCCTATTATTTTTCACATGACTGTATGTTATTTTCATGCGATAAACTTAGTAGACTTATAGTAGACTTGAAAAGAATCTCAACCAACTTGGTGTTCGCAAGCAGTTGGCTTAGAAGCGGACTATCTAGAGAGGAGCATTATCAGTTGAGGCCTATCGTTAAGTTCGTGAAAATAAAGGAACACTGGAATCGTTATACGCACATCGAAGAACTTCAAGGTCCCATAGTAATTGCATAGCTATTGAAGGTTACCAACCAAAGTATTAGTATTGTATAAACATAGCATACACAAAGTATTAATAATAATAAAACGACATACCTAGAAATATTGTTGCAGTTGTCGCAACGATACATCCATTGGTACTGTAGATCAAAAGCTGCTTTCTTAGCGTACATCTACGTATTATACAACAGAAGTAGAGCTTGCCTGTCTTTAAAATACTAATGTATGTTGTACATATATTCGCTGAAAGTAAATAGTTATGTAAGACTTATTCTAGGCCCCTATTGTGAGTGTCGATAGTTGATGATTGATCGATTGCATTTGATATTTGTCGATTTGACAGTCGCTTGTAGTCGATTACAAATGTCTGATCGATGCTTTCTCTTGGAAGTGAAACAAATTTGTGCGTACGAATAGCTAAAATCAATCGACGCAATCGACAATAGTTGTGACGATCGCTGATCGACAATCACAATAAGGGCCCTAGATTATTTATCCTAAAACAAATACTTATCTTCTAGACAAAACGAACTCCCATATTCGACTTAATAATGTCAGACTTATTCTCGGATTGGGTATTGAATGAAGTTGGTGTCTTGATCGAAATGATTGCAAGCTTGAGTTGTACGAGATGAAATAGGTAGCGTTAGAATGATACCAATGGGTAACAAGTAGATGATGTTAATAGATGTGGGGTTGATGCCTTTAATGGATGGTCAAAGAGAAGAAGTTGGCAGTAAAAATCCGACTGTTCAAGTTGACGCAAACTATCAGCCAATACAGCTTTCCGAATACCACTCAGTTCATGCATGGCTGTGGAGAGCGATGATATGATTACAGTGTCATAAAAGCTATTCACTGCTACTTACCCTAAATATTGCAGGGACTCAAACAATAGATTGGTGTTCCCAGGAGTCAGTGTATACAGAATGTCAACAATGTTCAAAACTCTGATGAAAGAGTGCCGAAAGTTTATAACCACGCAGCTTGTAGCTATCAGTTTTTCGAATATACGTGATAAAGTAACAGAAACTCACCACTACGTTGCACTAACATTTCATAGTTTATGATTTATCATCAGTTGAGTTAATATGGCACTTTTCCACTTCAGAGCTATTTCGAAATCAATTGAAACTTCAAATACGTCATTGCCGAAACAATTCGTGTTATAACAAGCGACAGCAAAAAATATGAACTGGTACAAAAGACTACGCGAAAAACAACTGCGATGAAACAAATTGTTTGCAAAGGAAAAAAAAACCTCGGTATTGCTCTTAAAACTTTACATCACATTTATTAATATTTGCAAAAAGAAACTCTTTTGTTTTTTCGCTTTTTGTTTTTGTGTTTTTTTTTTTTTTTTGTAGAAAAAAAGAAACGAATCTTTTTTTTTTTGTTTTTGTTTAAATACTTTTTACGAAGTAAACTGCTGTGAAAGCAGCTTTATAATGTCCCCCCTCTCATTAATTGCCGTCTATGTGTAGTTTGTCACCTGCCATTCTCGATCATTCTGAAATACTGTGTTTTTTGTAACCATAAGGAATAGCGGTAGTTCAGATATCTCTCGCAGTGTGTACCTTATTACCACCAGCCATTGGGGCTGGCACCCGTATTTAAATTACCATTTATTGATGAGCACTGCTCATCGGTCAACTTCAATGCGGCAAGATTTTGAACAAAACCATCCAATGCTAATGTAGGATCCTCCAAATATGGTGAAGATCGGGAACTATTGCCACTGCGACTGGTCTTCATGAACAGATCATTGATGTTGATGTTGACCTTTTGTTTCTCCTTGGGCGGTTCAAAGTCGTAGCTGAAACGTTTGAAGGACTCCACATCACGATCACCTGAATCCAATTCGTTTAGATTAAGCAAGGCGTTTGGAGTGAATAGATTTTCTATATAAAAAGAGGAAGAGAGAGACCCTTTTTGAGATCACCTCATCCCTATAGAAAAATATGAAGAAGACACACACTCACCTGTGAAGTCGGCGGGTCCCAAATGTGTTTGCTGCTGTTGAAGAAAGCCCTTTGTTGGTGAGTATTGATTTGGATTCGGACAGCTGTTGAAGAGATTTGAAGTCGTCGTCGTTGTCGATCGATTGCCGTATACCGGAGTGATTTCCACCCGATGGGCTACCGGTGATGTTGCGTTTCGTGCGAAATTTGAATCGTTGACGTTGTGAATGGATACCTATAAGAACAAAGAGATGGAGAGAGAGAGAGAGAGAATTGGTTGCATCTGTGTCTATAGTATCGATACTCACTTCATTGTTGAGGTTCTGTCCCGGCATTAGGGTTTTGAGGAACGATGCGTCATCATAACGGATAATGCCAGTATTGGGAATGCCGTCTAAATAGTGATTGAACCCTGTTATCGTCGGTGGAGGCGAATCCTCGCAGTTGTGATGCATTGGACAGTCGCTGTTTTCAAACAAACTGCCGCTGCTGGAAAGCTGCTGACTTCCACCTGAACTGGACGAGAACACATCGTAGCCGTTGTAGTAGTTGGATTGCAATGACGAACCAAGATAACTGCAAGCTATTATAGGACAAAGATAAAAAACGAATTTGCTGCAATACAAGCTAAGAGTACAAACCATTATCCTGATTTGGTGTTGCATCGTGTGTCGTGTAATGTTGCCACTGGGACTCTTTTGATCGTTGCTTTAATTGCTGCGCTGTCTTTATCTCACTACCAATCGCCGATATGCACTTACCAGTTGTGCCCGATCTAATCGAACCGTCGGCAATATCGCATGCATAGCCATTGCTAGAACTAAACGGATCAACAGGAATCGCTTGACTATTGCCAACAATACCGGGGCTGTTGGTGTTGTTCGAGAAATAGGAGAATGAACTACCTAAATTAGCACCACCAATAGCAACATCCTCCTGCGGTGGTGTATAGTAGTTGCCTGTAAACTGACGATAATTGGTCACTGGAAGACCATTGGCGACGGCCGCCTGCAATGCCGGATTGCGTATCGTAAACATGCCATTCTCGTTCTTTATAATTGAAGCGGGCTGATCCATCGGCAGTGGAGCGACTGGCAAGCGACTTGGCATTGCGGTCACAGATGGGCTGCTTTGTTGCATCATGCTGCCGAACATTGGATTACGCAGTGTTACCATCTTCGGTTGAGCAAACGAATCTCCATGAGGATTGCTGTTCTGTGCGGATGCCGCTGAAGCTTTGAAAGTATCAGATTTCTTTTTGTTTCGACGCTTCCTGTTCTTGGATACTTTAATTTCGCTGTTGAAAATGTTTTGCTTGTTGGGCTGCTGCTTGGAAGTACCTCCCATTGCTTCTACCATAATGACACCGCTTTGATCGGAAGCACCATAGGTGGACATGTGTGGATAGAAGCCAGATGTGATGATAGTCGGCTGCGAGATGTTTGAATTTGGGTGGTGTTGGTGGCCTATGGCATGCGACAAGGGCTTAGAGAGTTTCTTTATTGACTCAGACTTGGCACGTAGTAGCTCACTCTTGCTGGGGTCGACCTTAGTGAGCGTTATACCTGGTGGCAGTGATAAGTTTTCAACTTGTACGCCACGATTGAGTTGGTCCATTATGCTAACATTCGACTGGAGATGCTGCGAATAGTGCTGGACCCTCTCCGATCTGTCATGTTGGTAGTGCTGCTGTGGTTGCTGCTGTGGTGGCAACTGTGGATAGTTATTCGAGGTTAAACGCAAATTTTGCATTGATTGCTGGATTGAGCTGGTGGGGTCTATTTTGTTTCCACTAGCCCCACCGGGGTGTATCACAGATTGATTTCGTCTTGGTTTGGAGTTCGCAATGGGCACTGTTGCGGCTGCTGCTGGGGTGACTTGATAGCTACCTGGTTGGGACTTATTTTTGGATTTTCGCGATCGCTTGGGCTTCTCCGTCAGCGGATCACGTTGTGCTGATAGTGGTGGTGGTGCTACTGCCAGTTTTGCTACTGCTGCTGCTGGTTGTGCTTGCTGGGGAGCCGCATGATTTGATTGTATTTGGGTCGAAAGTCTTCGACTGGTAGCAGCACCGTTGGGTTTAGTGTGGTTTCGTTCGTTGTTGTTGCTGTTACGCTCACTTATCGTTGCTGCAGGCATTGAATTGGCGGTACGATTCCGATTGGTCCTCCTTGAGGGCGGCTGTGGCTCTTTGGGTAGCTGCTTTTCAGCTTTCTCCACGATTTCCGTTTGTAAAACTTTATTCAATGGCTGCTTTTGTGGCTTGGTTTTCGGCTTTGTTTCGAGTGGTTTCTGTGGAATGTTGACAGTGGTTGTCGGGTTGACGGGAGTAGCGGTAATTGGAGTTGGTTTCTCAAGTGTTTTCGGCGGCTTGGGTGGGGCAACACATTCAATTTCCGATTCAACATCGGACTCCGCCGAGTCAGTTGAGACAAAATCGTCGAGATGCAACATTTTGAACTGATTATTATCAAATTGACCATTGTCGATGAATTTTTGTTTCTTCTCTTTTTCGCTGCTGAGCGACCTTTTGGGCGAATCCTTGACAGCGACTTTTTGCACCACTTCCGGTGGTTTTTCTCGAACTTGTGCAACTGTTTTGGGCTTGACCTTTTGACTGCATACAGAGTTTTCTCTGGTAGTTGGCTGGCTGCTGCTGGTCACCGAAGGAACTGGCGTTGTTGCCTTCTTTGGTTTCTTCTTGCCAGCCTTGTTGCTCTCTACCTTAGGCGCAGGTGCGACTGGGACTGCTTTCTTTTTGCCTCTTTTCGAGGACTTCAAAGCAGCTGCCTGTTCTTGTCGTTTGACTTCCTCCTGCCGCTTGAGTTCCTCCTGCCGCTTGAGTTCCTCCAGTCGCTTGAGCTCCTCCTCTCGCTTGAGTTCCTCTTCCTTCAGCAGCTGCTCTTCACGGACCAGTCTCGCTTGTTCTTCCTCAGCGTCGGCTAGCTTTTTCGCCCGTTTGCGCTCTTTCTTTAGCTGCGTCTTTGTCTTCTCTATTATGGGAGTTGGTGCTGCATTCGGTTGTGGCAAGGACGATGCATGCTTCACTTGCTGCTCAACAATCTGTCCATTAACAAACGTGTACAGCAGTTTGTCCTTGTCAGGCGAGGATCCCTTTGCCGTTACCGTCACCTGTGGCTCCGGTACATTGGGCAAATTCACCCGTCGTATCGTTACAATTCGCTTTGCTGGATCGGTCATGTCGGTAGGTTGATTGGCTGCGTAAGACATTTGAACATTTGGCGTGGACACAAGATTCGGCATTACAAATGGCGGAAAGTTATTAGCATTTGCATAGGGTATGCTATAGAATGCTCCTCCATTAAGATTGTTTTCTTGCGGTGGCAAAACAGCAGCAGTTGGCAGTGTTGCTGCGGCAGGTGATGGCGTCGATGATGGCGAATGTTGATGATTCTGATGAGTGTTGTTGGTGGTGGTGGTAGACGACTCGTCGTTCTCCTTAGCAATCTCTTGTAGCTTCTCGATTTGTTGCTCTTTGGTGGGCAGATATGGAAATTTAAACTCCCCATTCGTCTGCTTTACAGTGGCTATCAGCTCGAGAATATTAGTCTCAACTTTCGCTTTGGCTCGGTTGAGCTTCTTGATGTTCGCCTCGTAATCGGAGATTTTCTTTTTGTCTTTCTTTTTGGACACCTTCAAAGTCTTAAGCTCGTTTTTAGCCGCGAATTCTTTAAAATAAATATCGTGAAACTGAGAACGCAGGTCCTGCAGCTCCAGAATGCGTTTCATTTCTTCTTTGCGTTGTTTCTGTTTTGCCTTCTTCGCTGCTTTCTTTTCGTTAATTGGACCTTTCTCGCTTGAACCCTCGATAAAGCTTAGAGTTTCGTTTACCCACTTTTTAACGCTTACTTCGGGCATATTCTCAAGCAAAGCAAAAAATTCATTGGCGCGTTGGCGACCAGTGGATGGACTAAGTGTCTGATTCGAGTTCGAACGCTTTTTGGCGGGTGCCCCCACTGCGGGTGGTGTTGGTGGTGGTGGTGGCGCTTGAGATTGAGCCTTTGGTGGTTGCGACTGCGACGGTGATGCAACTTGTGTTTGTGGCCACTCTTTTTTAGCGCTTTGTTGCGGTGTTTGCTTGTTTGGTTGGTGGGTAATCCGCTTACACAACGTAGACAGACACTCCAAACTGTCGTCGTCATCGTCGAGTTTCGAGTCCTCTAAACAGGGTTCTTCTAGGTCTGGTGGAGTTAGAGTTTTCGAGCAATGCGGCTGTTGATGTGGTGGTCTCAGAATTGGAGTCTTAACATTTGTACGTGAATTTATCAGATGGGAAAGTTTCTTTCGCAGTCTATCGCGGGTTTCGTTCATTCGCGCATGATTGCATTCCTGTAAAGTTAAAGATATTGTAAAATTTGGAGCAACTCAGAGTGTTGAACAAACCTTTTTGATTCGCTTCTTGCTCGAATGATTCTCCTTACAGTGATCGGACATGTCGGCATGGTCAAAGCAACCTACAATTAAATTTGGTTAAAACGGTTGATGTTTGGACTGCAGGGTTTGGTTTACATTTCTTCGTTTTATCCTTTCCACACTTTTTAGGGGGAAGTGATTCTGTGGGTGTTACGGGTTCCGGTGGTTCCGATTCGGGAGTTCGAACTTCTTCCGAGTTTTGGGGTAATCTGTGAAAAATAATACATGGGTTGGGTAGATGAGTCCTGTTGAATTTTTTTTTTTCAGTCTTAACATCTTACTTGCTACTTTCTCCTCTCAAGTATTGTGCTACATCATGCTGGATTCTACAATGAAACAGTCGATTATTGGTAAAAGTTTGTTTTTATCAATTGTATTTGTGATTGTGGTTGGGTGTATGAATACGGTAGGCACCAGGCACCGGGTAGGTACCTTTCTTGTTCATTGTGACGCGACTTGCTAAACTTATAAGCGACAATGTTAAAAACTAGAAAATATAAGCAATGCTCTATCGGAATTGACTGGCTCAATAAGCCTCAGAAGTTTAACATGAACCCCTCAGAAGGAAGTCGTACGACGGACATAAACTACACCGACATGTTTGGAAATAAGTTCTATGAGGATTTTTCAGGGTACTGAAAAGAAATGACGGCGAATGACAATACCGAAGTGGGTTACCGACACTCGTATGTCAGGTTTGCTGTCATAGTTTCAATCAAGGGTCTAGTACTCTAGGTTGGTGACTGCGCGTGGGGTTAACTGACTACTATTCCAGAAATAGCAATTTTATAATTGACGTGAAATCTTCGGGTTCTGAAAACACCAGAAATAATCAGCATAACCCCTCGCTTATTCGAAAGTGAATTGGTCATACGCTACAGACTTAGACAAAAAGTCTAGCGCTTTCGACACATTAGTCAACTATATCAGTCTTCTTGACATGGCTTGCGTTAAAGAACAGAAGCAGACTCAAGAGGTTGACGAAACTTTGGGATAAGACTCCGTATCACTTGTCCCCATTAAAATAACTACAGATCTATATGCTAGGTTGCACATTTCACTTTCACTCGAAATGAAATCGGAAATGAATTTTTGTGTTCTACATTTCACTGTATTCGATTTTGATTTCAAAATTTTCGGAATTGAGACAAAGTGAAATTGTGATTTCGAAAAAAATTCGGAGTTTTCGAATCGCTCGAAATGCAGAACACTGAAAACGAATTCAATGGAACCTAGCAGTTTATCTCTAAAATTAAAATTTAAAAAAAGACATCCTTACCTCTCAGGACTGGTGGTGGAACTTGTCGATGCGTCCGACGAGGTCCTGAAACAAGCAAAAAATGTAATTCCAAACAAAAACTTAGCTAAAATATATATTAACGCACTCATATATCCTCGTCTTTCCCGTAGTTTCCCTGTCATTTACCGTTATTCTGCAATAAAACAATAATGAACTCCTATGAAATCAGTATCAGCCAAAGCCAACGCTTTTGCCTTACCCAGAGATTTTGTCAAGGAACCGAAAGAATTTGCCATCCTTCTCGGCGCCTTTAATCCTCGACGTCATTAACTGGATATCATTATTAGCTAACTCAAAATATTCTAAATTTAAAGTACTATCCTCGTCATAATCGACAAAATAGCATGCAATGACCGACACAGCGAATGCCCAATAGATTTTAAAGACTTCATCGTCCAATTGAGGATCGAATCGTATTTTCGAAGAAATCACTCGACGATTATACTGCATTACATTCTTTAGCATTACTGTTAGGTCATCGTGTGTCATAACTAGAGGTTGATAGTGTTGGATCAAGTGCCAGGATAATGCCAATGCGATTTCATTGTTTAGTATTTTTCTGGCCAGCAGACACGGTGCCAATTTACAATCGACACAAAAGTACTTCTCCTCAATCTTAGAATATAAAAACGGCTTTCGATCTGCGTAAACAAATTATGGAATACAGTTTGTGTGTATATAATTTTGAACCGATGTTTACCTCTTAGATGTTTGAAAACCGCCCAAGACAAGTGGTACTCATACAATTCGTCGGGCTCGTTGAATACTTCATCTTTTAGCGACACCGATGAGGTGTCACTCATATCCCCTACGCTGTCGTTTCGTCTTCTATCTTTGGACTTGTAAGCGAAACGATCATCGCTGGCACAGACATTGAGAATTTTCGACTCGTACAGTGTGCCATCTTTTTCGGCACGCGACAGCGTAAGACACTTGGCACATGTGGAGTTTGGTGATCTCCTTGGCGGTAGAGGTCCTCCAGCAATCGCACATGTGACACACTTGCACAATCTATGGAAAAATAAAGAATTACACAAATTAGTCGGTCGAAATATCGGCAGATGAGTATTGTTGATGATAGGATGATATTAGGCATCAGTGTAGAAAGGTTTGGCAATTTGTGCAGAAACAATGTCTTTCTGAAGTGTGCACTTAATGGTGGCATTGGTAAGTGATAAAAGCAAGAAGTTCTCACTCATAACAATCACTATAGACTGCTTGATAAGACAGAGAGGTATTTGTGGACCATTTAAACGATGTGGTGACTTAGATAAGATTCCAATGTCAACTAAATAGGGAAGCTAGGAAGTTAGCCGAATTTTATTGTTATTCTTTTGTTATAACTGAGATAATTAAGGCCTACTGTCCACGTAGCTGCGTTTCATACGCACGATTTCGTCATTTGTAGCGTGTTGTACGCTTGTTTGCAGCTTGTATATAAACAAACGAAGCTCTGTCAATGGACAAAAACCTGAAAATGACGAAAGGGTGTGCATTGGCCCCCAATTTATATATCCCATGCAGAGAAAACCGATCCCTAACAGGGATGTATTAAGCCTTTGGGTGCAGGCAAGGAGCAACAATTGAAGATGTTATAGAAACTACAATAAGTTATATTGGTAGGTGGGCTCATTTGTAGACGAACCACACACATCTGAATAGTCGCACAGTCTGTTCGAATCTCTAGCTTACCAAAAGTGAATAACACACCAAGATATACTAAGATATTAGGCAAATATGTGGATGCAGCATTCTGCAAACTTAAACAAAACTTACCCAATATGATATTCCAGCAATTCATTACATTCTCTGCACTTGTCATCGCACACCAAAGTATTGAGATGAATGCTATACGAGTCTGCACCACATTTCGATATGTAAGAGAGCATGCTCTGCCAGACTAGCTGACGATTCTCATGCCTCATCCAATCGGCAATATCTACACATTGCGAACATGTGCCTGTTACATCATTGCGTATCACATCGAATAAATTGTGTATCGATTTCATACGCATTCGGCGACTACGTTCTTCTTCCGATAAATTGTACAAATTCAAAGCGGTCCATGTCTCCTTCCAACTTCTATCGATCTGAATCATTTCGTCGTCGAATTGGATATACTTTTTAATAAGCATTGAATGAACTTTTGTTAGCTCGTTCTCTTTTAGCTGTAAATGAAAAAAGAAAACAAAAAAAAAAAAACATTACAAACCTGCTATATAGCACACGGTAGAAGAAAGAACCCACTGTTATTATGCAGGCCAACATTGTGTCGGTGACATTTAAATATACATGCTGCTGATACATTCTTTTGTTCAACATTGTCCACGTAAGTGAAAATTTCTTTAGATGATGATTTTCTAACGCAAACAGGAATCGTGATATGTTATCAGAGACAGTGCAGAGTTCATCATATCCATCGAGGACATCTGAAAATACACAATAGGCTTGCTGTTAGTTTTGTCTACGGTTAATGGTATTATTTTATGTTTACAGGATAACATTTCCTCAGCGGGTATTTTCTTATCTTGAATTTTGGCTATTTCCGCAAATCCTTCCCAGTATGCCTTAACGACACATTCGACTTGGAAATTCATCAATTCAAACAGTTGATGCGGATCATCTACTAAAAGACTGAAATGAAAGAGAGAAAGAGACAGTATGTGTGATTTAGCAAATGTTGTTTAAAGATGCAAAAGGGCTATTCCAGCTTAACGTGTTTGATGCTTGAGATATTTGTTACTAAGGGCAGTTTGTTGATACGACTTACATAATTTTTTAAAAATATGTATGTGTCTTCATTTGGAAGACATAATCAGTCACAAAAAAATGTATGTGTATGTCTCAAAAGATTAATGAGCATGCGCAGGTCACATCAGCACTAAGTGTTTCAACTCTGGAGATATATAGCGATAAACATGATGGGTCTTCTTCTCTTGCATTCGAGTTGAACTTAAAAACTCTTCGAGCCAAAGCGTTGATAACCAAACCATTCGTTTTTGTCATCCTTAAAGACTTATGATCACTTTTCTGATTAGGTAAATGTCGCCGTAAGGCGTAGAGTAGAGGTCTCTGCGTCAATTCCTTGTTCAATGCAAATGAAACCGAAAATAATTCAAGAATTTGTCATTCAGAATGTCAACGACTGCTTTCGCTAACGTCAATAATTTTGCGCCATTGAGCAGGACTAATGTCATGAAGATCTTATACAGAGTCTCCCTACTGTTTCTTCACAAGGGTTTACTACTCAATTGGCAAAGAAACAGCCATTAGCGATGCGCACTTGTGACTGAGTTTATAGCGAAGCCGATGTAGGCACAGTTCGCAAGCGCCTCAAAGTTATAGCTGCCGCTTGAAACTTTCTGTCCGATTCGTCGATGTTGTCTATCCCTTCTTGTTGTACTTGATTTGGACATTATTCACAACACCCATGCAAACGCACTAAAGATAGCTCGCTGTGTTCTCCCATGTCAATATCAAAAGCTTATGTAGTAGCATACTTTTGGAAAATTGTGACAGTGGTGTTAACATCACAATTTTCTTTTTGAAATCCGATAAGATTGCTTTTGACCGTAGTCGAGCATCTACAGTTCTCTATCGGTGTTCTTCAAAATCTAATGGTTTTGACAAGGAGCCATTAGAAACATTCCTTGTAGCATCGTCTTTTTTTAACATGAGTCTAATCGATGCTGCTTCTTTTTTCTGTAGCATTTACCGCAGTATATGTAACCACTGCAAATTAGTTAATACATATTGCATATTTGAAGATGTGAATTCCAAACATGTACCTATACATTTAAAAAAGAAAAACCTTGAATTAGGAAAATACACCGAAAATGGAAAGAAATCGTGCCTAGCAAAAAATTCCCTGGAGCTTAAAGTTAATTGGGTCGAGTGCTGTACCTTTTAAACGGCTTAGGGTAGTACCTACATAGTTTAAGTATGCATAGAAGAATTTAACAAAATATACCTGCACATAATATACGTATAGATTTTTTTCGATGCGTATTAATTAAAGATACATAATGAAATCGCTTTCTCTAAATTATGATCATTTATAAAAAATTACTACGTTCGACGTAAAAGAGTAATAATTAAACCGAAGGCAAATTAAGTGAAATACATTATGTACATATATACTTACAGTGCACTCAGTAGTACTGAAACCATACTTTCAGTCAGCGACAGATCACAGATAAAGTCCAAATGCTGAGCCTTGGTGTGATCCATGTCGCCGGTTGTCAGCCATGAGGATCCTTCGTTCGCCAGAAAACTCTCATACTTTGCCAGTGAGATTGCATTCCTATAATGAATACCATAAGCAAAGTGAAAAAAACAGATCATAACCTTACGAGTATTGGAACACTCACTTAAGTATCGGCTGATATGCCTTCCTGATTGTTGCCTGGAGTATCTCCCAGGTACTGCGAGTTTTCATCTCATCGTCCATTAGCAGCAGTATAACCTCACGATAATGCAGACACTGCGGACATGTGCAGAACGTGTAGAATTCTTTGGGGCTGTGTTTTAGTTTCTTCACAGTTTTCTGAAAATAAATTCGAGTGACAGATAAAAGTAATTTTTCTTCAAGTTCGTAGAAATTGGGGTCACTCACCCTCTTTGAGTCGGGACTGTTTACAATCACTTTGACCTCCTTTGGTGGCATCGCTGTGTCGGCAAATCGCTGCCTCAATTGATCCAGTGAAATTATTTGTTTGATTGGAAGTTGAACTCTCTTCATGAATTTGGGCCTCTTTGAGGTGTCGTCCGCTTCGGGATCAGCAGAGGATGACGCTGATGACGACGAGGATGTCGACGATGAAGATGAGGAAGACGAATTGGTATCTTTAGCTCCTGTTCCTCCAGATCCCGATGCTATTGCTGCTGTAGCGCTGGTGCAATTTATATCGGCTTTAGCTTCGTCCATTTTGCAAGCAAATTTCCTGGGCACGATGAAGTTTGGTGGTTTTCACTACGTCGTCGTGTATACCAATGGTGCGTGCTCCGCCTTCACTTTGCACGCACTGTAATGGAGAATTTCGATTTTTTTTTAGATAATAACACCAGTATTCGACTGGAGAACACTTTCACTTGCAATTGCAATTTAAGAATTATTTTTAATATATGTGTGAACGTCGTTTCGCAATCCAAACAATTCGGACACATTCAGCAAAGATATATCGGGGTTCCATTGGAGTGAAGTTGGTGCCAATTCAAACTTGCAAAATGCATTCAATTTTGACATTTAAGTTGAACCTGTCGATACGTGTGGTGGATGAATAAAAAAAAATATGTAAGGGGAGTCTGTTTATAAGTTGATTGAACATTTTCTGTATATGAGAAAGTATAGATTGTGGAAAGAAGTTTCTGTCGGGAGCACCAATTTTATAAGTAATTTTGGAGAATACAATTTGCACAAATAAGGAAGAACCTCAAAGTGAACTTTGTTTATAATCTTGTATTAAATAAAATAATTAATCGCGCCTAAATGTATGCACCTCCGGCCGTGTCGGAAACTGCAACTGCACTGCAATAAGATGTTGAAGGGAGCTGAACGCTATAATGGTATAATTGAATTCAATGAAATTCAATAGCTCAATAGGGTAAACTAGATGATGTTTGATTGACCTGTTTAATACATACAAAAAAAAAATAAATAAAATTCAACACGTCATAAATAATCATTTTGACCAAGTCTAGTATCCTGCTCGCGCTAAATTTTAGAGACCGTACTTCTCTCCACAGAACAGATATAAGAAAAATTAGATGTAGGTACCTACATTTTTTTTTCTTTAAAATAAAAATATTTATTATAATATTATTAAAATATTATAAAAGCGTAGGTACGGATAAACACAAAAATGGGAACATAACATTCAAAAATAAAAATTAAATATAAAAGATTATAAGAAACTCGATTATGAACATACGGTACGGCTCTTAAGCTCATCACCTTTCGGATAGCTGATTGACGCGGTGGATGTGGAATTGTCTGCCATGTAAGTAAACACTTCGTTCCGACAAACATATAACGCACACTGGCGTTTGGCGTTTCACAGTCGCAATCACAAACCACATAGATAGAACTAGACCGCCAACTTACGTGCACCAACCCGATTCTCTCCGGAATCAATTCCCCTGTTGTGAATAGGTACGTGTGAAATGTAAAAATCAGTGGCGGCAATGTTAATTCATGATATAACCATGGGCCTAGGATTATTCAAGTATGCGTGCGTTAATGGCACTCCTTTGATTTTGTACTGCACCAAAAAATGAAAAACTCTGGGCCTGCAGGCAGCTTGTAGGCAAATTCCGTAATGTGGGAGGAGCCGACGCTCTGTTCTATGTGGTTTGTGGTTTCAGTGCGATTAAGTGCGTTTTTACTGATAATTTTGTCAGTATCATACGAATTTTCTTCCGATATGCTACGAGCTACGACAGGAATTGGTTGCAGAATTTGTTATTGATTAATGAAAGCAATAAGGAAAAAAAAATATTTTAGCATAATAGCAATTTTTTGTTTAAATTTGTGTTTCCAGGGCAAAAGCAGGCACGAGTACGATAACTTAGGCACCAAAAATTGATAACAGTTTTTTGTAGAGGGGTTAAATACACGCATTTTTTACTATGGGAAGGGGGGTCTATCTCGATTCTTTTAGGCGGCAGCACTTACAACAAACAACTATATTATTTTTCAAAGCCAGGAATCTGTTCTAAATTGTCTTAAATGCAAATCCGCAAAATTTTGTCTACCATTTTTTCATTTTAAGCTCCCTCCTAAACGGAGCGAGATAGACCCCCTTCCCATAGTAAAAACTGCTTGTATTTAACCCCTCTACAAAATACCGTTATCAATTTTTGGCGCCTAAGTTATCGTACTCTCCCCCAAAAGCAAACGAAACAAGACCTACTTGTTATACCCTCGAATGTTTGTCAGACGTTCGCGAGAGTTGGCGCAGTGAAAAAAAAAACCTTAAGATATAATTCGTGTTTTTTGGGGGTCGAACCTGGGACCCTTCGTGGCGCAACAGTCCGGGTGGTCCTGGGCCTTAACCAACACGCCTCTCCAGTTAGCCCCAACTTTGCCTAACCGCCTACAAATTTGGTTGATGCGCACGACCTAGGGCGAGGTCTTCCTCTACGGCGTTGTCCCTTCGGGTTTGAATCGAAAACTCTTCGGATCGGACCGTTGGTGTCTATTCGCTCTACATGTCCTAAGCCTTCTTAGTCGATTGATACGTATTTTTCTGACCAGGTCGATGCCGCTGTACAGCTCATAGAGTTCGCTGTTAAACCTCCTCCTCCAAAACCCGTTAAAGCGTTAGACGTATGTCAATATGTGAGTGTCACAGAGAGTTAGTCTACGGCATGCATAAATGGACCATGTGCTGACGTAAAATTGACGTCAGTGCCACATACATAGTGGCTTTCCACATGCCACATGTATACAACTGCTTTAAGTCTGCCTCTTACAACAAATCCGCTTCCAAATAGACGATGCTGTTGACGTCGCCGTTGATTCACCGTTGGCTCATGTTAGACTTTAAAAGCTATCCGCCGTTTATTAGTAAACATTCGCAATTAAATATGTCCAATTCGATGTTTATAAAATTATAAATAAATTTTATTTCGTTTTTAGCTACCTAATTATAGTCAAGTATTCATAATTCATTCATATTCATAACGTCGCAACTGTATATACTCCCATATAGTGTGTACATATATGTATACCCATTACCTACCCAATTCTTATCTCAAGCAAATGTATAAAAACCGGTTTTTTCTATCTAAGCTAATTATATTTTTTTCAAATATGTGTTAAAATATATTACAATTATTACAGTATGTATTTTGCAGGTGAACAGCGTTCAATATTAATTAATACACCAATAATATCAATATTTACCTTATCTAAGATTTCTGACGAAATGTTTTGCTTGATATTGTTGACCCTCTACTTTTATCTCTGATTACTTCATCAGCAGTCGAACATGATCATCATCTCTTCAACGAACCTTATCTTCTCAACAATACGGTAGCACCAGATTATTGCTTTGCCGCCTGCAATTCACAAGCTTGTATGAAATTGATTTGAGTTGAGCTTGAAGTATATAGATAGGAGATGCAAAGTAAGACTACTTCCATCTTCCATCTGCCCGTGTCCCATGTTATCCCAAGAAATAGTCTCATAGCGACTTCTGAAGCGATCGGTTGTAAACTCGTGCGAAACGGGTCCTAAAGTAGTCGATATTGTATAAAATGTGGAAACGCGCTTTTTGTGTTATCACTTTGTGTTTGTATCTAATAGACGATGTAAGAGGTACTGGTTTTACCGAGGTGTTTGGTTGGAAGCAAATGGACTACGAGAATCGTGGCAATTTACCGGATCCAGGTACTAACAACATAATTTATAAAAAAAACTTAAATAATGACTAAAACAGAAATACAAAATGGGTCAAGCCTTTCTCAAAGCATAAGTGGAATGGTCAGTTGTAGTTGTTTAGCATAGTGATTAAAGTTTGTTTGTCACGCTGATATTTTTATTTGCCTAGTACGACTGTGCTGAACCTAGATTGTTTGTTTTTCAAATATTAATCTTAGATTGTATGCTTTTAATAAGTCTTAGGTAATAAGGTTTACGCCGATGAAAATCGTATTTTATTTGTTACATTGTCAATTATCATGCGCACCGACATACGATGAGTTGTATTGTATTGATTGCATGACATGGACGAGTAAATATGTAGGTAATCTACCAAATTGTGTAATTGGCTGTTGAAGTTATTATCACTTTTGTAACGTAAAGATTTAAAAAACGCTGAATATACACAATCATATAGTATTGCACATTAAATTGGTGATATCATAACCCATTGAAGATCTTAACTTATCTTATTTAGGTATGTATTTAGATATTTACCGGTGACGATAGGCGCAACAGGTCATAGGAACCTTAGGCTAAGCTTCTCACAACCATTCGTTTGTATTTTTGGGACGAATAGAAGGGACCTGCCCTGGGACTTGTGGTTTCCAGAGATGAAATTTTATAGAAACCCTTATTGGGGGTTGCATCTTCGGGATGTTTTTTGGTAACATATATAAAAAAAAAAACACACACAAATGATTCGTTTGAAATGATTGTCTATTTTAAACTGCGTAAACTTGATTTGATCACTTGTGGAATATGATACCACCGCAACCACAGTAAATGTGCTCATTTTTTTATTACTTTTCGTAGTGTTTCGGTCAACAAATATTACTTTCTATGACACACTCACTTTGGTAGGAATGATAGCTATTTCGAACTGCATCACCATCAGACTCCTTTTAAGTGATTGTTTGAATAGTTTGAAATTCTGACAATCAATTCTCCGTATATCATCCACTTGGAAAGACATTTCTGCTTTCCCAAACCAAAATGAACATTACATTTCGATTTGTCAATTGAACAAGTGACCACTTGCGCCAACTGAGCGATAAGTACAAGTCCGCCAGCTGAACTTAGAACAGAGGAGAAGACCAACCTCTGTGTGTTGTTGCTACGAAGTGTTTTTGATTATTGCAGTTCTCTCGGGTTTTCTTCGCCCCTTCCTCTCTTTTTCAGCAGCTGTGAAACAGTTTCATACGAGTAGAGGAGCTTATTGTTGGGAAGAAATTGTTGGCTGATACCCAGTATAGGTACCCAGATCATATTTTGTTAATTACTGAGTGGGGAAAGCGAACTTCCGTTCGAAAAGTGAGCCTAATTGGAAATATCTTTTATTGCAGATTTTATTTTCCCTACCGATGATATAGCTTCTCGCTCCAGTGCTGGTCGAAGACCTCGTCCAACTACACCTGCCCCTACTGCAACAGATTCATACATCCCTTACAATAATGTGCCAATGGGTGTTAGCAATTACAAAGGTAAACTATTTATTACCATGCCAAGACGTCGCCTTGGAATCCCATCAACTCTAAACTACATCGATCTCAAAACCGTCGGTTCGAATAAGAGTCCAAAATTAATAGCGTTTCCTGATCTAGAAACGAACACACTTATGGTAAGAAAAAGGAATGCGCATAAAATGTAATGGCCGACTAACAATTTCCTGTTCAGGCTAATCAGACACCAAATGCAAATCGACTTATATCGGTTTACAGAACTAGAGTTGATGCATGCAATCGTTTGTGGTTCATCGATACCGGCTTGCTGGAGCTACCAAGTAAGATTCATATTTTCCGAATACATAGCCTCATCTACTAAATTGAAACTCCCTAATTCGTCGAAGATAATCGCATGCAAGTGCAACGTCCGTCTATCTGGATATTTGATTTGGAATCCAATCGAAGGCTGCACCGATTTGAAATACCATTATCAATTGTGGAAACTGGACCTGGGCTAGCGAGTATAACAGTTGATGTGGATAAATCTGCATGCGACAAGGCGTTTGGCTACATTCCAGACTTGGCCAATAGCGCTCTATATGTTTATAGGTTTGCAATGTGATGTTTTTGGCACTGCCGCCAGCACTCAAAATTGCGTTTCTTTTCAGTTTGGAACAGAACCGTATTTGGGCATTTCGTCATAACTTCTTTCATTTTGATCCAACGCAAGGAGATCTCAGCATTGGCGGCCAGAATTTCGCATGGGATGATGGTATATTTTCGATTACATTGGGCAATAAGCAACCTAATGGATTTAGGACTGCCTACTTCCACCCTATGGCTAGGTTAGTATCAGCGAGTCATAAAATGATACAGAAAAACAACTTTTGTTTGTATTTATTACAGTACAAACGAGTTTACGGTGTCAACTCAAGTTTTGCAGACGGAAAGTAATGCAGCACGCTCCTACCATTATCAGGATTTCAAGGTAAAGTAGTGTTTATACAAGTATAATATTTTTAACTCTACCGTTAAATTTTTGCAGATACTAGGATCACGAGGCCCATTGAAGCAATCTACAATGCATGACTTTGATCCCAAGACTGGCCTTATATTCTACGCAGAGATAATGATGAATGGTGTTGGTTGTTGGAACTCGAAAACTCCCTTGTCCGTGCAAAATATTGGACAGGTAGCAATGGATCCTAATAAAATGATTTATCCCAGCGACTTAACGGTAAGAGACATTTCAAGAGTACATAATTTAGGTATGGCCTAATGTTTGCGATTTCTTTATAGATTGATAATGAGGGAACTATTTGGGTGATGACAAACTCTATGCCGATTTTTATTTACTCACAATTGGATCCAAATGTGGTCAATTTTAGAGTATGGAAACAAACTGTTCGCGGGGCTGCAGAAAATACTGTATGTGCAATATAAATGCGAAAGAAGTAAATGTTTTTATATTATATGTTTGAAAGTTTGAATAATACGTCGAGTGGGTTCTAGGTCAATGGGTGGTCTGAATAAAAAAATAAGGAGACCCTTTGAGAAAAATGTTTTCTTTAAAGGGGACACAACGCGTCGATCAATGTATTCTTCAGGTGTTGTTCAGTTTATAAAATTCTATAAATAATACAGAGTTGGGATGGGGTGCCCTGGTTGAGCACTGAGCTGATATTAGGTAGTATCCAGTCAGCAGGGCAAGAGTGCTGGACACAAACCATTTCCTTGGTTTTTTTTTTTTTTGGCAGCCACGAAAATTCTCTGACACTTCTCAGTACACCCTAGGGCTAAACATGTCGAGAGAACCTTATAATAAACTTGGCCAACTTTATTACAGAAGTTCTTTTCTTTGGTTGAACAGTTGAAGTTGGTGAAACAGTTTTTCTATATCTCTTGGTTCAATTTTTTGGTCCTTCGAGACGGATTCTATTATCCCGTCATAAAAATGTTCGCATTGCAAAATAACATTTTTAATTCGATGTGTGTGGTGTGTAATTTTTGTGCTGGATTGGATTTAGTGATCATCTATAACAAATAATACATCAATTTTACTGCTGAAAATTGCGTTGCTATCTGGAATTCAAACGATCTGACTTAGAACTGCGTTAGTGTGATTCTCTGACTAATTCACAAGTGAGTACATCCATAATTTAAGATTATTTGATAAGCTGATAATTTTAAGCGTTAGGGGGAATGATGAAGTGGGCATTGGAGACTCCTTTGTCGACACACCGAAATCCTTATCCAAAGTGAAGATTATTGAAGGATCACACGCACATCTCTGTCTTTGTAAAATCACACTTTTAGCAAATGCTTTGAAATAGGCAGTGGAAGCAATTTTGTGAACTTTGCGTACACTATTGGGAATCTCATATATTAAAATTTAAATTACGACTCACTGGTCATCAATGCCCTGCCCAAAACCCTTTTAGAAAGCAGACATTTTTCACAGAAGTTCTCTTTGTGATGTTTACAAGAAATAAGGAAGGATATTTCGAAATTCAACCCTTACATGGGGTTAAAGGGGGGTCAACATTTTAGTATGGGACCATTTTTATTTTTCATCCGATCGACTTCAAACTCGGTTTGTGTACTCTATATGAGAAATGAATAATTTCTCTGATTTTGGAAATTTAACCCTTAATGGGGTAAAAGAGAGGGTCAAAATTTCTATGGGAAAATATGTATTTTTTTTATCCGATTTTGGAAATTTTGCTTGGGGCCTTATGTTGAATTCGATTGGCAATCTGAGATTTTTTAAGATTTCTCTAGATTTCGTCTGGCCAATCGAACAAAAAGAAGTATACTGCGCTGTTCTTTGTTGGTGTTGGTGGTGTGCCTGCCAAAAGTTGTTTACCTTTTTTGTTGTGAAGATTTTTTTTTCATCATAATGTAAGTGTATTGGTAAATCTCGAGCGACTCTGAGAAAAAATCTAGATTCGCAAAAGTGCTCTCGACTCTGAAAAAGATTGCTTTTTTTGGTACCAAACGAACGAAAAAAGTGATCTCGGGAAAGAATAAGTGTTTTTTTCTGGCGAATCGAAATTAACATCAGTTATTGGCGAAGATCCCTTTTAAGGGGGCCTTTTTCTTGACTCACAAACCGTTCGTCGTGTCAATTTAAAGCTTTGTAATGCCTCTGTCGCCGTAGAATATGATTATCGCTTCATCTAACTCCAGCGTACGTACCTACTCCAAAGATGTATGAATAGGGTCATACTGCTAGAAAATAGACACATTCTCACGATCTTTCTGGTTGCATATATTTCACAGTACCTATAGGATCTGGGCAGTATGGAATATAATTAAGTTTGCTAAATAGGAAATATGTTGTGTCCCGTAGATAGTGGCTCAGTCTGCTATAATATGATCTGTGTTGAGATGCCAGCTCTGTACTTACAAATTGATCATATAATCGTTGACTTGTTTTCCTGCATAGGGTGTTAAACATCTTTTTCAGAGATACGAACTAATCCTTCGGTACTTTCCTAATAAATAAAGAGGAAAGGAATGAATCTCTGTGTACCAAATTCTTAGGGCTACGCGAGCAAAGCCGCGGGCAAAAGCTAGTTGCCAATAATCATTTTTAACCTTCAGGTCGCAATAGATAATCACCCCTATCGTGGAATCCGTCGGAATTGAGTTTCACTTCACCTATTCGATCCCCTTTCACCTTCTACTACTATCGTGGAATCCGCCGGAAAAGTTTCCTTATCGACACGTTTTTGGGAAAGGTAGTCTCACTGTCAAACGGCTGTCTTTCATTTGTGAACACAAATCCGTGTAGCAGTCGTCGGAGGTTATAAAAAGTTTGTTTAAAAACTGATTTAAATAAAAAACAGTGTTTATTATATAATAATGTATACGTTAGCTCTATTCTTGTAAAAATAAGAGGAAGAACCAAATGAGCGCTGTTCTCAGAGAAGAATACGAAACAGGCTGAAATGAGCAATGAGTGGTTTCACGGAACTTCCAGACGAAATGTGTTTTTAGAATGTTTATTTTTTGATTTTAATAAAGTTCAATCTGTGCAATAGATTTATTACAAATGTTTTGCTTAATGAAACAGCTGTTTTGTATGTAAATTTTTTATATTAAAATGCTCACGACATGCAGCAAGCAAGAAATCCTATGAAATCCGCAATGAATTTGATGCGGGCAAGAAATGTCATTTTGTTCGGGAAAAATTCGATTTGAACGTTTTCAACGATACAGTGAAACTCATTCACATTACCCACACGGGGAACTGTTCACTTTGCGGATTTGACGATACCAAAATATTTTTTTCCGTGAATGATTCCGGATTCCACGATAGGGGTGAATAATTTTATAATATGGGTGATCACAGAATCTGTCATAGTCGGAATTTTGCTGCGAGCACCAAAAGAACTATCACAGAATCCGTTGTAGTGGAAATACGACGGATTAAATTCGTACCAAAAATGTCCACTACGACTGATTCTGTAATAGTTCTTTCAGGGTTCGTAGCAAAATTCCGAATACGACGGATTCTGCGATCACCCAGAATAATTATAACATCGTACAGTGAGATGGTAAAGCTCAAATTGGGCATTCAAAATGATTAGTGTATGAAAGTTTTAAAATTTTTTCTTTATTTTTTGATCAAATTTGAAACGAATACTTTGGCCCTTATTGTGATTGTCGATCAGCGATCGTCACGACAATTGTCGATTGCGTCGATTGATTTGAGCTATTCGTACGCACAAAATGTGTTCACTTCTAAGAGAAAGCATCGATCAGACATTTGTAATCGACTACAAGCGACTGTGAAATCGACAAATATCCATCGCAATCGACAGTTGTCGATCAACGATTAACTATCGACACTCACAATTGGGGCCTTTATCTTTGTACTCACCGGAAAAGTATATTGTTAACTTTTTTGCATCCGAAAAAAAAAATACTTGCTGACCTTAAAAAGCGGCGTACCCTGTCTGTCGATCAGTGCAACCAACTAGACTGATCTGAAACGTTATTGATAAGTGGTACGTGTAGGGATAGGGACTGAGTTCTCATTTGTATATCGATTATGTAGGAAGGAAGGGTGCCACACTTTCCCTACTCTTGGTGCGAATACCATATTAATGCCACCGACTCTTTAACGCTGATGAGCAAGCGGTGGTAAGGAAATGATGAAATTTGGAAGATAAGAGCACTGCACAGATTTGGTTGACGGTTTGATGATCTGCTGAATTACATATTCATGAAAATTGAGGTGAGGAAATTGCAGAACTATTATGTTAAGTTGCGTTTCGTTTCCTCCTCTAAAATAGCTAAAAAAAAAACTGACAATATATTCAATTAACAATTATCTTCTTTGTAATATTGCAGAGTCACGTTAAATATACAAAAGTGACAAACATTGTTTATTTTTTTCAAAGTAGGTATACAGACTGTTCCTTAAAACAAATCATGTATTCAGATGCGTACAATAAACTTATGTTTCAAAATATAGGTTACATTAATATATCATGTGTTTGTGTGGTTGTGTTGTTTTGTTTATATTCTAAAGTGTTACATATATATAAATTTTGTTGTATATAGATATAGATGAATTTATAAACTTTGTTATACAGGCCAAAAGTCGACAAAACCTAATTTCTCTCAATCACTCAACCGCTTTCAAAATATAATTTGTTTCTTTAATTTCCTAAGTGCATTTGATTTGCTCTTTCTTTACATTCAAAGAGATTTAAATGTCGCTTAACATAACACTTCACTTAAACGCACTTAACGAACATAAAAAATAAAAACAGAAACTTAAATTATCGCTAAACAAACACTAAACTAAAAACATATACATATAACAACATAATAATTGTGAGGACGTGTAAACATAAAATAATCTCCTAGGAGGTATTTTAGAAAATACCACCTCTCGCGCGTGTCTTTTACTTGTCTTAAGTATCAAAAATTGTTTTCTATTCCTACAATTCCTTCCGTATAGTAAAATAGAAATTTCATTCGATTACATATTTTCTAGTGTTATAAAAAAATAATACAATTTCCTAATTATACAGTTTATTAATTAGTTGCCCCTACTAGTAGAGTTGATGTTTATATAAAAAATATATATATTTATATGAATGTATGTAAAACGCATACTAAATCGTGTAGAAAAAAAAATTAAGTCCTTTGTTTGTGGAATGTAACTTTGCTTAATGTACATCAATGTGTATGAGTAGATTGTGCCCATATTGAGGAGGGCATACTTAGATATGTCAATCCATTTTACTGCACGATGTAATCTTTATGGCTACGTAGAGATTTAAGTTGTTTCTTCAGTTTTGCAATAAGATCCGCGGGTTGAACTAGAATCGAGATGTCTCGGCCCACACAATTAAGGCGGTCACGGATTTCGTTCTCTTTGAAGAATAGATTCAGCGGCCTACCATTGATTTCCGTAAGCACCCAAAATGTAAGAGTGGTACCATCACATGATTGTGCCTGAAAATGATAAGTAGCACAATGACTTATGGTATTTGCATATATTTGGTTGGCAACTGTTCTACCTTTGGGGGAAGACCATGGCGGGCTGCCAGACTATTGGGTACAACATCAACAATTGTAGAGGTATTACCGTCACGTATTAAACCCAAGCATTGTCCTTCACGTTCCCTGCGTATTGCATAACCTCTGCCAAATGGCACTCTTCTTATTAAAACCTCAAGCTGTAAAATATTGGGTAAAGGATAAAAACTATATACGCATGCACAGTTTCTAAATTACTTACAAAAAGTGTATTTGTGTTGCGAATCACCTTATTCGCTTCAGTTGCTGAACTAATTGTAATCCCAGCTATAGAGATGAGTTGATCGCCAATATGAAGAGCGTTGTATAGCACCGGATGCTCTTTTTGTTTCCAACCAGCAACCCTGTAGTGTGTAATAGATATTAGTCGAGTTCATATTTTGTTAGTAAAATTTACAATCAGTTATGTCCCGACTGAAGCAAAGAAACGAAAGGGGTGTGGATTAGCTGTGGCCCAGTCTACATCGCTTGGCATTTGAATACTCATTTCAATCGGGATATGAATTATTGAAGCAAGTAACTTTGTGGCTACGAATTGAAGAGTTCAAAACTAGCTCTTTTCCGTGGAGTGTTTTACGGAAGACCGTAATTGCTCATTCTGCTTATCCCAAAACAGGCATTCCCAAAAGGATAACTAACGTAGTCTGTGAGTTAGCTGAAGTGCATTTGGCTATACCAGCTGATGGATCGATGTACTGCGGGTAATGGTCGGGAAACTTGAATGAATGATACAGACGTGGGTAATGTGTTCACGAAATGCGATCCAATTCCTTTTATTGGAATAAAGGAATGGTCACCTAGTGCATCGTGTCGAATCTGTATGTTGGTTCAGTTGTATTGGAAGAATTAGACTTGCAAATCGCTTTTTCACGAGCAACTGAACAGAAGTTGTCTAAGACCCTTTACATGTATTCACAAGTTAAGAACAACATTTGTATTCATGTTCGTGAAACTACAAAGCTATCCAAAAGTAGAGGAATGATAAAAAAATACATGCAACTTCGCCCACAGTAAACATGCACTAAAAAAATGATTGCTGTTAACTAATGACTAACTGTTCCATAAATACACTATGCTGTTTTTATGGAAGCAACTTAATTACAATGACTTCAAAAGTGCGATGTTTCCAAAACACGGTAGCTGATAAAATTCTCTATTTCTTGCTTTAAACTTGATTTTTACAAACAAAATGCATTCAAACAACAAACTTGTGTTCACTTACCACACTGCTCCGAACGCGTCGACCCACGCAATTGATCCTATGCAGTCCTTTCGCCGCAGCTGCAGTCTAACTCCACCGGGGTGCATAATCTCTCGACGCAACTGCAACACTTGCTGCTCGCGTAAAGTCATGCGTTTTGAAGATTGCGCATTCAGGGCGTTCTCGTGTGCCAATCGAAACGGCTGTGGTGGCTGTTGCATACGGGTTGAGGCCCGCGGTTCATTGTTATTCGTTCTCGGACGAGGTGACGGAGCATCTGACGTCGAAGAACTGCGCCTTCGTTGCTCCAACGATTCAGAGCGAGTTCGTTCGGATACCCCATGTGGCTCCCCATTGTTGTTTGACAATTGATTGGCTTTCGGATGTGAGGGCTTATTCATATCCTTACGACTAGGTCGTGCAGTTATCACAGCTTCAGTTAGTCCCCGTGTTAGAAAAGGTCGATTGGCCAACGATGGGGGTGGACAATTCTCTCGCCCGTCCTGAAGCACTCGTTTTCTATGCATCGCTGGACTTGACTTACCGCCATGATTACGAGCTACATGCACCGGAGACGCTGTCGACGTCGACGGTAATTGAGCATTACTTCCCGTTTTAGTGGTGGAGGAGGAGGATGTCTGTGTGGCGATACTCGTTCGACTACTACTATCGATATTGATCGATTTCTTTTTCAGTCCAGCTGAAGAATTTGCAGGCGAAGATGTTGGCGACTGTGATGAATTAACTGATTGACTAGCCGCATGCTTCACTCGTGCCAATTTCGGTGAATTAGGTACTGCCGTTTCACTTGCATTGAGAAATTCGCTTAAGACTGTTGCATGTGGTGTTGCTATTTGGGTGCTCGAGGTAAGAAACACTTTTTCGTAGTGAGCTGCCTTCTGCTGGACATCGTTATTGACTGCAATGTTCGTCACTCCCGAGGTGTTTGTAGTTAGTATGATTTTCTTGGATAACTTCGGAGTTAGAGAGGAGGAACTGGGACAAACAGAGCCATATGTGTTAGCTGCAGCACTGCTTCCCCCCGTCACATGAACGGTTGTGATTTTATGATTTTCTAAATGTGACGCTGGTGTTGAGGTTTTTTTCGCCTTCGCCGGCGATGAATACTGATTGGCAACTGCAGCAGTGGCATGAACCGGAATCGTGCTGAGATTGGACGGAATTATTTGCACATTGCTTTTGTATTCCTCAGCATGATTGTTCTGCGGATCGGGAAATTTAAATATTTCAGGTCCTTTGTTGGAAGATGGCAACGGATTTGATACTTGGATAATTGTAATGTTTGTGGAGGAAGAATCGGGAGGTGTCGACACATCTGCTGAGGGATGAGCGTCGAGATCTTTCTGTACATCGAACTCAGTGATGTTATTGTTGATTGTCGTTAGTTCGGGTGAGGTTTCGGTGATCGAGAGAGAACGTGATGTTTGTGGTCTGAAATTGAAAACAACATTTGTTAACAACAATATTATATGGACAACTGTTAAATGCTATTTATAGCTGTGAAGCAAGAGAAGAAATATTGATGCATTTTAATGTCTTATCTTTATCGACGGTTTGATCCTGCTAGTAACGAGTAGAGGCAATCTTATCGGAGGTTTGTCGCAGCTCATTGATATCAGCAGCCAAAGAAAATATTTCATCCAAATCGCAATACGTCTATATTCTTTGATTGAATCTGGCCGCATAATATTTTCGTAAAACCCCAATAGATCTCTGATATTATTTAAGCAAACATTTTTGTAAATGTTATACACCATAGAAAATGTTTGCGGAAGACGTAAAAGAAAAAACAACTGGTACTGGCACTAGAACTGCAATCGACTAGCATTAGTATATTCTGTTATTTTTTTTAAACTGACTCGTCACATTAATTGTTGTTTTTATTTGAAAGGAAGCACAAGCAACCCATATATATATTTTTTAATATGGAAAGCAGCTATGAACTTGATCCCGAAATACTAGACAACCTCTATAAACATCAATTGCAAGAGCTACGCGAATTTACCTTAAAACTTGACGATAATCACGATGTAAATCTTTGCCGCAAATGGCTGCAAGTATTCAACAAAACGTCGCAAGATGAAAAAGTCTCGAGAAACTGCCTTTGCGCTCTACTGTGTGAACAATTGAAACATGACGGCTGTCTGTCTTTGCCTTTCACAGATTTGTCCAACTGCAATCGAGATTTGACACAAGTCCTGGCGAGCTTAGATCGAAGCTTTTCAGATGACAATAATTTAATTGTCTCATCGGAAGAAATTGAAGCAGAGTACTGCGGCAAGGGTGAAATAGGTCAACTGAAAGCGCAACTTCGCGAAACCATACAACAACGAGACGAAAAAGACATACAAATTAGAGAGCTCGCTGAAATCGTCGAAAATTGTAATCGATGTGGAATGGAAAAAGATATTCTAAGAAAAATTTCCGATGTATTGGGCGGCATAACAGTGGAAACCAGAGTAAATGACTATTGGATCTTTAGGCAACTCTATGCAGAGGAAAACAATTTGGAGTTGTACCAAAAACTTACCGAACTAGATAAAAGTTTTCAAAATATCTTGCAAGAGAACACGAAGAGGCAGCTTTTAGCAACACAGAAGCATTTCGTAAAAATAATTAAATCGAAAGAGAAGCTTTTAAAAAAAATCGAAAAAGAAATGTGTGTACAAACTTGGTATCAAAAGATGAAAGTAAAGGTGGTCAAACTGCAGTTTTGTTCAATTTTAAGCCGAATGTTCATTAAAAGTCGACAGAGCAGTCAGGCGCAAGTGGTCGACTTATTTAACGAATTAGAGGCAAAATATAAAGAGGTCCTGCTGAATTTCAATGGTTAGAAGAGCGCGCCTACCTTAATAGTTGACGTCCATTTGATTGCGAAATTGGTGACAGTGACTCACGATCTGTAAATGAAAATTTCTTGTATTGTATAAAATATATTTTCTATTGCATTCTACTGACTTTGTTCCTTTTCTGTTGAACTGATATCCAAGCGAACACTGAGTGCATCGGAAAAAGCGTTTTGTAGTTCAGAAATGTTCGAGCTGTTGCGATTTGGAGAGTCGTTGAGGCTGCTTCTTGCCTCGAGTGCTGCATGTGCCACCTTGCTGTGTGGTATTAGCTTGGGTCTTGCTAAACACATCACAAATTCTTCGCTTAAGTCGGAGAAGTCGTCTTCGTCGTCGTCGGCGCTAATGCCACCACTGTTACCCGTGTTTAGCTGTTCACTATAGTTGCTGATGGGATCCGAAAGCATGTTGAGTAAATTTTGAGTCAGTGTATTCGACATTGATGTGAGACAAGCCGATGTTGATGGAACTAACGCAGTCACACTGCTAGCTATAGGCGGTGCTGAAAGTAGATTCGAGTTTCTATTGCAACTGTCGTGTACCACGGATGTGACGGGAGATACACTCGATGAGCCGACTGAGCCTGCTACAGCAGTGGATGATGATGAGGATGAGGTCGATACTGATACTGATGGCACAATGCGCTCAACACCTGGAACAATAGCTGCTGGTACTGGTGGTGTAGCTGGCAGTGGTGATGTGGGATCTCTGGTTGGCAAGAGTGGCGCTCGAACTTCGGGCAGTTTTGTGTAAAGATTCTCCCGTGGTGAAATAATTTTCATTTCACGTAATTTTGAACGCAGTGTCTCAACCCATTCTTGCATCACTTCCCTGAAAAATGTGAGTTAGTCATTTAAAGGTTAGTGGTTTCGTATTGGTATATGGCTATATGAATTAATGTTACAGTTAGCAAAAATCAGGGCACATGCAGTCTTTTCTACGAACTCTTGACCATTTTGGTTTGTGAAGGTAAGCTTTCGCTTATCACAAAGCCCACTGATAGGACAGTTATGTTCTAAACAGGAGACCGGATTCAATCTGATTTGAGATTTCAGAAATTAATTTTAGTGGAGTTGAGTACACTTCGGCGATGCTTGGAAGTAGATTAAAAAAAATAGCAACCTCAGAAACACAATAGCTGTGTGAGCATATATGCAAGCATATAGGGCAAAGAAATGTCTTCCCAATTAAGAAATTGTGCCCTCAGCTTCTATAGAATGGCTGGCAGCAAAACGTCTTAATGATACATGTGCCACTAACAAGGGCACTAGCTGCAGATATTCTTATTTAAATGGTTTCAATGAAACGTGTCGGCCCGAAATAATTGTGCTAAGGCAAATTTATTCATCACATTTGTTCGTAGCCTACAGTACGCTGCAAATAAGGGACACAAAAGCCTATTTCACTCCACCTATATTTCCGTACATGTGTTTCGTTTTGCATTTTTATATGAATTGCAAATTACGTGCGATGACAGATATAGAGAATTTATAGCCAATATGTCCTACAATATATATTAACCTTGACTTCAAATTTTTGCCAGTGTAGGTACTTTGGCAGCTACTATTAAACTCTTCAGTTAGCACCTTTTGTTTGAACACTTTAACGCTAAGTAATTTTACAAAAATAAGCGACAAAGCAAAACAGACAAATACATTGTGTAAATCTGGCATCTTTCGGCCCACAACGTTACCAAACAACATTGCCTTTGTTTTGTTTTGCCTATCATCGGCTTAGATCAGTTATGGTTAACCCATTGCCAACTTACCATGACATTGCGTGAAAACGCACAACTTCGTTACTCAGTGTGACCACGAATTCGAATTCATGTGAGTTTGGTATAAGCGCGTGCGATATATGCTGTGTTTCTTGCATTGATACCACCCACTCAGGATTGTGCGATGGTGCAAGTCTTGGTTCTGCATAACCCTCCAACAGGGCTTCCGTATCGTCATGCACACAAAATACCACCCAGCTACGATCTGATTTCTGTTAAATAGACATTTCCAAAAAAAAATTCCAATTGCAGAATGCGTTAACGTATGGAGTTGAATATTTTACCTTGGGACCGACTGTAATTTTTTTACCATCAGTTGTTAGACGTTTTAGCCAACTATTTTTATGGATTTCCCGAAACAGTGCACCACGGGATGAACTCATTTTTATGTTGCACAGTTATGGAATTTTTTTCTTCTTTACCATTTGGATGTGAATGTGCAAAGAAATTTGCAATTAACGCGGTAACGAAGCAAAACACATTTGGGCAAATGGGTTTTTTTTTAATTTCGACAGTTAAATGTCACTTTTTGACAGATGATACTGAAGCGGAAGAACAAATGCATAAAGTAGTGGAATGCACATTTAATTTTCATTTATTTTAAAAGTATGAGTTCGCAATTGGTAAAACTTAATAGGAGCATGTAACACTGAGTTTGATTTATTCTTTTAGGGTAAATTTCTCTATTATATTGCACGATTTGCGAAGGCAAATAAACAAAATCACTATGCACCCAAAAATAACAAATTAATTGCACAGCGCCATGTTTGCACACTTCCAATTACTTCGATGGCATTCCAAGTTCCATTTATTAAAAATTAGCTTCCACTTTGGTAAGGGTATTGTGACATTTGTATGGAAGCTAAATTTAGTGCAAGATGTCTGTTCATTGGAATTATGTACTCTTTAAAAGAAGAGGAGGTATTCGCGTTTTAAAATTACTAGTAATGTCCAAAAACTGTTTTTCGATTAACGAAAACTAGTTGTTAAAGCAATATTATTGGCAAATTGGCGAAAACATTGTCCAAAAAACAATCATGTACCTAATTGCTTTTTGGATTTAAAAATAAAAAAAAGGTGAATTTAGTCAGCTGCTGAGCAAATGAAAACATCCTTTGGGGACATTACCTAATAAGAATACTGTTAACAAACAAGCTAAAGAATGAACTCTTTCAAATGTGAGTGAAGATATCATTGCTGTTTTGCGACGATTTTTTTTTCGTAAGACATCAAATCTTGTTTGCTGCACGTGTACATAGTACAGTGACATCAAACATAATCCCATTGATTTTCACGAACAGCCTAATGCTGCCCGTCCACCTAGTGCCCAACTCATCAATTTCGTATTCAACGCATTCAACTCTAATGTACGATGCCCTCAATTTTATCCAACCAACGCGTTTGATCTGATTGGACATCGTTGCTCACCGCGTTGCTAAAGAAGTGTGCGGGTAGTGTACGAGCTCTTGTTGCTCGTTGAACATGCTTGTGCAACGCGTTGAGAAACGATTTTACAATAATGTGCTGCACATTATCTGTCCAACTCGTTCCTCAACTTCTTACATTTTTTGTTGACTCGAGTTGCGTTGGGTGCGACGAAATGCGTGTGCCTGTGCTAGTTGATCCATTGGAATCAATCAACTGACATCTGTTTACGCACTGTGCATGGTTTATCATTAAATTGCAACTCAGTTATCTAGAAAAAGACGATGGTGTAGATCATGGGTGAGCAAACTTTTTCAGGTGACGGACTACTTTTACCTTTTACAAAACTTCGCGGTCCACTTGGAAATATTAGCCACAATAATTTGTCCAAGTTATTTTTTTTTATTTTAGAAATAAAATTGTGTTTGGTATTTTTTTTTTCAGAATTCAAAAAATTAATAAAGAGAAAAAAGTTTATTTAACAAATAAAAAAATATGTATTTTATAACTGCTGTACACTAAAAATTTAAGAAATTCAGCAGTTCTTAAAAGTTGAAGCATGACACTGCCAATCGTCTTCTGAGTTTGTAAATCTCAAATACGCATCTAAGTTCTCTTCGGATTTTTCAAAACGGTGATCCCCATTCTTATAAATATGTTGAACAGAGGAATGACGTTAAATGAAGAGCTTTTTTTCAAGTTCACATACTCCTCTTCGCTTATAAATTTGCAGAAGCATCCGAATTATGAGCCTGCAGAGAACATTACTTTGAAGGAGTTAAATTTTCTGATTCGTTTAACTTTCTCCTACTAAGAGGAAGATAGATACATATGTATTGTTTTCGTTTCGAAATTTCGAACTCAAGCTCTAGATTTTAATAGTTCCATATTACGATATTGGAACTCAAAAAATTGGGTCACTTTTAACCCGATCTAAAAAAAAACTCCCGAGGGGACTGCCTTTCTTCATCCCGAATTGGATTACACCTAGTCGTTCGACTAATCGGCAATATATATTTGATTCATTTTAAAAAAAATAAGAAGATAAGTCCGCCGTTTGTCGGATTTCTATACTTCTTTGATTGAAAATATGACCTAACCTTCTTGGTCTTAGCTGACTCTTATAGATCAAAAGGTTTTACCCCCTAATCTCTTGATTACATTGTCAGTATTTAAAAGTTATGTTATTTTTTCTGAGTTGGCATGCGTAAGAAGTCTACTTCTTACTTCCTTAGTACTTTATTTTGGAAAACTTGAATTTTTTGCAAATTTGTTTGGCATCTGCATGCCCACAGGCCAGAACTGTCTGTGATTTAGGGGTTTAGTTATATGCGACAAGAAAGCTAACCAATCTTCATTATTAAGTTCGTGATGTATTCCATTTGTGGATGTTGGAAAATGTTTTACTTCGTGAGTCCTTGTAAAAACAAATGCCTACTTAACCTTCGAATGTGTTTTATTGCATGTACATATCAATAACATGCGGAAAATTCAAACTTTTACAGCGCAGTGATTCCTAGTGATTACACTGACAACAAAAACCTTGAAAGTAATCCTACGAACCCATTATTTCTGCCCGTCATATAGTAATGAGAGTATTTCAAAATTTGGCACGTTTTTTGACATTGTGAAATAGTACTTTTTAGTCTTTAAAAATCAGAGTGACAGTTGCGAAAATTTCAACAACCGCAAGCAACTTTGTGCGAAAGAAGGTTTTAATATTATGCTAGCAATTTTGAACAACCATTGGTTGTAAATTTACATTTTTTGTCACCTCACAAAACAAATATGTATAACAATGAACGCGTATAGTACATTTTTTGTTTCAGAAATAGAAATTCTACAAGAAAAAAATGTAATGTAATGTAATGTTGGTTTGTAAGTATAAAAATGAATAGAGGAGAAATCGCTTTTATTTTATTTAAAAATATTCAATTGAAACTCTTGCGCGGTCGCCGGTTTGCCCAGCCCTGGTCTAGATCTACCCAGCGCAGATCTTTGCGGAAACACCAGTAATAAAACATCTGCGCGCACAAGTAATTAGTACTAGACAACACTTCCACCCCTAATAAAGCAAATGAGGAAAATCCAGAAAGGGAAAGCATTCAGAATGAAAGTAAAACGAAGTACCTATGTTTTGCTTTCAGTCACAAATCAAATGATAAAAAAATAAATAAACAAGAAACAATGCTCTGTACCCTTGGAAGATCACTACCAAACTGATGTCGCAAGCGAAACTCGAAATATTTCATGAGGGTGTGAGAAGCTGTCAGCTACCAAGTGTGTCCAACGCGTTGCCCACCAAGTGATGCTTGGTTAAATGTACGAGGGTATCAACGCGTTCTTCAACTCTGTGAGCAACCACAACGAAAACGCTGTTGTCCAACTCGAGGAACTTTTTTTTTGCCAAAATCAGACATGTTTATCAACTAGGTGTACGAGGTCATTCAACAATTGAATGAGTTGGTCAACTAGGTGTACGGGGTCATTCAACAGTTGAGTGAGTTGATAAACTAGGTGTACGGGGCCCGCAACGCGTTCAACACAGAAATGTTCAACTTTAATTGGAATTACGTTGCTCAACATGAACAACGTGAGTTTGTGCACTAGTGTACGAGCCTAAAAAAATTGTTTCTTCAACTGAAGAGTTGAATAAACTGTTGAATAAGATTGGTTGCTGCGTTGGGCACTAAGTGAACGGGCAGCATAAGTTATTTACTTTACCACCACTAATAAAATATTTTTTTTTTTTTGCAGTCTTTGGTGGTAGGAAAACTTTGCAAATCGTATATTATGAAAGTTGCAGTCCGCACCCGTCAAATATTTTAAGTTTTCTTCGGTTGCATTTTTCAGAAGAATGCATTACCTAACTTATTTCACCAGTAAACTTTTATAAAAAGTTTGACCAAAATGTTAGGTTAGGTTGGGTTAGGGAGGCAAGCCACAACAAGTGCAGCCTCATTTAGGCCAGAGAAGGCTTATTGTGATGCCACAGGATCAAATGATCTCACAACTATTCGTTGAACCAGCAGGAGCTGAGAATGAATAGTTGGAGACAACTCATGCTTGAATTAGCGAATTCGCCAAGATTGTCGAATAAGGTTCTCCGCGATATTATAGTTCTCTACGAGCTGAGAGGGCTGGGCATGTGCAAAGGAGGTGAAGAATAGTCTCTTCTTCCTCTTCGTACATGCAGCTTCTACAGAAATCGTTGGAAGGGAGGCCCAGCCTGAGAGCATGGCTCCCAATAATGCAGTGTCCCGTGATGACACCTACTAATGTAGGCATTAGGCATATGCGAGAGGCATATAGAGATTCTCCTTTTTCGGTAGAATAGACAAAGTTGTGTCATGCCTAGCAAGTTCGTCGGCTTTGCAATTGCTTGGAATATCCCTGATGTATCCCGGCACCAATATAAGGATAATTTTGAATTGTTCCGCAATCTCGTTAAAAGATAAGCAGTAGCGACTTAAAGATGACCGAATCCAGGGATTTAATAGCGGCTACATTACATCAGTCTCTCAGTAAATCCTGGAGGGTATGCAGATTTCAAAATTCTTACTGAATTAAAACTAAGAGAGAGTATAATCCGTATCTTTTGGGATGCATTATATTTTATCTAGAATAGACGAGTGACCAGTTTGTCGACTGGTCCACAAACCACATAGAACTAGACCGTCCACTCCTCCTACATAACGGACTTTGCCTACAAGCTGCCTGCGGGCCCAGGATTTTTCATCTATTGGTGCTGTACAAAATAAAAGGAGCGCCATTAACGCACGAATACTTGAAAAATCCTAGGCCCATGGTATAGCATGGAAAATCATTGCAGCCATTAATTTTGACATTTCACACGTATTCACAGACAGGGTAATTCATTCCGGTGAGAATCGGGTAGGTGCACGGAAGTCGGCGGTCTATTCTTACTGGTTTGTGGTTATGGGTCTGAGATCTTTGGAACTAACATGCGAGCTTTTACCAGCCTTGGGTATAAAAACCACATGAACTTTCGTTCAAAATGTTACTAAAAAAACTAAAAAATAATAAAACAATTTTCAGTAATTTTTTTTAACCTATAATACTTTTTTTGTATTTTTTTATATTATATTTTTATCACACATATTTTTTTGTTGCTGTTTACAATGTTGCATAACTTCTTGTTTTTCTTTAAGAAAAAATGGATAATTAAATAAAGTTCATTAATTTAAGATCAAAAACAATAATTATGATAATTGCACATTGACGTCATGTCGTTAGTTAAATATCTAAAGTGAACACAAAATTAATGTTGCAGAATGCAAAAATAACAAAAAAAAAATATTTTTATCGAATTTTAAGTTTGAAGCAACATTCTAATATTAAGTAGTAAGCTACCAAAGTTTGTTCTAAGTCTGACTTGTAGTTTTATCGTTTACATTATTAGAAGTATAAATTACAGTTTAAAAAAATATCACATTTAAGTCTATAAATAAAAAAATATATTTAACATAAAATCTTTTTCTGGCTCTATGCGCTTGAATGCATCGGCCAGCTTCATTCATGTAAAACAGCATTTTTCGTATTTTGCAAGTTTTATGATTTTTTTTTTTTTTCGTTTTTGATTTTTATTTTGAACTTTTTTAGAGATTTTTTTGTTGGTTCTCCTCCCTTCGTTAGTAGTCCATTTAGAACTACTCAGGAGAGAAGGTTTTCTTGTTTTTATTTGGTTTTTTTTTTGTTTGTTTCAATACATTTTGTATTATTTTATTTTTAAATTACAATGAACATGAATGCAAATGTATTGTAGTACAAGCAAGTTCGAATCAGTATTTAAGTTTTACATTTAAACACACCAATGGAAATATGTATATAAAAAGAATTTGACAAAATTATGTAATTGGAAAGCAAAATTATTGGCGTTTAAGATTTAATCATAGAAAAACAAAATATCAAAGTTACTCGTGACAAGAATTTTGAAGGGATTTTCAATTTTCCTCTCAGGTCGAAACATATCAAAATAAATTACCGGGAGTAACTAAGTGTTTCGAGGAGTCTCTTTTATAATGCAGCTACGTACATTTCAATTTGAATTCCTGTAATTACTTGTTAAAACAAAATTATACATGTTTTCTTGACCTAGGGATGAACTGATTCGGAAGGGCGGGTTGCACTAGAGACCAATGGTTGAGAGTATTGTCAGCTTACGAAATAACAAGATCTATGACGTAGTTTTGCATTGGAATGAATTCGTCGGCCAAGGGGTTAAGTGATGAATTTTCTACATTGCGATCGGAGACGGCAAGCGAAGACAGTGCTATTTCTAATTGTTCAGCTCTGTAAAAGGTAAATCGGATGTAAACTCTGTAGCTAAGTATGCGCACGCAGCAGCTTTAACTTACTTCTCTTTTTGCCATTCGTCAATCTCTGCTTCGAGTTCATCAACAAACATTGCTTCTAAGCATTGTTGCATGATCTCCTCTTCTTCAAGCCGCTGCAATTCCTGAAAAGTTAATAAACGAATAGTAATTGATTAAACAAGTTTGTGTAATTGATTTTACATCTTTGTCGAATTCATCTTCGTTTTCCATCCACAAGTACTCAGAGAAATCGGTCTCATCTTCTAAATCTGATAGAGAGTCGTAGTCCTCTTCTACAGCATCGAATTGCTCTGACCAGTCGTTTGTTGGGCTTTTCATAATCATTTTTAGATACTGCAAATGAATAAATAGGGAGTATTATTAAAAATTTTCGGAGGAAAGTTGGTTATTATCAATTTAATTGGAGTTATGTGCCATTTTCATTTTAAAAATTAACTATTTTATGGGATCGGAACGGCTGCGTTGAGAAGCATGTTTACTCTCTGATGTTAGCCAGATGTTAGCAAAAGACGGCGCAGTGTTAACGAAATTAAGATGTAGTTTGCCTCTTTTATAAATTATCCTAGAAACTATGCGAAATGCGACATGAAGGAAAAAATGTCTTTTGATTAGATTAGAATTTTAGAGTATGTAGGCGTAAAGTATGAATTGCATCAGAAAACTATAGGATATGGAGACCATGCGTAGGAGTTAAGTTTTTGTTTATAATATTTCATCTGATTGAATTGGTATATGGTTTCATTTTTGGCCGACAGGGGGAGCACTTATGTCGAATTTATTAGTCGAATACTGTTAATTGCCTTGTTAAAGTCTGGTTTCCAGTCACAGAAATTTTGTTACTTTTTTGGGGAGTGCAGTCTCTGAAGTATATTATACTTCCCGAAAAATGTATTATGAACTCATTGATCCGACTTTTAAAGAAAGAAAGCCACGATGCCGCTTTAATGATGAGTTGATGATCATCAGCTTTGATGGCGTAAGGCTATAATGGAATTCAGATGGGCCAGAGTAGTTGCAGTGATTATACTAAAATATTTGGCAATATTTAAAAACTGTTGGGGCTCAGATTTGTTTTCAATGAAATACTCTTTCTTTACAGCAAAATTAAACATCATAAAAAGAGTAAAAAGAACGTACTTGCAGATTAAAGCTTACCTTCAAAACCGAAACAATGTTGATATTTACGTATATACAATCAAATTAAGTATAATTTGGTTAATTAACATATGAAATAGGTAGTCAAGCTTACATAGATCATTCGGCGGAGAAGGATTACTTATGCCCTTATTGTGATTGTCGATCAGCGATCGTCACGACAATTTTTGATTGCATCGATTGATTTTAGTAGCTATTTGTACGCACAAAATTTGTTCACTTTCAAGAGAAAGCATCGACCAGACATATTGTAATCGACTACAAGCGACTGTCAAATCGACAAATAGCAATTGCAATCGACAATCACAGTTGTCCATTGATCGACAGTTGTCGCTCAACGCTCAAATATCGACACTCAAAATAGGGGCCTCAATATATTGAAATATTGTATTATTGACACTTATATTATACTTTATACATATGTAGGTAGGTATACTGAATTTTAAATGCAATAAATGAGGTTTCTTTCAGTAAGTATTCTTCTTTGTTGCTAAACTTTAGTTGCGTTTGGGTCTGTGCTGGTATGCTAGTTTCCCTCCTTAGCTCGTCGGTGGTCGTGGGACTTGACACTCTGTGCCTAGCAACAAAAAATTGTCATACCAGACTTGCGTCGAGGTGTTTATGACACTGCAAAAAAATTTGTTCCTTACCCTCCCTACCTTTGGCTACCACTCTCGCCTAAGTAGCCCCTTATGCCGCCACCTTTCACCTCCTACTCCGAACCATCCTTCCTTATACCCACTTCCTCATCCTATATCGCCCTATTTAACCCAAACAGTCACGCGTTGTGGATGCACTTGTTTCTCAACATTTACTTGTGGGGTTTCTAAACCGCAAATGCGACAATTTTGATGATAACGAAGTCATCAAGATGAAAATGAGCTTCATTACTGAAAATGATTTTGTTCGAAAATTGCAGACTGTTAGCTGACAAACCTTCATTATTTTTAAAATATTGCTCAACAATGAAAATGTTTTTTCTTTGGTATAGCGCTCCATTTTTACCAGCGCTAACTGTCAGCTGTCACATTGTTATTTTTTTCCGTTTATATTACTGTACTATTAAATGGCGCAAAATTCATGGCGCGAATAATGGGACACCCTTTGCCTTTATACATCCATCGGTATACAAAATGGGCCGATCAACGCTTCAGTGTTTTTATTTTTTATCGGAGAGCCACTTGCAACAAACGAATTTTTTCCCATGATAAATTATATTTTCATTGAGTTATTCACAAGAAGAAGCCAATAAAATGGATGTTTTTTTTACGATGAAACGTACCTATTGCTTTCGCTATGTCCCTTTATATAGGTAGGTTCTCTAGCCATCTTAGTTCAATCACTATCTTGTGAAATATTCAAACATATTCATATTATAATATATTTATATATTTCATACATGTCCGAAAGTAGACAATTAATATATATTCGATCAATTTTTATTAAATTGCTAGCGGTTTTCGTTTGATCAAAATAAAAACAAAAAAAAAATGGCCATGAACGCCTCTGCGTATTTTATTATTTTTACTACATCTATATACGTGACGTGCATTGACTCCCGAAGTATTTTCGGTGTCAGTTTAAACAAAGGTTTTACAAAAAAAAACCTTGCAAAGTACGTATTATATCTATTTATTCGGGAAATCGAATATTAACCACTGAAGGACTTATATGTATATTATATAGGTAGGCAGCTATTTTTTTTTTTTTGTAAATAGTGGTGCGAAATCTTAATGACTTTATTTAAAGCTTTGTGGCTTTTCTTGTTTTTTAATCTCAATACGAATTACGGGTATCGGTTAATAACCGCTTTCAACTGGTTTCCGGTTTTACCTACATGAACATGACTGTATAATGTACATATTAATTTTTCCAATTGCGCATACTGTAAGAGTAAACACAATATGTAGGTAGGTATATAAATACCTATCATATACCCAGTGTATATATAAATAAAACTCACAGTGATGAAAAGATACGTTCTAGGTCAAGCGCAAAAGGTTTTCTCACTACTCATTGGCTAAATTGTTATGCAAATGACTAATAAAATGTCTGGAAGCGATAAACTTTTATTTGCCCATCAGAAAAAAAAACACAAATTAATAACAAAACAAAAATTCCAAACATATGATATGAGCGTAAAAACATTATGCGTCAACGACAAAATGGAGAATAAATTGGAAAATAAATAACAATCAAATCTTACCTCTGAAAAATTATATCACCAATATTATTTCTAAATTGTTTGCTTTCTTTTGTTTGTAGGTAGCTATGGCTTTTCGTTTGAATGGTTTTATTTTATGATGTACACAGAAAATTTAAACACAATACAATTTAGATTAATAAATTTCTCGCAAAATTAAAAATATGTCACCAAACACAAATATCGAAGATTCAACGACGAAATTAAATTTCTTCTTTGTTGCTTTGTGTTTGTTGCGCCACAGTGCCACACCAGACAAGATGAGAGTATGAAAATGTATTTTGGATTAATTCGGAAATGGAAAGTTATTTATTTATAAAACAATTTCCAATTTGTTTCCAATCGAATTGTGCGGGAGCGAGCGTGTTTGGATTTTACTGCCACATTAACGTGTTGTCTCTTTTGTGTGCCTATATTCCAATTGGAAATTGGAACTATTGGGGAAGAAAGCTAATGCGAAGGCTGCATTGTAAAGACCGTGTTTATATCTAGTGTTGCACTAGTTAGTATTTCTCAATTTTCTTATTTTGTGAGTTAATTTTATGGAAAGAAAACTTGGTTGTTTGACTTTTATTAAATTTAAATGATGGCGTTCAAGAATCTAGTTTAGTAAATCTGACAGCTCTCTAACTTTATGTTGTTGAATTTTTATTTGCCCGAACTGGTCACGTGGACGTGGACGCAAACACAGTTTTCTCAGTTGACGTTTATGTCCGCAACACCGACAAATCTAGTAAAAAATTTCTCGACTACTACTAAGTTGACATCTATTTGTGCCAACGTGTGTCCGGAGAACTCAGTTCTGACATTTCTATTCGGTCATCGGAGAGCATTGGAGAGCGCAGTTTGTCATTTTTATTGCCATGACGTGTAGATGTAGATCACCAATCTCAATAAGTAACATACCGAAAATTCAAGTTAGTTTTCGCTGTCGATTCTAAGTGAGTAGAAAGAGAAGAGATTTTCAGTGTAGACAATCTACCCTTCTTTTCTCAACTAACCTAAAAATCGACTCGTCTAGCGGGACACGATTTTCATGGAAAGGCATGTGTATATGTGTGGCCCAGCGGCCAGAATTTCTTATAGGTGTATCGGATAAAGTCACAATTCGCCGTATGTCACATTTTTTGGTTTCCAGTTGGATGTGTCAAAAAATTATTCAAGTTATGATATTACTGAAGATGTTTTTAAATTTTCAACAAACTAGGGTCATACATACGCGTCAATTGGTTAACTGTTACCAGATACCCGGGGCCTGTTTCTCCACTACTACATCAACTACATCATACAACATCGATTCTACACTACATCAGTGTAGTGATTTGACATTTCTTTTGTATTGAATGTGAGTTTAGCTTTCATTTTAAGACTTTTACTCAATTGAACATAAAGGATTGTATAAAAAAAAATATTTCACACCCAATAAATTGCAACCATTATACCTACATTAGGCCTGTTTTATTGGCAATCTATAATACATCTCAGTGAAGTAAAGTAAAGTAGAATCTTCAGCACGCAATTACAACAACTATATAGACTATCGAAAGTGTCGAGCAGTGTGTAGTTGTAGTAATTGAGTGTTAAAGATTCTACTTTACTTTACTCTACTGAGAGAGATTACCAATAAAACAGGCCTATTGTCTCAGAAATATAAAAATAAACATACAATATCAATAATTTGCTTTGTTAAAACAAAATAAATAACTTATGTTTATATATTTTCGCTTATATCCACACATATTTTAAATTACAACACGTTTGTACTTTTGCCACATCAAAATATTTTGCTGTATGAATGTAGCAAAAAATGTATACAACGTAGTATAAAAAGCTGTGAAACAGAATCATACATTATTCCAATACTTCCAGTCGATTCTCCGTGCCTACATTGATGTAGTACAACAGGTACTACAACGACTATGTGAAACAGAATTGATGTAATACAATTGTCAAATTGCTACATTGTAGCTGATGTTGTAGCGGAGAAACAGGCCCCCGGTCGTTAGCACTTCAAATGAGGTTGGGTACCCTATCGCCAAAATGCCGGCGGCTACTCTCACTGTGATAGCTGGATCTCAAACGAGTAGTCAGTAGTGGATATACCTAGTAAAACAAATTGCGCCTTCACACATTGAAATGACCGGTAGTTGTTAGCCGGCAAGGATGGAAAATTACATTTAAGAGTTGTTCATAAAACAGCTAGCGGTGGGTCGTAAAAAGTAGAATCCAGTCAATGCTGTGCGTTATGTCGATTTCCATTAGGCTCTCACCGTTTTGCTCTTAGATCTCAGATTTTGATTTTTATTGCAATCTGTGTTTACAAATGTCTCTTGTTTTGGTATTGGTGACGAATCGAGATTCGGAAAAGTGATCTGAATCTTAAAAAAAAGTGCTTTCTTTCCGCCCAATGGAAACGGAATTTGACAGACAGCTGATTTCTAGAGCAGAAAAACTGAATCTGAATCTGAAAAAAATTCTTTTTCCTGTCCAATGGGAATCGAAATAAAACTTAAAACAGGTAATTGAATTGAGTTTTTACTCATTTGTATCGAATCGTGTGTTAAAAAACACACGCGCATATGAATGCGACATCTATCGCGAAGAGTTTTCCCTAAAAGCTCTTTCTTGACACTTGGAAGATGTCAAGAAATATGTCAGGCTTCCATTTTTTTATTTCTCATAAGTGTCAAATGTTTGTCAAAAGTTGAAAAAGACCCTGAAGACACTATCCCCGAGTTGGAGTACGCAACTGTTGGAGCAACTCAATTGGGTGGCGGTCCAACTTACTGAAATTGGGTCTGAAGCAAATCCAAGGACGAAGAACATTTTGCAGAAGCCAAGATCGAGGATCTTTCACAACAAGCTCAAGTGACCGCCGCCCGCTGAGAAGTTCAAAGCTCCAGAATCGGCTACCGGCACATCTGACACTGTTGCGTTGGTACAACCACCTCAGTGACACCAATCGCCGTGGAAGACGAGGAAGAGATAGATGAGACTAGATTTGACGAAAAGGACATTGAGCTAGTCATTAAAAGAGCCAAAGCAATTCGAGCTCTCAAGAATAACAATGGCGATATTGTTAACGCGATTATGGAGCTATTATAAGGGGAACGGTGTTTAATTCACTTTGTTACACTATAATTTGCATTTTACACGCCTTTTGAGATCATTTAATTTAGTTTTTTACAACCCCAGTCGAACAATAAAATGAAAAGAAAAAGAAATAAATTATTTCATTGAAATATGTACATGCAAATTAGTTTTTTTGACGTTCGAAACAAAGCTTTTGTAAAAAAAAAATGACAAAACATCAAATACAAGGTATGTTTCTTCGAAATAGTTGACTTTCAGTGCTATCTGCTGACGCTTAATTCGATTCCTACTTTGTATTTCACATTAGTTTTGATAAAACTAGATATTACATTACAAATTATTCGGCATACGTTTTGGCATATTTTTCTGCTTTTGTCGTCTTTTCTGCCTTTATAGTTTCGTCGGCTTTTTCCGCTCTATCAGCGTTATCAGTTTTACTAATAAAGTCACCCCACTGTTGCTTTTCTGAGCTTCCAAAAGTGCCATACACGATCATACTGAGAGTATATGCTGCTGCCATCGAATAATAAAGATAATTCCATTCTTCCTTACTACCCTAAAATAAAAATAAAAAAATTTTAAGTGACACACATTTGGAAATAAATATTTGTATAATCTGTACCTCTGTAACCACACCCGCTATAGCTAGCGGTGCGAGAATTCCACTCAAAGTTGCTGCCGAATTCGATATTCCAGTTAAAAGTCCTGCGAATGCCGGAGCCATGTCTATGCAACTTACCCAATATGCTCCTGTAAATGACACATCGATCGAAGCACCAATGCAGAATATAAGCAAAACTATAATCATGCGATATTCGCACGTTAGAACAGTGATAGCTAAGAATGACAATGCAGTAATTACATTTCCTGAAATAAGGGTGTATTATTGTTTGTTTAAAATTTAGTAGTTAGATGGGTTCATCCGTACCACAACAGTAGACAATTCTTCGGTATATGGTCAGGCTCAGTTTTGATATTTTAAATAATTTGGCAAATGTTACCATCACAATTAATCTTGAAGTTAACGCGCCTACATGTATGGCTGCGGAATAAAAACCATTCTTTCGGCAAAAAAGACAAGTATTAATACTTTGCTTTATAAAATGAACTGTCCTTACCTCTTTTAAGCTAAAATGCATAGTATCTCTGAGGTATCGTGGCAAAGTCAAGTTGAGCACAATAAGCCCATAACTATGGCAAATGTGGGTCACTATGAAGGTGACTATTGGGCCAGATGAAAATATTTGTTTCCATGGAATACCCGGTACCTACAACCGATAAAATTCTATTTGTTGTAGCAGAGCATAAAACTGGGCTTACACCTATACTTTCGTTTTTCGAGGCAAATTCGTCTGCACTAAGCCAAATGCAAAATCTCGAATTAGAATAGATATTAAAAACACTTTTGGGATAAACTAGATATTTTCAAATATATAGCGAGAGAAAAAAACTTAAATCGCAAAACGAAGAGGGCGAGGTGTAAATCCAGCTTTTCATGTTCTCCATTTACCGTCTTATTGTGGTCACGACCTTCCTTCAAGTAGTGAAATTCCTTCTCCGATACCCATGGATGTGCATCGAGAGTATTATAAATTAGCCAATTGCACGCAATCCCCACCATCAACGAAGTTCCACCTAAGAAAAATCACATTACAATTTGTTTGCCAACAAAGCTCCTGGATATGCTCAATAAATTGCCCACTTACCAATAACATAGAATACATTCGTCCATCCGAATCTACACAAGAAGCTTGTGAGGGGAAAAACAGATAAAGATCCGACTGCATATCCACCATAGGCGAATGACATTAAAGCTGCTCTCTCACTAGGATGCGCCCATACCGTATACAGTTGGTACATTGATGGAACAGCAAAGCCCTTCAATGGAATGATAATAAATTGTGTTGTCAGAAAATGTTGCACATACGCCAGAGTGAACATTTCGGTATAGGGTATATAGGGTGCTCTTTTTAGAGGTACGGAACTTTCAAATGAAATAAAGTATATAAAAATCATGGGAATGACTTTAATATAAATATAATTTTCTAACATTAATGCCAGGTTTCACAGTGCATACTTGTGGAACGTAAGTTTGAGTAGAGACGAAAAGATAAGTGTCATTCATGATTGACAGTCGATTCACCCCAAATAGTACAATAAACTTGGCAGCACGTTTGCGTTTGTTTTGCGATTTTTAATAATTTATTTGATTTGAAAAATGGGTTTTGAAGAACAGATGACTTATAACTTCAGCATTTTTAAATTTTTTAATCATTTTTTTTTTGTTAAAATGGAAAAAAAAACTTGTCAAATCGTTGACAGCTTATCACATATCAAAGATACGAGTACCTTATACTTTATACTCAACCGTCCAATATTGAGCAGATATAAGTTCTTAAATAAAATATCTACCTATGAACCAGAAATCGGAGCTTGAGCAGCGCTGCCCCCTTGCTACAATTGTAGCGTTTGTACTACATTTTGTTGTTAAAAAATAAGAGTACGTACAATTATTAATTGCGTACTTTGTACTACAATTTCTCACACTTTAAAAATAATTGACAAATGTACAAGTTGGCCTGCGATATCTGGTAGTGAAGAAAAGAACCCTATCAGACATACAAAAATCTGTCATCGGTAAGCGGTACGTGTATTTTTGTACAGTTAATTTATTTATTTTATAAATGAAAAACTATTGTAATCGAGGTAAACGCCTTGTCGGTCTAAAATTCAAGTATTGTTTATGAAAAATAAAATAATCCCGGGTCCATAAAATTATGTTTAAATTGTTTAAAAGTGTAATGAAAAACTTGTTTTGGTTTCGTGTAAACAATTTTGTTTTTTGGATAAGACTCTTTTTTAACTGTTTAAAGTTCTTCAAATTATTGTTAATATTCCATTTATTGTGCAGCATTATCCCAAATACCAATAGCGGACCCAACTAACCGAGATTTATCTCAGACTTTCTCGATAACCATCTGCGATATTGCAGAATATTTTAGCGGCATAAAACGCTCCATTTGGGAAGGGGAAGAGCTCGTCAAGGCTGGTTGTGTGATACAAGATCCAGGAAAGAGTGAGGTAACTGGTCTGGTCATAAATGCATCCTCGATGACTTCAAACCCCCACGAAATCAAACTAAGAATCTTGTTAATGGTTAAACCATTTTGTCTATATGAGTTGCACCACATTGCGACGCTCGATCCAACACTTTTTCTTTAGTTTCCATTAGCGTAAACTAGTTAGGCATTTATTTTTATGTTTTTACATGAAAAATGTATTTATTATTCACAATATTTAATTATTTAGTGGCGCTTAGCTTCTTTTCCATATCTTTTTTTTCGCTGATCTGTCAAATTTGTATGTCTAGTAGGGTTCAAATTGTCGCCGCTGGGGTACACCCTCCATTTCTCAATAATAACAAAATTATTAAACTATATTTTTTCTCAGCGTTTGTTGTTACTACAAACTGACTTCTGTATGCAAACGCAGGAGACTCAACTCAATAAGCATTTCCAATTAACAGAAGCCTGCACTTGGAAAAATAATATGTAACTATATGTTAACATTGTGCGTTCTCCCACATAGCAGTGCCCCCGCAGAGAAATAGCTTAAATATAGATACGGTCTATGCAATACTGCAGTTCAAGGAATTAGTCAGGGATCAGGGAAATGTACATAATCCGCCTCAATCCTTATTAACATATGCAAAAACTTTTTTCTATCAGAATGCCAACCATTATCCAAAATAGTTTTTAAATGTAATATATGTAGTTCTTATTTTTCTTTTTTATTGTAGGTAGGTACCATGTGGGCGCAATAGCGCAGTGGTTAGTGTGCCGGACTACTGTGCGAGGGATCACAGGTTCGATCCCCGGAAAAACACAAATTACATCTTAAAGTTTCTTCTACTGCGCCACCTCTCGCGAATGTCTGACAAACATCCGAGAGTATGACTGTCATGAAAAAGCTTCTCAATTCAGCCGTTCGGACTCGGCATAAAATTGTAGGTCCCTTCCATTCGTCCCAAAAAAAAAAAAACTCACACAAAACGAATGGTTGCGAGAAGCTAGGCCTTGGGTGTCACCCGCCTGTTGCGCCACCTATTTATTTATTTATTTATTTAGGTACCATATTATAGTAGTAATATTATGTAATATTCATTTTAGTTTCTGTGATTATTTTTCGAGCTGCGTTATTAATTATAGGTATGTATTTAATTTTTTCTTAATTGTTTAGTTATGAATTCATGTTTATTTACTTAAAAAATCATTATAAAGTAATAATTTGTGTTTTTATTTGTGTTTTCAAATTGTACTACATTGTACTACATTTTAAAAGCTCCCGTACTACATTTTCGACCTCTTGGGGGGGCAGCGCTGAGCTTGAGTAGAATTTAAGAGAGTCGATAAAGTGGTCACTCTGTAAAACCGACCATAAGTAAGATTCCGGGCATAGGCTCTCCGCTTCTGGGCCGAATATAGTAACTTACAACTAGTTTTTCGGTGGATTGCATAGAATCTATCGTCTTACACGTCAAAACTACATATCAAGGAGAAGTTTACCAATATACTAAAGTGTTGGTGTAATTTGTTTTTGGCAATTTTTATTTTTTAACAAACAAAAGTAAAATTTAAATGACGTGATCTGAATAAAAATTAAATTAATATTAATTAAAAGAGTTTTTAGTTCATTAGAGAAGTCTAGGCACCTTTATATTTTCCGCAGTATAAAAGCATTATTTTGAATAACAAGGCGGTATGCAGTTGTTAGGTGTAAAAAAACAGGCCATATATCTCCACTTACCAAATTTCAATGCTAAAGCTATGGTGTTTTAAATAACTTTATTGTATGGTTGGTACCTACTATGCTCCATTTTTTATTCCCACCCATAATTTGGGCAGTATTTCATTTGGACAAAACACATTAACGTTTACGATTTTACAACCGCCCCTTTGCTCAATTTCGACACATTTTTACAAGAACACTCCCAGGCAAATGCGTAAAATTGACTGAAAATGTCAGCTCAATCGTGTGGGTGGTTTTCAAGATATACGATATTAAATTTATGAACACTTTTGGGCAAATAACTAATAATTATTTCTTAAAATTTGAGATCAATCGGTTTTGTATTTTCAAAATATTAGATTTTCAAGGTTTCTTTTTATATGGAAGGTGTCATGCTGCTTTGTCCAATTTTTACCAAACTTCGCAGAAACATCAATAGCAAATTTTACTAAATCGGTTCGGTGGTTTTCGAATCTTACGATCATTGGTGGTGTATTTCCATGCAAAATGGAAATTTTAATATTTTCCCATTTTCCGGTTTTTTCTTTTATCTATGTAAACTACCCCTGTATAAAGAAGAAATATGTTGATATTTTGCGAGACTGCGAGGCGATTGACTTTTATATAGATCATTTTTGTTTTCACTAAAGATAGCGGTCCTTTGCCGTTGAACGAACACATTTCGAAAAAAAATAGTGAATATTTTGAAACGATTGTGAAAGGAAAAATATGCATGAACGACACTTCACTTAGTTCCACTCAAGTCTGCCAGGCCAGTTTTCATACCCTCCACAGGAAGGTATATTCACTTTGTCATTACATTTGTAAAGCCGAGAAGGAGTCACCGAAAACCCCATAAAGTATACATATTCTCAATAAGGATCACATTTTCAATCGATTTAGCCATGTCTCTCTGTTCATCTGTCTGTCTGTCTATTGAAAGCACGAGAGCGTCCGACCGAAGCGACCTAGGTGTCCTAGGTGAATGAAATTTTGTGAGAGAACTTCTTTTTACAGTGCGTCGTCGGGTTGGTATTGAAAATGGGTTATGTCGGTCAAGTAGTTTTGGTGCCTCCCATACAAAACCAATATTAGATCCATGCGTATGTAAATACTAACTCTCACGGAAAGCTTTTTGCATGACTGTAGCAGTGGAGGGTATAAAGGCCAATGATAACACTTTTACTTGCTTAAGTTGGTTTACATAAGTCCCATACATTTTGGAATTTAATACTTTTGTTTCCATCATAATGTAATAATAAATAAATAATCACAACAACTAAACATAAGCAAAACTCACCGCTAAAAATCCTTGTGTCAATCTACTACCAACTGCCAACCAATAGTTTGTTCTTGCCATCACTGGTATCAGCATAAACATAATCGCCTGTCCAATTATTCCTGCCAAAAGGAAGAACTTTCCACCGAATTTATCAGCCAATCGACCAGCGACCGGTTGCACAACCATATATCCATAAAAGTAGCTACTTAGCAGCACCCACTCACTCTGTTTCGACCACGTAAATTCTCCTTCCTGGAAGAGATTTTATATTTAAAAACAAAATTCCATTGCACACATACGATCAAACTTGCTGGAATATTCTCTTGCACCGGACTTTCATCATCATGTTCAAATGAACAAGATCCATTCGATTCAAGGGCTAAATTTACCGAAGTCAGATTCTGAAATGAATACTACATTATCCGAAAGTCATTAGTTCTAATAGTATCTAAGTTCGAGTGCCGTACCTTCCTGGATTTTATCATGCATAGAATTGCAAAATTCAGAGCGTTATTCATGCAAAGCTGGGCTACCATAATGCAAAATGCACAAATTGTGTATACAAGACGCCACGAAGGCCACAAAGGTGATGTTGGTCGTTCCATCCGTAATAGTCTTAAGAAATTAAAATTTTACACGCGCGTTAATACAAAACTTACTTAAACGAACGACTCAAACCGAATGTGTGGTATTAAGCTGCAATTATACTTGACTGCAAGTGACGCGTGTCAAATATTTGCTATTTTAAGACGACTCTAATGTATTTACAGATTAATTTTGTATTCTATCAATTGCAGAGATATAATTCGGCTGAACCGGAGATCGGCAACGTAAACTAAGCTACACAAATCGAATGATGAGGTCTGAGGAATGTAAGTGTGCATGCAATTTTTTCATTTCAGCACGTTCTAGTGCAGGCACTTAACTATGTACTTTGTTCTAGTGAATATCACGCTTTTCGCTATGAAAAGCATTTAAGTTCGGTTTTTGGTGTTGATAAGAGACGAGCCAATATTAAAAAAAAACGCCTTTTCGTCCAGTTGTCAAAGTTCTGAAAACCAAATCGCTGTTTTTCTTAATTGTTGTCTAAAACCTCAAGTGAATAACCTCTTTAACAAGCTCGTAAAATAGTGGAAATAATTCAAATCCATTGTTTTACCCCTCTTTTCACTAATAGGTAAGGTCTACTACGGTATCGAAAAAATACATCTGCAACATATACAATATACATAGTACATACATGAACATGAAATCGGAACTCAATAAATTTGTAGCATAATACTGAATAATACCAAAAGCTTAGCTATTAACAAAAATTAAGCCTGAAAACCATTTTAAACAATCCCGTCGACCGGTTATATGGTTTTATAAAAAAATTGTTACGCAATAGTTTACCGGTAGTCGGGTATGTCGTCTTACTCTTTTTCTTTGTAACTGAATATGATTTTATATTGCCGACACACGGCTATAATCGCCCTTATTCCCGTTGGCATTTGTCTTACACGACGAATGTGTCGTTGTATAAATGGTATTCCGATTTTTTCGATATTTTGTTAACGATTTTATTTCTTTCACTGCCAACGGGAATAGGGGTGAATGTTATTTTAAAAACCTGACTAGTGCCCCTGATATGAAGAGAGCGGATTAATAATTTCCCTAAAGATTTTCGACTTTCCGTGGTTGTTTCGTCATCAAATGATTTGTTCCATTATTGATAAGTTACCCAACGTCCCCATGTTAAACACCCTATGTAGAGGGCTTGACCCTAGGACATAAGGCCCGATTTTCCGGTAAAATTACCCATTTCGGAGATGTGAGGAGAAGGGACGAAAAATAAGGTAATGTGACATAGAAGTATGTAATTATGTGCCAACCCTGTAAATCGAGGTGTTCAATAGGTTGTTTGCTTTTGAAATGGCTGTTCCGACAAATCTATTTTACGATTTTACCCAAATCCTCATAATGCAATAACACAGGTTCAATAAATATGAAAAAGCAAATCATTTCATTATGTCGTATGCCGACTTCGATTGAAAATGTTCGTATTAGTCTAAGAGCCCGCTGCAAATTTTGGGTGTGAATGATAACCAAATGAGATGAGTACCCCTAAAAAGTTTGAAAGTAGTGGCGGCTCAGGTGAGTAATGTACTATGTTAAAAGTTAAATTTTTTTGAAAGTTGGGATAATTGGTATAACCAGTTAAAACAGATAAAGGAAATAACTCCCTAAATACGAATCAGTGGGTGCAAGACGTTTTGCAGGCGGCCAACCGCTTGGTAGACGCGCTCATAGTACGACAAGAAACCCGTTTTTGTGGTAATTGATATAACCAATAGAGCTTGACACCCCAAACACGAATATATGGGGTGCCGTGCAAGACTTCTTAGGCGCGGCCAACCCCCTCTCAGAGGTGCTTAAAGTACGGAAAAAATCTGTTTTTTTTTTTTTTTTTAATTTTTGGTATAACCACTTGCGACGTATGCCGAAATAAAGAGTTTGATGTGTCCAACACGAATATGTGGGTGCAAGACGTCTTAGACGAGGCCACCCCCTGCCAGACGCATACTTACCGTTTTAGAAAATCAAAGTATGTGACCTCTTATTTGGAGGTGTTACCACTTAAAACGCTATAACTTCTAAACTATTATAGCTACAAAAATGGTTTTGTACATTTTGGAAAGACAATTTAAACTAAGAATGTGCGGAGAAATGAACAAAATACGAATCTCTATCGAAATCAAAAATTGGAATGTCAGTTGGGTGCGAAATCGAATAACCTTCGATTCGATTCGAATCTCAGAATTAGGATGATGGAGTGAAACACTCTAATGAAACGATTGGTGAAAATAAATGATCGATTGAGTTAAAATTTACAGACAATCTTAGGTATTATCCCGGGAGCGGGATAGACGGAATTGGCGGATCTTCTCGTGAAGATTAAGTCAAAAACCTCCCATACAAAAACATCTTCTGGGATGAAACTCTATGACGTTATAACTGGATAGCCGCTGGGCTGATTTTCATGATTCTTTTTTTGTTTAGTTTTAGTTCGTATTGATGTATTTCAGGTAGGCAGAACGAACATTTTAGAAAATCGATTTATTCCCATTTTACGAGTAAACAGAACATTATTCTTATCTAAGACCATAGGAATAGAAACAGTGTTTAAAACCAACAAAATCATTTCGCAATTGCTTAAGGAAGGAAGGATGGACCTGCCACTAACAGTTTCTTATTTGTACGACATACTATTTGTTTTTCAGTGTATGCACTATGCTTGTGATGTAGCATATGTGGTGCTGTTCTAACCTTTCTCGCCAAAAGCAAATAAAGAGGTAAGTTGTTATAGTAAAATACCCACACTACCTATATACGCAACTGTTCTATGTATCTATTTTTAACTTTCTCATGTAACAGATAAATAGTATCTTTACCTAATTTATCGTAACATATGTTCAAATATCAATATCAAGTCGTTGTCCATTCAGCATTAATGCATTATGCCCCCAGCGATTTGGGAATACTCAGGTTAATCATCATTGCATATGCATTACACACACCATATGTGGTTGCTGGGTCTGTTCTGTTTCCTTCTACATTTAAATTTCACAATGTTTGGGCTATATTTAGGACGCCATTAAATCAACTAGAAAAGCTCAAAGTGTGAGTCATGCACAGCACACTTTGCGTACACTGACCGTTCGGAACTAACAAAAGGGAAAGTTTGAACAAGTGTTATAACAACTCCAAGTGGCTGAAATACTGCAGGTGCTAATAATACCAACAGCTCAGGCGGTGAGGTGTACTGAACTCAAGTCCATTAACTGCATTGTGTGTGTCCCTACCCTATGTACAAATAATAAAATAGACGCTGGAAAAATATGTTTACTACATTTTCCACCCATTTTATTGGTATTCACCAACAAAACCAGGAAGCTTTTCGCCTTCTGCATCGCGTGTTGTTGGTGCGGTTGTTGCTGGTTATTGCTGCATATCGCTACCCGTTTCCACTGCATTGTAAATAGCTTCTATTTGAGCAAGAATTGACTTCCTTGGACTATGAAATGTAGAAATTAGATCAGTTAAGTTAGGTGAAAACTGTTTAAAGTTAAAGTTGTTAATTGGATGAATGGACGTACATATACTTATACACTTATGCACCGATAGAATGAAGTATTTGTGGTTTAATTATTTAAGCGATTTTAAAGGTACGCGTATAATAATAAAATAAATGAGAAGCCTTTAATCATTTTAGAAACAGTTTAAAAAGTTGGTTGTTATTAAGCATGACCACCGCCTTGGACAAAACGTCACTATTGATAGCAACAATTTCGAGGTAGTTAAGGATGACACCCTAGTGGAGATCCGGCGAAGAATTACCGTAGGAAACCGTTGCTACTTCGGTTTGGCAAAACAACTGGGTTCAAAACTCCTAACTCGAATGACGAAATGTGTGCTCTACAAAACCCTTATCCTGCCGGTTCTGCTTTTCGGCGCCGAGTGCTGGACGATAAGCAAGAAGGGAGAGCTGATACTCGGCGAATTTTAGGTCCTGTGTGCGAGAAGGGCGATTGGTGGAGAAGATACAACCGCGAACTCTATGAGCTCTACCAAGATGTGGATGTAGTCCAAAAAGCTAAAACACGTCGACTACATTGGATCGGTCACATCAAGCGAATGGACAATAATGCTCCAGCCAAGAGGATCTTCGAATCCCAGCCTCCAGGTTCGAGAAGACAAGGAAGTCCGAACCTTCGTTTCTAAGACCAAGCCATCGCGGATGCCAGAGCGCTTGGTCTCGACAACTGGAAGCATCCATTTGATTTAGTAAGTCTGATGATTCAATCAAAAAGGGTTATTACTAAAATCTATATACATTTGTCTATACACGTATAATAAAACTGTAGAGTGTTTTCTGTCTGTTCGCAGTTGGCGCGAAAACTATTGTACAGATTTCGATGAACATTTTCTTTGGAATGTTTTTTAAGACTTCGAGCATTTGTTTATGAAATACATTTGAGCACAAAGCTGTCATTGGTTATTTATTAATTTGGTTCCTACCTTCTGTGCCAGAACAACATGGCTCGTCCGCCATTTCAACTATTTTGTATATCCTGTTTTTTTTTTTTTGTCAAATGTGTCCGTAATCAGCTTTTTACTCAGCCTGATCAATCAATTTCTTCCGAGCTCATAGTGCGCGCTCTCTGATCATTTTTTGAACGAAAAAATAAACACAAATTCTGAGCTTTGATCTAAGCTAAAAAAGAAACACAAATTTTTTTTCGACAGTTCAGACTTTGCTCTGTTAAAATAAAGTTGCGTATTGCTTATTGACAATCTAGTTGCTTTGTTGCTTATTGCTTGTTGCCTCAAAGTAAGAACCGCTTCACTATACACGTTATAATAATCGTTATCCTTGCTTCCTCTATTAAAGTAAACATATGTATTTAATAAGAAATAAATTATCTATATCAAGCAAATTGTTTATATAGAAAAAGCTGAGCCCCTTTCAGTGGATGAGAGTGTTGAGAAACTGAATCATTTTATTTATTTAGGTGGCGCTACAGTCTGGACATCAACCATTAGTAGCTCCTCTCCAGTTAGCTCGGTCTTTGGCTAACTCCTCCAGTTGCGCACTATAAGTTAGTTAACGTTTAAGGTTCCCTTCCCTTGTGACTGTGAGTGCCACCTACTGCATTGTCCCTCTGGATTGAAGTCGAAGACTTTTCGGGCCGAAGCGCCATAGTCAATTTTTTGACTATGCCATTGCCAATGTCGCTATACAGCTCTTATAGTTCGTCGTTAAATCTATTCCTGCACAGAACACTTTACGAAGAACCGTTCTCTCAAAGTGATCAAAAATATGTCCAGCCACTTTAGATAGACCAAGTTTTAGAGCCATAAAACAGGTCTGGGATAATCAAAAGGTATTGTATGAAATGTCCTTAGTTCTTCAGGATAGGGCTTTTCTAATCAATTGCCTTCACAGCCCAAAGAAACTGCAGTTGGCAAGATTTATTCTTTCTTTTAATTTTTTCTGATGTGTTATCAGAATATTTATAGCACAGCCGAAGTAGACAAAGTCTCTTAATACCAACCTCAAACTGATTCATAGGTTAGCTATATTTCGTATTATGGAATTGGTAAAATCATGCTAGTTTTTAGTGAGCGAATGTCTTTAGATTTATTAAGGGAAAGAGAAAATTCATAAGTGCAAATTAAACCAATTGTATTGGTCAAAAGATAAATTATATATAAATTATTAATTGATCCACGGGGTGGTTGGGTGTGTATGAATCGGGTAGGCGCTGATTGGCATCAACTTGGCGGTGTCCAGCTGTTGTAACTTTTTCATACACATCAATTGTGCTTATTTTACCTCCGCGTGGTAACCACCGGGTACTGGTCTCGCTCAACCGGGCTTGGCTTGCTAAACTTATAAGCGCGAGTGTTGAACACGAAGAAAATAGCAACACTATAATGCTCTGTCGGAATGACTGACTGAACGAGTCTCAGAGGTCTTACATGAGCCCCTCAGAAAGAGGACATACAGCGGATGAATACACAAGATTGAATCAACGGTGTTGTCAACAGTCGAGATGGCAGATACCTTGCGTGAGCTTCTCTGACATATTTGGAGCAAAGGTCTGTAAGGATTTTCAGCACTAGTCAGGGTGCTGAAATAGAGATGGTGGCGGATGAACCCTTTATGGGCCAACGGCAGCACTCATATCCCCGAAGTGGGTTACTGACAACGGAGTATCCGACCCGCTGTCCTAGGGTTATCTTAGGGCCTGGTCCTCCAGGTTGGGGGTTGTGCGTGGGGCTAACTACCCAACCACGGAAAAAAAAATAATGGTTACGAAGCAACCAAGAGCCTCGGATACGGATGGATTCACTGTTGACGACCCTGCAAAACGAAAAAAGGACAATGACTTTCGGATCTGCACGTGGAATGTTCGAACCCTGAACAGACCGCGTGCAGCCGAACAATTAGCGGAGGCCCTAGACTGCTACAAGGCAGATATCACCGCCATTCAGGAGGTGCGGTGGGATGGGCCAGGCAAAAGAAGGATGAAAACCTGTGACATCTACTACGGTGATTGCTACAGAGAGCAGAAGCAGCGTCTATTTGGATGCGGATTCGTTGTAAGCGGCAGACTTAGGCAAGAAGTCTTGAGCTTTCGACACGTAAGTGAGCGCCTTGCAACTATCCGCATCAAGGCTAAATTCGCCAACATCAGCCTGATATGCGCTCACGCCCCCACAGAAGATAAAGACGACGCTACCAAAGAATGTTTCTATGAGCTCCTCGACAAAACATATGAGCAATGTCCTAAATACGACGTTAAAATTGTCTTAGGTGATTTTAACGCCAAAATAGGAAAGGAGGACATCTTTGGTAGCACAATCGGAAAGCACAGCCTACACGACACAACGTCTGGAAACGGACTTAGGCTAATTGACTTTGCTGCGGGACGTAATGTTACTATAGCAAGCACACGGTTTCCACACCTCAACATTCACAAAGGAACATGGCGGTCACCAGACCATCAAACGGTCAATCAAATTGACCATGTTGCGATCGACGCAAGGCACTCCTCCAGTATTCTAGATGTCCGAACTTTCCGAGCGGCCAACATAGACTCGGATCACTACCTTGTTGTAGCCAAGGTACGTATGCGGATATCCCAGGCACCACAACAACGAGGAAATACTGTGAGAAGATTCAACGTTGAACGGCTACAAACGCAACAAACCGCCAGAACTTTTGCCGATCGCGTCTCCCTCAACCTCTCCAGAAGTCCTGTGCAGCCAGCATCAAGTGCTGAAGACCAGTGGCATCGATGCCAAGAAGCCATCAGAAAAGCCGCAACTGATGTGCTAGGTTTCACCCGACCACCACCGCGAAACCCCTGGTTTGACGAAGAGTGCCAGCAAGCACATGCAGCAAAGCAACTGGCCTACAAAGCGGCGCTGCAGAGAAGGACGAGAGCAGCTCGTGAGCTCTACGAGCAAAAACGGAGGGAAGAACACCGGCTTCTCCGGAGGAAAAAGAAAGAGCATGAGAAGCGCGCGATCGAGGAAATAGAGAGGTGTTACTCCAGGAACAATGTTCGGAAGTTTTACCAAAAGGTAAAAAGAACGTGTCAGGGGAACAAGCCCCGAACAGAGACCTGTAGAGACGAACAAGGAAACCTTGTAGTGGAGTCACAGTCGGTGCTGAGGACATGGAAAAACCATTTCTGCAGACTGCTAAACGGCGAAGACGACACAAATTCCGCTGTCAGGCAGAATGAACCATTCAACCTGGGCGATGAAAGCCAAGACTTCCGTCCACCTGACCAAAATGAGGTAAGGATAGCAATATCCAAGCTGAAGTCCAACAAAGCTGCAGGACCGGACGGTTTATCGGCCGAGCTTTTTAAGGCAGCGGGGGATGACTTGGTAGAGAGCATACACCAACTCGTTTCTAAAATGTGGTCAGAGGAAAGTATGCCTGAAGAATGGAGCCTCAGCATTGTTTGCCCGATCCATAAGAAAGGAGACCCTCTAAACTGCGCCAACTATAGAGGCATCAGTCTCCTTAACATCGCTTACAAAATCCTGTCTTCCGTACTGTGTGAACGCCTGAAACCATTTGTCAACGAACTGATTGGACCCTATCAGTGCGGTTTTAGGCCCGGTAAGTCCACAACCGACCAAATATTCACACTACGGCAGATCCTGGAGAAAACCCAAGAAGTCCAAATCGATACTCATCACCTATTTATCGATTTTAAAGCCGCATATGACAGCATTTATAGAGACGAGCTATACAGAGCCATGTCTAGTTTTGGCATCCCTGCCAAACTTGTCAGGTTGTGCAGAATGACGATGGAGAACGCTCGCTGCTCCGTAAAGGTCGGAAACAATCTCACCGAGACCTTTGATGTCAAAAAAGGATTTAGACAAGGTGATGCGCTGTCATGTGACTTTTTCAACATCATTCTTGAGAAAATTGTGCGAAACTCGCAAGCCAACACCAGGGGCACAATTTTCCAAAAGTCTGTGCAACTACTTGCATACGCTGACGACATCGACATCATTGGCAGAACACAGCGAGCTGTCACTGGTGCGTTTGCAAGTATCAGTACAGAGGCGGCAAAAATGGGTTTGGTGGTGAATGAGGGCAAAACAAAATATATGCTGTCATCTAGAAGGGACTCACAACATCGACGAATCGGACAGAACGTCACGATAGACAGCTATAACTTTGAGGTAGTTCGGGACTTTGTCTATCTCGGCTCCGCTATTAATTCTGAAAATGACATCACATCAGAAATCAAGCGAAGAATTACACTTGCCAACCGCTGTTACTTTGGCCTAAGAAGGCAATTGATTAGTAAGGCCCTGTCGAGAAACACTAAGGAGACTATATATAAGACCCTCATCATCCCAGTCCTGCTTTATGGCGCAGAATCATGGACGTTGTCAAAAGCGGATGAAGATCTCCTTGGTCGCTTCGAACGCAAAATTCTTCGAGTGATTTTCGGTCCCGTTTGCGTTGACGGGCTTTGGAGGAGGAGATTTAACAGCGAACTCTACGAGCTACATCAACCTTGTCAGAAAAGTACGTATCAGTCGACTAAGATGGCTAGGACATGTAGAGCGAATGAACACCAACGCTCCGGCCCGAAGAGTCTTCGATTCCAACCCGGAGGGACAACGCAGTAGAGGAAGACCTCGCCTTAGGTGGCGCGCACAAGTGGAAGGGGACCTCAACCAACTTGGAGTGCGCAACTGGAGGCAGTTAGCCAAAGATCGTGCTAACTGGAGAGGCGTGTTGGTTGAGGCCCAGGTCCACCCCGGACTGTAGCGCCATCTAAGTAAGTAAGTAATTGATCCACGGTTGACCACCTTTTCAGGTGTTCTGCCATTCGACCATTCCTCCACCAATTGAAGAGAATGGTTCTGGTCCCAGCAACTTTTCAGTTGACCCCTGCTTTGCAAAAGAGTCTGCATTTTCATTGCTGTCGATCCCTACGTGTCCTCGTACCCAAATCAGGGTTACCTGATTTTTAGATGTACACTTATTGAGCTTGAATACACATTCCAGTGCCAATGATTTTGTGATGGTTGTATGTTCCATGCATCTATTCACCGCCTGATTGTTCAGTGCTATAAGGATATTTCTTCCTTCCACCTGAAGCAAGTAGTCCAACGCATGCAGCAAAGCAATCATCTCAGCCTTTTATACTGAAGTGTGTTTCCTGAGGCTTATGTAATGGGCTAGTTAAAGATCTTCTGAAAATATACCGGCCCCCGCTCCGCCATCCATCATGGATCTGTCTGTAAAAATCACGATATCACCAATCCTCTTTTCTGGAAGTAATCCATTCTCAATAGGCATTCATCCATAGGCATGTTCAGTTCCCTAATCTCGTTTTTGACAAGTTGCAGTATCCTCCTGTGTCCATAGATGGTAATTCGATTGTGCCATTTCGCATCTTGATGCAGACGAAGTGCCGTTAGGGCCGCTGTTTTCTTAATAAATAAGTCTAGCGGTAAAATCCCTATTATCACTTCCAAAAGAAAAATTGCTCTGAATACTATTGTACAGAAAGTGTACTCAACTTAGTTGAAATGACTGCGATCATTCTCGTTTTCGAAACTTTCCCACCAGAATTCGCTAGACGATTTAGTCTTAACTATTCAAAAATTGTATTATTGATTAAAAACAGTCTGGTATATGCCCTAAAATTCTTGGCCAGTATTGGATATATCGATACTTAAGCCAATGAACTCTGTGGATTAACTTAAGCCACTATTTAAGTGAATTTTATCGTTAAGAGCCTGTACTGTGAAAACCAAAATTGTGATAATCCTGAGTTTATCCTTGGATTGACATTTAAGCTCGCACTGTTAAATCGGGCATAAGTAATTTGGACCCTACCTTTGGAACAAATCAATTTATCCTTCAGTTAAATAGAGTTTATTTCTGTGTGATGGCTTTAGTTCGAGAACTAACAAACGTTTTGTGAATTGTCAACCCTGACGTGGTATTAAGAAATGTATACCCTCCTGTTTAGCACTGCCGAATAGACAAGCATACACATATCTACTATTATTTTGGTAGCAATCAAGAAAAGAGAAGTATCTAGTCCTTATTGTGGCTCCGGGATTGACGACCGTACAGGAGTATTTAAGTTCAAAGGTCAGCCATTTACCTGTCGACCTACCTCGTATACCTAACTAAGCTAAATGTACCCTTAAATGGAAAAGTACCTACCTACAATATTTGTTGCAAGCACAAATGCATAACTATACATCATGAAGAAAATCGAAAATACACTGGATACCGAATAAAATGAATAAACTAACACAACAACAATGTTAGGTATCTTGTCCTTTTTCGATAGGCCTAGGCATCCAGTTTAATTTTTTAATTTTCCCACATTAGAAAAAAGAAAACTGTATACCAGAGAAATACGACCATAAGTTATAAAGCATATTATGTGTAGTGTGTAGAAAGCGATTTTACCAACGTGATATCCCTAGCCACGCTTATCCCTAACATCAGCGAACACGGCACATGTTACTTTGCTATCAGTTGATGGGGCAGGCGGGTGTGCGGTGGGCTGGGATCCAAAATGAATAGAGAACCGCGCAAGTAGTGCTGTCTACGATGCACTTGTGTGCGAGTGGAGTATAGGTATATGCGACTCCAGCCAAAGAGCACGGGCAACGCTACGCGGCGGTCAAAAGAATATTAAACAACGCCGAGGACGAATGACTACAATTTTCACCTGACCCATTTTCGGCATTCGTGCCACTATATACCATTGTATTTAAATATTGTATGTGTTCACTAATTTTGTTGTTGTGGCTGTTTTTATTTTTCCATTCGTGCAACCATATCGTCTTCTTGTTGTGTTGTGTCGCGGGCTAGATGGTCGCACTATTGCCGTCAATTAAACCGATGGAAACAAAAATGTTGAAAAATAGTCGTTAGTAGTCGGTTTGAATATCCTATCCGGAAAGGATTCAATTCCATGGTACGTCGCAGTTCATTAATGTAAACATTTCGTTGTTTTTCACTTTATTTTTCTATTATCGTTTAATTTTACCTTTCGACATCCATGCTTTGAGGGGGAGTAGCTCCTCATATTCGTTCGTAAACTCCTTTTAAGTGCGGCTTTAGTTTGAGGTCAGTTTACAATTGACAGTGGACACATTAATTTCGCATTTAAAATTCAAATTGCATTCAGCAACAGCAATTGTTGTGAGCGTGTCTGCGTGTGATTTTGATAAGTTATTCGAAAGGAAACACTGTTGATATTGCAAATCGTGTGTGGATATAAAAAGCAACAAGGTGATGTACTAGTTACGCAATTTAATTGTCAAAGTGAACGAAATTGTTTGAAAAAAATATAAAACGATAAGAAAGAAGAAGAAAATTGAACGAGTCATAAAGGATTATCGTCGGTATCGTGCCTGGAAGTCGCATTCCATCAGAATTCCCGAAGGTAAAGCAGACAATATTGATGAGTTTTCATTAATTTTCTTTCTGGTCCCAAATGGGGTTCATTAAATTATGCACAACCCATATATAGAGTGCGCTGTGACAAAGTTCCACTTTTTATCCATATATAAATTATTCAAAGTAAAGCTCGCAGCAATCTACAGGTTAAAACGAGGAGAGACAGCTTAGCTACTACTCGTATATAGGAAATCGGGGACATAAAGCACCGAAAACATTACATATTTAAATACAAGAGAACTAGAAAGCAACTTCATTCAATTCAATCATAAATAAACGAGTATAGTTACAGCAACAAAAAAAAATATTGATTAGACTATTATATTGGGGTAATCATTTATTTACCTGATAAATATGTGTATATTGTATATACCAGCGCGTATATGGTAATTGAGAGTTTGTACACTCGGTGAAGTACGAGTGAGTGAACTTGTCGCGTCGTCATTTTTCATTGTTTTATTCGGCCGTGTAGTATGTATCTGTGGTAATAGTAATGGGCCACGAGTCCAAGGACATTCGATTCACCATCAGGTATATGAACACGCATTTTAATGTTGTTTACATAATTTATGCAGTGGCCGTACGCAGGATGGGATATTTCTTCAAAATTGGTTTTACAATTATTAATTTCAAAACGTTTCGTTGATGGACACCTGCCTTGTTGTGCTGTTGGAGATGAATAGTTATCACCTGAAATTATTATTATCCTATTCTCTTACAAATATGGGGAAATTAGGGTTTCAGTGCTATGTGCTAATTAAGTGCAGTAAATCTGAGCTGACTTATTAAAAATATCGAAGGTACGCCTCCGGTATTCTGGATGTCTAAACATTCCAAACGACCGGACTCGGATAACTTCTGAAAAATCAAAATGATTCCTACCGTAGCAACAGCTAGTACTAAAAGGACAGTTGCAACACTGTCGCACTGACATAATATGGACACACTTGAAAACTATAACGGCGATGAAGATTCACATATCGCTGTTAGGCGAACCATTCAATTTAGACAATGATAGAGAAACCCTAAAATCTATCAGATCAGAATTAAGTGATTAATAGCAATATGCAAGCTGACAACCAACAAGGCTGTAGAGAGCATACGGGTATGGTTTGTTTCGTCTTTTTTTATCTCTTTTTTTTCGTTGTTTCGTTTTAGTCGTTTCGCATTTTGTTGTTTCAGCATTTTTATCAATATGTTTTTCAATCATTTGGTTTATATTTGTTTCGAAATAAAACTAATTTAGTCTTTTACTAGTTCGCTTTAAGCTTATTTCGCTTTTTATTGTTTAGTTTTTTAGTTTTAGTTTTTTCGATTATTTCGGTTTTTGTTAATTTCAATTTCAATTATTGCGCCATCATTTGTTTCGTTTTTTTTTCTAAGAGCCCAAGGGCATTCAAATTCGCGCGTAAACAGTAAAGGACCATTCACATGGGAGCGAACGAACGAATTGATGAAATACGAACAAACCACTTTTTATGGATTTATAAAGAGAAAATTGCACATTTCACTACTCCAAGATGAGGATAATTAATTATTCCATCAAAATTTATTAAGAAAACAAGTCTATTAACAGTTTAAATAACGAAATTTCGAAATCCCATTTTATTTGCCGCGAACGAAAACACCCTGGCGCGAATTGTCAGTCCATTCACAATCCACAATCGCGTTCCACAAAGTAGCGAATACAAAATTCGTTCGAACTTAACCTTATTCCAAGAGAAGGATATCTTGGAATAATAAAATGTGGAATTTTCTGTTTATAAATGCATAAAAAGTGGTTTATTCGCATTTCATCAATTCGTTCGTTCGCTTCCACGTGAACAAACAACTTTTTATGCTTTTATAAACAGAAAATTGCACATTTTATTATTCCAAGAGGATCATTAATATTATCCCATCAAAATGTATGAACAAAACAAGTTTATAAACAGTTAAAATAACGAAATTTCGAATATCAAACTTTTTGCCGCGAACGAAAACGCCCTTGGCGCGAATTGTCAAAGTTCATTTGCAATCCACATCATTTAATTCGCGTTCCACAAACTAGGAAATAATAAAACGTTCGAACTTAACCTCAAATTAGGCATTGCGAGTAGAAAAGTGTTCATGTAAACGGAGACGAACTGTCAAAACTTGCGAATATTCGTTCGTTCTTAGGTAGTTGGTCGCTCTCGTGTGAATGGTCCTTAAGATACGACCCGCTTGTGGTCACTGAAGGATTTGGAGTAGGTGCAAGGTTGGGTATATGCAAAGTTTATATTATGTTGTTTGCCGAAAACTACGAAAACGAATTTTGAAAAGAAAACCACACGCCAAAACAATAGATTCTAATAAAAATAAAATGCGAAATAAACCGTTAGCGAGATAACATTGACCTATATAATTTGTTTAAAGTGGCTCTTGAGTTGAGTTGAGGAGAATGATTCCTTTTCTGCCTACTCCTGCAAGCCATTTTCTGCCCTTTATAAAGAATGGTAGCGCTGCTGGTATTACCTAGATGAGATCACTGACATCATTGATTAAATGGTTTCCTAAGTAACCCTTACCTAAATAGGGCTATGACAGGGCACCTGCAAAGAAAGCGGGTGATAGACTCCTCCTTCTATTCATATCTGCACCTTCTCATGCAGAAGTCATTATATTGCAGACAAATAATTTGCGCGTGCCTAAGATGCAGTGTCCGGAGATGACATTAACGACTTTCGACTTTTCGAGGTGCTGCTTCTTTAAGTCGCAGGAGTTCCTTGCATCTTTATCCAGAGTTGGTCTAGAGGTGAGTTTACCATTTAAATGCTTCCATCTTTGACTTGCTTTGCCTGCTGCATCCGTATGAATTATTTGTTTACATCATACGACGCCAAAGGAACCTAGTTTTCCTAGTTCGTCTTCTGCACAGTTTCCTGGGATGTCACTGTGGGGGAAAAAAAAACTCTTAATTCGATCAACCAGAAAAAAGATAAATGTTGTTAGACTCTGTCAAACTTAGTAGACTAAAAATCCGCACTTATTAATATTACACTTGAAAATAATGATGAAAAATCCACAAATCAGCATGCGACATACGATCTTTCAAATGTCGTTAAAATTCCTTCCTAACAACGAGTTGTCACGGTTGACTCACTGTGGCGTATGCGCAACTTTATTTGTAATTTGAAGTGTCGATAAAGCCGACACACTTCAGCCATGGAAAGGTTCCTTCTTCTTTGTGATATCACGTCAATCTAGGTAGGTTAGGTTAGGTTAGGTTAAAAAGGGGTATGAGATGACTCATACGGCACTAGGCACCATAAGGGCCCATCGCGATCCCTAGGGGGAAAACAATTGCAGTGACCTACAATGGAAAAACACCTAAACACTTGCCCTTGAGAAAACCCCAATTTCCCTGCAAAAACCAAGTAGCCCCTTGAAGTTGGTATTGTCTATCTCCCCTAAATGTTGGAAGAAGTACCTGCCCAAAAATTTCCTTCTACTGCGACATATTGCCTCACATTCGCACAGTATATGTGTTATGTCCTCGTTGGCTTGCAGGTCATTGCAGAATCTGCAAGTGTCCGAGTCTGCTAGCCCTAGTCTTCTTGCATGTTTTCTAAGAAGACAGTGCCCTGATAATATGCCGATCAGTGTCCTGAGCTGTTCCCTGCCTAGTTTGAGGATTTCCCTAGATCTTTTACGGTCGTATTGCGGCCAAAGTGCCTTAGATACCGCGTGACCGGTGAGGCCCTCCCACCTCCGGTCGGCTTCCTTGTTTATTTTATTCCTAATATTGCTTTTTATGATGCAAGGAGGTGGTTTAATATCCACATCTCCTCCGTCATGCAGTTCCCCGCCTATCCTCGCAAGCTCATCCGCTTGCTCATTTCCAACTATACCGCAGTGTCCTGGTACCCAGCACAGTCTCACTCGGTTCTGACTGCATAATGCCTTAAGCATTGTGCGACAGGTCCTGACTAATTCAGAATTGATGTTCGTAGATTCCAGTGCCTTGAGTGCAGCCTGGCTATCGATGTAGATGGCTATATCCTTTCCAGATATAGATCTCATCCGCATTAGCTCTGCCGCCTTCATACCAGCCAGAACTTCTGATTGGAAGACACTGCTTGTATCCGGTAGTCTTATAGACACTTTTAGATCTGGATCTACGGAGTAGATTCCAGCACCCGTACCTTCCGCTGTTTTTGAGCCGTCCGTGTAGACCGCTATTTCGCAATGCTTAAATACTTTATCCCTTTGCCATTCATATCTTTCCGGGTATGACACTTCGTACGGAGTATCAATCTAGGTAAAATTGTTTAATCCTACTCGTTGAACCAGTTTGACCTTTTGGAGAGACTGGCGTTACTTTCTTGCGAAAAGTGTATTAGAGTAAGAGCTAGCAACGTTTTTTCTCAAGTCATTTTAGCAAGGCTGTAACTTTGTGAATTGTGAGCTTAGTTCGTGGTAACTATTGAACACGAAAATGCATTTCTGGCAGCTCTGCGTTGTTTTATATTGGAATGCCATAACCTTAAAAGTGAAAGAAATTTACCTCATTTTAGCAAAATTAAGATTTTGGTATATGATGAAACCGGAGTTCTGGTTTGTTACTTAAATTTTTCCCTTTTTGCACTTTAAAACCCGCAAACTGATATGGAAATTGTATTTTCTGTCTACATCGTTCTTAAATTACCACATACCCAAATCTTAAGTATGCTAAAATGAGATAAATTTCTTTCACTTTTGAGGTTATGGCATTCCAATATAAAACAATTTATTTTATCACCATTATTTCTAACTAAAATATACTACCGGAGTGATTGGGAGAAGGAACGAGAGACACAGCGACAGATGAACGACTGTCATTTGTCTGCTAGAAATGACAATGGGTGTCATACGAAATTAATTGTCAAGTGCAATGTAGGGAGTAGTCCGAAGTGCTCATTAGATTCCAAACAAAATGTTTTTTTAACTTTGCTTAGCTTTTCACGATTTATATCGCTTAATCCAAGGCAGTTCGCCAGACAACCACACTATAAGTGAATTTAGGCCTTATAACTGGGATGGGTAGATAAGGGAGCCATAAATGAATGTATTTCGAGATGTAAATGGGGTGCTAATCTGATAACGCGTAGTGTATATATATGTATTTCTTATGCGTTTAATAGGTGCATGACCTTGTAGCAATTATTGATACATTAAGCAAAGCTATTCATTCATTCATTCAATCATTTTCAATGGTCCGCTTGTTCATTAAGTAGGTCGCGGGTGTAGAGTGCAAAGCTAATACGCACAGAAATCTAAAATCAATAAGGGTATTCACTTAATCTGATAAATTTATGCAGCTCGTAAATGTATAAATTTCCGCGGTGCTTCAAGTGAACACCCCTCGGAAATATTATTGCGTAAATCGCGTAAAAGGACTGTAAATCTGGAATTAAATAAACAATTCATTCGACTGTCTGCCAAAGTTTGACATTTGTGATTTGCGTAACTTTCCGAGTTTGATTTCCCTTAAACTTTTACGCGTTTAAGTGAATACCCTTAATGACAAACTGATACTAATTGCAATATTACTTACCTCATAAAAATGAAAATTACGATATCAACGCGCATGTAAATCTAGTACTATGTATTATAAAGGCATAACTTAACTACTCAAAGTGTACTCGAATATTCGGAGTAAACTCGAGAACTACTATCAAATCGATTTCAAGCTCACTAAAGTACTAATATTTTTAAACCCCAATCGTACTCGTGAACATTTAGCAAGCATCCGGAAGTATATCTGTTTAGAGAGAAAATTATATGCCGCAGTCGCTTCCATTCGTCCGAATAATGAAAATTAAACAAGGGGTTCCATTTAAACTAGCCCACTATTTATATTTTTTATTCATCAACTACTACATGTCCCTCTAATGTTCTGTATTTAACTCCACCTACATAATCGAAAATGGGTTCGTTAAATTACATACACAGCTCAATAGTAACAACTTAAAATTTATTATTATCCATTCAAGCCTCATTAACAAGCAATTCTTGAAATCTTGGGGATTATCAGTAAAAACCACTTAAACAGGTGGCCATGCAGGTGGCAATGTTTTACCAGATTTTATATCTTTTATAGATAAATAGCTGCATATTCACATTTTTATTCTGTATATAATACAAATAAAATTCGATCACTATCAACTGATTAGATAATACAACGATTAAATTGAAACGATTGTTAAGTCCTATAACAAATAACTCTACTAAATAACTGCGAGTTGATTAGTCAAACATTGGATTTCAGGAGACTAACAATATACTTACTATGCACCGGTCTTCAGTTTTTGTGTTGGTTTTTATTTGTGTGATAAGAGGTATTTTTCTTTTATTTTATTCACTATTATTTAAATATTAAATAAATAGATGAATGCTAATTTGAAAGTAGTGAAAATAGTGTTTAATAGCTTTGTTAAGATTTGTTCGTACATATACTCAATGTCAGTCTTTTAACTGACCTTTTGTATTATACTCAAATAGTTTTGTGTTCAAAATTTTTGGAAAATGTCCCGAAGTTATTTTTGAATAAAAGATGTGTACGTTTGAACTTGGAATAATTTATGCGGTTTATAAAGTTCAATAGTTTGTCGACATTTGTCAGAAGATTCCGAGAAATATGGCAGTCGAAAACAAAGGTGTAATTTGTGTTGTTCCATTGTCCCGTGGTAAGAGAACGCTATGCACTGAGCCACTGCTCCCATCAGCAATAATCACCCCTATCATGGAATCCGCCGGGGGGAATTATTCACGGAAAAGAGTATTTTGGTATCGTCGAATCCGCAAATTGAACAGTTATTATGTCATATAGGTAGGTATATACATAATATTAACACATACTATTTGTAGGGTGTGGTTTTTTTTCCAGATTTCTGTTCACTTTTCGGATTCGACGATACCAAAATGTTCTTTTCCGTGAATAATTCCCCCCGGCGGAATAAGCCCCCCGAATTGCAAAATAGGCAGCGAAAAATGGTTTACATCACCGCAGTATAAGGGTGGGGGCATAAAGAACATACATATAAACAAAATATGTATAGATCATTTTCCATTTTACACATTTCAGTTGCATTTTTAACTTTCTCGTATATCTACTTACGTAGTAGGTAAGAGAAAGATACATTTGTTTTCGTAAACAATTTCGATGAGTCATTGCTTGTGACCCGAGCGGCGTTGGTTCGAGCCCCGGCGGAGGACAGCAATACTCTGCCACCGACCATAAAGAGAAACGAATAATATCAGAGTTTCTCCACCACTACACCAAAAAAGGGGTTTCTGCTTGGTAGTACAATGGACCGAGATTCGTCTGAGTGCTCCAGGATTTGGAATCTCCTTTAAAAAAAAAAAAAAAAGAAAAGAAGAAAACAATTTCGAACTCGAGATTTTAATCAATTCTGATAATTACGATGATAGGGGAACTCAAAAAAGTGGGTCTGGCAATTCTGTCAGCAGCAGCCTAAACGCTTGGACGGATTTGTTTCAAACTTCGTATTTGGAGTTTGTAGACTCACCGCTAGAAGGCGTTTTTTGTTGTTGCTTATGCTTACAGTCTTTCGCTAAAAAGTCCAACAACGGTATCTTTGAAAATTGGCTTTTTCTCGAAAATGAGGTGATTTGACTAAAAACAATCGTCATTATTAAATTGAAAGCAAACTCAGTTTTTTTCTTAAAAATGACTGCGTTCTTCAATATCAACCGCAATCGCTTATAAATGGTAAAAAATAAATAAATAGTTGGCGCAACGGGCGTCGAGATATGATTAGTTTTTAAACTACCTACCATTTATAAGGTAGGCTCAGTCGCGCAGTGGTTAGTGTGCTGGGTGTCCCAGGTTCGATCCCCGGAAAACACACAAATTACATCTTAGGGTTTTTTTCCACTGCGCCACTTCTCGCGAACGTCTGACAAACATCCAAAAATAAAAACTCACACAAACAAATGGTTGTGAAAATGCCTAGGGCCTAACTGACCTGTTGCGCCAACTAATTATTTATTAAACAAGATTTGGGGAGGAATTGTCCGGTGCAGTTCTGTCCAGCTATATTTTAAGCCAAACTTCATTGGATTCTATTTGGGACAGGCTCTTGAAAGTATTTAGTTCCTAAGATGCTTTTTGCTGACACCACATAAGGATAACTTTAGCCATCAGTGAGTCAGCTGTTTCGTTGCCAGCAACGAATTCAGTGCAGCATGACTAGGTTTTTCTAATGAAGACAATGTTTTAAGGATAGATTTAGATTTTTGACAGATGAGTCAAGTGCTATGACGGTATGATAGCTGCTTGTCACTTATATTTACTTTAGCGCAATGATAAGGATACCATCATAAAGGGCATTTAAGAATATCTACATATCGACTGAGTAAAAAAAAGAATAGCTTTCAAAAGTTGCAAGACAATTTATTTCATTCACTTTTCTTCGATGTTCACATCCACAGATTACAAACACTGATCAATTTGCTGTCATTGAGAGTGCCATCATATTTTTGACCAATCAAAGGATTTAAATCATAATGCTCACCTACAATGTACTAAATTGACATTCAATAATATCAAATCAAATGATTGTCAATTTCAATACAAACTAATTTTTCGAAATTCATTTATTTAAAAATGAAATGGGCCATTTAGCAGTCAGTTGTGTTAATTGACAATCTAGTCAACCTAAAACGACTAGAATTCCCAATGTGAACGCATTTTTACTAGCTACAAATTACAAGCGATCACTATACAATGGATTGAACGGCTATACGAATGCAAATCCAGTTGATAAATAGAATTAAGCACTGATTATGATCAATATTTGTTTGGTGTTAATTGGACTATTGCCGTATTATTTCTTTCCTATCATATCGACTACCAAATTTGTATTCATCGTTATCTTAAGATACCGCACGACCTTTAAATTTAAATTTAGTAATGTTACTAAGCGAAAGTATTTTGTTCTATACAAGACGTGTTAAACCACTTGAAAAAGAATAATTTGTAACATTTCTGTTAAATTGATTTATTCATCAATAAAATTATTAAAAAATTAAACAATCTTATCAAAACAGGTGTTCGCGAAAAATAAACTGCTATCATTGTTTGGATTAATTTGTATTTGTAATAGCCGTTCGTATGCGACCAATTAAGGTTACTAGGTTTAATATATCTTAATCATAGCTTACATGGTGTACTATAAATTGTATAGATAAAATATTTGTCATATATATTTTCAGTCAAATAAGATTAAGATTCTCTTTCGATCGCTAAAGCAATAAAGCGGAAACCATGCTTTTGACTAGGATATCTTAGCGCGGTTTCGCAACCTGCTTATCCATTAAGTAGGTCGCGGGTCTAGATTGCTCAAGCGAACCCTCCATAACTCTTGATTCCCCGCCATCGACTCTAAATCATCAAGCCGGCTGTCTGATGGTATGGATTCCATCCATAGTACGTGATGGGATCCTGGTTTGCGGCATGCGTTAAACATAACCAAACCACCGATGCATGATCCGCTCCGTCCGGAGAAGTAGCTGCTCGACATTCAGTTCCTCACGTATTCTGGTATTTCTAATGCGATATCTACGAGTCACACCAGCAATACCACGGAGAAATCTCATTTCGGCAGCTTGTATCCGCGATCTTATTCTTTCAGTCATTACCCAAACCTCATGACCATAGGTAAGAGTTGGAACAAACACCGAATTAAAGACTGACAACTTAGCTTTGACACCAAGTTCAGTCCTCCTACTAACAGAATGACCATCAAGCTGTCTCAAAATTGACCCAGCCTGACGCGAGAAGAACAAGGAAATCATCTCGAATTAATATACAATTCGTGACTTTTGTTTTCCTTCGAAAAATGCTTTTGAACTCCAGTCAAACGTACAGAATCCATACTAACTAACTAATAAAAAAAAAAGTAATAGTGTTCACCACCATCAAAACGGGTTTTAAAGAATTTCTCATCTTAATAACTAAGGTGCAATATTATTAAAACCTCAGGATTGGTTAGAAGCGATTCTAAGCTTGCACCCTCCAATTAGCGGAACAATCGAAAATCAATAATATTCAGGATTCCCTAAGCCCTGACTCAGTTTTTTAATACATATGGTCATCGCTTCCACTGAATATAAACCACGCATGTAACGCAACTTGTAAAACGTATAATTAGGTCGACGGAAGCTACGCGTTATATTGATTGAATTATTTTTAACATCATATGTCAATCTGACACGAACCACAACCATATATTCGAAATAACTCATTGTAAGCCACCAGGTGACACGTTCGATATCAGGGAGCGTATTTAACGCAGGATATAGGCATTCTTTGTGAACTATTTTAAAATTAAACTAATTTAGACTAATTCATGAGCGTCATTATTCATGCCAGGGCCGTTATTGTACTGTGGAAGTGCAAAGTTATGGCTCAGCGTTTAATTGCACCAATTCATACTCAATTGGTGTAATTGGCATTGACACGGCCGGTGTGCGATTCCCTGTTTTACAATAAACTTCTCATGCAATCCAACAACTACCTCTCCTACACCACCTGAAATGACTATATTTCCTGGATAATTAAAAGGTTTATTTCAGAGAAAATATTTAACGTGGCGATTTGCTTATTAGATACGCTGTCGTTGTTGGGCCGCTGCTGCATGAAACAGATAATTGTCTTGCATGTTAGAGGCTAGAATCGAACGCCATCGAATTGAATTACATGTTTTCCGTGAAAGGCCAAAAGCGTGGATAATGGAACGATGTTGTTAAAAATAGCAACAGGTTTCATGTTTCAAATGTCCTTTCGCTTGGGTTTAGCCAGTATATTTGGGTCGCAATATGCGCATTTTGTGTTTTCTTTGGTTTATTGCTTTTGATGTGTGATTAATGTGTATCCTTTTTGCGTGTTTTTGTTTTTTACAGCATCACAGAGTCTCGTCTGGCCATGCGACTCGAGCGATGACTGCACTACGCCGGGGTCAACATGTTCAGCGAGCTCAAAATGCGAGTGTACATTCGATCATGTCTTCTCGTTGGACTATGCAAGATGCCTGAAGACGTCAATGTATGGTGACCAATGCGAAGAAGCTGGTCAGTGCAATCTTATGCCATCAGGAGCTAATTGTAACACGGGGGTCTGCGAATGCAATGATGGTTATACTTTTGTTCGGGGACGTTGTAGGCTTTTAAATGGTCTCGGACATACCTGTGAGACGGTGAGTAAAAATATAACCTTTGACATACATATTATATCTATATGCAATGATATCTGTATATTAAACGCACGGATTTGCCCATGCCCACGAATTGCTTAAGGCGCACCAAGTGACGAAAAACAGAAACAGAATCTCATACATTTGCAACGGAAACAGAACTAGACATGAACATGAATTTGTTTCGCATCGAGCAACCTTCTGTTTTAGAACATTGAGGCAACAATAGGCAACAAAGCAACTAACAATTGTCAATTGACACTCGTTCTTACCGCGTCTAGCGGATTTCGGCGGAACCCTAATCACAGGACAAGTCGCGCCATTATCTGTCAAATTGTATGAAAATTTCGGTCTCGAAAAATAAAAAAAATAAAATTTAAAAAGTAGAAACTGATATTTACCAAGTTATTAATAAATATATATTAACAAGCAGCTATGACAACAAGTCAATAAATAAATTTTAATTCTTTTAAATAATGTTGCGGTCTAAGAAATGTAATTGTAGGTACCTGTCCCTCGTAAAAACAATTTGTGAAAGTACGTGATAATTGAAATTAAATAAGTTGAAGTTAATATTTTCATATATTGAATAGATTTTGTGGTCAAGTGCAAGAACGATGGCAGAAGAAACTAAATTAAAAACTGGGAACAAAACGGTGCCGTGAAATAACGCCGAGCGAAATAAGGCCGAATTTGTAAATGAAGAAAATTAAATCCAAATACGAGATATTATATTATGTACTTGCAAATCTAAAAAAATATTAGCGAAGAGATTTTTAAAAACAATTTCTTGCAGTCACTATTAGAATTGTTTGAAGAAACTTTTTGCATCAAAACATTTTCTGCTTGAGACCGAGGAAAAAAGTCAAAAAAGTAGACTAGACTTTCATAAAAATTTTAAATTTTCAATGGGTACTTAATGGGTTAAGAAAAGTTTTGTATCATTCAAACGGAATTTAAATTACCTTTCCATTGATGCCAAAATGAAGTAAGTTAAAATTATGATTAGAATTAACTTTAGTTTTGTCTTAAAAAACTACATTATTTTCCCGCCTTCTGATACCATTTTATACCAATTCTTATTTTTTTTTTTTTCATATAGTCGGTAGAACAAATTCCAAATCATCTGCCAATTACCAGGCGACTGACAATTGTTTCAATTCTTATTCAAAGAAATTTGTTAAGTGAAAACTAGTAAGATTCTTAGTGGAGGGGTAATATCTTGGTCTCTCGTAGCCGCTCTCTTTTACGAATTTTTCAAGTTAAGGAACGCCATTGAGTAAAAATGTGTAAAAGTTCGTAAGAATTAGTAAAACTTCGTAAGATTTAAAAGTAAAGAAACAGACCTTATATGTCAATGACCCACTCCTTTATATTGAAGTGGAAGAGCGCCCATTTTAAAGGCTTTTAGTGAGTAGTTAACAGATTAGGCGTTTCCAATTCTACCGACTTTGACACTTCAAACGGTAGGTATTATGAAAATGAAACAGAGTCCTAAAAAAAGCCTTGCATAAAATATGTGGCTATTATGAGGTAGAGTAAATCTACACACGGTTATAATGGAAGTAAAAGCCATGTCCTTGGCCAACTAAACAATAATGTTCCATTATTATTATTATTATTATTATTTATTAAAAGTAAATAAATTTACAATTAATTTGTAACCAGCACTAGCAGCTTGGCTTTCGGCATGGTATGAACATTAATTGGGGATAGATAGAATAGCCTACCAGGGAGATGAATGGAAGCAGAGAGCCCCACGAACATGGCGATAGCCAAATCGTGTACCAGACTGGGTCCGATCGTCCCCCCGATCTACATATTATTAAATTAAATTATATACTATTTTCTAGGCTTAAATTTACAAGGAGGTTGTATACTTTAACAATATTATCTTTAGAGGGAATGGATAAAAGGTTAAGAAGACTTACATTAAATAAAACTTGACATAGTGAATTAATTTTATTGCATTCAATTGTGAGGTGTTTAATTGTTAAAACACTATTGGAATGGCAAAGATGGCAGGTTGGAGGGTTATCCTTGTTAAGTAGATGCCGATGAGTAATTTGCGTGTGTCCAAGTCTGAGTCTAAGAAAGCATTTGTTCAACTTAGAATTTGTGTTGGTAGGGTATTTGGCTGGTACTCCGCTTGGGTTGATTGTTGAATAGTGGTGGTTGTATTGGTTCCACACTACCGCCTTTTTGCGTTGAAAATAGGTGTTGATGAATTTGATGAAATCATTTTTTGGGAGCGGGTATGTCGTTATATTTTCCTCACTAAGCACGTTTCTCGCAGTGCAGTCTGCCAGCTCATTACCACTGATACCTGTATGCCCTGGGACCCATATGATAAGCAGTTTTCCTTTGTTTTTTATGATGCTGTTGCGAATTTGGTTGAGTGTCGGGCTGCGATGTTTAGGGTTACGTATTGCCAAGAGAGTGGAGAGACTGTCGGTGCAAATAACTGTGTGTTTTTTAAGGTAGTCCGCTATCTCAGTGGCTTTAAGGATCGCTAAGGCTTCTGTTGAAAATATTGAAAATGTATCAGGAATTTTCTCCGCAGAGAGAATGTGGCCATTTGCTTTCACAATCGCGAATCCAGTACCCTCGTCGCATTTCGAACCGTCGGTGTAGACTATTTCCCAGATGTCGTTATTATAGGTACTTGTCATTTCGCTAAACATTTGAATGTAAGTTTCCTTGGGTGTGCAATCCTTCTTTAATTTTGCTAACTTAATATTTATCGAGTCTGGTGGGAGTTGCCATGGAGGGTAGGTTTCCGTCTTAGTCGGATTGATTTTGGGCGAGAGTCCTATGTCGCCAGCAAGTTTTAAGGCAGTGTATATACTTGAGGGACATTTTGGGATTTTTTTACGTTTTAGGACTTTTCGTGCATCCTGAATTATTGGTGATTTGAGGGATTCGCAAATTTTCGCAGCTAGGTGGGCTGTAAGAATATCTCTTCTATCTTCGATGGATGGAAGGCCAGATTCGACGAACAAGTTACGTAAAGGTGTGGTTTTAAATGCTCTTAGGCTGGTTCTGAGTGCTGCGTGGTACGGTGATTTTAGGTGTTGAAGTATTTTTTTGCTGCATTTGCCATAAATTGCCAATCCGTAGTCAATCTTTGATAATAATATACTACGTGTTACGTTAATCAAAGTATTAGTGTGTGTAAAGCAATTTTTTGAGGATAAGAATTTAACTATGTTTAATCTAGATGTTAATTTAACTCTTAAATCTAGTGAGTGATCCTTAAAACTATATTTATTGTCTAGTATTACACCTAGGATTCTTAGATTATTAACAGTAGGTATTTGAAAATTATTGTAATAAATATCTAAGTTATTATTGCAAGATGTCTTTCTACAAATGTGCAGATGTTTACTCTTAACTGGGGAGATTATTGAGCCAGATTGGGAGCACCAGTTATTCAGTTCAAGCAGAAGACTTTGAAGATTGTCTCTGGTACGGTTCATGTCGTTGCATTTCGTTAATATTATTAAGTCATCTGCGTATAGTGTATGACTAATATTTTTGTGGAGAGAAATTATTTCGCTTATTCCGTTGTACGCAATTACAAATAGAGTTACCGAGAGTGGAGAACCTTGGGGGATTCCATTATATAGGTTGTGGATCTTGGAAAAGACATTATTAACTTTAGCTCTCAATTTACGGTTTGATAAGAATGCCTTGATGTATGAAAACATTTTTGGACCGATTTTCCATTTTATTAAAGTATTAAGGATCACATGTATCCCAATGCGGTCAAATGCTTTCTTAAAATCCAATGAGAGGATTGACACATGGTTCTTACAAGAAAGGGCAGAGGTTACATACTCATCTATGTGCATCAAAGAATCTAAAGTGTTTCGCCCATGTTTGAAACCGACTTGATTGGAGTATGCATAGTTCGTTCTTTCAATGAACCAAAACAGTCTGTTGGAAATTATCTTTTCTAGGATTTTGGCGGTACATGGCAATAGGGATATGGGTCTGTAGCCTTTAATGTCTGTTGCAGATGTACTGGGTTTACGGATTGGGATGATACATGCGATTTTCCATGCCTGTGGAATTATTCCTTGATCGAAGATATTATTGAACAGTTTAAGGATACGTTCCTTTAAAATTGGGGAGCTATTTTTGAGCATCGGGTAGGAGATACGGTCGTAGCCAGGAGTCTTGCCTTTGACAGAGGAAAGGCATGTTTCAAACTCGAGACTGTTTATTGGGAGGTCGATGTATTTGGCCGACGAGCTAGGTTCATGGGTTGGGGTACTCTGATTTAAAGCGAGGTTTTTAGAGTACAGAAACTGACTCGAGAAATTATAGTCATTAGAATAGTTCGACCAGTTCGTGGCAAAGTGTTCCGAGATTTCAATTGGATCGGAGAGTATATCACATTCTGTGATTAGGCTTTTGATAGTGTATGGAGTGTAATTACCTGTAAGGATTTTGATGCCAGACCAAATTTGTTTGCTGGAATAGTTCGGATTTAAATTTGTTGTAAACTTTTGGAGGCTTTCACGCTTGGAATCTTTAGCTTTTCTGCGGAATATGGCATTAGCTCTTCGATAATTAATCAAATTAGTTTGAGAAGGGTGTTTTTTGAAAATTTTCCATAAGCTTTGTTTGTTGTTGCGTAAGGTAGCTATTTCTGGATTCCACCAGGGGACTAACGATTTCAGTGGCATGTTTCTAGTTTGTGGAATAGATAAATTAGCTGCAGCACGAATGGCTTTACTGATTGAAGCAGCTTCTTTGTTTGTATTTGGAGAAACCGGGTATGTATTCAGGAATAAGGACGTTTTCTTTTGAAAAAGATCCCAATCGGCGCGGTCAGTTTGGAACTTTACTGTGGGTTTTTTTGGATTTGGATTATTCCCGAGGCAGATGTCTACAAAGATAGGAAAATGGTCGCTCCCGTAGAGGCAGTCTTTTATATTCCAAGTCGCGCTAGGTATAAGTTGAGGGGATAAGAAAGTTAGATCGATATGTGTAAATGTTTTGTGGGTTGAAAAGTGGGTGGGGGACCCGTTGTTTAAGATAGTTAGGTTTGAGTTAATAAGGAAGTTCTCGATTATTTTGCCTCTGGAGTTAGCCACAGGGGAACCCCAGATTGGACTCCAAGAGTTAAAATCGCCTGTTAATAGTATTGGGGTATGAATCCCACTTACTATGTTCTCAATATCAGATGTGGTGAAAGGTTGGCACGAGGGTATGTATATACATATGATCGTCAACTTGGTCTTGAGGTAAGTTTCAACTGCCACAACGGAGATGTTTGAGTTGATTGGTACACGTTTGTGGGGTATCGATTTGTGCACAAGCAGGCCGGTACCGTGCTTGGCTGAAGTATTTGTGCTTAGATTATTGAAGTACGGCTCGTACTGTTTCGGTGCTTTGGGGGTTGTGTTAAATGGAATATGAGTTTCTTGAAGAGAGATTATTGAGGGATTGTTTTCTTTAATTAGTAATTCAAGTTCATGGTAGTTGTTTATATAACCGTCGAGGTTCCATTGCAGGATCTTCATGGCCGAATTATTTGTTGTGCGTGACTTCTGTACACTATACGCGGGGTTATAATGTGCAAAGTCAGAGGGGGTGGGTGAGTTACGGGTGTGGTGAATGATACTGTGGTGCCGTCCGGAGACCGCACCGTCCGGGGCCCGATGGGGCCCCGAAGGATGCAATCCCAGGACGGCAGGTTCAGCACCGAGAGTGTTACAGGTTTTATTGTTGGTCGTTAATATCATCGTCTTTTTCTGGGGGTTTAATGTAGTGCTCGTTCTTTTTTATGAGAGATTTAGCTATTTTAGTTATTGAAGATGTGGCTGGGACAGCTAGGGCAGATGGTTGTATGCCTGGGAGGTTATGAAATTGCTGTTTTTGGATGTTGCTATTGGAGTTGGGTGATTCAGTTTCTAGCAAGTTTGATTGACTTGGATGGGAGATGGGTTTGGTTGTTTTAAGGTGAATTGTAGAGTTGGTGGATGAGTTAGGGGTTTCTTTTGGGTTGAGTACGTATTCGGTAGACGTATGAAGAGAAGTTGGGGTGGCAGTTGTTTTACTTGGGCAAATATTAATGATTGACGTGTTTTTTTCTAAAGAAATGTTAGCATTTTTTGATGTAGGTGCGGGATGTGTTGCATTTTTAACTATGCTGGAGTAAGAAATAGTAGAAATCGGGATTGGATTCTGCTCACGGAAAATATGTTTGGCATCAGCCATGCTACATTTGTTGAGTGTTTTTATTTTCAGTATTTCTTTAGCTTGGACATACAGTGGACAGTTTTTGGAAGAGGATGGGTGTTCTTCTGAACAATTAGCGCATGAAACACGTGTGCAGTTATCGGGGGTGTGCGGTGGAAGGTTGCATGTCTCGCAGGAAGGATTTCCACGGCATCGTTTTGAAGTGTGCCCAAGTTGCTGGCAGTTACGGCAACGCATGGGGTTAGGGAAATATTCTTGTACCTTAACGTTATACCGACCGATGTTGACTGTACTTGGGGGCCGGAAGCCCCCTCTGGGACGTTAATTAAATACGGTGCATAAACTGTACCTTTAGAAGAGTTCAATTGGTCGTGTAATCTAACGGATATATCACAGAGATTTGACAGTTTCTTTTTCGCCAAGAATAGATTCGCGATTTTTTTTGATTTAGCACGCACAAGTAGGCTGCCATCGCGGAGTTGGGTAATTTGATCATATGAGGAACTAATGCTATCAATTGCTTTTTTGAGCAGAAAAACACTGAGAGATGAAAATGGTTTGTCTTGATCTGTAGAAGAAATCACAATAAACTTGGGGTCATCAGATTCTGGGAGTATGGAAAATGGGTTATTTATTTCAGCATGGTTTGGTTTTTTGCGTTTTTTAATGTTGGGTTCGGCAAGTGGATCCAATTCTAATCCACTAAACCGGTTACCCGAAAGCACCCGTGGCCCTTGGGCCATGATTCCTAAAGCGAAACCGCACTGGATTAATTTACTTATTTAACGGGTCGCGAATGAAAATAAGAAATAAACTAATAAAACGGGAGAGAGAGAGATAAGTATAACACAACCGCTGAAAGAACGAGTAGAGAATAGTTGGAGAGAAAAAGAAGTTCTCGGCACAAAAGCTAGACGACGGTTTAAAGGCAGAAACCGGTTTACGCGCTTGGCGAAAAAGAAAATAAAAGAAAATCACACAGTAAACTTGAAAACGATGTTATCGGCTCGGCAGTTAGTCGGTGACTGTCGAATAATGTTCCAGTATCCGTATCATGCTCTAAAAAACGGCAAATTTTTTTTTTAAACAACTTGTACTATCCGGCCGATAGAGTCAGTCTTTTACGTATTGCCAACACTGTTATAATAACCATAAAATTTTTAAATTAATAAATAAGAATTTTGTACTTACAGGACTTGGATTGCTTTTTCGGATATGATCGTCAATCAGTTGCTTGTAAGAATAAAATTTGTGAATGTGCCGATGGATTTTACAATAGATATGGAAATATATGCCGCCGCAAATCAATGGGTAAGCCTTGATAAGATTATTTACAAATATGTTCTTATAAGACCGACAATTTAATGAAAATTTTAACTCTTTCCAGCGATTAATGATGCTTGCGTTGTTGATACCGACTGTAATGAGCTTGGCAGCGATGTCAAGTGTGTGAGTCTGGTTTGTGCGTCAACCAATACAAACGGTGATTCTAGACGCAGCCAGAGGGAGATCGCCGTTCAAACTAGTTTAGAAACTTTCGAGTTGAAACCTTTAAGTAGCCTAAGGAAAGAGTTCTCTATTGAAAAGCCAACATCATCGAACGGAACCGGAAAAATCACCCGCGATGAAGAGGATAAGACTCTATCTACCCTATCGAATGCTGACGATGATGTCGAAGACAAAAGATGTAAGCGTTAAACATTCAAATAACTTGTTGCATTCCATAAGTCAAATTTATTTATTAAGTTGGCAGCAGTTGTGCCGACAACGGCAAGCCATGTCAAGGCCTTCCCCATTCATCTTGCGTGGATAACGTGTGTTATTGCAAACAAGGATACTATGCGAAGAATGGAACGTGTTTTGCAGGTATGAGAATACGATATGGGACCTAACTTAAAGCAATACAATTACTGAATGTCTTATTGTTGTTCTAGAACTGGGTGAGATAGCTGAAAGTGTCGATGAATGCGAATTTGAATTTGACGATGAAACTAAGAAATGCCTTTGCCAAAAGAACTTCTTTTATGAACGGAATCTTCGTTCGTGCAGAAAACGTAAGTTAAGCCCTTATAATGCAGCTACACGTCTAAATTCGCTTACATTCTATTGACAGCCATCCAATACCACTTATCATGTACGTCGAATAGTCAGTGCAGTCCATTTGGTGCCGTCTTTTGTCATCCAACCATTCCAAGACGGTGCAAGTGTGAAGATTTTGCCGAATATGATGCCGCCAGTCAGCTCTGTGTATATAAGCAAGGCCTGGGAGCACAATGTGAAACGAGCGATGGTTGTCCAGTTGAAAACTCTGTCTGTTCGCCAGAAAACTATTGCAAATGCAAGGAAAGCTACGTGGAGAGCGGTGGCGCCTGTGCTAAAGGTTTGTTTTGTTAGGGATCATGACGTTAACTAGAATGACTAAAATCTAGAATGGTCAAAATCTCGAAAATGAATTTGAAAAATCCCGAATGGGCCAAAATCTAGAAAGTACAAAAATCTCGAAAGACTCTATCTCAAAAAAAATCTAGAAAATAAAACTGCTTTCGAGATTTTTATAATTCATCGAATTTTATAATTCTTCGTGCGCGCGGATTGTTACCATTGTCTCAAAAATTAATATTAATTCTAGATTTTTGCTTTCGAAATTTTTTTTTTTTTCTAGATTTTTGCTATTCGAGATTTTTGTTTTCGAGATTTTTTGATTCTATATTTTTTTTTCGATATATATTTTTTTTAAATTATGGTTTTCTGTATTATATTTTTTTACATATCGAGGTAGACCCGTTTTGTTATACTAAAGATTGTCTATATTAGAATGTCTATAACTGTCTCTCACTCTCTCTTTCTCTTTCTCTTTCTCTTTCTTCCTTCAGGAATTGGAGCGGAATGTGTTGAGGATACAGAATGTTTGCCAGAGAATACCGTCTGCGGTTCGCCGGAAAGTAAAAATGAAAACACTAAGGCGTGCCAGTGTCGCAAGGGATTTGTTCACTTTAAGGATGAATGTTTAAAGGAAGGTAAGACAATCAATTGAATGCCTACTTACTAAGCTAGCTCTAGGCCTCAACTAATAACAGCCAATAAGGCACACTGATAACCTGTCAAAAGTCTGATTGGTATCACAGAATTCATACGACTTCTCAAATGATAATGCGGTGTACTACTAATATCAATACATACTAGGTACTGTTCAAGCTAAATTCTACGAACTCACAATGAAAACATTTTTATCTATATCTATAATATATAAGTTGAAGGTTAAGAAATATTATTAGTAACGCCCTGACTTTTTTTACGACTTGGCTTAGCTTAGGGCCAACTTAGAGTTGTCTTTGGCTTACCCTCCAATTTGGTTGACGCCCCTCTTTCACATATGAGCGCCACGAATACTAATGAAAAGATTTTCGTTTTCTTATAGCTACTGAACCAGAGGATGAATGTGTTGAGGCAGAACAATGTAAGCCGCTTCTGGCAAACTGTATTGATAATAAATGCGTTTGCGATGATAGCAAACACTTTGTCAATGGAAAGTGTGTCGACCAGAAAGGTATGTCTAAATATATTATAAACTCTTGGGAATGTTTTCTAACTTTTAATGAATCTTAGGACTTGGTGAAGTATGTAAAAAAGCTGGCGAATGTAACCTAGAAAAAGATCCCGAAAATGTCGAATGCAGAAATTCTATATGTCAGTGCAAGTTCGGATATCAAGCTGGAGCAGAACACAAAGCATGCATACGAGTGGTACCTAAAAAAAGTAAGTATAGATCAGAGCCATAAGTTCGAAAAACTATATTATTAAGGCCATGAAATAAAGTCATATGCAAAATGTAATTTTGGACTTTTTTGGACTTATTGCACTTTTGAAATTGCAATAAAATCCAAAACGAGTTTTGGACTTTATTTCATTTTTGAAAGTGCAATAAAGCCATTGGACATTATTGCACTCAGCTATTTAAAAGGAAGACGAGCATGCTCCCCATACATATTCTACTGTTTATGCATTGTAGATTTTATTTCCACTTCGATTTGGACTTTATTGCACTTTTGAAAATGAAATAAAGTCGTTTTGGACTAATAGCAATTTCAGAAGTGCAATAAAGTCCAAAATTACGTTTTGGACCTTTTTGCATAAGAATTTATTTCATGGCACCATTAAGGCAGGTAGAACAGTAAAATATACTCTGCTCATGAAGTAAAATACAAAGCAATATAAAAGTATGTACATACTAGCATCGCAACATTTCTTATACCCTATTCACACCAAGCCGAAAACTGGGTTTTCGCGAAAACAGCCGAAAACTTCCTCGAAAACAGAAGTTTTCCCATACATATTGCAGTTTTCAAAACGAGTTGTTTGAGGTCGTTTTCCATGAAAACGCCACGAAAACGAGTACGATCGTTGGGTTGTTGAAGCAGACACACCTTTTGCAACATTCAGCGAGCTCAGCAAAACTGCTGACAGGATGTGAGAGACTGAGTGAGAGTGAGAGTTTTTTTGTTATCTTTGCTGTTTGTTTGCACCATAAAGAGCAAACTACCTGCCACAACGAAATGGTATTTTCAGATGTTTTGATTTTGAATGTTGCTTATGTTAATTATTTGATGCAATTATTAACCATAAGTTAACGATTATCAAGTAGCTTAAATAATTCTGTTCTTATATTATGTCAATACAAGCGAAGTTTAGTGACTAAAATAAAATTCTAGTCGCCACAAACATTTCATAGCTAGTTTCACAGCTAATTGAAACGTCAAACGAAAACGAGTTGGTGTTCGGTGTGAATGTGTTGTATCGCCAAAGTTCGTCGTGCTTTCCTGTCACCAGGAGAAGAACGAACTCGCGGAGAGGTTGGAAATAAAAGAAGTTTTTATTTTATTTTGATTAGTAAGGCCCGCTGTCTTATTGCTTGGCTGCAACCTTTACTAATTATTTGTTTATTTGTTTTTATTATATTTATTTATTTCAATGGTAAGGCCCGCTGTCTTATTGCTTGGCTGCAACCTTTACCATACAAAATCTATTTAACAACTCTCTGTTGCTTCCAAAATTCTCAGTCCTTTTATACGTCTTTTCTAGTTCATCCACTTTCATTTGCGTTCCCCTCCAACACATATTCTTTTGCACTTCTTGGAAGTGCGTTGCTCAACCATGCTGATGCAGTCCTTCATACCTTTGTAACCCAAAAATACCATCGATATCGCAACAAGTCATTGGCGTTTTGCCCTAGCTGCGCATAGTGCTTTGTCAGCATATGTGCGTCAGAATTACCAGCATGTCATTCACTCTTCGCCTTAGTTACACACAGTGTGATATCAGCATATGTGTACAGAACTGAAGTGGAGTTCCCTTGCTGTCCCATTACTCATATTGTTTATGTGTTTTGTCGGCGATATGTGTGATATGCTTTGACATTGACCTAGTGAGGCGAATTATTGGGAATATCGAATATATGCATTTTTGGTATGCGGTAATATGGTTCTGTGAGCAGTTGTGGTTGGCAGAATAGGAAATGTATAGGAATAAGGAAGCGCCGATGAACAGGTGGTGCGAGGTACTACATCCTTCCCCCCTTAGAAAAAGAAAATTGAGAGTAAAAAGATCAATTTTCTTTCAGAGAAGTGACTTAGGAGAATTTTAGAAACAATTTACAATTACTTTCTATTAGCTTATTTTCTATTACATAGTTCGTTTTTCTTTACTTAGACAAGATATTGTAAGCAAATTTTTTCTTATTTTCTTAGTTATTCTTTAAACAAAATATTGTATTTTCTTAACCAAATATTGTAAAAAATGAAGTATCGTAAAAAAAAATTTCTTAATTAGCTTAAACAAAAATATCTTAGACAAAAATTTTCTTATTTTTTTCTTACATATATTTTTGATGGAAATTTATTTTTAGACAATTTACCAAAAATTATTCTTGTAATATTTTATGCAAAGTTAAGTTTGTAAGGTTATATGTTATTGTTATTTGAATTTATAAAAGTAGATACACATTTTCCTTTTTTTTTTTCTTTTTATTTTTAGGCCAAAATGAAGGTAGGGGTGTCCCTAATTGTTTCATTGCTGGACTTTTTTTTTATTGTTTTCTTTTGAAGTATGTCTGAGTTTGTAAGACTTGTATTTTCTTAAGGATACAAGAATCAATATTGTTACGATTATTCCGTAAATTAAAATATAGTGGTGAACATCATTTTTATCCAAAGAAATAAGTGGTCTTGATTCTTCATTCTTTAGCTCGCTTATTCTTTGGGAAACAAGTTCTAGCTCATTTTGGCTTGAAAATCTTACAATTGCGGTTTTTTCGGTGAAGTTAGGAAAATTGATGGAGGGGTTAGTTAGGAATTTTGAGATATTTATTGGTGGAATGAAGAAGTTATTAATGATTGACGATTTTTCATTGTAGGCGTATAAAGTAAAATCTTTTGATTTGAGGTAGCAGTTACCGGATAATTCTATTATTGCCGGTCCCTGAAGAGTATGTCTTGTCATATTATCTTGACAGATTTCGTTAGCAATGCATGGTTCCATGGATGAAAATAGCCATTTATGTGGTTGGTGTGATTGTATCCATATGGTTGTTAAGTTTGCCTGTTTTATCACGCATGAATCGTGAAGCGTCGGATTTCCAATTAAGAGTTGGATTTCGCATTGGGGATTAGCTGTGTCGGTGTCAAAAAGTGGATGTGTAATAGGGCATAGGAAATCATTATCTTGAGTTTTGCAATTGCTAAGGTCTTTAAGGTACAGGGGTGAGTAATGTTCTCTTTTGTGATCTATTACTAAATAATCATTTGTTGGTTGTAAGTATACGAAATTGTTTTTGTATTTCATGGGAAAGGGGATAATTTTGTATATTTGAAAATTGTCTACAAGGGAAAGGGGTATTTTAAATTCGTAGATTATTTTGTCTTTGTTAGTTGCGACGCTAGTGGTACAAATATGGTAAAGCGAGATGATGTTATTTTCATTTGCTAGGTGCGGTAGTCTAAGACCGTTTGGAATTTGTTGTCTGATAGTTTTTAGTGCAGATTTTAGTTGATCTGGCGTTACTATGGCCGGGTGGGGTTTCCCATGTTTGACGTCTGTAGCTAAATCGAGAATATCGTCGATCGTGTTCTGGTATCTGATTATAATTAAAGTTATTAGTGACGTTAAAGATTCTATTTCAGTAAATGTATTTTGATCTTGAGTGAGACTCGCGAGGTTAGTCATTACTCCTTTTATGTTGGTTATTTTTGCATTTACCGCAAGCATTTGGTCTTCTATGTTTTTTTCCGATTTATTAAAAATATTTTTGGTAGTTTCCATTATAAATGTTTGGTTTTTCATAAGATCAAGTAAATGGTTTTCGTTTCTTTTGATTTTCTCTATTTGTTTGTCGTAGTGTTTTGCATCGTCTTCATTCAAGGTACCAAACAAGGATTTGCTTAATGTACCGACTATATTGATTAGGGCTCGTCTATATCGCTTTTGTGTGCCTAGGAGAATATATTTGTTTTGAAGGTTCATTAATAAGTGGTTGATTTCGCTTATTGCACCATCACAAATTATGCCAAAGTTAGCGTTTCCTTGTAATAGGCGGCACAAATCGTTGATTTCCACCACGTAATTAGTAGCATGATTTAGAGCTTTCGTGAGTTGCGTTAGATCATAGTAGACGACTAGTTTCCACTCACTGGAGTATAGTTCGGCGTTTCCTATTTTTTCGAAGTATACGCCTGCTTCGTTATTGATTGGAGTGACTTGAAGTTTTCCGCAGGTGAGCGATAGCCCAATCACTGAGATGAGAATAATTGGTGTCATCTGTAAAGGGGCATATGTTTATAGTTTATGTTTACAGTATTCGAGTCGATGTGGTGAAGTGTGGTCGTAGGTTTGTAAAGAAGGAAAGAAAGAACAAAAATAGTTGAAGTAGGTATACATTTATTCTACTTTTTCTTTTTTTTTATAAACTAATTGCTAGGCGGTTCCCATAATACGGTGTCGGAAGATTCGTAGCCTGATGTGTCGTCGTCGTCGTTGACGTCGTAGTCGATTCGGTGTGGTGGAGTGCGTGTAATGGGGTTATAGAGTCGTGGGAGTGGGCCTTTTAATACGTATGTGGGACAGAATTTTAATTCAAAATCTTCTTCGACTGTCCCAAAACTTATTATGTCTCCGAAATGGAGCTCTCTTATGGTACATGGTGGAAGTTTTTCTCTATTAATATAGGTTCCACGGGAAAAATGGTGGTCCACTATATGCACCTTTTGATCGTTAAGATCCACGTGGATGGCCGACTGGCCAGGAGACACAAGTGGTGTATTTAGTTCTATGTTATTTGCGTGCCCCCTGCCTATCCTAGTGGTTCCACGGCGCAAGCGAAGTACTTTTTGTGTTACAATATTAAATAGTCTCCATTCCGAGTCTGGTGTGTAATGTATCGACTCCATCTTTTAAGAGAGAAGAGAAGAACAATGGGGAAATGTTTAGTGGTCGTCTTAGCAATATGTGGAGAAAGATGAGTTTATATTCGTGAAGAGTCGTATGTGTGAGCGTGGTGAGTGTAGTTATTCGTAGTAAGACTGTAGATTGTTGTTGTGTATTAGTTTGGGTTTGTTTTTAACTTTAATTATAGTGTTTTCGTTGGATATTATTTTTATGACTTCGAATGGACCTTCCCATAACGGGGATAGCTTGTTTTTTCTGGCGTTATTTTTGAGCAAGACCTTATCACCGACGTTAAATATTTTGGTGTTGGTTTTTGCGTCAAAGTATTTTTTTGAGTTTTCCTTTTTCTTGTTAAGTATTTCTTTTGCTGCTTGGTATCCGTGTTGCAATCGTGACTTCAACTCGTTCGCATAGTTATCATAATTATATGAAACGTTTGGTTGTTGTGCGAACTTGCTAGGTACGTTTGCTGGATAACCGTAGAGCAATTCATATGGCGTGAAGCCTGTACTTGAATGAGGAGTCGTATTATACACAAACATCGCATAAGGAATCCAGGTATCCCATGTAAGTGGATCATGGTTGATGTAATGGCGTAAATACTCAGTCAAGGTTTTGTGGCTGCGTTCTAGCGCTCCATTTGTTTGCGGGTGATATGGTGTTGTATTTAGCTTTTTTATTTTCATGAGCGAACACACTTCCAAAAACATTTTGCTTAGGAAGTTTGCACCTTGGTCCGTTAGTAGTGAGAACGGAATGCCGTGTCGACAAACAATGCTTTCGACGAAAACTCTTGCTATAGTTGAAGCTTCTGTATTGGATAAAGCGTATGCTTCAGAGTATTTAGTAAGATCATCTTGGAATGTTAGAAGATATTTATGATCACCGTAACTTGTTGGTAAGGGTCCAACTATATCTAATGCGATCCGTTCAAATGGTTTTGAACTGGTAGTCGTGATTTTCATAGGTATGGGAGGATTTCGCCTGCTTTTATTAACCTGGCAGGAGGCACATTTTCGGATGTATTCATCGATGTCTGCTGCCATTGTAGGCCAAAAGTATTTGGACCTGATTCTCTTAAGTGTTCGAGTGACTCCTTGATGACCTCCGAAAGGTGAGTCGTGATACTCAGCGAGTAATTCTTGTATGGCTTTGGTGCCTGTTAAGAGAATTCTGTCGTCATCATAAATATGGATGTCTATATCAAGGGTTTGGAATGTTTTTTCAAGAAGATTTTTGAAAGTTTTCTTAAATTCATCCCCTATTACGGGTAAAGAGAATCCAATATTTTTTAAGCATTTTTCAAAGCATATTTCTTTGATGTCGTTTAGACATGTGCTCACGATTTTCTGATCAGTTGAGCTTCGGAATGGTACCGGTAAAGTTATTACACAGATTTGTTCTTGGTTACTTAACTGTACCAGGGTTCTCTTACCTAATTGTGGTTTAACAAACTGTGGTGACTTCTCTTTTAGCACCTCTTCCTCGGATGTATGTATTAGGGGTAACACTATTATTTTGAGTTGGACTAGTTTGTCTACAAAAATGGATCCCTTATGTTCGTGTAGAGTAATACTAGAAAGAACCTGAATGTCTGAAAGGTCGGAACGTACGTTTTGTAAAGGTTGTTTGTTTTGGCTACGTGTAGTTACCATGACAGTCTTGGACGTTTCTGCTATATTTTTGGGTATGCGGCTTAATGCGTCGGCATTTACGTTGGTTTTTCCTGCTTTATAAATTATTTGGTATTCATATTCGTCTAATAATATTCTCCAACGAGCCAATCTTGACGTCGGGTCTTTAAGGTTCATAAGCCATTGTAAAGGCCTATGGTCCGTACATATTGTGAATTTACGTCCATAGATGTAGGGCCTAAATTGTTGTACCGCGTAGACAATTGCCAATAATTCCTTTTCGGTTGTGGTGTACCGAGTCTCAGCGTCGTTGAGAGTACGACTAGCATAACAGATTGGTTTGTCTTGACCAATGTCTCCTTGTGATAATATCGCACCTAGTCCAACGTCACTTGCGTCTGTAGTGACTATGAATTCTTCCTTAAAATTTGGATAAGCTAAAATAGGAGGGTGTATTATTTTACTTTTAAGTAGACGGAATGCTTCATCACAGAATGCATCCCATTCAAATTTGATATCTTTCTTTAGTAATTTTGTCAAGGGTTTAGCTATACTGGAGAAGTTATCAATGAATCTTCTATAGTAGCCTATGAGACCTAGAAACGATTTTATACCTTTGGTGTTTTGTGGTGTTGGATATGTTTTGACTGCCTTTACTTTCTCTGGATCTGGTTTAAGACCGTGTTCGGAGATAATATGACCTAAATACGTTAGTTCTTTCTTCATGAAATTGCATTTTTCAGGCTGAAGTTTCAAATTATTTTTGCGTAATTGATCAAATACTCTTACCAATTTGTCGTTATGGTCTTTCAGGTTGTATCCGTATAGAACAATGTCATCAACATATACGAAGCAATCGAATCCTTGTAGACCAATTAATACCGTATTCATCAGGCGTTGGAAGGTTGCTGGGGCATTTCTTAGCCCAAATGGCATACGATTATATTCGTAGTGTCCATATGGAGTGCTGAATCCCGTCTTGCACCTGTCTTCCTTATCCATACGAATTTGGTGGAATCCACTTGCCAAATCAAGGGTACTAAAATACTTCGCTCTACCAAGTTGATCCAGTATATCTGTAATGTTTGGTAGCGGATATGCGTCAGCGACTGTTAGTTCATTTAGTCGACGAAAATCTACCACGACTCGCCATCGCTTATTGCCTTCTTTGTCTGGTTTCTTAGGAACCAGAAGCAAGGGGGAGTTCCATGGGCTTGCACTAGGCTGGATTATTCCTTCCTGTAGCATATCGTTAACTTGCCTATGGATCTCACTTGTATGTGCGTTAGGCAATCTGTACGGTTTGACATATAGTGGTGGTTTGTTTTGGTCAGTTATGATTCTGTGGCTTATGGCATCCGTGAAAGTAAGTTGGTCGCCTTCGAGGAAGAACAAATCATTGTATTCCCTACAAATGTTGTGGACTGATTCCTTTTCTTCTTGGTTGCAATGTTCGACGTCTATGATTGACTTAAGTTTGTCTAGTCTGCCTTTGATCTTGTCATTTGGTTTGTTAGATACCAAGTTAAAATTGTCTAGAGATTCCCATTCGGGGTTGATATTTTCGGTGTTTAACCTGTGCTCTGTTTCCAAGGTATTCATCATCAACACTTTTATCTTGGAGTCCTTGGATCTACTCAGGCTTTCACCGAGGTATACGCCTGGAATAATTTGTTTTTTTCGTATAATTAAATCGATATTACCTGTTTTATGAAATGGGAGTTCTACCACGCGCTGTGTTCGTGGTTTAAGTATGATGGTGCCTTTCTCAGCTTTTGTTTGGCTATTTGTTAAAATTTCCTCAGTCTTACTGTCTGCTAGGTTCTCTTTTGCCTTAGTCTTACGTTTAGCTGGGTTTTTATTTTGTTGCTCAGGCTTATTGACTATTGCTGAGTCCTTTTTATTTTCTTCAGTCTTACCTTCTGCTGAGGCACTTCTATCCTCAGTCTTACGTTTTGCTGGATTTATCATTATCTCAGGCTTATTTTCTGCTGAGGCACTGCTGTCCTCAGTCTTACGTTTTGCTGGATATTTATTTCGTTGCTCAGGCTTATTGACCATTGCTGAGTCTTTTTTATTTTGCTCAGTCTTATTGACCATTGCTGAGTCTTTTTTATTTTGCTCAGTCTTATTGACCATTGCTGAGTCTTTTTTATTTTGCTGAGTTGTGACTAAGCCGTTTACTGGTGTTTTAATTTCGATTTCCCTATTTTCATAGTTAATGTAACATTGGAATTTGGTTAAAAAATCGTTACCGAGTATGCCATCATATGCTAAACTCAAATGGTTCGGTATTACTTGGAACGGATGGTCCAGAAGAATCAAGTGGTCTTCTGTTTGGAATTCCAAAGTTCCTATAGTTTCTCCTATAGTTTTAAATTCTTTTCCTGATATGGTGGATATAGTACATTGATTTCTATTACATATTTTTGTTTCGAATTTTGTTGGGTTCACAAGGCTGATGTCAGCGCCTGTGTCAATCAAAAATGTAGCTGATATTTTTTCTGATGGGTGAAATTTTATTTGTACCACTGGCTCCAGACGTTTGGGGCAAAATGGTACGTATATATTGAAATTTAGTTTGGGATTCTGTGCATGTCGACTTGTATTTGCGCTCGGGGCTGATTGTCGACACCATCTCCCCGAGTCAACCCGTTTCCCGCTTCATTTTCGTTTGAAGTGGTATAGTGTCGGAATTCTCGTCGTATATTGCGTGAGGAGTTATTATTATTATTTTGGTTGTGTTGCCTTTGTAATGAGTCTGGTTGTATATTTTGTGGAGGAACTCCAATTTGAGCCAAACGTGTCCTGCATTCATCCTGGTGATGATTGGGTTTGTTGCAGTAGGTACATCTTAAATACTGTATTTCTCTTTTAATTTGCTGAGGAGCGAAGTTAGGAAGATTGGTGTTTCTGTAACAGGTTGCGGACGTGTGTCCCACCTTGTTACAGGTTTGGCAGATAGGTCTGGGAGTGGGGACTATATTTCGATTTCTAAAACAAGTAGTGGATGTATGTCCTACCCTATTACAAGTTTGGCATGTGGGTTTTGAAGAGGAAAACTTTGTTGGATGTTTGTTGTTTTCAGAAAGGTGAGTTACTGCGGTACGTTCGAGGCGAACCGAATGTTCTTCCGCGTATGCTATGGCTTTCCTTAGATCGCCTTCCCCGTGGGCTTGAACCATGAATTTGAGATTTAGATTTAGAAGACCGTCTTCGAAAACCTGTATGGCTAGCCTATCATTTTCGTGGGAAAGGAACCTTCTCACAGCTTCGTCACTAGTGCTGGCAAAAGTAGCAGAGTTCAAGGAGTTTAGTAATCGATTGATGCGATCACCAAATTCCTTAACGTTTTCTCCTGCCTTTTGTTTAGCATTTAGTAACTCGTTCTGAGCTGAGGAACGAGATTTTTCTTCCTTGAATTGTCTTTCTAGTTCTGAGACTAAGTCATTCCATTTTGCAAAAGATTTTAACTGGACTAGCTCGAATGCCGGTCCCTGGAGCCTCGTTTTCACGACTTCCAGAAAAAGTTTATGTTCGGGGTCAGTTCTAATTGACGTGAACAATATATTCCCACAAGCTATAAATTTATTTAATTCTTCCGGGTTTCCGCTGAAAGCCGGGATAATGTTGTAAATGTCGTTAAGACTAATTTTGTATTCAGACATGGTGGTGCCGGATTCAGAACTCTCGGGTATTTCTACACAAAAAGGTAGTTGTTCGAAGAGCTGCACTATCGCAGCTTGCTTTCTTGTGGTAATATTGGGGGTGTAGGAAGAATAATGGGTAGGAAATGAAAATTCTGGGTTTTAGAGTTTTTTTTTTTCTTTTTCTTCACCGAAATAAAAAAAAAGTATAAATATAAAGAAACGTGGCGTAACTAAGTCAAATGTGTTTTTTTTTTTTGTGTAAAAAAAATATATATATATATATATAACTTCTTAAATACCTTAAATCTTAAATTTCTCTGCTGCGGATGCTGATGGTTTTGTTGTTGTCTTTTTTTTTCTTAATTTCCTCTGCTGCTGCTGGTAGGTTTTCTGATGCCGATGGTGATGATGGTGCTGTATTTTTTTTTTTCTTCTTCCTCTGCCAGGCAGGCTTCCCGCCCTATAGGTGTGGTGGCCTGGTCTTTTATGTCACTGCCCAATTGTTTGCCTCCGGCGCCCGTATTCCAGGGATTCGCCAGGTCTTACAGTATTTGGGACTTTGCACTTTTTTTTCTCTTTTTTTTTTTTTTCACTTCACTTAACTGGTGTATGCCCCAGTACGCTTTAACACTTTCTCTGGTGTATAGCCCCAGAGAACGCTTCGGTATGTTGGTATGGTAGTCGGGACCTCTTTGGGTATCCCACCGCTGCCACCAATTGTTGTATCGCCAAAGTTCGTCGTGCTTTCCTGTCACCAGGAGAAGAACGAACTCGCGGAGAGGTTGGAAATAAAAGAAGTTTTTATTTTATTTTGATTAGTAAGGCCCGCTGTCTTATTGCTTGGCTGCAACCTTTACTAATTATTTGTTTATTTGTTTTTATTATATTTATTTATTTCAATGGTAAGGCCCGCTGTCTTATTGCTTGGCTGCAACCTTTACCATACAAAATCTATTTAACAACTCTCTGTTGCTTCCAAAATTCTCAGTCCTTTTATACGTCTTTTCTAGTTCATCCACTTTCATTTGCGTTCCCCTCCAACACATATTCTTTTGCACTTCTTGGAAGTGCGTTGCTCAACCATGCTGATGCAGTCCTTCATACCTTTGTAACCCAAAAATACCATCGATATCGCAACAAGTCATTGGCGTTTTGCCCTAGCTGCGCATAGTGCTTTGTCAGCATATGTGCGTCAGAATTACCAGCATGTCATTCACTCTTCGCCTTAGTTACACACAGTGTGATATCAGCATATGTGTACAGAACTGAAGTGGAGTTCCCTTGCTGTCCCATTACTCATATTGTTTATGTGTTTTGTCGGCGATATGTGTGATATGCTTTGACATTGACCTAGTGAGGCGAATTATTGGGAATATCGAATATATGCATTTTTGGTATGCGGTAATATGGTTCTGTGAGCAGTTGTGGTTGGCAGAATAGGAAATGTATAGGAATAAGGAAGCGCCGATGAACAGGTGGTGCGAGGTACTACAAATGCATCTACGAGTTTTCTAAACTTTTTTGGCGAAAACTCGGTTTTCGGCTTGGTGTGAATAGGGTATTAGGCGCTTCGAATAGAGCTCGAGCATTTTAAGCGTGCTCAGATCGTTCTGATTTTTGAGCACTTCTGCTATATGGTTATTTATTAATTGTTTTTTATTAATTTGTACCTTCTGTCCCAGCACAATAAGGCTCCGGCATTTCAACTATTGTGTTTATCTTCTTTTTTTTTCTGTCGAATATGACTGTAATGCCCAAAACACCCGTGCAGCATTCACTGTGAATACACTTTTTCTTATGTGGTGATACAAATGTATCTTCTGCACCCACCGCAGCACTGCAACATGTCTCTATTTCTAGATCCACTGCATAGCAAAGCAGTGAATTACATTAAATAGACTTGGCAGCATCGAATTTTTAAATTCAGCTACTGATGCATACGAGGAAAAGAGAGACGGGAACTATTCGTCGTCTGTGTTGCACTCTCGTATTTTCCCCCGCATTGACAGCAACCGCTGCAAGTTAAATTCTGCACATCTGTTTCCTCTGCAGTTCTGCTTGCAGTGCGTTCAGAATTTCTGAACATGTGTTTTGGGCATAAGTGCACCAGCTTCATATTCAGCCTGCGCAGTCAATTTCTTCTGAGCTCATACAGCGCATTCTGATTTAAAAGAACAGATTCCTGGCTTTCAAAAATACCAAAATTGTTTATTGTAAGTGTAAGTGTTGCCATTATTTTGTAATATTTTTCTTTTTTATTTTTTTTTTTTAAGAGATCGCCTCTCATAATAAAAATGCCTGAATTTAAGCTGTTACCAATTTTCGGCATGGGAACTAGGTCGACTTAACCAAAGTAAGAGGTGTTATTTCCCACACTAAGTGGGAACTGAGTCCCTCAGTGATAAAAATAAATCTCGAATAACAAAAACCTAGAAAAAAAAATCTCGAAAGCAAAAATCTAAAATTAATATAAATTCAAGATTTACTCATATATGGAAAACTATTTGAATTGCATGTGTATGCAACAACAATTTGATTTTCCTGCAAGCAAATGAGTCAGCTAAAAAATAATAGGGGCCTATAACATATCAACAAGTCTTACAAGAGCCTGTGTTGAATTTGTCCGCACGTGATCATCATAAGATCAGCATTGAACTTGTAACTTTGTGTTACAGAAATGTATAAAAGATTGTAGAAATTCGCATACTTATTCTACAAGTAACTTTTGAGTCTTGCATTACTCGACAGATGCAAACAAGGAAACCAATTATGTATTCTTGGATATCTGAGACTCTCCTTCTTCTGTTTCTAAGTAAGAAAGACTGGTAGCGGTTAGTGGTATCCTCACAAGATAGAGCGGATTGTTTCGTCTCCTATTGTCAGAATATTATACTAGGCGCGCACTATTGTATTGTAGCATGAGTAACTTTTAGTATAAAAGAATTGCGATTGCTATAAATGTCAAGTGCGCTTATTCACTTCACTGCGCTTATTGCGACTGATGAGTAATCTGTGCGACGGAAATTATGTGTGCACCTAGTCTTATTACAAACTAGCTGACCCGTGCTCGCCTTGCGTCACGTCGCTTGCGTTTACCAAAGAAACGAACTTATATTTGGTCCATTTAAGAATACACTTTGATTGAAAATACGAACTATAAAAAGTTAGCAAGAAGAAATGAAATGCGGCATTATTCTTACCTGATGTGCTGGGATTGTGTATGTGTTTGTCGTTTTTAGTTTATTCAGTTTTCAGCCGAGAGATACCTATTACTGGTGTTCATGTGCCAAGAAATAAGCATAATTAAAAGAATTATCCAAGGTAAAGATAGCTTTTCATTTGAAAAATGAACGGTAAAAAAAATTGAAGCTGCAAAAATCCAAAAAAAATAATTCTAATAGAGGAGCCGGAGAAGGTAGCCGGATACTCCGTTTGTAGGTGAGCTATTCTTTAAGCAGGGCCCTCAACTAGCCCAGGGAAAGGGGTATAGGATAAGAAATAGAGAGAAGGATAATTTGAGGATAGGAGTAGGAGAAGAGGGGGAAGTAGATAAGCTCCCCTTATCTAGCTTATCGAGTACTTTAACTAAGAGTTTTTGGGTAGTTCTTACTTTGTTGTTCATCAAAATTGCCTGTCTGTCATGGGTCACCCCACTGACTGGCGACTAAAGCCGAAAACAACATAGCCTGTTGAATCTTTACAACCTAAGCCTCCCCACCACTAACGTCCAAAAAAGACGCAACGGCAAGTTGACTGCTCCTTCGTGGTAGGACGTTTTAGGAGAAAAGTGAATTACATATTCCTTTTAATGTCGCTTTTCGGCCGTTTTGGTAAGCCGAAATAGAATTCTAAAATCTTCATGGTATAGTCTTTCAAAATATTTGGCCTTGGGCGAAGTACACTGTTCCTACAGGGCAATCTACGCTCGTCAACGAAAAAATTCTCTGAAGCTATATTTTTCCAACCCCTTCGAATAAATACTGCTACATATAGTTGCCCGTGAGATGAAACACTTTCCCGAAGGTCTACCCCGATCTAGACTACAATCAATAAATTAAAATATGGCACATGTCACTTGCTTATAAAATAACAACAGAAGATGTTGCTGGTTCTATAAACAAAAAATAAAACAAAACAGGCCAGCAGACAGAATTTCGCTGATTAACAGAATGTAATACCCTATTCACACCAAGCCGAAAACCGAGTTTTCGTTAAAAAAAGTTTATGCGAGAAACAGATTACCACAGCACCAGCAACAGCAACTTTGACAGCAGCAGCAACTTCAACAGCAGAAGTCGCATGAAACACATTGGAAACATCGACAGCAACTTTGTCACGGGAGGAAAACAAAATTTGTTGTGAGTTGATTGCAACGCAGCATTACCAGATTACCTTTTATATCTTCCAAAATAAATGGTAAAAGCGAAAAAATGATATTAGATACATGACAACCTGTAAAATGTTAGAGCAAATCACGTACTTAGTACCAGCAGGTATGTACCAGTATAGATACTTGGTGGTAGCTAAAGTATAAAATTCGAAAAACATATTTGATGTCATTTTCGACAGTGTTTTTCAGATGTTTGCTGGTTGCTGCCCAATCAAACATCAAATCAAAATTTGTATGTACTTTTCTTTTAATAGCTCGTCAAACATTAATTTTAACACAACTCACGACGATTGAATTAGTAGATAACTCGTTTCCACATTGCAATATAGTAAAACTAGAATTCAAAATCACGTCCCACCGACAGTAAATAATTTGACGCCTTCAGATCACAAAAAAAATTGATTTCTTTTGCCAATCGAAAATAAAAGGCAATCTAAATAAAAAAAAATTAAAATAGTATTTTATAAATAATTTATATAAGAATAATTTTTGTAGACTGCTGAAACTTTTTTTGTCTATATCTGGTAATGATGCTGCACCTTCAGTATGTCAGCATTCGAAAGTTTAGAGAACTGAAAAAGTCACCGTGGTGTTGGTAGCCGTTGCACAGCAACATTGAATTTAGGACTTAGCTCTAACGTCGATGTCGATGTCGATGTTGCTGTGGTAATGTAACTTCAGCCATTAAAAAGCAGGGGCTCTAAAAAGTGCGCTGTGCCTGTCAAAGTTGCTGTTGCTGTTGCTGTGCCAATCTGTTTCTCGCATTTCTCGCATTAGAAAACTTGTGGATGCATTCACACCGACCACCAACTCGTTTTCGTTTCACGTTTCAATTAGCTGTGAAACTAGCTATAAAATGTTTGTGGCGACTAGACTTTTATTTTAGTTACTAAACTTCGCTCGTATTGACATAATATACAAACAAAATTATTTAAGCTACTTAATAATCGTTAACTTATAGTTAAATGCATAAAATAATTAACATAAGCAACATTCAAAATCAAAACATCTGAAAATTAGTTGTGGCAGGGCAGGTAGTTTGCTCTTTATGGTGCAAGCAAAGATAACAAAAAAACTCTCACTCGCACTCTCACTCAGTCTCTCACATCCTGTCAGCAGTTTTGCTGACCTCGCTGAATGTTGCAAAAGGTGTGTCTGCTTCAACAACCCAACGATTGTACTCGTTTTCGTGGCGTTTCATGGAAAACGACCTCAAACAACTCGTTTTGAAAACTGCAATATGTATGGGAAAACTTCTGTTTTCGAGGAAGTTTTCGACTGTTTTCGCGAAAACCCAGTTTTCGGCTTGGTGTGAATAGGGTATAACGTCTTCCCAAAAAATTAATCACATGTTTGGATAGTTGTTGTTTTTAACTTCACTGAATGTTTATGTGCTAAATGAACATTAAATATATTGCCCTATAAGTTTCAATACAATAATTAACTGTTGTTAAAAATATTGCACGAATAACGAGCACAATGTACCTCTCATTCTTTCTACCAAGCGCTATGCCACTGTACTATGGCCTACTCGCACATAACTCACATAAGATCATAATCATGCTTGCGATTTACGCCCACCACCCCAAAGCAGAGAAACAACAGAGAATTATTGGTTTAGCATTGATTTCCCATTTGATCAACTAAGATCTGATATTTAAGTTATTGTTTCTCAGCTTCTGGATAGAGTAGAAAGATGAATGATAGCTCGAAATACTCGTGGAAAAATCGCCTATGAACAGTTAAACGCTTTTTTATATTGATTGAGATTTATGAATATTATGGCAAGTTGAATGAAGCAAAGTCAAAATAAAAAATAAAAATAATGGTACGTATAGCGTACAAAAGAAAAATTTTTTTTTCCGAATAATTAAAGGAATAAAACCCAATTAAATATAGCCTACCGCACGCAGAGGTGCTCCAAGAATATTTTAGTGAAGGTTTCATCAAAATCCGTTCAGTAGTTTCTGAGAACACTGCGAACATAATTTTATCAGTTACATCTTGATATAATAGTATAGATTATAGAATATAGATAGACATTCCAGTTAAAGAAACAAGTTTTAACTGCACTGTCATGTTTATGTTAACATAATAGTTTTTTGTGCGAATATTAATATGACATTTTTTTAATAAATTTAATTTTTTTTTCAGATTCTTCCGGAAGGCCAAGTGCTCTTAAAATAGTAACATTCTTATTGATAGGATCAGCATTCCTGATAACTAGTGCTGCACTGAAACAAGCTTACTATTAGTTTCATAATTTTTTGATTTGTTATTCTTTTTGTAAGTTTACGGCAAAGTATGTATGTACTGTAGTAATTAATAAATTTGATTGTGTAAATTAAATCTTTTGAATATTGTCCTGTACGAACGAACAAAAAAGCCTTTAATTATTATATCACGAAAAATAAGAACGAATAGATATATGTATACAATTATTACAAATATATTATTATGCAAGCAATACTTCATAGAAATAAGACTAATATTTTAGAAAATAAGTTTTATTTTAAGTTCTCATTCATTTATAAACAAAACAAAAATATTTTAATTCGAAACGAAACTAAATATAATCATTAAAAATATATATGAGGTTTAATTGCTTTTCTATAGGCTTATTGAATGTAAAATTAAGGCCTTGACCACACTGCTCGTATTGTCATCGTCACTTAATAAATTTGCCATGCAGCTACGATAATTTTTAACCGTCGAAATGTAAGTACTTACCTGACCAATTCATATGCTGAGCTATTTCCGTCCAAACTTTTTCAATAATATTCTTATTTGAATACATACAATTGAAAGAATTTTCTAATTTCGTCAACCATTTTTTTAATAAGATAACATAATCACATTGAAAAATGTAAACTCCAAACGTACAGTACGCTAAGATGACAATACGAGCCATGTGCGGAAGGCCTAAAACGAGGTTATATTGTGAGGCCATAGATAAAAATGATCTAAGAAAGAAGTAAAACAGCCACACCAACGCGCCGTTAAGCTCGGTTGTGCCTCAATACTTTAGAGCATCTTGTAACTGTTGACTCTTAAGTGCAAAGTTTCTCCTACTGCGTATTCAAGCAATGCTAACGGATTATGCAATCACCGTCCTTACAGAAAACGTGACCGATCCATTGCCAATATTGGTTTTAAAATATTGTTACCATGCACGTAACATGGTACTTTGGATTAAATTAAATTGATGTGAGACCTCATCAAAGCAACTCAATATCACTCGAACGAAAAATGTTGCTGATTGCAGCAATAATTATCGCTAGCGAAATACAGCGCATGCCGGAAAGCAACAAATATTGATTGCTAGTAGCAATATTCGTGATTGATTACTCACACATTTCTGCATACTACGTTCTATAAAGTTCTGGAAAATATGTCGGACGATCCTGTTTTCAACACAAAATTCGTTGAAGTTGTGGAAAAATATCCCTGATAGCCAGAAATTTCAGGCAATACTGTTGCTTCAATATGAGAATAGGTTAAAATAAGCTAGTTGCTTATTGCTTGTTGCCCGAATCTGAGAGTTGCCTTAGGCGTCTGTTATAGCTATCAGTAAAATGCATCCGTAAAAAAAATTTTTCACTTTTTTGGAGCACTTAAACTTAATCGTTGAACTCAATCTTGGTCTTAAAATGTTGCTTTTGAATTATAAAACTAATTCGTCAAAAAAAAAAGTAAGCAATTGTTCTTTAAATTTACTAAAAAAAAGAATTCCTTTATTTTTCCGTACGAAAAACTTTTTCTGTTCAACTTCTCAACCAGTTTCACGAATTATTCCACTGAATTCCTATGATATGCTATAGTTAAATGTTTCAGTTTTGTTCTGTTTCGTGGTTTTACGGATGCATTTTACTGATAGCTATAACTGAGGCCTTATCTAGACTTCATACGACATACGGCATACCAATGTATGTACACTTTGTGGATCATATGATATTAGTATATGTATTTCACGCGGAGGTCTTCGAACCAGTGATGCCATCTGCATCATGCCTTTTAGTTGAGGCATTGAGGAATAATTTTGAAAAAAAGGCATAATTTTTGTGAGCTTTTTTTTATAAGAAATCCGTAAAAATAAATTGAGTGCGAACACCGAATGTCTTTAAATAGGCAGTGTCCCTGTAGCTTCGATTTGAGATGAATTCAGTGCATCATATCATCATATTATGGAAGACTTACTATATAATGAATTCCAATAAGTTCGAAGTATTTTCGGACGTCGGAACTGCACGTACGTATATACGTATGACTAACTCGCATCCAATGTGCGGAGCTGGCTCCCATAGTACCTACTTAGAAAGTCGGGATCGTTTTTCCGTCTTCGTACCTGATCGCTCGAGTCAAATTCGTACGAAAACGCCTCCAATGTGCAGCCCACCATAAAGTTTCTTTTCGTTGCTTTTAAGAAAAAAAATAAAAAGCAGTTTGTAATACATAGTACCTATATATTTTAAAGATAAGTTCACGTTCAACTGATCGCTATGAGTTTGGTGCAGATCCATCGAATAAAACCTGTCTTACGTGAAGTTAGTTTTTGTTTTCATAATTTTAGTTACAAATATGTATTTCATATTTATGTATTAATTATTGTTTTTTTCTTTACTATGTGCCTACTTATAAAATTTTAACACATAAATTGAAACGTTCTTAGTTATTTATCTTTTTTTACCAAAAAGGTATAATTTTTTTGGAAAAAGGCATTCCTAATTTTTTTCGGAAAAGTGACAACCACTTCTGAGTCTGAAGCAGGGAAGTTGCCATCAGAAGGTATCACTTTTTTCCGACAATCAGACAGCTACAGAGCCAAACAGCAATAGAAATAAAATCGATGATATGATTTTATGATATGAATGAAGTATTGTTTCACAGTTGGCCGTATGTACCCTCAAGTTTGAAGCGGTGAAAAATGTACATCTATTACAATTTGGATCTCCACAAAGAAATCTATGGTCGTCTTAGACAAAGCCATCCTCGAGAGACTTATATGGAAAGATAGAAGATCCACGTGATTCTAGAGGAGACTAATAACTCTGTCATTGGTAGACGTACGACTCAGCAATGCTGAATCCAATGCATTACATACCTCATTTGGCATCAGGCCAAATGTGTCAATCCTCGAAATGTGTCAATCCTTGCATGTGTCAATTAATGTTCTTGCTTGATCAGATTGTGTGAATGGGCTGCATTCTGAACTTCTGCAGACCTCATATCTTCAAATGTCGAAATCCCACAAAAGCATATCTGCAAAGAGGAATGAAAGACTCTTCCCAGAGCTTCAAAGACTTAAAAAGGGCGTTATGGGCCGCAATCTGAACAGCAAGAACTTCTGCTGCGATGGTTAGATCAAGTTTATAATCTCTCCTCTACCCGTATGGGGGTTGACCTTGATGGTTTGGAGTCGATGGCGGAGGATCGAGAGCAACCTACACCCGTGACTCACTTAATGGATAAGCGGGCCATTGACAATGAATGAATGAATGAATGAACGATGCCACTTGCACATTATTTTAACTTGTATACGACAAGTGCATACAAGAATTCACTGAAATATTTGATGCTGTCAATCATCCACAAATTATAGGTCAACCCAAGCGAACTCCTCTTTTTCATTAACCTTTAACTATACCTACACATATCAGTTGTTGCCTAAGCGAGTTCCCATTCTATACATCATTTCGATTTAAATCAACAAAAACAAAAAGTAAATAAAAAGTGAAAAGTTCAAGGAAATCCCAAGCAAGGACGTAGGCAAATATCAAAATTCTACAAAAAGTCATTGCAAAAATAGACGCACAAAGCACACATGTTGTGAAGGATAGCATGCCATGCTTATGCCAATATTTTGCAACTGACCCAGGACTGCGTGTCGAGGATTCATTGAATGACACCAACGAAGACGGCGACTCCAGTGATAAAGGGTAAGCTTGCAAATCCAATTAGCCCAACTAAATATTTTATAAATTTTTAAAAACACAAGCCCTTTAAAGGAGGTGACATCTGGAGCAATTACCTCCTCTGAACTGGTGGCTTGTAAAGCTGAAATTCATTTGCTAAAGCGTAACCTATCCACAGCCAATATTTCATCTGAAAATATGGAAATTCTTATGAAATTGATGATCGAGAAACAAAATGCTTTAATGACACAAGTTTTCGAATTGAAGAAAATAAACGAAGATCTCAGATTACAGCAGGTGAACGATAGAAACAATCAAGCATTAGAGCGCGGTATACTTCTGCAAGAACTGCAAGAAATCAAAAATCTCCTGCGAGAACGGTCAAGTGTTATGGTAAGTTGGGTTAAGTGGGATAAATAACAAAGTGTGAATAGGCTTGAACTGTGCGTATTTGAAAGTAACAGTTTTATGACAAAAATGCACACATTAAAGTGCATCTTTGGTACATCCTAGATATCTCTCTCCGTAGTTCATTCTCTATCATAACAAAAATGGTATTCACTTCCAAATTGTCTTCCATCGCAGGAAAAAACTCTTCGACTAAACAACTCGCTTACACATGCCCTCAAGGATGCCAATGAGAAAATTTACGCAATGGGAATGAAATTTCTAAAATTAAAGAATAATCGCTTCTCATCACGAGATGGCAGCAGCAAAAGCAACATTTTATCGGACTAACTGAATTTGGCCAGCTTATTACCACATTTACTTCTCCGACTTCTATTGTAACAATAAAATTATAAAACCTAAGTTACATTATACAAACAATATAGCAATTTGAAGCATTTAATTGCGTGCGCCGAAAATCATTTCGTTTATCCTTGCGTGATCATGTCCAGTAAGCCTGCCCACCAAACTATACACACAATTATTGCCTATTCAAGATTTCAAATATTTAATTTAGTCTTGTATTTCTTTATTAATACGAGATGGATTTGTTTTTCGTTTAATTATATTCAATGGCGTTTTGTTATTCCAACACTAGCAAGCGGCGAACTAGAGCTAGCACCGAGTACGAGTACGATTCATATCAGTGTTACATATAATATAGCCACTGGGTTGTTATTACAATGGTACTAATGCGCCATTTACATGGTCTTTTCATATGCCGGTCTTGCAATAGAAAATGGTAGAGGCAAAGAAAGAGGATTGCCATTCATTTTTAAGGCACAACAAAAAAGACTTTACTTTAATTTTTAATGGCGCTATCATCCATGACCTCAGTGTTATGCCGATTTTCATTGGGCAAGAAAAATAACTTTTTTTTAGATTCCGAGCAGTTTTTCTGCTCCAGATATCAGCTGTTTGTCAAATTCGTTTTCCATACATTCACATACTTTCACTAATCCCAAAACAAGTGACATTTGTAAAGTAAACACAAATTGCGACTTAAAAATATCTGACTCTGACTGACAAATGCAAAAAAAAAGTAATCTCATTTCATATTCCACTGGGAAAGGAAAAATTTAAGATCTGAGAGCAAAAAGGTATAAGCCCAATGGAAATCGACATTAGTGTACCAGTACTGGTTCTTAGGTTCGATCCCTGGTGAAGCACAAATTACATCTTAACCTCTCGCGAACGGCTGATAAGCAAGCATCCCAGAGTATACCTGTCCTGAGAAAGTTCTCAATTCATCCGTTCGAACTAGGCATGCAATTGTAGGTCCCTTTCATTCGCCTCAAAATAGTAAAAACTCACCCCAATAGAATGATGGTTAGAAGTCAGGCCTAGTGTCCTATGCGGAGTAGGTGAATACTCTGCCCACGCGGGAGTCTCGCAGAAATCTTATATACCGACACAGATTTCAGCTGACGCATAAGTCGCGCGCATATACTTTGATCAAAACTCAAATAAGAATATTGCGCATCGACCGACGCATGAATCCATATACACGTATACCTATACACTCCCATGATTGTATTGGGATTTACTTTATGCTTTTTTTAGTACATAGTAATAGGCAACTTTTAGGGGAGAAACTAAATTCCGACAATTTTACAGTTATGTATATGTTAATTTGTTTTTTCTTTAACTATGCAAAAGAAGTGAACTTTTTTTTACAGCACGTGAATAGGGCGGAGGCAATTGCTTAACTGTGGATCAAATTATTGAATTAATTCAATAAAAAATTATTGAAGCTGAAGGTATATTATTTCAAATGGGGCGAGGAAAAATTGTAACTGATGGTGCAGAAGAGAAAGGCAAAATACTTGGCTAAAAGGAGTGTAGTCTCGTATTGCCAAAAAAATGTATAAGCAAGTCAACGGTTTAAAAAAAAAAACTAGAACGACTGTTTGATAGCAACTTACCCAAAAGTATCAATAAAAAACTACTGTCTACGGCCCAGCATGCATATTGCAAAGGTAAATGAGTGGAGACGGCATTACACACATAAGTACGTAATATCGAATACTCTCTGTTCCATAAGAAGTATACGATGGTTGCCTTCCTTAACATAAAGTTATTTTAACAGCGTCAATACATCAGTGATAGTAGATTCGCTATCAGTTCTGAATGTTGACAGCTCACTTTGCGAACTGATTAATCTACTGCTAAATGGTCGGATTATCAACTCCAAGCTGGGTGAGGTGTCCGCAAGAAGATCTGTCAGTAGAGGCACTCCGCAAGGTGGTGTTCTATCCCCCCTTCTTTGAAATTTGGTGATCAACGAACTATTGATAATCCTGGAAGATGAAGGATGCACGGTGATCGCTTATGCAGATGATGTTGCGTAGCTGTCTTAGGAAAGTACTTAAACACTCCTACAAAATGCGATTAATAATCCCCTCCAGAGCAATCTGGAATGAGGATACTTTCCTAGAAGAGGCACCCTTAGGGATACCAATCGCTACTTGCAAACAAAAATTGAAGCTGAATGCTATCGAGAGTGCCAAATCTTAGGTGAGCAAGTTGCAAAACCTGTCTCGTGACAAAACAAATTTGGCCTAAGCTGGATTTGAAACGGTCTAAGAAATTGATTTCTCTCAACAGATTGTATATCGGAACCACAATAGGTGTCATTACTGGATACTGGCCTATAATATGAAACATGCCGCAAGGTTAAGGCTTTTCGCAAACGACTTTTGCAGAAGCTGTATGTATAAGGAAGAGGAGGAAACTATTCCTCGCCTTCTTTGTTTCTGCTCCACTTAGGAGCCTTCCAGTACAACGACTTTGGCGATCTGACAAACACAGACATCAGAAGCCTCTTACGCTTTATAAAGAGCTCAAAATGGTTCAACTAGTAGGGAGATCTTATATGATCCTTTTTTTCATGGTATCACAATGGACCTATGCAGGTCTAAGGGTGTAGGCGTTGCCCAGCTGGTAGTCACTTTCAACCAACCAAGTTAGTGGTTTGGAATTTTCTTAAAAATAAGCGCAACTAAGGAAACAATATGAAGGGAGGAACAAAACAGCTACTAGGTACATCTTCTGAAAATAGACAGAGCATCAAATTCTCACTGTTCCGCCTCGCAGATCGGATCAAATTTGGGAATCAAGTCTAGAGTTGACAGAGTAAGACGAGTAATTCGGAGAGTTGGATACCTAACTAAAAAGATTAACATTAAAAAAAACACCTCTTACCACGTCTCCTTCTTGCGGTTTTATAAAAACTCCCCAAAAATTACTTCCTTTTTATTTCTTATTAATTTTATTTTATTATTTTTCTCATAATCGCATCGCCAGCTCTGATTTCATTTAGGTAACTGATAATAAAGTAAGCCTACCGTTTGCATACAGTAGAATGCTGTACTACCCAGTACAGTACAAACACTAAACCATGCTTCGACACGGCCGTCCTGACATGTCACATGTCCTCATGTGACTTGTGTTAAAACAAAACAAAACTGCGTTAGTATTTGTCTCACTCGGCCATTACTGACCATAACCAATTACTATATTCTAATTACATATTCAAAGATCACATTCATAATTAATCTTGTTAAAGGATACCTAAACTAAAATCTTAGTTCTTCTTTCCTTGAAACAACTGTCTCAAAAAGTATCAACAGGTAGTTAACACGTCATAAAGTAGGTATTATTTAACACCTCCCTCCACACATCACATAATTCAGCACTCCTTACCACTTTCATTTAGGGATACAAAAGCAACGATGCTTCCATTCAGTACTCCTTACCACTTCCACCCAGTGATAGAAACCAACAGTGCTTTCATCCAGCACTCCTTACCACTTCCATCCAGTGATAGAAACCAACCGTGCTTCTATCCAGCACTCATTACCACTTCCATCCAGTGATAGAAAACAACAGTGCTTCCATCCAGAACTCATTACCACTTCCATCCAGTGATAGATAACAACAGTGCTTCCATCCAGCACTCCTTACCACTTCCATCCAGTGATAGAAACCACCAGTGCTTCCATCCAGCACTCATTACCACTTCCATCCAGTGATAGAAAACAACAGTGCTTCCATCCAGCTCTCATTACCACTTCCATCCAGTGATAGAAACCAACCGTGCTTCTATCCAGCACTCCTTACCACTTCCATTCAGTGATAGAAACCAACAGTGCTTTCATCCAGCACTCCTTACCACTTCCATCCAGTAATAGAAACCAACCGTGCTTCTATCCAGCACTCATTACCACTTCCATCCAGTGATAGAAAACAACAGTGCTTCCATCCAGAACTCATTACCACTTCCATCCAGTGATAGATAACAGCAGTGCTTCCATCCAGCACTCCTTACCACTTCCATCCAGTGATAGAAACCACCAGTCCTTCCATCCAGCACTCATTACCACTTCCATAAAGTGATAGAAAACAACAGTGCTTCCATCCAGCTCTCATTACCACTTCCATCCAGTGATAGAAACCAACCGTGCTTCTATCCAGCACTCCTTACCACTTCCATTCAGTGATAGAAACCAACAGTGCTTTCATCCAGCACTCCTTACCACTTCCATCCAGTGATAGAAACCAACCGTGCTTCTATCCAGCACTCATTACCACTTCCATCCAGTGATAGAAAACAACAGTGCTTCCATCCAGAACTCATTACCACTTCCATCCAGTGATAGATAACAACAGTGCTTCCATCCAGCACTCCTTACCACTTCCATCCAGTGATAGAAAACAACAGTGCTTCCATCCAGAACTCATTACCACTTCCATCCAGTGATAGATAACAACAGTGCTTCCATCCAGCACTCCTTACCACTTCCAACCAGTGATAGTATACCAATTACAAACCATAAACCACATAGTCAAACGCTTCCCGCTCACTCACGGTCTACATTGAAGTGATACCGATTTCTAACGAGCTACGGTTGCGTATTAACTATATGCATTAATTCTAAGAAAAACGTTAATGTAAAATCTGTAAACAACTATCCGCTCTTATCGGATCACTACTTATCAAAGTCACAGCATTCTTACACCTTTTGGCAGTAATAAACTTGTATCTTTTATCAGCATATTCCATCTGTACCACTTTGCAAGAGCTCGCCTGTAGGTATTCAATTCTTGTTGCATCAGGTTTCTGGTTTTGATTGGGGTTGCGAAAGGCAGACAATGCACTGCCCATAGCTCAACTGCATATTACCCTCAGTCATCCGTGTCTTCAAACTTTGCAATTGAGCCAAAAAGTTTTGGTTTTCCTCCAAAATTACTGTTCTGTTCCTCGTCTTGCGGGGGGGAAATAATCCCACTTCTGATATATCGAATCTTCATTCTTGTTTACGGAATGATTTTAGTGTGGAACGACGCGACACGTCTCCTTCTTGCTGTTTTATAAAAATCCCCAAAAATTACTTCCTTTTTATTTCTTATTAATTTTATTTTATTATTTTTCTCATAATCGCATCGCCAGCTCTGATTTCATTTAGGTAACTGATAATACAGTAAGCCTACCGTTTGCATACAGTAGAATGCTGTACTACCCAGTACAGTGCATACACTAAACCATGCTTCGACATATATATAATTAGACCGCCAACTTCCGTGCACATACCCGATTCTATCCGAAAAAATCACCCCTTAGTTGTCTGTGTCTGTGAATGTGTACGTATGCGCCGGAACGAACTGCCCATCCACACTTAATAACCCACCATCAACCTAGGATGGTGGAGTAGGCCAATCTTAAAAGTTCTCTCATCGTCGTAATGGTGATATGTTACTTAAGGTGGGGGCGAAAAAGGTGGCAAAGAGGCGGGACACTTCCAATATACAAACATTTTTCAATCTTATATGTATCTCGAAAACCCACCAAACCGATTGAGTTCAAATTTTCAGACAATCTTCAGGGAGTGTTCAAGTTAAGTTTTGTCAAAAATCGAGAAAGGGGCGTGGTCCCCTCCTATGCAAAAATATTGCAAACGCATTTCTTTGACAGTTCGAAAAGTAGTCCGTCGATTGAGATAAAACAAAATATAAATATTTCCCATGAAATGAGAAGTCCACGTAACTCTAAAATTTTCAAGTCTTCTTATAGATGGCACGGAATATCCAAATCTCAAAATTACACATCTTCAGATTTTTCAGAAGTTGCTATAAGCTTTAGCATTGAGATTTGGTAAATAAAAGTTTATAGCCTGTTGAATGAATTTGGCCGGGAACTTGACACTTCCCATTACAAAAAACACTGCACATTCTATTTCTTGACACTCCAGTGAAATGCATGCTGAAATAAAGAAATGGCTAAAAAGCATGAAAAGGCAAAAAAAGAGAAACCAGTTAAAAGAAGAGAAGCTTAGAATACTGGAGAAGCAATGCGTGTTAAACTTACAGTGAGATAAAGACAAGACAAAATAACAATTTGCAACAAGCCTACGCAAAGACCCTAAACACATATCTAATTGCTTTTATGAATATGAACGAATAATGATTTGTCCTTAAATTAAATGTTTTGTTGATGAAATCTATAATCAGTTCATTATTTTAGTATGTAGATAGGTATACTTAGTAAATGGTTGAAATCTAATAAAATCCAACGAATGTTAAAGAAATTGTACGGGTTCTCCCATTTGGCATGCAGAATTCAACAAGGTGTGTAATAATTCAACTCATTTGAATTCATAAGATATAACCGATTACCAAAATGGCTGACCAACTTTTTTCTTTTTGCTGCCAAACTTCAAATAAAATAATTTATACTTCCCCATTCCTACCAACTTGTAATATTGTAATTAGTATTCATCTGTGTGGAATGTGAGAACTCCACGACTGAATAAACTATAATATGTATTGTATAATAGCATAAATTAATCATATTTATCAAGGCCCACGGACGGGCGGTATAGTGCGGGAACGCCTAGAATTCTAGAATTGATTCTTCCATTTGCTGGAGCTGCGTTACAATTAACTATTCCAAGTTGAGTGTTATTTTGTATATATAATAATCATTCTGGGCTGTATTTCTATGAATTAGTCAGTTTTATACAATTCCTCACGTGCGTTCGTGTCGTGCCGACGAAAACCTATCAAAGGAATCTCCTGTTGACGGGAATGACGACAATTTGGGATGACGTGCGATTGCGTCACATCAGAAGAAGTCTTCTTCTTCTCAAAGACCCTATTGCTCATGACGATTTAATTGATTGCGTGTTTAGAAGGATACCTACCAACATAAGTACTAAAAGAAAGTTCAAAGTTCCAATTTCAATATAACTCACCTCGCTAGTTGGGATGAGAAGGGTGCTATCTACGAATTGGCATATGTTTCGGCGGATTTGTTTCAACAGAACCACCAAAGGTCTCCCTGGGATATTTGGAATACACAGAAAATTGTATTTCATAAAATTATATAGCCCTCGGATTTCAAAAGAATTATGATTTGTTGTGAACCTAATAATAGACTTGTGGGATTTCGTGAATAAATAAAAGGAAATGTGTCTGAAAACATTCAGCCATAAGCCGACCCTTTGCTTTGTTGGATTCGTTTTACTGGGACATATTTTCAGGCGGCGCAGAGGTTTTTCTATTTTAAGATATTTAGGTTTCGCAGAGCTTTTTAAGTGTTTTATTAAAACAAAGAATAATCACTTTCCCATGTCTGGTTGTTATTCAAATGAGAAAGTATAGAGTTACTTTCCATAAGCAAGAAGGCCTTGTTATGAGCACTAGGAGTATAAGAGTCTCGATCTCAATTATGTACTTTCTTAGGTCAAAGAAACAGCGATTAACAGGGTATGTTTCTCTTTAGTTAGAGCATGTTTGAAATCACTATTGAGTGTGACGTATGGGCTTGAGAGAAATAGGGTGTGAAATGTAGATGGGATATGGAGTAAGTCCCACTCCAAATTCATTTCAAATGCGCTACAGCTCAACAAAAACAGGTCTTCTAAAATCTGATCGAAAGCTTCTATTAATACAGCATGTGACTTTGCTCCGCTCTCTGGAACTATTAATCCGATAATTTTTTCTCTGATTTATAGATTTGCTGCCCATTTAGGTTTTAGAGTGGTGGTAGAGGGGGAGGGATAAAGGAGAGGGGAGCTACTTAGCCGATTTTAAAAATTCGTTGAACATTGTAATGATGACATCCTCTGGAAGGATCAGTGTAGGTTATTTAGGGGGGTGATGGGGGGGGGCAAAGGGGTAGGGGCCCCAACGGCAAGAGCTAGGAAGATACTGAAATTTGTAAACAAATTTTCTTTTATATCGTAAGTGAGCATTAAGGGTGCGTGTCATATTTCATTTTGGGGCGTTAATGCACTTCCTATAGCGTCATAAAGCCCACAAAAAAGTGACTTAAAGCCCGGCGGGCGAAATGACACTGTGCCTTATGACACAAAAATGGGCGTTATGACATGTACTTGCTTTACTTACTTTAGATGGCGCTCACAGTCCGGGGTGGACCACGACCTCAACCAACAAGCCCCTCCAGCCAGCTCGGTCCCTAGCTAACTGCCTCCAGTTACGCACACCAAGTTGGTTACGGTCGCTCTCCAACTGTGCGCCGGCGGGGTCTTCCTCTGCTTCGTTGTCCCTCTGGGGTGGACTCAAAGACTCGTCGGGCTGGTGCGTTGTTATCCATACGCTCCACGTGACCCAGCCATCTCAGCCGCAGAATTTTGAGCTTTTTGACTAGGTCAACGTCGCTATATAGCCCGTAAAGTTCGTCGTTGAATCTCCTCCTCCACACTTCGTCGATACAAACTGGACCGAAAATCACTCGAAGAATCTTTCTCTCAAAGCATGCCAAGAGGTTTTCATCAGCTTTATGCTTCTGCACCATACAACAGGACCGGGATGATTAAGGTCTTGTACAATATCTCCTTGGTTCTGCGGGAGAGGGCTTTACTTCTTAGATACCTTCTTAGTCCGAAGAAACCGCGATTGGCAAGAGTGATTCTTCGTTTGATTTCTACGCCGATGTTGTTTTGCGAGGTAATTGTAGAGCCGAGATAGACAAAGTCTTTAACTACTTCGAAGTTATATCTGTCAACCGTGACGTTTTGTCCGAGTCGCCGATGTTGAGAATCCTTTCTCGATGACAGCATATACTTCGTTTTGTCCTCATTAACAGCCAGACCCATCTTCGCCGCCTCCGTTTCAATGCTTGCAAACGCGCCATTGACAGCTCGCTGATGAGTTCTCCCAATAATATCAATATCATCTGCATATGCAAGTAGTTGAACGGACTTCTGAAAAATTGTACCTCTAATGTTGGCTTGCGAGTTCGGTACAATTGCTTCAAGAATATGATATTAAAGAAGTTACATGATAGCGCGTCGCCTTGTCTTAAACCTTTTTGGACATCGAAGGATTCCGTGGAGTTCTTTCCCACTTTGACGGAGCAGCGAGATTTCTCCATCGTCATCCTGCATAGACGGACGAGTTTTCCAGGGATGCCGAAATTTAACATGGCTTTGTATTATGCGCCCCTACCTACGCTATCAGAGGCGATCTTGAAGTCGATAAAGAGGTGGTGTGTATCGATCTGGAATTCCTGAGTTTTTTCTAAGATCTGCCGGAGTGTGAAAATTTGGTCGATGGTTGACTTTCCAGGCCTAAAACCGAACTGATATGGGCCGATCAGTACATGTACCCGAGCATTAAGTGGCGAGGTTTTCTGAACAGAGACCAGGGGCTATTCCTAATGGGAATACGTGGTGAAGGGCCATCCTGTACGAGGTGCCAGTGCCACTGCTTTCAACTGAATATAACGGATCTAGAGGGAAAGAACTCGATAAAACCCACAACACCGGGTTAACAACCGTGGCCATGGGATGTATGACAGAATGCTATGTGTCTTCTAGCGGTAAACTCTAGATACATGCGGACATCTAGTTTCCATTCAATGGAAAACTTAATTGGAAGCCGAATGTCATGTGATTTTCCTAAAGAAGAAAAAAAAAGTCTTCCTGATAGCAGCACAGAACAGAACACTTGGAAGTAATTATTTTCATGACCTACGAGAATTTTCTTGAGTCTTACTTTCTGATCTTTACAGGTTCAGAATTGATTACGCGTCGAGTAATCACTAGAAGAAGGGCATGAGGGTAACCATATCAACGTCAACGGTTAAACCCCATTTAAAAGGGTATGACAATGGGTCCACAAGGACCTAAGTGTGGCATAGCAGGATGTACCCTGTTCAGCCAACCCGTAAACCTAACCTAACCTAAGTGAGCATTAAGAAGCTATTTGGGGAGATTCCATTTTTGTATGTGAATGCATATTTTTATTTTTCATCAGATCGATTTTAAACTCGGTTTGTGGACTCTATATAAGAAATAAAGAAAATCTGTCTAAAGTGCAATTATGTACAAAGATTTTAAGTATACCTATACATATATTAAAAATAGTACGTTTAAACTATCTTTGTTTCTTAACGGAATCGTACATTTCAGTTCCCCTAAATTGTGTTCCTTGAACTAAATGGACTTAGACTTTTCGATAATGTATAGCATATTATAATCGTTGACAATTTTTGATCAATTTATTTCCTTATTCGGCTAATCGATGAATTTGATTAGTCGCAGATTTTCATGAAAATTTATTTGAAGCATAATATCATGAGCAAAAAAGAGCTATAATTGAAAAAGGAGCTTTTTAAAACCCTTCTGATAAACAGGCAATAATGCCTTGTTGAAGAGCTTAAATAGAGTTTATGTTCATGTGCATCCCTGGGTCTTGCTTCTTTAGAAGTTAATGAACAGAAAGTATTCTTATAGCTATTCTAAAGTTGATCTACTGAGTTCTCAATTTTTGTTTCAATCTAAGGCGACAATGCTTATGAATTCTTAGTATTAGACGACCCTGCAATACTTTTTAAGACGAAAATATTTTTAGCTTTAGAATATTTTGGTCTAAGTTCTGCATGATAGTCCATAAAAAGTTTGCCACTTACAAAAAATATTTCCCTGAAATGGATGCGATCTACTTTCTTTTTTCGAAATTTTAAAGAACATTGTTTTCCGTCAAAAAACAAATTGGTTTCTATAATATTATGTACACATTTATAGTTAGTAAATTAATTCTTATAACAATTAAAAATGCACTTCTACGTTCTAAAAAATTAATGTTTTATTTTATTGGAATAATTCAAATTACAATTACACATTCTTGTTATCATACGTAAAAAATAAGTATTCCTGTGCAAAATTTGCTCTATCGTTTCGATCAATAAAGTGTGTAAATATAATAATAAAAGTGTTTTATTTTTAATTTAATTGTTTTACTATAATTCAAGTGATATTAGATTAAAATTCCGGCTAAATTAACAACAAGAATAACAGAATAACCACCACATGCAAGACGACTTTCATTTATTGGTGTTGCATAATAAATTTTTGTAAATACAATAATTGAATGCGATGCTGAAAATTAGTTACACCAAATTGTTATAAATAACTTAATGCCATAAATCAATAGAAACATACAAAATGTAAACAATAGGTACTAATATAGAGTTATTTTATTATTACTCATTACGCTCGAGATCATCCTTATTTTGCAATAGCTTAATGGTAAATTTATTTGTGATTTATTAGAAATATTCATAGAATCGTAAGCTGGAGTATACACTTATGCCCATTACTATAGAACCCGCCGAAATTAGGACATTGGAAACAGCTTGAAGACATCCTGTAAGTAAATTTTAATTGAATATGCATTTCAGTAGTAGAGGCAAGGCGACTTACCACCACTGCATATACTTTCCAGGGTATTTTCGACATACCCGCTATCGTTGTCACAAAGGCAGAGCTTAACTTTTGATGAAATGAATTTTGCTACACCTATTGTCCGGTTGGCGTTTTCCATTGTGCATACCATGTTCGGTTCACAGTCACTGGTGCCGCTGCATTTATGTCGTAAGCCTTTTAATACAAAATATAAAAAAATCGAATAAATATGGAATATAAAGTATTTTAGAAGATACACAAAAAAGTCTACCGAATAAAAATTATGTAGAATATCATCCACCGAAAAGTCGTGACATAAAAACACTCAGCGACTTTCCTATGGGGAAATTTAAATTACATTATTTACAGTGCAGTGACAACAATAGTCCCAAACATCAAGGAAACCTTGAATTGACCATTTAAATTTTATTTTAAATTTTATCCACTTCCTCTAAACTTTGAAATTTTTTCACATTTGGCCATAATAAGATCTTTTCCAATTTATTATATGTATGGCTTACCGTCTCGATGGACCAGAAAAATTAATTTATTATTTGGACTGGTCGGTCCATCCATACTACTTATAAAATACAACGTCCGTCTGTTCGTTTCTCCATAACTCGAGAACTATTCGTCCGATTTTCATGATTCTTTTTCTGATTTGTAGATGTGTGGCCAACTTAGCCCGTAGGGTGGGTGAGAATTGCTCAGGAGTAAAGGGGTCGCGGGGAATAAGGGGGGTCTCACGAACTATTAGCCGTATGAACTTAAAAGTTTGTATGTTGATAGATAAGTCAAAATTATTACATTCCTCATTCATCGTTTTTCAAAATTCGTCCTATAAGGTTTGAAAAACTTTTCAAACTAAGTTTTCTATTTCGACCTTACTACGCTTAACTTGCCATTACACTGATAAATGGATTTTTGTCAATTCAGGATATGCTTTTAATTGTTAGGCAATATTTTACAGAGTATTTTGAGCTAACATTCGTTTTTCTGCTCCATCCAGAGGGTGAGATATAATAAATTGAAATTAGATCTTATTTATCGATTGCAGTTGTGCTTAGGAAGGGTAGTTTTGATTTGCGTTCTAAAAATAGAATGATTACTCGCACGACGGGCATTCAGAATGCATAATTGTAAATGCTCATGAAATGCGTAGTTGAATTTGATGTAGGTAATGGATATGCATAAAACAAACTACGTAGCTATAAGGAGTTTGTGATGCGTAAGTATGTAGCTATGCACTATTGTACATATCTACATAATATGAGATCTGCAGCTATGGAAAGTATAGCGATATGATCGCGTTATTAAGCAAATCATACCTGTAACGAGTTTTTATTTATGTGAAATATTATGTCCATTGACTTGGGTCTTTGAAATTTTGCATGGGGTTTAATTTCTAATCACAATACATACAATAAAATAATAGCACAATGCAAAAAATACAATTAACCTGTTTTCAATGTTTATCCCGTGAGGATGTTAGTATAATGTAAGCCGTATAATGTAAACCGTTGTTAGGACTAACTCTGGAACTATTTGGCCGATTCTAAACTAAAACTTTTTAGGTACAACATTGTACTGGCTAAATTTTCCGGATCCAATATAAGTTATTACTTAGGGAGAAGATGGTGGAAGGGGAAACGGAGGATAGGGGTTATCTTTGGAGCTACTCGGCTATTGCTGGAGTTTACCTCCGACAGCCATGTTTTTCACATGGACAGCTATATGTTGTATGGTCGCGTGTGAGCTGCAGTGGTAATTTGTTTATACTTGCTCCCACTAAAAAAATATCGTGTATAGTTTACACAAAAACATTGCGTTAAAATATTTTGTAAACTAAATAAGAGGACAATATATAAACACACGTACAATGATAAGTCATATAAATTTAGTTTTATTGAAAAGAAATGAAACTGGCGAGCGGAGCCGCGGGCATTGCTAGTATTTTTATATGTCTCGAGAAAAGAGGTATATCGTGGTCGCGTATACAGATGTATTTGTCCTACTATTGGGAGAAGTTGCGGCTAAGGTAAGTTCGTGTCCATAATTGCTCCCACGGTGTTACTATAAACATTCTTCTGTACCTTACAACTTAAGAATTCATATCTTCACTTATCTTACATTAAATTCGACATTCGAATCGACTTCGAATCTAATTAACCACAAGCTGATAGACCTGTGCTCACTTTTTATTTTTTAATGAAAATGGCCTGTTAACTTCGTGATCTCTTAAATTCAAACAGATCTTAAAGGAAGCGGAGAAAATAATTAATTTAAAGACTTTTATTTGGAAAACGTATGTATGTATACATAAAGCTTTATGTAGAACTGAATACAAAATAGTAGCTGCGTGTAATGATATGACCACCGGTGAACAGCAGCAACAGCAACTAGATGTGCTCAGCATTAGTTCCACATCTCCAGAATCGACTGACCGACAGGGCGTCGACCGAGTAACCGCAGAAATGCGGATCAAGCTCTTATAGAGAGACGACAGATGTTACTCTTTGGCCGTAATTGACTGTGTAACCCAGCGTTGCCGAAGTGGCACAATTGTGCCATTTTGGCACCCTACAGTCCGATTGGCACCTTGGCACCTTCAGTTCTCATTTGGCACTTTATGATACAATTTAATACATAATATTTAAAAAAAGCATTTCTTAAAATGTTTAAAATTGATTGAGAGTGCAAGTCATTTTCTCTTTCATCTTCGAACACTTATTTCATATTCACTGAACTGAATCATTTTTAGCAACATAGAGCGCAGCCCTTGTGTATGAAATCTAGATATAGCATTCTCGAAAACGAGGTAAGGTGTCAGCGCTTCACTCAGTGGCTCAATTTTAAACCTAACTCTTATAGCGAATTCACAATGCTGCTTTGCTGCGTGCGTGCGTTGACAGATAGAGTAGAACCAATGCTTTCATATTATGGTGCAAGCCAAAATGCGGCTTCATGCTTCGGGTCGCGTTTAGATCGTAAATGTCGTTAAGGTTAAAGGCAGCGCACAAGTAGAGCAACTTTCTACTTTCAGTGGGGGTTGGACTGCTTTGACATTTCATTTTCGGCTTGGTTTGTTCGATTTGATAATATTTAAAGTGTTAGAGCATATGCCGTTCATTGTTTGAGTTGCATGGATTCACTTAGGTATATACGTACTCGCTTTTAGTAGCCTGAGGTTTTTTCAATACAAATAATCGTAATGATACTAATGCGAAATTATGTGTTTCTTGTGTTTTTAAATATCTCTCTGCCGTTGAAGGGCTGGTGGCACCCAGTTGGCACCTTTGGTCACCGTCAATGGCACCTAAGAAAATTCTTTTGCGGCAACGCTGGTAACCATGTTCTATGCATAGGTCACTACATCCCTTCCATTTTTTAGTTCCCATATATTTTTATACTTTCTTTCTTAACCCTCACATGGACAGTATCTATCCGGGTAGATATTTGAATTTTCATCTCTAAGTATCCCTTCGGTTTCTTGTTAAATTATTGTTTTATTGAAAACTAGCTGGACCCGTGCTCGCCTTGCCCGCTCGCACAAAATTATATTTGGTTCATTTAAAATTACACTTTTGAGTGTTTCATTGAAATCTGTCCAGTAGTTTTCGCGCTTTTAGGAGAAAAAGAAAATTCCTCCCTCTCCTAGATCTTGCTACTTATTTGTAATACTGAATTTCCTTTCGTTTGTTTCCCTCTTCCTATATGGAATCCAAGGAACTACCTACCCCAAACCTACCCTGTTACCATACCACATATCGAATGAAATTCTGAAATAAAACCTGTTTTGTATTATACGTCTCTCTTCTTATGAAGATTATTAATATACCCCATGCCACACTGTAGCACGCACCCCATCCCCATCCGGCATCGGGCATACGACCATAATATACATATGTACCTACATATACAACTGATCATAGCACTTACTGCGAAAACAAATCAACCCTCGAATGTATATATTTACTATGTATATATTTTCACTTCAAAAAATACATTTTGGCTAAAAACTCTTCCTAAGGACATGGCTATTAACGACATAGCCTATAGCAGTCTCACAGTCCTAAGGAACATTAAAAAAAAAAGTTTCATCGAAATCTGTCCAGTAGTTTTCGAGTTTTTAACGGCCAAAGAAAATTCCTACAGTTTTATTATATGTATAGATATAGATTTCACAAACTGGCTGGACAGAAGTAAGTCACTCATACACAGTACCTATCTGTTCAAGAAAAATTGCTTTCGATGTGCGACAACAACCCCAAAGTAGAACTATGGAATCCAAACAACTACCCCAACCCTACCCTGTTACGTCATATCAGAATAAAATTCCTACTGCGGTGGCGATATGCGATAATGGATGTAATGCATTGGATATATAATGTGCAACCTCTGCATCGCCCTCCCTCTCATTGATCTTGCTACTTGTTTAATATACTGCATTTCCTTTCCTTTCCTTTGCTTCCCTCTTCCTATAGAATCCAAACAACTAACTACCCCAACCCAACACAATTACCATACCACATATCGAATGAAATTCTGAAATGAAACCTGTTTTGTATTATACGTCTCTTCTCTTATGAAGATTATTAATATACCCCATTGCCATTCTGCAGCACGCACGACTCACCCCATCCCCATCCTTAATCGGACATACAATCATAATATACATATCTACATAATATACAACTGACCATAGCACTCACTGCGAAAACAAATCAACCCTTATCGAATGTGTTTGTTTGACGATCGCAAAAGTATAAACATCCATTCGTAGCAAGGTATATGTGTATGTATATATTTTCACTTAAAAAAATACATTTTGGCTAAAAACTGTTCCTAAGGACGTGGCTATAAACGACATAGCCTATAGCAGTCTCACAGTCTTAAGGAACATTTAAAAAAAGTTTCATCGAAATCTGTCCAGTAGTTTTCGAGTTTTTAGCTGACAAAGAAAATGCCTACAGTTTTATTATATGTAAGGATAATTATGAAAAAAGTTCTTTAAGAATGTCTTCTCTTACTATTTTTTAAGTATGTAAGTAATAGAGACAGTAGCACAGGCCTTGGCCCTCATTGAAGCTAAGCTTTCGACCTCCGGGTATCGTAGAATAGCGCCAATACAAATGGACAAACCAAACCCGTAAATAATAATAATAATTGAATAACTAGCGTAGCCCGTGCACACTTCGTAGTGCAAAATAGTTTAATAGATAAACTGTTTTTATTGTAATGCTCTGTGGTACAAAACATTTTTTGTTTTTCCAGAAATCGTATTGCCTAGACAATATTATTGACTTTCAGGACAATGCATTATTTATATCAATGTTACAAATTTTAAAAAACTTTGACTTCCAATCAGAAGACTGTCGAAGAAGCTGTACCCGCCCGGCTTTTCCCGTGCATAGGAATTGTATTGCTCAGGTCTTAGGTAATAATGTTCTTTCGTAAAATGCGAGAAATAAGAATGAATCGACTTGGTGAAATTTTCTTTCTGCGTAAACCTGAAATACAGCAATACGAACAAAACAAAAAAAGAATAATAAAAATCGGCTCAGCGGTTATCGAGATATAACGTCATCGAGTTTCACCCCATAGAAGGTGTTTTTTGTACAGGAGGTATAAAATGTTTAAATGTTTTTTTTTTTTTGTATGTGAAGTGCCGCTCCCCTTTGACCAAATTTGACCAATCTTCACAGTAGCACTCCAGGGCCAATACCTAAGATTATCTGTAAGTTTGAGCTCAATCGATTTGGTGGTTTTCTAGATATACGATTTTGAATGGTTTTTTTGTATGGGCGGTGCCACGCCCCTTTGTCCAATTTTGACCAATCTTCAGAGGAGCACTCTACGGCTAATACCTAAAAGTATCTGTAAGCTTGAGCTCAATCCATTCGGTGGTTTTCTAGATATACGATTTTTAATGTTTTTTTTTTGTATGGGCGGTACCACGCCCCTTTCTCCGATTTTAACCAATTTTCACAGGAGCACTCTACGGTTAATACCTAAGATTATCTGTAAGTTTGAGCTCAATCGATTTGGTGGTTTTCTAGATATACGATTTTGAATGGTTTTTTTGTATGGGCGGTGCCACACCCCTTTGTCCGATTTTGACCAAACTTCACAGAAATCATATATGTGTAAAAGTTTGGTCAAAATCGGTATATTATTATTAAGGCGTGAATCGACGACAAACATTTTATGGCTCAATTTTTATATATATAGAAGATTACAGAAACGTTAATATTCAAGGTCCTTACATATAACCGTATTTATTAGAAACATAGGATGTGGAGGATTTTTGCCCATCCCCTTTGTTATGTTTTGACTTTTTTTTGCCTCACATGGACAGTATCTACCCAGGTAAATATTTGTTGAATTTGCATACAAATATCGATACAAAAATACATGTTTGCACCAAGTAGAGCTTAAAAGTAAACTAAAGTAATTGTATGGGACATACAAGTATGTGTAGCAAATAAAATAATAAAATACGATTTATTGCGAAATTGCTTTGAAGCGCCTCACCGTTATCGTTGCTCGATAACCGCTCTAACGATTTTGATCAAAATACATACTTAAGACAACATAAACATTTTAAACATGATCATGATCACGTACTTAGTTTTTCTCAGAAAACTCGAATATAGCCGTTTTATGAATATTTCTCAAAAATGACTGCTCAAATCCCGACCATTGAGACCATTTTTTTAAATAATCAAAAATGGGATCTCGAAATTCATTGCTTACCTACCTACATGTCTCCTTTTCTAAGAAATTTATGCTCAGTTGCACAGTGACCACTTAAGTATCCATTCTCCCTCAAATTACACTCAAGATTCGATTTCTGTTTCATAGCGTCATATTTGATTATAAAACTTAAGTGCCCAATATCGGACACTTAGAGCGTTAAATCATACCAAATCTCTTTTTTTCTGGAGATTTCTACAATTTTGTTAAGAGATTCTTTTACCGAAATAGTATTGACCATTCTTATTCTCCTCTTAGCTATCCCCTAAGCACAAGAATTTCTTGAACAAGTGTTGACTTGATAGATTCCATTCTTTATGCACACCAAATGTGTATACATGGTATTGTTAACTCCTCGTTAAAAATAAATAAATAGGTGGCGCAACAGGCGTGTAGACACCCTAGGCCTAGCTTCTCGCAACCATTCGTTTTGTGTGAGTTTCTATTTTTGGGACGAATGGAAGGGACCTACCATTTTATGCCGAGTCCGAACGGCTAGATTGAGAAGCTTTTTCATGACAGTTATACTCTCGGATGTTTGTCAGACGCTCGCGAGAGGTGGCGCAGTAGAAAAAAACCTTAAGATGTAATTTGTGTTTTTCCGGGGATCGAACCTGGGATCCCTCGCACAGCAGTCCAACACACTAACCACTGCGCTACTGCGCCAACAGTTTTAATACCTAGTATTATAATCAGTCTTATTGAATCAACCTCCAGAATAAGTAAAACAAAAGCTCCAGAAGTCGTGGTCAAAAAGAAACTAACTCTTTAACAAATCTTAAAAGTAGTCTAGTCTCTGACTAGATCGCATCGTAAAGCAAAGTCAATATAAGGCTCGAATCTGTGTCAATGCATGACCGAGGTTATGGTCAAATATTATGATATATCGTGCGCCCTAAATAATTTTAACAAAAAATTTAAAATATGTGGCTTATTAAATATAGATTTAAAAATTCCAGGTTATAAAATTTTTTAGTTTCATGCTACTAAACGCCTTAACTGTTATTCTTATTTTCGTGTATGCACTATGCACAACCAACTCCAACGTGTTATAGATTTCGTGTCCATATCGAAATTTGATACCAAATCTACCACGAAATACTCGTAATTATTTATCGTGAAAATTAACTACCAACCTAATATCCTTATTACCAAAGAAAATCAGCCAAAGATTAAAACTCATGTTTGGAACTATGTATTTAAAAAAAATAAAAACAATGTGAAGGCCTTCACAGCACGAACATAAAATTACAAACGAAATTCCTTGAAAAAGAAGACCAAAACCCGATTTAAGTGTTGTGCACATTTAATCTGTCAAAATTGCCCTTTAAAACTGTTATTAAAAGCCCAAATAACATGGGCTATTCTAACAAACGACATAGCATTTTCTTTTATATAAATAAAAATCTTAATTGTATGTCCGTGTCCGTCTTTTAGGCACAGTGAGTCACTGAAAATGGAGAACGAAGAGAAAATAACTTTGAGGGTTTTTTTTTTTACAAGGACCATTAGCACAGAAGCCAGCAATTCCCATAGCTCAGGTGCAAATTAAACAAATAAATCTCGAAAAAAAGAAAACAACTACCTATACTAGAATCTAGGTACAGGTAGATGTTACCAGCTCCTGTTCCATTCCGTTCGAAATGCACAAATTTATGTTAAAATTCCGTGACACAGGTGCCAATTTATGACATGCACAACAAAGGAGTCGTTGCTCAAAATATCGCGTATATTTACAAAAAATTAACTATGACTTATCCTTTGCGAGTCCTGTAAGTATACAAGCGACATAAGTGCCAAGTGCAAATATTTTACGCTAAACTTACATACATAGGTACATAAAATACACCCGCAAACAAAATAGGAACAGCAGAAAAATTAAAAAGGAAACGTTCTCATTCTAATAAACTTTGTTTTTCTATACTCTAATGCTTAGCTGTTTGGCTATTTAAAAATCCATGAAGCCAGCCTATATAATTACTCCGTAACGATGCCAGAGCACATGTTGTGTGTGATGCCAGTCAAGGAATTCAAATAACACAAAACGACAAGGAAGCCGGTTGGAGCTTATTGTGATTGTTGCAAGCTTAAGTCAATATTTCTCTAGCACTTTAGTTTATTTTGCTGCTGCTTCTCTTGCTTCGTTTTATGCTTAATTGGAGATAATTAGGGAAGTGTTTCTTTTTAAAATTCTCACCTTTAGGGACATTTGGGCAGAGGCCGTTCTGTGGTGCTGAATCATCGCCGCAAAGGCAACGTAACTTGAAGTCATTAAGGTCTTTCACACAGCTGGATCTATCGATTGATACGCAATCATCATGGCTTGTGCATTCTCGTCCTTTAACTGAAATGAAAGATAAATAAAATACATTTGTTAGATAGATGATAATGTAAAATTTGCTTTGGCTATATCTGTGAATAGAGAAGGAAATGACGACAGTTTCTCAGATAGAAAAAGGGAAGAAGGAATAATACGAAAATGGCGCGATCCATGAGAAAATATGTGGATGCTACTCTGGGTTTGTTTTTCGGAAGTTTTACCAAAAGTTTTACCATTTTGGTAAAAGAAAATATATCTACATATATCGCCTGATCCCATTTGATTGTAACAGTGCAGTAAGTCCACAACTGACCGAATATTTACACAACGACAGATTCTGGAGAAAATCCAAAAAAGTCTAAATCGGTCCTACCATACGATTTATTTATTTTAACCCCGCATACGACTGAATTTATAGAGACGAGCTATACAGAGCCATGTCTAGTTTTGGTATCCCTGCCAAACTCGAACACTCGTTGCTCCATAAAGGTCGGAAACAATCTCACCGAGACCTTTGATGTCAAAAGTACTTAGGCGTCATAATTGATCAAAATCTGAGCTGGTGTGATCACATTTATTCTTTAAAGCAATATTTGCTATCTACTCTGCGTTGTATTTATCGACTTAGAAGGTAATAAAATCCAACAACTGACTGTTTTACAAAAGTCTGCTATAAGAAATATATGCAAAACTTCTTATTTGGCCAATACATTTAATCTGTTTAAAGAACTGAAAATTCACCTGTAAGACATTTGTATTATTTTAAAGTACTCAAAATATTTTTTGTAAGAGGTGGTTATTTGCAAAGCCCCATAAATGACAGCCATAATCTTAGAAGCAATTCTATGTCGTTGGTTATCATTCCACCATTTCGTACTTCAAGCTTAAGAAATTTTTACACAATTGTGTCTTGTAAACTTTTTAACACACTCCCAGAAGACATTCGAATCATCCGAACGTTAAAGAATTTTTTAAGTAAGGTAAAATGTTGGCTATTAAACATAAACCATAGTGAAATTGAAATTTTGTTGCATTTTGTTTCCTAATCTGTTTTTGAACTTGAGTTTATTTAATTTTTTATTTTGTTTTAATATCTTTTGTACTTGTACTTCTTCATTTGAAAATTGTTAATTTGAAAATTGTTAATTTGAAAATTGTTAATTGTAAATTATTTATTGAAAATTGTTAATTGTAAATTATTTTTTTGAGTTTTTAAGTGGTTAGTTATCTATATACATATGTCACCCCACATTGTAATATTTGTATGTAAAGTGACATTTATCACTATTTTTAATTAATATTAAATGTTCCAACTATTCTCTGATCATAAGTAAATCGAAAATTGTAATAATATTAATATAGGAATTTTGAGAATAAAGTATTATTAATAAAAAAAAAAAAAAGGATTTAGATAAGGTGATTGTGCGAAACTCGCAGGCCAACACCAGGGGCACTGTTTTCCAAAAGTCTGTGCTTGCATACTTGCAATACGCTTACGACATCGGTATCATTGGCACAACACAGCGAGCTGTCACTCATGCGTTTAGTGGTAAAAGAGGGCAAAATAAAATAAATACCGTCAACAAGAAGGGACATACAACATCGACGAATGGGACAGAACGTAACGATAGACAGCTACAACTTTGAGGTGGTTAGGGGCCTTGTCTACCTCGGCTCCGCTATAAAGTCTGATAATAACAAAAAATAAAAAATAAATAGTTGGCGTAGACACCCAAGGCCTAGCTTCTCACAACCAAACGTTTGTGTGAGTTTCTATTTTTGGGACAAATGGATTGGACCTACAATTTGATGTCGAGTCCGAACGGCTGAATTGAGAAGCCTTTTCACAGTTGTACTCTCGAATTTTTGTCAGACATTCGCCAGAGGCCGCGCAGTAGAAAAAACCTTAAGATGTAATTTGTGTTTTTACGGGGATCGAACCTGGTCAGTAGTCCAGCACACTAACCACTGTGCTACTGCACCTACGTCTGATAAGTGATAATAACACCACTGGAGAAATCAAACGAAGAGTTAGCCTAATAGAAGGCAACTGACTAGTTAGGTCTTGTCATGAAACACTAAGGAGACTCTAGATAAATTTTAACCTAGTACACTTGCTTCTAATGACACGTTTGTTTATATTTATGGTGCATTTTCCGTTTGCAAGTTGTAGTAAGCTCAAACATAACTTGCATCGCTTATGTTTTCTATATTCGAAACGTATGCGTCGTTCGTTTAATTCTTAATGTAATAAATGGGATCGTACACCTACAGCGTAGGTACATCAGATTTTCGTCGTCAAGGTCATAAGTTAAACCATAATTTAATGATATTTGCAAATTAGCTACATTGAAACTAATTTGTTAGCATTTAAGACACAGAATTTGTATCGTACAATTAATAGCCAGCAATAAAGAAGTCCCACTATGCAACTTTTGTTGAGTCCCCCTTGTTAGGCGTTGATGTTATAACTTATACAACCGCCCGTGGTGTGGGAGTATGGAAACCTGATTTGGTTTTGTCACGCGTTTTCGCTTAAGATATTCTGCATTTGCCACAAATGTTCAATTAGTCTTCGAAGGAATTCCCTTCACTGCGAATGACATACCAGGGTCCGGTTCTATGGCCATCGTTTAGAGCATAATAAATTGAGTGTGTGTCCTTTATAAACAGCCTTCCTGCGCTGGTTGGTTGAAATAGAAATTTGTGGGCATTGGCCGACATATATGCAGGAAGACGTCAGTTAAAATTACGATACATATTCCAGTATGGAGGCTAAACTGTTATTGGGGTTAAACTATGTTACTTTCTTTAGGTACTTTTCTTTAACCATAACACAAAATTTGCATACGAACATCCTTAGGCCTCTCGGCCGTGGGTCAAAGTGTATGTTGAAACAAGGAGGTCAGACATACTTTTTTCTTTTCTCGTTATTTTGCCAACTTGAAATATGTTGATTTGAACTGAGAATTATTAGCATACCTTCCATAAAGCTAAAGTAGGCCAGTTGTGCGTGGTTGTGATGGGTGCATGCTTTATGACCACCACTCACGAGGCTCTACAACCCCACCGTCGGTTGGCGGCCGTCTATCCATCTAACACTCACCGGATTTTGTAATTAACTTTTGTGAAGTTTTGTACTTTATTCGCATGTATTTAGGGAAGGAGAATTTAATTGCTTTATCAGATATGTCATGAGGCTTTTAGTTGGCTCACATGGTATATGCACTAGCTTGGAATTGCTTCGAAGTTAACTCTTTTCGAGTTACAGACTGTGGCCAAGAATAGAATTCAATGACTAGAGAGGTGAATAATTGCATTACATTTCAATTTTGTCGGTTGTCGCACGACAAACATTTCCGCACACATTTCTAGAAATAAGTTGTTTATCGTATAATAACAGCAAAGGCATTTCTATATAGACTAGCAATTACGGAGGTTTTAATAAGTGGCAAATTGTTTTTTTATTTATGTTTCGTATAACGTTTAACCGGACCCCATCAACAGAAGCAGAGCACTTATAGTTTATAGACTTAAAGCTAATATTTTGACACGAGTTGCAGAATTTTGCGAATATGACCACGCATAGGGCAACTAATTAGAATATATTTTCTGAAAGTAACACGATAGCACACGAACTTGAAAAACTAAAATCACTGCGTGACAAGGTTTTAGTTAAATAAATGATGATAGGTATAACTGTTTCTGTAAAAAGACTTAAGATAATAACGAAAAACAAACTGTCCCATCACGTCAACTTCTCGTGTTATTGACACATTTACCTTTATCAATTGTTAAGTGCAAGAACAATTCAAAAATTTATAAAAAAAATATTTAAGTTGTGTTGAAACATAATTTTAAGTAAAAATATATCTATCACTAAAAAAATGTGAACGACTGGGTCGCACGAAACTTTCTCGTTTATTGCGAATATCGCAGTATCTCAGAGTCATTTCAACAAATTTTACGTTTAAAATTATTTCCACTTCCTACGTATATCTTACGTAGGTTTAGTAACTGAACCCTTTTTAACTAAACACGTAATACATACTACATAGACATTATGTACGTATTAACTATAACACTTTATTACTTACTTTCAAATTTCACCCCAACTGACATTTGAAGGAGGCAAGGAGGCGATGAATTTGCAATTCTCATTTTTGATTATTATTTAAAAAAAAGTGGTCTCAATGGTAGGGATTTGGGTAGTAATTTTTGAAAAATATTCATAAAACGGCAATATTCGAGTTTTCTGAGAAAAACTAAGTCTTAAATATGTATTTGGATCAAAATCGTTAGAGCGGTTTTTTGTAAAATTATGCTGACAAATGTTACAATTTGGATTCGAAAAGCACTGTTAATAAACAGTTTAGCTGAAAACTGAGTACGACGTATTCTTCAGGATATAAACATTACCTAGCATTTACATTTTTAACCAAATCGAAAATGGCGTTTTCGAGATATGTGTAGTTTTTGAAGTACCGTTTTTAGCGATTGGGGTGGAAATCGAAGGACGCATTCATGGTTCAAAAAACACAGCTTTTCAACTGTTTAGCTAAAAACTGAGCAAACGGTATTACTATGGATTTAAGCATTACCTGACAGTAACATTTTTATCATAATCGAAAATGGCGTTTTAGAGATATGGGCAGTTTTTTAAAGTACTGTTATAAGGGATTTGGGTAGGTATCAAAGGACGCAGTCTTTTTAGGGAAAAACTGAGTTTACTATCAAGTTAAGAATGACAATAGTACCTTAAAAATATTTTTTTTTTAAAATCGTTTCTACCGTTTTCGAGAAAAAGCCAATTTTCAAAACTGCCGTTGCTGGACTTTTTAGCGAAAAACGGAGTATGCAGTCATGTTAAGCATGCTTACATTACCTCAACTATCAATTTTGGTTCAAATCGTTAGAGCCGTTTTCGAAAAAATCTAAATGTAGGCATATTTCGTCATATTTCGTAAAATTTTTATATGGGAGGTACCGTTAATATTAGGGCTAGCATAAAAAAAAAAGTTCCTAGCGGGAAGCCCACAAACTCTAAATACGAAGTTTAAAGCAAATCCGTCCAAGCGTTTAGATTCCCCAGGGGTGGGACAGGCAGACATACGGACGGAAAGAATTGCGAGATCCACTTTTTTGAGTTCCCCTATCATCGTAATATCAAATTGATCAAAATCTCGTGTACGAAAACAATATCTTTCTCTTACTACGTATACGAGAAAGTTAAAAATAGAATATCCTAAAGTTATAGCTTTTATGTCCAAGTCAATATTTCATAAAGAATCATTTTTTGTACCGATCGATACCATAGAAGAATAAAACTGTGTGGAACATAGGCATACGCATACTATCAGCCAATTTCTCATTGAAACAAACTTAAGCATTTGGTTTGGTTCGCGGTGGAGAGAAAGAGAAACGAAAACACTCAAATATTATCGAACAACTCGTACGATTTTGTTTGTGTGCTGAGTGTTCCATCTGTTATAGAAAGTTCAAAGTAAACATAAGCACTAGCTTTTTTTATTCAGTGCGGCGAAAGTATGAAACCTCTGCGCGCCATTACTATTTTTTGCATAGAACACACTGCCATCCAGTGTAGAAATATTGCAACTGCGCAAAATAACGACTTATTAATATTGATACTTATTAACACAACACAAAGAATTATTAAAGAAACTGCAACCTAAAGTTCATAGTAAAAATAAGGAAAAACAAAAAGCAAAGTACCTAATTAAATGGTTACCCATATAGGTCATTTATATTTTTATAATTTAAATCAAAGAAACAATATTTTACTTTTTTGATAAAACTATGCCATATGCAAGCTCAGGGTGCATACTAAACCACAATAAATGCAATTAAGAAGTTCTCGTGAGCAATATAACATTTTAAAAAGTATATTTGCCTTATGGCGGCCACAAGATACTTTTTACGTGCCTCCGTATGAGCAGACCAACCCATCTTCCAATCAACCAGCACCCCAAGGTACTTGTATGACTTGACACACACAATATTAAAATTCAAAAAATGTCTGTAGGTTCAATGCCGATGGAAACAGAATGATCCGTAGTCTACCCCCTTACCAAAAACTTTAAAAAACATAACTTTGATTTTGTCAATTATTACCATTTTATTCATTGCAAATAAATGGCTTAAAACTTTCCCGAGCAGAGTCACTTAAAAAAGTACAGGTATTGGACCAAGCACATAACCTTGAGGAACTCCCAAAGAGATGCTACTTAAGGAGCTGAATTCTCCATTAATTTTAACCTTTGTTCTCTAACATAGTATCAAACCAAAAGAAAACCCGTGGTACGACTCGAGCTGTAAAGAGGCCATTAGATTAAGGGAGTTGAGTTTTCGGTCGTACAAGGCCAACCCATCTGAGGAAAACCGAACAAAATTTAAACGAGCCAGAAATGACTGCAATGCCCTCATAAAGCGTGTCAAATACTCATATGACCAAAAGTTGAGGCAAAAAATACTACAATGTCCCAAGGGTAGTAAAAACGTTTGGTCATTTGTAAAAAATATTAAAAAACAAAGCTAATCTGCTCACTGCACATTTTGCAGCCAGCTCTATGCTCCCAGATTGCGCTTTGTCCCCACCTGTACTCGAGAGCGTCGAATTTACCATGGGACAAATCCATTTTCGCACTCGTACAGTTGCAAGAGTACTTTATGATCTGAACATAAATAAATCCGCTGGTCTAGTCCAGACTGTATCTCCCCCATCGTTCTGAAGAGGTGTTCTTTGACTCTGGCAAAACCACTGCGTAAGCTTTTTCATCTGTCCTATTCTTCTGGACTCTTTCCGAATAGGTGGAAAACAGCATTTGTCCAGCCCGTCCCCAAAAAAGGCGAATATTCTTCTCCCACCAATTACCGACCCACAGCACTTACGTCCATTCTTTCTAAGGTCATGGAAACGCTGATAAACCGTCAGCTTATGAAATATCTTGAATCACGGAAACTCCTCAATGACCGGCAGTACGGTTTTCGTGGCAACAGGTCCACTGGTGATTTGATGACTTATCTCACCGAGAAGTGGAACCAATCTCTCCATCACTTTGGTGAATCGAAGATTGTTGCGCTTGATATTTCAAAGGCATTTGACAGAGTTTGGCACCAAGCTCTTTTGTCGAAAATGCGTGCTTATGGGATCGATGCGTCTCTTATCCAATTGATTAGAAACTACCTTTCTGGCTGTTCAATTCAAGTTGTTTTGGATGGTTTCAAGTCTGAAACTCACCATATAAATGCTGGTGTTTCCCAATGCTCCGTTTTGTCTCCGACTCTCTTTCTCATTTTTATAAATGATCTTTTATCTGCAACTTCTAATCCAATTCATTCCTTCGCTTATGACAGCACTCTTAGCTTCTCATATTCGTTCCAGGACTCACGTCCCTGCTCTTCGGCCGTAGAACTGGAGCGGCAACGTATGTTAAGCTCATTAAATTCCGACCTTGACAGCATTTTAAAATGGGGTTCAGCCAATAGAGTGGAATTTAATGCTTCAAAAACACAATGCTGTCTGCTGTCTCTAAAGCGAAACCCGAATTTACAGCCATTTCCATTCTCGGTGTGTGCGTTCATGACAACCTTCGTTAGAATGACCATGTACACGAAGTCGCCAAGAATGCTGCGGAAATGTCTAGGTTTCCTCAAACGATGCAAGAAATATTTTACCCCTTCTGATCTGGCTACAATATATAAGGCGTTCATTCGTCCAAAACTTGAGTACAATTCTCACATCTGGTCTGGTGCACCGAAAACCATATTGCACTTACTGGATAGGACCCAAAATCGTGCGTTGAAACTAATCGGAGACACGAATATCGCGAATTCAATTAATTCGCTTGAATATCGTAATAACGTTACGTGTCTCTCACTGTTTTATCGTTTTTTTAACAAACAATGCTCAAACGAAATTGCCAGTTGCATTCCTCCCTTCAGTTGTTGCTTTTTAAGGTAAAGTACATTTAATTGTTGTGATTTGACCAGAAGGAAAATTTAAATTTAAACTTCAAGCGTTAACAAAAAATTATTAACTAAAAGCCAGCAAAATGCCTAATTTTGCGCCACTTGAATAGAACACTGAAAAAACATTTTAGAGTAGTCGGCTTCTTACAAACATTATCTACTTAGATTTAAGGTTTTTAAGATTAAAAATTTTTTTTCATTTATGTTTTGAGTCATATTTCTGCTCCTAATGCATATACAAATTGGGCAAATAATTTAGCGAAATAGAGCTCCAAGCTAATTCGATGGCTTGAGTTAGTTTAGATATAGTCCGATATTGTTGTACCGATGCATAGATTTGAGGTGTCAACTAACCCCAAACATTTTCTATGATATTCAAATCCGGTGAGTAGGCCGGCCAGCTTAATAGCTTCACATTTTGGCTCTATATCAGAGCCTTCCAAATTAAATTTTTTTCGTCGGAAAAGATCACACAATGCCATATAATCACCCCAATCATGGAATCCGCCGGAGGGAATTGTTCGCGGAAAAGAATATTAAGTCCCCTTTTCGCATTGATAATCACGCAGTGTATGCATGCAGCCTTTCATGTTTTTTTCCAGAGTCCGACTCATTACTTAAAAATATGGATACAATGTCAGCTCCTCTCGAATTTCTTAGCTAATTTGATTTAAGCTTTGATTTGTCCTTTTTTCGGTCTCGGTTTAGGCTTTTTCTCCACCCAATTAATTACTTTTTTTAAATGAAATAGTCGAAATTAGCAAACAAAAAAAATTGATCAACGGAAAATATGAATCCACGCGCCAAAGATAACGGTCCAACTAAATATCTACATGTTTTATTCAAGGGACGCAAAAATGTTGTCTAAATGTCAGTGAATGCTAAAATAAAGTGGAAAAAATCATATAACAGCTCTTTTCCAGAATTTGCAATTTATCACAGAGAAAGAAGAAACATAAAGTTAAAAAATGTCATTATTTTATCATGCCGCTTTGGATATATGAGTAATTGTAAAGAGAGTGTACAAAAAAAGCTTCGAGAGGATGACAGATGACACATTATGTATTAGATAAACATTCGCATTCAGTAAATTTAGAAGAACTATCTATTTTTTAAATACTTCTCCCGGGGAAGACGAACCTATAACGCTTCATCAGCGCCCCGGGATGCTTGCAGATGTATGTTAGTTCTGCACTTAAGTCGCTGCAAATTGTAGTCTTCTGGAAATATATCCCCAGGAAGCGAGTTCCAAAGTTTGCTTGTCCTGTAACAGAGGGAGTTATGGAAAATTGGTGTCCTCGAGGTTGACAAGTGTACAATATGGTCATGAGCATTAGCTGCCTGTCTTGTGCAGGGCGCCCAAAAGTTGCATTTCGAGGGATAATGTCTTTGCGTTCCTCGGAACATCTACCATTGAAGTACCTATAGAACAAGCAAAGGTTAGCGACTTGTCTTCTGTGCACCAACGGTTGTAGATTCGATATGAGTGTAGGGTCTCCAATAAGTCGAACTGCTCGTCTCTGTATGCTGTCAAGTAGGTTAAGTAAATGTTTTGGCGCCGATCTCCATATATGGGAACAATATTCCAGGCCTGGTCTAACCTGTGCTTTGTAGAAAAGGAGAAGTTGCTTGGGGCTAAAGTATGAAAAATCGTCATATGCCTCAGTGTTAAAACACTGTTGTTGTTTTAGTTAGATCTTCCCTCTTTGAACTGACGCAACTGTTAATTCTGTAGTTAAATTAAACGGTGGAATTTGGAATGTAGCCGAAGGAGTTTGGATGTACCTGTAGTCAATAAAATGTTTAATGCTTACCATTGGAATACGAAACTGTCACTTGATTATGCCATACCTGCATACTTTAAGAAAATGTGCGAAAAAACAGAAATGACAAGCAATAATTGAATGTTTTGATTAACTTCTAAACCGAAGCTTATGCCTATGTACCTCACCTAACCTATATGATGCTTTTGAATTAAGTATAGATAAAATTATAGTAATGGGTTGATACGATTAGTAATTAAACTGTATAGTATCATTCATTATTTTACAAAAATTTATCCAGATTGACAAGCATTCATTGCTCTCATGTCTCAGCGTCCCTTGAGACTCACAATCAACAAACTGAATGATATCGACTCATAACAAAATTAATGACCAATAACCAAGACTGCAGACAATATAATTATTATATACATAGTATTGCCATAAGTAGTCACGTATATCAAACTCCAATCAGTCTTAATGTGTAGCCTTTAAATTAGAAGTGTGTGATAGCAAGGTGTTTTTATTTCCAACCATATGTATAATCAAAGCAGAGAAAAGCAATGTTACGACTGTTAATATGCCTTTAATTTGTTTATTGACAATGTAAGTATTGTAGATATATAGTTAATATCTACGTAGAGAACATAATTAAATTCGAAGCAACTCCATTAGGCTTTTCGTCACCTCATAAATTATAAAGAATGACGAATTGAACAGTGAGTGACGCCAAAGCTAATAACGACAGAATAATTCAAAGTCTGACCCTAATTGATTGTTGTCAATATGACAGTTGATTAATTTTGTACAAATGATAGATGACAGACTTTTTCTGTCCATAGGCTTTTGTAATGAACTATACAGGTTTGTTTGACGTGGACCCTTGGACGCACAAGGGTAAGCCCTAATCTAACGCGTCCTATATAGCACTGAGGTCGCACTACCAATTAAAACCTGTGTTCGAGGTTAGCCCAGAGGGTGCTCTATAGCTGTGCTGCACACTTTAATGTAACCCGAAATGTATTCATTTATTAAATCAATTTATTGTTATTGCAACGCAACTGAAAAATTGGACCAGATGGTAAACTGCTAATAGTTAATTACATATACAACTAATGTAAGTTGGCGTCAGCGTCACTTATTAAGTACGGGCAAGACTCTAGTTTAGTAAGTCTGATTTGGAGCTACACTGGTCACGTAAAAGTGTTCAAGGTTCCGTTTCCATATGGAGGAACCTTATTGCTTTCGCTACGATGTCTGTCCGAATAAACTAAGCCAATTTTTTATTTGATGTTTACGGAGACATAGCCGACAAACCAAGTCAAGAATTTCTCGACGGAGGACTAAGTTGGCAGTCCGATTGATTGACTGAAGTGGCATTCCTCTAGTTTTTATACGTTCAGGGTAAAACGTATCCAGATAATTCAAGTCGGCTTAGAGGACTAGATTTTTATTTTTAACCTGTATTTGACGATTATTAAACTTCAATATGCTTCCCGTCTATATAAGTACCAGCAGCGCAGTGGGGCATATTACAGCGTATTGACCATAGCAGGCTATATCAAAATTATTGAAAACAAACGGCTAGTAATTAAAATTTTTGTTGTTCGTCTGAAATCAACAAAATCTAATACAGTTAGATAGATAAATTTCAGAAGAAATTTTAAAGGAATGTGCTTTGTAATATTGGTCTATATCTTCGCGATGCAGCCGTGGCTCGAAAATGTGGAATAAACGTTTACTCACTTAGGTATTGGCTCAGGAGTGTTCCTGTGAAGATTGGGCAAATTGGACAAAGGGGCGTGGCCTCTTCTATATAAAAAATACGCTCCAGACAACAAAACACGAAATGTAGTTTTTTAGAAAGTAAATGAACGAAATAGTGATGTTTAAGCAAACAATTCAATGAGAAACAATCGAAATATAAATAAACATTTTGAGATTCGTTGCGATTTCAAATTTAATGTTTGAAAATTAAACTTTTGGTAGACGTTTTTTCTTAATTTTTATTCTGCTTATACATTTCCAATAACTATTCACTATAACTATTTCCAAACGATCAACAAAGAAAACCACTTTTTTTTTTAACTGGACAGAACAACGTTTGTCGGGTCAGCTAGTATTTCTATATATACATATTAATAAAATAAGAAAACATTTGGTGATGATAACGATAAGGTGATGTTTTTCAATTCTGATTAACTTGCAATTAACGCAAATGTTTTTTGTGATTTATTCGTGCACTTACATGTGAATGTAATAGTATGGTATGGGTTAGTGCGTTTTGCTTAACATTTTAAAGGCAGAATTTTTTTGTGAGAAGGCAGAATTTTGAAAACAGTATTCCGATTCCAGCTCATCTTTTAGTAGATATTGTATGTCGCAGATATTACATTCCCTTGTTTTGGAATTACATATATTAATTGCATCTGCATTGCTAAATAAAATAATGGTAGAGTCATTATAAAACGATCACTGTTGGTGATTTATTTATCATTTTTTCTTGTCGCGTAAATAAACGAATATCAGCATGAACTACATTTTGATTTGTGCTACACGAAATCAAGAAATTTTTCAATTGGTTTGTTTTTGTATAAAATTAGGTGTACAAAAAATAACACTAATGCTGCCTTATTTGAATACATATTTTTAGTTTGTAAATTCTATGAGTTTAATTAAATCCCTTACCTACTGGTTCCGGTGTCGCTGGTGGTACATTTGAATTTGTCTTGCCAAAAGTCGTCAATGCCGTTGAACTGACTCCAAAGAGAATGATGAATACTCCGAATAGCATAGTTAAACTACCACATTGAGTATAACGTTTTAACGGCTGCATTTTTTGATCAAATAAATTCACTTAGTCCTGCAACAAAGTTCTTAGTCAATTAGTATATTATTTTTCGTATTGTTAGAAAAACTTTTTATAACACAATTTATCACTGCAAGGACTATTCGTCTTTTTACCCCCAATGTACGTGGATACTCTTGATCGAAAATATTTCCAAACGACAGTGAACGGTCTCATTAAAGCAACAACATCAACTGAGAAAACCCCAAAAGTACAAAGCACACAAGTCCTTGCCTTTTGAGTTCCTTGAATTCGAACAATAGTGTTTTCTGTTCAATCACAGTTTTAAGGCACTTATTTTCTTTTTCACAAAATCTTGAGTCGAAATTACATACATATACTCATGTGCAATTTGATTTGCAAATTTGGTAAGAAATTGGGCTCCATCAACTGTGTAGTGGTGGTCTTTTTTTTAATTCCACTTAAGGCACAATAAGCAAACAAAATTATCTCGTACAGAGCGCACAATGGTTAACTCTTCTCAATTCAACCGGCTTGCTAAAAACCCTCTGAACGATTGAACAATTTCCCTCGAAACCAAAGCTTAAGTTTGTTTTGAAGAAAATCCGACGACACAACACACGGATTGCTGATGTAGTGTAGTCGTAGTGTTTGTGGATACTAATTGCCTCAGTATCGTAGTGTGACGCTGAGAAAGTGAAAGACTCCTTGCTTTCGCTTTTCTTAGTAGCTCAAGTTTAGGAAAGGCCGAACGAATTCGGCTGACTCCAAGCGCATGATTGTAAAATAACCAACAACGAACAGCGGCACGAAGTTACAAGCTCAGGGTTTCGTTTTTATTTAGTTGGGAATCAGTTAGTTTGATGGAGGGGTGGTTGGGTTGTATAATTATACCCAGAATCAAGGTTGGACGAAGTGTGGTACGGCCGAAGGAGCATGATGCCCAGATTGAGGGTAAAATGCAATGACTTTAGGTTCTTGGTAATTGTTTCTGGGTTGAGAGTCCTTTTCAAGTTGGTATATGGAAATTACTCGATTTCGGAAACGTTTAGGTCTTATGGCTTTGGTCAGGAACACAACTTGTACTCCATCAATAAGACGGGACTGCATAAGAAAACGTTTTGGCCAGCATACACGTGGGGTAATTGAACCCACGAATAAAACGAATAAACTCATTTATTCGGTTCGTATAGATATTGACAAACAATTCAACAAATTGAGTCTTTTAACTGTTCTTAAAGAAACGTGTACATTGTTGTACACTAATCGAACATAATTTGCTCATCATAAACTACTAAAGAGCAAGGAATGTACCTATATTATTAGGTTATGTGTTCTTTTCTTCATTACATACAACACAAGCTGCTCCAACTCCTTTACCGAGAGGTGGAACGTTTATGAGAGTATTGACTTATGCAGATGGTAATATTGATAAAACAAAACTTAACTACAAATAAACTATAGGAAATCATTTATCGCTTTGGAATGATTTCAGCACTGATTATGTAAAAAAGATTCATTTTCGTTTTTTACTATTCGTATATTTATAACCTACATAGCTGCGCTGTTATCGTTTCGTGCAAATCAAGTAAGGCTGTCTTATATTAGCTACAAAAGCAGTATTATTTTGAGTAGAATACATAGCTATAGATAGTTCTCATCGTTGAAATAGTTTTCAATTTACAGCCCTAGCAAATCATGCGATCCAGTGATTTCATAATATTTTTGCAATTAAATTGTATTAAAAATGTTTAGTGCCAAGATGTTGGTTGCTTAAGGGTGCAGGATAACTTTCTGCATTGGACTACTGAGAGGTAATAAACACAACTGCTTCTCACGGACCGGTCGTCTGGCAAGCATCAGGTACTAGTCAGTGTTATCGTTTAACTCTAATTCATTTTATATCTAGTTCAATAGGTTCAAAAACTGTACATAACAGATAATTTTGAAGCCGGGCCGAGAGCTCAAGGCTCCCCAAGATCCTCCGCGCTAATCCTCTTACTGCCCAATGAGATTGGACGGGAAATGGACTTCTTTGAGTAAGGGGATCATCGCAACTCATTGACAGCCAAGTTATAACTTTCCATTTCCCATACAACCCATCTGTGAGACAGCTGACCTTTAAGGCAACTCATCCATGAATATGTCGTCTAGATTTGTCAGTGTCAATTGAAAGATTGATCACATGATCAGTTTGTAGTCAACCAATAAAGATATAATGTAAATGCTGTGAGACTGCTGTCAGACTAAGTAAACTAGTAAGTACACCGATTTTACCTATGTGAGGGCTCACTTAACTTAACGCGCATCCAGTACGCCGGCCGGCAGAAAAGCACTTTCCCGGATGCTGCCAAACATCAGTGGACCTAGGATATACCAGGAGGATTCTGATATCGAGAGTAGTCAGCTCAATATGTACTTCCATATACGCTGCACCGGTCTGGGCGGGGGCTATAAAAATAAAGTCATCAAGGAGAAAGCTCTGGTTAGCATACAGGCTCTGCGCAATAAGAACATAAAAGCATAAAACAATTATCTATACGGGTGTCCCAGTTAAGCGGTATAATACTTTAAAGGAAGATTCCTGAAGTTCCGCCGAACAAAAAATTGTATGGCAGGGGGGTCTATTCTCACCATATTTCTATATATATATAACTATATATATAGGCTATAACTTTCTGAACTAAGGTACAAAAATAGTTTTGTACATTTTGAAAAGGCAATTTAGGAGTAAGAAATTTCTCAAGGATATAAAAATATATAATTCATAAAAAAAAATGCAATTTTTTTATTAGATATTAAAAAGGATTATACCGCTTAACTGGGACACCCTGTATATATAAAAATGAAGTTTACCACTCACTGATCATCAACGCCCAGCCCAAACTATATATATCTAAATATAAAAGAGGAAACTAACTGACTGTAAAAAAAAATCTGCGTACCAAATCCTGAGGGGTACGCGAGCAAATGCTAGTTAAATTTCGGTTTACATCATTATGAGATCCGTTGCTGAAAACATACAGTTATTTCATCAAGTTTCGAGAAGTTAAAAAAGTTTCCCAAAGGCACAGAAGTAGACTCTTAAATATTGACAATATAATCAGGAGATTAAGGCGGGTAAAACCTCTTGATCTGTAAGAGTTAGCTAAGACCAAGAAAGTAGAAAATATTTTTAATCAAAAAAGTATAGAAATCCGACAAACGGCGGATTTATCCTCTAAAATTTTTAAAATGAATCAAGAATAAATTGCCGATTAGTCGAACGACTAGTTGCAATCCAATTCGGGATGACGAAAGTTAGTTCTCTCGGGAGTTTTTTTTAGATCGGGTTAAAGTCCCTCAATATTGCAGTAGCATCCCTCGCGTAATAGATCTGCAATGTCTTTCGATGATTTTTCCTTCCAGCGAATTCCCAACGAAAATAAAAAAAAAGTTTCTAGGTTTCTTTGTTCTTTCTTAGAATAGTGCCTAAGGCGGTTGCATCCAATAATAGATGTTACCTAACGCTTTCTATACTATCTATTTGTGTCACTGAACCAATAAAGCTTGTGCTTATATTAATGGCTGTGTTCCTTGTAGGTTAGGTTAGGTTGTATAGGGTTGTGAAGTCATCACAATATACTAGGCAAGGCACCATATTAGGCCCACCGCCATCCTTAGTCGTATACCCTATATTATAAAAAACGTATAATGTAGTACGTACAAATTATAGCTATTTTGAATTACGGTACAGTAATAGCAACAATTCCTACCGAAGTGACTGGCTAAGAACTGTTGCTGCGTTTCTATTAAAAATAGCTCCAACACACTATTGTATATCAAGCCTCCCCTATAAACTAAACAATCTGGAAAAATTAACTCACCTATTCAATTGCAAGCACTCAAAAGTTAGCATTTCATAACTTTTAATTTTAAGATCGCATGTTAAAAGTCCATATTCCAGGATATACACAAATACACTTTTCTCAAAAGCTAACCTCCATCTAGTCTCTAATTTATCATTTAGAAAAGTAGCACAAGTGCATTCTCGTATATCATTTATAACTGAACTTTTATACACTTTCTCAAATCAAAGGTTGTATCGTATGGGGTCTAAGTAGGTAGGTAGGTACACTGTTAAAAATAAATTTAGCAAACTGTTTTTGTTTTTTCAGTTACCAAATGAACTGGGCAAACTATCTATTACAAAAATATGTTATATCTGGTTTTGGGACTTATAGAATTTGTTTCTACTAGCCAAACATGTTGCGTTAAATAATGTAAACGCTCTCATCGACCTTCGAACATAAAACGCAACTAATTGACAAAAACGTTGGGTCTGTTGTAAATCTTTTACAGGGCATGCAAATCCGCACCTAAAACCGGCCAACAAAAATATATTTCAGTGTATAATAGCATACTTCGGCAGCGTGTTGTTAGTAAAGTTAAATACAATACATGTACCTATACAATTTTCTTTTTTTTTTTTCTTTTTTACTTTTTTTTATCCCCGATTTTTGGTAAGAAGGTAATAAACTACGTTTACAATGGTTTTGAGAATGGCCTGTGGGGGCAACTATTGTTGTTACTGGCAGCAGCATTGGCCTTAGACTTATCTGAGATATACATATATCCGACGGCTTAGTTATATAGCTGGCCGTTCAAGAGGTCACGTACGTACTGATGACGCTCTGACACGCAATCCATTACATCATTCATTTTCATTGGTTGGATTAGGCAAACTTTTGAAAGACCTCATCAGCTACCCCAACTATGGTTCAGACTACCACTCTAGTATTCAGTGTTTAATGAGTATTTTGAATGCATTATGGTTTTGAATGAATGTAGGTAAGAGCGACTAGGTGTTGTTAGGAAATCCGTTCTAAGATCTATACGAGTATAGGTATATGTGTATGTACAAAGGAATTTTGTGAAGTAATCTACTTCGATGTCTTGGAGGAGGAGAGGTGGACTCTATTTAACAGCGCCACAACAATCAATTTTTTTTTGTAGGTTCGTTAATGGTGAAAAGTTTCAAGTCATTATATTTCAATTGAAAATGGCGACATTAAAAACGAATAATTTACGGCTAGTTGAAGAATGGTGGTGGTTTTAGTTGACTTGCATAGTTAGTACTAGATTTGTCTATAAATTTATTAAGATACAGCAGGTTCATTGCTAGTTTTTAGATTATCTTATAAAAAAAATGCAGGTAAAGCGGAGATCTCATGATAAATACATTCAGAGGAGTGAGATTCTTAGAAACATTTGTAGGAGATTCAGGTGTGTAATGATGTGCGTCCAGGCCTATTTCATTAAACAATCGATGCGAATAGGTGTTCAATAAAACAGGCCTAAATTAAATGAATTTCGTCTATAAAGGAATTTCCGACAACTTATTGGTAAACAAAAATTAAAAGACTGGTACAGCTATAAGTGTGCAAGTTTGATGTTCATAGCCACCCTCTCTTTAAGATTTAACCTACTCAAAGGGGCAAATCCAGCTTAGCTCCGCTGGAGAGCATGCTAATAAAATGATCATGGTCACACTTGATTGATTTTTGTGAATATACTCGAATAAAGCAATCAGCTCAATCTCAAAGCAATCAGAGTTTACCTACTAGAAATTTCTGTAGGTGGCTGATAGGAGTTAAAACAGTCATTAATTAAGAATAAACGGTTGTCTATTTAAATATGTGGAAAGTAACACAATATGTAAAAATGTTCCCTTTTTCTTTACATTTATTGCATCTACGTTGTCCTCTCTTATTTGTTCGTTAATTTTGGTGGATTTTTTTAAACATTAGGTCGAATCGAACACTAAAAGTTACGTAGAAGGTAATCTTCGTCGTTTCGATGAACATTGGTGCCATTTTTCGATAAAAACAAGACTTGCCCAAAAAGCTTTTTCGACGAAATTCCACAAACTAGAAGACCTTAGGTATGTGTGTGACACAGAGAGAAGATGAGATCGGAATAAAGATCGAAGGGAAAATCGAAAAAATAAAATTAGGCGTATTTTTTTTGAGAATCCATAGCTAGCTCACTTTTACTTTTACATGCAAAACTTTTATACACACTTTTGGTTTTGTTATACTCATTTTTGGTTTTGTTACACTCAATACCCAAAAAAATAGGTACGCCAAATATCACATCCGACTGATTCATTGTTGATGTTCCCTGCTATAAACAAATACTCCATATCCACCACAGTTTATTCACCAATAAATTTTTCTGTTGGCAACATCACCACGTTCTGTCAAATACAAAATCAGCTGTTTGGACATATAAAATAAAAATGAAAACACCGGCCACCGAAAAAATATATATTTGTTGCACGCATAAAAAGAAATTCTGTTTATAAATCTGTAAAAATTATTAAAAACCGTCCTACTTACAAACTAGCCACTTGACTGTTCCTTACAGCCGTTGTTTACACTCAAATGCGTATTCTTGTGGTCGTTGATTATTGTTCTTCAATCGAGGTCGTTGGCGCGCGCCGTATTTAGATTAGAACACATCCGCCAATGTAGTGTGTTCTCAACTGATCGGATTGAATAATTATGCATTTTATTATTAGCATAAACAATAGGCAATTCCTTAGCAGCTCTCGGCTGTTTAGTTACATCTTGACGAAAGAGCATTGAAAATATGCGCACGAGAGAAGACTTTTCAATGTTACCTATTCATTTATTGCATTTATAGAATAATATTACGAATTTAGTGTATTGTGTCTTGTTGCTTTTGTTTTGTTTTATTAAAAATATCACCCCAACTGAAAACTGAATGAAGTGCTGCAGCCACCAAAGGGACAACCATCGTAGGCACACAGCCATTGGCAATCTCGTATTAGTTGCGATCTCTCATATCTCGAGTTCAAATCAAATGCAGTACGAGCAGACGAACAGATGACAAACAAGCGAACCGTGTTCATAGTCGTCGCACTAATCACCCTGGTGGTGATAGTTGTAGCTGCTAACTTCTACTTCATGTACTATCTTAATGCGGAAGAGGGCAAACTGAGCAGTATGCGTGCACTGGAGAATATGATACGTAGTAAGATGCGTCACCTCAAACCAGTGTATTTAAATCGAAATCCGCGTTTCTTCATGTATCGCAATAAATTGCTGAGAAATTACAAACCAGCGCCTTACGAAAATGCCAGTATACTCTGGGACATCGCGAATTGGGTAAGAATAATGTTAATATGAACTTCCTCCAGTGTGCACAATTTTTTTTAAAACCCTTTCTTACAGTGGCCCCAGGAAAACGAAATCTATCCAATGTATGACTCGTCAATGGGACAGTTGTTGCAGTCACTTCGTCTCGAGCCCATTACGAAAGCACAAAACCTACCCAGAGGCACACAATTAAAAATACTTCTTAAATTGGCAAATCAACAGAAAATTATTTTTAAGCCACAATGGTACGACAGAGATGTGGCCATCGATGGGCCAGTATACGGTGGTAAGGATCGTCACACAGGTGAGATTTATGCCTTCTACTTGGGTGCTGTACTGAATTTTCGATGGACACCAATAGCAGTGGGCCGACAAGTTGACCTGAAAGATCTGTACAGCAAGGCCGATTCCGAGCTGAAGAATACAATGACAATTACAGGTAGGTCTTTGGTTTGTATTTTCAACTCATGACAGTCACGTTACAATTCAATGTTACGCAGTGTTTGGCAATGAAACACGTGCCAAGAAATAGAAAGCGCCGATTTTTTGGCGTACACAGAGAGGCAGACGCGGAAAATTTTTAATTTTCAATGCGTTCACAAGGGGGAGCATTCTCAGCTGTGCGGAAATCCGATGTCTGGTACTTGCGAAACATTAAAAATATTTCAAATTGTTGATGATCTGCAGTTGTTCAATGAATTACTAACTTATGCAGAATTATACCTTCTCTGTCATTTCTGTTTAAATACAAATAGCATATGATGCACTTACTATTCCACAAGACTTTTCAAGCTACAATTCAAACATAACGCAGACTATTTGCAAATGCCTTGAATATAATGACAATCTAAAGATTTTTAATGTTTTCTGTTGGCTATTGTTTTTTACTTTTCTTCAAATGTGTTTTTTTTTTTAATTATAGAAGGCGATAACTCGACGCAATACTGCGTCTACGGCAAGTGTCACTACTGCAACGAAGACGAAACTGTATGTGGCGATGAAAACAACATAATCGAAGGTGTTCTCCTCTATTTGATACCCGGCTCGTTGGCTAAAAGACGTTCACCATGGCAGCGAACATACAAGGATGGAGTAAAGGCGCCATGGGAGGATGATATGAACTATTGCAAGTAAGTTTACCAATTTCTGTGCTAAAAAAAATACTTCCCCATATCATATTCTTTAGACCACTTAAAAATAAACTTGAAACGACAAGACTTCTCGATCTAATCGATGTGGCCATATTCGATTATCTCATTCAAAACGGTGATCGGCATCATTATGAGACGCGTGAAGATCGCATCGTTCTGATTGACAATGGCAAGGCCTTTGGAAATCCCAACAAAGACTTTTTAGATATTTTGGCGCCGCTTTATCAGTGCTGCATGTAAGTTTAGTAGTTAATTTACAACAGTTCTTATAAACTGATGATAACATTTGGTCTTAGGTTACGTCAGACTACATGGGATCGACTGCAAGTGTTCTCTGGTGGTGTACTAACTGATCTCATTGATCGTCTCAGTAAACCCGATCCACTGCATCCACTCATTACGGATAAGCACAAACGCGGCGTGGAGCGACGTCTTTTAGTTGTATATGCTGTTGTTGAGTATTGTATGGATATTTATGATGATAAGATGTTTAAAACATAAAACTCGAAAACCAAAGTCATATCAGGAATCTGAATCACTTGTATGTAACAAATTTCGAATTAACTAAACCAATTTTTTGTTGACGTTCATAATCATAAAAGACCCGTTTTAAGAAAATGCGCTTTTATAGATATTTAAGATATAAATGTGCGTAATGGTGGCCAATATTTATATTACTTAGGTGGCGCTACAGTTTGGGGTGAACCTGAGCCTCAACCTGTACGCCTCTCCAGTTTGCGCGATCTTTGGTTAAATGCCTCTCTATTTCCTAGACCGCGCGCTTCTCATGCTCTTTCTTTTTCTTTCGAAGAAGCCGGTATCACTCTTATCAGTCGTACATTTGCTAAGCTTTTGTATACAATAAAACGCCAACAGAGACATGTTTATATTCGTCTTCCGTATTCGCTGATCTCAGGTGGCAGGCTAGACCTACTACTTTGTCTAAGAAATCATAGCTCTATGCAGTATTCACGATGTCCGCAGTACTATAAACTCTCCTCTGAACATAATCGCTAAATCATCGCCATATCAAGATCAGAATTATATGAATACCCTGTTACTGTAACACCGATTCCCGCAAAACGTTTGCCATTTAATTATACATATATTTATTGTACTTGTTAACGCTTTAGATTTAATAAGACTCACTCGCAACAGTTCGATCAAGCGGACGGTAAAAATCAAAAGACAAATAATTCTTGTTTAATTGTATATATTTAAGTTTTTGTTTATGATATTTGTTGCAACAAAAACAATTTAATGTACGAAAACAACAAAAAAAACAATTCTCTTCGGTATTATTTTATGTACAATAAAAAAAAAGTAAAATCTATTCATTCGTCTTTCCTTCAAGAAAACTTATCCGGTTAGTGAGAAAAACAAGCGAGCACATAGATTCCCTCCCAAGCATACCACCGGCAAATATAAATAGTGTATTCTCAGGAGAAAGCAAAATGCTCACACTTATTCCTGGGCTTTAAAACAAGCCATTTGCCACTAAACCATTACAACAGCATGCAATATAAAGCGCCATCAAACCGATCGAGTAACAAAGTGGATTCACTGACCAAAAGTAGTGGTGCATCCGTATTGAACGAAAAATGAATGAAATCGACCAAAGTTAAAGATGTTAAAGATAAACTATTAAGCAGCGCACTGATTAACACACATTCACTCGCATTGTCCCCACTCACACAAGTACAATTTATTTTTTTTTACTAAATAACTGATAAAAATATTCACGCACGCCAGGTATGTTTTAAGGTGCACAATATACCTACACCCATGACACAAGCTTATTTTTGTTATGATTTAAACATGATTAGGTAATTGTTTCTGTTAGCCCTACTATTAGTGTAACTATGACCGAAACAGGAAAAGGAAATGACTACGAAAAGGATATAAAGAAAACAATTATTATTTTGTTCATATGATCGTCGTCTTCGTGGATGTCGATGGCTATTGATATTGTCCTTGCGTCGTCGCCGATCCAAAACTAAAACCTTTCGTTGGATCACCCAATGCAGCGGGATCTTCTGTTGGTGGTGGCGGGTTTCGAAACTGATCGGCTGACATACGGGTAAAGAGGATGCCAACACCTTCGATTAGGGCGAGGAGGACGCCGCCAATAATGGCACTGCCTGCCATTGCAGGAATTCCTAAGATACAAGAAAACGAACGAAAACGTAGAGTATTTTGTTCTGAGTTAAAAAAAAATACAAACGTCTTACCATTTCTAGCTGCAAGAATTCCGCCAGTGGCAGCACCACTGATGATTGAGTTCCATGGATCTTCCTTCTTTCGGAAATGTACCAGTGTACAATCGATGGTACTGAACATTCCACCCCAGACTGCGAAATTGCCAGCAATAATGGGTGAACGAATTTTTATGGCGGATAAACTGCCCAACTGGAATAAAGAAAATGCTAATTTTTGATTGTTGCTTACGAGTTGTTAGATCGAAAAAATCTTAAATGAAATTAACCCTCGTGGATGGAGACAGCAGAGCCTAGTGCTCGGTGATTTTAATGATAAAGTCAGAAAGGATAACACCTTTGGCGGCTTAGTGGTAAGTTCCAAAACCGACCACCGCTAATCGATTTTGCAGGCATTGTATCATCACAGCAGTATCAAGTACATATGTTTTCAAAATGTTTACGATGAGTGTTTATTAAACTTTTGTGACTGCACTCATACTTCTAACTCGAAGAGAAGTCGTACATCGAAGTGGTTTGACAGTCGCGTGCCAGTGGAGTGGTGCCCAAGGGGTAGTTGGCATCGCAAAAGCCTATGTAAACAAATGTAGGCGCGCACATCAAAGCTTAGTGGCGGCGACGTGGCATTTTCAGGTGGCGTGGTAACAGTCCGGTGCCACTAGTCTCGTTTAGTTTTTTTGTGGCAAGATGTGCAATTATAAAGGCATATCCCTTGTAGAGACATACCATATTTAAGGGGCTGGTGACAACGTGGATATTGGCATTACAACTGCGCATTTTTGTTTACCCGGAAACTAAAAACTAAACTAAAAACTTTAAGAACTGATTAATCGGTGGCACCATACGTTGTTTGCCACTTTAGTACGCGTTAAACTTTCATGACACTTTGCCGCTATTCCATCGCCACACCACTTCTATGCCATCCGCTGAGCATTCACCTACCTATTCGTTTCAGCTGTTATTTTACCAGCGCATGACAGGTGTCGGAAGACACTATTCTCAAGGGGTATCATTTCCAGCTACTGACTGAGTTATGTGGACGATGCGGGCCTAAAGTAAAAAAAGGACAAGACCGGTTCCCCGGTTCTTTCATTTTTTTTATCAAGAACGAAGTTTTCTTTCGGTCGCTGTTGCTTCATAAGAATTGAACTAAGACCAAGTTGACCAAAATGGATGACACATTGTTGGCACAATCCGAATGTTACTCATTTGTCAGAGAATAGCATTGCAAATATGCATAGTAAGAAACCACTGATTTGTTATCAATAAAATAAAAGAAACAACTGTTTTTCAGGCATCTTGCCAAATTCGCTTGTTGTTGTACCATAGTTCACGATCGGAGCTCCTGCAGAACAAGTTTATATACCATAATAATTATCATATCATATTGTAGGGTATATGGTGTGGTTCAAGAGCTGACTCAGCAGGTCATACTGCGTGCTGATAACATACCATTCATACTGAATTACATGTTGCTTCATACTAGAATTTACAATAAGCCATTGCTAAGAAACTTACCATACGTCGATTAAATCCAGAAGGAGCATTTCGAAAACCTTTAATCGCTTGAAAGACACCGCCACCGATGCAGCCCATTGCAAATGCACCGCCACAATCGTCAACGATCCTAAAAGGGCATGGTTCTCTGGCGTATTCTTCCATTATCTGTCGTTTTTATTCTATTAATATCTGCAAATTAAACAAAATCAAATTGTCAATATATTGCATACCCACCATTCGTAACAAAAGAATATTCTAGCGTAATTTCTTCAGCTGTTCATATGCTGAACAAAAATTACATAATTTTTACGTCAATTACACTTGAATGGTAAAATGCAATTAAAATGTTTGAAACCAATTGATACTTTAATCGATGAATTTAATGATTTTACTATAGACACAACAAAATTCCGTATTATTCGGTAATTTATTTATTTTATAATAACCTAGTGGGATTGTTGAGATAGAGGCACATGCACCGCACGTCTTGATTTGGATGATTATTTATGCACTTTTATCAGCTCACCTTAAATAAACTAGTTAAACTAATTCAAAGGAAAAAACTGTTTGTAATTTTGCGTAAATTTTAATATTCAATTATTTATTACATTAAAAATAAATCAATCGGTAGGGAGACACCTAAAACCAAATTTTCAATATCAAATTGAAAAATTATGGATGAAATGTGCGCTGTTCTGTTTTTCGGCTCGTGGATTGGTATTACTGAAGAATCTTATTATTGATTGTTGCGCCACCTATTAGGCGACTAAAACATTTAAATATGAAGCCGTTTATATGAGCGGCTGAGACTTCCCATCAACAAAATTGCACCATTCCATTGCTCTCCAAGTAAGCACAATAGGTGTGTTTATCGATTATCGGGGCTCAGCTCTTTCTTTATAAGAGCTTGGCAGCACTTCAATCACAGAAATTCGTAAAATGTCACTCACAAAAATAAAACATTAACAAAAGAAAAATTCTGAAAAGTCACAAAGAAAAAAATACACAAACACTATAAACGCGAATAAAAATAATTTATAAATATGGAAAATGCAGGGGAAAATAAAAATTCAGTAGTTTAAAGGCATATTGGCAAAATGCTTTGAATTATTTTTTTTCAATGAATTCTTTGATGTCAGATGTCATTTATGGCAGAATCGATAGCACGTATGACAAATCTCGAGATTTATACGAGGTTAACGAAAATTAATCCTAATTAATCCTTATTTTAGACATCTCGACCTGTGAAGAGTGTGTTTAGAGACCGAACTCTACATGTAAACCTGGTCAGTTTAGGATATTAATTTTTAATTTCCTTTTTATGAGATTAATATTTGTATGACAAATCTCGAGATTTATACGAGGTTAACGAAAATTAATCCTAATCTCGGAGTTAATCAGCCGTGGAAACGTAGCATAATCATCTCAATATATTTTTTGAGATTTACCTACATTAACTTTCACTAATGCCAATGTGTATGAGTATGACATACTGCTGGTGATTGTGCAATGTCGCTGGGACATAGTTTTTCAATTAAATTTTTCATGTGTAAGGGTTTTCTAATTAAATAGTCGCGAGATGCTCATATGTGTTAGCTATCGATTATTTACACAATAATCTAATGCTATCGATGATATATACATTTGAAAAATTTTGAGCTGGCAGTACTAATTATTTTCATGCTTGAAGGTTTGTTTTTCAAAACATAACCACACTTTTTTCCAAATTTGACAGATTACATTATTCTTGTTCAAACCAAACCAAGTGGACATTACGAGGGACATTGTCAGTTTTAATTTTTCAGAAAAATAACAAAGTAAAAAGAAATTTCAGTAGGTAAAATATGAATCAAACAAAATTAAAAGGCAAACCTCCAACCTCCGATGGATCTACCCCCAAAAAACCCAAGGTACAACATGAAATTGGAGATCAAACAATTGAAGAATTCGCTAAGGTAATACTAATTGTAATTAATGTACAAAAAAATGTGCACAAACTAAACATTTTGTATGTACAGAATGGACTTGGTGAAATTATACAAGCAACCAAGACAATCAATGCATTTCCTTCGGGTGCTTCTCGAGATTTGTATTGCGCGTATCCCACGTTCGGGAAAATAGTGGATTCCCAGTCCTATCGCATTATGGGCATCATATCAAAAGTTTTGAAATTTCAAAATATCAAGGGAAATATTCAGAGGTGAGTTTTTTCGATAAATTACTACAAATATGGATATGGTCATAAATATTGCAAATATAGGCGTCAGCAAGATGAACAATTTGAAATGTTATTGGAGTGCAACGATGCAATGCTTGAGCAAATCAACTCTAATCTTGATGAATTGTCTGGGATTAAGAAAAATCCACAGACAGTTGTCATCGAATCAAGATTAGGATCATCAGCATCTGGCAAAGGGGCTGGAAGCTGGAATACAAAAACAGTAAATGAATCGGGCCCAATGACTGCAAGGTTTGTATTTTAAGAACTTCTGTTGAACATCACTATATGTATCATCTTACAGGTTGATAACAGCAAAGAACATAGCACGACCACAAATTAAGTTCAAAATGTTGGTGGATAACAGCGCTAAGACACCGTTCATTCCACAAATAAAGGAGAAGCCAAATTCCTTAAAGCCACTCGCCGTATTGCCAGAATATGATGAAGATGGCAATATTTCAAAGTAAGCTAAAGTAAAAACTACAATGAAATACTAATCGATAACATTTTAAGCTACCTCCACCCATACGAATTTGAGTTGATGAAATTCGAACCGCCAGCTGTCCAATTAAAAAAGAAAAATCCAGTAGTACCACCACCTCTGGAAGAGACACAACTTGTGTATGTGGACACGACTGATAAGCTCGATTCAACCTTAAGGGAGTTAAAGAAATTCAATGAAATCGCTATCGATGTAGAGCACCATTCATATCGAACTTTTCAAGGCATCACTTGCTTAGTGCAAATTTCCACACGTGAAAAAGACTACATTTTGGATGCCCTCGCATTGCGTGATGAACTGTATGTCCTTAATGAAGTCTTTACTAACCCAAAAGTAGTGAAAATCTTGCACGGTGCCGACTCCGATATAGAATGGCTGCAGCGGGATCTTTCCCTCTACATCGTCAACATGTTTGATACACATCAAGCAGCAAAAGCTCTTAATTTAGCTCGCCTTTCTCTGGCCTATCTACTGAAGCACTACTGCGATATCGAGGCAGATAAAACTTTTCAGTTGGCTGACTGGCGTATTCGGCCATTACCTAAAGAATTGATTAAATACGCACGCCAAGACACACATAACCTCATCTACATCTACGAACGCCTTACCAATGAACTCTTGGAACAGGCACACAATCAGACTAATATTCTGCGATCGATCTACCAACGCAGTGCAGAAATATGCAAGAAGCGGTACAAGAAGCCAAAAATCACCAACGAAACGTACATGGATCTATACCAAAAGTCGAAAAGGGTATTCGATAACCGGCAATTGTTTGCTTTAAAGGAGATCTTTTTTTGGCGTGACACAATTGCGCGACAAGAAGATGAAAGTTATGGTTACGTGCTTCCAAATCACATGATGCTACAGATATCTGAGAGTTTACCGCGTGAAATGCAAGGCATCTTGGCTTGCTGCAATCCGATTCCACCTCTAGTGCGTCAGAATTTACATGCCTTGCATCAAATTATCCACCAGGCTCGCGAGCAGGCGCTGGTTAAGGTAAGTCCTTAAGTCCTCCAACGTATGCCTCATTTCAAATACCTATGTCCATTTTCAGCCAATTCTAGAAAGGGACAGCGTACATCGGTCGGTTATTTCGAACGTTAAAGACTATAACAGCAAGTTGTATTGTCCGCATGACTTGTCTCACGCCGCTGAATTTCGGGACGATCTACCCACGCTTATCGAATCGGGGACTAATTCAAAAGAGAAAAGTAGAGAGCGCAGTCTCTTGTGCAAGCCGACATTGAGTGTTTTTGAGACTCCAGAAAACTCTGAGGTAAGTGTTTAGGTATCCCCTAAGGTAAGATTGATTTGGGACAAAAAACTATGGTTCATGTCCCCATTTGAAGACTGAGCAAAGCTACGGTGCAGCTTTACATTAGCTCTCTGGGCTTAGACTTGATTCTAATAATCACGTCAAATCGGCAGCGTCGTCGTAAACTACCTTTCCAAAACCTACCGAACTCTCGCCTGACATTCCTGTTAGCTTAAAGCATGCAGAAATGTGTATATTAGTAGTTCCAGTACAGGACTTTCTATTTTGCGGATTCTGGAGGACCTCCGTTGATAGTTCATCATGCCGTTCCTATATCCCATAAAGCTACAGATTTTTTTAATAAGCAAATCATAAGGAAATTTATCTTTTTTAGGATGAAGAAGTCAAAGAAAAACTAAAAAAGTTGCAGCAAATTCAGTTCGTCAGTCCTTATGCTCGCTACGTAGCCATGCTGCCAATAGCCGAACAGGAAAAGAAGGAAGAACTAGCCAGAATCGAATCAGACAATCTAAAGAAACAACTTTGCCCAATAAAAGTCGAGGAAGTGAGTTGGAAACCCTTTTCTTGAATATACATTTATAAAGTCCACCCTTTTAGGCTTTCCAAGTCGAATCCACATCAAAAAAAGAGACAGACGATCTTTACAATGTTCCGCTGAGGGAATCTTTAAAACGAAAGCGGTCCGGTGTATCTAATGTCAACAAGTCGCCCGACGTGAAGAAGATTAAAACAGAAAATTCAACCGATGGTGAACAAGTCGTTGACCTCACGAATGCAGCGCCGCAAGTTGTGCAAACAAATGCGCCTCTCACAGAAGAAGTACCCCAAACGTCTTCATCAGGACCAGGGAATAGGGGCAACAAGAAGAACAAGAAGAAGTTTGGCAAATTCAAGGGAAACAAGGTCAGTCAATCTTCGGAAAAACCAGTTGCTTTCGACTATAAGAAGGTGGACTTCAAAAAGTTTCAAGGCGGTGCCCAAACAGCAAAAGGAACCGAACTTAAGCCCAAATTCCATGGCAAGGTAAAACATTTTGTTATTCTATTACAATGGAAGGCAACATGTAACCGTTTTCTTTTTTTAGGGTTCAAACAACAAGGCAAACAACAAAAAATTCAACAAACTATTTACATTTAGCAATGTAAACAAGAAGAAGTGAGCTGATATAATACATATGTAGTTTAATTTTTTTTATAAAACGCAGTTTTATAAGCATTTGTAATAAAAGCGAATAGTCGAGGTGTGCAAAACAAGAAGTTATTTTGAAAAAACAAGAAACAATTAATTTGTTTTCTTTAATCATAGTTTATTTGTTAACACTTGTACAAAAACTATCTACTAAAAGGGGGACGAACAGTCTAGCGATGAAATTTTTTCGCTCGCCAATCGGGAAACTCATCAAATTTGTCATCTTCATCTTCGCTCTCATCATTTCCGTCTGAACTATCCTGATCCATTTTAACTGGCCGCTCTTTTAGTTTACACGACACAAATTCCTTCCTTTTTTCGAGATCCAACACTTTGGACCATTTTTCTATTTGCTCGTCGATCTCCTTGATCTGTCTCTCAGCAGTTGCTTCCTCTTGTTCTCCGGCAATTATGGCATTCGAGAGAGTTGCTTCTTCTTTTATTTCGCGTTGGAAACGGTCCCATTCTTCGTCTTGAGGATCCTTATATTCCAGATTTCGAATTTTTGCATCTTTAATGGGATCATCGAAAAAGCCTTCGGGGAGAACTTCATCTTTTCCATCGATTTCCATTTTTATGCTACTCTCGAGAGGTTCTTTTTTAAGTATCGATTTGATTTTCTTTGAATTGTCAAAGAAATCACTGGGAATCTGATTTCCATTTGTGGCGCCCTGAAGTTTGGTATTTTCTAGTTTAATTTTCTTTTCAGTCACGGTCGAACTTTGTGAGGCTGAGGGTGTTGAATTTGTTCGCTTGAGATGATTCTGTGAGCTGGCATTGGTGGAATTTTTTAGTTTTTCCTTCAGTTGTTTGGCGATGTCTACATTGGCTTTGTGCGCCTTTGTATTGATGTGCACCTTCCAGACCGATTCGGAACGTACGATGCTTTTACAAAGTATACAGGTGAGTTGACCTTGATCGTTGTACGTAATAGAAATCATGGTTAAGGAAAATATAACTTACAATAGCTGAAAATAAATAAAATCATGTGTCGAATGTTTTAAAAAGGATATTTTGCAAGAGGTGATTCAATCTTCTGCTCGACTACGCGCTGTTGAGCTTTGGATTTTTGCTCTTGCATTAGGCGCCGTAAATCATTTTGAGTGTATTTTTTTTTAGCAGTTTTCAGTTTTGTAGCCATGTTAAATCAAATTGGATTATGCTTTAAATGAAATGAAAACAAATTTTTGATAAATTTGCTCTTGGGACAAATGTCAAAGTGACTTTAACAGGTATGGATTTCTGTTTGCTTTGTTCGAGCAGTTGAAATAGTTCTGTTCTTATGTTGATTTCGATTCGCAAAAAAAAAAAAACACTTTTTCTTTCCCGAGATCACTTTTTTCGTTCGTTTGGTACAACAAAAGCAATCTTTTTCAGAGTCGAGAGCACTTTTGCAAATCTAGATTTTTTCTCAGAGTCGCTCGAGATTTACCAATACACTTACATAAGATTTGACATTATTGTTTGTTTACGTTTTATGGAAGTCGGTCGCATCTGTCAAAAAGGCATGCTTTTCCATACGAATAGTCACAATTGTCCGCCATATCTCATGCGCGCGCATATTATTTCTATACGATTATTGCACAGTCACAATTGGCCGCCATTGCAGGATGCGCAATATATTACCTTCTATTCATATACCTTGGGTTAATATAATGCTAATTTCCATTGACATACTATACATGGACTGCTAGTGAAATGTCAGTTTCATACAAACCTGCGAGGAAAAGTGAAGCAAAAATAAGCACTAGGTCTTTTGGTTCACGGCGGAGAGTAACGAAAACACTCAAATGTCATCGAGCAATTCGTGCGATTTGGTTTGTGTCGAGGTTTGTATGCTGAGTGTGCCATACTTCCATCTGTTATAGAACGTTTGAAATAATTTGAATAAGTCGTTATTTTTGCGCAGTTGCAATGTTTCTACAATGGATGGCACTGTGTTCTATGTAAAAATGTTGAAATCTCTTTCCTACTTTCGCCGCACTAAACCAAAGGGACTAGTGCTTATGTTTGCTTCACTTTTCCTCGCAGGTTTGTATGAAACTGACATTTCACTAGCAGTCCATGTATAGTATGTCAATGGAAATTAGCATTATATTAACCCAAGGTATATGAATAGAAGGTAATATATTGCGCATCCTGCAATGGCGGCCAATTGTGACTGTGCAATAATCGTATAGAAATAATATGCGCGCGCATGAGATATGGCGGACAATTGTGACTATTCATATGGAAAAGCATGCCTTTTTGGCAGATGCGCAGAACGAAACGAAAATGAGTGCTCGGAATATATTACCTTCTATTCATATACCTTGATATTAACCACTCATCATAGGTATTTTCGGTTTCTAAGCCATGGTAACGATTGGAATCTAAGCCATGGTAACGATTGGAACGAACGACAAGTCTGGACAACGACTGGAAATCCGCATTGAATCCAGCACTGATTGTCATAAACAAACATAACTTTTAAAACCGCCGCCTACTTCAGATAAAACTAATTTTTGACAACTCAATTCGAAAAGTTTTATATTTTCCTACACCTCGTTGTTAGTTTTATTAAAACACAATTTAACAAAAATGAGTGAAAGCACGGAAATTAATGGCACTGAAGAAGTGCAAGACAAAAAACAGAAAAAAGCCACGCGGCACGACGGTGGGGCTGCAGATTTAGAACGCGTAACGGACTATGCCGAAGAAAAAGAAATCTCTGCCGCCGATATTTCTAGTGTGAGTATCATTATTCATAACCTTTAACCAATTGCCTACAAAATAAATAATATTTTATGTCCAGTAATTAACTTTTCACTTCAATTCAAACAATTGGTATTGTTCATTATGTTGTATAGGCTGTTGAACAATTTGGTGACAAACGTATCAAGGAAGACGAGGAAAAACTAGCAAAAGAAAGAGAATTGCAAAAAGTTCAAGTAAAAAAGGAAGACATCGAATTAATTGTATGTTTTATATTCACTGTAGCCATCAGTCAATAGTTTTTAATTATGTATTCGTTTTACTTATCTCCAGATGAATGAAATGTTAATACCAAAACAACAGGCAGAAAAGGTATTAAGAGAACAACGAGGCGATGTCGTAGCTGCGCTAGAAATCCTGATTGCCAACTAAATAATAAATACATATTTAAGATCCATGTGGGAATGTTTAAATTTTTACTGCAAGTAAGCAATTAATGAAAGAAGGGAAATATATAACACATTTTACATCGGACAATTGAGTATTTTTTTTAAGTTAATGGTATGCAGGGGTACGGAAGTCTTGGCAATGCTTACTTGCTTACTTAAGGTGGCGCTACAGTCCGGGGTGGACCTGGGCCTCAACCAACAAGCGTCTCCACCCAGCACGATCTTTGGCCAGCTGTCTCCAGTTTCGCACGCTAAGTTGGTTAAGGTCCGTTTCCACTTGCGTGCGCCACCTGAGTCGCGGTCTTCCTCTACTGCGCCGTCCCTCTGGTGTGGATTCGAAGATCTTCCGGGCCGGAGCATTCACGTCCATTCGCTCTTCATGACCCAGCCACCGCAGTCGTTGGACCTTCACTCTTCTGGCTAGGTCAATGTCGCTGTACAGCCCGTACAGTTCGTCGTTGTATCTCCTCCTCCATTCACCGTCTATGCAGACGGGACCGAAAATTACTCCAAGAATTTTCCTCTCGAAGCAACCAAGAGTAAGCTCATCCGCTTCTGATAGAGTCCATGCCTCTGCACCATAAAGTAGGACTGGGATGATTAAGGTCTTATAAAGGGTCACTTTAGTTGTTCGAGAGAGGGCTTTGCTACTCAATTGCTTTCTTAGCCCAAAGAAACAGCGATTGGCAAGAGTTATTCTTCGTTTAATCTCAGCGCTGGTGTTATTGTCTGAGTTCAGTCTTGGCGATGCACTCGATCAAATTTCAAACATAGCACATTTTGTATATATGTACATACATTTAATTCTCCACCCCTCTCGATCTTCTTGAAATCACTAAATCATGGAACACTGTTCGGGGAAGTAGCTGCTCCGCATGGAGTATCTCCAGTATGCTGGTGGTCATTGTACGGTCTCTGCAAATACAATGAAGCAATTTCATTTAGGTAAACAATTGCAGGTTCCCGCGATTGTTTTCTTCCGTCAGTACTTAAAGCGTTGGAACGAACATCGAACTAAAAACCAACTTATGTCCTTATGTGGTTTTCCATTTGGGGAATTCCGGTTTTATTTTTTGTTGCATGTGGAACATAAAACGAGATTAATCTGCTTTTGTAATTATATTTCTTCGCCACTAAACAGCTCCATTCCTCAATCGTCTGTGCTCCTACACAGTTTCAGTTTGCAACCTATTGCAAAAGCTGTACAGTACAACTCATATAGCTCGTCACTGAATCTCCCCCTCCAAAACCCGTCAACGCAATCCGGAAAGACAATTTCAACAAGAATCTTGTCTTGTCTATATTACAATCAATTGCGATGCGCGCTTTGCTTAACCAAAGGTTGCGTGCGCTTTGAAATTTCGCCCAACTCAGCCGTTTGATGTTTTGTTTTTCAACAAAGATATTCAAATAGAGACATTAGGTTTGTTCGACGTGGCCAGACCTAGTGCGCCCTAGTGCGCACTGAGAAGTGTCAGTGAATTTTCGTGGCTGCCAAAAAACCCAAGGAAGCCCCAGAAATTCAGTTTCATGTCGAACACGAAATGTAACCCTGAGACCTGTCACTAAAAAAAATGTTTATAATATACAGATTTAACACCAGCAATTGCCACCCATATTTTAGCCTATTAAAAGTCTGCGGCTGCAATAAAAATCTGTTGGGTGTGAATGCATCGGCGAGTTTTCGTAAACTTTTTATCAAAAACTTAGTTTTCAGTGCTATTCACTTTTTAGTTTTGACTTATACCCTATTCACACCAAGCCGAAAACTGGGTTTTCGCGAAAACAGTCGAAAACTTCCTCGAAAACAGAAGTTTTCCCATACATATTGCAGTTTTCAAAACGAGTTGTTCGAGGTCGTTTTCCATGAAAACGCCACGAAAACGAGTATAATCGTTGGGTTGTTGAAGCAGACACACCTTTTGCAACATTCAGCGAGCTCAGCAACTGCTGACAAGATGTGAGAGACTGATGTTAATTTCGATTCGCCAGAGCACTTTTTCTTTCCCGAGATCACTTTTTTCGTTCGTTTGGTACAAAAAAAAGCAATCTTTTTCAGAGTCGAGAGCACTTTTGCGAATCTAGATTTTTTCTCAGAGTCGCTCGAGATTTACCAATACACTCCCACATAAAGTTCGTATGTTTTCATCGACAAACGAAAAAAATTTGCACAGCTGATGTACTATCTAATAACGCACTAATACATTCACAAAAGCAGATCAATCTGCTATCGTGTTCCATTTACCACGAAAAATCTGAGATCTGAAATAAAAATCTGATGGTCCGAATGGAAAACGACATCAAATAACATACAAACATAAATGCAAAACAAGAAGTGATCTCATTTCATATTCCATTGGGCGGAAAAATCTAGATCTGAGAGCAAAACGGTAAAAGTCCAATGGAAATGGAAATCGACATCAAAACAAACAGATCTTAATGACAAACTCGTATTTGGCATTTATTTTCGGTTTGTTTTTAAAAGAAAAGTATTCCTAAATGTAATAACAAAATAAAAATGCCTAAAAAGCAAGTAGACAATTCTGAGAAGTTAAGAAAGAAGCACATTCAAGAACAACTGAAACGAATCAAACCTGGAGAATGCCAAAAGGTGCAACGGGTGCAACTAATTACCTACATTATTTGGTTTTCACTTGTCCTTCATGCATCTAAAAAACAATTATTTCTAGTATATCCGAGCGATTATAGACGAAGATGTTCTTCAACCGGAGGTGGGTCAATTCCTACTACGTCATCTAACCGATAGTATAGTGATCCATGAAATCCGCAAGCAAAGATGCCCACGTACAATTATATGGGAGCGCAACGTGGGCCAGCAGGTTTTCAATGCGACTGAAAATTCGTTGGTATATAAAATTATACTGTCGATTTTTGCAAACATAATATGTAATACTATTCCATAAATGTTTAGCTTAGTGAAAAATACGTTCTGGAAACTCAGCTTCTTCGCATTTTCAGTGGTAGAGAACTTGTCACTTCTATCGAAGACAACACTATTCATAAAACTATTACAGACATGCGAACGAGTTATCCTGACATGCAAATAACTCTAGTTGTTGTTGGTCCACTACCCAAATGTAACAATCAACTTGACCGAGAAACATCATTCGTAGAACTGCAAATTCTCTTTGAATGTAGCATTCACTTTGTCAACGATTCAAATAAGTTGGCTGAGCTTGTTGTACGATTTACCAAAGCAGTGGCAGAAATTCCTTACAAGTACCCATACGCATTTGTAAACTAAAAAGAGCACTTAATTAGTAATATAACTCTTTCAGAAAACAAAAGTCTGCCGTATTTGCTGGATCGAGTCAGTTTCTTTTAAATGATAACAAAGATTGTGTACGAGTAGATGGGAGCATTGGTTTGGGTAGACTTTGGCAACAGCACCTAAATAGATTACCATTGGTAACGTTAGATGTTGCTCAGACAATTTTGAACAAATATCCCTGTCCAAAAATGCTATTAGAGGTAAGATTTAAAAAAATTAAGAAGAATCTCGTATTTGTTTAGTTTATTATTTTTTATTTATTTATTGCATAGGACTTTGAAAATAATCCAAATGGACCCACCAGTTTAGCGAATTTAAAAATAAGTCGTGGCGCAGTTCCCTTGTCATCTGAACGTCGAATTGGAGAATCTCTCAGCAAGAAGCTATACACACTATACAATAGTACAGATCCAACTCAAATCTTGTAATAACAAATTAAAAATATATTCCAAAGTGAAGACTAACATATTTATAAACTAGCTATTTCGTAAGTACATTTTATACCTAATAATTAAAAACAAATTAATACATTTACATTTATTAAATTGTGTTCCATTGAGTAAATTTTTGTCTAATTAGTGAAACGATTTAAACTGAGCTTATCTGTTGGACTGTAGTGCCATCAAGAGTTCATCCTATTAGGCGTTTTGAACACGAAGATATACATGTCTATCACAGAATCCGTCGTAATCAGATTCATACATACATACATACATACATTTCGAAATTCGTATTCGTATTAGTATTTTTCTTCGAAATTCTACCATGCGCCTACTTTCTTTGCTGTCTTTCTTAACTTCATATCTTTCACTGACCTCGAAATGGTTGTTTGTCTTTCGGAAGACGAAAAGTGACCGACCTCTACCACAACATCTAAAATATCGTTAATTGATTAAATACCCCATTCATTTAATCTGCGGATCTTAAACTATTAAACTATTCAAACCCATAGGACTTTTTCATAGGAATATATCTTTATTTCGTGAGCCTTGACAGAATCCTGGTAGCAATAATAAAGCTAACCCGTCCCTACCCGCCAAAATCCAAAAATGCGTTTACAAAATTTCAACGCAAACTTTTACCAAATGCTGTATTAACAATAAGGTATCCTAAAGTCAAGGTATTAACTAGTACTGCACTAAATATTATGTATCTGCTGTCTACATAACTTCGACCCTTCTCCACTTGGCTGTTGTGATGCTGCCATCTACATATGTCGCTTCTGTCTTATGACAGCAGTAATCAAAAGGTATGTGCTGAGCACTTGTTGAGGCTTTTTATGCTTAATGGGATGGGAAGAACTGCTACAATTAACCTTCACTCTTTTTGGGTAAACAAATCTTGAAGAAGATGTCAAATATTTCAGGCATTTCTGCTAAAATGTATGCACTCCCCCTGAAGTAATATTACGCTGTGCTACCTCAATTAGTGGTCCATGACTTAGGATCGTATGCGATAATTCTTTAACTGCAGCCTCTAGCTTCATCGATCAGCCTACTTGTATATAATTAAATTCTCAGGGTTCTGTTTATAGACGCATAACAACTGTATGTTGATTTTCCCATGACCTGTGCTCAGACAAAACAATGGCAATTTTTAGTATACAGGCCTAATCTCCAGAAGCGCATATAGTAACTCTTTTAGCTAGCACTAACTGCTAGGTACCAGGAGGTACTGCGCCGCTCCGCAGTGATTTAAGTCAAGTTGCAGCACTTTCCTAGGGTTAGGTTAGGTTAGGTTAGGTTAAAAAGGGGTATCTATCTTCTCCAAATGTTGGAAGAAGTACCTGCCCAGAAATTTCCTTCTACTGCGACATATTGCCTCACATTCACAATGTATAGTGTTATCTGCAAGTGTCCGAGTCTGCCAGCCTGAGTCGTTTGGCATGTTTTCTAAGAAGGCAGTTTCCTGATAGTATACCGATCAGTGTCCTGAGCTTTTCCCTGCCTATGTAGTTTGAGAATTTCCCTAGATCTTTTACGGTCACATTGCGGCCAAAGTGCCTTGGATACTGCGTGACCGGTGAGGCCCGCCCACCTCCAGTCGGCTTTCTTAGTAATTTATTTATTCCTAATTTCGCTCTTTATGATGCAAGGAGGTGGTTTAATATTTTCCTCTCCTCCATCTAACAATTCCCCGCCTCTTCTTGCAAGCTCATCAGCTTGCTTACTTCCAGCTATACCGCAGTGTCCTGGTACCCAGCACACGGTTCTGACTGCATAATGCCTTTAGCATTGTGCGACAGGTCCTAACTAATTCAGAATTGATGTTCGTAGATTCCCGTGCCTTGAGCGCAGCCTGGCTATCGATGTAGACCGCTATACCCTTTCGGATATATATCTCATCCGCATTAGCTCCAGCCAGAACTTCTGATTGGAAGACACTGCTTGTATCCGGTAGTCGTATAGACACTTTTAGGTATTTCCTACCAATTTTTTTTTATTTTTGCAACGACTTGTGTCTGTCCAAAATTTCTGATCACGTGTAGATTTATCTATCACACTTCTGCGTTTAAGATGCGAGTTGCCTGATAATATAAACGGTTGTAACGGTCGAGAGGGTTAAAAACTATGAATTTTGTTGCCTAACCCGTAACGGATAGAATAATTTCAATGTTTACCTCACTTTCATATGCACATCCCTCTGCCGGATGATTTTTGTTGACATACGGTTCGCTACCAATTTTAAATTCGTGACCCTTAGACGAAAGTATTCTTTGGTAGATTGTTTCATACTATTACAAAGCTGAATTTATAATATAGGTACTTAATTTGTTCAATTTAAATAAAAACAAACCGCCGAATAAAGTCTGCAAAAAAAAAAAAAAAAATAGAAAATGCCGCTATGCTTTTGTACGAAAATTTATTAATATCAAAAATGTTATCGTTTCTATATTAAGTCTTTGAATTGCTTGTTTGTTTTTATTCTGATTAAATAACATAATGTTTCATTCTTGCAATGTTTAAAAATAATAATTGACACCCAACTATAAGGTACATTTTGGCATTCCACTAAATATAAGCCGATTTCGTTCGTAAGTAAATTCTTCAAACAGTCTGCACATACAAATTTATACTGATTTATATACAAATACAAACTTGCTTTGCTGGATATATTTAAACACACGCTAATTTGTTTTGTCCTCATTGGATCACTTAATACTATAGTCTATATGTTGTATAAATTTAATTAAAAACAAACAAAAAAGTTAGTTTTCTCATTTCGAACAGAAACAAACAAATAGAAAATATAATCAAAAAATGAGAAAGTAGATATATGAAACGTGCCTCAGGTTTTAAAGTAGATATTATATCAATCTTGTTAAAAAATTAAAAATATAAAAACATAAAAGTAATATCAGTTTCAAGTGCCAGCCTCTACTCAAATTATATGGGTGCGCGTCAGACAAAGTTATCGCTGATAAATATTTCTACGGGGCTGGCGATAGGCCCAACATTATCTGTGGCTGCATTCTTGTTTCTGCGTTTCAGTTCGAGCAGCTGTCTGCGTTGAGCTTCACGCTTCTGAGCTATCAGCTGGGCGTTTGGAGATGTCTTCACAGGGGTGACGCCGTTACTGTTACCATTCCTAAGAACTGGTCGCTTCAACAGCTTAGATCCGGTTGGTACAAATGGAGCTGCTATGTCTTTGGTTGTTTGCCAATTGTTGGCCTTGATCAGGTCTAGTTCTTTGAATAATGAATCAACATGTTCAATCTGCAGGTTTACCATGTCCCAAAACCCCTGCAGATCTTGCATGGTGGTTGGAAATTTCTCATCGGCGGTGGGATTCAAGTTGCTGTGACACAAACCTTCGAATTGCTTGAACTTTTGTGACACCAAGAGCTTTGTTTTACCCGATACCGCACGTAGGATGCCAAAGATTTCGTCTGAAATCTCAGTATTACCACTCGTAGTCAAGGCGTACATGTCGCGCTCGGCTTGTTCGGCCATAGTTAGCAAACGTGTTTGTTCACTATTTAGTAATGCGAGGAAGTAGTGTCCGTCTTTGTGGTAAGATATGTTCACCGGTGTTGTGGGTATTGACTGCGGCTTATTTTCATAGACGATTGAAGCTGGTGCGGGAGTAAGTTCATGGTGACGATTCTCTTTTTGCGCAGCACGAGCACAATCGATGGCATCACCACTATTCGCCGCAGATGGATGTGGCATTCTGACTGAAGTCGTCGTTTTTGTCAACAATTTACTATAATTGTCTGAATAATTTGGCTCACTATGGCTATGCGCTATTTCCGATGGCGGCAACGGGAGCTGGTCATTCGTTTGTGGTTGTTGTTGTATAATTGATATTGTTTTATCTGCAAAAAAAAGGCAAAGTCAACTTATATGGATCTATTACGTGGCTTCAAGGTCATTGTAGTTGTAGTTTAGCATTATACAGTGTGGGCCATAAGTTTAAAAACAAAAGTGGTGAAGTAGGTAATTATGATTTGATACACCTTTAAATATTTTTTTTTTTTTTTTGGGATAAAGGCAGACACTTTCATATTTCATTCCAAATTTATGACTAAACAAAATGAGTCTGTTTTTCGAAAGATTTCACTTTATAACTGCTTCACCTTATCTTTTCTATTTAATGAGCTTTTGTGTTCTCTTTGTGTGCACAATAATTAGGGAAATGACATTCGGAAATGCTTATTATTGAATGGAAGACCCAATACAAAGAGACGAGTAAATTTGTTTTGATTGCAATCTAAATGCTAAGTTAATTGAGTTGGTCTGCTTCTGATGCTATTGTCGTTCTGCTTGAGTGATGAAATTATATCACAACTACTTACATATCAACGAGTATTTAAAGTTTGAAATGTTTATTCAATACAGAGACGGTCAGGTGTGGTTACCTTTTAAGACGTTATTCTGGTTTTGTTTTTTGTTTATGTCCGTTGCAGTAAAAGTGTATTGAATAACAATTTAAATTACCTTTTACTCAAGTAATGAAGCAAGGGCGGACAATTTTTGTTTATCTGTTGAACAAAATGTAGCGCCTCCGTAGTTTTGGTACGTAAGTTATGTTGGCTATTGGTAGTCCATATATTATGCCCCCAATTAACTATAATGCACTTGGCCAGACTCCATTTGCGTATGTAAGAAAAGTGTCAGAAAAATAAGTAATAATAAGTAAAAGCTGTTTAATAACACGACTCATGTCGTGTCTTTGCAAAAACAATCACCCCTATTGCCGTTGGTGTTTGTCGTAAACGACTCGTATTTCGCTTCGTTTTTTAGTCGCTGTTTTTAACTTTTTTGAGACAAATGATTGTGAACACATCAAGGAAATAAAATTGTTAACAAAAGTTAAAAAAAAAAATCTGAACATTGTTGTACCAACGACACGAAACATAAGTCGTATACGACAAATGCCAACGGCAATAGCGGTGAATATTACGGTTTTTTCGAACTTTTGTTAATGATTTTATTTCCTTTTCAAATCGTTTGTCTCAAAAAAAAGTTACAACATTGACTTAAAAACGAAATAAAATATATGTATTGGCCTTTCACGACAAACGCAAACGGGAATAGGGTTGATTAACCAGTGGTCAAAATTCGACCATATATGTATGTACATAATATTTATGTAAATTTCAATATCAAGCATCTCTTCAATTATAAGCAGAAAAACAAACCTACTATCAAACAATCTTGAAATCAAAAATGGAAATGTTTGAGTTTACCTTCTGTAGCATACGGGAAATTGGTTCGTTGGAGCCGTAGCACGTGAGGTGGGTTGGTAGATAGAAGTGGCGGGGGTATCTTAAATTACTAGGGTTTGTATTAAAGAAGATGGAGTTGTAATGAGAGTTGCTGTAGGAGTCGATGAATGAAGAGAATGTCTGCAGTATCCCTGCGATCTTCAAAGCTACTCAAGTCAATGGGTTGAGGCGGTCTTTATAGGGAGGAAGAATATAGGGATCGTTCCAAGAAAGACCGGGGAGTGCAAATCGAAGAAAACCATTTTGTATGTTTTCGATTCTGCTTATATGAACTTGCTGAAAGGGTGACCACGTTTGGCTGGCGTATTCGAGGAGTAGGCGGACAAAAGTGGTGTAGAGAGATCTGGTTCTGGTCACGTAGGGGTCGGAAAATTCCTTTGATCATCGTTTAATAAATCCGAGGGATGAATTAGCTTTACGTATTATCTCTTCGATATGCGAGCGGAAATATGCCAAGGTCACGAAGAGACTGTACTAGGTTGATCATGAAGTAGGTATAGACGGGGAGGGGATTTGTTGTGCTTACGTGATAAGGTGATAGATTGGCATTTGGGAATATTAAGATCTAGGCAGTTTTTGAGACCCCAGATAGAAAAACTATCTAGGCGTCTTGTGATGAAGATATGTGTTTGAATGACCCTTTCAAATTCGTTTATAGTTAAGATAAAAAGGAGGGGACCTAGGTGACTGCCTTGTGGTACACCAGAGGTTGCCAGAAAAGGGGCGGATAGGATGGACCTGAAGCGAACACTATAAAAACGGTTTTCCAAATAAGACGATAGCCATTTCACCAGTATTGGCTCGAAGCCGAGGGCAAACAATTTGAAAAGAATTAATTTATGCGATATCTTATCAAATCGGTTGCAATAACATCAACTTCTTTACCACTTTCATCGATAGGGCAGAGGAAACGAATTCAACGAGGTTAGTGGTAGTTGATCTACCTTTAAGAAAGTCATGTTGGTTTGGGGAAATTAAAAACTTGCACTGAAAGCTATCGGGCGATAATTAGTAATTTCGGTCTTTGATCCCTTTTTTATGAATCGGCGTTATGAAGGAGGACTTCCATATCTAAGGAAAGTCGCCTTGGGAAAGCGAGATCTAAAAGAGGTGCGAAAGGGGATAGGAGAAAACAAGAGAACACTTCTTGAGGAATATAGCGGGGATACCATCTGGGCCAGGTGAATGTTCATGGATATCGAAAAATACGCTCCATTGAAAATAGTTTTTTATCTTTATTATTATTAATTTGTTTTTTCTTCTTTTTTTTATTAAGTTGTCTCGAATGGTCATAATTACAGGGTTGATAAATTTTGTATATAATTGCGCTTAAGGTTAAGGGGCTGTCTGAGCAGACAACGCATTTAGTTCCTCTTGAGAGGGACGTGACCCGTAGAATTGCTATGGTATTGCCTCTGCCGAAAAAATTGTGCTCATATTCGGTAATACTGCCAGTATAGACACATTTTCATTTACAATTGCAAATGCTATGCCTGCTTCAGACTTGGAGCTATAGGTAAACACTAGTTCCCACCCATCGGATTTATATAGCTACCTTGGAGATTTCGGGGAACTTCTGCATATAAACTTGATTTGTGTTAAATGTTCGGCTAGAGAGTTTTACGTCGACTACTTCATTGGGAAGGATTCATGAAGGAGCGGCTCTTGTGTGTAAGAATTAGTATGTCATTGAGGGTTGATAGTACTTTGAGGTATTTTCGGCTGAGCAAATTTCGTTTGGCGTCTATGTAGTACTATGGTCATAACTTTATTTTTCTTTGGGTCTAATTTTAGCGTAACCATTAATATTTGATTTAATTGTACAAAATGTTCCTATACCTTGGGTTTATGTCGCATCCGTTGACAGTTGGCACAGCGTGAATGGAAGCACTTTCATTGGTAGAAATATTAAAATAATGAGAGAAACTATCAAATGCTGCAGATAACTAATTTTGTGGATATTTTCGAATTTAATAAATTGCAAATTGTTTTAAAGATTCCAATTGCGGACTGCGGCGACGGATTCTATGGGCAGTTCGTTCCGTCGAGTATATAAATCCGTCGACGCAGCAGATGCGATGGTTTCTATGGGTTGGCCCCTCAAGACGCAACAAATAAATAGTTGGCGCAACAGGTCCCACCCCATGCTGATCATCTCACCATTCGTTTGTAAGTTTTTATATTTTGGTACGAATGGAAGGGACAAACGGATTTGTGCCGAGTACGAACGACTGGATTGAGAAGCTTTTCCACACATAGTAGTCTAGCACACTAACTGATCCATAAACCAATGTACCATAAGACCACGGAACGAGCCAATTACGAAATATTTAAAAAACATTGTAACAATTATTTTATACCACACTGTCTGTATCCAACGTCCCACTCTCTAAGCTCGTCATAACAAATAATGAAAAATTTTTTTTTTGAGCGTCACTCACTTCCGTTAATCAAGTTATCTACCAAAACGACTTTGAAAAGAGGAGAGCCAAAGACATTTCTTTAAAATAATTATAATGTACCTAAAAACAGCATGTAATAAATTGCTGACTTTACCACTTCTATTTTTTGCTAGTCCTCTTTCGCCATCTGCTTCAGGATTTTGTACTGTCAAAGGCAACTTTACGGAAATATTTTGCAAATTGGCGTGTTGCATATTCATCTCGATAAGGTTTTTTTCGCAATATGTACCCAAAATTAAATTTTAAACAATAGATTCACTGAAATCACACAAATATTTTTTCTTTTTTTTTGCACTACAACGGAACTGGGAAATTCACACGGTCGTTCTCATCGTCGCGCTTTTGGTTTTCTGCACAAGTGGGATTTGTTTCTATTATTTTGGAGAGTTTACGGGAATTTTGTCTTTTGTTGAATTTTCCAGTTTTTCCCACAACGAGTAGATTTATAGAAGTACTCTTTAAATAAATAGATAAATCAATTTCTTTTTTGTACTGTTACTGTCGTACCTGTCGTATCTCCAAACACATACAATTTTCTTCTCACGAAAGGTAGGTATAGAGTACCAGCTGCCGCAGCAAAGTTAAATAAAAATCCAAATCCAATTAGAAGGTAATGCGAGCTAAATGCAGCTCTTAAGGATTTGCTTTGGTACAGCATACAACCGTTGAACGGACGCACAACTCGAACCCGACAAAGAAACAGCCGAACGACCGCGACGGGGAAGATAGATCTTTAAATTTATATTTATAATTTTAAAAGCGTTTTTGCTCCTGTCGAGTTTCGACGTCGACGAGATGAAAACAAAAAATAATTGACACCAGAAATAATTAAATCGGTCTGCTTTGCTAGATTCGGTTTTATTTGGCTTTAATATTTTTAGAATTCTCTTTTGCTATTGTTTTTCTCCCTATTTGAGTACTTTTTATTCTTCTATGTGTGAGTTATGTATTTTTGTTATTTTATTATAGGTTGGGTTTAGGTTGTGTTGTAGCTCAGTGTAGCCGTGCAGCGTTATACTGCATTCTGCATTTGTATCATGTAGGTACGCCTGTACGGTACGTTAAGTGCACATGGAAAGTGCTGCCATTGCCGTTGGTGGTTGTCATAAGGCCTGTTTTATTGGCAATTTATAGGCGTATTTTTTTGAGAATCTGTACTCACTTTTGGTTTTACATGCAAAATTGTTATCCTCACTTTTGGTTTTGTTATACTCACTTCCCAAAAAAATACGCCATATTTATTATATAGGGTGGTGCAAAGTGCAATAGGCGGTAGACACCCTAGGTCGAGCTTCTCGCAACCATTCGTTTGTGTGAGTTGAGACGAATGGAAGGGACCTGGTACATGTATTGTATACCCCGAATAGAGTTCGCAATAATCGGCCCTATCATGGTATCCGTTCCGAAAGAAAAATTCTCCGATTTTGTACGAATCGGAGAATTTTGCTTCATGGTAATCGTTCCGATAAGCTGTTCGGAACATTTCTCCGACAATACGTAACGCACACCGGCAGTCTACGTTTCAGTGCGATGGGTTGCGTTTTTTGCACCTGGTTTTGACAGCCACACGTCAATTTTTCTCCGATTGTCTCCGACATCTGTTCATCGCGGAAAGATTTTAGTGAACAAAATGCTTTGATGCATGATCGGAAAACGGATACTTTGAACGCAAATTTAGTATCCGACTGGATTTGCGTTGCGGAGAAAAGTACTCTCCGAACGGATACCATGATAGGGCCGAATATTTCGGTTACCATCGAACGTTTTCCTAGAATATTACGTAGTTACTTATTTTAATGGTTGATCTTTAAAATAAAAATTAAAATTTTAAAGGCATCAGTCCAAAAAAAAATTAAAACCGTTATGGATTTTGTAAGCCCAAGTAAAGCAAAAAATGAAATAAACTAATTTTTATAAGACTAGTTTAGTGCCACTAATCTACACCTCTCGTTGTTTCCAAACTCTTGCGCCGTTGTCACGTGCCATCCCGCGTCATTGCAATGTGAATGGAAAATTCACGACATATACCTATTTAAAAACAAAAGCATTTCAGAATATGAATTATTGTTGGAGAAAATAACATTAATAACAACTCGTAGACACAGTCACTTTGGTAGGAATGATAGCTATTTCGAACTGATTGTTTGAATAGTTTGAATTTCAGAGTTTCATCATTCATACGATTTTATTTTTATGCAAGTGCACAAAAGCAATTAAGTACTTTATATTGTTACCTTATTGTTTTCTTCTTTTTTTTTTAAATAGGTAGGTAAATCAAAACAAACAACTAGAATGACGCTTCTCGAAAAAACTCATTGGAAAAGTAGCACAGCAACACTGGTAAAGAAGAGATAATCCATGCGGTAGAGATGTTTGTTTTAATTTTAGATCGATCAACAAAGGTATAACATGCAAGGATGTACTAAACTTGTAAGTTGTATAAGATTCCTATGGGTCGTACATACTTACCGGTCCTTTCTGAATGAATTATATACTGTTGGTATTCACTATGGCTTAATGTAGGTTGTAATGGAAATTTTCTCTTTCAATTATTTAACTATAGTGCATTTTAATTTAGTTTTGTCTGTCACATTCACAAGCTACAATGAGCGCGAGGGTCTTAAGTCTTAACGCTACAAAACACAATTAATGAATGAACATGAACTGCGCACTCGTTCATTCAACTAAAACAAGTCTTGTAATTACAGTTATGCTGATGGCCGTTGTTTCCATTTTGTTTTTGTATTGGAAAAGCAAAGAAAATAGCTGAGTTTTATTTGGTAGAAGCGCAGGAGACGGTGAGAAAATCAGAAAATAGTTTACCCATTTTTGGGCGGACAAAAACATGTTCTTTTGACCCAATCTAGCAGTCTTGTTATGTGAGGCGTGTAATGAGGCATAAAGAAAATTAGTTTTTTTTTTAATTTTACTAGGTATGTACGTTGTCTGTTATTCGACTTAGATTATGATGACCTAATGCAAGATCCACGATGGCTTAAGAACATGTTGGAAGAACGAATGTATAATGAAAGACGAATAAAAGGCACAAGAGTAGTTTGTAGGTATCTAATACCTACTCCAATAAAAAAGATTACTTAGAAAAATTAGATTAATTACTTGGCAGATATTCGAGAAGATGTTGTGTGTAGGTATGTGCTCCACGTCCCACTCTCAATCATTGAAAGTGTACCGGTGAATTGAGATAAAAATGCATATAAAAGGCAGGTCTGAGGTCAGGAACAAAATATACAAATTTATGTATGTACAATATAAATATATGTCACATGTTGTCAAGAGAATAAAGAATGACAACTAAAACTTCTCATATTAAATTTGTATAGAAAAACAGCCATCTTCTTAAATTAATTCAGAGTCGACACCTGACCAAACATAGGTCTGTTCCCTTACTTTTGTAGTAAAAATGGAAAAGGCTGTCAAAATGGCAGTGGTGACTGGTGAGTGGTGGGAATGAATTCTCTCCCAAAGAAAAAAAACTTACGAAAACGTTAGGGAACGCTTTTTTAGTGACTATGAAGAATGGCAGATGCATTTTGTTTTTCCATAAATTGCATGTGAGTATGAAATGAATCCAAGTAGGTATGTATGTTGAAGAGTTTGTACTGACTGATGTCGTTTTCGGTTGGTCGTCCAGAACCGTCCGGAAGAATTCTCCGCGATTCTGAATTCAAATCCAGAAGCAAATTTCTCTTCTTTTCAGGAGAAGAACTGTAAGTTCCGGACGGTTCTGGACGAACAACCGAAAACGACTTAAACTACAAGCGTTCGAGAACAGAAAAAAACTATTCCCAACAAATTAAAAGAAAATAAATTGTTTGACCAATTTTGTACCCTTAAAATATTTGTAGAGCAAGAACAAAACAATAATAACTTTTTAAATGCACCTATGCACGAAAAAAGGGTAGAATACTTAAAAAAAATTTACAATATTGAATTAGGTACATAGTGAACTTTTCGTACCCATATTGCAGTTTGTTTTTTTCAATTCCTGCACATAATGCTAATGTTGAGCAAATATTTTCTTTGATAACGAGACAATGGACTGAAGAACAGAATAGACAAATTGTATTGAGATTTTTGAAGGTGTCCTCTTTTTGGTGGGCAGGGATCTGGTTACCCTACACTACACGCATGCCAATGCCAAATAGAACAATAAATTGCAAATCTGTTAATTTTCAGGCGACAAACAGTTTTTTCAATTCTTCAAAGAAATAGTAAGGTCTACTGTCCACGTATCTGCGAAAGCGTGCGTATGAAGCGCAGCTACGTGGACAATAGGCCTAAGATTCTCTATGGAGGGGTAATATCTTTCATACTCCCTCAAAGCTGCTATCTTTTACGATTTTTTCAAGTTAAGGAACGACATTACTCAATAATGCGTAAAAACTCAGGCCTAATGGTATATTAGTATACATATTGCAAGCATCCCCAACAAATTTGAGGAAATAGGGTTTAGGTTTAGGTTTAGGTCTGGATTTCTAATTGGCCACTTCATTACCTCAATATTGTTTTGTGAAAACCATTCTTTTACGAACCTTGCTTTGTGAACTGGCGCCTTATCCTGTTGGAATACGGAATATTTTGAAAGAAACTCTTCGGACGTGCATGTAAACATTGTAGTAAACATTGAGATCTAGCACATCAATGTTAAGAAGCGTTAAAATGTGTTGGTCTAACTACGCGATTTGTTATGTTGCCGCAGAGCAAAAGGCCGCCCATAATCATAACCAAACCTTCCCCACCAGAAATGCACTATTTTCTAGGACTTGTTCAACAACTTCCAGTGAAGAATGAGAAAGGTAACGATTTATTGTATGGAATGTAGACTTTATGCTTTAAACGTGTCTTGAAGAAACAGTTTCAAGTTGTATTTTTGCTTTTCGGTGGGTGGGCACTATGTATTTTATTTGGAAATTACCGCTAGAGATCTAGCGGTAGCGGCAAAGTGACATTAAAACCAATTTGAATTCGTATTATTTCATTTTCATGAGAGTCAAAAATGTATTTTGGGCCATCATGCCGCATATTTATTTATTTAAATATACAAATACAATGTATATTAATTACATAGAAGCTTCATTTCACATTTTACACCAAATTGGAAATATTTGACTTCTACACTTTCGCTTTTGTTTTGACAGTTCGTTATTTTTTTCAATCTAGCAGTTCATTTTGTGCTAGATTGAAAAATTTTCCAGAAAAGGATATTTCACAAAATGTGCTAGAGCTCTAGCGCAAATGCTGAAATGTCAGTTTTTTTTATATGGAGTTTGGCATGCCGCTAGTCATCTAGCGGTCAGTGGAACGCGGGCAATTTGTCTTTCTTTGCGAAATGACAGATGGCAAGCTATAAAATATCGCTTGTGGAGACGAGGTCAATAGTATGGTGAACGCTCTAAGAAAAGCCTGTACCATAACCAATTCGAAATACAATCTACAAGAATAGATTGGCAATTTGGACGAGTGACAGGTCGATCCCCGGAAAAACACAAATTATATCTGTAATGTACGAACTGAATTAAGTAGCACCCTGTTATTGAAGATATAGCTGAATGCACTCAAGTAAAGCCAGTTCAAAGAATTCGCTCTTCCTTAGGTACCTATTGTATTAGTATGTAAGAATAAAGCTAGTTACGAAGTCTTTCAAATACGCATGTTTTATTAGAGATTTATTTACAATAATATCTTGAAGGTTTTTCCACTACGCTAACTCTTGCGAAAGTCTGACAAACATCCTGGCATTAACCACAACCATCAGGGACTCTCTATAGTTCGTTCTGAAAGTCAATCATATTTGAAATTATTGCTTTTCGTTCCACTTTTAAATCCGTACTCTGTAACACTTTTGATTTCTCGTATATTAATGAATAATTAGAGATTTCGAAAAATTTCACTTTCGGAAATACAGGATACAGGACCTAGAGAGCGCAGCTCTAGCAAAACCCTTTCTCGATTCCTTTGAGGATGTGTCGAAGAATAGGAAAGAACTAATAACCTAAGTACCTACTTTCCTCTTGAATTGCATAGATTTAATGTTAGGAACTCTACTATTTAACAATAGGCGTATTTTTTTGACAATCTATAGCTAGCTCACTTTTACATGCAAAACGCTTATACTCACTTTTAATTTTGTTATACGCACTTTTGGTTTTACATGAAAAAATTGTTAAACTCACTTTTGGTTTTGTTATACTCACTTCCCAAAAAAATACGCCTAATGAATGAGTGAATACACGACTGAAATCAATGGAGAACTACATTAATTAGTTAACACATCTATGATGTATGCATGTGCAGTGGTTGGATTTGTAAGTGACAAGATGTCAACATTAATAAAACTGTGGCAATTATACATGTGATTTGGCTTCAAGAAAGTGTTCTGTCCTGTTTTTCCCAATCGAATAAATAAGGTACATAAAGTTCGAAGGCAATAGGTACATTTCTCAGATCATCTCAAACTACGATTTTCGTGGTTCATGAACACAGCCCCCCGAAATATATTTTTCCTACCTTCTCTGCGTTCTAAAACGTTCAATTATCTCCCTCTTTCACTGCGCCACAATTTTGTTCTGGTGTTGTTGTTCCGCCCGGACGATATTTCTGCCCAACGAACAAAAGAGAAAAGTGCTTTGTTTTCGGTCGGACTCAGGTCTAGTTAGTGCAGTTGGTTGAAAAATTAAGGTTTATTCTATCGAACATTTTGTTCTTCCATTTCGATATTAAACTAATTTTCTTTCCGATTTGTCAAGTTAAAGAATCTGTTACAGTGTTTTTCTTCGGCAGCAAAACCAAACGAAACGACAAAAAAATGTCAAGAAGTGCATCACATGCTGGCAGCTGGTATTCGGATTCAAGTAAGCGCACACATTCCCGTGAATAGACAGACTCCTTTTGTATAATCTACATATTCCACACACAAAATTACCTTATTTATTTTTGAGTGCATACTTTTTTAGCTGTTGTACTCCAATCTGTTTACAGTTTTATATAAAATTCATTGCCAGAAAATTGGTCTCCTGTGGAAAATACACATCAGCTGTTTCTATATTTTAATCAGATTTGTTTACAAAATTAATCGAGGTTGTTGAAGTTTTAGAGGCATAATCTTTTTTTTGTTTTCGAAAAACATGAATATGTACGTACCAAAATCTTAAAGTGACTGGGTGCATATGACTTTTTTATATTTTGTTTTATTCTCATAACTAAAAAAAAACAAAGGTACATTTATGACATACATATTTGCCATTCCAGCGAATTCTCATCTAATTTCAATTCACAGTTGATGTTTCGTTTTCTAATTAAAATCTTATGGCATTGCGAAACCAGGTAGGTACCTATTATACAGGACGTGTCTATACATTATTTTGACTATCATTTGTTACCGTTACAGTGCATGTCTTGAACGTTAATTGGTTTATGACAAATTGTAGATAAGTGGGTATGTCTCATTCGACTTTATTGATAATACTCTGTATAATAAGTACCTAGTTGTGATTAACTCTAGGTACATTAGTTGTAAACTGGTTTTAATTCGTTTTTGAAACATCAAATTGTATAAGTTTCACAAATAAAACGCGATTGGTTTTGGTTGAAAACATCTACAATAGGAATGCTGCGCGTGATTTAATGTTTTAAAACCAATCTGAGAGTGACATCAACTACATATTTTGATGTGTAAATATGTATTACACAAAAATTTAGAATTTTGCAGACAAAACGCAACTCATGTTAACAGTGAATACAACTTGAATCTGAGTTGTAACAAAAATTTTCCCGAGTGGAACTGAATGCATTTAATAATCAATAAAATGATAAGACAATGTTCCATTATACCGAAAGAAAAAGCAAATAATGTACTAGCTATCTTGTTCGTCAATTGCCTTTTGAATTTCTTCCGATCTTTCCGTAGAGACTTTAGTTGCCCAAGTCATGCGTTGGCCAAGGTCATTCATCTCACAACGCTGTCGTTTGAGTGCTTCCAAGCCGCGCTGAAGTTGACTGCATGTCTTATAAAATGTACTCAACTCAGGTATGTCAGAAAATTCCCCTGGATGCTGGCGAAACATGTGCCCCATAATATCCGTTAGCTTATTGAGACTATCGTTAACCGTTTTTTCTTCTAATATCGTATCGATTTCCGCTGGACTTGCAGACAAATGTAGATCTCGAATGCGATATTTTAAACAATTGAAATTGATCGAATCGAATGCTTCGCTCGCATTTTGAAACAGCTCATAGCTCCTTACGAGTTCTGAGCGCATTCTCTGGATATCATCATTGATAGCGCGTGAGGCGGTTGCATTTAGGAAAGTCGCTCTTTTACTGCTTTCAGAGTTCTGAATACTCTCTAGGTCTAGGTGATCAGGATGAATTTTGTTACTGAAACGAGTCGACAATGATGATGGCATATTACTTGAGTTGGCAGTTTCCTTAAGTAATGTTGACGCCTTTGTTTTGGCGCTGCAAAAAAAAACAATGGTTGAATAATTAAAACATGTTCTATATGGGCCATACCTTTGATCAATAATCTTTTTTACATCACTTCGAATGCTGTCTAATTCGTTCTTTTGCTTATCCATTTTTGCAGACCTGTTATATGTATTTTATTTCATGTATTAAAATGGATATTGATTAAACAGAATCATTTTCTATGTTTCCTAGGAGATCGACAATATTCACATTAAAACTGTGAACGACAAAAAACTCCCAGCTGCTTTATATAATTGATTTATTTGTAGTAAAGATAATTAATCTTTATCTCTGTAGGTAATTATTAACTAATAAAAGCATACACAAGTCCAGCGTCGTTATAAAAATCTAGAAAATTATAGGTTTCTCTCATATGTGCAGAACACAATCGATTTATAATATTTCCACTTAGGTGGTTTCGGTTTTAAGACATATTCCACCTATTTGCTTTTTTTATTCTTTTGCATTTTTAATCTTTTCTTTTAAATTGATTATGATGTACATTCCACACTTTGAACAGAATTACTTTACTTTTTGATGGCACTACGAGTCTCGAAGGTGTCAAGCACTTTACTTTATTTTATTTTTTTAGATGATGTTCAATAAAACACGCCACAAGTTGGTTGAACTCCAATGTGTAGTGTGAGATAGGCAAGGTCCCTCGAGCTGGTGCTGTTGTCCATACGCTCCACATGACCTAGCTTAGTTGTATGTATTTAAATCTGTTGACTAAATCAACGTCGCTGTGTTTCATAAAGTTGATCTGCTTGAATTGCCTCCTTCACAATCCATCGACATATTCAAACTGGAATTCCAGTGGAATAATCTTTGCCTCAATACCTCCAAGAGGTATTCATATTATTCTGCACCATTCAACAGACCCGAAATGCTTTTGGTCTTGTATGATAGAAGATATGGCAAGAGTGATTCTTCACTTGATCTCTGTTTCAATGGGCCTTACCAATAATCATTTTTAATCTTTAACTAAATTATTTCTACGGTCACAATGCATAATTTTATATGGAAATTGTCGCCATTGTGACTTCGAAAAAGTTAGCCTGTACATTAAAAATGATTATTAGTACCGCGGAATGTCATTTCGTAAGGTAATTATAGAGTCTATATAAAAAAAAAATCTTTAGCTACTTCAAAGTTATACTACCCATCTATACATTGTGACGTTTTGCCAGAGTCGACGACGTTGAGTGTCCTTTTTCGATGGCATCGTCGTTATATGTATGTACTTCGTTTGGTTTTCGTTATCACCCATATCCAAAAGGTTTTGTGGTGTTCTTTCTTATATGGAGGGGGAAGCGAGATTTCTCCTTCGTCATCGCTTTTTTGTGGATGGGGGAAAACGATCCGTGTTGAAAATGATAAATGAATCGTCACAGAATATATAATATTATGTGCTTTCAATTTTGATGTTTTAATATTTTCACTCTTTTCAGGCACAGAGCTTTCGCGTCAACTAGATCGTTGGCTCGGTTCTGCCGAGCTATCTCATGGACCTGCTCGTGCAATTATTGCGCCGTGAGTAAATTTAAAATATTATAAAATGCAAAACTAACTTCTTTCTTTAAGCCATGCTGGATACACATATTGTGGTGCTTGTGGGGCCTATGCCTACCGTCAAGTCAGTCCCGCCGTAGTGTAAGTGTTTGTCTATTAACAGACTTGGTCCTAAACTTAATTTGTTTTGTAGCAAGCGAATCTTTATTCTGGGACCATCACATCACGTTCGACTCCGCGGCTGTGCGCTCTCCATTGCTCAGAAGTACAAAACGCCTTTGTATGATCTCAAAATAGATACCCAAATAAATGCCCAACTTGAGAAAACTGAACACTTCTCATGGATGGACATGAAAACTGATGAAGATGAACACAGCATTGAGATGCATTTGCCATACATAGCTAAAGTAATGGAAGAGTAAGTTGTTAGCTATCGACGGATGTAGAACAGGTTACATTTTATATTACGCAGCTTCAAAGACCAATTCACCATAGTGCCAATACTTGTGGGATCATTGTCACCGGACCAGGAAGCGATGTACGGTGAAATTCTTGCACCATACTTAACTGATCCACAAAATCTTTTTGTGATATCATCTGACTTCTGTCATTGGGGTCAGCGATTCGGCTATACCTACTACGAAAAGTCTTGTGGCTCCATTCACAAGTCTATCGAGAAACTAGACAAAGAGGTTAGATCACACACAAAGTAGTAAAATCAGTATCTGTTTTATATTAACTTTCGACTTGCAGGGCATGGACATCATTGAGACCCTTAGCGCAACAAACTTTACTGATTATCTTCGCAAGTATAGCAACACGATATGTGGTCGTCATCCCATCGGGGTGCTGTTAAACAGTGTAAAGGTTCTACAGAAAAAGGGCTACAACATGAGCTTTAAATTTTTGAAATATGCCCAAAGTAGTCAGTGTAGGGATATGTCGGATTCTAGTGTCAGTTATGCATCTGGATCGCTGCTATTCGAGTGTTAGTTATGGGGAATGCTAGCCAACTTTGCAATAATAAATTTAAATCACGTTTGAAAGTTGTAGTACATTTAGTTTATGTAAATTTTAATTTTTTTTTTACAATTAATGTTTTCTTCTAGTTCTTTGTCTAAATCATGGCGATTTTTTCTCTAAACCGCAACATTTTAATTTTCCAATTCTATTTTGCAGTTTTATTGAAAAGTTGTTAATTTTAAATGTTACATCTAACTGAAAAAATATGAATTTAGTTTGAAATTACAAATGATTTTATTTGAGGTAATGATCCAAAATGAGCGTTAACCGCTAGCGGAGAGTTCATTGTTAAATGTGAATTGTAGTTACGCAAGATTACGACGCATTCGAAAATAAAATATTGAATCTGGCAACGATTTACAGTTATTTGGAATACTGGCACTCTGCTAGAGTGAAGCGTTGCGCTGTTTTTGACTATTAACTGCTACATAGTTTCAAAGTTTTTTGAATGGTGAGCAATTGAAAAATTAGAGAGATCCTATTATAAATGGTTTAAAAAGACCTCCAAACAATGTGCGAGATGTTACCGAATCAAAGACGGAACAAATGGATTTATATAATAAAAAATAAATATGTATAAACTTTATTAAAGATGGGGAAGAAAATTCAAAGATCTTTAGCGCAGCGGAAGCCTAAGTTTCCCGCAGAGCTATCTTCGGTGTTTTGCGAACGAGCTGCACATCGATACCTATAACAATAAGATTCGTGGCACATGTACGATCCTCCCTTTTTAACTCGATTCGGGTTTCCGCTTTTATCTGTTGGATCCCACAGATCCGATGTCCACTCCCAGACATTTCCTACAATATTAAACATATCGAAGACATTTTGCCGGAATCTATCCACTGGACAGGTACTCTCGTATCCATCTTCTTTAGTATTATCATCTGGAAATTCGCCTTGCCAAATATTTAGCCTAAGAGGTAATTGTTGAAAAAATATATTTTTTCATTGTTGTGCAAGGACATCTCACCAATGCTTATCTTGTGCCATTAGCTTATTTCCCCAAGGAAATAGTTTGTCCTTCTTGCCACCCCTACAAGCGACTTCCCACTCAATTTCTGTTGGCAATCGTTTGTCAATAGATGCACAATAAGCACTCGCATCGTTCCATGACACATGCACCACTGGATGATCCCAGAAGCCTACGATGACAAAATGTCAACACATCTTAAGATATTCACTTTTTTAAGGAAATTACCTTCCAAATCACTCTCTGGCCCATTGGGATGTTTCCAATCTACACCTTTTACTTTGTACCACCACGGAGCACTTACTACTCGAAAGTCGTGGTATTCTTCTCTTAAACTTTCCGACAGCAAAGTTTTAAATACAAAACTGTCTCCGAATTTCTCTGCTTCAGTAATGTAGTTTGTATTCTTTACAAATTCCATGAATTTCCGGTTAGAAACTTCGTATTTATCCATGTAGAAGTTGTTAACCAGAATATGACGCTCTGGTAATTCTTTGTCGGCTTTAAAATGTGGTTTGTTGGTACCGATTTGGTAAACTCCTTCAGGAATAAGAGACATATCAGTTTGTTCAGATTCGGATGATTTGCTACAAAAATCATTCTCATGTGAGCATTCATTTTCGGAAACAAGTTCAGGAATATTATCGTTCCCAAGTGGTGTGTCCTTTCGGTTTAGTTTGTTACAACCACAGTCGAGATAAGAGGATCCGAAAAGGTTCAGTGCAACGAATAGCCATAAATACATTTTCCGTATATACGAAAACAAGATGGTATGATTTTGTTTCTGAATTATGGAAGATTTTTCTAAAACGCAGGGCTAATCGTCCCACAAACCAGTAAGAATAGACCGCCGACTTCCCGTACACCTACCCGATTCCCCCCGGAAAGAATTTCCCTGTCTGTGAATACGTGTAAATGTCAAAATTAATGGCGGCAATGTTTTTCTATGCAATAACATGCGACCAGGATTTTTCAAGTATGCGTGCGTTAATGGCGCCCCTTTGATTTTGTACAGCACCAATACATGAAAAATCCTGGTCTCGCCGGCAGCTTGAAGGCAAAGTCCGTTATTTGGGAGGAGTCGACGGTCTATTCTCAGTGGTTTATGAATCGTGCTCTAACTGACGTTACCCATGAAAGTTTACATAACGAAAATGGCACTTTATACAGGGTGTCCGAAAATGATAATGCGAGAAACAGATAAAACATCAACTTTGACAACTCAGAAAAATTTCAGCAGCAGAAATCGTTTGAAAAGATTGACAGTAGCGGCCGTATTATTCACTCGGTTTAAATTGTGGTTTAATAAAGACCGTGGTTTAAATCTTTATAAACCATATCAATTTTGTAATTCCGTATTATTCACTCAAGTTAAACCTTTTAAACGTGCGTTTTTAAACCTATTGCCAGATAAACCACTTCGATTTTAAACCGCACTCCGACGACCGGTTTACGTAGATTTTCACAAGGTTTAAATCAGTTTCCATTACATTCAATCAATTTGCAAATATATTTTCGAATGCGGTGGAGCGATTTGTTTCATTAAGCGTATTTTTTTACTTTTACATGCAAAACGTTTATACTCACTTTTGGTTTTACATGCAAAATTGTTATACTCACTTCCCAAAAAAATACGCCAATTGATATTAGTTAGGTATATGCTATGCATATTGGACGTATTTTCTGACAAGGTCCTTGAATCTTTATAAGGGCAAATCTTTGTGAAATATCCTAAAAAAAATAGTTTGAAAAAGTTTTGCCCAGACGTCCATTTCATTTTAACCAAAAGGCCCTTGAAATCCAGAAGGAACTTTTCCAAAATATCTTCGAGATCCATGGAAGTTTTTTGTTTTCCAGGAAATTTTATCAAGTAGGTAGGCATAGGTGTGCGACGCGTTTGTACCATTGTACTCCATTTAACCACCATTCTTTCAATGCCATAAACAGAGCTAGACCGGTTAAACAAAGGGCGGCATCATCTACGCTTCGGCATTATATTTCTGACTTTTTTTTTTAAAGTTTAAATACAGTTACAAACAAATTTAAACGCTTCAGAACCTTTTTACACACACAGCTCATTTGAATAATAACAACATACCTTTGCCTGAATTGTCAAACGCGATATTTCGAGTTTAAAATAGTGGTTAGTACTTTAAAACCAAAATAAACCGAAAGCTTAAACCACGTAAAAAGAGTGAATATGGCATAGGAAGGTTTAAATTTGTTGGGTTTAAATACGTTTATTTTCGTGATTTAAACGCGCTTTAACCTCGTATCTAAACCGAGTGAATAATACGGCCGTAGGCCTGTTGTATTGGACATCTATCTCAGTGAAGTAAAAGTAGAATTTTCAGCACGCAACAAACAGACTTGTTTACGTTCTGTCGTCAAACAGCCATTTTTCTGTCGCTAAATTCTATTGCGGAAAAAAAACACGTTCTGTTTCTGTTCTGCAAAAGTATGAGATTCTGTTTCTGTTTCTGTTCTTTGTCACTTGGTGCCTTTAGTACTTAGGTACTAGACTCTTGGGCAATATAATAAGGGTATTCATGCAACGTCGTAATCGTAATGCTGGATTTACATTACCACGCCACGCAATTTTGCATGACTTCAGAAAGAGAGATCCGTTTGCTACAGTCAAGGCTAATGATCTGTAAGAGTGAGACCACAAATCTTCATAAAAAAGTTATGGCGGCCTAAATTCAACTTTTAGGCTTGTGGTCTCACTCACACTCATCACTAGCCTTGACTGTGAAAGACGGATCTCTCTCTGAAGTCATGCAAAATTGCGTGGCGTGATAATGTAAATCCACCATAAGTTTGCCATTCGCGTAAAATTGTAAGATTACGACACACATTTCACAAACCAGTAAGAATAGACCGTCGACTCCTCCCACATAACGGACTTTGCCTACAAGCTGCCGGCGAGACCAGGATTTTTCATGTATCGGTGCTGTACAAAATCAAAGGGGCGCCATTAACGCACGCATACTTGAAAAATCCTGGTCGCATGGTATTGCATAGAAAAACATTGCCGCCATTAATTTTGACATTTACACGTATTCACAGACAGGGAAATTCTTTCCGGCGGGAATCGGGTAGGTGTACGGGAAGTCGGCGGTCTATTCTTATGTTAATTTCGATTCGCCAGAAAAAAGCACTCTTTCTTTCCCGAGATCACTTTTTTCGTTCGTTTGGTACAAAAAAAAGCAATCTTTTTCAGAGTCGAGAGCACTTTTGCGAATCTAGATTTTTTCTCAGAGACGCTCGAGATTTACCAATACACTTACATTATGATGAAAAAAAAATCTTCACAACAAAAAAGGTAAACAACTTTTGGCAGGCACACCACCAACACCAATAAAGAACAGCGCAGTATACTTCTTTTTGTTCGATTGGCCAGACGAAATCTAGAGAAATCTTAAAAAATCTCAGATTGCCAATCGAATTCAACATTACTGGTTTGTGACACATTTCATGAAGGCCTTAAATATCTGCTTTCGTAAATGATGGTAAACCAGTCAGCTGGTTCAGATGAGAGGGAACGAATGAATTGATAAAATACACACAAACCACTTTTGATGCAATTATAAAGAGCAAATTTCATATTTTATTATTCCAAGTGTAGTTAGTTAAGCCTTCCGCATACGGCTCGTATCGTCATCGTAGTGTACGCGGTGCAATGTACGAGAGGCAGACGATTTATTGCCGCACACTTGTATTTAAATAGAAAACAGCACATACATGCTATGACGACTATCGTCGAGCAATGTCGGCCGCTTATCGTATTTGTACGAGTACGCTTGGAGTTTGTTTACATTTGGGCTAAAAAATTATGCTTGGATAATTTTCTGACACTATGGTGGTGGAAAACGAATTTTCAATCCTTCTCCAGGAGCAAGATAATAAATTATTATCCCATGGGCTTCACGCTTTCTTATCCGAATTGAAACACGGACCAGTTATCCATTTGCCAACCTCTGCGGCACCAAATCTATTACCTACTCTCGAGTACACTACGCACTCCAACATTATATCACGTTTTATGTCACGTCACGTTATGGGCAACTTATCATCGCAGGACGCAGATGAAGTGTCAAATGTCTGCCTCTCTCATGCACATTTTTTAAAAGCAAGCGTTTGGATGTGCGTCAAACGGGAAAATTGTGTTTAATAACTTAGAAAAATCTATCGTTTAGCTGTTCCCATATTGATTTCTTTAATATTATTATAAATACAGTGACGCAAAATTAAATTCTTTTTAAAATGCCTATTACGGATAATTCTGATTCTACCGCTGGACGAGGTAAGAGTATTTTCTTTTCCCAACAAATTTCAGAACTTGCAGCAAATTCGAGGCAAAGCTCGTGTCCAAACGGACCTCATTCTCGTGTTAATTGTATTTGTTGTAAACTTGACAAAGCCAACGGATACTTTCTTTTAAAATTTACCGGTTATTGCCTATTGGCTGGACGAACTTTGATTTGGTGGAGTAGAAGATTGGAAAGTGGACGTAGGTAGTTTATTTTCGTCTAGATTTGTTTTTTCTTTGAAATTGGCTCGGTGCAGCAAAGAGCACATGGCGTGAAGATTAGTAAAATCTATGAGTGTGGCTTGGTGTTTGTATTTCCATAACTATCGTAGAAATTGAATTTATACAAATGTGCTTTTCCGAAAATGTTCTTAATTCCTCCATTAATGCACCTGGACCCCGCATTAGATAATAATGGTCACTGCCGTAACTTCGTGCCCGAGTTTGCACGTTCAACTATTTGTCAGCATTGTTCGGTTATAAGGTGATTGTGACTTTAATTTAGCTAAACCTAATACATAATATACATATACATAATAATTTATTTTCGACATAACTTTGCCGAACAAAAATAACCCATCATCATAAACAAAAACAGCGAAGAAAGAAAGTACAAGTGGAACACTGTTTCCTACTTGCAATTACTTCATATGTACTCATAATGATTCCATATACAAACATTTTCCATCACATCTCTTCCGCAACTATGTTGTTTTATTGCCGCTGCTGTTTTAAACAACTAAAGAAAAATCTATATAATGTTAAGTATGTGCGTGCAGTATTATTTTCATTCATACTCATTGAATACAATGAACTTGATCAAATTTTGTTGGTGCTGGCTTTCACCCACAATCCAGAATGAATGTGTTTTGTACATGGTAGCGAACCTAAAATGTCCACTTTGTGGCCTTGTTTCGAATAATGCAGTCTGGCAAGAAGCGGCTTTTCACGTTTGGACGTACTGCCAGCTTTCAACACAGTTAAGAATGAATTTGGTCAAGGAAGAATGGAAAACACACAGAAAGGTTGTACATACCATAAAGTGCAATTTGTCTATGGCAATTGACAATAAAATGTCAAATATTTCATATATGTACATACAAATACACATTAGATATATACCTATGTATGTACATATTTGCATTTGTGTAACATTTTTATCGAACTACATCCATTCAACTAATATTGTCGGTATGTTCTCTTTAACAGTGACTCGGTCTCTACGCAAACGTCTAACGTCAATAGACAGCGAGACATCTAGCAGGCCTGGAACTCCCGTTATCAGTAATCTACTAACAATTCCGGAGACAGGTAAGCTTCATTGGTCCCACACTTAACTACATATATGCAAACGAAATCCACTTCTTTAGTTACTCCATCGAAACGAGTCACACGCCGAACATCAATAAGTGCTCCATTGGAGACACCATCTAAGCTGAAAGGACGTCTCGAAAATGTTAATAGTCCAGCACGTCGTTCCACGCGACGACGCAGCGTATCCATATTGGAAGAAGATCATGTTATTCCGTCAAAGTCTAAAGAACCTTCCATTCTTGCGGTCCAAGAAGAGGTCACCATTGAAAAAACTCCCAAAGTAAAAAATCAGCGTGTCACACGTTCTACTTCAAAGTCTCCTCTGGAGCCAAATTTACCAGAGAAGAAAACTACGCCAAAAGTCGATGTAATATATTTAGATGATAGCGACGAGACTTCAATAACATCACCAGCTTCGAATAATAAAAAGCAAACAAAAGTCCTAATAAAAAAAGAGAAAAGCATTGATGAAATGGCCTCTCAGGCTAGCCCTGTAAAAGAGTTGTCTAAAACCAGTGCTCAGAAGAAGCAGAGGGAGAAGGTAGTCGATGTAAACTCAACTCCATTCAGGGGACAAAAAGAAAAGGAGAATTTAGAAGATATTTCCAAGAAAAGTGACGATATAGAGTCAAATACAAAGCTAAACACTTCACAGAAGGATGCAAAAAATAAAAATGGTCCCAGTGACGTATTGTTTAGCCCCGAAATGACACCAAACAGTCCGCAGAATAAGAAAAATCTAAACTCTTTAAAGATACAACCTGTTGAATATAGTCCACAGAAGAACAAAAGTCGCCCAGAAAAACTCAAGAACGTGGCATTCAATGAAACAGCTGAGGAAAGCGCAATAAAAAGTGTATTCCCGAAAACCCCGGGTCTAACAAAAAGCAAAAGCTACATATTGGATTCTTCTAAGGATGTCGACAAAGAAACGTCCATTGTATTGACAGAGAATCCAGAAGAATCGGAGAAATCTGATAAAGAAGACTTTGACGAAGAAGATCACGATGCACTCAACGCAAAAACACCGTACAAATTAAAACTAAAGGCGGTCGAGAGCAGTACACCTATTCAAAGTGCCTCTCCAAAGAGGAACGAAACCACTGATGTGGAAAAACAAACACAAGAATCGCCTAATACGAGTACTAAAGAGAAAGATTCAACTCCTCTTTTCCCGAAGTCGTGGACGCAATCTGTATCAGGAAAAGTCAGTGACAAGGTTAAGATTGATAGCATTGAATCGGAGGAAAAATTGCGAAAGAAATTGGAAGAGGAAGAGGTAAGATTATCGTATGTATGTATATAGATAGCATTAATGTCTGATCTAAGCGCTTTATCTGATGCACTTTAGAAATGAATTGTAATTTTTCATGCATCGGAATCAAAACGTTCTCTTTTCAATCCCCACAACTTGTTTTAAAATGAAATACATGTATGTATGTACATCCATTTTCGGAAGACGATGGGGCAAATGATTCTGAGGTTTTATTTATCTTACATACTTTCTTCCAACCGAATGTGGAGATAAATTCGTTTATGTTCTTAAGTCGTAAATAGTTCGACCATCATCGGTCCAACAGCCATCTTGAACTTGACTTTAAATATTGGTCGGGTGGAAATAAGTTGTGTCTCTTTCACCGTCATTCTGTCGTGACAGAACATTTTTTCGCGGGTACTCCTTATGAAGCCAAATGTTTTTTGGGGAGGTCGGGTGAAACATAGCACATCCGTTGCGACCTCTCTGATGGCGTCTTGTTCTTGATATCACTGATCCTCGTCATTTGATACTGGCTGCATTAGCATTTTTAACGATGCAGTGTCCGGTCAGTTCCCCGGCGAGCTCTTTTGCTTAATCGTTTGTTTCAGACAGTGGGTTCTTTGTAAAGGTCTTAGCTATTCCCCATTTTTGCGAATTTCGGCACACCTGATGCTATGCGCACATAGTTGTGACTTTAGGCGTATTTTTTTGAGAATCTATAGCTAGCTCACTTTTACATGCAAAACTTTTATACTCACTTTTGGTTTTACATGCAAAATTGTTATACTCACTTCCCAAAAAAATACGCCATTTGACGATGCACTTAATTTTTATAGTGTACGCTTTCACGCAAAGAGTGTCACCGATTATGTTTTGTATTCACATGTGCTCACACGATAGTTCTGTCTTTGACAATAATATTGAGTCACTTATTTTCCGTAATGGGCATACTTTGCTTCCTACATTCATCCTTCTGTAAGTGTACACAATGCATTTCATCAACTATCATGTATGTTGAACGATCATTAAGTTCCATTTCATTTTAGGCCCTCAAAAACGCCGAAGTTTTGTCGTCACGAAAGCAGCGTACAAAGAAAGCTATCTCTGATTCCGACGACGATGATGATGATATGCTCGAAGAAGATGTAAATGATGACTACAACGATTCTCTGGACGAAGAAGAAGAGTGCGATAGAGAGAAAACAGTCTTCATTGACGATGAAGCCATGGAAGTACCCGAAGGTGAAGAGTCTATGGACTCAGAGGAAAGAGCATATTTAGAAGAGAACGAAGTCCCGGTGTATGGTGAATCAATTGGCAGTCAAGACTCGGAAGATGGTGATTTCGAAGAAGAAGCTGATGAAGAGGATGATGCATTTATAGTTTCCGACAGTGAAGATGTGCGTGGTTTCATCGAATCGGATTCTGATACTGAGACCAAGAAGGTGGGAAAGGAAAAGAAATACAAACGAATTGTTAAACGAATGTCCGAGTCATCCAATGATGAAGCAGGGAATAAAGCCCAAGAAAATAACTCTACTAATGCTCCGGAGGAATCCGGCGGCAATGCAAAACGTAATTCTCTGAACGAGAAAGGGGACGAGTCAGAGTCAGATGGACTAACTAAAAACATAGGCAAAGCAGGGGAAGAAGAAACTATTTCTGAATTAGAAAATAGACCACAGTCCAACAAGAAAGAAAGAAAATCCACGAAGAAGAATCTTTCCAATCGAATTGTCGATGAAGGTGATGAATCCGATGTGGAAGAGAAGGAAGAAGATGAATTAAGCTTGTCGAAATTAAGAAACATTTTGAACAAAAGTAATCCAGATAAAGATTCCAAGGTGGATTCACCAAATAGAAGGATGTCACAAAAAAGACAACAAGAAGAAGATGTAAGCAAGAGTAAGTTAATTGTGGATGAGATAGAAACGGTTAACGACGAAACAGAGAACAAGAAACCATCTAAGAAAGATCGTAAGTCTCTCAACTCTAGTAAGCATGACAAAACTGTTTTGGAGGATGATTCTGATGTCGAAAGGGAACCAGAAACAAAGAAACAATCTAAAATCCCTAAGGAATCTAGAAAATCTAGAAGTAAACCAGACATATCAGAAAGCGACGATGATTCAAAGAGCCATCCTGACGAAACAAGTGCTTCCAAATACCCCAAGAAAACTTTAGAATGTGAAGAGCCACTCAGCCCCGCTAAAACTTCGAAGCGAAAATCAATAAACCAAACCGCCCAAGAGGAAAACATTGTTAATACTCCATCACCCAAGAGGGAGTATAGGAAATCCTTGAAAGAAGATCAGAATGCATCGAAATCTTGCACATCTATGAACAAATCTAAACAACCTGAATCGGATGAAGAGGAATTTGTCGAGTCAGCAACAAAAGAAAAAAATCAATCATTGAAATTAGATAGAAATTCCGTGGGCAAAACCAACCCAGAGGAGGCGGTTCAGAGCCCTAGAATGAAAGACCTGAATGCGTCATCGAAGAAGGAGTCTAGGAAATCACTGAAAGACGATCAGAATACATCTCAATTTGCAAAGTCCATGAACAAAAGTGAATCTGACTCCGATCAAGATGTTTTCATCGAGCCAATAACAAAAGACAAAAATCAATCACTGAATCAAGGCAAAAATTTCACAGGCAACACCAATTTCGATGAGGCGGAACGAAGCCCTAAAAGCCAAAGCCTAAATGTGTCAAGAAAATCATTAACAACCGATCCGGCAAATGAAGAAAAGGATCAGCAGTCACTTCACAGCAGATCTTTAAATAAAAGTAAATTGGAGAAAACAGTTCTGTCCTTTGAAGGGGGTTCTGAGCCAGAAGACACGCTATCAGCTTCTGAAGTTCCATCAAGGACTTCTGGAGGATCTCTCAATTCGTCGAAAAAAAGTAGAAAATCATCACTCAACCAAAGTAAAATATCTCTACCGAGCGATGATGAGTCGGACGTGGAAGAAGCCGAATCAAAGAAACACCATCAGCAATCAGTTGACCAAAACATGGTTCTAAGAGTTGATTCTACTCCCGAAGTTTCTGCCTCCGAAGAGGAAACAGAAGGCGATGATGAGGAAAATGAGCGTCGCTTCTCAGATACAGATGCTGACGGAGATCAGCACAAAAGCCAAACAGGACAAAACACGATGCTGGAATTCCTTGGCGAAGAATACGATACAAGCCAACACCCTACATCAATGAATCTGAATTCAACTCGTCGAAAGTCTTCTGTTAACAAGAGCAAGTTGGATGAAACCTTCGAAATGGAAATTGGTAACTCTATTTCAATGCGCGACAGTTTGCATAGAAGCATCATGAGAAAATCACTCAATCAGAGTCAACTTCATAAACAGATGGTATCCCAGGAAGAAGAACTGGCTGATGAATCCGATGATTCTTCCACCGAGGAGGATGTAAAAGCCAATAAGAAGGTATTGTCTAAACAGGGTCTAAGCGTATCACTAAGTAATATTGAATTGAAGAAGAAGAAACTCAAATGTGGCGAGCAAAATATTCACAACTCGTTCACCATTGGGGTTTCTGTCCGAGCTTCTCCGCATCCTCCGTTCTACAAAGCTTCTCCGTCTGAGTCTGGCACATCAAACAATGATCATGTGCTAAGCGAACAGGAGGATTTGGAAAAGATACAGCATGTTGAACGTGTTGGCCCAAATAAATCCAGAAACTACCTGTCGACCTCATTGAAAGTAAAATCTGTAGATCCCGACGGCATCAAGCAACAGAAGCGAATTAAACGCACGAGTCTGTATATGCAAGAGGATACTGCTTCACAGTCATTTGTCGACAACATTGCAGAAGAGAAGAAGAAAGTTGAGTCGAAGCGGAAGAGGAAGTCGAACAGTTTCTGTGGGGTTGTAGCACCTTCGGAGGAACATCATGAAGGAGATGAACCCAAAGATGAAGAAAAACCGCCACTGAAGTCTGGCGACAAGACCAATATTCAGCGCATACTAAGCAGATGTGATGAAATCTTAGAGGCTGCCAACCGAGCCAAGCGCGACGCCAAGTTGAATGCTAAAAAGGTAAGACTGCCGTATATATTTTTTGATTTATTTAGTTAGTAACAGAGTGTCGTTTCAGAGCAAAGTTAAGAAGCCCAAATGGATGGATAAACAGGAAAAGGCGTCTCAAGCCGAGGATGAGGTCCAAATTCCACTTGTCAGTAAAAAGGAGCTCAAGCGCAAAGGTAATCCAATGGTTTGTTGCTCAAGATTTCCGAATTCTAATGCGTTATTCTCATTGGAACAGAAAAAATCAAAAAGGAATTGGCGAAGGCTATTAAACATTCAACCGCTATGCTTAAGACTATCGACCCGAAGTTGGGAAATGAGTTTAAGAAAATCGAGTCTGAGGAAACGAATGACAATAGCACCTCGTCAAAACGTCTGCCAACAGAGTTTCTAAAAACTCTTGAAGAAGTTCCACAACAAAAAAAAAAGAAATCAAAAGGTAAAAATCGCCAATCAAATTAAAAAAAAATTACTCCTACTCTTCATTTATTAGAAATAGTATCCACTCCACCATCCGATAAGGAGAACTCGAAGAAAAGAAACAATAAAGACACTTATCCAGATGCCATTCGCGATGTATCTAGCGAGAGGAAGAAAAAGAAACGTAATCGCGAAATCCTTGAAACAGCAACTGGAACGGTTATCGTTGAGCCATCAACGCCAGTTAAATTGAGATGCCAAAATGGTTTCCGGGAAAGTCCAAAAACACCAGTCGGATTTAAAATTCAAGATATTCATGCTTCTGGCCAGAATAAGAATACAAAATCACGAAAGCGTGCTAAAACATTGTTCACTGCTTCAGGGAAATTTGTTGAGGAAGATATGTCGAAAGCAAATACCAAAATTGATAATACTCGAAAACGTAAACGCCACATTGAGGAGCCATCACATTCACTGCCAAAAACACAATGGACACCGTCAGGAGTCTTTATTGAGGAAGATTTATACAATGCGCGCCCTTTGGCCAACTCCACATCGACACAGTTTATGATATCGTCGTTGAATGGTAATAAGAAAATTAAAAACCCAATACAAGTCATGTCGTCAACAACCCTAGATAGTGCCTTGAGTTTTAAGCAAAACGCCCTTTTTGGCAGTAAGGCCCGCCGAGAGACATCGCGAGCGCTTATTCATCGTAAACAGCGCAAAAACATAAACAACAAGTTCTAATCAATAGTTTACTTTAGTTTCAGATTCATTTATGAATTTTGTTGTCAAGTTTTCGTAAAAATTATTTCCATTCATGTTATATTCTATCTATTGAAAAATTAGTTACTGTTTATTTCCTTACATTTTGTTTGTTTTTTTTTTTATAATAAAATATAGTACTACATTTGTGCTGCATAATATTTTGCTCGTTGCTTACTTACTCGCTCGCTTTTAAAATATTTACATACCCCATTCTCATTTGTGGTGTCGTTTCGTAACAGTATTTAGATCTTTTTGCAGTTTTATTGACGGTTTTATTTTTTTTTTTTTTTGTAAATGGTTTATCTTAAAAAAAATACTAATTTTGACTAAAAAACCATGTGAAATATCATCCGTTTACCACAGTAGACAACGGGAATAATATAATAATGCCCCTATTATGTAAGACAACTACAACTACAGTTGAGTTGTCTCTTGGTTTTATGTCATTCAAAATTCGGTATTGTCCATATTGTTATACACAACCTTGATAGAAAAGTTGTCTGTTAAAACAACAAGTATGGCGATGGTTGTCTATAAGTTGTTAGTTAGTTTGGGTTGTGTGAAAGTTGGGTTGAAATGAAGACAACTCAACTCAACTAAGTTTAGTTGTGTTCCATAATAGGGGTATAAATAAATAGTTCTCACAACAGGCCCGTATAGGCAGGCACCCTAGGCCTAGCTTCTCACAACCATTCGTTTGTATACATTTTTATTTTTTGGGACGAATGGAAAGGAAATGAACAATTTTATGGCGTGTCCGAACGGCTAAATTGAGAAGCTTTTTCAGGACCGTAATTTTCTCGGATGTAATTTGTGTTTTTCTGGAGATGAAACGGATCGGCAGGGTGAATATTGTTGCTCAACTGGTTAAAGGTAAGAAAATTACAGATAAAGCATTAGAATCGCCATCATGTTTCCGTACGAATTCATTGAGTTACCAGCATTTCACATGCAAACAAAATTCCGTCACATAGTACTTTTTCATGGATGCAGTATTACAAGTTCAACCTCTGGCACTTTAAATTTTTATTTTAAAAATTCAGCCCATTATGTATCAGGATTTACAATTCGTATAAAAAAGCAGTTGTAATTCAATTTCATTGAACACGTTCATAATTTAGACTGTAGAGGAAAATGATTGGATTCTAAACAATTCAATTTATCATTCCCGTTGTCAGTTACGTTTATGCTAGTTTCTAGTTTCTTACGCTTCGAAAGGCCGCGTTCCGAAATTTGAGCCAGCAGGAAGCTACTTTATTATAAAACATCGGGATTAAGCTGGCATTATAAATACAGTTGCATTTATGCTTAGTAATGTACTTTCTTTGGTAGGATTTGCGGTCTGCAGCTTATGGGTGGTCTTTCAAAACTATCTGAAGCTATGATGATAGACATTAACGAAACTATTTGAAACACAATTGATTTAACAGCAATATCCGTATGAGAAAACTTCTTTCGTTCGCGAATATACTTTCGGATTCGGTTCATTAATCACCAAATAGTTGACGAAAAAACAGAAGAAACCAAAAATATAATAATAAACTATGTTGCATAGTTTATTTACCTCATCATAGCAAATCAACTGAGTAATTATTGGTAAAAGAGATAATCACCCCTATTCTCGTTGGCATTTGTCTTATACGACTCATGTTTTTCGTCGTTGTAAAACGATGTTCAGATTTATTTTTTTGACTTTTGTTAACAACTTTATTTTCTTTTCTATGGGGTAATGTGTTCACCATTATTTCAATTCATTTGTCTCAAAACAGTTAAAAACACGAAGTGAAATACGAGTCGTTTACGACAAACGGCAACGGGAATAGGGGTAAATATCAGGGCCCACAAATCTTTCCATATAAAACAGCATGTAAAATACCAAATGTCAATAGGTAAGGTATGCTCCGTTACTTTTAAATTTTACGAATTTTTAATAATTCTTACGAACTTTTACTCAATGTCTTTTTTGAACTTGAAAAAGTTGCCAGTCGCCTGAAATTTGACAGATATCGTTGCCTTTACAACATTAGACTTCATTACTCGTTAGTCAAGCATGCCTCTGTTTTTAAAGCGGAGATCTATGCTATTCTGATGGCTGCCGAATATATTGTTAAGAATAGGTGGCGGGGGTGGAGTATCTGCGTCTGTAGCGACAGCCAAGCATCGCTTAAGGCCCTGCTCAACCCTGTAATCCATTCCAAAATAGTTCGGGAATGCAAGAACTCTTTGACTCTCGTCTGGGTCCCAGGTCACACTGGGATTGTTGGAAATGAGATATCCGATTAGATTGCTAAGCAAGATTTTCTCGGGACCCTGTGCTGGGTCTTCCTGCGTCCTCGGTCAGGGCTTCCATTTACGATTGGGTCTCAAACGACCACAATTGTGTATGGTAAGGCTCTACAGAAAGCGGGCAGACATGCGTTTAGTCCGTTTAGCTCCCGAAAACCAGTAGGAACTCTGCGGTATTCCTGCTGTCTCTCAGTAGAAATGACTGCAGAAAACTTATCGGCGTTCTTACGGGGCACTTCGACTTTGCTAAGCATCTTAGTGTGCTAGGCTTAAGTGATACCACGACGGATAGAGCGACGATACTTCGGACCATTTCCTTTGTTATTGTTCTGCCTTTGCTCGGATCAGGTGGGAGATTTTTGGCGCTGATGTGGTGATCGTGAGTTCACCACTGTAAGTTCCTCATCGCTGAAATGCATTCCCGAACAAATTCCAGTAAAATGGGTAATACTGGATTTGCTTCCTGGTAGTACAATGGACCAGTTGCGGCTAAGTGCTCCAGTGAAGGGTAGCCTAACGCAATTTAAAGAAAAAAAATCTGCCATTTTTCAAGCTAAATAAAATCCGTCTTTACATTTATTTGCGGTGGCTAGTACCTATGCTAAATGGTAGAACGATTTGCTTTTTAAAATTCTCAGAAAAAGAGGCTTTGTGCCTGCAGTGCATATTGCTCCTTTTAAACCCAATATAAACAAAATGACAGCTAAATTTTGGGGACAGATGCATGCGTTGACGAGATTTGGAGAAGGATATTTAACATCTAACTACAATTTAATATAATTTTTGTGTTACATTGGGCATAATGTAATTTCTTTCTATATGAACACAATTTTTCTCAAGCATGATGATGTGCAAAAGGCAGGATTTTAAAAAAAATTTTGCAAAACATTTAGCCAAAAATATACACCCTGTGTGCATATGTTGCCGAACGGCGAAACCCATGAAATGCACGTTGATTCCATGTGTTGCTAGACAATTTCAAATGGCGGGTAAAATTTTCAGTATCAGAAGAAATGTTCCTCTCGTGGTGGATTCACGTTTAAAATTTGCTGAAAAGTATTTCAGTTCGAAAAGTTTTTAGAAATTTGTTTAGTGTTTATTTAAATGTTCAACGTAAATATCTGTATTGAATATTTGTGAAATTCTGTGATAAAGTTCATCTGTGTTATCAAATTTACTATTTGCACAAAGAAACATTTTTCCCTCACTTTGAAGAATCCATAGTCAAAAGCAGTACCTACCTACAGCAAAAGAATAGAAAAAAATTAGTCGAAAATACTTCCATTAAAAATGAACAAATGTTAGTGGTGCTATCTCTTTTTTTTATATTCCAAACTCACGTGGGTCAGCAAGTTCGGCCGGTCTACAGCCAATGAAAATCGTCGAATTCAAAATGGAACTGCCACTTCCCCTATTTAACATGCCGGACTGGAACTAAAACAAACCCCTTCTGCCCTTCACTGGAAAAAAACTAATTAAAAAAGAACAAAGTTCCCCTGCGAGTACTCTCATTGCAGAGAAACGAACAGAGTACACTCCTGTGTTGGTGGTAGATACACATTTATTGAAAATTTTCCTCAGTCGAATTCGTACATGAGTTGTGTGTGGTGCGTGTTGATAGTGTTGTTGTTCGCTCTTTTTTCCGTTTTCTCTTCTCTGCCCGCTTTACAGCGGAAAGAAGCAACAAAAACGAAAATAATCCAACAAAAAAAAAAGGAAATTGTTTTGTGTTCCACAAAGTACCCAGTTTGTGATTTAATACTGAAATAGCTACTAAAACTAATACCGTTTCGCGGGTGAACTAACTACCAAACTTGAAAAGAGAAGGAACAATGTTCGAACTGGAAGACTACTCAAGTGGATTTCATGATGGATTCCTTAACAAATATGCGGTATGTATTTTTTTTATATATTCATTTTTTTTTTGTAGAAGGATCAGAGCCATTCATTGATATTGGATTAAAATACAAAGTATATTTGTTGTTTTTCATCGATTATTACGGTATGAATAGAAGTTTTTCCTCGAATTCCCGCTTTTTTCCCATCCGTGTCTGCTGCAGCACCATTTTTTCCCCACATCACCTTTTCAACAAAAATGTTTCCCAACATCTTGCATTTCGTTTTGTTGCACAGAATATCGATCGATTTCGCATTTGTTTTCTCTTTCTGTCTCTCTGTGGCTACCGCAGAAAACAAAAGCCGTATGAATTAAACGGGACGATGGCAAGGCGATGCCCCTTTACGTCGCCGTCTCGATGTTGTATTTGTATTCGTTTTTTTGTTTCTTTAATTTTTGTACTCTTCGTCTTCGTTCGAAAGAGGGTTTACATTTTATTAAAGACCCCTTCTTGTGGTGTCTGGTGTGTTCGGCGAGATTCGGACTTCGGAATATTTTTCTTTTTCAATTTTTGTAACGTATATTTTTTCGCTCTACTTGAATTTCTTGTCTTCGCTCATCGCACTAGCCGAAGAGGAGAGCGTCGAAGGAAATGTTTTTTTTTTTCTTGTATTTGCGTACGAATGTATGATACGAACAAAGGTATGAAAACAAAATCAGCATTGTGGGCCGTGGGGGCAAAATGTTTGGAGAATTTTTCCCATTTGTTTTTATACGCTGGTTTTGAATCTGAGAGGGGGAATGAAAATGTTCAATCATCGTCGAGACTCGCTTTAAAGGGGAGATGTCAAATTTTTGTTTTGCACCGTGTGAATTTTCAGTGACTGATGAATGGACAAAGTTGTGAAAGAGGGTGTGATGAGGAAATGTTTGTTTTATTTTTATTTTGATTTTCCCTTTTCCGCACTTTTTTGTCGTTTTGTTTTGATTTGTTCGCTCGCCGACATTTATAAATCGTTCCTCTTGTTGTTGTTGGTGCTGAGACAGGGTCTTTGACATTAGTGTTATATTTTTTTTTTGCTTTTTGCGCGTTTTCTATGAACTATGATTTTCCCAGCAAAACCAAATGCAAAGAGGAAGGGTGTGCACAATTTCTGCACATTTGCTCTTATCAGAGAAGAGTAATATTTTTGTACTAGTTGGCGGATTTATTAGTGCGGAACTGGGTGGGTGGGAGGTTGAAATGTCGCATTTTTGGTTAACTTGCATTTGCAATGTTAACCAGTCAGTTATCAGTAGGTTTTACCAGAAAAATACATATTTACATGGGTGCAGATGGTTGGATTTATTATTGGTTTTTTTAGTTATGATTGTACTACATAAAAAAGGTACTAGATAAATACTCTGAGCAGTGCTAGTGAACTGTGGAATACGATTAAGTGGGATTGGGCTCGTTCTTTGTTATGCCCGGTGGGTGAGTCGATTTAATGCTATAGTATAGAGTGTGGGTGGCCAGCAGTTGCAGTAGATATAAATAAGATCAAACGTCTAAAGGTAGTACCTATGTAGTAATGTAGAAAGCCACATACGTATCTAGCTTTGATGTCAACAGAGAGTGCCACATATTGTACACATACGTATGTGTACCATATTTAAGTGACTCAAAGAGAGCTAGTAAACGGCATGTAGCCATTGGGACCATCTTCTGACGTAAAAATTACGCCAGTGCTACATATGTACGTACATATGTGGCATTCTACATGTTGCGTACTACCTACCAGATTAAGAGAGCACAGCAAGGTCTTGCGCGAAAAGGACATCGATAATTATAAGTCCGACTTACGAAACATAAAATATCAACTACCTATAGGTAATACATTATTATGTACCTATACACTATACAATACAGTAGTGCCCGCTTATAATGATCTTCTGGGACTAACTAAATTGTATAGTTCGTATAAAAGACTAGCGTAGCACGTGCGGCGTGCACACTTCGTAGTGCAAAAGTTAATTAGTTAAATAGATAAACTATTTCTATTGTAATGCTCTGTGGTACACAATATTTTTTGTTTTTTTTCAGAAATCGTATTGTCTAGATCTAGACAATATTATTGACTAGACAATATTATTGACTTTCATTTTTTTTATCAACGCTACAAATTTTAAAAACTTTGACTTCTAATTCCAAAACTGTTTTTTTGTATACGAGGGTACCTACATATAAGATTTTGAATATTTTTTTTGTATCTAAATTGCCGCTCCCCTTTGACCAAATTTGACCAATCTTCACAAGAGCACTCCAGGGTCAATAATTAAGATTATCTGTAAGTTTGAAGTCATTCGATTTGGTGGTTTTCGAGGTATAAAACTTTGAATGTCTTTTTGTATGGGCGGTGCCACGCCCCTTAGTCCAATTTTGACCGAACTTCACAGGACCACTCCAGGGCCAATAACTAAGATCATCCGTAAATTTGAGCTCAATCGATTTGGTGGTTTTCTAGATACATATACGATTTTGAATATTTTATTTTGTATGGGTGGTGCCATGTCATAACCATTCGAATTCGCAAATAATCATTCTAATGTAAATTTGCGAACAGGCTGTGTGGATTGCAGAAATCTCAAAAAATGTGAGTAAGAAATTTCTTCATAACTTATTAAATATTATTAAGAGTATTAAAATGTACTTTATGCATAGGGAATCATCTATATGTGCAAATTTGTTGGGAAAAAGTTGGCGTTACTTACATTCGATTCTAATTTCATACATAGTTCGTTTGAAAGTAGAATGGGAACCAACTTTCGAATAGAATCGAAAGTAGAATCGAATTACATAGTTGGCCCTCAGAGTTTCTCTACCACTACACCTAAAAAGGTGTTTCTGCTTGGTAGTACAATGGGCCGAGATTCGTCTGAGTGCTCCAGGAGTTGGAATACCCTTAAAAAAAATACTCAATTTTGGTTTTGTTATACGCCTAATATGTGTGCTATTTGTTTGGCCGTATGTATGTAACAACAAGAAGTGCCATTTTGTACGCCTCCATTTTCCGTTATTTTAAATGTTATTTGGGCATTACATTTGTTCCCATAAATTAAATTAGCCGCTTTCAATTAAAGTCAAATGCAACTTTTGGGCGCCCCACAAGTCAGGCTGCTAATGCTCATGACTATACAGTACACTTGACAACCGCGAGGACATCATCTTTCCAAAACTCCTGTTACAGGACAAGCAAACTTTGAAACTCGCTTCCTGGGAATATATTTCCAGAAGACTACAATTTGCAGCAATTTAAGTGCAGAACTAACATACATCTGCAAGCATCTCGGGGCGCTGATGAAGCGTTATAGGTTTGCCTTTCCCGGGAGAAGTATTTAAAAAAAAAAAAAAAACTTTTCCCGAAAAAAATGCATGATATCAAGATAACCTTTTTATAACTTCAGGGGTATTTTTTGGCGAATCCATAGCTACCTCACTTTTACTTTTACATGCATAACTGTTATACCTACCTGCTCACTTTTGATTTTTCATGTAAAAGTAAAAATGAACTAGCTACAGATTCCCAAAAAATTCGCATTTTGAAGTTAGTTCATCTTGAAAAAAAAACGTTAAGAAATGTTAGGAAATGAAAATCATTAAAAAATTCCTATCCACTCTGTTCTTAAAAGCTAGCTATAGATTCTCAAAAAAATACGCCTTCAGTAGGTATTTTAGGGAGAAATGCATAAATCATAAAAGTGTCACTTCAAAAAATAAGTTTTTAAGAAAAGTCTCACAATTCGTTTTAATAGATAGGTATACATAAAAAAAGGTGTGGAACAATACAAAAGTTGACACAACAACAAATATGTTTGTATACCTAGTCTGTTTTTCAAGAAAATGTTGTTTACTTTTTTGCGCACAACATTACGCCTTGAAGCACTTTATGTACATACTTACTTCTGCCGATTTTACGAAAAAAAACAATTTTTTTCTTAGTCGATTGGTACTTATACCTACGTACCTCAAAAATCTAGTTTTTGGGTTATGCCAGTTTTCTTAAACAGCGTTCATATAACGAACTCGCTTGAATCGAACTTTCGCATTATAACGAACCCTTTTTGGGTTTTCTTTTGTAAAGAAAATTCGTCGCGCTTTACATCGTCATTCAGGCTTCTTAAATTTTGGCTGGACTTAAACTCTGCAGTGTTTAACTTCTTCTCAACGCGCATACGCATACCTAATATCTACCATTATCGTGGTACAATATCTTGCAACACTGACAGAAGCTTAAAATTCTCTTTAATACTATTTGTTTTGTATTAAAATTTAATCTTCTTTGCTCTACCTACTGCATGCAGAAATCTCTTCCTTATCGGATTTTTAGTTCAGCATCTATTAGTATGCAATACTGCATCAACATTGTTGAATCGTACGACTTATTTGATTTGTTTTTGTTAAAATATAAACTACTGGCCGCATTCGCATCCCTAGATCAAAGGAAAAGGGAAAATTTCTATGGTTTACCACGAAATGACGAATGGGCGCATGCATAAGCATAAGTTCTTCCAAAAGTGGATAGATAGGTAAGGTTAGGTAGGCCTAGGCAGCTATACCTCCAACACCCTTTCAGGTAGTTGGCAATGTGTGTACCAACCAATACAAAAGTATGCTCGCGCAGTCGTCGCGTTCCGCGTAATCAAAGGGAAATTGTTCTCTCTCGTGGTAGGTAGTGTTTTGATTATTTTTGCCTTCCCTTCCATTTGCCGGTTCTGTACTCCTCTTTTTAGCTTTACTATTGCTGCTAGAGTTAGATTGATGGCAAAGGCAATGATTTTATACGCATCTCATGCCGGTTGTTGTTGTTGTTGGTGGTGGCCAAATGAAATGAGAGCAAACATCGAAGCAGAAAATTGCTTCTGTTTGCTTGCTGCTTCTAAGCAGAGAGAAAATGAGAGGATTTGGGAAAAAAAAGTGGAAATCAGTTAAAATGGAATACAAAATAGGGGGAAACAAAACTACAATATTATCAATGTCAAGACCAAAGGGCAATAACTTTATTTTTTTCCTAGTTTAGTTTTGTTCATGTTTTCTTTTTAAATCATTTAAATTAAATGATTGTTGTGGTTGTACCTACTATCTAGGGAGGTGGGTGTACAATGTTCATACATATCGGTCGCTTTTCATTGACCGCTAGACGTTAATCCAAATTTTATCGACCAACTCTACTTCCCCTTTTTTTGTTTTTCCAAATTTATTAATTTTTAATCGAATTGCAGCTCATTTGTTTCCTCCCCTTTTCTCAATCTAGCGGGTGATTTTGCGGTAAAAAAGGATTATGTACTTCCTAAAAAGGATATAGGTACATAGTGTACCTATAATTAGTTATTTTGTGGTTTATTTAGCTTATTAAAGACATTTTTTACCTACATAGTTTACTTATACATATATGTACCTACTGTAGTACATACATTATGATATACGACTTACGAATGTTACAATTTACATATTTCTTATCTATTATTAAAAGTTACCATCTAGCGTATTCAATCAAACTTCTCTTAAATGCATTAAAGTTTAAAATATGTAAACTAGCTGTACCCGCCCGGCTTTGCGTGTGCACAGGAATTGCATTCCTTAGGTTTTAGATAATAGGTTCGTAAAATTCGAGAAATGAGAATAAATCAATTTGGTGAAATTTTCTTTCTGCCTATACCTGAAATACAGAAGTACTACGAAGAAAATATATAAAGAATGATTAAAAATCGGCCGAGTGGTTATCGAGATGTAACGTCATCGAATTTTACCCAATAGAAGAGGAGGTAGGTACCTACATATAAGACTTTGAATGTTGTTTTTTTTTTTTGTATGGGAGATGCCACGCCCCTTTGTCCAATTTTGACAAATCTTAACAGGAGAACTCCAGGGCCAATACCTAGCTGAATCGATTTGGTGGTTTTCGAGATATACGATTTTGAATGTCTTTTTGTATGGGAGGTGCCACGCCCCTTTGTACAATTTTGACCAATGTTCATAGGTGTACTCCTGGGCCAATACCTAAGATTATCAGTAAATTTGAGCTCAATCGAGTTGGTGGTTTTCAAGTTTTAATGCCAATACAATACATGTATTCATATTTATTTTACGTTAGAGGTTAGAGAAATAAAAAAAAAACTGTAGGTGTTACATCTAGTATAGCCCGTCCCAACTTAAGTGAAAATTTCTTGCACAGGTCTTTTCACATCAGAGATTTTATTCTCTTAGCGACAACAAAACAACTTTTCCAACTAGAACTACAACTAAAAAAAATATGTGCGCATTTCAAACAGCAAACATACCCCTACTTGCGAAGACATCTCTCTCGATCCACGATCGAGGCATGAGCATGACTGCTACTGATTGTCCACACAGCACCGTCGTTGGCGTATGCAAATACATATACACATTTACCACCCACCCGGCCACCCCAAAGAAAAGGGAAATTTGCTGAGTGTTGTACTTCTCAAGTATGGGTTTAGTAATGAAAGCCATAGTTTTGAGTATTATTATAACAGCGTAAAACCCAAAAAGGGTTGAAATGGAATTTTCGCTATACCTACTTTGTGTATTATTAAAGTACAGAAAAGCATGCGATCAAAAATATTTTAAGAGGAAAAATTTCCCTAAATAAAGTGCTACTGCGCATGTTGGGATCTTTCTTTTGCTTTGGGACGGGCTATACTTATCATATTAGTGGCAACACTGATTGAATTACACAAAAAAATTAAACCTATTGAAACAATTTATTTTCCATAGCACTAATTTTAATCGCATTTGTCATGTGCAAGTGCCAATAATATAATTTTCCCACAAATAATACCTACGTTCACCGATTTCAATCGTCCCTCCTTTGCCATGTTTTTATACATACCTACATATTTCAAAGAAATGCAGCTCTACCCAAATGGGACATCTGCTGCTCTGGATCTCGATTGAGAAAAAAAGGGGAAGAAAACATGATTTTTTGTTGTTCTTTCTCAATGATCACGTACACGTACCTAGTAACAAATAGCTAATTAAATAGGTATAAGGAATCATCTTACAAACATATGCATGTAGGTACCTAGTTTTGAAACAAAAACTACATTCAAATAATTAAGAAAATACGTAGGGGGTTGGTATTTCGATGTTCGGAGAAAACTGCAGGGCTTCAATTTAATGCTATGTTCAATTTTATTCGCACTTTAATTGCGATTTTCTTCATCGGAAAGTTTCTTACTGCTGCACAATCAGTATTTGAAATGAGGGTCCCTATCCCTACCATAAAAACTATAGGTAGACATATGGATATGATATTTTCTTCAGGGGGTAGAAACCATCTGCTGGTGCTAATGCACTCTTGTGTGGATAAAATTCAGTTCCTTCTTTCTTTTACGCATTTTTAGTGTTTGTAGTTGTGCCTTGGAATTTTTTTTTCTTCATTCGTTTACCTGTGAAGAGAAAAGAATCGTAGGTATCATTTGAAATAACAATACAGGCCAGTTGCAATACATTGAGCAATAGACAAAATGGAAAACACTTTCACCAAGGTCACGCACGTTTCACCATAGGTACCGAAAGCCATTCTTTCTTTATTGCGATGGTAGACAAAGATGAGCCTAAGATAATATTATTTGGGCTGTATGCGTTTGATTTGTTATAATAGCCATTGTCATTTTTAAATTCTTTGTTCTATTTAAATAAAAGAAAAACTGTTAAACTTCATACGTAGGTACCTAGGATACATTTATCTTGTAAAGTGTGTATTTATGGTAAAACTCGTACTATGGCTAGTGTGCTAGACCAGGGGTTTCCAATCTTTTTCATAGTGCGACTCCATAGAGAGGTTGAAATATTTTTGCGACGTCCTTCTAAAAGTATAGATTAGATATGTGAAGAGAAGCTGACCTTACTGAAGATTCACTAGGACGGGTGGTCGACGTTGAAATATCGTCGTTCCATATTTATGGTCATTTTTCTTGTTACATACCCGCATTCATCTAAAAATGGGCGTCGCCGTTAAACATGATTTTTCGACCAAAATTGGGGTTCTCTTCCAAACGCTCGGAAGCCAAGTCAGCGAACAAACGGCTTTGTCTATCTTCATTAACTTTGAGCTCCTGGATTAGTTGTATCTTGTACAGGCGTAAGCCAAAGTCCCGATGAAAAATTCGCCAAGTTGCAATCTGCAAAAGGCCGATTTCTTGTGCACGGAGAGGAATTGACTGTCTCGGATTCTCCTGTACACTCAAATGGACTGCGGCAATGCTCCCGATGAATCTGGACGCCCTAGGGCGTCGCGACGCTCAGTTAGGGAGCCCCTGTGCTAGACTATTGAGTGAGGAGTTTTAGAGAAACAGCTTTGCAATTTAGCCGTTGGGACTCGGCATAAAATTGTAGGTGCTATCCATTCAAAAATAAAAACTCACACAAAACGATTGGTTGTGAGAAACTAGACTAGGTAGGCAATATTGACCTGTTGATTTTGCGCTTTTTTTTTAACTTAGCTTTTAATGCGATGGACTCGGACTTTAAACTACGGCAACGATCACATCATCCGATAAATCATCTCGAATTCATTTTGTTCGTAGGTATACGAAATAGGACCGTAATTTTCCTTAAGCACCAAACGTTCAATTTACGCAGAGGAATATTTGTCAAATAGGTAGTAGTAGTAGTGGAAGTAGCTAGTAGCCCAATGTAGTAGCGCCTTATATGTATGTTTTAAAGACCAGAGTAACACAACCGAAAAAAAACCCTCTACTAAAGCTTTTGACGTTCTTTTTCCACAGCAATTGTCTGAGATCTTCAAAACCTATTCATAAAAAAGTCAAATACATAGGTATCTACATAACTCTAATCCATTTTAATTCGTTAGTTGATTAAATCTATGAATCAGCTTAAAAGTACTATTGGAAACACCTTGTTCCAGCAAAGGAACATGACGACCAAATACATATGTACTTATTTAAACAACAAACAATCCTGAAATTTTTTTTCCAATTGTAAGGCCACATGGCAGGGCCTAGAAACGGCCTCTATACAGAGCCATGTTTATTTTTCAGTAGTAAAATTATTGTTAAATTGTGTTTTTTTTATCACATCGTGAACACACTTTTTCTAATATCTGGAGCAAATAACAAAAAACATTTGAAATCTAATTGACATTTGCGAACTTATACATTTTACATTGTTGTATTTTTTTATTACTAAAGGTACCTATAGGTCTGGTACCAATTTTACTAGACCTGATACACCGAATGGTGAATCCTCTAGTATTTCGTTACTTTTCTTAACCTCAAATATTAGAAAATAATTTCCGATAATCGAAAATTCGAAGACGATATCTTCCAGATGATCATCATGTACATAATTTTTTGCCTCCCGGGGCAAATTTACAGTCGAAAACAGTCTCTACTTGGGTCGCTTTTCAATTGTGCGCGCCACCTGAAGTGGGGTCTTCCTCTGGTTCGTTGTCCGTCAGGGGTAGACAGTGCTGTCGCAAAATTACCAACTGTCTGAAGACATTCTTTTCCAACAGAGATCGTTCGTGTCATCATCAAGAGCAAATCAATATTACCCGATGACAGTTGGCCGAAGCCGAAGCCATATGTAGATACATATTCCTAATCCAGGACGGTATTCCTATCGACTTTGGCACTCATACGTAAAGGTCGAACATTGGTTGCTCAATTGAATTAAACTCTTAAAATCTCCCGGGTCCAGCAGGTGGCTCCAAACCAATTCGAATGTAATGCTTGCATGAGCACCTGCCAATCTCCAAATACAATTACGATATTATCTTTACCATTCTCATTCGCCGTCTTTTTCGGTTACCTATGCACTTCATACGTATGTTATCTTGGCATAAATATGTATGTACATATTTACTTCTTTTGGTCTGGCCATATGAATTTGTTTGTAACATCGCAAAAATATATCCACATGTCGTGGGCGAAGATGACGTTGTGGGCCAAGGACGAGCTCACAACTACAGCAAGTTGTTGAAACAAGATTTTTGTTTGATTGAATTTGTCTATTTACTTTACAATTTGAATGATACCTAAACAAGGAACAGAGCAATACCACTTACAATACAGTATGTAGGTACTTGGGAAAAGATACCTACAAAAAACCGTTTCTTAAGTAGGAAGGTAGGTTAGGACCCAGCGAGTGCTAGACAAATTTTCACGATATGTATATTGGAAAAAACCTATGGATATGCTCCTGGTGAGATTTGTCAATAAGATATCTTTAAAGGTAGGTAAAGCTTCCTACTTATAATTCTTGTTCACCTAGTTGGTGGGTAGGTAGGTATCTAGTACATATCCTACTCCTCTAATACTCGTATCTACGTTTAATTGGGTAGCGTAGCAAGGAATAATCACTTAGTTGGATACACAGCATAGAAATTACTGTAGGTAGGTATACAAATAAATACATAGATATGCCTATACCTACCTAACAACAGTTTTACTAGGTAGGTAGGTAGATATCTATCGACTAGTAATCATGAAACCAAAATGTGATTGAGAAAAATATTCGCGCCAAAAATAGAAACTGTCTTGGTAGGTAGGCCGGTAGGGTAATAGATAGGGTAAGGCACATTTGCATATTTTCCCTTTACCCAACCAAAGGGAATTTCGTTGGGACAACATATTTCCATGACCTAAAGTCTACACTCCAAATCATCGAAGAAAACGAAGCGAACAGATCAAAATCAAAAGACGACGACGTATGGAGATGACAACACCCCAATCCCAAATACTGCCACCCAGACCCAAAACAATCCGCCGTCTGCTTTGCCGCTGGAGCCGGTGCCAGCGCTGAAGAAAACATCAATTCACAAAAGTATAAGTTAATCCATACCGCCGGTAGCAGCAGGCAACAAAGAAGAAAAGAAAGAACATAGAATTTTCGAATATAACCCCATGTTTTGTCGCAACTGTACCACACTCGGCGCAACTCATTCCATCCCTTCCACATCTGAGTTGGATTGTTTATTTTTTTTTTTTAAATTATGTGTCGTGTGTGCCTTTTTCTCTGTCTCTCTTTGGGGGAGATTTTCTGTTCTCGCTCAAAAACATTTGGATTTGTTTCCTACTGGAAATAAGGAGAATGGGTAATAATAGTCCTTCTTCTTCCTGCACACATGGCTGAACAAACAAAGCGAATATGTATCTGTCCTTATTTGTTACCATAGCGAAGAAAAATAACCAACAAGGGCTGGCTGGAGGGGAAAATACATTTTGAATTGGCAACGCGGCAGCTGTGGTGAAATGAACGACTGTGCTGGAATGGTATAAATGAATCTATGCAACATGTTCATTAATTTAATAAACACGAACAAAGAAAGAAAATAAAGTGGATGTTGCGCGGGAATAATATAGATTTTCCTCCTTCGATTTCTCTATGTAGGTATTTTCATTTTGTCTTCTAATTAAGGGACAATGTATTGGTATTGCACAACTTTTTTGTGTAGTATTGCGTTATACCTGTGTCTCCAATGTAAAAATATCGGCGAAATATTAGTCAGATTTACGAAAATATGAATTAGGAATTATTGGCCGCGTTCCATTGACCGCCAGATGACTAACGGCATGCCAAACTCCATACAAAAAAAACAGAAATTTCAGCATTTGCGCTAGATCTCTAGCACATTTTGTGAAATATCCTTTTCTGCCCATTTTTCAAAATGAACTGCTAGATTGAAAAAAATAACGAACTGTCAAAACAAAAGTGAAAGTGCATACATAGTCAAATACATATTTCCAATTTGGTGTAAAATGGGAATTCAAGCTTCTATGTAATTAATATACCTACATTGTATTTGTTTATTTAAATTATAGTGTATTAATAAATATGCGGTATGATGGCACAAAATACAGTTTTGACTCTCATGAAGATGAAATAATACGAATTCAAATATGGTTTAATGTCACTTTGCCGCTGCCGCCGAATCTTTGAAAAAAGTTTTTTTTTCCGCCCAAATGGAAACGAATTTGACAGACAGCTGAGCAGAAAAACTGCTCTGTATCTGAAAAAGTGCTTTTTCTTGCACAATGGAAATCGACATTAATGTTAGAAAGTTTTTATCACCGAATTTGTGAATCGCGACTATATTTTGTGGATTGTGAGTAAAGTATGACAGTTCGCATCAATAATCACCCTTATTGCGAAGATCAACTATCAACTAATAACTGACATTTATCAATCAATTTTATTAAATAGTATTGTGACTGTCAATATCGCTGAAAAGGATTGGATGCATTCTTGCCATTTCAACTATAGCAGAGCAGCATCATCCAACTCTTCTCTTCATCTTCGTCAAAAAAAGTTCAAAAAGTGATTTTGTATGTATTTTGTTTTTAATTACTTCCTTTTACGTGAACTTTTTTTTTTGTCAACATAATTTTGTTTTTAATTTTATTGATTTCTGATGATTTTCTTTGTACGTTCTTCAAAAAGAAATAAACATCGTCTGTCAGACGCACATTCAAATTCACAATAATATAAATATTTTGAAGGCATTCACAATAGCACAATATTTTATCAATTCATTTTCACAATACCGATTTTTAATTCAATTGATAAATTCTATCAAACGTCAATCGGTTGATAGTTGATATTCGCAATAAGGGTGAATATTTCACTTCGCAACGACATTTTTGTCGTCTTAATTGTGTATTTAATTTTACCAGTTTTTAGATCAATTAAATGTGTTTAATGCTTTGAGAATAGCAAAAGATGCAATTTGATTCTCAATAGTAGTACATACATTTTAGTAGGTAATTCATTTTGATTTTGTTTCTTCTTCTTTTCACACACATTTGTATTTAATGCGGCTAATTTTACACATAACTTCTTGAGCTCTATGTCATGTTCTTCAGACGTTTTGTCAGAAAATGAAAGGAAAAGAAAATCAAACAATACATTGATGTAGGTTCGGACTGTTCGTATGGATATGTTACTTGGAACTTGGAAGACGTTCTTTTCGGCCGCTGCCGAGTGCCGGCTTAAAATCTCTTGTCGTATTTATAGGTATGTATGACTTGTTTGTCAACTAGGCATTTCCGGTTTTGGATGTTTTAAGACAGAGAGAGTTTTATAACTCGTGCAGATTTTATTCGATTACATATTTATTTTGCAGAGGTTAATGCTCAAATCGAATTTTGCCTTGACATTTTAAATTTCAAATTAGAGGGAGATTCCGAATCCCATTTTAATATTATGTAGGTACATATCATGACAAATTCGATTTTACAAATACATAATACAAATGGATACGGGTAGGTAGGTAAGCAGGTAATGAACGTTATCTGAGATAGAGGTACCTAGATAAAAAAAATATATTAAAGAGAATGCAACTGTAGAAAGGAATGCCGTGCTAAGCGACTTATTTTCTTAATAATTTTAAACTACGAAACATGATGACTGGGAATGGTAGATTAAGTAATGGCACGCTCACATTACATATCTGGCATTTTCTTGCTCCGATTCTTGAATTGTCTATTATTATTTCTGAATATGTAGTAACTATAAATCTGTTATAATCCCTTATATACAGTAATTTGAAAAATAATAGGGACACTTGTATACAAATTGTTTAAAAGGCAACTCTGTTTCAATTGCCATAAATTGGTTAGAAACAGCACATTATTTTTTGGGATGTCGATAAAGTAAATACCCACCGCTATCATAACATAACATAAGCCTATTTAAAAATACAAACACTACTCCAAACTTAATGAAAGTATTCTTCTTCTTTGTATTCTCGCGAAATACAGCAATGTGTCCCTATTATTTTTCACATGACTATAAATGTACCTAATACGCATTTACACGAATATTCTCTTAACGTTACAAAAGTACCTACCTAGTACGAAGTACATTAAGGGCTAATACGACCTATGTATAACGATTTAAGCTATACTACATAATGTACTTAAATGCTTATGGGCTACTTTTTGTAAGGCATACATAAACTGTCACATAAGAATTTATGTGAACGCTAAATGTGCAAAAGCGTTTTTTTGGTATTTCACAATCCATGTACCTATGTAGGTACATATAAATTTATTTGTTGAGAAAAATTGTCAGACGTTTTAGTGAAAGTTTTTAATATTCTAATATTAATTATAACTTATTTTTTCAATCCATTATAGGACTCATCTGGTCCCAATCTGGACTTCTACATATCGGACTCACTGCAGGACATGCTAGACATTGACATTCGCAGTGAAGTGGCAACACTTGTTGGTGGCAGCAATGAGCTCGCATCTCTCGTAAATGACATGCCCTCCTCTTTTGATCATGTCGACGCTATATCAAATGATATTAACATAGCATCCAGCAGTAGTGGTAGTCATGCACCGTCCTGGTTAGGAGGGCCAACATGGTCATCATCGCATGACTTTTACGCTGACGTGGGTGCCTGTGTAAATCCAATTTCAGTAATGCCCATCATTTCTTCGTCAATGCTACATAGATCACCAAAGACAACCCTCAATACAAATGGCCTGCGCAATACAACATCGCCACCTGGTAGTCCAGTAGAAAATAAAAGTCACTTGCACTTTTCACCGCAACAGATGAGAATTGCCACCCACAAGCCAGAAACAAAGATTATTCACAACGCAACAAGTCACAATTCAAATATTATACTGCAACGCAAGCATGTTGCAATAGAGTCCATAAAGAAGGACTTATCACACGAAATGAGAAGATCACCAACAAGTCTGATAAATCTTGTTGTGAGTAGTGGATCCTCAACAACTACCTCTTCTGCGTTGAGTCAGTCGAAGACAACATCCACCGCCACTTCGTCATCGTCGTCGTCATTATTATTACCATCGGCGACGTCTTCGTCATCTTCACCGTTAGTCTCCAATAGTATGCTGAATTCGAATGGAATTCTATCAGCTGGAACTAATACAATCAAACTTGCGCCCGGCATTGGTGGACTTACTTTTGCCAATAGTATTACATATAACAAACTTAAACAACAGTCCACCACAACAAAGACCTCATCGGGCACTCTGACTGCTAATGGCACAACAATTGTCCTCAAAAGGGATCGCGATTCTAGTCCGCTGCACAATATGGCTACATTGAATGGCAGCACCTCCTACCATGGCAATCATCAGATGTCGGCGAAGATTCTCGCTCGCAATGTTATACACACAAAGAATATTTCACCTGCCACACATTCACATTCCAATTCGTCATCATCAGGCGGCGTTTCATCACCCTTAGCTAGTGGCGGTATAACACCAACAATCATCAATGTCAAGCCGTCTCATAAGTTAAAAGCTCCTGTCGAGTCTGAGTATCCAAAGCCTGCCTATTCGTATTCCTGTCTCATAGCGATGGCACTAAAGAACTCGCGTAGTGGATCACTGCCGGTGTCTGAGATTTACAGCTTTATGTGCGAACATTTTCCATATTTTAAAACGGCGCGCAGCGGTTGGAAGAACAGCGTACGTCATAATTTGTCGATGAACAAGTGTTTTGAAAAGGTTGAGAAACCCACCACTAACGGAGGACAACGCAAGGGCTGTCTATGGGCTATGAATCCCCATAAGATTACGAAAATGGACGAAGAAGTGCAGAAGTGGTCACGCAAGGATCCAATGGCCATACGGAATGCTATGGTGTTTCCTGATAATCTGGAAGCCCTCGAACGAGGTGAAATGAAACACGGTAGCACGAGTGACAGTGATGTCGAATTGGACAGCCAGTCAGAGGTGGAAGAGACCAGTGATTCGGAGGAGCTGGATCAAGAGTTGGACGAAACTATTGTGGAGACACACGAAATGTACGTCGAAGAGGATGATGATAGTGGGCCGCAGCAGCATAGAGATTTCGATATTGAGGTAAGTTGTTAAAATTGTATTTTGGTATGATGTTATTCAACAGTGTGATGATATAATATGGTTGTCGTCTACTGAGGGTATGCATTTGCAATAAATCTTTATTTGCAACTAGAAATTGTTAATTTAGTTTTAGTTTTGTTAATTAAGTTTTCTTCTACCTTATGAGGTTTCCTGTTCTTCTATGAGGGTGGCTTTCTTCTCTCTTGTTGGTCTTCTTGGTTTCGATGGCCGATACTCGATTGATAGTATTTTCGGGGGATTATATATCTCAAAAGCCTGGGCTTTATCGCTTTGGAGTTACTTAAAGTGATGAATTGTTTCGACGACTATGTCATATCATAACATACATAACTTGGCCTTAGCCACATACGTTTCCATAACGAATAGAAAAATCCATCGTTGTCACAGCAAACACATTCGAAGCGAAGTCTGACCACCTCTAGACAGTCGGTGAATTAATTCGTTATATTCTGTCACTGGCTTTAGTTCTGTTCGGAACGAGTCTAAGTAGAACCAACAACCAAAGTTTCTAGTGTCATTCTGTTATAATTCGTGGATATTTGTCACTTATCAAAGTTAATAAAAGTGCGCAGAAAATTAGCAGTCTTCATCTAAATAATGCCAAATGGGCCATAAGTCCAAGTAATTAATATTTTTCGAACGTAAAATCTCAAAATTACCCGAAACATAAATGACATATGGCGATGTTTCCGGAAAATCTTCAGTTAAGAAGAAGTCTACAATTATTAAAATCATGAAAGTTTATAAACCGTTTAAAAATAGATTACATAGTTATTATTATTAGCTTACACAAAAGCTAATTGAAACAATTTTCCCTGTTTCAGGTGGAAGACATCTACGATGCAATTGACATGGAGGACGACAAAGACGCCGTCCGTTTGGCCATCAATTCAAATGATATCATTGAAATGACCTCATCACCATCATCGTCAATAGATACCGATTATCAATCGCCTAAACGAGCTCGTCTTAATGTCAACTACTCAATAGGTCCCGCCGGAGATTTACAACAACAATTCAAACATCAACATTCCCAGCAGCAACAGCTCCATCACAACCACCACCACCAGCACCAGCAACACTCCCAATTGTTGACCACGGCGGCTTTCCAACCACAAAACCGAAGAAAAATGCAATTAGTCAATCGGATAGCATAGGATGAAGATGATCTTGTCATTTTCGAAGATAATTTTTGAGACGTGTACCAATTCTCTAATCTCTATCTCTGCATACAAAAATGTATGTCAATGTATGTCAAAAAAAAAAAAAAAAAAATGTTGCACTCAAGGTCCGCATTTAAATATTTGTAGAATTTTACCCAGCTTTTTTTATATGTCCCCTACCCCGCTTTTCGATATTCGCTTAATTTTTCAAGTGAATTTCTAAAACGAACACAAAAATGTGCGCTTCTTAAAAATTATCATCTACATAATACATAATGTATGTTTCATTTGTTGTACAAAATGAAATAGAATTAACAAAATAAAATATTCTGTAAGTATGTAAATAGTATGTTGCCCAGAAAGGTAGTCTTAGAATAGTTTTAAAATTCTAACTTCTTCATATCGAAAAAAAAAAATCCAACATAAGTCATTCTGTAATGTTATAGTAAAGAAGAGGAACGACATTTTGGGGAAAAAAATAGAAAAAACTTGGTGGAGAGTTTGTTTTTGAAATTCTCTACTGACTGATTTCATTTTATAACTGGACGCAATGTATTAGTCATGATGGCCCATTAATTTTTAGACAGAACAGACAGCATGGAAAAATGTTTTGAAAATATCTAAAGGCGTTATTTCAATAGCTAAAAGTTTGTTGGTTGTATGGTCGTAGCATGACAGATGGCATAAAACTATCCCCTGTCATGATAGTTATTATCCAATTTTCATCAGTAAACTTATTATATTACATTGAAATGTACCCAGTATTCCACCCGGATTTAATGAAACTTGTAACGATTTACACATTATTTATTTGTCCTCTTGTCGTCTCCTTATTTATCTTTAACTACGTTATTTTTATTTCTGAAAATCATCTTCCTTCCAACTGCATCGCCATAAAACTTAAAGGAAAAAAAAAGATCTCTTAGTAAAATAGATATAATTTCGAAAAAATTTCATGTGGACTTTTATTATTTTTGTTTTAATTTTGCACAAACAATTTATAAAAAAAACTAAATGGAATATATTATGTTATGTTTGTTGTGCTCTAATTTACGATCATTGATACATATCTTTTGTTTCTAATTATTAAAAATTACTTCTTAAACATGTTACAAGGAAATCGATCACATTCCCTTCGAAAAAATACTTTCACACTCAGATTTTTTTTCGATATCTATTTGTTGATAAAACAAAAGTCTTGATAAAAAGTCATTCAAAGTGAATTAAAATTTTTTGTTTATTGCTTTTCTTTTTTTGTAAAAAAAAATAACTCAACTTGCCAGTCCAGTATTGTTTTTGCTACATTTTTTCCAAACAGTTACAACATTCTTATTGTATATATTATATATAAATATGCCTATATAGAATTAAATATGTTCCCTAATTTAAGTTAGTAGTAATAATAACCACTTTCGAATCCAATACACAAAAAAAAATCCAACTCTTTGAAAATTTTTCAAATTTTCCCATAAAATAGTACAAATATAAAAAAGCCTATATATACATATATACATATTTATATATAGTAACTAATAAAAATGATTGTAAAAAAAATATTTTTCTACAAATTACAGACGCATTTAAATAAAAGAAATAACAAACAGAAAAATATAACTTAAATTATAATTAAATAATCAAACTTAATTTTAGTAATATTTTTAGTAAGTAATCCTATTTTTAATATTATAAAAAAAATACGAAATACAAAAAAAAAAAAAAATAAATAAATTTGTAAATTAATAAAACAACAAAAAAAGTCTTTTTTCATTTGTTACTGCTTATTTTAAATCGTTTATTCGAATTTATAAGCAACCGAAATAAACTAACATTTTTGTAAGTAATTTTTTTATGACATTTAAAAAAGAAAACAAAAAACAAAACGAAAATATTAAATAAAATAAAAAAATCACTTAACCATTTGCATTTTGGCTTTTCCGTATCCTGTTTTTTTTATCAAATTTCGATTTGTAAGAACTTACTGACATTCGAAAATGGAGAACGATTTTTTGATTATATTTATACCTACCAAGAAATAGTTTACTTGGTTCTTTCAGAAACACATTTACATAAATTATAACTGCACTGAGGCCGCTTAGTGGTAGTATGTGGCACTGTAACCCTATTCACACCAAGCCGAAAACCGAGTTTTCGTCAAAAAAGTTTAGAAAACTCGTGGATGCATTCACACCGAACACCAACTCGTTTAAGAATAGACCGCCGACTTCCCGTACACCTACCCGATTCCCCCCGGAAAAAATTTCCCTGCCTGTGAATACGTCGTCGGCTGAGTTCTATCTTGTCCAATGTCCATTTTTTAAGTTGTTGGGAAATCGATTTTTAAAGTTCAGGTTCAAAGTTTTTATTCATTAACCCTGATTTTTGTCCTAAAGCAATTCTTTTATGAAAGCTCAGAATATTTCATATATAATGAATATTATATTTTTGTACTTAATGTATCTGCGAATAAAAATAAAAATCAAAATGTACCATTAAGTCGTTTTGGATATTGGACAATGATGTATGGTATGAGTAAAAGTTAGTTCACATAATGTATGAAATTGAACAAAAAAAAAGTTATATTGAACAAGATAGAAATAAAGAAAACGAAACTATGAAAACAATGTAACTAATAGTACTATTGAACAAAAAGTCTTCTTAGTTTAGTGCTTATTGAACACACTAGATCTCTATAACTTGAAAACTGAAGGAAATATAACAAAGCGGATTTCACCAAACGAAAGAGTGTCCCCAAATTAGTAAGACTGCATATCTAACTCAATTTCGCCAAAAATGGTTTATTGGACAAGATACAACTCAGCCGACGACGTGTAAATGTCAAAATTAATGGCGGCAATGTTTTTCTATGCAATACCATGGGCCTAGGATTTTTCAAGTATGCGTGCGTTAATGGCGCTCCTTTGATTTTGTACAGCACCAATCCATAAAAAATCCAGGGCCCTCCGGCAGCTTGTAGGCAAAGTCCGTTATGTGGGAGGAGTCGACGTTCTCGGCCCTATCATGGTATCCGTTCCGAAAAAAAAATTCTCCGATTTTGTACGAATCGGAGAATTTTGCTTCATGGTAATCGTTCCGATAAGCTGTTCGGAACATTTCTTCGACAATACGTAACGCACACCGGCAGTCTACGTTTCAGTGCGATGGGTTGCGTTTTTTGCACCTGGTTTTGACAGCCACACGTCAATTTTTTTCGTTGCGTTTTCATGGAAAACGACCTCAAACAACTCGTTTTGAAAACTGCAATATGTATGGGAAAACTTCTGTTTTCGAGGAAGTTTTCGACTGTTTTCGGCTTGGTTTGAATAGGGTACATATTACAAATAATTATAAAATTTACTACCGAAATTCCGAGTCGGTAGTTGCACTTGCTACTTCTAAGAACGTTAACGCCAATTTTCATCGCAAAGTCATCTTCAGCGATGAGGTAGGTAGGTAGGTAGGTAGAAGTGGTGGTTCATATGCCTTTGAACCCAAATAGCACTATGGTGTGCTGTTTTGTTACCACGCCTCGTGTGACCTATTTTGTGGTGATTGGTAAGAATGTGGTCCGGTCGGTGCCTATAGCCAACCTGTGGAATTGAGAAACAAAAAGGTCCTGTATCCCTTTGCCTGAGATGTCAGCGATGAAGTTGATTTTTGGTTAAACGGCTTCGTCAATTAGCAAAATATGCGTTACTGGACAGGTGTGAACCCTCATATGAGTGCTTCATGAAACAGCACTTCATTCACAAAAAGTCACTATTTTGTGTGATTTTCATGCCGGTGCGTGGCGTCATTTGGCCGTTTTTTTTACATTAAATTATTGGTTTATCTCTATGCCAACAAGCCGGCGACGTTAGAGGAGTTCAGAGCCAATATTGAACTAGAAATAGCGGCCGTATCGGTCAAAATCACAAACCAAATAGAACAAGACGATTCTTCCCGGAATTCCCCTGTCTGTGTATATATGTGAAATGTCAAATCAATGGCGGCAATGATTTTCCATGCTATACCATGGACCTAAGATTTTTCAAGAATGCGTACGTTAATGGCGCTACATACATATATACATGCTATTGTATCATCCCTGAAGCTTCAATAAAATAAAATAATAGTTTAAAAAACTAAAAAAACGCTTTTATAAGTAGGTACTGCACTAAAAGCAAAAAAATAAAAATTAACCAATCTATTTTTTGCATTGTCTTCACAACCCAACCAGCATGGAAAATTTCAAAGTTCTAAGTTTAGAGAAAGTGGTTCAAATTTGGCTTGCAAGATTTTGACACAACAAATTTTTCACGAAGTTAAGTAAAAGCCTTTAATTAATAAAAACATGTACCCCTGAGGATGTTGGAAAACTACCAACGAAACGTAGGGTGAAAGAATGGAATGGTTGTTTAATTAACATTCGCGTTACTGGTTTTATTGGTTTATTGTTAAAGGTTTAAATAAACATTATAAAAAAAAAGAATCGAAGCTTTTCATTTAAAAAAAGAACGAGAGCCAAACAACATCGGATGGCCCGCCTTGTATTTAAAAAATAAGTTGTCAAGAGGGTAATGAAATACCCTTTAGATAATTGATAAATTAAGTAAAGAGAAAGCGCCAAACCGTCATTACCTAAAATCATTAAAATTCTACCCATTTCGAAAGCAAACGCGATATTAAAACTTCAAAACCCTTCAACTCTTTTACACTCATTTTATTTAAACAAATATGTACGATGTAGGTACTTATAATAAAACACTATTACCAACATTATGCTGTTTTTTTTTACATTATTCCAAGGATTGTTTTCCATGTGGGTTTCTTTAATTTTGTTATCATATTTTTTACGTATAAATCTTAGTTTAGAATGTATATATGTAGTTTGTTACCTTAAAATTCCATCGTGTGCATATCTTTTGTTATAATTATTATATATATCAGTGAATCGATTTATCTATTCACCTTAAATATTATTATCAACATTGTGCATAATAGTTTCACATTCAAATGAAAATTTATACCCATATTATTTAATGTAGGTATTCATTTTTTGTACAATTGTCTTAACAATAATTACTATATAAAAAAATATTTCAATAGGCCAATAGGGGATTATTTTTTTGAGCAGATCATTTCATAGTGTTTTTTTTGTTTTTTAATTATAGATATTCAAATATTTTATTTTCAAGTGTAATTTATAAGTTTTCGTAAATCAGAAAAGAGAAACTACATTAATAAATAGTACAAATATGAAATAGGAATTATACCATTGAAAATCTTATACAAGGACAAGAATAAGTTAATTTTCATTTGTGTTGGGTAGGTATATTAATTCTAAATACATACTAATGTGTAAATGACGTTTAATATTTAATTCATACTAACTAAATAATATAGATGTATATTAATTTTAATAATAATTATAGATTTTATGTAAATACGTTTTAATTTGGTTTCGCTATTTAAACAAAATTAAAAAAAAGTTTTCTATTTCTATAGCAATAGCACAATCATTTCTATGGCTAACGTTTTAGGTATATGAATTTCATAAGCAATAACAACCATTTTAAAATTGCTTCTACAATTTTGATTAAAAATAAAATAGTTTATTATTTCGTTTTGTTGCACTTTTAAGGCATGTCATCGTTTCTTGTTATTCGTTTTATTTTTTAAAAGTTGTTTGGTTATACATATTATTAAAATAAAATACACATCTAAAATGATTTTAGTTTTTTTTTTATTTAAGTTAAGCTGAATCCTGATACTGAGTACTTTAAATGAAATACATATGTATACAATTCAGTTGCGGTACTCAAATGCTGTTAATGGACGGTTTGAACTTTTTAATGGCATGCGACTAATTTACATTTTCGATAGATATACAGAAAGTGAAAGAATATTAAAACAGTACTACAGTTGAACAAAAGTTAATCTAAGCTCTTTACATAGTAGCATATTTAAATATATTACTGCAAGAAATATGAATTTCTTAGACGAGCAGAAAGATTTTGTAACAATAGTGCTTGATTTTATATGGAAGTATGGGGAGTTTAGGGCTAGCATCGCCATATTTGCAAAACATGGCACAAATAACTTTTGATGTGAAGGAGCGTACACGACAACCAGAAGTTACAAAGCTAAATTGCGTTTGTTGGTTTGTTCACATTGAAAGGGATGTGTGTATTCGGAAATCTTACCTATTGGAAGCACAAACCAAAAAGTCTATTGAATAAATTTGGATTAATAGACAATCCCACTATTAATAAAGATTGGGTTAAAGTTATCAATGATACACGATAGTGTATTTTGAGTCTGCTAGTTAACCAACAGGTGCTTATTTGTTTTTTTTTTAAACGGGATGAAGTTTGTCCAATGTAGTATCCTAAGGGACCTATGTGTTTATGATGATCATTTTTTTTGAAGCACAAACCAAAGGTTCTATTGAATAACCCCGAATTAAGAAACAAATTTGCACAAGTTAGTTAAAAGGTAATCTTTAGATAATAATAAAGTACTAATTCGATGTATATCAGCCGAAAATGAAATTTAGTAAATAATAGCTAGCAAACAATCTAAAATACATTTCTATAATTTTTATTAAAAAAACAATTTAAACGGTGTCTGTTTTTTTTTTGTTTTGTTTGGAGTGACCTTAAGTTAAAAACTAATATCTAATTCTAATCATTCATGCTTCATGCGTTTGATGGTATTCTCGTCACTATCTATAAATTCCAGCTGATAATCGAACTCAAATTCAGTGTCCTTTTGCTGCAAACAAATAATAATTAAAACTTTAAAATACTGAACGTAAAATTTTGTTTAATAAAAAGAACTCAATTAAATGTTAATATTACAAGTTCAACAACAATTAATCGCAAATGCTAAATATTACAACCAACAATTTGGTTTGCTACGAAATTACTAAATGCACTAAAGACTAGAAGGGAGTTATGAAAGAAATAGTATCGAAAACACGCTATTAAATTTCACTGGTATTTAATGGTTTTAAAACTGTGATTTTTAAATGTTACTAAGCCCTTTTCTTACATGATAATGTAACTTTTTAAATGGTATTGTGGTTAGGCTCCAATATTATAGGGTGCGTATCGTTTAACAACAATAAAAGTTCGCTCATTAATGTTAATGCTATACATAATATTACGATTACGAGTACATAGCTAGTTAGTCTTTTTTCTTAATTTCAGTTTCTATATTTTAGACCACATTTATTACAATGGATTGCGGGAAAGCTGGTTTTTTATCAAATAAATATTTGGCGAATTTATTTATTTAAACACATAACTCAATTCTATCAAATTTGATATGTACGTGAATTGTTTGGTCCCTTAACTTGCTAGCGGAGGTGCTGCACTGCTATAAAGCAGACCTAACTGCCATTCAAGTAGTGCGATGGGAACGACCGGGCAAAAAGTTGATGAAGAACTGCGACATCTATTATGGTGACTGCTATCGGGAACAAAAACAGCGATAATTTGGATGTGGATTCGTCAGACTTAGGCAAGAAGTTTTAAGTTTCAACTATGTGAACGAACGCCTCACGACAATCCGCATCAAGGTTAAATTCGACAACATTAGCCTAATGTGGCGCATGACCGAGGAGAAAAACGACGACACCAAAGAGAAGTTCTGTACCAGCTCTTAGACAAGACATACGAGCATCAGTGCCCTAACTATGACATTAAAATTGCCAGATAGGAAGAGCGGAAAGTATAGCCTAACACGACACCACCTCCGATAACCGATTTAGACTTATCGATTTCGCAGCGGCGCGGCGAAATTCAAAAAGGCACATGGTGATTTACCGATCAATCAAACATAAACCAGATTGACCACATTGCGATTGACGCAAGGCACTCCTCGAAAGGTTCGAAAGTTTTACTAAAAGGTAAAAGGAACCTGCCAAGGCTACAGAGCCCCAACGGAAGCCTGAAAGGACGAACAAGTGAACATCATAGTAGAATCGCAGTCGATGCTGAGGATATGGAAGAACACCTCTGCAGACTGTTTAACAGCGGTGACAAATTAAATCCCGATGTCACGCAGAATGCAAGATGCAACCTGGATGATGAAGACCAACAATTCCGTCCTGGACGCAGTAAAGAAAGCCGTACCTATCTAAGGTAAAGTCCAACAAGCTGCGTTTTTCGTAAACGGTCCGTTTTTTAATTCGATTTTTAGTCGGTGTTTTTAGCTTTTTTTGAGATCGTTAACAAAAGTTCGAAAAACATAATATCGTTTTTATAACGACACGACACATATGAGTCGTATACGACAAACGCCAACGGAAATAAGGGTGAATATGAAATTGTGTTTTAACCCGAGAAAAAATACTTAAACTTAAAGTGGAGTTTAAATTCAATCGGATTAAACGTCGACAATTTTAAAAATATGGGTTGATATTGGGTTTAACGACTAAATAGTATGGACTTAGTTTAATTTTAGGGTTAACCCGGATTAAAGTAAGTGAATAATATGGCCGTTACGGACTTTACATTTTAATCTGTATGTTATGGTAGGTATGTATGTGAAAGTCTCCAACACCAATGGAGGTTACGAAACAGTAAGACTATAGTTACCGAAGAAAAGTACGAAACCAAACTTAAAAGTTTACGAAGGACCAAGTAAATATACAAGAAAGTGACTCAACAAATTACAGTTTTATGGGATTACAATTTTTTTATACCCTATTGAATTCTGTATGAAAACTTAGTGGGCGTAAATCTTTTTGTTTGCATTGAAAAGGTAGTGTTACCTGTAAAAATGTATCTATATCTACGCTAAGTAACAGAAAATTGTAGAAAATAGATAGGTAATATTTAAAGAGAAACTTTTCCACAATACTTTTTAAAAGATCTCTTACATTTATCACTCTGTATGTTATTCGAATATTTACTCGTATGCATAGAAAACGGATATATACATAACTGGTCAAATTCAGTCACCTGTCAAACGTATGCCCAAAAAATATATGACACACCAATTGAGCTCTTTTGAGTCAGTGTAGGTGTAGTTACTACGGCTTAAGAGGTTAGCAAAGTGAACTGTAAGAAAATAAAAAATACAAATTTTCAAAACTACCAGACAGTATTTACCATTCGATCGCTAATAACAGCGATTGCAGTCTTCTGCAAAGCCGCAGCGACTTTATGTTCCACCAAAAAGAACATATATTCATCGTAGAGTAAACGAATCAGATGAAAACTACCAAAACTAGACGCTGAACGTAAAGTTAGATCCCGAATAACCATCGAACTATAAAAACTCCATTTGAGTAAGAATTGGCGAGCCGCTTTTGCATAATTCGGTTTGTCACGATATTCTTCTAAGGCAGAGTCCACTACTAAACGAAGCCAGCTGGCCCACTGTTCCAGAGTGTTTTGCTGTTGTAAAGCGGCTTTGAAATCGTTTTCAAGACGCTGCACTATTGAAGTGTCACATTGACATACCCAGGCGGCTTGTTCCTATAATCGTAAAGGAAAAAGTAATGCTGAACAATTTGCAATAATGAATAATGCGTCTTATATACTTACTTGAACATTATGGAAGTCCACGCGATTAAGATCGTTTAACATCTGGGAGATTTGAGAATTATTTTGAAGAACTGCACGTGCAGCCTGTGCTAGATGATTAAGTGATGTATATCGTCGTAAGGTTTGGCAAAAAGCCGATAAAGCTGACGATTTAATTTGAATTACGCGCTCTGGTACTCCAACCATCGATTCACACAACCAAATTTCGAGATTTTTCGCAAAATTGCGAATGGCTTGAGTTAGGGAATTTGGTATAGAACGCAGAACATCTGGAATAAGGACATCCACCATGTTTTGATAGAATTGATAATCGACCTGTAAATAAGAAAAAGTTATAGGTATGTAGAATGTAGGTAATGAAAAAAGGGACATAGGGACATACTGGGGAACAGTAGTAGCAATATAAATATTGGGCACAAGACCGGGTTCAACCGAGCTTCTCGCAACTATTGGTTTGTGTGTGAGTAGGTATACTACATATGCATAGGTTTAGGTAGAAACAAAATTGGCTGTTGTAGAGGAACTCTCAGACAAAATTTGATGTCACTAATGTCGTTTTCGGGTGGTCGTCCAGAACCGTCCGGAAGCAATTCGAACGCTTCTAAAGCCGTTCGATTGGCACTCAACTGACAGTTCTTCTACTGAAAAGAAGAGAAATTTGCTTCTGCATTTGAATTCAGAATCGCGGAGAGTTCTTCCGGACGGTTCTGGACGACCAACGGAAAACGACATAAGTGTCAATTTTACCAATAGTGTGCTGCACTACTGACAGATGAGATCTCATGTGGTTTTCCGTTGGGACAAAAAATCAATCTTTTTTTTGATCCGGATCACTTTTCATGTTCCATTGGGCAAAAAGATCAATTTTTGTTTGATCCGGATCACTTTTTGCAGATCTCGATAATTTTCGAGATTTACGCATACTCTCACAATATATTTGAATTTGAATTCAAAAATTGCCAAACACAATGTCACTTTGACAGTGAAAATTAATTGGCATCGAGTTCATAAGTTGGTTTATCAACTGACAAACGATTTTTTGCCAATAATTGGCATAAGTGGAAATGAACAGAGGGTGGTTTCGTTCAATGACATAAACACGAGAGCTGTTGAGTAAAAACTAGTAAGAATCTCAGTGTCCTCAGAATCCGAAGCCTCTCTCTTTTAAGAATTTTTCAATTCGTAAGATATAAAAGTAAAGGAACAGACCTATTAATAACAAAATCTAACGTCGCATTAAAAATAAATAAATAGGTGCGCAACAGGCGCGTAGACACCTTAGGCCTAGCTTCTCGCAACCATTCGTTTGGGTGTTATTATTTTTGGGACGAATGGAAGGGACCTACAATTTTATCCCGAGTCCGAATGGCTGAATTGAGAAGCTTTTGCAGGACAGTCATATTCTCGGATATTTGTCAGACGTTCGTGAGAGGTAGCGCAATAGAAAAAACCTTAAGACGTAATTTGTGTTTTTCCGAGGATCGAACCTAGGATCCCTCGCACAGTAGTCCAGCACACTAATCTATGCGCTACTGCGCCCACCTGACGTCATATTGCTTTGTGGTAAAGCCACACGTCAATGAAACTTTTTACTGTATAGGTTTTGGCCGAACGCAGGTTCGGGCTCCCAAAAATCTCCTCCTCGAGGCTCATATTCATCGGGTAGCCCTTTTTGAAATTTCAATGGAACTACCATAGAGATAAAGAATGTATAATTTTTGTTTGTGCTTTCCATAAGAGTTGTAAACTACTTTAAATAATAAGTGAAATTTAGAAATAAACAAATAAAGATACAAAATAAAAAACAAAATCAATGGCGCAAAATTATAGTCGCCTGATATTAAGGGAGGTTAGTAGGCACTAAGTAGCGGCACTCTAACTACAAAACTTTCACCTAACTTTTTGTTGAATTATAGACCCTTTTTTACAATCCTAAAACCAGTACCGGCTTTAGTGTAGACCTGACTAACATTTTTGTCAAACAGGCTCACAAATTCACAGTTATGACAAATAACGAAAGGACAACAAATTGAAATTAATAAATATCAAATTAATTTTATTTTGTGATGGTTGTGAAAGAGAAAGAGCAGGGCAGGAGCAGAGAAGGTTGGGGACAGTTTCCTCCTCCGGAAACCCACCCTTCGCAAGTTTTTGATCCGTCGGTATAGAAGTAAACCGACTTGTATTGAAGAAATACCTCCCCCTCCCAGAGAGACCTTTGGGGTTGGTAGACTTGAAGTTTTTGTCAAAGTTTAACTCGGGTGTAGTGTAGTCTGTGTTTCCAGAAACGGTTTCGAAGTTGTTCAGTATAGAAGCGTGTCCAAAATCTTTACTAGACCACTGCGATACTGCTCTCAAACGAACGGTTGAATTAGCAGCAATTTGTCTGCTGAAAATGTCAAGAGGTGTGAGATGGAACAAGATGTCCATTGCTGCGGAGGGTGTTGTGCGAAGTGCGCCACTAATGCACATGCAGGCTGATCGTTGGACTTTGCTTGGAGAGAAGCAAATGAGGCGCCAATTGGTGGAGCAACATCAAGTCAAAACCGTCATAAAGTTCTTCAAAAGGATTTGAACGGGTTTTATATATTTTGGATTTTCTTAATAGCTCAAAGTCTTCAAATATATTCATCCTCGGAAAACTCTTTGTTCAATTTCGCGTTAAAATACTTAAAAAAAAAAAAACACTTTTCCTCAAATTGACGAATGACAGATTATAAACTTAAAACTACGAAAAATACCTATTTTTTTTTATTTTAGTACGCACTAAGTACTAAAATAAAAAAAAAATAGGTATTTTTCGTAGTTTTAAGTTTATTACCAGGTAACAACGATAAAGTGGGCTTTATGTTGACTATATTTAACAAAATACTAGTACTGTCTTTGTTACGTACTAAAATAACTTAAAGTATACTTTATCTGACTATAATTTTGCGCCAATAATTTTAAAAAATTAGGGTATATTTGTAATTGCCTCTAGAATAGTAATACATACGCAGAGCTCGGTTGCCCAGGTAGGTACTTGATATTATTGAAGCTTACCTGCTTAATAAACTTTTGTACTCCACAGCAGTGACAAAGCAAATACAACTTTGTCTTAGATAAATATTTTTCCTCTTCGCATTCGTCTAGGTTGTTATTTTCAGAGGAGCGCCAAAAGTCACGCCAAAGATATTCGATGGTACTAAATTCCAGATTTAGTACTGCGTCCAGAAACGATTCACAGTGTTCACGGTACATTGAGCGAAATGTTTCAACATCCTCTAGGGTTAATTCGTTGTTAAAAGTATTATCCAGATCGATGTTTGGAAACAATGGAATACATCCGGAACCATCTCCTAGATACTGAAATCAGAATTTCCCAAAATATGTTATTTTAAGTAGGTACCTAAATCACGACCATAATATATTATAATTATTTAATTGGAATATTTTTGTACATCCTTTTACTATGTACCTACCTATTTTGATGCCTTAAAAAGACGTAATTCGGCGATTGGATACCGTATAAACAAAGTTAATCAATTAAAAATCAATTCAATCATATGACATCGCCTTCATATATTATATAATAATTGACATAACTTTACTAACAATAATCGGATTTGCTTGGGTTATGTCCTTGATGAAATCCAATATTACGCTATAATTGAAAACGTATAATGTATCTGAAATATAGGTACCTAAGCTATTTTTTGCACAGAGATAAGGGTAATACTTTGGCCTATCGCTTTAGATATTCACCAAATATGCATACAAAAGCAACGGTAGGGAATAAAAATCTTTAAATGCTTTTGAATTGACTGGTAACTGATTTACAACTTTGACATTAAAGGTGCGCAAATCTATATTTTAAAGTCCAGCAACTATGAATGCGCTTAGTTTTTTTTCTATTGACTATTCTGTTTTGAATGGACTTTTCTGTCAACGTATTGAGGTTGGAAAAAGTGTCTTCACACGGCTGTCAGATATTGAAATATGAAAAATTGGTCTATCTGTTGTCAGACATTGTCAGACAAATTAAAGGTTTTGTTCGTTGGTTTCTGCAGTACGGATAATGGGACGAAATATTGCACTTGCGACTTACTATTTTAACTGCCTATGTGTTTGTCCTTATACTCGCTAATTTAATTGTCAGGTGGAGGGCTGGCAATAGCTTTTTTGATAATATTGTCCGACAAAATTGTAAGTTCAGAAGAAAATAATACATTTAGGCCATCTTCTTTACTGACAGAATGTAAGATCTGACAACTGTGTGTACTTAGATAAATACATTTGAGTCATATTTTCCGCTGACAATGTTGTAAGATCTGACAATCGTCTGTACTTAGCTTAATTTATAGTACATACATCGTTGAGGTGATATTTCAAAATGCATTCTCATAAGTTTCTGTTTCCTCTAGGTGTTCGCATTTCGTTCTTCCAGGTGGACTTTGTTTCCATAATTTTCATAGCGAGAACAATCATTTCTACTAAACCGTGTTTGGATTGGGTTAAGAGTATCTACTAAAATCGTTTGACGTAATTTGAGTTTACTCTCGTGGTAATTCAGTGCAGAAATTATATGTGGTAGCGCCATTTTCAAAAACAATAGCAATAGAAAGTATATCAGTATATAACTATAACGTTTTCCAACGGACTGCTTTTTCTGCCTTATAAATATATTCGTAGTAATAGATAGGTAGATCGTAGATATATGGTTATAAAACAAAATGTAAAATATTTATTAAAAATGAGTTTTAGTACATAAACCGAATCTTATACTCAATTTTAAAATTTAAAACAAACAAAATACCTACATTTGTCCTCGATTCGGAAACTTGTTCCGTCGGAGCTTGGCTATAATTGGTCTTCTTTAAATTTGCAAAACAGCAGTTATTTTATTTTTAATAATTCCTATTCATCTGGTAATTATGTATACGAAATAGATTCATTTCGTCTAATTAAAATGTATATATCCGCGTCCTACGCTTTTTATTCTTATATCACTTAGTAGCATGGAAAAAATATATAAAGCCGCAACCACAATTCACAGAAAACTAATTAAAATAAATAATATGCACTGCACCGGTTGACAAATCATTATCACAAAGCCTTTGTGATAGTTTGGTAAGGAAGAGTAAAAAAAATGTCAACACAGAATACCCCGTTTGAGGGAAGGATTAAGATTTCACAACAACACCGTTTTTATATTTTTTTTTCCATCAAAATCTGAACTCACCTGCGAGCACGCTTCATATGTCTCTGGCTTAACACCATGTTTTTTCATGCCTTTGCTGCCACCTCCAAGAGTGCCACCGCTACCCGCAACACCACCGAGACCGTTAAGCGCCCCGGTGCCATTCGGATTCTGCCCGGAATATGGTTGGCCTGGTTTATCTTCCATTGTATGCGATAGAGTTGATCCCGGTTTTATACGAATTCCATAGTAGTGATACTTTGAATTTCCACGAGTACCCAGCCGACGGGTTCGCAATCCCGAAAATACCGAACGAATCAGCTTCCCAAAGCTGGCAGCGTTCACTGGTTCCGATTTGTTCTCATTGCAATGGTGCATGTAGTGATTATATAGGGTTGAACGAGGTAGACTCACCCCCTCTGCTGTTTCATAGTTACGTGTAAGCCACTTTATCTGGAAATAGAATTTACAAACTCTATAATATACACACACATTCAAAGAGATGACTTTCATAGGGATGCAATGTATGATGGATGGGTATGCAACTGCGTCTATATTTGCGACTTACCGTTGCCGAGGCAATCTTGTTGGCATTTGCTAGGTTGACTGTATCTCCAATACTGAGTCCACCACCACTACAGCCACCGCTACCGGCGACGCCATTAATATTAACCCCACCGGTGTCCCCACCACTTCCGGTTACAGAGGAAACTACAGTCGATGGAGTGGTTGATGTTGGTGTTTGAGCATTTTGCAAATAAGACACTTCCTGAAAGCCAACATTTTAATTTGATTAGATTGATTAAAATTTTCCGAAAAAAATTCAGTTCTTACGGTTAAAGTCGGTGGTGAGTCGCGACTTTGTGACGAAGAGTTAAGAAGAAGATTCTCCTCGCCCGGAACTAGATAAGGCAACCCGGTGGCATGCGATGTGGGTGTGTTCGTTGTGGAGTAGTTACCCGTCGCTGCGTAGTAGGTTTGGCTGTTGGTTTGGTAGTCGCCGACGGGGCAAAACGGATATGTCCTAAAAAATATCGAATTTAATAAAAAAAAAAAAACATTATGTGATGCGACATCCGGCCAACTTACATCTGCGACTGGCTGGAGTTGCTGTGGTACAATTCTGTATCCACATATTGCACTTGATAGGAATTCTGACCACCGACGGTGTCCTGAGTGGAAACTATGAAAATAGAAAAATTGTCTCGATGCATTAAAGAAAACATTTTTGTTGAGGAATTTTCTTTGTTCTCTAAATAGATTGTCACCTGAATCTTAGTACAATTAACATCAGAAATAATAATTCAGTAAAACTCAATTAAATTGCTAAATATCAAATGATAACTAACCGGATCTTCTCTTAAAATTATTCTTTTTCGTTTATTCTTTACTCTCATGTGTTGAATGATAAATAACGTAGCAATTCTGTTAATAGCTTTATGATATGTATTTAGACTGCCAGCAGCTATTGACGAATGTACAAGTTGGCTTGCGCTGCGATATCTGGAGGCGAGGAAAAGACATCTCTCAGATACACAGGAATCTGTTATCAATAAGCGGTATGGATACATGTATTTTTGTTCAGGTAATTTATTTATTTTATAAATGAAAAACTATTTAAATTAATGTAAACGCCTTGTCGGTCTAAAATTCAAGTATTGTTTATGAAGAATAAAATAACCCCGGGTCCATAAAATATGTTTAAATTGCTTAAAAGTGCGGAATGAAAAACTTGTGCTGGTTTCGTATAAACAGTTTTGTTTTTTTTTTTGGATTAAATTCTTTTTAAACAGTTTAAAGTTCTTTTAATTGCTGTTAATATTCCATTTATTGAGCAACAATACCAATGGCGCACCCAACTAACAGAGATTTATATTAGTCTTTGTCGATTACCATTGGTGATATTGTAAAATATCTTAGCACCATAAGACGATCCATTCGTGAAGGGAAGCGCTCGTTAAGGCTGGTGGGGTCTAAGCTATAGATGTGATGCTAGAGATTCAGGAAACAGTGATGTAACTGGTCTGGTCATAAATGCATCCTCGATGACTTCAAAACCCCACGAAATCAAACTACGTCATCTTAAAAAGTCTTGGAAGTTTTGGATACGCACTTACTCGTGCAACGCAATGTATGTGTAACCCCTTCCTTGAAATGTAAACTACATATTTTAAAGAATATAGGAATTGATTTTAACATGCGAGGAACAATTGACCAATTTTGTAATTTTTGTAAAAGAACTTCTTTTGGAGTTTTGTACATGGTTATACCATTTTGTTTGACTATATGAGTCACATAAGTTACATTGGGGTACACCGCAATGAGACGCTCGATGGAACACTTTTTCTTTATTTTTTTTAATTTATTTTATCGCTGATGTGTCAAATTTGTGTAGAAGGGTTCAAATTATTGCCGCTGAGGCCGCAAAAAAGCACTAGCTCTTTTGGTCCACCGTGGAGAGAATCGGAAACACTAAAATGTCATCAAGCAATTCGTTCGAGCTGTATTTTGTGTTTTGATTTAAAAGAAAAGTGATATTTGTGTTAAAAAACTACATATTTTGGAGAAAAAGTAAAAACACATTTTTCATTTCAAGACTGATAAGAGATCAAACACTCAATAGACTAGATTAAAGACGTTAAAGCCCTCGAAGGCCAAACAATTGACAAGACATCCGCAAAAAATCAAATTGGTAAAGTCTGATGAGAACTATTTTAGAATCAAATGATGCGTTGCCAACTCATGTCTTCATAGGTACTTCGACGTCCGTTTTTTCGGCAATCCTTGATAGAAACGCTGACGGGTACAAAAGCAACGCAGCTAATAAGAAAACTCTTCTTTTTGTTCACTTCGTTAGATTCGAAAACAACCACAAAAAAAAATAAATGTAAAATTTTCGCAAACAATGTCCCGGACAATGTGTGCGAAAAGAGAGTGGAGAATTTTAACAAGGAATCTACTACAAACGAAACTCGAAACGGCTACAAACTTCCTTCCTATGGATGGTTCCGGAAAGCATTATGGTGGATTTACGGTTTTTCGACAATGGCCTCAACTTAGGAAAGGCATATGGAATATCTCTCCACTCACAGAAAAAGACCTCAAATTGGTTCGGGAGGCTGTCGAATATTGACTAGGGTGAAAAGAGAGTAATAAAGCAAGTGATTCTGTTCTTGAAATGTGGACTTTGCACATCACATTTGATTAGAATACCACCTCAGTCTCGGGATACTAATTGAACATTTAAGGGCACTAGTGGAAGATGCCATTAGAAAATATGACATTTATAACCGCCATGTTGCAAGAATGGAGTCAAATTTCGCCTCGCCCGTTAACGAAGAAGCTCGTTTCTTTATAAAAACGATGATGTATTTACTGAATGAATCAAGCTTTTCACTTGATTTATTAGTAGCTCAAGTTGTTTGTTGTTTTAATCCTAGTATCCAATTCGAAAGGAGCAGAGTCTCAAATTTACCTCAACTTTTTGACAATATATTGTAGAGTGAACAGAGTTCCGTTACAAGTTGTCCTTTTTGTTAATAGACTCGAAATAAGGCTTTCATAGGTTAAAAACTTCCTCCTTCTTTAGCACATAATATCAAGGTGATATATTTATTTTTATTTTCCATCTAATTACTGTCACTGGTGCAATTTCACACATCTAAAAGAATTTAACAATCTACTTTAAAATGATTTTATTTATCAGCTGATACTGATACATACGACATAATTTTCATTAATCAAATAATATTCTACACAAATAATATTCCGGGCCTCTTTGCAAACGTTTTGCTGTCCATTCGATACCAAAGTAAAATGTTGTTTCCAGACATCGACGTATACTAATGCTTACATATTGAAAGAGAAATTTTACTAGCTGAGCCAAAATGTGTATTCACCTTAAAAGTCTTCGCAAATTCCGAGCACTATTATTTTAGAAAAAGAGGAATCGGGTTGGCTTGGATGACTTGAGTGGAGCCAAACTTTGCGCCTTCCACTGACAAAGAATCGAAGTCAAAACATAAAACAAAAACAGTTTCGCAGGATCCGAGTAGGTTGGGTAGCGTATTTCTACTTTTATATTTGATGCTTTTCTTGTTAAGTTCGTCTGTGTAATTATTACAATTCTTTCGCATCCATATACTATACATCTATTCTATACTAAAGGCGAAGATAAACGAGTAGGTACTGAAAATTGTGATCTGTTATTTGTCAAAGGTTTTTCCCAACAAATGCATACAAATTTAGCGAACAGCTGTTTTCTGTGACACTTATATCCACAGCGCATTGTATGTCAGAATTTAGCTTGGATTTTAGCTAATGTTTGAAGAGAAAAAATGGAGAGTAGCTAAAATTTAGTTTCGCTCGAGCAGCGTACTAAGATAAGATTTAACCAATTTTTCCTGAAGATAAAATTAGCAAAGCGTTTTACCTGAATAATCAAAAATCTTTTAACAGTACTTTCTAAATATGAAAGCTGCACATTTCCTACACCAAATAGCGAAAAGCCAAACAAGAAATCTACAAATTCCCAGGCCCACGTACCTACCTATGCAATGGATTGACAGCATTGAATCAATTTTAGGGGGCCAAATATACTAAAACAATTGAAGTAGGTATGCAAGAAAAATAAAATAAATAAATATCAGGTTCTGTCATACAATTGACGGACGGTATCTAGGATTAGATCTTAACACACCAAATAATAAAATGTATTTTAAGGAGTTCACATATTTACCACCACAATATGACAGATTGTTGTGACGCCTATACATTTCGCTGTGCTTCATGTGGTCCCTCGAAAACTGGTAGATCCGTGACAAGAAATCCGGTTGATGCATTCAGTGGTATTTTTCAATCAAACATAAAAAAAAAATAATAAAAATAATAAAACCACCAGACCAAACCCCGTATAGAGTTAGTTGGCTTCTTTCCGGTAGTAGATATTCCTCTTATTAATTTGAACTCAGAACATAATGTGCACAAACTTTAAAAAGTTAAGTATGAAAACAAAAGCGCGCAGATATTCCCGAGAGCCGAAAATTAATTCATCATTCACGCACTTAATTACCCGCACTGTATTATGTAACGCGAGATGCAAGTTCGTCAAAGGTCGTCACTATGGGCGATGAACTAGTTTTGAAGGCAGCAGGAGCTTCAGACGCAGCGTAACACACAACACAATTTTAAAGTGCAGTAGTAGCAGCAGCAGCAACAACAACAATACCACATCCAGGATTGGTTTCAATGAAAAAGTATCGTAAAACAAAATTGAAAATTGATCCCATTCAAATGGTTTACATTTCCCATCACCAGTAGTAACGGCCCCAAAACAACGGAGTAAGATGTGTGAAAATCGGTCCACAAATTCTGCAGCAGCAGCAGTACCAGCAGAAGCAGTTGAAAGTGAAAGGACTTTTCAGTTGACGACTCCCAGTACGAGGCGCTTTTGTGCCTAGCAACCGGACAACACGGTGACGGTAAAATTACAACTGAATTCAAAATCGAATGTTATCCTAGCAATATGCCTTCCTCGTAGTCGTCATCATCATAATCATTTTTCTCGTCATCATCATTATCATCATCATCACAGTAATTATCATTACTGGTATTGGCTTGGCGTTACCCCCAGCCATTGCGAGATGACGACGGCATGATGGAATTGGGCCTCATCCAGCATCACGGTGTTATCCTTCTCGTATACGCACGCACAATTCCACATCCTCGACAGGGTGGAAAAAAAAATCGCAGACTTCTCTGTCAGAACACAGGTGTAGGGTTCTGTACCTGTGTGAGTCTGCATTCTATTGTCCATAGTAAAATCCCGAGTTGGAACTATTATGCTGCGTGAGGATTCACAGATATCATGCACCCAATCCGGGATGAGTTTACCCAATTTATGAGCCCCTTTCCTAAGGGTGGCTGATGGCAGAAGAGCCAACAACAGGTGAAAGTGAATCCACCCACAGTACGGTGGGTGGCTGGTTTATACCGCAGCTCAGATTCAGGAAAGATTTCCAGGGATGAGTTTTGGCCAATCGACGTGGACCATTCATCGTCAGCCAAAGCACCTCCCCTTTTGTGTGTGCGTACCGAATTTCATCCCCTATTTTTTCTGCTTCCATCTCGCGTAAGCGAATACTTCACACACAGACTTCATCCCTTAAACAGGGATGCACAGTGCCACTGTGTCTCGCGCATCCTCCCAACATCGCTCTGTTTCAACTCCCAATGCCACCCACTACAGCCATTACTGATCCTATGGCGCCTTCTAAATACCAGGATGTATTTCACCTGCAAAAAAAAAAAAAACAAAACAACTTTCTTCGTTTTTTGTGGGTAAAGTGGAATTTGCTCGTAGGTAGATGTGACGCTTTGCTGCTGTCACCACAATCGCAAAACATTTAAAGGGTTAATTCGTTCAGGTGTACAGCGTTTGAGGTGGCAAGGATATTTGTTTGCTCAAATCAAAACAAAATAAAGAGAGACACACTCGCTCTAGCGGCTAAATATTTTTTTATCGGTTGTTATTCAAATTTAAACTTTTGCAATTAAAATCTGAATTTCAAGGGAATTACACAGCAATTAATTATAATAAATATTTAGTAGGTAGTAGCTATACGAGCAGAATAATATGCAAAGTCCTGAAGCGGAATGTTTGAATTATACTGTCGGAACATTTTTATTGAATCATTTTCTTTTGGAAAATTGTCTGAGGATGTATAATCTACATATGTATTTCCGTTTTACTCGAATAGTATGAAAAAATTCGAGAGTTTATTTTGTGCCTCTATTCCACGTGTCTCGGATAATTTATTATACACATACGTATAAATTTAGGTACCTCCTTACAGATCAGCCTTGCGTGAAAATAATATTATTGTTTCCCCAACATTGGTTGAAGTAATAATCTATTAGTATCTAGCCTTGGAATAACTCCCGATAGGTAGTCGGATGCATAAACAAAGACAATTGTATTGGTACAAACATATTCAGCAGCTAGTGTAATTGAAGCCAGTCCTTATCCTTATGCTTTAGATTAGTATAGTGTGATTTGTGTAATTATTTGTTAAACTGAAAAAAGTAGATACCTATATAAACTTTTAAGACTGGAATATATTAAAAAATGCGACATTTCAACCAGTGTTTTCGTTCTTTGAAAAACATTGTTTTTTTTGGGTATGTTGGAGGTAATCTCGACGAAAAAGACGCAACGTATTGCAGGCGACAAGAAGTTAAAATGACAATGACAGTGAATAACTTAATTTTATTTGAATAAAATAGCAACATTTAAGATCTCGGAATTTTGTTTGACTTTTTTTTTCTATAGTCAGATAAATGGCACTAACTAAATTGTAAATCTCTGTATAAATTAAAATGAAATGATTATGATGTTCTTGGTCATCGCATCACTTGAGAACGGCTAAATAGATTTGGTTAATTTTTTGTTTAAATATTCGTAATTGCCCGGGTAAGCGGAAAAGGGAGCGAGGTATTGGCACTTCCCGCATATAAAAAACACATTTGAAATCGTATAACTCGAAAACCACCGAACGATTGAGCTCAAATTTACAGACAATTTTGGGTATTGGCCCGAGAGTGTTCCTGTAAAAATTGGTCAAAATTGGACAAAGGGACCATCCATACAAAAAAAAAATTTGCAAACGCCCTAAAAATTGGGTTATCACGTCACGATAACATTAACACCATTAATTGTTACTGCCTGACCAGCCGCAGAAGAAGAATGGTCCGATAATGCCTCCAGCCCAAAATCCGAACCAAACAGGCACGCGTTGTGGATGCATTTGTTTCTAGTAGTAGTAGTCTTCAGTTCTTGAGTTAATTCAACTTTGTAAGCATGAAGTTTCAAGTCTTTCGTGAGAATTCGCTGTAGAGAGCTTTTCGAAATGCCCAATTCTTGACTACGGGTACGGTGCCGACTTGTGACAGGCACAGGACACCCAGAGTGTTTAAGATCACTAATTGATCCATTTTCCGCCTGAATTTAATTATTCTCTTCACAGCCGATGGTTTTAAATCACGTGACGATGACGGCCATATTTTGTTCAAAAATTGCGGAATGTAGTTGACAAATCTTCATTATTTTTAAAACATTGCTCAATCAATACGTATAATCGGCCGTTCCTAATCGTGTAGTCTTTTCTCCTGTTATATCGTAGTCATTGAAGTCGCAGAAAATAATCGACGTTCGGTGAATTTGTATCCGGTACAAAAAAAATCATGAATAAAATTTGAAATAATAAACACTCGAAAAAAAAAAATAATAGCAAGAAGCTCATAAATAAATAAGGAACGGCTGGGCCGATTTGGCTCAACATTTTTTTTAGTTGTTCGTATAATTGTTCCGGAATAGCTTTTCGAATGGAAAAAAGAAAATTCTTAGTGGAAAACTAACTAACCATGCAAGCATTACGATCAATTGAAATTCAATGCGATAATTATCAATTCGATCTTCATCAGAAAATAAATTTGCGTGTAAAAAGTGAGGATATCCAATTGGGTTGCGGGCATTCAATCTCGTTTGATGTGCCAGGAACTCCACCACATAATTTACAGTTGAAGGTTCCTGTTGCGGAATCTGAATCAACTGAAAATGTGCGTCACGGTACGCGGTTGTCCGTCAAGAAACTGATGAACAATGTAATTCAAGCGACGACGATCATCAAAGGGCAAATCAAAGGAGAAGAATTCCGATTTTTCCAACTGATCTTCCATTCTAATATAAGCGGTTTCCGATTTAGTTCGCAAAAGCCAATCAATAAATCGCAAGGCCAATCGAATAATCTTAATCTCGAATATCCCTGTTTTTCGCACGGTCAGCTGTTGTAAGTTGACTGTTCGCGTGTTGGCAAACCGTCTTCGTTGTTTGTTTTTGCGCTGGAAAACAAATCGAAAAACATTGTTTATCATATCGCTTTCTACTGATTTCGATTCCATTCAAATAAATCACATTGAAATTTGAACTATCTGTGTGTGAAGGCGTTGGAGCGAGACGAAGTTCGCTGGGTCCGCCAGTAGGTGATAATTCTAAGAAACTCTACTACTACTTTTTTTTATTAACATGATGTAGGTACATATACAGTAATCCAAAAATAAGTCCAATTAAAAATGATGTTTTTTTTAAGTTCTGCAAAACGTTAATGAGAGAAAAGGAGCATAACTCTATATCTGTGCATTATAATGTGGGTAGTAAAATAATTATCCCAACGTATGTGCGATAAAAAATTAAGTTAATTAATTAATGTTTTAATTGGTTTATACATTTATATACATACATTAAGTCCATCCTGATGAAAGTGGTAAAAAAAAGAATCAACGGAGATATTGATATACCTACATAATACACGACGAGAGAACATAATAACTCTTATTCCCTTTGTCGCTCGTCGTAACGTAAACGACAACTACATACAATTTGGCTTTTTTGAGAGAAGCAATTTGAAATGACAGTGAACACATTGGAAAACAAATAAAATCGTTAACAAAAGTTCGAAAAAAATATCGAATATCGTTATAACAATGAAATGACACGTATACGTAGTATGTATAGATAATAATAAATATGTTTTCGGACAAGACTTCGAATTCATTTTTTCCGAAACAACTTCCGCCCACTATTTAAAATCGGCTATTACTTATTTGGACCACTTCCGTCTATCGTAAAGTGTTAAAATTTGATAGAGCGATAGGACCTGTATTGAACAAAAAGACAAAAATCAAAAATTTTATAATTTCCAATTTCCAATTTGGGGGGCGTGGTAATGTTTTCCCAATGTAGGTATGCCAAAGTTCTTAGTTTCAGAAGATTCAATGTTAAAAAAAATTGGAAGGTTCAATGGTCAGTAAAAATGAAATTTCTTGGGCTATTTATTGCCAATAGCTATAAATAACCCAAAAAGCTTCTAAAATTATTTTTTGCTGTGTAAATTCTAGATTTTTAAAAGACTTTCGCTTTGGTGATTTGAACTTTAAAAATTCAAAGCCAAAAGGTTATCTTTCAAGCTGTCTATATTGACAGAGAAAAGGAAGACCGCAGGTTGGCTATTTTCCCATCACTCTATGTTCTCAGAGATAATATCTATATACAAATATGATTTCTAAAATTTTTACAAAAGTTCGAAACGTTTGATGTTATCTTATCACTTGATCTCAATTTGCTTCCTGAATCACCTTTATGTGCGTGCTTCCGAGAGGGCAACAAAATAAGCCCTCTCCCTTTAATCGAACAATAGATAGGGAGATAAAGAAATGTAAGCAACGGAAATAAATCTGTTTTCCGTGTTTTCCCATTTTGTAAGGATTCATCAGAAAAGAATATGTGAAGGATACCGAAAAGGTGAAAGTACAAATATCATATCCTTCCTGATTGCATCTTGGGTTTTTACTAAACTGGACAATTAAATGAAGCTTAACATATGCATTTCGTGTTTCTATGATTCATATTGAGGGTGGGAGTTGAGTATTAACATGGAGTAGCTAGAGCTACGAGTAATACAACAGATGGAATTTATTTGGAGAACAATGTACTGACATAAGAAATAGATGTAGCTGTTAAATATTATTAATAAGAAAAATCACTTGCATGAGAATTTAATCAATCAATAGGATTGCAAAGCAAACAGAGTTGCTTCAATATTTTACATCATTCAATTTATTGTTTATTTTAAAGCCAATATTGAGATCTTACATCTGCACTTTAAAGGGGAAAAAAGAAAGCACAAATGTTCTATAGGTCTTTAAGTAAAAATTTTTTTAAAAAATGTCAACTCATCTACAGTTGATAGAATTTCTGTAATAGTGTAAAAAAAAACTATAGTCAATCGCTGCGTATTCGAGTTCGAGTGGGTGGGGTGCTGATGGTGTTGTATCTTTATTTAAAGAACGTTCTCTTATTGGAATGTGGAATCGCTTGTCATTAATATGTTTATATCTACCTAAGCAAAATGTGTTAATTCCCCAGACACAAAGATACGAAGATGCTGCAAGAATGGTACACAACCTAGTTTTTCATTATACTATGACCAACGAATTTTTCTTCTTCATTATTTGTACTATTTTTAAGGTGTAAACAACATTTTGTAAGAAGTCTGGGAATCGAACTTATCGCAATAGAATGCCTTTAAGCCTTGTGAAAAACTGTCTTTCAATTTAAACTTTGAAGATTCAGAATCTATTCGTTCAGACTTTTTTATTAACATTTTCAATTTTAATGAAATATAGGGTGGGTATATATCTAGTGGTTTCTTTTTAAATCATAGGTTATTTTGACACTGACAGCTGTTTCCCGCTTGAAATCTTGACAGAAAGTCAGTATCATACCTCCGCGCAACGAAATGAGTCGGTTTACGCTATCAAAAACGTTGGAAAATATTGAAAACTTATTTCCAAAGTGAATGCTGTGTAGCCCAAATAGTGAGTTTTTTTAAAAAGAAGGCCGAAATGAAGCACCCACCGCGCCTGCTGTATACGCAAGTTCATTTCGGCGGCAGCGTAACAAACGAAATTGCCGCAAATGGGGCTCGGAAAAGCTGCACGTTATTGTCGAGAAGCCAATGCATCCACAGAGAGTGACAGTTTGGTGCGGATTGTGGAGTGGATTGGACCATTTTTCTTCGAAAATCAGGCTGGGAACAAGGTTTGGGTCAACGGTGGGCGTTACAGAGTCATATTAACCTACTTTCTTTTTTATTACTGAAATTGAAGACATGGATTTAGACGATCTCTGGTCCATGCAGGATGGCGCACCATGCCAGAATCGACGTTGACGTTTGACGGATGACTCGAATTTATCCACCACGTTGCGAGTAGTTCTTTCCGAAGGACGATTATGGCGACCGTAAAAAAGATAAAGCGCGCGAAATGTTGCTCAAACAGTAGACTGACGAACATATAAAACAATTTAATTATTTGCACATGTTATAACTCTTCATGAAAAACAAATTTAAATTTTGATATCCACCCACCGCTTATTGTATCTCCAGCCGAGCACAAAAATATACAGATACACGTACAGGTAGCTTATTAAAAAAAAAACGGTATACTATACTGCCTGTACTATTTATCGACAGGAGGTCCTTGGAATGGTACAAATTAGACAAAATAAAATCAATTATCCCGTATTACTGCAAAATTAATCCGCTCTTGTGTCTGTTGGTTTATTATTTTGCTTTCTACATTTCGGATTCGCTTTTTTCCACCACTGAAAATTAATCCTTATCAATTACAATTATTTCATCAGACTCATTTGAAGCGAAAAAGGACACACATCACATAACCTGCGCCCATTCGAAAAAAAAGGGAAGAAATCCCTGAAATTTATAGATACAAGATGTCGTCTTCATTGTACGCATTACGGAGAGGGTGAAGACAGTAGTGTATCGTGTTGAGTATAGGACTCCTGGACCGGTGTGCTGGCAGGAGGTAAACATACGCTTCGATAAGGGTGTGAGTTAATAAATAGCGCGCTTTGCACAATCATAATCAAAATCTCAATCATTTGAAGAACCCATGGCAATACAGTAACATTAGCGTGAAATAGATACTCGTATTGAATGTGCGGCGATGGCACAATACAAAACAACATAACAAAAGGTGAGCATGACGCGACGTAGCTTTATTGGGGTGCACTTGCTATGGCCTACACCAGCTGAACACGTGCTTCGCAGGTACGCGAATTAAATCCTTTAATTGGAATATCAAATTGGTCAAAGCGAGAAAGACTCGTACTTACGAGCATTTGCTATAGTTTTCCACAAGTTGAGCGTTGAGGGTACGGATTACACAAAAAGTAGGTATTCTTGGTTGATTTTTAGATTTTTAATTTCGATATCGAAAGAAAGCCTTCAGGGGGTGTTTAGGGTTCTAATTGGAATCATGAAAAGAGAAGAAGATACCAGATTTATTTGTTTTGACATTTATGGGTGCTTGAAGCGTGTGAATGATTTGTTTGATGTTTGGTACAATGTCAAGTGTGTTTTGAGGGTTGCTCGTTCCTTTATGTTGAGTTGTATTATTGGTTTATAAATATACACGTTTGGAATGGCTTCATTTTAATAAATAAAACACGTTTATCTCTAACAATTCAAGGTGGTATACGAATAAGAACAACAGCAAACGCAATACTTTTAATTTTTGCGATCACTTTCTGGGATGGGGATGTAACTAAAAATATCTAAAATTGGGTATATTCCTGTGACATTGATTTGATAGTCATATACTCATATGTCGGTGTAAGGCAAGATCTGTCGTATAGCTGATAATTTTTTTTAATGTAATGAGAAATTTCGCAGAGGGAAATACGACACATGTTTCATGAACGCCTCAATTAGCTGCTTGCGTAAATGACAGTAAACCAATCAGCTGTTCGTTAAACATCAAACAGTTTAGAGCATTCAATAATATGACTTGTATATTATTATTATTATTATTACATATTTATTTATTATTATTTTATTTAAACAAAATCTGCGATTGTTTTTGACATCCTTAACATAATCTTTGCACTTTTGCAATATCGTCAGACATTCATTTTCAGTCAAGCGGTGATTGAATTTATCCGACGCCGTTTATTTGGTCTGTGGGCTATTCAAATGAGACCGAACGAACATATTGATACAATTCGACCTTTTTATGCATTTGTATAAAAATTGCACATTTTACTATTCCAAGTTAGGCCATAGTTATAGCTATCATTGAAATGCATAATTGGAACAAATCAGTGAAATGGTGGTTTAATTTTTTTGACAAGTCGGTTATAGCAATCATTGAAAAATTCCTGTCAGTCAAAGAACCTGTCAGTGACTTTTCAACAAACGAGTCTAGGTTTTGAGGTTAGAGTTGATCATTGAAAACAAAACTGACAGCTGAGAATAGAAAGAGAATCGAACACATCAGTGAAACGATTGGGTTCCAAATTGGAGAAACGAGAATCAGCTGTTCATTGAAATCGATTTCGATCAGTGAAATTGAATTGAATTGAATTTAAAGGGTTTTAGTCAGAATTAAGTAATTTCTTTTGTAAAAAAATTCCACAATTGATTACCTTTATTTTGATACCAACTAAAGCCAATATTGTTTGATTAATCGTCTTAAAATCGGAAAACAAAATTTTAAATGATGCATTTCAATGATAGGTATAACTAGGGCCTTATCCTACACTTTTAATTAATTTAATTAATTTTAAAAGAGTTTAAACAACGAAATTTCCAATTTAAATTTGATGAATTATTTAATTATCCTACACTTGGAATAGTAAAATGTGCAATTTTCTCTTTATAAAGTGTCTACCTATTATAAATACATGCAAAGTCATTTTTTCTAATTACGCGCCTTTTGTTCAAGTTCGAAATGTCACAATGACGTTGTCGTAAGTTTACCACCTTGGTTTACAACCCAATTTCGATGGTAAGTTTACCATCTTATTGTAAATGATTTTCCATACAAATTTTGACAGTTCATTTACCACGTCGTAAACTTACCACATAAACTTTTACCTTTACACGACGGTTTTACGACGTTGCATGAATATCCCTAATAATAATAATTTAACCACAATAATGATTTACCTAAAGTTTGTTGGAGATTGAGAATTGCTGCGAAAATCAAATTTCTTATAAGTGCGGAGGAAAATAACTCTTGAAAGTACTTATACCCTTTTCCCACCGAGCTAAAAACTAGGCTAGATTATGTAAAATGAAAACGATCGAACGATATTGTTTCGACAATAGTAGTCTCTGTCTACTAAAGGCGCGTAATTAGAAAAAATGGCTTTGCATGTATTTATAATAGGTAGATACTTTATAAAGAGAAAATTGCACATTTTACTATTCCAAGTGTATAGGATAATTAAATAATTCATAAAATTTAAATTGGAAATTTCGTTGTTTCTCTTTTAAAATTAATTAAATGAATTAAAAGTGTAGGATAAGGCCCTAGTTATACCTATCATTGAAATGCATCATTGAAAATTTTGTTATCCGATTTTAAGACGATTAATCAAACAATATTGGCTTTAGTTGATATCAAAATAAAGGTAATTAATTGTGGATTTTTTTTACAAAAGAAATTACTTAATTCTGACTAAAACTCTTTAAATTCAATTTTATTATTTCACTGATCGAAATCGATTTCAATGAACAGCTGATTCTCGTTTCTCCAATTTGGAACCCAATCGTTTCACTGATGTGTTCGATTCTCTTTCTATTCTCAGCTGTCAGTTTTGTTTTCAATGATCAACTCTAACCTCAAAACCTAGACTCGTTTGTTGAAAAGTCACTGACAGGTTCTTTGACTGACAGGAATTTTTCAATGATTGCTATAACCGACTTGTCAAAAAATGAAACCACCATTCCACTGATTTGTTCCAATGATGCATTTCAATGATAGCTATAACTAGGGCCTAACTTGGAATAGTAAAATGTGCCCAAGACCGTTTTTCTATATACATATTGCAGTTTTCAAAACGATTTGGACACAGGTTTTGCAACATTCAGTGAGTTCAGCAAAATGCTGACAGCATAGCTTTCACTCAGTCCTGTCGTTTATATTAGTTTTTTTTTGTTTACAAATGTGGATTCACTTGTTATCTTGGCGCCATAAAGAAAAATAAACAAATACATATTCAGTTTTTCTTGAATTTTAGAACGGCACTACCTGTCACAACTAAATGGTTATTTTCAGATATTTTAATATTGATTGTTGTTTAAATATGTTAATTATTTTATGCATTCAACCAAAAATTAACGATTCTCAAGTACCAAAATTAATTTTGTTGTATATGTATATATGCCACAATACGAGCGGAGTTTTGCTACTAAATTAAAAGTCTAGTCGACACACATATCAAACGAAAACTACTTGGTGTTTGGTGCGAATGTTTTGGTCCATTTAGAGAGCTCTCTGAATACTCTATGAATCAATCAAAAATGTAAGCTTCCTAATTAAAAATTTGTATTTTCTATCAAAATTACATTTTGCGTGAATTATGAACCATCCTTTTATAAAAACTGAAAGTACCTACACTTTCGTGAGAGACACTAACTGCCAGGTTCCACATTTCACTTTCACTCGAAATGAAATCGGAAATGAATTTTTGTGTTCTACATTTCACTGTATTCGATCTCGATTTCAAAATTTTCGGAATTAAGACAAAGTGAAATTGTGATTTCGAAAAAATGTCGGCGTTTCCGAATCGCTCGAAATGCAGAACACTGAAAACGAATTCACTCGATTTGCAATTTCGATTTCACTCGATTTCTGGAACCTAGCTGTAAGTGAGAGACTAAAAAAAGTCTAAATGTTTGTATTCCTAGGCTTTCAAACATTTTTTGTTTCATGGACCAGTTCAAGATTTCAGAATTTTTAAAAATAAAAAAAATTATATGTCTCTGCAACTACATACCATAATCTGTAAAAACAGAATTTTTTGAAGGCACCGAATACGCTTCCAGTACTTTTTCAGATAACACAGAAACGATTACCTACATCTGTAAAATCAAGGCGATTTTCATTCTACAAGCTAACCCAAAAACTCAAACACATCGAGTCAACTAACTGTCAGACTTCGTAAAGATATGAGGTAATTTTGGTACTATTTTATATGATTTTTTTTTTAACTTTGGTGCGTGCCACTGCCACGTCCAAACTGTAAGAGAGCGCATAAGTCAATCGGAATAAACAAAAAAAGTATTCTTTTTCGAATGGACAGTAAGTAAAATCTAGCCTTTTTTTTTGTTTGTGATAAATAAAAACGAATTATTTTCCCAAAAACTGAAACTAGTTTTTTTTTCGTACTCATTTTCGTATTCAGAATTCAGCGCTATAAAATCTATAAGAGAAGTTACTTCGCATAAAAATACCATTTCAAAGTAAACATTTGTTGTCTAATAGTGAATTAGACCAAAAACACAATCTAGTACAATTGTATTGTATCTAATTATAATAGATTTCGCGAAAAATTGCATAAATTAATACACTACAACTAGACCAACATATAATTTTACATAATATAAAATTATGAAATTATGTCTTCTAAATAATATAATAATTAATAATTAATAGAAAAAAACTATCAGAGAGACTTACCTGTAACCGTTATATATTGCGGACTATTTCCATCTTCGGCGTTTGGTGCCTGCACTACAGTCACTTGGGCCAATTCGACACCATCTTTAATTGCACTTAAATCTTGCATGCTATCGCTTTCTTCATTACTGGAGTCGGAAGCATCCATAGGTATCACATCGAGAACACGCATTTCATCATTGTCTGTCTGGAGTATAATTTTTTTCTAAAAAAGAGAAAATATTTAAAAAAAATAAACATTTCTGCTTCCGGTTGCAAGTTATAATGCCCAGAGCTTTGGACAGATAACATTTTTTTTTGCCCAGAATATTTTGAGTGCATATCATTCGAAAACAAAATAAAAAATACTTTACTATGTCTACCTTATTTCACTAGGTAAAAAATGTTGAAATAGGTTTCTTGCCTATGCTTAGTAATTGTCTTGTAGGTGAAAGCTGACATCTCATTTACAATTTTGATATTCAAATCAAAAGTTATTCGATTTTATTTAATCGATATTTCTACTTTCGATTTCAATAGAGATTCATATTTAGATCGAGTTAAGTTTAGTTTAATAATTAAAACAAATTATGTGATGACAAAAAGAAATTATTTTTGATAGCTAATACTATACATATTTTAAATGGTTAATTCGAAAAATGAATTAGCCCAAGTAAAGCACTCTATGATTTGCAAATGACCAGGTTATCGCTAATTTAATTAGGTAATACATAGCAGAGCACCAGACCATTAACAGCTAGAGTGAGAAAATGTCAATGTTTGCGTTATTTTTTATTAAAAATAAATGTTTATTGGTGGAAAATTCGTTATGAAAAACTGGAAATTGGCATACATATATGTATTACATATCCTGCAGCATGTTTTCACTAATGAATTCAGCATGATCGAAGAACAACTATCGAAATTCAGAAAACGGAAAGTTTATTGGGGCGATTAGTTCGACTCGATCAAAGAATTAGCCGAAAAATAACTACGAATGTAAAAAATAGTTATGATTAATATATGCAGATTCGCACGACTTCTGATTGCTTATGTAAAAACACCATTCGATTAATTTGATTCGATAATGATTAATTTGAATTAGGTATAATGTAACTGCAAGCTCCGCGCTGATGCCACCTGTACGCTGTACCTACTATCAGCGATGCAGATACTGCAGATTTATCGCCATTTTGCGGATTTTGAGAATCTCCATATAACAAGTGGTAAAAATGTCATCACCCTATCGGAAGATACTTTAATTTCGCAAATGGCGGCAAATGTTAGTTCCACTTTGAAATTTGTGAAGTAAAAAAATACAAAATACATGTCAAAAAGACATGAACCGCTATACCTACTCTACTCATATAGAACACGGAATAATTGTTTTGTAATTTTTGCAAATGGCGGCAAATGTCAGTTTCACTCTGTCATTTGTGAAGTAAAAAGATACAAAATACACGTTTACAGAACACTACGACCAACGTTTAGCCGCTCTCCTATAAAAGAAGAAGAGTATTGAACAAAACGAGATGCTGCCAGATCTGGCTGGCCGCGGAATGACGGTTCTGCTAAGAATATCGCAGCTGTAGCTGAAGATGTCGCAGAGCACCCCAGATTATCGACCAGAAGACGTGCCATGCAATTGGGCACCAATCGGCGGTATTTACAGAAAATGTTGGTGAAAGACTGTAAGATGTTCCCTATCAAAGTGCAGACAGTGCATCTGCTATTAGCTGTTTATCGCCAAGCGCGTGTAACCTACGCGGGAGACTACTTTTCATCCAAAATCATCATGATCGACGAGGCCCATTTCCATCTTTGTGGATATAGTGAATCTCTTGTTTTTGGCGATTTGCACTGACCATCAAAACTGCCTGATTTAATCGTTTCAGACTTCTTTCTGTATATATATCAACAAGCCTCACTCTTCAAGCTCTCAGAAAGAATATCTGGCAAGAATGGGGGGACATATCGCCTGAAGATCTGGCAAGAGTGATGGAAATGCCATAAATCGGCCTCATGGTCATTAATTCTGCCGGCGCGCGGACAATCATTAAAATATTTAAATGGAAAAACATTTAAAAATATAAATAAATAAATGGTTGGCGCAACAGGCGTCTAGGTAGACACGTTTGTATGAGTTTTTGTTTATTTTTGGGACGAATGAAAGGGACCACAAATTTATACCGAGTCGGAACAGCTGATTTGAGAAGCTTTTTCAGGCGAAGCAATAAATATGTTAACAAATTGTTGGCATAAATAACAAATACCATTTAAAAATTTTTTAGAAATTTAATAAGATTTTGAAAATTACAATAGTGAATAGTTCTCTGTGTCATGTATTTCCTGCTGCAGGAGGAGAGGCTGCCTTATGAAGTGTTCATCTGACCCTATACATCACCAATTGCATCATTTGACGTATACTGCAGTCCTTCTCGTTTTTTCACAAAATCGAAAAGAACGCTAGAAGCTTTGATGACTGCTTTCACGATCTCAGGATAGGGCCATTCAAAATCGTAAATTTCTCGCACGCCATCCATGACAGCACTGAACGAACTAGAGATTTTGATTGGTGGCTAATAAGTTTCCTCGTGTGTGGACTGTGTGCAGGGCTGACTTCGAAGATTTTGAAAAAGTCGCAAAAAAAAGAGGGGATTTGCATACAAAAAGGGGCAATATTAATCTGCCTAAAAATGGCAGAAAAAAAAAATGCAAAGCGAGTTAAATTCGCTAAGGTTAAAATGGCTTACGCATATTCTTGTCTCGTTCTACCTTATTGTTGCATTGAACATGGAAGTAAGGGATAAATGGCTAAATGGCTATAATGGCTAAACTTATGACAATAGCTAATAGAAAAAGGACGCATACAGATCCCAATTGAGAACTATTTTCGTGAAGTATTTATATTATGTAACATTTCGTGTTTCATACAAAAATGTGTTTTTTTTTTACAAAATGGGAAAATTCAGTTGTGCCTGTGCATTGGGTCTTCGCCTTAGAGTTCGAAAACTGAATTTTGCAAAAAAACATTTCTTGGGTGTCGTCGCTTTCACTTTACTTCGAATTTGCCGCACATTTTACGAACTCACAATTAGGCGTGTTTTTTTTTTGCAATCCTATATAGGCTTAGATAAACACACAAACAAAAACGCTTTACTGTGACTTGGCATCACTATGCTAGTTGACATTTGACTTTTAAGCTGTTTTTTTTTTTTTCACAAAAAAAAAATTTGCAGAGTCAATTAGTTTTTAAAATTAAAAATGACGAGAACAAGTTAGCTGTAGGCATATTAAAGTAGTTTACAAATGAGGAGAAATACATTTAGTTTCAGATGGTTTATTTATTGTTGGCAAGCTCTGCAGCAACAGCAAGTTCCAGGTGTAAGAGTGAATTGCAAGACGTATTGGATGTGCCTGCACTTTTAACGAATGATTCAGGATGATTCAAGTTCCAGCGGCGGATCAGTGGCAGTGCACAACTGCTTACGTGCACTATAGCATTTCAGCAGTCCCAGTCTGGTCCCAGTGTTTCTTCCTAAGTCCAAATTTTGAGTTGCAATTTTTCTTGTCTTGTGGGGAACCTTGATCTGGTGGGCTGAGCAGTTTTCAACTAGCCTCGGACATTTTTGAACGGCAGTATTTGAAATTGCTTTTGGCAGCTAATAATAATAAGCTACTACAAGCTTTGTAATTTGTTAATAAAAAAAATTAACTTAATTTTTTCAATAAAAAAAAAAACAAAAACGACTTAACAGAAGCCAACTGAAATTCACAAATATTTTACAAATGACTAAAAAAAACTATAAAAACAAAAATGGGTTAGCTGTTCAGGAATTTGGGTGTTCTCGATGTTCCCGGAGTGTTGATGGGTGGTGGTAGCTTAGCCTTTATTTCAATGCCACTTAAAGACCACTTGTTCAAACGTGTACCGTAGCGTTTTGTTCAAACCTGCCCCAATAGGTTAAGCGACAAAAAAAAATGTGGTTTCAAATGAAGTTGTGCCTGAAAGATATATGTATTTTAAATACATAAAAAGAAAAACTCGCCACAAAATGTTTACACTCTTAAGGACCATTCACAAGAGAGCGACAAACTATTTACCTGCGAACGAATATTCGCAAGTTTTGACAGTCGGTTCACATGAACACTTTTCTAGTTCGCGAATTAAGGTTAAGCTCGAACGAATGTTTTATTCGCTAGTTTGGGGAATGCGAATTAAATGATGTGGATTGCGAATAAGCTTGGAAAATTCGGGGCAAAGGTGTTTTCGTTCGCGACAAAAAGTTTGGAATTCGAAATTTCGTTATCTAAAATGTTTATAAATTTGTTTTATTAATATTTGTTGGTGGGATAATTAATTATCCTCCTCTTGGAATAATAAAATGTGCAATTTTCTGTTTATAAATCCATAAAAAGTTGATTGTTCGCATTTTATAAATTCGTTCGTATACTTCCATGTGAATGATTCTTTACAAATAGAAAAATTAAAATATGCAATTCCACGCTTCCAAGTATTACCTACCTAAAAAGTTTAAATTTTGTTTAATATGTAATTTTAAATATTTTTTAAATGTTGTGTTATTACGAATGTTCAAATGTGCCTCAGGATTAAGGGTGCCCCAGTCTCCCCTAATAATTTTGGTTGTCAAACTAACGTCATTTATGACACAATCGATAGCACTTTCGATAGCTCTTTCGATAACATTTATAGCAATCGTAGATTGGTAGCACAGTTTTTATCTGGGCTAAAGCATAAGCCCCGATGATTATCCGGGCTAACGATTCGTATGGAAAACTTGCTAAGCCTATATAGGATTGCAAAAAAAAACATGCCTAATGTCAATTATGTTTCAATTAAAAAAGTAATTGCGCGATTTAAAAATTACTAATTTTAAATAAAGATTAGGTATTCTTAAAGTTATAATAATATTTTTTATATACATATTTTTATATAGGTACATATCTACATATTTTCATATTTTTTGTATGTTAGTTTTAAATTAAATTTAAGAAAAACAACAAGCTTTTCGACTGAAACCCTTTATGTTTGTGTTTGTGTCTTTCTTTAACTTACTTGTGCTAGGACATCTTCTAGTTGCAATCCATTTTCATCCCCGATACCATTTTCCGTTGATATGGAAATCACCTCGTTTTTGATCTCATTATTCGACAGTATGTGATTAGTTGTCGCAGTAGCCGAATTTGTTGTGACAACATTTGATGCAGGATTCGCTATCACAAAATTTCTCTGTGTTGCAAGACTAGTTGTCATTTTGTGTGTGTGTGTGTGTTTTGTTTAAATACTAATTCTAAGTATAAATAAGTTGTATATAATGTAATATATAAGTTGGTAAAGGCTTTGACTAGAATACGTCGATCCTGTTTATTAGATTTTTATTCGAATGCTACTATAACTGTTGTGCAGCTGAATACAGCCTGTAAGTAGAAAAAAATCATGCATGTATTTAGTTGGTCACCTAATCAAAAGTAAAGAATTTAATATATTAGATATTTGGAATACAATAAACATGTACAAAAGTTTATGGCAGTAAACACAATTTTGACAAGAACTAGGGTGTTGCTATGAAATTAACGTGAGCTTTAGACTGAGGGGAGTGGGTTTCTATGACGAAATCACTAAGGACGCTATGCTATTTTCATATTTTCCCTTACCGACGTAGGTACACGTACAATGCATGGTACCTTACCTACATATATAAATTTCGACTATGAGGAAGTGATGTAAACACTTGACGTCTGAATGCTGACGGTAGAGCACGCGAATTTCACAAAAAAAAAAAAAAAAAACAACTGGACAAGATACCTACATTTAATTTTTTTTGTTATTGCAGGAGTAGGTACGCGATTTACATCGTGTCCCTCTTTTTTTTTATTATGTTTATATGTATTACGAAAATGCCTGTTAGTGGTTATATCAGTAGATATTACATAAAGATTCCACTGTTTTAATATAGGTACATACATATCGTCCAATAATTTGAAGTCTTTTTATGTAGCATTTTCTTGCGACACAGTGTGCGATATATCGAAAGGAATATGTGTATAAAACTTAACTTGAGTAGGGAGATAAAAAGCAATTTAGAAATAAGAGTACCCTACCTACCTATAAAATTTTGTTTTTTCATTGTAGGGATTTAGAATTTCAATAGAAAAGGTTATGGCTGAAAAGTTGTTTATTCACAGGAAAAGCTCCTGAAGAGGACCGCTTTACGCAGAGTTACGTGTAGATCTGGGAATTGGAAATGGAATGTTTATATTGAAATGTAGTGGAGTTTTAGTCATGAATAGTTTTAATTGTGACAAAGGCAGTTTCATCTATTTGTAGGGATGGTACCTGATCCTGCGACTCTGAGATTTGCATTTTTTGAGTACCTGTACCCGCATATTGCATATTGAAGCTGAAATTTCCCTATACCTTTGAGTGTCATTGTTATTTTATATGAAATTGTTTTTTTAAGAATTTATATTGAGTTCAAATCCAATGAGTAGGTATACACCGCACTTTAAAATTGGATATAATGTAAAAGGACCATACCATACCTATTGACTAGAGATTTTCATAGTATATAATATGTATGTTTTAGATAGATTTTGTTAAAGTTAGATACATTTATATTGTTTAAAATATTTCTCCAGGAATCTTCGAATTTATAACGGCTTCAACATTCAACACCGTTGAGGCTCAGGTTTCGATTATTAACTTTCTCGTATACGTAGTAAGAGAGAGATATTGCTTTCGTACAAAATTTCGAACTCGAGTCTCAAAAAAGTGGGTCTCGCAATTCTGTCCGTCCGTATGTCTGTCTGTCGCATCCCTGGGGAATCTAAACGCTTGGACGGACTTGTTTCAAACTTCGTATTTAGAGTTTGTGGGCTTGCCGCTAGGTGCTAGGAGGCGTTTTTTTATCCTACCCCTAATATTAACGGTACTTCCTCTATAAAAATGTTACGAAATATTAAACAATTTAGATTTTTTCAAAAACGGCTCTAACGATTTAAACCAAAATTGATAACTGAGTTAATGTAGGCATGCTTAACATGACTGCATAAGTGCATACCCAGTTTTTCGCTAAAAAGTCCAGCAACGGCAGTATTAAAAATTGCCCTTTTTCGAAAACGGTATAAATACGATTTAAAAAAAAAATATTTTTAAGGTACTATTGTTATTCTTAACTTAAAAACAAAATCTGTTTTTTTCTAAAAAGACTTTGTTCTTCGATATCCACCCAAATCCCTATTAATAGTACTTTAAAAAACTGCTCACATTGACTTCTTATATATGGACTGGTAGTGAAATGTCAGTTCATACAAATTTTTTCCAGAAAATGACGCCAACATAAACTAGCGCTCTTGGTTCGGAGCGAAAAATAAGTGAAACAAAATGACGAACCATCTTTGATTTCTCCATAGAATGCTAGAGGCACCTATTGGGCGTGACAGGATTTATTAGGTAAGGCATTTAAAATTCAAATTGTTGCGTCACTGTTTAAGGTAGATGGCATTGGAAAACGGGAGCCAATGCGACAACCATCTTTGATTTCTCCATAGAATGCTAGAGACACCTATTGGGCGTTAGTGAAATTGGCAAGCAAAGCGGTTGAAATTCAAATTGTTGCGTCATTGTAAACAATAGATGCCACTTCAAAAAGGGTGTAAATTTCCAAACTATTCCGCTCCGAACCAATGGGGCGAGTGGTTATGTTGGAACCAACACGAAGACGTCTACTAGCAGTCCATATATAATATGTCAATGACTGCTCATATCTCAAAAACGCCATTTTCGATTATGATAAAAATGTAACTGGTAGGTAATGCTTAAATCCATAGTAATACCATTTGCTCAGTTTTGAGCTAAACAGTTGCAAAAAAGTGTTTTTTGAACGATGGATGCGTCCTTCGATTTCCACCCCAATCGCTAAAAACGGTACTTTAAAAACTGCTCATATCTCGAAAACGTCATTTTTGATTTGGATTAAAATTGTTTAAAGGATTACTCATCGAGAAAAAAAAAATAAATAGGTGGCGCAACAGGCGGGTGATACCCAAGGCCTAGCTTCTCGCAACCATTCGTTTTGTGTGAGTTTCTATTTTTTGGGACGAATGGAAGGGACCTACAATTTTATGCCGAGTCCGAACGGCTGAATTGAGAAGCTTTTTCATGACAGTCATACTCTCGGATGTTTGTCAGACGTTCGCGAGAGGTGGCGCAGTAGAAAAAACTTGATGTAATTTATGGTTTTCCGGGGATCGAACCTGGGATCCCTCGCACAGTAGTCCAGCACACTAACCACTGCGCTACTGCGCCCACACTCATCGAGATATTCATTAAAAAAATGCATCCCTATTACTTTCCCGTAACGCAACGGAAAAAAAACCAACAGATCTGCCAAAATTTAGGCGAAATCCAATGGCCTTGAAGTATATGAGGACAAGGCTAAGTACATGCCATCAACAGATAAACAAGAACTGCCTAGGACAAATCGCCTTTTGATAGTAAGAATTTAGAGGTACCGAGTGAAGGACTAAACATGAACTCCATGAATGACACCTTATTGGAGATCCGGCAAAGAATTACCCAAAGAAACCGTTGCTACATCGGTTTGGCAAAACAATTTGGCGAGATGAATTCCCCCGGATGAAAACCGGCTTTTTTTTTTAAAAAGGTAAGAAAAGTCTGTCAGAAATACTAACACAATATGAACAGTCATCTCGTGTACCCAGGCACACTGGGCTCAAAATTCCTAACTCAAAGGACAAATGTATGCTCCTGCCAGTTCTGCTTTATGGCGCCCCACCGAGTGCGGGACCATAAGCAAGAAGGTAGAGCTGATAATGGGCTCCTTCAAAATAAAAATACGTCGCCGGATTTTTGGTCCTGTGTGCGAGGAGAAGCTATCTTGAGTACAAAGAGCACCCTCTGAACACCTTTTCCAACACCAGCGAGTTCAGCAAAACTGCTGACAGTGCTGCCATTTCTACTTTCAAGGTTTTTTCTTTACAAATGTTTTCTCTTGTTATTTAAACGGCAGCACTGCCTGTAATAACTAAATAGTTATTTTTATGTTTTTTATTATAATTTTAAGTACCCATGTTTTGTTGTTTATGTTAAATTTTGTATGCATTTAACCATAAATTATCGATTATCAAGTACCTTAATTAGCTTTGTTTGTATGTACCTACTCTGTTAATTCGAGTGTAGTTATATTGTAAAATAAAAGTGACACAAACATTTCATAGCTAGTTACATAGCTAATTGAAACGTCAAACAATAACTATGTACTTGGTGTTTGGTGTGAATGCATTAACGGGATTTTGTCTAAAACTAAGTCCCCTATTGACGATAGTTAATCGTTGATCGACAACTGTCGATCGATCAAAAATTGCGATTGTCGATTGCGATTGATATTTGTCGATTTGACAGTCGCTTGCAAATGTCTGGTCGATGCTTTCTCTTGAAAGTGAAAAAACTTCGTGCGTACAAATAGCTAAAATCAATCGACGCAATCGACAATTGTCGTGACGATCACTGATCGAGAATGACAATAAGGGCCTAAGATTTCAAAGCGGTGTGAATAGAGTATAAGAATTTGTTAAAAAAATGTTCGATAGTTCCCGCTCTGGTTACTGTCGAATTTTTGCAATGTCAATGGAGGAAACGATGCACTCTTAGTTTTCTGATTTCAAAACTATGTACCTACCTATACATTATACTGTAGTTGTAGTCTGCACTATGCACTATGGACACTATGGTCCTATTCTTGTTTTCATTGAAATTGGATTGAGGGAGGTGGGGTATTACGATCGGGGCTATAAAAACACGAGACACTTTTTTAAAGGCAAATTTCATCACAGCATATTACAAAATAAACTTAAAAGGCACAGACATTGTTAGTCAGCTTGTTGGAAATATGTTACTAAAATTTCGATTCAATCTATTCCTTCAGCGGCGTCCGTATAGTAGTCCAGTCAGGATAGAGTGAATCATCCCTAGTTTAAAAATACACAATTCGTTGATTTTTCGCATCATGCGGATAGCACTCACAAAAAAAAAAAACAATATTTCCAAATCATTATGAAATTAAATTGGTAACAACATTATGGCCACTTCACTTGTACCTATACATATGTAAATACTAATTCCTTTAAGCATATTTCCAACTTACTTTGGCTAAAGATTCATTGCACACGTAATCCACCCTATTGGAAATCGTTCACTTCTTTTATTATTTAAACACAATTTTTACATAAACATAAATTAACAAGTTGAACAAAAAATTTCGCCATCATTGAAATATATACACATAATCACAACGAAACTTACAAACTATTTTATCTATGATTTGAAGCTTCCTGTGTATAACGCCAAAAACCCTTAACCATCGTCACCACCACTATCTAATCGGGGAGAACTCGGTAACTAACTCACGGATGGCTAACAACTGCAAATTTACTCCCCAAAGCGACGCAGTTAGTAAATTTTAATGACGCCGATGATGATAGTGGCAATCGTTGGATTATTGATCAAATAACTGTGAGGGAGTTTTTTTTTTCTTTTTGTATATTTCTATATTATTAGAGCCTTTCTAGTGGAAATAGCAGAGGAATCGCGTCGGGTCGGGAATACCGCATTGACTGACAGAAAAAACAACTGCGTTTGGTGTGAGTGAACTTTTGTTCATAGCTCACTATAGGGACTAGGATCGTGTCAGATGCAGCTGGAGTGTGTGTTTTGGAACAGTGGACACCGACTGCTCGCACCCTTGCAATGCAATAGTGAGTGCAAAGCGGTAGTGCACTGTGCACCCTTCCATAAAAAAAGTTTACATTATTTCCTTATTGGGCAGGTATTTTTTTTCTGGTATGTCCTTTTCAATAATGAGTGGAATTTTTCTTTTTTTCTTTTCTTTCTCTTTTTTGTGGTTTATGAGTGAGGATATACCTAGTTGAAATAAGTTATCATAATGAATTAGGTTATCTTCGATTCGCAGGTGTGGTATACAGGTTGTTGATATTTTGAAATTCTTAAAATTTTCATAAATAATACAGACAGAAGATGTAGAAGATAATTGTATGTTATTATAATAATAGTAAATAAAACCTAAATTTTTCCTTTTAGAAATGGCGCCATTACTGGATATTTGCATCCGTACCTTTACTGAAGTCTGAACGAGTGTCCTTCATCGATCGTAATGTGATCAATTTAATTCGCAGTAATTTGAACAGATGACCAAGTTGCCTAATGAACTTTGAGATGTGAAAACACTATCACGTGCAGATGCTTACACCATTGCCCTTTCGTCGCTCGGATAAATTAATGTCGTATGTGCAAAATTGGGGGTTTTGAGTTATAAATGCAGTTTTGCTTTCACAATTTTTATTTTTCATCTTCTGAAATCCGTTTTTCGATAGCTATCTTAGTTTTCAAGATAACCAGCTACCATTTTGTCGTATGTGCAAGGTCACTAACGTTTCAGTAGTATTTTTGTCGTATGTGCAAACATTTTGCACATACAACAATTAGTTCATACAAAAAGTGTGTATTCTTCATTTGGGAAATTAATGTCGTATGTGCACTTTATACTGCACATACAACAATTGTTTACTCAGGTTCGGGAAAATGTTTGTCGTATGTGCCATAAGATAATACACAGCCGTGTGTAATTTCAGTACTCAGTAGCATTCAAGATGTCCTGGAGATCGGACACGTCGCCTGCGCCGATTATATCGGACGAGCTTTATGCGTATGTATTTTAAATTATTAAAGACATAGTATAGTATTCGAATGTGTTTATTTAACTTCTTTAGTATGCGCCACGAAATATTCGGAGACGAGTTACTTCCGGGACCATCAGGTTCCACAAATGCTAACTCCAAGTACATAATATTATTAACACAGAATATTTTTATGTGTACAATATCCTATTCTTTCTTAGGGAAGAAGCTATTGATATGCAGCTAAGTAGTGATGAAGATTTTTTCCCGGATGATGAAGCCGATGATCCCAGCTACCATTTGCCAAAGGCAAAAGAAAAACACAAATAACATCTTAAGGTTTTTTCTATTGCGCCACCTCTCGCGAACGTCTGACATACATCCGAGAGTATGACTGTCATGAAAAAGCTTCTCAATTCAGCCGTTCGGACTCGGCATAAAATTGTAGGTCCCTTCCATTCGTCTCAAAAATAGAAACTCACACAAACGAAAGGTTGCGAGAACCTAGGCCTAGGGTGTCTACCGCCTGTTGCGCCACCTATTTATTTATTTATTTATTTTTAAAAGAAAAGTCGTTAAAAACATATTATGAATCGGCAGATCAAATAATATTACCTACTCCTCCTAATGTAGATTTAAATCTGCCATCATGCTATAGCAGCTCTTGTAATTTAATTCAATTTTAAATATTAGAAATCGTTTTGTTCAATTTTAATAATTTGTTGTAGCCTGTAGTGAATCACCTACGCTTACTAGAAAGCGTAAACGAAATCCGTCGTTATGGAAGCAAAATGTGCGAAAAAATCTTCGGGAGCGAGGCTTGCAATTTACAGCACAAAACGGAGTCTCAAGACCTGCAAGATCCATGGGACCAACTTGTCCACAATCATGCTTTTATGGTTGCACCCGTTCTATTACGGACGCAGAAAGGCAAAACATTCATATACACATTTTTATTTGTTTCATTTCAAATTCGATTTGTTTTTTGTTTGTCGTCGTATGTGTTAACATTTTGTCGTATGTGTTTGAGTGACAAACACATTTGGTGAAAACGTCACATACGACAACGGCATTTTGGGAAACATTGACTCTAATTTCTTACTGATTTAGAATATTGATCTGATTTAAACGTTATTCAGTTGACAAATGTTTTCTACATAAGTCATTTAATTTTTAAGAAAATCTACCGTAGGGTTTTTGAGAAAAAAATTTTTGAACTTTGATTGCGTTTTCCCAAAAGTAGTAAAATGTAACATACGACATTAATTTATCTGAGCGACGCTTTGTAAATTTAATGCGTTTATCAATGTAGTTAAATGAGTGATTTAGGGCCGGTTTGTTCATGCTTGGTTAATTTGAATCAACGATTATTCCGGCAGGTAACCATAGAATCTGGCTTTTTCAGTAAAATTTAAGCCAGATAATCCATGGTTTGGTTAGTTAAACCGAGAAATCGATAACCAGCCGTATTTGGTGGGTTAACTGATGCATTTAACTATTCTGTGATATTGCTATTCTCACCTCATTTTGGTCAGGTGGAATTTCTTCGCACCATGTGCGAATTTCTTTATTTTATATCGGAATCGGAAATTCGCACCCCCAATAAAAGCCAGGTTTGATCGTCCGAGTTGATCTTCTTAAAATAGAAATTCCATTGTTTCTATTGTGATCTGCAGCTCAGCAAGTTTGACTCAAGCGGAAGAGTTTAATTTTAGCGAACATCCAGAACTAATTGAACTACTTTCCGAAATTCCAGAACTTGAAGTGATCTGTGCGGTTACAGACCGCTTACCAAAGACATTATTCTTCAATAAAAGATTCTCTACGGAGATCACAAACAGAGAAGTTGGGTTAGCAATAACCCACCAAACTGCCAAAACGGCCTTAAGTGGTATACGGATGGTTCTAAAATGGACTCTGGGGTAGGAGCTGGTATCCATGGACCAAATCGGAACATCTCAATACCTATGGGAAAAAGCCCCAGCGTATTTCAAGCAGAGCTCCATGCCATTAAAGAATGCGCAAACCTTATATACAATTCAGGTATTAAAGGCGCCAACATAAACATAAAAGCCCTTAGCTCACACATTATTGACTCCAAATCAGTACTACACTGCTTCGATTCCCTCCAAACACTTAGTTACAGGAACAAAACCAGTCTATGGTGGGTCCTCGGACATAAGGGATTTGAAGGAAACGAAAAAGCCGATGAACTAGCCAGAAATGGCTCGGAAACCCCTTTCATTGGCCCTGAACCATTCTGTTCGATTCCCAAATCAGCTATAAATCTGGCTATAAAAAGCTGGGAGCAAAACAAATGTACTTCGAATTGGGAGAACATCCCAGGTCTAAGACAGGCCAAAAGAGCTATTCAGCCCTTCAAAGCAGATGCCAGAAAGATACTAAATCTTCGCAGGCATGATATCAAAAACCTAGTAGGCTACCTAACGGGTCACCACGGTCTGCGATATCACCTAAATAAAATGCATTTAGTCGACTCACCGGAGTGCAGACTATGTCTAGAAGAAGACGAAACAGCCGAACACATAATATGTGAATGCCCGGCCCTTTACGGTATAAGAAGGAAATCATTTTTCAGGGAAGTAATAAGTACCGAAGAACTAAGGAAATCCTCTGCTGAATGTGTGATCAGCTACATTAGGAAAGTAGAAACGCTACTAACCTAAACATATATCTGACGTCAAGCACAATAGATCTTTTAGGTCGACGTGCATCCTAATGCTCCGGCAAGTCAGAAGTTACAAAAAAAAAAAAAAAAAAATTGTGATCTGGAACATTAAGTTGAAGTTCTTGATTCAGAGATTCTCCATTAGTGTTGCATTCTCATAGCACTTAAACATGGAACACTTTTCGTTGGTGAACAGCCGAAAGCTGAAACTTCAAGTGAAAAGTCGTGTGCGAATATTCGATTTCAATATAGAAATAAAGAAATTCGCACCTGGTGCGAAATTTCGATTTCTTTTAAAGAGTGCAACAAGATAGTAGTTCGAGTCTATGTTCGCCGCTCGGAAAGTTCAGACATCTCAAATACTGGATGAGTGCATTACATCGATCGCAACGTAATCTGATTTGATAGACGGTTTAATGAACTGCCATGTTTGTTTGTGGATATTGAGATGAGGAAACCGTGTGCTAGCTATAGTATAGCACTACGTCCCACAAAAAAGTCGATTAGCTTAAGTTCGTTTCCAGACGTGGTATCGTGTGGGCTACGCTTCCCGATTGTACTACCAAACATGTCCTCTTTTCCTATTCTGGTGTTAAAATCACTAAAGACGATCTTAATGTCACAATTAGGTCATTGCTCATATGTTTTGTCGAGGAGCTCGTATAGAAACACTCTTTGATAGCATCGTCTTTATCTTCGGTGGGGGCGTGAGCGCATATCAGGTTGAAATTACGAATTTAGCTTGATGCGGATAGTTTAAGGTTTGTCGCAAATCTATTGATTACTACTTTTTCACTGAACTGGTATGATTTTGAATCTCTAATCGTTACTTCGAGGCAGCTTTTTCTCTGTTCCCTTACTTCCTCAGAGCAGAACTAATAGGTCGTATAGCTACAGTTGTATAAAATAAATGCATATACAAAATCAATTCTATATAGATTTCGTTAGCCCAGATAATTATCGAGACTTATTCCTTACTTACTTACTTAGACGGCTCTACAGTTCGTGGTGAACCGAGACCTCAGCTAACAAGCCTCTCCAGTTAGCCTGGTCCTTAGCTAACTGGCTCCAGTTGCGCACTCCTAGGGTCGCCTTCGACTTGCGTGCACCACTCAAGGCGAGGTCTTCCTCGACTGCGTTGTCCCTCCGGATTAGAATCGAAGACTCTACGAGCCGGAGCATTTGTTTCCATCCGCTCTACATGTCCTAGCCATCTTAAACGACTTACTCGCGGTTTTTTGACCAGGTCGATGTCGCTGTGCAGCTTGTATAGTTCTTCGTTGAATCTCCTTCTCCAATCTCCTTCTCCAAAGCCCTCCTTCTCTCTTGAAGCGGCCGAGGATATCTTCATCCGCTTTAGATAGATTCCAAGCTTCAGCGCCATAAAGCAGGACTGGAATGATCAAGGTCTTATACAGAGAATCTTTATATCTTTGTATTCTATTTATAGCAGAACCGAGGTAGATAAAGTCCCTCACTACCTCAAAGTTATAGCTGTCGATAGTGATGTTTTGTCCGATTTTACGATGTTGGGTGTCCCTTCTTGTTGACAGCATATACTTGGTTTTGCCCTCCTTGACCGCTAGACCCATTTTAGCCGCTTCCGTTTTTATACTAGCAAACGCACCATTGACAGCTCGCTGTGTTTTACCAATTATGTCAATATCATCGGCGTATGCAAGTAATTGAACGGACTTTTGAAAGATCGTGCCTTGTGTGTTGGCCTGTGAGTTCCGGACAAGTCTTTCAAGTATGATGTTGAAAAAGTCGCACGACAGCGCGTCACCTTGTCTAAATCCTCTTTTGGCATCAAAGGTTTCGGTGAAGTCGTTACCGACCTTGATGCAGCAGCCAGCTTTCTCCATCGTCATCCTACACAATCGAATGAGTTTTGCAGGGAATTTTCTGAATTATTGTCCATCGTTTGAAAGCAAACTTCGATTTCGCTCCTAAACCACTGGTTACATTGTCTGACAATGAGGATATTGAAAACCACATAAGCCCTTGATGCTGTCCTATCAATGCTGCTATTAAAATCGTTGCTTTAGGCGGCTCTCAGATTGAGGCAACAAGCAATAAGCAACTATAATTGCTATAGCAACTGCCAATAAGCAATAAGCAACATTTTTCGTTCGAGCGATATTTAGTTGCTTTGATGTGAGACCTCTAATTTAATTCAAAGTAAAATAATTGTGCGCGATAATTTCTCGTATTTCCTATTGCCAGTTGCTTATTGATTGTTGCCTCAATGTGAGAGCCGACTTAAGCTAATATTACACTCATGTCAAAAATCATGTCAATATTTGACATGCTGACGTGTTCATTTTTAAAGTAGCATTTACCATTTTCGAATAAATGCGTTGCTTCAAATGTTTTATAATGATACCCGTCTATAGTTATGAAACTTCATTAAAGAACAATTCCAAGCAGTAAGATAAAAGGAACACAACGTCAATTACCACCAGTAATCGAAAAGTTCAGGAGATTCTCATTCTCTTGTTATTAATTAATTATCAACATTCTAAATCTGTTTCCCGCTCTAATGAACAAATGAAAAGCTATAATGTATAATGTCGGTTGAAGAAAATCAAAAGAAATATCCTCCGAGTGCTGCTATATCTTTCGTAACAGGAAAACTCTCGTAAAGCAATTAAAAAGTTGTAGCATATCATAAAAGCAAAATCGAAATTAAAGAAATTACTTTTTTAAGTACCTACGTATCTACTTTAGGTATTTGTATCTTGAACTATGAGTATTTTTTTCCCAGGGACCAGGATCACAAATTGTAGCGCACTTCCCGGTCGCCTTCTTTTTTTTTGCTACATTGGGAAGGAGCCTTTCATTAAGGTGCGTTCTCTTATCGAACATATGCCGTGTCGTCTCTTCGGTCGCCACTGTCAGTACCACAACGCAACCCTTAATACCGTGCGTGGAGTGTGCCGCATCGCCAGGTGCAAAAGGTACTCCTGGGGTACGCATTTCTATATGTTTCATGTTCGTCTTTTGCTACTTCCCGGTTCAATGAATTTGACGATTATTTATAAGGATAGTACTGTAGTGTAAATTCTTTGTTACGTTCTATGCTTATCAATTGTCAAATGGTTGAAATGTTATTACAAATTCCAAAAGGACGAAGCATGTGGGAGTGTCTGTCGTCATCGAAAGGGAAAATTACAATTTTCAGTCATTCATGCCAATAAACTATTTATTATAATGATTTTAGGTAGGTACATAAAATCTTATATCGAATGTGATAGGAAGTGCAGGCTGTGAAGATATAAAGCTTTTGAAGATGACTCAACACAAAAGACAAAATCAACATTTATTAGATATCACTAAGAAGAGTGATTTACGGCCAACTTATTCACAGAGTACTAGCGCTAGTACCGGTATTAGATTAAAAGTTGATATTCAAATAGGTAGATATTATATCAAGTCATAAGCTGAATTTGGTACCGAGTAGTAATTAGTACTCGATATTAGCTGCACCCCTTAAATCTGAAGTAGGCCGATTTTATTGCTTATTTTTGTGAAAAAAGTAAATATTTACATCGTAAGTTTTCGTTTTACATAATTTATTAAGTTTATTCTTTTTTATACCCTCCACGGGAAGGTACTTATATTCACTTTTCCATTACATTTATAACGCCAAGAAGGAGTCACCGGAGAGCCCATAAAGTATATATGTACATATTTTCTGAATCAGGATCAAATTCTGAATCGATTTAGCCATTTCCGTCTGTCTTTTTGTTCACAACACGATTGTGTTTAAACGAAGGAGCTTGGATCTGCTTTGGGGTAATGATGAGTTCACATCGAAAGCACAATCACTTGAAAAAAAGCACTGTAACTGTATGCAGTAATTGTAGTTTCCTCTGATAGCGAAACGTAAATGAACAGCGGCATTAACGGCAAATGATTCAATAACTTTAAATCCGGGTAAGTGAGTTTAACCCAAAAATTAAACCCAAATCCATAATCTTCAATCGTTAAATAAAAAAAAACAATTTTGTCACGGTTTAATTCGATTAAATGTTAACTGAACTGTTCTGCGGTACTCCCAAATGCGCGGCGGATCGTATTGAAAGCGACACTTCGATTTCGACCGTTTTCGCTTTTGCTTATTCTCAAATGCGAACTGTGCAGTCCGTGCTTTCATTTTCAATGGTCCGCTTGTCCATTAAGTGGGTCGCGGGTGTAGGTTGCTCAAGTGGACCCTCCATAGCTCTCGATCCTCCGCCATCGACTCTAAATCATCAAGGGCAATCCCCATACGGGTAGAGGAGAGATTATGAATTTGATCTAACCATCTCATCCTGGGTCTACCTAGGGGACGCCTGCCCGATGGTACGGATTCCATAGCACGTCGTGAAATCCTGGTCGGGGACATTCGTTTAACATGACCAGACCACCGAAGCATGGATCGCTCCGTCCGGAGAAGTAGCTGCTCGACATTGAGTTCCTCACGTATTCTGGTATTTCTGATGCGATCTCTACGGGTCACACCAGCAATACTACGGAGAAATCTCATTTCGGCAGCTTGTATTCGCGATCTTATTCTTTCGGTCATTACCCAAACCTCATGACCATAGGTAAGAGTTGGAACAAACACCGAATTAAAGACTGACAACTTAGCTTTGACACCAAGTTCAGTCCTCCTGATAACAGAATGACCAAGCTGTCTCAAAATCGATCCAGCCTGACCAATCCTACAGGAAAACTCGGCATTGCTCCTTCCATCACTCGTGAATAAGACCCCGAGATACTTAAACTTCTCCACCTGTTTCAATGGGACTCCAGTAACATGCAGAGTGCATTGAACAGGCGTTCTAGAGACGACCATCACTTCAGATTTGTTCACATTTACTTTCATCTCAGCTTCAACACAAACGGCTACAAACCGATCGAGTGCGCGCTGGAGTTCAGTCTGAGAGGACCCAAGGATGACCAAGTCATCAGCGAAGAGCAAATGACTTATCCTCAGATCTCCCAATTCGAAACGTTCCTCGCCAAGACTGCGCTGTAACATCCAGTCCATATAAGTAATGAAAAGGAGAGGGGACAAGACGCACCCCTGACGAAGTCCAACGCCCACGGTGAAAGGTATTGATTTAACGCCGTTTACCCGAACACAGCTTTTACAGTTTGTGTAAAGAGATTGAATGGCTCTCAAGAGAGAACCATCAATTCCATACTGCTGTAATACACTCCAGAGTTTCCCTCGAGGGACTCGGTCATATGCTTTCTCCAAATCTACGAAGCAAGCGTAAACAGGTGTAGCATACTCCCAAGCCTTCTCAAGTACCATTCTGAGAGTGAATAACTGGTCGGTTGTGCTTCTGCCGGGACGAAAGCCGCACTGCTCATCTCCTAATCGTGCCTCGACCACAGCTCTGCAACGCGTTTTGATTTGATTCGCGCCTCAATGTACCGGTTTCGAGAAGGAGAGTCCCCCAAGTGAATCCACACCTTGAAAGCCTTCTTCTTCTCTCTGATAGCTTCTTGAACTCCGGGCGTTTTAAACCACGCAGTTCTTTTCTCACCACCAGCCGCCACACCGAGCCGCTTCACTCCGCAAACATGTCCTGCAGAGGCAATAACTGCTGTTGAAAACAACTGCCATTCTTCCTCTACATTGAATGGAACATTTGGAATTTGTTCAAACCTTTCAGATAACTGCCGTGCAAATTCCTCCCGTATCTCATCGTTCTGTAGCCCCTCCCACCGTATGCGCGTAACCATTCTTGGTTTACGCTTTGGCAGGATAGGTATTTGATCGTTGAGATACAATTTGCACAGCATCAGGTGGTGATCAGTTGACAGCCCCTCTCAACACACGAACATCACAAACCATCCTTTTAATACACGATGGTACCACAAAGAAATCTATCAGCGATTTCTGCTGAAGACTTCGACGGTACCATGTGTATTTATGGACATCTTTGTGTGGAAAGAAAGTGTTCATAATGGACATTCCATTTGAACAACAAAAGTCCAACAACTTCTCTCCGTTCGCGTTCTGATCGGGGTCACCGTGTTTCCCAATCGCGCTGCCCCATGTCGAGAAATCCGCACCCACGTGAGCATTGAAATCACCCATCAGGATATAAGAATCCATATCTGCAACCTTTTCAAGGGCTGCATCAACTTCATCTCCGTGCTTTCCAGTTTTTTCCAATTAGACTTCCAATTTTTCATTTATTTTTCCAAAAGTTTGACAGCTTTTTCCCGTCACAAGATTTTAGTTTATTTATTCACCCCTATCGTGGAATCCGTCGGAATTGAGTTTCACTACACCTATTCGTTTCCCTTTCACCTTCTACTGCTATCGTGGAATCCGCCGGAAAAGTTTCCTTATCGACACGTTTTTGGGAAAGGTAGTTTCACTGTCAAACGGCTGTCTTTCATTTGCAAACACAAATCCGTGTAGCTGCATTCGTCGGGGGTTATAAAAAGTTTGTTTTAAAACTGATGTAAATAAAAATCAGTGTTTATTATGTAATAATGTATACGTTAGTTCTATTCTTGTAAAAATAAGAGGAAGAACGAAATGAGCGTTGTTCTCAGAGAAGAATACGAGACAGGCTGAAATGAGCAATGAGTGGTTTCACGGAACTTCCAGACGAAATGTGTTTTTAGAATGTTTATTTTTTGATTTTAATAAAGTTCAATCTGTGCAATAGATTTATTACAAATGTTGGGCTTAATAAAGCAGCTGTTTTGTATGTTCATTTTTTATATTAAAATGCTCACGACATGCAGCAATCAAGAAAACCTATGAAATACGCAATGAATTTGATGCGGGCAAGAAATGTCATTTTGTTCGGGAAAAATTCGATTTGAACGTTTTCAACGATACAGTGAAACTCATTCACATTACCCACACGGGGAACTGTTCACTTTGCGGATTTGACGATACCAAAACAGTTTTTTCCGTGAATGATTCCCCCCGGCGGATTCCACGATAGGGGTGTATCCGCAATAAATCCGCCAGCAATCCGGTAACCTAAATAGCTTTCGCTTTTGAATGGATCAAATCGCTTTTGGAAATACAAAAATACCAATCCGCCATGAAAAGCGATCCGCCGCGCATTTTGGATTAAGCCCCCAGAATTTGATCCCGATTCAGAATGTACATATATGGGATCTCCGGTGACTCCTTATTGGCGTTACAAATGCAATGATAAACGGAATATACCTTCCTTTGGATGGTATAAAAAGCAGGAGATCGAATATTATGTAGGTAGTTGACTAGACTTGTACTGCAGCGATAATCATCAGCCTGCAGCTCACTATGCATTTTGGTTGACAATATTGTATTCGTTTATTTCGTTTTCAAATGTTCCAATAGATACCTTAAACTAAATTGTGCATTTTTTTTAGGTAATTTTGTATTTACTGTATCATTTTAACATTAGTCTTCCCTACTTTTAACCGTTTGCAATGAAGGACATTAATAATTATAGTAAAGGATTTCCTGAAGGATTGTCTCAAGTCCAACCTCCCAAAAAACACAAATTATGTAGGGTAAACGCACTAGTATCCGGACAGTGTTAGTGTCCGGACACTCTGCCGTTTTTTTGAGATTAATAGGAACATCACTCATAAATAGTCTCAAATAATAAAACAAATTCAATCCCTATGTATCCTACATATACATGCAAACTTTCAGGAAAATCAAGAGCATATTTTAAGAGTTATGCGTCGGTTCAGTGTCTGAGGTCTAAGAGTGCGGCTGTGTTGTCGCTTTGGTTAAAAAAAAAATAGTGTGAGCATTTTAAAAAAATAAGTAATTGAACAAGTATTTATTGACTTATTATATTGGAAAGTAATTAGTTTTCATTGAAATACAATAAATTTAAACAATTTAAAAAAAAATATTAAATTAATTAATATCTTTGGCAATTTTTTTAGTGTCCGGACACTGAAACCAATATTGAAGATGATTTTCAGTTTCCGGACAAGCTGTCCGGCTACTGAAAATATGAGAGAAATGACAAATTCTCTTTTCAATGCTCCTAAATGATAGTATGGCATATCTTCTATGATTTACAGAAGGAGAAATGAGTTTTTCTCTTATGTTTTCAGTATTCGGACAGGGTTTACTAAGTTTGAATATGTCTGTCCGGATACTAAAAAAAAAGGTTCAGTCTCCGGACAACTCTATTTTGTATGAAATTTGTGGTTTTCATTCATATTACGTTTCTTCTTCTTTATTATTTTGAAGCAATGAATTCATACAACACAGCACAGGCCTTATTAGATATATAATAACTATAAACTACATAAGCAGGCAAGCGGCAAATGAATACGGTTTACAGTGTTCGCTGTAGGTCCTTCCTATTCGCCCCTTTCTTCTCAACATCTGGGGTACCACAAGGCAATCACCTAGGTCCACTTCTCTTCATCTTAACTATAAAGGATATTTAAAGAGTCATTAAACACTCCTGTATCTATATCTGTGCCGACGATACCACATTTTTCAAACGCGTATCTTCATCACAAGGCCCCTGTTTGCTGCAACAACATCTAGATATGTAGTTTTTTTTATCTGGTACATATTTCAAAGACTGCCTAAAGCTCAAAATTCCCAAATGCAAATCTACCACCTTATCACGTAAGTACAACAAGTCCCCTCTCCGTCTATACCTTCTTAATGATCAACCTATATCCATCGTAAAGTCTCTTCATGAACTTGGCATATTGTACGACCGTGTGCTTAATTTCCGTTTGCTTATTTATGAGATAATTATTCGTAAAGCCATATCCTCGGATTATTTAAACGGTGGTCAAAGGAATTCTCCGACACCTACGTGAGCAGATCTCTCTACACCACTTTTGTCCGCCACCTCCTCCAATACGCCAGCCAAACGTGGTCTCCCTTTCAGCAAGTTCATGTAAGCAGAATCGAAAACATGCAAAGACTCGATTTGCCCTCCGCGGTCTTTCTTGGAATGATTCCCTATCTGCGTCCTTATCAAAACCGTCTCAAACTCATTAACTTGAAAAGCCTTGAGGATCGCAGAGATTCTGCAAACATTCTCTTCATTCATCGACTCCTATCAGGCTCTATCGATTGCAGTCTCTTTAGGTAAGGTTAGAGGGGCAGTTTGCTGTAATAGCAATTTTCACCCGGAAACCATTAAGGTCCATTGTGACCCTTATGTAATACATGATAGGACATTCATCTAACAAAACCATACGGATCTGTTGATGAATCTTTCTAAATCTGATAGAGGTATCGTTGCTAGATCTTCCAAGCTGTCGAAGAACCGTGCTCGCATGCAATAGTATAGCGGCGTTCTTGAAGGGCTGGGCAATGACACAGGAGATATTCCACAGATTCTATTTCCTCTTCATCTCTGCAGCTTCTACAGAAATCGTTTGTGAAGATACCTAGTCTTTTGGCCATGTTCCCAATTATGCAGTGTCCGGCTATTACCCCGACTAGCACTCGGATTTGGTTTCTATCAAAAGATGTTAGGATCTTTGACCTTTTAGTGTCGATTGCGGGCCACAAGCTACGAGTTAAAGTACAACCGGGAATGTTGTTCCATCGTTCCTTAGCCAAGCTTAATGTGACATTATCAATGAACCCCTTAGCTGCGTTGAAAGCTGGTTATACTTCTCTGTCAGCTAATAGTACCTACATGCATTTTACAGCCGCATCGGGCCAGTTTATCTGCTGCCTCGTTCCCTTCTACACTAAAGTGTCCAGGAACCCAGCACAGCATTACTGTGTGATGGTTTAATGCTCTCAGATCTCCGCCTGAAAAACGCTGCAATGGTCTGTCAGTCGGTATGAGTGGCTGTTGTTTAATTTTTCTGAAAAGACTCCTGCTCCCACCCAGCACTCTCTTTACAACGCCATCTTCTTTAATAAAAACCTTGGAATTTAAGATACGCCGCCTCTTCTATCTACCAACCGACCGCATGTCCTACGGCTCCAACGAACCAATTTCCCGTATGCTACGAAGGCAAACTCAGACATTTCCATTTTTGAATTCAACCGCAGTACTCCCTCTATTAAACTCAGCCTCCTTCAACCTAAACCCTAGTTTTAAGTTTTATTTTTTAGTTCTAGTATTGTAAGTTTGTTTTTCTAGCTTGTACTAAGCCTAATAAATGGGGACATTTTGACCCCCCTATTGAATTCTATTGAATTGTGCAGGTATTTTAAATACCTTTTCTATTATAAACATTTGTCTTTATCTAAAACAATTAATTAAAGTATATTTTACAAAAAAAAACTAGCAAAAATTTTTATTTAATCAAGACGAAAACGACAAAAACTTCATACAAAATTTGCACGTCCGGATACTAAAACAAAAGCGTCCGGAAACTAAATTTTGCCGTCCGGATACTAGCGAAAATCTAACTTTTTTGAATTTTTATTTTATTAATTTTAACAATGTTATATTTGCAAATTATGTGGACGCTATATTATTAAGAAATATATACACTCTTACAAACAATATAATTATCCAAGGTAGCGTTTATAGCAAGAAAATGAGTCGAATTCAAAGTTAAGAGACACGTTAAGTGTCCGGATACTAGTGCGTTTACCCTAGTTTTTTTGCACATAGCAGGATTATAATCAAGGTCTGCGTATCCGTGTTTTATTTTAAGGACATACCTGCGGAAGCAAAAAAAATAATTTTGTTGCGTAGGTATTCAAATGTCTGATTTAAGAAATTTTTTTAAGACGGGCTTACAGTCAAAAATTTGTCAAGCAAGGAGCTACGTAAGACAACACTACCACTGTGTATTAAATCTGAAATCTCTTGCTGACCGAACACCAAAACCCACCAATGATAAGAGTATAGGAACTGGAATACAAAGGAAAGTTATAGAGGTACGTAGGCTCATACAAAATGCAAAACGTCGTAGCTTCTTAAACTGAATGTACAATTTTAATTTTTATGTAGGTTAAGACTAAACACCTAGGAATTTTTGACCACATATTTTATTGTGAGAAACGATCAAACATTCTGCATCTATAGATACAATACATTTTAACAGCACAGTGGACTCACTATGGTACGAAGCCAACCTCCCTATAATTTATCAGTACATATCACATTCACAACTATACAATACAATAACGCTGATGTAAATGCAGGGAGATATTTTCTCTTGGAAAACTAGTTTTACTTGTTCAACGGAGTTCCTATTGCTCCACAACCACAACATCAAAAAGACACACTTAATTCATAAAATAATTCTTTCTCCAAAACACTAGATGCATTAATATTTTCTTATATTTAAACTAAAGGACTCACCAACATCCTTTCATATAAAAGCACACTTTTTTCGCAATTCCACAGCTTCATTATTTTTGTACAAAACGAAATTTTACTAGAAACATCTTAAAAAGGCAACTGTTTCGAAGGCAACCGTGTATTATTTTAATTGAGGAGCAAAATCTGAAAGTAGTAATTTAGAAGTAATTTATAAAATTGTAACAAAATGCGTTTTACTTTATAAAAGGATATTAACGAAATCCTATCTATTATCAAAATTTGTGCCGTAACTTGTTGTCTTTTTGTTGTTATTTTTCTAGTTTCCTTGACTACGGATGGATGAGGTTTAAAATGCGCCGGTCCTCGGTTTGTACATGCGCATGCAAACGATTAGTACATAATGTATTTACAAAATGCAATTTATTTTTTCATAAAAAACTCATTCATATTTGAAACTGACAGGATGTATCTAATTTTGATTAGCAAATAAAACAATACATGAAAATCACGGCACACCGTGACACACACACGATAGGTGTTGTTTTTACTTTAGAAATGGTTAGAAAATATACAAATGTTCGACCCCATGTAGTTAGGATTTTGTCCGCGCTAATATTGTATAATTAAAAATCCCGCAAGAGATGGCGCTTCGAAACTACATCTAGTTAAGACATCCATCAAATTTATTTCGAATTTGTGCAGGGACTGTCAAACTTTACCTAAATACTATTTTTTTTTTGCTTGTTAGTTTCCATTTTTACATGAAGATGGTAGCTACATTTGGTTGGCGGATAGGATTAGGATATCCAGTGACTTTCAAAAACTGTTACGAGAGGAATCTTTGGCAACTATGTAGATGGCGGTGTATGGTAATGGTGATTGCACAAGGTACTATTTTTATTCTTCTGATAGCCGGAGCAATTATTTTGTTGTAGTATTTGGTAAACATGGTATTTGTACCAACTAGGAAGAAATAGAACGAACACTTAGATGGCGCAACTATGAGGAAGGAGAAAAAATTAAAACACTAATGCCGAAATCGGCATTCAGGAGCAAGTTAACTCTGAAAGCCTAAAAGTATACCACCATTTCATATAAAAGTATGCATTTTCTCTGGAATGTTGTGTGCATGGGATAAGAACGCCATGATAATTTAAGCAAATTGTATTGCTTTATTATGTTTATGAATAACGTTTTTTGCAATTAAACCAAAATTAACCCTAATTCAGATTTAATTAAATGTTATGAATAAGGCTGTAATTAATTTTATTGTTCGGTTATTAAATAATTTAACAATTAAAACTAAAACGCCAATAAAATTTGCCGCATTTATAATGGGTCCGGGTTTGGTACCGTTTAATTGTAACTACAAGGATATTTATAGTACTACGTGGATAGTTAAATACAAGGCCATTCGCGTAAAATTACTTATGCCCAGTTGCACATCCACAAAAATTATCCGTGTATTTAATTATTTGTCTAGAGAATGTCATTTTCTAAACAGATTCAAAAAACAAAAAAACGTCAAAGGTATTTTAACGTTTCAAGAACTTGGAGGTAAAAAATCACTGCAACCGATAATCTGCAGGTGATTTTAGGGACATACTTTTGAAATGCCCTTTTTGAGGCTCGAAGGAAATTCTTTACAGCTTTAAGGACATTACAAGACAACGGCTACCGACTAATCGATTTTGCAGCAGCTCGTAATACGGTGATAAGTAGCACTAGGTTTCCAAGGCTAAGGATCCACACAGCAACCTGGCGCTCTCCAGACGGTCGAACAGCCAACCAAATCGACCATGTGCTAATCGATGCGAGGCACGCATCCAACATCCTCGACGTGCACACATTCCGAGGGGCAAACGTCGACTCTGACCATTTTCTTGTTGCGGCTAAATTCAGAGCTCGACTGTCCAACGAAAAGAAGCTGCGAACTGCCCAGAAGAAGAAATTCGACGTTGGACGCCTTAGCACACCTGGAGTAGCCAGAGCCTACAGCGAGCGCCTGAGTATGAAACTCTCCTCTGTGCACTCACCTACCACAAACGCCAACAATCAGTGGTGCCAGTATCGCGACATCATCAAGGAGGTAGCCGAAACCACCGTAGGGTACCAGCCACCCCAGAGAAAGAGCCCGTGGTATGATGATGAATGCGTGTACAGGAAAAAGGTGACAGAAGATGCACACAAGAAAGCGCTGCAGCGCAAAACAAGGGCAGCGAGAGAAGAGTATCGAGCCAGGAGAAGGGAGGAAAAGAAGATCCTGCGTAGAAAGAAGAGGGCTTACGCAGCGGCCCAGCTCAAGGAGATCGAAGAGTCGCGCGATCGTAATAACATCCGGAGGTTTTATAAAAAAGCTAAGCAACTGGCTGCTGGCTACAAAACCGGAACGCAGGCTCTTCGAGATAGCGAAGGGAACCTAGTCACCGAAGCGCAGGGAATAGTAGATGTGCACCGAATCATCAACCAAGTATGGGTGGAAGAAAACATGCCCGATGACTGGACTATCAGCTCCATATGCCCCATCTTCAAAAAAGGCGATCCTATGTCTTGCAAGAACTATCGAGGCATATCCCTGCTAAATGTCGCATACAAGATCCTATCCAACGTACTGTGTGAACGTCTAAAACCGTTCTGCAACACACTAATCGGCACGTACCAGTGTGGCTTCCGGCCCGGCAGATCGACTATAGACCAAATTTTCACACTGAGGCAAATCTTGGAAAAGACCAACGAATTTCAAGTCGAAACCCACCACCTATTCATCGACTTCAAAGCCGCGTATGATAGCATACATCGTCAGGAGCTCTATATGGCGATGGCCGAATTCGGAATCCCGGCAAAACTGATTCAGCTGTGTCGCGCGACGCTGGAAAACACACGCTGCAACGTGCAGTTTGGAAGCAGCTCTTCCGAACTATTTCAAACATGCACCGGATTTCGGCAAGGAGACGCTCTATCATGCGACTTCTTCAATCTCGTACTGGAGCAGATAGTGCGCAGGGCAGGTGTCAACACGGAAGGCACTATCTTCAATAGGTCCGTCCAGCTGCTTGGCTATGCGGACGATATTGACATCATCGGTCGCTCCCAGCGTGCCGTGATAGAAGCGTTCACGGCGATTGAAGAACAGGCGAAATCCGTTGGACTTGTAGTAAATGAGGACAAGACTAAGTACATGCTATCAACAAACAAACAAGCATCTGTCCACCGCCTAGGACAAAACGTCACTATTGATAGAAATAATTTCGAGGTAGTTAAGGAGTTCACCTACCTCGGAGTAAACGTAAACTCCACGAATGACACCCTAGTGGAGATCCGACGAAGAATTACCCTATAGGAAACCGCTGCTACTTCGGTTTGGCAAAACAACTGGGTTCAAAACTCCTAACTCGAAGGACGAAATGTGTGCTCTACAAAACTCTCATCCTGCCAGTTCTGCTTTATGGCGCCGAGTGCTGGACAATAAGCAAGAAGGGAGAGATGCTACTGGGCTCCTTCGAAAGAAAAATACTTCGGCGGATTTTTGGTCCTGTGTGCGAGGAGGGCGAATGGAGGAGAAGATACAACCGCGAACTCTATGAGCTGTACCAAGATGTGGATGTAGTCCAAAAAGCCAAAACACGTCGACTACATTGGCTCGGCCACATCGAGCGAATGGACAATAATGCTCCAGCCAAGAGGGTCTTCGAATCCCAGCCCCCAGGTTCGAGAAGACAAGGAAGACCGAACCTCCGTTTCAAAGACCAAGCCATCGCGGATGCCAGAGCGCTTGGTCTGGACAATTGGAAGCAGCGTGCCCGGGATCGTAGAGGATGGAAGGCTGCAGTGTCTCAGGCAGAGACTCTTCACGGGTCGGGAGCCCGATAAGTAAGTAAGTTAAGGACATTACGGTGAAAAATCATTGCAATCGAAAATAGTCACGTTTAAGGACATTTTAAAACGTTTGGCAAATTGCCTTAAAAACTTAAATATGGTCCTAGAAACACTAAATTCTTATCTTTTTAGAAGGCGCCACAGTTCAGGGTGGACCTGGGCCTTACATAACCAACACGCCTCTCCATGTTAGCACCATCTTTAGCTAACCGCCTTCAGTTGTACACTCTCCAAGTTGGTTGAGGTCCCTTTCCAATTGTGCGCGCCACCTAAGGCGAGGTCTTCCTTGACTGCGTTGTCCCTCCGGGTGAAGAATCGAAGACTTCTCTGGCCGGAGCGTGGGTGTCCATTCGCTTTACATATCCTAGCTATCTTAGGCGAGTGATACATACTTTTCTGACCAAGTCGATGGCGCTGTACAGCTCGTAGACTTCGCTGTTAAGTCTCCTTCTCTAAAGCCCGTCAGGTCTTAGACGTTTACATCACACAATACAGTCGACAAGATCTTATATGCGACATTCAGGAGATTTATTCCTATTTAGTTGGCGCAGTTCAGAGCATCTCCTCTTTTGTTTTTTTGGATGGGGTACACGATGCTAAGGTTCCATTCGTAGGGCATGCTTTCGTCTGACCAAATTTTACAGATGACTTGGTGACTATGGTTCATTCTGTCTGACAGCGAAATGTATGTCGTCTTCGCCGTTTAACAGTCTGCAGAAATGGTTTTGCACCGACAGTGACTACCACATGATTTTCTAGTTCGTCTCTACAAACCTCTGCTCGCGTCTTATTCCCGTGACGTGACACGTCATCAGGCATCAATAAAATTGAGTGGAAGTTTTCACAAATGTTTACATTTTTTTTAACCGAGTTTGTATACTATTTTATTCTGGCTTTGTGCAACTAGCCTATTTTCTCGATTTTTTCTTATTAGTTCCTTATTTAATTAATTAATGCCCAACTCTTCTCAGCAATGCAAATTTTAATAAAAAAATGTAATCTCGCCCTTAGAAATGAAAAAAACATTTTCCCCCGACTGTTTAAAGTTTACAAATCAAACAGAACAACATCAACCCAACTAATATGGCCGCCCTGACTACTTTTTAAAGAGCTTTCGTTTTCCTTCCTACTGCGCCGACTCGTTCAACATACCCCACAGGATAACCGGGCGAAACGAAGCACCACTACTATGTCGGGGGTGGTTTTGTCTGTTCTAAAAAAAAGTATAAACTATCCAAGATAACACATATCCCCCAGGAATCGGTCGCTCTCTTTATATCTCATCGTACATGAATAACAACACATACTCTCCCGTGTATTAGTATATCGGCGAAATATACTTTCCAAAGAAAAGGCAATAGCAACGCAATACACACGACCAGCAAAATCCAGAACTGAAAAAGCCGAAAAAAAAAACCAGCGACGGTACTCAAAATTCGCTTGCGGTTGTAGTGATAAATGGTCGCACTTCGCTCCGGAATCGATTGTTAAACGACGACGCGGCGATTATAACCGCTAAAAAGAATTTAATTTAAATTGTCCCTTATAAAAAGAAACAATTTCCCTTTCTAATGCTAGAGAAGTGCTCGTTTGAAAATTCCCTTAAATCGTAGAGCGATTTTCCAAAATAACCGTTTTCATACACAGTTTTCTATCGGATTTTCTTCAAGTGAATTGTGTGTGGAAAAATCACAGTGAAAAACTGCTCTAAAAAGAAGAAAAAAAAATTTCAACAATCAGCAAACTAGAAGAAATCCAACAGAAAGATGATGACGATGATAATAATGATGATGATGATGAAGTGATAGTAGTTGAGTATCTCTAAATGAAGAGGAAAATGAGATATCCTAAAAAAGAACGGAAGTGTTGAGTGCGTTGAGACGTTAACGGTATATTCGGGATAGAGATTTCTGTTATATTTCCTCCAAAATCGGCTCTTTTCTTCGAAATAAAAATTTACCCAAAAATATTACCTAGATACAAAAAATAAAAAAAAATAAAAATCCAATGGGAATAATGACCACCGAATTTTCACCACTGGGACCATTTTGTGGATAAGCGAGGAAAGTAGATACAACACAATAACAACAACAATAATAATTTGGCGAACATTTGTAATAAATTGGGGTTTTCAAAGTAAGTTTTTTTTTTGTATATTTTTAATGTTTGTCCAAATTACGGAGGGAATTTTATTTTTCTTTTCGAATTTTCGACGAAATGGTATTTGCCCTCATTTTTTAGGGGGCACTAAACTCTGTTCTCGTTTTTTGGCATGTATCCAGTTTTCTTATTTAAGTGATATTCATAAAAAAAAACTGAAATTAATAGTTAAATTATGTTTAAGAGTCTTATAAGGAAAATTCTGCAAATTGTGAAAGTTGCATGTATAGAAATTCATAAAATTCTTCTTTTTTTTTTTTTTTTATTTCAATGTAAAATGGGGTTGGGGTTGAAACAAGGAGGGGTGGGAATTGAGAGCGAAGAGAGAGATAAAAAAAACGAAATTCTCGAATCGATCGATAAAGGAAAGAAGGAACATTTTATTGTTTTTTTTTCTTTTCACTGTTGGATGGAGTTCTCTCTGCTGTACATCATTTTCGGGTGGGTGGAAAGAGCGGGAGAAATAGAGAGCAGGGATGCACACACGTGTGTATATGAAGAGGCGGAATTGGTACTTTACACACCCCCTTACGCGATTTAGCTTCATTTGTATGGATGAATGCGAATGATCGGTGTTGCAATGGTGTAGGAAAGGGAATGACATTTTTTTCTGTCTTACATTTTACAATGGAAATGGGTGAAACGAGCATTTCCATTAATATTGTTCCAGATTTAATTTGAATAAATCCTGTATAAACATTATCCATAAATAAGTGTTAGTTTAGTCCGCATAGGTACTTAACCTAATGAGATAAAGGTGATGCGAAAAAGAATACTAACGATGTAGGTATGTACCTATCTAACTGTCTATTTATATAGGTGTCTACCAGATATTTTCTTACTAGGATATTATACTATTTGTTGTGTAGTTTGTGAATTTTTGTAATCTTTTAAAATGTGTAATACGAGATACTTACTTTACAGATTTATAATTATAGTATATCCACCATAGTTTCACTGCAGTTTTTTTTTTTGTTTTACTACGGGGGCAAATTAGTAAATATGTAGGAGAGCCACAGGTAAGACCTATAAAAGGCTCTGGACCTGGATCCAGCATCTCATTCCCATTTCGTAATAAGTATACGAAACATATATTGTTTAAACAGTTGGTCATTGCACTCCATTGTAGGTAGGTACATCATGATAGCCCATGATAGATCCGTAACTTATGTGTCAGATAAACTTCTATTTGTTTCAAAAGTATCGGATAATATCTGACAGATAAAGTCCCTGATCAGCCGGTTCAAGAGTGGCTGTTAAATCCTTTATCCGGAAGATAAAGAAAATATTTATGTACCTACATATTTGAAGTGGCTGGAAAAAATATATTTCGGAGCAATTTTTTCGTTGACGAGCGTAGTCGTAGTTATTAGAATTTTTAGAAGACGAATTTGAAGAATATTACGATCATACGACACGATCCCATAGGGCACGCCTATAAGTATAAATAAGTTCATACATTTTTAATTTCCGCAAAAAAATAATTTATTTATGTTTTTTTAGACCAGGGATTAAAATTTTCTATATTGGAAACCCGCCCAAAAAAGCTTTTCTGTAACTAATCAGGATAGCAAAAGACCTCAGTCGGAGCAATATCTTTAACCGTATTAAACTATTTAAATTCATAGACAATTAATTTTCCCAAAAGCATATATTTTTTGTGATATACAGCATATGTGTATGTATATGTATATTTGATATACAGTAATGTCTCGCTAATCCGAAACATCAATTGCCTACTTTTATTTTTTTCGTAATGGGAATACCCCCTTGCAATAATTGATTCAGATTAGCCAGACATTACTGCACTAGCTTTTTTTTTTTAAAAAATTGTTTTTGGTTGCCATAAATTAACGTGCTCCTGTTAAATTAGATACTCTCATCGATTATAGAAGAAACCCATTTCTGGCTTAAACACTTACATAATGTACATGTTTTTTATCTTTCCTGGTTCTGGACAAACAACAAAAATACTATAAAAGACTTTACTTCACGTTCACTATCTGAACTGAACACTATGGAACCTCAGAAGGGAATCGGGATGCAATTGTGCAGTTGGAGATTACACTACATATATTTGTGACTAGAATTCAAAAATCTGCCCGACTGTATTGTGGGAACAGTTTTGCAAGTTCAAACGACTCATAGTAACATTGACAAATCCGCAATGTTTTCAAGCTTCCATTTAGAAATAAAAAGAGCAAATTACGTTTAAAAATAGTATACACTGTTGGGCAAAATAATAGGTGTATTTACGTCGTTTAAAGTTAATTCAGTAGATTCAGTCCCCAACAGTATTTTTAGATTTTTTTTTGTTGAATTTGGCAAATGTTTAGGTAGGTACCTACGCAAATTAGTTCCTAGAAACAAACGAATGTGCAAAGAACCGACGCTTTTGGCGGAAGAGTCTGTTCATAAAAGTATTAAAACAAAAGCGATAATGAAGTCAGCTGTCTAACGGCCATATTCTTCACTTGGTCTAAAAATTCGTTTGATTTAGACCGTGGTAGTAATGTTTTTAATTCCGTTTCATCCACTCAGGTTAAACTTTTTAGGACTCAATTTTTTTTAACCTGTTGCCCGATAAACAACTTCGATTTTAAACCAAACTCTGACAGTCGGTTAACATACTTACCAACAGTTTTTACAGTGGAAGTTTAAACTAAAGTTCATCTGAACCTGAACTTGAGTTTTAATTTGAAGTTTAATTCGTCCGGTTTCATAATGACCGAGCAACACAGGTTGTTTAATTAACATTGGCAACACTTTTCAAAATCTTACTTTACTTCGCCCTTATCAGGAAGTTTTCTAGTAATTCATTCTGTTTCTGTCTTAACTTTAGCAGAGAGAAAATAAATAAATGCCCTCGCACGCATACTCCAAACATGAATATGAGCGAAAAATACTAGATTTACGTATATACGTACCATACAAATACGTATACTTAGATATATTCAGCATTTATTTTCTATGTCGTGTTGTCTGGTGTATTGATAATAAAAATGTTATTTTTCTTTTTATTATTTTTAGAGAGTAGGTACCTTACCTACCTTACCCACATTATAGAGACCAAACAAAAAAAAAATCCATTATTTCTCTGCATTTTTAATCTCCTGCACCCCTCTCATTAGTGCGGTCTGATGCATTGTTTTCCACATGTCATGTCATTGCCATTAGTTCAAATCGAGTGAAAACAAGGTAGGTAGTCTATGGAATATTTCTTCGCCACATACCACCATCATTAATTAACCCTTAGCTAGCACCCATGCTCTATACACACACACAGGTAAAGTGGTAGGTAGTTGCGAGAGAGAGAGAGAGTCTCAGCCAGTATTACATTTACAATTGTAAACATTTCAATTGAAATTGTAAAATAAAAATTATATTTTGTAGGCTAAATTGCAGATTATCCCCCATCGGCAGCTATCGGCTACCCTCTCCTACCGCTCGCCCATTCAGTTGTACTATTTATCATCCTGCAAACTGTCTTCTGCATCCCCTGTTCTGTTTTGCAATTGGCTAAAGCAACAGCAAATTATACATCAAGAAACAGTACGGGACAGAAGTGAATAAAAAAGAAAAATGTTGTGTGACACACAAAACGCAAAGCAGAGGAGAATTGTGCCAAATGCCTATGCAGCATGCATCTTTATATGGGAGGGATGATAATCCATCCCATTGCTGTTGGGATTGCAATTGAGCCGAATCAAACAATAGGACTCGCAACAATTGTGTAGAACAGTTGCAGCTTTTCCATTAGGTATTTTTAATGTCCCTTTGAGGGTTACCTCTGTTTGTTTTTGGTTAGTTTTGTTTTGATTTTTTTTAATATCTGCACCGGATTGCGTCAACGTATGTGTATGGTGAAGGAGGGCAATCACTCTGCTAATTGCAATACACATTCGGTTTTTATTTTTATCGAGATCTCATGTGGATTTTTTTATTGTTTGTGCAATTCAAATGCAAAACATCTTGGGTTAGGTTATGGTCTAAAGTAAAAAAAAAAAACGGTGGTTGTAGCTGGATTTTACTGCCCGCATTTGACCATTTCCTATGGTGAAAGAGTTGGCTGGAGCAATAGCAACTGCTGATACCCCTATTGTGCGGCGCTATAGTAATCCTAATCATTATTCATGGCGTGTTGATTTTGATAAAAATCTGTTTTATTTTCTTGTGTAGGTACGTTTTGCCCGTCCTTGGTCTAGTGGGGAAAATTAAATTATTAAAGAGTCATTTTCGTTCTTGTTGTGTCGGGATTTATTGTCTTTGGACTAAGGTTGAATTCGATACGTTGTTGTAATAAAACAACTGTAAATGATATGTTATTGAGCTATGAAATATTTAGTTTTGTGTTCTTTTCGATAAGCACTTGGTGTGGGCTGTGACCTTTTCCTTTTAACAATAAATGTGAAAATACCCTATGGCATATATAGGTATATTTTTATAATATGGAATTAATTATTTACATTGACGTGTACGCATAGAAAAAAAGGGTGAACAGATTTGGTGGCGAGTTATTTATGTGGTTGCTACGACCACGGTGCGTACATAATTAAAGAACATCAAACGTTTGGTGGCTTTAAAGGTTAAAGCAATATTAATAATGCACTCTTGCTCATCAACTAATGGACCACGCTATCCTGTGTTGCTAATAATGTTATCGGATTCAAGGTTGCCTCCACAGAATGCCTTTTAATCGCCAGGTGATCCCTAACTTCTAGCCAAATTTCAAAATAATACTTATGGTTAGGTAATATCTTTGCAAGCTCAGCCCCATATGCCCCATTTACAAAAAAGACGATGACATGTCTTGAAAGAACTATCGAGGTATATCCCTGCTTAATATCGCATATAAGATCCTATACAACGTACTGTGTGAACGTCTTAAGCCGTTCTGCAACACACTAATTGCTACGTACCAATGTGCGACTTTTAATCGACTATACCTAGACCAAATTTTTACACTAAGGCAAATCCTGGAAAAGACCAACGAATTTCAAGTCGAAACTTACCACCTATTCATCGACTTCAAAGCCGCGTATGATAGCCTACATCGTCAGGAGCTCTATATGTGGCTAAACTGGTTCAGCTGTTGATTCAGGTGTCACGTGACGCTTGAAAACACGCGCTACAAACTGCACGTTGTAGCAAAATAGTTCCTCCAAACTATTTCCAACATGCACTGGATTTCGGCAAGGAGAGGCGCTATCATGCGACTTCTTCAATTTTGTACTGGAGCAGATAGTGCGTAGGGCAGGTAACAACACGGAAAACACTATCTTCAATTTCAACAGGTCCGTTCAGCTACTGGGCTATGCGGACGATATTGATATCATCGGTCGTATACCCAGAAGAACAGGCGAAATCCGTTGGCCTTGAAGTAAATGAGAGACTAAGTACCTACACTACATGCTGTCAACAAACAAAAAAGCATCTGTCCACCGCCGAGGACAAAACGTCACCATTGATAGCAACAATTTCGATGTAGTTAAGGAGTTCACCTACCTGGGAGTAAACTAGAAGTCCATGAATGACACTCTAGTGAAGATCCAGGGAAGAATTACCCTTTGGTTTGGCAAAATACTTAATTGGGTTTAAAACTCCTAACTGGAAGGAGGAAATGTTTGCTCTACAAAACACTTATCCTGCCAGTTTTGCTTTATTGTGCAGAGTGCTGAACGATAATCAAAAAGGGAGAACTGATACTGGGCTTCTTCGGAAAAAAAATACTTCGGCGGATTTTTTTTCGTATGTGCGAGGAGTGCGAATGGAGGAGAAGATACAACCGCGAACTCTATGAACTGTAACAAGATGTGGATGCAGTCGAAATAGCCAAAACACCGTCGACTACATTGGCTCGGCCACATCGAGCGAATGGACAATATTGCTCCAGCTAAGAGGATCTTCGAATCCCAGCCCCCAGATTCGAGAAGAAAAGGAAGACCGAAACTACGATTCAAAGACCTAGCCATGGCGAATGCTAGAGCGCTTGGTCTGGACAACTGATGGAAGCAGCGTGCCTTGGATCGTAGAGGATGGAAGGCTGTAGTGTCTCAGACTCTTCACGTGTCGGGAGCCAGATAAGTAAGTACATATCTTTGCAATGGTTGGATACACCATTGATGATGATGTCGCTTCTGATTCTAGTCACTATTTGGTTGAGGGAAAGTTTGTGTCTAAAACAAAGACGCTATGGAGAATAAATTCGACGGATGCATAAGCACACGTGGAGAGTAATCAACCACCGCAGATGCTAAAAAACAGTAGTCTCAGAATATCGACATCATCAAAGAAGTAGTCTGTAGTCAGCAGCCACTACTGCACTAGCCAGCTCAAATGATGAACCCGAGCTACGCCAGGGCAAGAGGAGAACCCACATCTAGTCAATAAAGAACCACTTTAAAGAAGTTGGCTTAGCTATAAGAACAGCATAAGGCCACCGTTTTTTTTTTTTTACCAGCCGAACAATTTGCATACGAAGGGTGACATTTTGGCAAGTCGCATACACTAAATCATCAACAATATTGCTGTAAAAGAGCATACATGCCCAATGACAGGACCACAAACCAGTAAGAACTAGACCGCCGATTTCCCGTGCACCTACCCGATTCTCCCCGCAAAAAATTACCCTATCTGTGAATATTAGGTACGTGTAAATGTCAAAATTAATGGCGGCAATGATTTTCCATTCTATACCATGGGCCTAGGATTTTTCAAGTATGCGTACGTTAAAGTCCGTTATGTGGGAGGAGTCGATGGTCTATTCTTACTGGTTTGTGGACAGGACCATAAGCTCCATATGCGCCACAATATAAAATAACCATTGTATGTCTTCAAGAATATTTAGGTATATTCCCGCTCAATACAGTATACATAATTAGTTTGTGTATAGGTTTATTTTTATGAACTTTAAAAACGTTCTGCACCTATCCGACAATTGACCAAATTTTCAGAATTGGTTCAATCCTGAAAAATATATACCATCGAATTGCATCACATGAAGTCTTCATAAATATTAAGATGACTATATCGACATCATCTTCTGCTCTAAGTGGACTTTGTTGTTGATAGTGGCTTTCCCGACGATTTATTGGGCTTAAAGTTAACGAAAATAAGGCTAACAAAAAACATATATTCACCATCGAGGACAAATTCTGATTGAAGATAGTACCAACTTTGAGGAAGTTAAAGAGTTCATAGTATGAACAGTTAATGGAAATCCTTGAAAGAATTATACTCAATAGGAAATCGCTGTTACTTTGAAATGTAACAGCGATGTATGATCAATAAAGCAATTATTCGATCACATTTGTTTAAGGCAACGAGAATTGGACGATAAGAAGGAATCTGATACTGGGCTGCTTAGACAGGCAAACTCTTTAACGAATTGTGGCGAACTTTCTGAACTATACCTACCAACATGTGGATATGGTCCAAAAAGGGCAAAAAACATTTCAACAACATGGGCTCAGTTAAATTAAACTATTTTACGATAGTACTGGCCAGTCATTTACAAAGAAGGCTGTGAGTAAGACCAAGCTACTGACAGTATTAGAGCGCTTCATAACTGGACTCAATGAGTATGCGGGATCCCAGAGGCTCTCTGTATGAATTGTAAAGGTAGGTACGTATACGGTCGTACCTCGTACCCAATTGGTATACTATACTGGAAGTGGAGCGAGCGGCCCTTGCTTCTTTTCAAAGTCTGAACAATCGATACAAATGCGATTGCTAAACAAAAAACACTGACAAACTCTATTGGTTTTCGACTTGTCAAGTTCGCATATGAGGCAGAAATTTGATAACGTATGTATATCTTCGTTGATCTTTATTATTCCATCACAGAATCAACCACAAATAACATATTTTATTAACTATGCCATGCCTGACTGTGTATATCCGTTCCCTGGTAGTGACACTGTTCTATTTTCAAACAAAAACATGACGTGTTCCTTTGGAAACATTACATTAATCTCTTTCAACTTCTTAACCCCACGATATCCTTACATATAATAAAACTGTAGGCATTTTCTTTGTCAGCTAAAAACTCGAAAACTACTGGACAGATTTCGATGAAACTTTTTTTAAATGTTCCTTAAGACTGTGAGACTGCTATAGGCTATGTCGTTTATAGCCACGTCCTTAGGAACAGTTTTTAGCCAAAATGTATTTTTTGAAGTGAAAATATATACATACACATATACCTTGCTACGAATGGATGTTTATACTTTTGCGATCGTCAAACAAACACATTCGATAAGGGTTGATTTGTTTTCGCAGTGAGTGCTATGGTCAGTTGTATATTATGTAGGTATATGTATATTATGATTGTATGTCCGATTAAGGATGGGGATGGGGTGAGTCGTGCGTGCTGCAGAATGGCATGGGGTATATTAATAATAAGAGAAGAGACGTATAATACAAAACAGGTTTCATTTCATAATTTCATTCGATATGTGGTATGGTAATTGTGTTGGGTTGGGGTAGTTAGTTGTTTGGATTCTATAGGAAGAGGGAAGCAAAGGAAAGGAAAGGAAATGCAGTATATTAAACAAGTAGCAAGATCAATGAGAGGGAGGGCGATGCAGAGGGTGCACATTATAATATCCAATGCATTACATCCATTATCGCATATCGCCACGCAACGCAGTAGGAATTTTATTCTGATATGACGTAACAGGGTAGGGTTGGGGTAGTTGTTTGGATTCCGTAGTTCTACTTTGGGGTTGTTGTCGCACATCGAAAGCAATTTTTCTTGAACAGATAGGTACTGTGTATGAGTGACTTACTTCTGTCCAGCCAGTTTGTGAAATATACATATATTATCATAGTAAAGACGAAAGCCGATTGTTAGATACATACTTGAATTGTTATTGATTTTAGAAGTGAAATTGAATACATAGATACCTATTGATTTCTGAATTTAAAGTTCATCAGCAAGGTAAGTCCGAAAAAATTAAGCTCTGATTTAAAAAAAAAAATTAGTTCAGACTATTCCTTCGCGAGATAAAAAAACCGATTTTGCTGAAATTTTGTTGTGTTTGAGTGGGTCCCTGGATGGTTTAGATTCACAATTGGACCCGATAGGTGGCGCTGCAATTGGGTTCCAGGAAGTTTACTATTTTTTTTCATCTAAACGTTTGGACTGATTTTGATTATATTGTTTGTGTGTGAACAAAACAAAACAAGTGAGACACATAAATGTATTCAAATATGTATGTATATTGTTATTAGTTTAGGTGAATGAATTTTTTTTGGTTGTTTTGCCGTAACAGGGTAGGGTTAGGGTAGTTGTTTGAATTCCATATGAAAGAAAATGCAGTATTACAAACAAGTAGCAAGAGTATGGCGAGGGAGGGCGATGCAGAGGGTGCATATATCCAATACATTACATCCATTATCGATATCGCCACACAACGCAGTAGGAATTTCATTCTGATATGACGTATGCATTTTTTGAAGTGAAAATATATACATACACATATACCTTGCTACGAATGGATGTTTGTACTTTTGCGATCATCAAACAAAAACAAAACAAGACTAGCATACGTATACTACACATTCGATAAGGGTTGATTTGTTTTCGCAGTGAGTGCTATGGTCAGTTGTATTTGTATATTATGTAGGTACTGACTTTTGGTTTGCAGGGTATGTATATTATGATTGTATGTCCGATGAAGGATGGGGATGGGGTGAGTCGTGCGTGCTGCAGAATGGCATGGGGTATATTAATAATCTTCATAAGAGAAGAGACGTAAAATACAAAACAGGTTTCATTTCAGAATTTCATTCGATATGTGGTTAACAGCGTTGCCGAAGTGGCACAATTGTGCCATTTTGGCACCCTACAGTCCGATTGGCACCTTGGCACCTTCAGTTCTCATTTGGCACTTTATGAGCTTGATACATTTTAATACATAATTTAAAAAAAAGTATTTCTTAAAATGTTTAAAATTGATTGAGAGTGCAAGTCATTATCTCTTTCATCTGCGAACACTTATTTCATATTCACTGAACTGAATCATTTTTAACAACATAGAACGCAGGCCTTGTGTATGAAATCTAAAGCATTCTCGAAAACGAGGTAAGATGTCAGCGCTTCAGTCAGCGGCTAGCCACCTAACTCTTATAGCCAATTCACAATGTTGCTTTGCTGCGTGCGTGCGTTGACAGATAGAGTAGAACCAATGCTTTGATATGGTGCAAGCCAAAATGCGGCTTCATGCTCGGGTCGCGTTTAGATCGTAAATATCGTTGTTTTTTATATGTACACGTACATATATGTTTTTTTTTTAAAGTAGTGAAACATACATATCGTGTGTGTGTGTGTACGGATTCATACACAAATATTCGTAATGATACTAATGCGAAATTATATGTTTCTTGTGTTTTTAAATATCTATCTGACGTTGAAGGGCTGGTGGCACCCAGTTGGCACCTTTGGTTACTGTCAATGGCACCTAAGAAAATTTTTTTGCGGCAACGCTGATGTGGTATGGTAATTGTGTTGGGTTGGGGTAGGTAGTTGTTTGGATTCTATAGGAAGAGGGAAGCAAAGGAAAGGAAAGGAAATGCAGTATATTAAACAAGTAGCAAGATCAATGAGAGGGAGGGCGATGCAGAGGGTGCACATTATATATCCAATGCATTACATCCATTATCGCATATCGCCACGCAACGCAGTAGGAATTTTATTCTGATATGACGTAACAGGGTAGGATTGGGGTAGTTGTTTGGATTCCATAGTTGTACTTTGGGGCTGTTGTCGCACATCGAAAGCAATTTTTCTTGAACAGATAGGTACTGTGTATGAGTGACTTACTTCTGTCCAGCCAGTTTGTGAAATCTATATCTATACATATAATAAAACTGTAGGAATTTTCTTTGGCCGTTAAAAACTCGAAAACTACTGGACAGATTTCGATGAAACTTTTTTTTTTTAATGTTCCTTAGGACTGTGAGACTGCTATAGGCTATGTCGTTTATAGCCATGTTCTTAGGAAGAGTTTTTAGCCAAAATGTATTTTTTGAAGTGAAAATATATACATTCGAGGGTTGATTTGTTTTCGCAGTAAGTGCTATGATCAGTTGTATATGTAGGTACATATGTATATTATGGTCGTATGCCCGATGCCGGATGGGGATGGGGTGCCTGATACAGTATGGCATGGGGTATATTAATAATCTTCATAAGAAGAGAGACGTATAATACAAAACAGGTTTTATTTCAGAATTTCATTCGATATGTGGTATGGTAACAGGGTAGGTTTGGGGTAGGTAGTTCCTTGGATTCCATATAGGAAGTGGGAAACAAACGAAAGGAAATTCAGTATTACAAATAAGTACCAAGATCTAGGAGAGGGATGAAATTTCTTTTTCTCCTAAAAGCGCGAAAACTACTGGACAGATTTCAATGAAACACTCAAAAGTGTAATTTTAAATGAACCAAATATAATTTTGTGCGAGCGGGCAAGGCGAGCATGGGTCCAGCTAGTGCATATATATGGAGTGTAGTTCTATGGCTGAAGAGTGTAATCAATACATGTCTCATGTCTGCGAAAGATACGAATAACTTGTACACAAGGACGAAGGCTATATTGTGCATACATGTATTAAGTATTATTGTAGTGCTTGGTTTTTTCTTTTCTTTTTTTGTGTTGGGTGTTTTTTTTATTTCTGTTAACATTATCTACATACGTCAACGGCACAAGCTGTTTTAATCACAGCACTTAGACATCACCGCCCGAAACATCATTATCGCTATCATCGTCTCATCGGCGTCATCATCTTTTGCCTTGTCGAGTGCATAAGGCTCTGCCAATGTCGCAGATCTCACCCCACGCCCATCCATATAGATATATTATGTATCCGAAAGAATATCCTTTAATTAGCCACTCGTTTCCTTATAGCATAGACATGCTGTGCAAGGATATGTCTCCGAGACATCTTTATCCTCTCCTTGTTTTTGTATTCATTTTTTTTGTTTTTTAATCTATACACGGTATGTTCTCGTATCGATGGGTCGTTGGTTTATTGAGAACCTTTCATTTGCACTTAAGCAATTCAAGGATAATTCCTTTGATTTTGTTGCGTATCGCTGTGTTGTATAAAAGACAGAGGGTAATGGACAACCTACATTTCAAAAATTTTTTTTTTTATGAAGGATACCTAGGGCGAAATGCAAAACTAATTTTGTTCTTATCTTAATTTCAGGTCTAATGTTTAGCAGAATCTCATCGAAGTATCCATTTTTCAATGCATAATTTTCCTATGAAGCCAACGTATAGAAAGCTACGACCGTTGTCGTCATCAGCCATCGATCAACGCTCCAGTTATTTTTCCTCATCGTTTGATCGATGCCCTTAAATTATAGAAGGCTTCAACGTTAGGAGCTGCGTTGCAAAGGAAGCAGCCAATCAGAAGAAGAAACAAAATGTTTGAACGTATTCGCAAAGTAAGATAAAAAAAAACTGCATTAAACGGGCGTCGCAGCCCTGTGGCTTGCGAGGAAGAGCAATCGCTTAGAGTTACGCGCTCCACCCACTACTAAATGCAGTGGAAGAAGAAGTTTACTCGATTGAAAGCAGCTACTGGACATTCGCGTGCGCGAAGGATGCTTTGTTGTGGACGAAGAAAGGTAAGTGATAGTTACCTACCATATTTATTTTTGTGCGGTGGGCCGGCCGACCTGGGTCAAGTTGCCCTGAGCGTTTAAGTCTTAGCATTGGTGATCGGGTCGGATAGTAGGATAGGGATTCAGTATTTTATTACATTGCATGGGCTTGTCTTCATAAATATTAAGATCGAATTCTTTGTGCGCCGGCTCAAGCGATGTCTTCCCCTCATTGTACCGTAATTTTGATGTCATTTCGCTCTTATTATCCCAGCCATCTTAGGTGACCAAGCTTATGCATGTCGCTTTTACATATATGGCTTTAAAGTCCGTCAACGCAATCGGGAACGAAAATTAATTGCAATATAAACTAAGCACATCATCCTGGCACAGAGCCTTTCAGCTTGCGATAGCCATGTTCTGAATTGCTAACCCATATATGGCTTTAAAGTCCGTCAACGCAATCGGGAACGATAATTAATTGCAACATAAACTATGCACATCCTGGCACAGAGCCTTTCAGCTTGCGATAGCCATGTTCTGAATTGCTAACCCAGCTTAAACACATCTGATTAATTCTGTGACCTAAAGTCTCGGGTCAATTCTTCAAGTCTGGCGATAATAATAGCTCTCGCAGTTCAATATGGTTGAAAGCCCCTTCAATGTATAGAAAGTAAGGCTATCATAGTCAATTACTAAGCAGGTTTTGCTTTTCCTATACACATCGCTGAGAATTGAGTGTTAATAAAAGTCTCTACCGACCTGACCCTGCAGTAATCTAGGTATCTTGAGGTTGTTTTTTATCAGTTTTACTATGGTTTTTTCTTGCGAATGTGAAGGTCTGTCAGTCGCTATAAAGCTTTGATTAGAAATGGTGATGTACTGTTATGATCGTGGTATAAAAACCACTTTCAGCACACTCAATAATTTGAGTTTGAGGAATGATTCTACTTGGTTTTGCAGATTAGCTTTATCCTTCTTGCTAAAATGCAGGAAATTCTTAGAGACGGTTGCGTAAAACCCACCACTTTAGTTGCAGAAATAATGATGGTTTTCTCGCAGCAAGAGGTTCCAGATTAAAACCCCGGAAAACAGACTTTTTTCAAAGGTTTTTTTCCACTGCACCATTTTTCTAAATGCCTTAGTAGAATTTTTATTCCTTACCATTCGTCCCAAAATTAAAACTCATACAAAAGAATGGTTGTGATGTTTAGGTTTTGGGCTTAAGCTCTAAAGCATTGGTTCCCAACTTTTCAACAGCGGCTGGGAGCTGTTTTGAACCCGGAGTCGGACAGAATCCCGAAAAACGTAATCCCGAAAGCCCAAAACCCCGAAAATCCAAAATCCCGAAAACCTAAAATCCCGAAAAACTAAAATCCCGAAAATCTAAAATCCCGAAAACCTAAAATCCCGAAAGGCCAATATCCCGAAAATCCAATATCCCGAAAATCCAAAATCCCGAAAAGCCAAAATCCCGAAAGTAAAACTAAAAATTTGATTTTTTGTTGAAATGGTAGCTGTAGCCGTCAATAAGCAATTTCTCACGCTGCTTGTTGGTTTTCACGATGGAAACGTTCATTTCTACTTAAGGCTTCAAAAACAAAATGTCACTGATAATATAAAGTTTTTAATTATAAAGGCATACTCACTTTGTATTACGATGTTCACTGGCTAACAAAAATCTAGTCGGTCAGCTATCACACCGTACGAGATGAGCACAACAAATGCATATTGCGAGGGAAGGGTACGAATTGACGACAAAAATAATGTCGCCTGTAACAAATGTCGATTTTGCCATTCACTGTCGATTATTAAAATCTCGACAAAATTTTTATCGACTTTTAAGAATATCGAAAGTTTAAAACCTCGACACTTAAAATGTCGACTGTATTTGTCGACTGTCGGTAAACAACGTAAAATAAACTTTGCATATACCCAAACTTGCACCCACTCCAAATCCTACAGTGACCACAAGCAGGGGGGTTGCAGGGGGGCAGCATGCCCCCCCATACGTATCTCACTTTGGTCTTATTTTGACATTTTAAAATCGACATTTTAAAAAATCAACTTATTCTCAGTCGATATTTTTATTAGTCGAGATTTTTCTTAATCGATATTTTTTTTTTCGGTATTTTGTTGATCGACTTTTTACACTCGATATTTTTAATATCTACGAATCGGACCCAACCCTATTGCGAATTGCAAAACATTGCAACGGAACAAATTGCAAAACTTTATTACAGTAAATGGAATGCACAAACACTTGTCGATTTTACATTCAAAATAAAGTAAAGAATCGCGAAAACGAAATCCCGAAAAATTATATAAAATGAAAAATTTGCGCAAATTTTTCATTTTATATAATTTTTCGGGATTTCGTTTTCGCGATTTTTTTTTCGGGATTTTTAATTTTCGGGGTATTGGATTTTCGGGATTTTAGGTTTTCGGGATTTTGGGTTTTCGGGATTTTGGGTTTTCGGGATTTTGGGTTTTCGGGATTTTGGATTTTCAGGATTTTGGATTTTCGGGATTTCGGTTTTCGGGATTTATCCAAACCATTTCTTAAAATCATTGAGCTTCTACTACGCGTTGCGTTGGTATGCGGTATTATCTTCTGGTCCACCAAATCTTTTTATACACATACGAATACCAATCTTATCTACCTACAGGTGCAGCTTTGGCCGCAATTATTTGCAATTTAGGCAATTTCGCACAGAATTCCTGCACATTGGTAATAAAACAAAAATCAAGCCCACAAAACATGAAAATATGTGAACAAAAAAATGCAAAATCCTGGGTAAAAGAATTCTTAACATTTGATCGATTCACATATTGGTCCTCTTGCATGCGGTTGGTGCCAAGAGCATCCTCTCCAGCCTCCAGGAGATTGTGCAATTCAGTTCACCGTGCCCACATACACAGATAGCTAGGTATACACATCGTTGCACATTGGAGTGGTAAAGTAATAATTCAATATCCAGATTCAGAATCGGGGGTATATACATGTACATGTACGCAGATGAAAGCTTCGTTTTTAATCTGAGAACATTTTAGGAGGTGTAATCTGCTGCAGATACTTAAGTGGGTGCTTAATTCAATATGAATACGTTTTGCCATGAGGCATATCTACGGGTGACGCAGGAGCCCCATTTCCGTTCCAATTGGGGATTTTTGGTGAAATGCATGTGAGCGTGAACGCCTGATGAATGTCATTTGGTAGATGCCAAACTTGAAATCCCTATTCGCTAAGCGATTATGGTTTTGAAATGCAACTCAATGGGATTTGAAAAAGTGGCGCTTACATTTATATTTCTCTTCTTTTGCACAATTTCTTTTCTTGTCTTCGTCATCATTGTAGCTTTATTTTATAGAGCAATAATGACTCTCTCAGTCGCATTTAAATTTCACACGCTATCACTCTTAATCTTATGCGTCAAACTCCATAGTCATTTTAAACGGACTCTAGAAGCTCAAGAAGTATTGTACGAATAAGGCATGACATCGTAGAATCGCAATCTTTGCTAAGGATATGGAAAAACTACAACAAGGCCGCTGGAGCATATAGCCAAACAGCCGAGCTATTCAAAGCGGTAGGTGATGACTTGGTTAGGAACATGCAATACCTAACTCATCTGTAAAATATGGTCGGAGGAAAGTATGTTCGAGGAATGGAACCTCAGCATTGTTTGCCCGATACTCAAGAAGGGTGACCCTCTGAACTGCGCCAACTGCAGAGGTTTTAGTCTTCTTAACATCGCCTAAAAGATCTTATATGTCGTATTGTGTGAAACCTGAAGTCCACAACCTGTTTTTGTCCTATCAGTGTGGCTTCAGGCCAGGAAAGTCCACAATCGATCAAATATTCACACCGCGCCGCACACGGATCTTAGAGAAAAGAAAGGAAGTTCAAACCGATTTTAAGGGCGCCTGTGACAGCATTCATAAAAAAGCTGTACAGAGGAATGTCTAATTTTGGCATCCCTACCAAACTCGTCCGTTTGTGCAAGATGACAACTCACCGAGACCTTCGATGTCAAAATCGATTTAGACAAGGCGATGCGCTATCATGTGACTTCTTCAACATTGTTCTTGAAAGAAAGCACTTTCTTTCAAAAGTCCGTCCATCCACTCGCCTACGTCTACGACATTGAAGTAATCTGCAGAACGCAGCATGATCTCACTGGCGCATTCGTGAGTATTGAGACGGAGGCGGCAAAGATGGGTTTGGCGGTCAATGAGGACAACACAAAGTATTATGCTGTCATCAAGAAAAGACATCCAATGACAACGTCTCGGGCAGAATGTCACTATAGACATATATAGCTTTGAGGTAGTTAGGGACGGTGGTTAAACAAAGAATAACTCTTGCCAATCGCTGTTTATTTGGGCTAAGAAAGGAACTGAGTAGCAAAACTCTATATCTAACAACTAAAGTGACCCTTTATAAGGCCCTGATCATCCAAGGAGGAGATACATCGACGGACTGTACGGGCTGTACAGCGATATCGACCTATCAGCGACTCAAATGGCGCACGCAAGTGGAAGGGGACCTTAACTGGAAGCAGCTGGCCAAAGATCGTGCTGGCTGGAGACGGTTGTTGGTTGAGGCCCAGGTCCACCCCGGACTGTAAGTAGATTCTTTTTGTGGCTAACTTAACAAATCTAACCTATGATGGACTGGATACCTCAATATATAATGGATAACTTTCAAGAGAAGCAACTTATTGCTTCATAATAGCTGTGTACTGTGTTGGTTCTCAATTTGGCGGATATGGCGGTGCGGCTCATGCGAACTACAAAAAGGAAACGAAAGGAATGATTTCGGTCGTTGGATGGAATGCGAAAGTATGTTTCGTTTCTATATTTTTACAGAATCCCACTCCAATTTGTGCTCATTTTGGTTGGCCAATTTCACCATATGAGTATAGACTTGCGTTTGGCATTTTATAATGAGCTTAGACGGCACGGCACCAGCTGCTCGGAAAACTACTCGAAAACTAGTTTTCCAGATTGCATTGTGTTTGTATTAAGAAGTTGGAAAAGCTATAAATCAGTTGACTTTTCTTTGAAATCCCATATTCGGATTAAATTTGGTATACCAAATAAATTCTCACAAAATTAATAGCTCGAAGAAATTTTTCCCCCAGGGTCCCATATTACTGCAGCAAACACCCTCCAGAGGAGGTAAGGACTAGGTACCTATACATTTAAAATAACCATCATTCTCATTCCAGTTTAAAATAACCGCAATTCTTCCTATACATTTTTAATTGGAAATCGTTTTCGTATCTACAAACCTTACAAATAGATATACATAGTTGTCGTGTAAATTACTTCTGTATTTCATCGTTCTCTGTAATCAACAGATAAACTTGCCCAGTGTAGGAGTATATGAACTGCTTTCCCTCGAAGCTGCTAATAGATTTCTCGATCAATCCAGTTTTAGAATTTATAAAATGTACCTACATACATAATTTTTTTTTTTTAGAATAAATAATATTGAATAGGAATAGGTTTTATCAAGTAGTTATACAGAACGGATATGTGAGAACTTCAAGTCTTCTAGCATATTCATTCCAGACGACTGATAATTCTAAAAAAAAACACACAACTATTAACTTCATTCAATCCTGAACTTACAAAAGGAGAGATAGAAATTGAAATTGTCTGTTTTAATTAAAAAAAAATATCTCAACCTGCGCAATTCTGGAAAACTATTGTAAACCACATTTCCAACAACAAATATTTCAAATAATATTACATAACTTACAATATAATACATACAGTCAGTACCTACCTCTGCTCCTAGAAAAATCAAATTGAAAATATTGTATTGGGATTCATGTGCTGTGCATGTATACAAAACATCATGTTAGCATTGACCCCAAAAATTCTATTCAATGATGTCTTCAGTGCATTCAATATAAAATCCGTTGGTCAGTTATGATACATTTCAACTGAAATGAGAACTGATAAAATAAGAAAGGATAAGAAGGATAACAAACCACCAATTAAATGATCAAATCGGATATTTCAAACTAATTGGTAATTAAAACTGTTCACTTATTTTCCTCACAAACCACAGACGACCGACGGTTTCAGTTGTACTGGCCCACAAAGTGAACACTTTCAACGCCAAGAAAGTCATTAGAGTCACTCGGGCGACCGTAAAATTCAAGGAAATCCATTTAACACAGGTATTCTAATTGAATAAGGACACCAATTAGGATTTACTTTAACATCGCAAATCATTTTATTTGATGCTAGCAACCGACTACTGAGCCCACCGCCATCAACCCCTGGGAGTTTCTTTGACAAATTCATACTGGAAAAGGGGTTGTCTGTTATATTGTAGGGAGTTTGAAATTTAAAATATGTCGGTCAACATTATACACATAATGTGTGGTCTAACACTCTAACATATAATTTGCATAAATATGTTTACGTAAATACCTATACTCGTGTGAGCATTGAAGGATAATCGAGCGAATTTTTGATCATACCCTCACAGCCGGCACCATTTGAAAATGTCCCATATCATATGGTAGGTATACAATTTGGGACCCATCATAATTATGTTTCATATTAACCCTACCCAGAGGGACAACCGTCTGAAACAAATCTTGTCATTATTTCTTGACCAAAGGTCTACATTTTCTCAAATCCCCCGATTCTAATAAGTTTGTTAATTATGTCGAAGGAAGAACCATATCAGCATTGAAGTAATTCAGATTAAGTTATTTTTTGTCATTGGAATTTGATATATGTACATATGTCGCAACGATAATGGATTTTTACTGATTGACTGAACTTGAGTGGATTTTTGTCTATATTTGACTCAAGCTTATGCCGCGCTATCGTATAAACCAGTATGCCTCTCCAGTTAGCGCGATCTTTGGCTAACTGCATCCAGATGCTCACTCCAAGTTGGTTGAGGTCTTTTCAACTTGCGCGCGTCACCTACGCGAGGTCTTACTCTACTGCGTTGTTCCTTCGGTGCCCATTCGCTCTACATGTCCCAGTCGCACCTTAGACGACTGATGTGTACTTTTCTGATCTTCATCCGCTTTTGATAACGTCCATAATTCTGCGCCATCATAAAACAGAACTGGGATGGTGAGGGTCTATATTATATATACATAGTCTTCTTGGTGTTTCTCGACAAGACCTTACTAATCAATTGCCTTCTTAGGCCGAAGCAACAGTAGTTGGCAAGTATAATTTTTCGCTTTCGGTTGGTGATGCCATTTTGAGAGTTAATAACGGAGCCGAGGTAGACAAAGTCCCGAACTACCTCAAAGTTATAGCTGTCTATCGTGGCGTTCTCTCCAATTCGTCGATGTTGCGTTTCCCTTCTTGTTGACAGCAAATATTTTGTTTTGCTTTCATTCACCACTAAACCCATTTTTTCCGACTCTGTACTAATGCTTGTAAACGCACCAGTGACACCTCGCTGTTTTCTGCCAATGATATCGATGTCATTACCGTATGCAAGTAGTTGCACAGACTTTTCGAAAAATATGCCCCTGTTGTTGGCTTTTGAGTTTCGCACAATTTTCTTAAGTATGATGTTGAAAAAGTCACATGACAGCACATCACCTTGTCTAAATCCTTTTTACGGTGATGAAGCGTTATAGGTTCGCCTTTCCCGGGAGTAGTATTTAAAAATAAATAAAAAAAAGATACCGGTGAGATCGTTTCCGACCTTTAAGTTGAGCCGTCCGCTAAGTTGAGCTACCTATTTAGAGCAAAGAGGTACTTTAGCCCCAAGCAAACTTCTCCTTCTCTACAAAGCACAGGTTAGACCAAGTCTGGAATATTGCTCCCATATATGGAGCTCGGCCCCAAAACATTCACTTGACCTACTTGACAGCATACATAGACGAGCAGTTCGACTTATTGGAGACACTACACTCACATCGAATCTGCAACCGTTGGTGCACAGAAGACAAGTCGTTGACCTATGCTTGTTCTATAGGTACTTCCATGGTAGATGTTCCGAGGAACTCAAGGACATTATCCCTCGAAATGCAACTTTTGGGCGCCCCACAAGACAGGCTGCTAATGCTCATGACCATACAGTACACTTGACAACCGCGAGGACATCATCTTTCCAAAACACCTTCTGTTCAGGACAAGCAAACTTTGGAACTCGCTTCCTGGGGATATATTTCCAGAAGACTACAATTTGCAGCAATTTAAGTGCAGAACTAACATACATCTGCAAGCATCTCGGGGCGCTGATGAAGCGTTATAGGTTTGCCTTTCCCCGGGAGAAGTATTTTAAAAAAAAAAAAAAAAAAAAACAGCGAGCGTTCTACATCGTTATTTTGCACAATCTGACAAGTTTGTTAGGGATGCCAAAACTACACATGGCTCTATATAACTCGTCTCTACAAATTCTGTTACATGCGGCCTTAAAGTCGATAAACAGGTGATGGGGATCGATTTGAACTTCTTGAGTCTTCTCCAGGATCTTCCGTACTGTGAATATTTGGTCGGTTGTTGGCTTACCGGGCCTAAAACCACACTTAGCGACCAATCAGCTCGTTGACAAATGGTTTCAGTTGCTCACACAGTACAGCAGGAGCAGATATGAAACTGATGCCTCTATAGTTGGCGCAGTTTAGAGGGTCTTCTTTCTTGTGGATGGGGCAAACAATGCTGAGGCTCCATTCATCAGTCATCTTGGCTCTCACCAAATCTTCGAGACGAGTTGGTGTATGCTCCCTACCAAGCTATTTCCCGCTGCCTTGAAAAGCTTGGCAGTTAAGCCTTCCGGTCCAGCAGCCTTGTTAGAATTCAGCTTGGATATTGCTTTCCAAAAAAAAAGTCTATTCAAATACCAATTCAAGGTAAATTTTAGTATTTTAACATCGCTCACTCTTAGTAAAAGTTTAATTATATCCTGTATTCTGTTTTAAACTATACTAATGACAAACATGCACACTGTCCTATTTAATTACATTAACAGCTTCGCGAAAATTCTATAAATATTTATTTACACTTCTGCATACCCAATTATTATAACTGAGTTAGGCCATCGTTTGGTTTGGACCAATGCAATAGCACTTTTAGCTACTAGTACTACAGCCTGCGCCGAATGTGGCCAGATGTACCAAAATAATAATTTTACACATATGTAATTGCATCATACAATTACTACTAATATTACATTTAAATTTAAATGCGTACAAGTACCACATCCTTCTATAGGCGCAGTTTGTAGGCAAGTAATAACGCAAAATTCCGCTATCTCTGTGCGTTCAACACAATTTCCACGAAATACATACAATCTAATTAAATTGTGAAAATTTGATTAAAGTCCTCGCAGCAGCGGCAAAAACAAGTTTTCCCTTATTCATGTCATTGCGCTGAACCACCGACGTAACTGCGATTGATAGCTAAACCACACGATACTTACTTGCGGGGGTGGTATACAAGTACAAGTTTCTATACAGTGATGTTGGTGTGAAACCTAGTGGGTAGTTTTTATCGAGGGCTAAAAGCTGTCATTAGCTTCAATTAACTACCATGTTATGGTGTTACTTTTGTGCAGGTCGTGCGAAGCCCCTTCAAAATATATTTATCAATCACCCTCGGCGGGATAACAAGAGCGAGCGAGTGGGCGACCATCATCATCGGAGGGATTGCAAATTTACACAAAACTGTTTAAAATATTTTTGGAATATACCCAGTAAACGAATATGCCATAAAAATAGAATAACTCATCCACCCCCCGCAATTAAAATTATCATCGTTCTTAAAGACTGACATAAGGTGCGTGGGTAGTGATGGCTGATAAAACAAAATTAAATTATACATTATATTATATAAAAAATACTTTTCGAAGCAAAGTGTGGAATTAATTGACAGGTCCATGACAATAGCACATAATCTCAATAACAAGGCAGTTAAAACACATAAGGCAGAATTCCCAATATGTCACCTGCATTAGTGAAAAACATACTGTCAAGTGCAATTTCTAGAAACTTCCTATTCAACATGTCAAGTTATTCATTCACTAGCAGAACACTAAAATCGTCGTCTGGCAACCTTAATAATTCAAACTTTAAATTGCCACCCATTTGCAGTGCAACTGCAAGGCATTGGTTAACACTTAACCGCTTACCACTTTTCGAATACAATGCACTTCTCACCCTAGAACTGGTGTAGCATGAAAACGGGGTTGCAATGGAGGTTTCTGATGCACATACACCTATGCAAAGTGCATACGCGTCCGCTCTAAAAACTTTCCCAACAAATTAATTTGTTCCGTAAAGTTCTGTGCCTTTGAAGTGGTCGTCCATGAGATTTGCCAATGTATTTATTCATCACATTCTGTGTGAGATGAATTTACATACATCATATCTCGTCGTTATCACCTCATATGGAGCGGTAACTTTGTTATCACAGAGACCATGGTGCAGAGAATGTAGAAACGGACAAAAGATGCCAAAAGACACATGCAAACGAATAGTTGAGGTATACATGTGAATTAGAAGGTAAACCAGTCTTTTTCAAATGGTGCGATAGGTACCTACAGTTGGTTGGTAGCATGATTTCATAAAACGTGTGTTGGCCAAGCTAAAACTTATTTCGTCTAATCTAGATTCATACCACTGATACTGCAACATAAAATATAATTTTTATCATAGAATCGAGTGATTTATTTTAAGAGACCTTATGAAGGCTGGTATATCAATCCTTGTGTATAGCAGAGCTCTTTAAATACGCTTTTGTAGAAAATATGTTATAATTTCCCAATGCAGGGCCGGAGTCTTACAGAGAAAGTTTTCAGAGGACTCATTCGCTTCCAAGGAGCGGCTTTATTCCGACTCCAGGCAGAGTTTATTGGATTTTGGCAGGCGCTGATTAGAATCAACTTGGCGGTGACCAATTACACATCAATAATTGTGCTTATTTGTGCTTGTCCATCTGGACCGATATATCGAAACCCTTCAATACGTCCCCTCAGTCGTGAAGAGCTCGATTAGCATTTACAGGCGAACGCCATCCGATCGCGACTTAATAAACATATAAACGGTAGTGTTGAACACGAAAAAATAATACACTATAAGACCTGCCTTCCCAATCTTTTCCACACTGCGACTCCCTAGAGAGGTTGAAATATTTTGCGACGCACTTCTTAAAGCACAGATAATGTGAATAGAAGCAAATCTTACTGAAGATTCACTAAAGGTTTTTTTTTTTTAATAAGGATCGCTCAGCGTTTAAATATCGTTGTTCAATATTTATGGCAAATTTGCCATTCATCTAAAAATGCGCCTCGTCGCTTAAGATGATTTTTCGGCCAAAATTGAGGTCCTCTTCCAAACACTCCGAAGCCAAGTAAGCGAACAAACGGCGTTTGTAGCTCAATTCAGTAAGGAATCTTTAATAATGTTCGTTTACGACTTATGACAATCCGCACAAAGCTAAATTCGCCAACATCAGGCTAATATGCTCTCTGTTGGGGTAGTGGAAAAATGTCGATGCTATGAAAAATTGTTTCTACAAGTTTTTCGACAAAGCATATGAGCAATATCCTTAGCACGGCCAAAATCATATTTGATGATTTCAACTCCAAATTAGACAAGGAGAATATCTTTGGTAGTATACAATTGGAAAGCCTGCATGACACCACATCTAGAAACGGACTTAACTGTAACTGTAGCTGGCACACGGTTTTCTAATACATATTCATAAAGAAATATGGCTGTAGCCTGATCAAAAACGGCCAGACAAATTGATCATATTGCGATCGACGTGTAAGGTAGGTACTGTTTTGCAGTGTTCTATATGTCAGAACTTTTCGTACTGCCAACATAGACGGCGACCATTGCCTTGTCGTAGTGTAGCCCAGATAAGGATGCGTATATCTCCCGACTCCATAATAAAGAATAAATACTGTAAAGAGATTTAATTTTGAACGGCTATAATTTCAACAAACCGCCAGAAGCCCCATACCGCCTTCATAAAGCGCCAAAGACCAGTGGTATCGATGCCAAGAGGCCATCAGAGAAGCCTTGGTTTTAATGGTGATAGAGAGTGTAGGCAGCAAAGCAATTCGCCTATACAATTCCGCTTGTCAGGCAGAGCGAACTATTAACGATGAAAGCTAAGACTTCCGTCCACATGACCAAACTACGGTAAGGATAGGGTTATTTCAACTCAAGTCCAATAAGGTTGCTGGACTAGATAGCCCGCGGCCCGAACTATTTAACGCATCAGTAGATGACTTGATAATGAGCATACAACAATTCATCTCCATGATTTGGTCAGAAGAAAGTATAACTGGTTACTCTTACTCTTCTTCTGGTTACTCTTCTTCTGGTACTAACCTGATATTTTGGGAGGCCCAAAACACCATTTCCATTTACATTGGCATTTACTATCAATTCAATATCGTAGTGAAAAGGTGTTAAAAACTATTTTCTCTTAAAATCAAAAAGCCAAAGAAAATCTGGCTTTTATACCTAATTCCGATCTAAAATTTACTTCCATCATCTATCATTGTGAGAATTCATAGGAAAGCTGCAGAAAGTTATGTTTTGTTTCATTTTCCAATTTAATGGGCAGTCACCAATCTGCTCCACATTATTGTGTACCAGAAGGAAATATTCGAAGGAAACCCAATAATCCTTAAATAATTCGCTGCAGCAGCACTGGCTTCTCACCTACATACAATCGCCGAGCATAAAATGCTTATCGCCCCCCTTCCCGTGGGACGCAAAAAAGCAAGATGTGGTTCATTCAAAACGTAATCCATTATGAAGGGTCCTCCACCCTCCACGTCCACATGACGGATATAGTGGATACCGGCTGCAATTGTATTTTATTCATTGAGACTGTAAGTCAACACAAAGTTCCGCCTCGCTCCACTTTGTGGTTATTTTCATGTTGCCTGCGACAGAAAAAAAAAACAAGAATACAACTTAAGTCTATTTACAAAGAGTACTTATGAAATAAATTTCGGAATTGAAAGATACGAAATTGTATCCGTAGCTGATTTTGTTTGCCTTTGTTTGCTATTTGTAGATAAAAGCACTTTTTATGGTTTGTTTTCAAATCAAAATGATATATCTGTACAATTCGTATAATATACTTAGTGGGTAGGTATTTGGAAAACTTTAGAGTCCGACTTAAATGAAGCGACCACAAAACTCACCTTTGCGTTAGCTTGCCATGCCCTTCACTCAATAATGAATAATGGACACAAAAGCGGAAGGTATATATATTCTTAAAATGACCTTCCTAATTTTATTAGCTTGTCCCTTTTTTGTTGTTATCACAACGACAATCAGAGGAACAGATAGTAGAAGAGGGTGAATATCGAAGCAAAAGGGGATGCTTCAAGGGATGAAAGGGGACGACAACGACAATGACGACAAATCAGACATACCAAACGATAACAAAGGTCCGCAATGTAAAAATTATTTAGATGGCTTTAAATTTTCTTTGTGTGCTGTTGTTGCTGTTTGGGTGTACGCTTTGTTCTTGTCGGCCACGGGACCACGGTTTTTCTTACTCATTTCATGTTATTTTACGAAATGTCATCCCTGATATTAAACCCAGTCATTTGTACTTAATTAGAGGGATGATTGTGGGTGGACATTTATGTGGGGTTCTATACTCTGCCATGAGTGGCATTTTGTAAGTCTCAATGTGCGTGGGTTTAGGTGGTCTTGTCAAGGATCATATGGCATGGGCGTGCAAATGTTGTGCGTTGGTAGGGTTAATACTTTTCTTTTCGCTTTATTTTTTTTAATGTTCGTCTTATAACGGGTGGGATGCTAAACTTTTAGTAGATGTATAGTATATAGGTAAACATTTCTTTTTAATGGCTTAAGTCAGGTGTGAAGTTGGAGTTTTAAATATCGCAGTAGCGCAGTGGTTGTGTGCAGGACTACTGTGCGAGGGATCCCAGGTCCCAGGTTCGATCCTCGAAAAAACACAAATTACATCTTAAGGTTTTTTCTACTGCACCACCTCTCGCGAACGTCTGACAAACATTCGGGAGTATAACTGTCATAAAAAAGCTTCTCAATTTAGCTGCTTCGGACTCGGCATAAAATTGTAGGTCCCTTCCATTCGCCCCAAAAATAGAAACTGACACAAAACGAATGGTTGCGAGAAGGTAGGCCTAGGGTGTCTACCCTCCTGTTGCACCACCTATTTATTTTTTTTTTTAAATTAAAGTTATACTAAATCAAACTTTGTGAATAAATGTTGACGTAAATTATATTGCATATTCCAATCAAATACGAGGTTGGCACTGAAGTAGAATGGGAAACTGTCGTGCTTCACCCTTCACGTAATAGTTTCACATCTACCATGAAAGTAGAATAAGCATAGGCTTGTTTTCTCTGCACCATAACGAATGTAGATTTGATGTGAGTGTAGGGTTTCCAATAAGTCGAACTGCTCGTCTCTGTATGCTGTCAAATAGGTTAAGTGAATGTTTTGGGGCCGACCTCGATACATGGGAACAATATTCCAGGCCTGGTCTAACCTCTGCTTTGTAGAGAAGGAGAAGTTGCTTGGGGCTAAAGTACCTCTTTGCTCTAAATAGGTAGCCAACTTAGTGGACGCCGATCTTGCGATATAGGATATGTGGTCCTGCCATGCGGTTCCTGAATTTACTGTGACCCCTAAAAGGAGCATCGAGTCCTTGGGATGGATTGGATGGTCATCCATTTGGATCTGAGGAACTGTTGATGCATTTTTCCTAGAAAATGTTGTGAGCTGTTTCTTGTTTGCATTAAATACAACCAAGTTGTCTTTTTCCCACTTCAAGATTTTGTCCAGATCATCATTTAGACAACTAATTTGTTTACATCTCTGACCCTGTGATGTTGCCGCATTCACAGGCCCACTGTTCGAGATGGAGGATATAAGACTGCTGTCATCTGCAAAGCTGTAGACATTATTATTTGTCGATCCAAGCAAATCGTTGATGTTGAGAAGAAATAGAGTTGGAGAAAGTATAGATCCTTGAGGCACTCCTGCATTTATAGCAAACGAATTAGATGGTACCTATACCATCTATAACAACTTGGATCGATCTTCCCAGAAGAAAATGTTGAAGCCAACCGCAGAGTTGTTGTGGTAATCCATAAGACACTTACTTGCCTAATAGGGCTCTATGCAAGAATACATCTGGCATATCTTGAATACATAATGTTGAATTGGCACGCGTATGTTTATTCATGGTCAAATGACAAACCAAATTGAGCACAAATCAGCTGTCAGCTGGCTCAAATTGTTTGTTTGTTGCTGTACGCTCTCGTTACGAGTAATATTTACATTATGGATATCTAATTCGTTTTAAAAACTAAAATGACTTTGACGAACTCTCTAAAAACGCATCTGAATTACTGCAATCGTACAACGCTCATCCACCTGTATTATAGCCTTGACTTAGTTACAAAAGAAAATAATATTTTTGCACAGATACAGATACAAATACAATACCTTTTCATGGTTGTCCATTAATAATCTCGACTTTGTTAAAAAAACCTCGCTTTGTGGCCGTTGCTTATTAAAATGAACACAACATCAATCCAATTGCAGTTGGCAAGGCCGTGACCTATATACATATTTCTATCTGGCACTATCTCTACTCCACATTTTTATTTGTACCAACTACATATTTTGTTATTTTTCATTACAAATGAACTTTCTAACTGTACTTGATGTCAATCCAATCTCTCTCTTTCTAAATAAATGTCCCCAATGAAATGTCAAACTTTGTGCAATGATTCAAAATCCTTGCAATAGCCATCAAAAGTGATTAACGTCACGAAACTTATTCAAACAAGAAAAAACTATGCAGTTGACTTCTCCTGCACCGAAAATGTGTATGCAATGATGAAAATGTACGTTAATGAAAGGATCTGGGTCAGGACTTTCTTATATTAATACTGCACATGCACATGCACACAATGCAACCTCTATACACATAGATAAAATAGAAATAACGCATTCAGTGCAATCGTATACATGACCTGCCTTTCGCAACAACCCACTCTTACATCAAATGGCAAATTACAGTGTTCACACGATTTTCATCGTACATTAGACGTCCATGCATATAGATATATGTATGTATGGTATATGTATATGAAAACTACTCGGTGGTATACTTGCGATAAAGGTCATAACATTTAATAAAAAAAAAAATAATAAGATTTCAAATAAAAACACCTCCCCCTCTCATCAGTCACTCTCTTCGAAGGCTTAAAATTAAAGTTAAACGGAATTGGCAAATAACCATCAAAAGCAGCCAGGCGGAGGAACAAATAAAACCAAACGAATGGATGGAACATAGCGAAGGGTTTAGTCGAAAACCTTTGTCATACACATACGTACCCTCCCAATCCGCCCACAATTACTGTAGGTCTAGAATACAAATCAGATTTGCGATTTACACACATTCCCTTGCCTCTCGCCTAGTTTTTCTTTGAATCATTTAAAAAACAAAAAGCTATCCCAAAAGCTCTGCAGATAGCTCTGAATTAAAACCGGCAACGTCGCCCATTCATTTTAGTCCTGTTTCTATTTTTGTAGATTCCCCACTTTACCCAGTCCACGGCTATGCCATTTCTCAATGCAATTCGCCTCTCCCGTAGTATCCATCGCGTGTACTACTACAGGACAAATGATGACGATTTTATATGGTGACGATGAGCTATAGAACATGACAGGATCTCTCAGTCACACTGCATAAATTTGAAATATTTGATACATTGGCGTTGCTCCTTTCTCTACTAACGGGTCACATTACGCACGTCACAACTCACAACTGAAAATTTCATTTACAACTGGATTGTGGATGTAGATTGTACGGGGCAAGGGAGTTCGCCCGCTAGTATACTGTACTACTGTAGTATATAGAACAGCAGCCACCAGAGTACAAGGACCTCTTGAGCGAGGAGCGCGCTGGAACAGGAGCGTTTAACGAGAATATTAACTTACCACACATACATACGAAGCTACGGAGCTACTGAGCATGTTTGTCATGGCGACAGCGAGAGAGTTAGATAGAGGCAAGCAGGCAAGGAATATGAAATCAACAAAAACGAGAGAACCTCATTATAGTAAAATATTTTTGTCAAAAAAAAAACGACATTCAAAGCTTTGCCGAATGGCTTGCACGCTAAACTTTTTACGAGCTAGATGTTCAATGTAAGAAGTCTTGTGGACCGTTTATGTGGCTGTTAGTGCGCATGTTTGAGGAGTTCTTGTTCCATGGAAGTTTAATATCTGTGCTACTGAGTACTGATTCTCATGAATAAATCTGCTGTTACTGGTGCTGCTTTTACTCTTGTGGATGGATGAGGCACTTAAGATGGTACCAAACCGAGTGGTGTGCGATGTTTAAGTTATTATTTTTTTTTTTTTTTTTGCAAAGTTTTCAAGTTCTGCTTGCGCTAAAGATGCCATTCGAGAGTTTGATTGAAATCTCAGCGGTTAGATAGATTAACTTTTGGATGCCGATGCAGTTTGTCGATTGCAGAATATTGGGTCACGGACTTTTCTGTGCGAGCGTTTACCTAAACTCTTGACAAGAAAGTTTAAACAGATCAATATCTCAAAGAATGGTTACATTATGTGTACTGCTTTTAGATAATGTCGAAATAGGTTACTTGCAGTTTGTATGCGTATTAGTTAAATCTATCTTTAAAATATTTATGTTATACGATGTTAGCTAAATTGCAGTCTTCTAATTCCTCAAAAAATGGGTCTCAGCGTTTGCCTACCTACGCAGTCGGGATTTGTGTCCATGATTTTGTTGGAGATTAAAAATGCGTCTTATAAGTAGTAGTTGACACAATTAAAATTAAAATATCTATTTATTTGAATTTTTACAAAAGTCACAATAATGCTAATGACTTTTGCCGTCAGCCGTAAAGTATAAAGCTAGGCTAAAAAACTAGGAAATCTCTAGTATCTGTCGGCTCTAGATGCGGGGCCTTCAACCCAATAAAATGTACTGGCTTTATACTGCGGTCATAAGACCGATAATTCTATATGGCATCGTTGTGTGGTGGACGGCCTTGAACAAAAGTTCCAATCTAAAGGTCTTGGAGAAGACTCAGCGCTTGGCATGCTTGTGCATCACGGGTTCACAGAGGGCATCTCCAACCGCCGTTCTACATACCATGCTTAACTTACTTCCACTAGACATCGTCAGTAAAGAATACTCTACAAACGTGGCAATTAGATTAAGGGAAGGGAAACACTGGAGAGGGCAACCGATTGGACACGCGACACGCCAGCATCCTTCTACAGAGGATACCCTTGCCCTTTATTACCGATTAGCTGCGTACGAAAATCAACTTCGAAAAAGGCTTTACCCATGAAATACCGAACACAAAATTCCTACACGACAAATCATGTCAATATTCACTGACGGTTCCAAGACACTGGAGGTCGAAGGGCCTGTCGTTTTGTCTTCGGAAATACTGCAGTATCTTACAAACCAAAATCACAGCTATTCGCCAAGCTACAGCGTGGCTGTCCGATTAATTCGGTGTCACAAAGACATATCGATATATATGTGCATTGATAGTCAAGCTGCAATCAAATCCCTAATATCTAGCAAAATAAGATCTAACGATGGAAGATTGCCACGTATCTCTTAACGAGATAGCTGGACAGTATACTGTGACATCCCAGGAAAAAGCTAGGCTCCTCTGGCGTGAATAGTATAAGTCTGCACAACGTGTATGCACCACTTTCCTATGCTAAACAAATAATTCACGCGGACGCAGCAAGCAAAGTATAAGTTTCTGATGGAAACATTTAGGATAGGATACTGTGATACCTATAGTGATTGGCTCACCTGGCCATCTCTGGATATAAAGAGATCCAAGGAGCTTCTTCAAAACAGAGATCCAGCATCTCGAAAGTCGTTAATGTTATCTCCGGGCACTGCATTAGGTAGACATACGTATACGTAAAACTTTACCTGTTCAACTTTCCAGTCAATTCCACATTTTCCACTGAATTCTTATGATTAAATGTTTCAGTTTTGTTGTGTTTCGTGTTTTTACGGATGCATTTCACTGATGGCTATAACTGGCCTGGCCCCTTAAAATGTATGTATGTATTTATAATCAACAATTCAATGGTCTTTAAAATAACTTCAAGTTCAATGTATGTATTTGAAAACATGGTTATAGTATAGGTAGGAGTGGCTGTTTTGTTATTGAAGTTTATTCAATGGGGAGATCATAGATCTACTTGTCAGCACGTACGTTTAAATAAACGTATAGCTATGGTAATCGAGTAGAGAAATCCTTGAACTGATCAAACGAGGCCAGCTCATTTCAGCATTTTGGCACTAATTTTGAGGTTATATTGAGTAACGCCAAGGCTATAGTCAGCTTGGGGGGGTTATGTTTGTATGTAGTTTAATATAACGGCAGGCATTGCGGATAGCAAGTATTTCCGCGTGAAACACAGTGGCGGTGTCCGGAAGCCTATATGATATCGAAATCGAGGTGCTTAGAGACTCAGCAAATACACCCATGTTCTACTTCACAGTTGATTTTCGAACCGTTTGCGTCTGTGTAGATTTTAAAATACGAGTCGCTCCGTCCGTCGGTCGATTTTTGGTTGCATGCCCCATTTTTTGGTTGTCATAGAAAGCTATTTGCTATCTTATGTTTCAATGTCAAGTTGGGCTTAGGATCTAGAATCAATCACAGTTACCTACCACTGGACGATAGGGAGTGCTTGTACGTTTAGGCAAGGAAGGGTAGAATTGGATGGTTTTGGTAATGAAAATAAATTTTGCAAGCGACTGATAGAGCATTTTCAACAATTTAAACACAAACTCTGTGTACGGTTTTACAAATTGTTACGATTCGGCTTCAAGCTTGCTTTAATGGCCACTTCTTATCTGGTGAGGCGCACACAGCAAAGCGCTCTTATAAAAAAAATATATTGTGCTTAGAAATTTTCAACGGAATCTGTTAAAAAAATTTCATAGCTAAAAAAATTAAGTACATTGTGGGCGTTCCAAAATCTAGTTTAGTAAGTCTGACATGTCTCTAACTTTATATTGCTGAGTTTTAATTGAGCTGAACTGGTCACGTGAACAGTTTTCTCAGTTGACGTTTATGTCCACAACCAGCGTTACCAGATTATTTTTTCCAAAAATGCTAAAGCGGGGGCGGAAAACTGCAAAAACTGCTAAACAAAATCGTAAAAAATGCTGAAAAAACTGCGATAGATTTTTCCATGATTAATAATTGAATTTTTTACTTTTTAATGTAAATTCTAGTGAATTATTTTACATTTACAAAAAATTCATATTTGTATACGTCAAACTTCCATAACTCTAACCTTTTTCAGTCGAATTTTTCTATTACTCGAACTCTACGTTTTTCGTTTTTAACTTTTGGCCTTCATTACTCGAAGTTTCTATAACTCGAGTTTATTGTCTGTCATTTTGAGAATTGGACTTATGGTAGTTCGACTACATTTGTTATTAACGTTATTGTTATAACGATAACGATAACGATATTTATAGTCATCATGTAAAAGACTATATTTTCTACATTTAAATGTATTACCTACAAAATGAATAAAAATTCAATTACTCTGAATATTTATAAAGAACATTCGAATTTATTACAGGCAACATTTTATTTGTTGGAATAAAGTTGTAACAGCTTCCACTTATAGAAACGCCTGCTGTACTTGCAAAATTAATGCAACATTTTTATTAGGTATACAGGTATACTAAATCTATTACGGTTTTTAGTTCTTAGCAAATTTACCTTTGAAAACCTGTACTCTATCATGTCATATCATATCATATCAATGCGTTATTGCATTTAAATTATTCTTTTTCGAAAACGGATACATCGCATGTAATTTGAGCTGATTTCTGTTATTCCACAACACATTGCTGCATTTTAAAAAGCTTCATTCATGTATTGAAATTGTGAGTTTTATCAATTTTTTATTGAGGTAGCCAATGTATGAAATGTTGTTAAATGTTGCTAAATGTGTTTTTTTCAAAATGTTTTATGAATATTTTTAAAAACTGCTAAAAACTGCTGATATTTACAAAAATGCTAAAAAATCTGCTGCATGTGAAATTTATGATCAAATCCTGCTAAAATCGCAGGAAACTGCTAAATCTGGTAACGCTGTCCACAACACCGACAAATTAAGTCAAGAATTTTTCATTTACTAATAAGTTGACATCTATATGTGTCCGGCGGAGAACAGTTTTGACATTTCTATGACCCACATCGGAGAGCATGGGGATGGGAGAGCGCAGTTTGACATTTCGACTGCCCTGACGTGTAGAGCACGAATCAGAAACGAAAAGAGAATAAAAAATACAATTATTGTCAATAAGCGACATACCGAGAATTCAAGTTAGTATTCTCGTTCAGGTAAATTGAATGCGGCCATTTTTTAAGGGCTATATGTGCCAGACTGATATCTCCTGCTTGATTCACATAATAACTAAATGTCCTCTTACAGACAGGCACCAACCGCGTGCAGCAGAATAAATAAGTATAGTCAGACGTATGTAGCATTGACGACATGTTATCAATTTTCCATTTCACCTATGGATGTGGCAAATGTATAACAAATACACGTTCCTTGTATTGACATTTTCTTGACATTTTCCTTACTACGCCCTCATTTTCCATTTTGCGAACCGTATTTGCTAAGAATTGTATCATTACGGTCGATCAAACTGTAGTTTGACAACTGCCAACTGTCATTACTCTTCAAATCAGTTGGCAGAATATCTGAAATACACAGTGCAATTTTAGTTATAAAGTAACTTTTGTATTTGTGGCCTTGTGGGATGCCTAAGTATGAGTTAAGAAATGTTTTTGCATGTTACTGCTGATGTTTATTTTTGCGTCTAGAGGAAACGTTCCTGCCCTACATATTCATGCTTGGAAAATAATATAACCGCAGTAGTATAATTCGAGTGAAAAAGCTTAAGATATATTGAACTGACTAATTCTGTGAGCGTGAGAGATAATCTATATACGGCATATCAAATTTGATAGCACTATCGCGCAGGCTGGCTGCCTTCTCTTCAGTTTGTAGGCAGGATAAATGATATATTACGATTATGATTCTTTGCATAGACCTTTGACTTCAAAAAACCCCAAAGAAAAAAGTCAAATGGCGTTAAATCGCAAGATTTGGATGGCCAATTATGATCGCAAAAACGGCCGATTACACGATTGTTTCTCTGGCTTAATGGCATGTGACACCGTCTTGTTGAAACCACATGTTGGTAACATCCATATCTTGTAATATAGGTACTAAAAACTGGGTTTTCATGCCACGATAACGAGCACCATTAATTGTTACTGCCTGACCAGACGCATTTTCGAAGAAGAATGGTTCGATAATGCCTCCAGACCAAAATCCGCACCAAACAGTCACGCACGCGTTGTGGATGCATTTGTTTCTCAACTACTCGTGGGTTCTCTGAAGCCATCAAGATGAAATGAGCTTCATCACTGACGATGATTTTTTTTCGAAAATTGCGGACTGTATGTAGGTGACAAACCTTCCTCATTTTTAAAATATATATTGCTCAACAATGCAAATGCGTTGTTCTTTCGTATAGCGCTCAATTGTTATCATTTTTTTCCGTTGGCATTACTGTACTATTAAATGGCGCAAAATTAAAATTTTGCGTGATGAATCGATGAAGTCTATGTCTATGGTAGTTCATAGATCCATTCTAAAAAGAGGCTTTATGTCGCTAGTATAATATCTCCTCTGCTTGCACTTAGTGACTAACAGGCCAATACCATTTAGACCCTCTTCATACTCACTTACTCACTTTTTCTTATTCTATTTTCTTCTTCGCCTGCAAGATTAGGAAACAATTTTCCATTTACTAGGGTAATCCCCAGTTGAATCAGTCATTTCGTTTGGCTCTTGAGCTCATTCGTTACTTCATGTTTTAACAAATTATCCTGATCGGAAAGTCAAAATGTAATGGAATAAGCTGGAATGTTCTTCGTGAGAGGTCTGTTATCAGTTGTTAACATTTTTTTGTATTCTCGGGAAGTGATTAACAAAAAAACAGTGCTCACCGACAGCTCACACCCAGAGTTTAAAAATATTTTCTTCTTATATTCTAAAGCTCCGTTATCTGATCCATAATTTCATTTAGTCTTTATCCAGTTTGATCTCGAATTAATACCATCTTTTATAGTATGTACCACCTGTTCCCTTTAAAAAATGACATAGATTAATCATAAATAATTAGATTTGTAAGCATGTATGCCGACAGGAAGCGCCACCAAGAACTCATTTCTCTATACAAACAAAACTACATATTTAAAGAAAACAAAACGTTTAAATCGTCAAACAATATCATCCTACACACCCATCTATTTATCTTATAATTGAATCATAGGTACCCCACATACACACCCACAGTGACAGTGCACACATTCCCATGCCCAAATTCAAGAATCATCATCATCCTTTCTTATACCAGATAATTGAACCACACCATCATATCTTAGCACAAGCAACAACAATAATAACAACAACAACAACGACGACGACTATGGCCGACTACGACAAGGACAACAAGGACAACAAAAACACCATCATTTCATCGAACACAAAGTTCAAAGAAAAAGCTTTTATGTTTGACCCCATCTCGCCCTCCCATTGCGTCCACGACTCCTTCAGGCGGCAACAACTTTCCATCCAATCGCACATTTTTCGGGCATGTATCTTTTGGAAGTCGAACCGGAGTAGCTGTGGCACACAAAACTCTGTACACATTCATTTCATACACACACATCTGCACAAACACAAATAAAACAAAGAGAAACTGTTTTTGATACTCACTTGTCGTCGTCGGTCGTCCGTCGTCGCCGCTGCTCAACAAAGCAAAGGAAAATACTACAATTTTCCAGTAGCGCAAGGAAAAAGAAGAAACAGCACAATAACTATGGCACGCGCACCGTGTCGTTGGCTACCAAAAAGTATACCTACCACTCCAAGGAGTAGTCTTGCTCCTCGTTCGCATTTCACAGCACCACTCCAAGGGTAAATAGTATTTAATTTGAAGAGGCGCCATATTTGGCAGCAGTTCGAAGCTTTTCATGTGCTTCTGCCTCTCCTCCTCCGTATAAAAACTCTACAAACAGTCGATCAGCCCCGTCATCGTCACCGAATGCAAAAGAGTAACCACTAAACTTCAACTCCAAACGGTTGTTCAGATTAAGCGTTTTCGGTTCGATTGCCCCCTGAATCACTCTATCGCGTCGTGTCCTTGATTTTGAAATAAACAAATCAACAAATTGTGCGCTGAAATAGTTTAATAAAATTCAGTGTCCTTTTAGCGCTCCACTTCGAGATTATCGCGTGTATCCGAGTGTATCCCGAAAATCCCAGTATCCGAAGAGAGGAGAAAATAAAATGTTACGGTCGTTCCTATGTGTGTATATCGAGTGAAGGTGCGAAATTTCGGGGATATTGTAGTTCCCATCGATTTCTAAATCATATCGAAATTCGAGCCATAAAATATTCAATCCTGGATCCAGAAATAAGATTCGTATCGCACCCCAAACTTCAATGCTATGTGCAGCAGTGAGTAAGGATATTAGTCATCACCTTCCAAAATGATACAAATACGCGCACAATCCAACGGACCGTGTGCCCGAGCGAAATCTGTATAATGAAGTTATATATTTTGAATATCCTTCGCTAGTGAGTGTTTGCATGGTGCATAGTAGTATAGTGCATGCAGTGAAAAAAAAAATTAAAAGAGAAGTAATGCAACACTTTCTAGTACAATAGTCTGTCCTTCCCAACCACGGATTACATATATATTAAACGTCCATGAAGCATACCTACTAACCGATTGGAATCGGTCGTCCTGCCTAACCTAAAAAAAACTACGTATACAAACAGAAAAAAAAGAATGAAAAGCAAAAATACACACGGGGGAAAATCAAAAAATGAATTTCATTTAGATGTTCGCTCTCTCATGCTGGTAGCCTAGGTTCGAGTCTTTGATTAGCAGTGAATCGGAGTGAATCCTTTTTTTTTTGTAATCTCGTGTTTGTGCGTTAGTATAGTGCGTATAGAGGGTTAGTGAGTGTGTGAAGGTGCGCTCGGAAGTGAGATAAAGAGAGTAAATGGTGTAGTGTAGGGCGGTGGACTAACACCACCAAATAATCTAAATTAATGTGCGATAGTACCAGTACAGGGTGTTTCTTCAGCAGCAGCAGTAACAGTGGGCGAAAGGTGAGCAATACAATAATTGTGAATGAAGCACACACACACATACATACCCACACCCACATCCAGATACATAATTAGTACATCGCAATGGCGGTTAAAACTTAACACACCATTTTGGTGCGTGTCGTACTTTATTAAGGACATCGTCGTTTTGGAGGCCTTTGTTGCCGCCGACATTTTTTTTTTGCCCTTGGTATTGTTAGCCACTTTTTTTGGTTGATAATCGTACCCTTAGTGTTAATATTCAACCATTAAATGCAAAAGGATTAACTCGATATCGGTATTGTTGGGTCATGATGAGGGGCGTGAAAGGGGTACTTCCTAACTACCCTTAATGTAATTGCTTCGAATTTTGATGGAGAACCCTAACCAAGCACTTGTAATATGGTATTGTTGTCTCTTTGAAGGAGGTTAATTATCGCCTACTTATTTTGGTAGTATACCTTTGGATGCTTTGTCATGATTAATTGATATTCCTTTTTGTTAGTCCTTTTGTTGCTTCTTTTCTAGTATAAATTGTGCGGGTGCTATTACTTTAACATGCGCCTTTTTATGAAAAACACACTAATGGCATTATGGTCATTGGTCAGTGTATCTTGTGCAGGTCACAAGTCCTTGTCGCCTTTGTGACACATTGCACTTGATTGGGTTTTGGTTCTGAGTAATAGCTCTGAAGATACAATAACGCTGATCATGGGTTCCGTTTATATTTAGATTGTATGCTGCATTTCAAAAACATTTTTTATTGTACTTCCATTTTTTTAGATGCTTTATCCAATAGGGACTGTGCTTGAGTGTCGAATGTGAGTCATTCTATGTGGAGTATTAAATTGTTGTTACAAGACTAATAACGATTTAAACTTGTAGATCAGAGCTCAATTCGAAAATCAGAAAGTAGCAAAATTGCATTCAGTAACAAAGAGCTTTTTTGGCGGGTATGCTGGCAAAATGTATGGTTTGTTGCTCAGTTGAGTTTGAAGGCACTTATTATTGTACACAGAGGGCAATTTTTTATTGCGTCGGTAAATATAACCTCATCCAATATTTTTGCGCTGCAGCCAGACTGCCATTGAGGTATAGTTTTAACGAATAATAACGTTAAGTCCGTCTCTCGTCTTAGTGCATTAAGTTCTTGGCGGGCATGTCTGTTACAGAGAATATCTCTTTAAACGCAGAAATGAACATATCCCAAACTGTTCACATTTCGAAAGTGTTTTGGAAAACGCGGTACGCGTGTTCTTCCATTGCCGGCGGTACGAAACCGAAAGAATTGCCTTACGGGAACAAATTGAGAAATGGCCCACTCCCGTAAATTACATGTTGCAAAAAGTCGAAAATTGGACCATTCCAGCGAGCTTAGGCGTTTAGAGCGTCAACGTAAATAGTTCAGCTAATCTAGCTTAATACCGATCACCGCGAAGTAATTCCTTACGGTGGTTCCGCGGGGGACAAATAATTCGGGAAGGGAAGTGGTTTGAGCCGGGAGGAATCCGACACTATACCAATGACCGTCGGACCTAACCTAGCCTATAGCAAAAAAATATCAAATTTATTCCTGACATTTGACGACAACTTCGCTTCGATTCTTATCTTAGGTGATGTCTTGTAGGACCCTTATATGTCGCATTGTGAGAGCAATAGCCTCCTTGTTCAACGAAATAAAATTCATTCCAACTTTATTTTTCTATATCGGAAAAGGAACATTTGACAATTGACAACAGTACGTAGGTACAATTGTTGATTTAGAGACACAAGTTTATCAAATAAAAATCTATATATGTATGTATCTCAATGCGAAAATAAATCGAGGGAACTCGTTCAGTCTAATTACAGTCTAATTAGAGTTGACCAACATTTTCTATAAATAATTTGCAGTGAGTTCCTGATTGACATTGAATTGAACATAACTATCAGGATCACTGAATACCTGCAGCTGCAGTCAACCATCAGTCCTACTCACGCTATACCACAACACATAGCCTGCCTACTGAATAAATAATAATTCATCATTCACGCTATCAATTTTCCTTGAAACTTTCAATTGTGAAAAGGGCAAGAAATCTACGAGTCCTCTGACATAATCAGTTCGAAATACATAAATAAAATTCTATACCCAGAATAATATCCTTTTCTGACATTTATCAGAAGGGACGTATAACTTTCGTGTTACACGTGACAGGTTTACTTTGGTTACATCAAAAAGTTTATTTTTTGTGATTGATAAAATGTACTTTGCTGATGATGATGATTCAAGGATAATACAAAAATATTTCTTTATGGTGCGAAACGAATTAGCAATAAGTTGGCGGCAGAAATAAATAACATAAATCCCTTAAAAGCTGTCGCATTTCTGTTTTAACGAAAAAGGACAAATATTTTCGACGTAAAAATGTCTAGATATACTTAATTAAAAAAAAGTATTCCACTTAGTGCAGAATATCTTTCTTCTGAGTGTCCCATTTTTTCTTTTTACCCTTCATGCTGCCGCTGTCAGTGACAAGAAAAAAAAGAAAATAAAATATCTGAGTTGGAGGCATTTGATTTTAATCTACTTCCCCAACCCCAACCTCATTATTCCCCATTCCCATATCCTATCTCACGCCAGCGGTGAAATCTTGTTTTTAATTTTGTGTTTAAATTTGTAAATATACTCTATTAGTTCTAAGTTTCTGATTAATATTGTATCTGTATAACTAAGAGTGTATATCTTCCATTGCTATATGCCCCATGCGCTTTGAAAACTAGGGCACTATCTTTTTAAACCAAACACGAGGAGCAAATTTTCACTATCTTTCACCTCCGTATCCAGTTCTTTAAGGATTATTATATTGGTAGCCCGTGGTCATAAGCAGTTATCTCCCCCAACGGATATACGAAATATCCTGCTGGGAATTGTAACGTGTGTATTAAGAGAGTATCGTACGTCATCTTCCTTATGAGGTCTTCTGATATATTCAGGCATAGAATTGATGCTTGCTCAACCGTAATACGCTGTCATATAAATTAGAAGGGATTAGAAGGTTCGTTATTTATTATCAAATGTTATTTAAAGGGCAAAAATGCTGTCAGCTCTTGCAAAATATTTTGTAAATAAACGAGGGCAGACTAGCATTCAATAAAATCTTATTGTCGTTGCATATTTTTAGGGTTTCTTGTTTGATTTATCTGACCCTTACAGTGGGTCACAAAAATACACGTATATCTCTGTTGTGATTATTTTTATACGTAGGCGTAGGTTCTATATAATTAAATGATTTCGAAAACAGAGAGAAAACAAATTCCCCTTTTAAAAAGTAGTTGTTAAAGTAATTACTTTGAGGAAGGTGATTTTTTTGTTGGTTGCCTTCTATTAAATTATTCTTTATCGGCTTGTTCTATCTAAGCCGAAAATAGTACATATACTTAGTTATTTTACTGACTGCCAAAGTAGTTACTTCACGAACTACTTTCTGAGAGGTGCATTTTTTGTTTCGCCTGTTTTCAAAATTGTTTGTTTACTTTGTGAGAAGAAAGAGAAATTTTACCTTTCAGAGTAGGATTTTTCATTTTAAGAGTCCGGTATCACTGCTGTCCCCTGGATATACACAAATTGATCATCCTTTGTCTACGTGTAACAACAAGGCGGTACCACATGCCATGCAGCCAGAGAAACATTTCAATTACTGCATAAGTCATTTCCTAATGATTGGCCATTTATCCGATGTGCTATTCCATACATAACACCAATCTGTATAATCTGTATAAACCAATAAAAAAATTTAAGCTTTCTAACTAAAAATCTATATTTTCTATCAAAATTACATTTTGCGTGAATTATGGGACACCCTTTATAAGTGCTGTCATTCAGGGAGAAAATATTGTGCACATGGATTTCTTGGATTTTTTGAGCCAGTATTTGGCGGAATCCGATAAATTGTTGACGAAAGATATAAAGCGTTTGCACAATATGGCAAATAATATCTCCTGGGTTGGGAGTACTGAAAGTCTTGCTCAAGTCTGCCGATTAAAACAATTCTTCACCCAATGCGATGTCATTTATGCTGTTGCAATAACCCTGGTTGATATTCCAATGGCTGGTACCCGCTTGGGGAATGTGAGACATGATCGTTGGGTGTTGACCAACATCCCTATATACCTCAATCTTATCTACCACTTACGAGTAAGGATAACACTAAATAGTACGACCTGGGGAACTATATTAGATGACATCGTTGATTCCGTCTAGTGAATTCATCCGCTGTATCGCCTAAAAAAAGAGGAAGTGAGGGGACACACAGCTTTAAAAAACAAACGCTTTAGCCAACGGAGTCAAACGCAGCGTAAAAGTCCTCAATGGTGGAACAATTTAAAATGCACCTTATATGGTTGCCGGGCCATAGGGACATTCCACGGAACTTGCACGGCCGACAAACTCACAATTTTGTCGATTCTACCGGAAAAGGCGAATTTCTGAATGCCTCTCGCTGGGTGCAAACTTTTAATTAAACATAAATACTATAAGCACCACTAATTGAAGGTGTTTGAGCTGCCCCACGTGCTCCATCACGAAACAGATCTGGCCCATGCTGGATCTCAAGCACTCCAACAATCTTGTACATATTACTAAAAAGATCCATTGTAGGCACATTAGTATAGGTGTCATTACGGCACACTGCATTATTGACAGGCACGCTCTCAGTTTAGGCCTCCCTGACAAAAAATTTCTGTAGAAGGTACATGGCCCAGCCCTCTCATCTCTAGAAAAATACGCCTTGGAGAATGCTTCTTCGACAATCTCGGCGAACTCGCATAAGTTGCCGCATAAGTTGCCTCCAACTGTTCATTCTTACCTCCTGATGGTTCCATTTTTTGTATAACAAGAACCGCGTCATAAGATTACGCTGCTGGCACAATACCATAATAGAAATAATATTAAACCAACCAGTAGCCAGTACTTGAACCCTTCCGGGCCATTTTTGATCAAATCATACGGTATTCGTTGCTGTTTTGTTGGAATTTTCTCAAGCATGATCTGATCATATGTGCAGCTTTTATCGGTACAGTTGTCTAAAATGCACGGTTAGGCTTTAAAACTAAAAATATATATGATCATATTCTTGCTGTGCTTTGTAGTGAAAAATGCTATCAGCTGATCCATTGAAGTATGTATGTATACAGATTTGTTTCAACTATTTCATTCATTTATCTGCTTTGTCATTTTTCAAAACCTCGCAGTCGCAAAGCTATACGTATATCGTTTCTTCCTACCCAAGTATTTACCTACTCCTCCCTGTAATACTAGATATATACCACGGTCAGGTAAGTATGACGCGTTATATCCAGCAAGATGGCATTAAATCACATTTTAAATGCCATTTCTGTTGATGCATGGAAAAGCCCCATTGTGAGATAAACCCCCACCGGAAGGGAAAACGCCCCGCCCAACAAGAAGACGATTAGGAATGTGCCAAAAGTTCGACCCACAATGTGCAGACAACTGTCCTTGATGTTGTTCAAAAGCATTAAATGTGCCCCCACCCGGACTACATGTGCATTAGAATTCCACTTTTATTCCAATGTGCCACGTTCACTAACTCCATACCAGCAGACGACCACCCACTGGCATTAATATCACAACAACCGAGCCGTCTGGGTTACTAATGGATTTGCAAATTCATATACACCCTGTCTTGTCTGAAACATGAAAAAGTAAAAAAAAAAACACACGGAACAACATTTGCAATAGACGCCTAGAATGTACCAAGTTAAAATAAAAAAAACTCAGGACTAAACGATTAAATTTATTAAATAAAGTCAAATCGTTAACCCAGCAACTGATTAATGTTAATTAAATGGTTTGTTTAATGGCATGGAAACTGAATGATGCGCACCATCATTACTAGGTCATCAAAATGGATTCAACTCTTTGTCGGTCATCACATCATCATTATCCTTAATCCGATTCTTCATTTCAATCAAATGAACCTGACTCCCCTAAAAAAAGGAATCTAATTAACGCTGAAAATAAGCCCATCAGACGCATAATTAAGCTTCAATGCCATCAAATTGTCGGACGCAAACATTTCAATCGCGAATAATGCTCTGATGTAGGGTAGGTGTATAAATACACCTACAAATTCATGTGATCCTGTAATGGACAGCTTTGAGACTGTCGTCAATACGCAAAATGACCCTCATCGTAACCATACTTTACACGTATACAAAAGCCGATTGTGGTGACTTTTGACGTCAACATAAAACATCCTTTAACCCCATCCCCTCCCGGCAAGCCATTATGTATATTGATCGTTGGATATTTTCCCATCCGTATGTTTGCTTTATTAATTTTAATTCGATTGGCAGAAGGGTGCTTCCAAATAGAGGTCAAGCATATTATATATTAAAATATTTGAAAGTCTTATCCGCAAGAGTGGGTGTGGGTGGAATAGAGTTATCCTGCGTGCCATAGTACATATTAAAAGTCATGGCGAACGACCGAAATCAATACTTGTGAACAAAATATTGCCCAAGCCTCGTTATATTAATGCTCGAGGGAAATATAGAGAAAGGAAACGAATTCTCTTCCTTCCTAGCGCGTCAAATGCAAAATGGAATGGATAAAGGAGAGCAGCGCCGAAATGAGAACAATTGACTAATAGTTTGCTGGTAGGATTCTTCTTTATTTATTTTTCTTTGGAGGCGCTTAGCTTAAGTATCGTATATCATAATTATGTATATAGCTGCCATATTATGTGGTGCCATAAATTTACGACCATCCATCACATATTTACAGCTTTAATGAAAAAATAATATTTTGCGTTATAAATGAGTTAGCGATTAGTTTGCAGTATCGGGACTGACGTGTTGTCCTTAAGTTCCATTAATGGTGATTTTTTTAATATTATTAGCGAACCCGGCAAATGTTGTTTTGCATGCTCGTACATTTTTATTGTCCGTCAATAATTGTTCTGCGGCTGTTTTATTTAACCGATGTGTCCGGACTGATTCTGTATTTCCTCAGACGTGTGCCCACAAATTATATTGTCTAGAACAGGGCTTCCCAATCTTTTGCATACTGCGATTCTCTAGAGAGGTTGATGAAGTTTTGCGACGCTTTTCTAAAAGCACAGATATGCGAATAGAACTTGATCTTACTAAAGGTCCACTAAACGGTTTTTCTATAAGGACGGGTCGACGACGTTTAAATATCTTCCTTCCATATTTATAGCAATTTTGTATGTTAACATACCCGCATTCATCTAAAAATATATTTTTTCCCATGACTGTCGACTGGCGTTTGAAATGTATATTTTTTGTTACGCCCTTTTGTCCAATCTTACCAGGTTTTGCGCCGTTGTTTGTTTGGACAATGCATATCAATGTTTACAATTTTTCAACTTTAGCTCCCATTGGTGTCGAGAAATAGCATTTGTGTATATATTTTTATAAGGAAGATACCACGCCCTTTGTCAAATTTTGATCAAACTTTCACAGAAACGCCTTTGAACCAATAACAAATATTTTGAGTTCAATCAGTTCGGCAGTTTTCTAGACATTTTTTGACAATTTTAGACAATTTTTTTTTTTTTTTTTTTTTTTATGGGCTCTTTGTCCAATTTTCAACAAATGTGAATCTAAACCATCCTTGGACCCACTCAAATACACGCACAAGATTTCATCAAAATCGGTCCAGCTGTTTAGGAGGAGTTCGATTACAACACACGTACATATAAGAATTATATAAGATAGTCAATTTTAGGCAAGCAGAAATCTATGATAGCTGCTTCGATTTTAAATGACTTTTTCAGCTTTTAAAGAACATACAAAATTTAATACACGAATAGGATCCTTACAGGTTTATCGCGCAATTTTTTTGTTTATGAATGGAATGGAGATATAAAACGGATAAATCTATTGAAGCAGCTTTTTATTCAATAATACACCCATTGGAAAATCCATCTGTATCAAGGAATTCACCCAAGTCAGTGCTCTTCTTTGATATAGAGTGAGCCTCAACATTTAGCATTGAAACCAAATCGTTTATCAATGCCCTACGCAATGTACAAATATAAAAATATGGCTGCACATACTTACTCAGAACCAGAGTATAAATTATGTACCTCACTCAGAGTGCGCTCTATCAAAAGGCAAGCGCAACGAGAAACTCTGGAACCTGGCACCTACAATTTTAAGCCGCTGACGCCAATAAAGGAGTGGGGAGGAGCTTCCCTTTGGATAGCGCAAGATATCTTGGTACGGTTCTAGATAAAAAATTGAATTGGAAACTTAATGCTCAAGAAAGAGTCCGTAAGGCTCTCTTCATCTGTAAGAGGTCAGCGGGAAAAATCTGGGGATTGAGATTGAGACCAACAATGATGCATTGGTTATGCTTTATATATCATGTCATGGTGGTTAGACCCATCTATACCTATGGGGCTCTTGTTTGGTGGAGAGTCACAAATAAGTTATACATACGGGATATGTTGACCTGCACTGCCATAACTGGTGCTTTACGCACTACACCCACAGCTGCACTTGAGGCGTTTATGTATCTTTTACTACTGGACCTACAAATAAAACTACAAACTGGTAGTAGTGTGCTTCGGCTAACTAACGCAGGGTTCTTCAAAACCAGACAGGTAGGACATAGCTCCATACTATGGGAATCCTTCTCCAACATCCCTGATAAAACGGAAAGTCTGGGTGAATTTGACTTCGACACACCGTTCGAAGTACTACATCCAGATAGGGAGGACTGGTAACAGAATGAAATTTCGCGTAGATCCAAGTCAGATTGTGTTGGACATTGTAATATTGAGGGTAACAAAAGGGCTTACGTTCTGGCCAAAAAAGGTTCAGAGCTTCGTTCCACAACTCGAAACTATCGAGGGCATAAGACCACTAATAGCGGTGTCGAAGAGAATTATTCTCGAGAATATTAAAAATAGTGTGGGTAGGTCACAGAGTCTTAAAGGCTCTGACCTAATCTAGAGCGAAAAAAATCTGCAGAATTATTCAAGCTCAGCAAAGCAAAGCTACGAATGATAATACGGATACTCTCCGGCCACGCTATGAGATTAGGTTTAACAGATATTGACACATGCAGGTATTGCGAAGACTTACATGTTGCAGAGGATATTATACTCATCTTCTCTGTGAATGTCAAGCTATTGCTCGGAACAAGAGGAAACGCCTTGGAAGGTGTACTTCTTCGACAATTTTAAGAAGGTTGGCCTCCCTAACAAAATTGAAACAATTTTTAGATTTTGTAAGGAAATTAATTGCTTGGGCGAATTGGTTTAGGTTTTTGACCGTTAAGGTTCCCCAGAAAGGGCGATGGGCCCAATATGGTACCTGGTCCACTGTGATGAAGACACACACCTTACTCAACCTAACGTAACCTAACCTCACCTAAGGAAATTACCATGAGGTGTAATTTGTGTTTGTCCGGCGGTTGAACCTGAGACCCTTGTTCAGTAGTCCAGCACTCTTACCACTAAAGGCACTGCACCCACAATCCAGTTTTAGTCTCGCAAACACAGCTACGAGCTAGCTCCTTGGAATAAAGTTGATCTCGATTAACAGGTGGTGTGTATCGATCTGCAATCGTGTGAATGTTATTTTGTCGGTTTTGGACACACCGGGTTTAATTCTGCACAGTTAGGAGTCAATAATCTCTTTAACAAATAGTTCTATAAATTCCACTGATTCCTCTGTACGGTACCTACCCTACAAAATTACCAATTTACTTACTTATTCAACTTACTTTCTTCCGACCAAATCTTGGAGATGAGTTGGTGTACCCTCTCAACCAAATGGTCTCCCGCTGCCTTAAATATGGATTAAGCTGGCAAGAAGGCGCGGTGGCCATGGTGTAGTGGTTAGAGTCATTGCTTGTGACCCGAGCGGCGTTGGTTCGAGCCCCGGCGGGGGACATCAAAACTCTGCCACCGACCATAAAGAGAAACGAATAATATCAGAGTTTCTCCACCACTACACCAAAAAAAGGGGTTTCTGCTGGTAGTACAATGGACCGAGATTCGTCTGAGTGCTAAAGGATTTGGAATCTCCTTGAAAAAAAAAAAAAAGCTGGCAAGACCGTCTGATCCGTCTGTAGATCTCGTACAGCTCGTAGAGTTCGCGTTTTCAACATCAATAAATACATTTTATCAAAATATATCAGATCAGAAAACAACCTCACGTCCAACACCATCCAGTCCAATCCTATGCCGCCTGCTCTCTGCTGTGTCTGTCGATAAAGTCACAATTTATTTTCTATTATTTTATTTATTTGACTTTGAAGATTGACACTACTGTTGCCAGAATACCACAGACATCATAATCCTCATTAGGTAACGCATGATCTTTCATTCTTCGACTTTCACGTGGTTGGTATATCTCTCTATGTAAACAATATTTTTTGAGTTGAAGCACGAAATTGTATTGAATTCGTTGTCATTGGACTTTCTCTACACACAGGAACTTTATAAGACGTATTCACGTCAAAAATTTCAGCTTTTAAATAAACAAAAGATCCATGCCTGTTAAACCGTTTATGCACAAATGCTTTCCAACGAATACACATTCCTTTAAATTCATAAAGAAAGTCCGTTATTGTTCCCAATCTTAAAAAAAAAAACACTTCAAGCAAGCGTTCCCTACTCGCAGCTCTCTAATCTACTCATGTTCCTCCATGCACTACAAGTTCGCAGAGAAGGACAAAAACTTATAGTTTCTCTTAAATTGCCTTTTCATCCCAAGGGATGCAATACTTGGTAAGTACAAACAACATCAACGTCTGCTTCCTATCTGAAACACAGCACAGCAGCCTCAATCTTTTCGAAAAGGCGGCTGCGATACACAAGAGGCATACAAACTTCACCCAACCAACGGGACTCGGCATATTTAGCCTTAATACACTGTCAAAAGGATTCGTACACACAAGTTTAAGTGTTTGGCTTTTTGTGACTTTGCGTGTGCCGGTCTCGGTATAAAATGAACTTTTCGGCAACTAAACTATATAGAAACTCCTGTGTGCGCTGCTGCTTTTGCAAATTCCTTATCACTGTACTGCGGACGGGTGGATAAGAAGTGACAGCGCCCTTAACGCTTGCGGCTTTCAAATACTCCACAAATGCATTCATTCAGTGCTGAGGAGCACAATATTTGGACTTGGCAGAAAGAAACTTTTGTCGCTAATGGGTTTTCTTAAACGATGACGACGCCCGCGTGCCGCCCTTTTCTTTCCATCATCGTTCAAATTGTCTTGAATATTTTGCTGTTCTCCTTTTATTGCTTGCTGTTCCGAATTGAGTTAAACTCTAGACCGAATATTTGAGACAGGTCCTCGAAACTCTCAACAGCATTAACATCATCATCATCATCATCATCAACAGCAGCAGCGTTGTCATGTCATGATGTCTGGTGACAAAGTGGCAACAAAAGTTTCAGCTGCACCCTGGGACTCTGGGTTACATATATAAGATCAGAGGGGAATCAACTCCCACTCCCTTTGGCAGACAATGAAGATAAATAAATTTGAGTACATCCTGTGGGTAGATTTATAGCAAAAACTGAGCATCAGATTTGATGGGTAAGAAGTTCTAAGTTTACGTTTCGTCGAGCTGGTGTGTCGATTCCCAAAAGGCCGGAAGAAGGATAATAATTTCATTATACATATTTAGATTACCGTTAGTGCGCATATATAAACGCAATATTTAAATACTTGGGGTTATGCCTTTTCCTTTGAAATATACGCGTGCTTGACAATCGCACAACATGTCGTTAGATGGATTTAATTTTACTTCACGTGCTTTGTAGTCTGGATTGACATTTGTAGTTTATAAAATGCCATCTGACGTTGTATCATGTAGTAATATTACCATAGTCTTTTAAATCATCACTAAAGTAATTAATATTTTCGAGTCCTACTTGGACAATGGACTCTCTCTCTATGTGCATCTTCATCATCATACCACGGGCTCTTTCTCTGGGCTGTTTGGTACCCTACGGTGGTTTCGGCTACCTCCTTGATGATGTTGCTATACTGGCTCCCTCCAGGTGTGCTAAGGCAACGTCAAATTTCTTCTTCTGAGCGGTTCCAGCTTCTTCTCGTTAGCGGCAACAAGAAAATCGTCAGATTCGACGTTTGCACCTCGAAATGTGTGCACGTCGAGAATGTTGGATGCGTGCCTCGCATCGATTAGCACATGGTCGATTTGGTTGGCGTTGCGATCGTCTGGAGAGCGCCAGGTTGCTGTGTGGATTCTGAGTCTTGGGAACCTAGTGCTATCCAGGAGGCCATAAAACTCCTCTTCAGCCTCGTTGGGAGCGGCATGTAGACATATAAGGCTTATGTTCTGGAAAGTAGCTTTGACTTTGATGCGGATCACAGCCAGGCGATCGCTTATCGGCTTGAAGTCAATAATTTTTGTCCTAAGCCGATTTCCCACGACGAATCCGCTTCCAAATACATGTAGTTATTTTCATTATTCATTCTCCTGAATCACGGTTATATCTGCCTTGTATCGCGTGAGGTCAGACTCAAGTTCTTGAGTAACACCTGGAGTGTAGAGCATTTGTACATTCCAGGTACCTACATACTCTGATATCTTGGTCCATTGACGTTCCGGGTCTGAGTTTGAGGAGTTCCATTATCCGAGGCTGGTTGTATCTCTCTTATAACTAGCAGTTTTTTTTCCATGGTTGGGAAATTCCCCCGAAGGCACAACTCCCAACCTGGAGAGCCAGGCCATTGTTTTGACACGAGAACAGTGGGCCGGAAATTTCGAGGTCAGTAATCAATTTTTGGATATGAGCACTGCCATTGACCCATTGACGGCTCGTCCGCCACGTACCCCTTTCCAACACTCTGGTCAAGTGTTGGAAATCCCTATAGACCTGGTATCTAATATGTCGAAGCAGCTCATATAGGGATTACACTTAATAGTTCGACCTGACTGGAACTGTAGACGCCACAGTTAATTCGATCTAAGGAATTCAGCCGTGTGCCTTTAGTGAGAAGACACTCCTCCCCCTTCTCTCGTCTGCTGCCACCACCGACCTTCCACAGGGGTTGGTTACATCATTTCTAATGGAAGGTACAATACCTTATCCGTTTGTTTCGAAATTTTCGATCATTATATCCTCCAAAGGTACTAAAATAACATTTGCAATGTAAAATATATGTTAATGAAACTGTCAATTCTATCGCCCATAAATAAGCTAACAATTTCTTGTAACATTCTACCAACAATTGGCTCTACTTTCATCTGCAAAATAATGCTCATGCTCAAGCTCAAATGCATATCATACACTACAACCACACGATGGTTTCGAAAGAGCCAAAGCGTTATTGTATTGATTTTCCCATTTGTCCTGATTGTCTCTCTCCTTCTGTATCTTCGATGGGAAAAAGTGATCCATAAATTCTCCCTTGTAATTATTAGGTAGGAAAATATCTCATGCACTTTACTATAGTGGCTTAGTAATCGTACAATTGCCATGTAATTCCCTCATGTGTACCCCATGTTCAGCCCTTGGGAATTGGGTTTTTGTAAATATTTTTCGTTTCAGGCTACTTTTTTTTACGTTTTTATTCCAATTCCACAATGACTTTCATGCAAATTGCGTGACCGATATGATCAATAAAATTTATTTGAAATAAAAGAGACCAAAAAAGGCAAAAGTTGTAATGGAGTTTCGAATTGTAATTACCAATGGCGGGCGGCTAGCGTCCCGATTGTGGGCGTATTTCTGTGAAAACCATTTGGTATTTTGACAAATTATTGCTTTTGATGGTATGGTCAGTTTGTTTTTTTTTCTGTTTATAAGCGCCTATTTTTGACATGTGGAGTTCTTGCCACGATATTGGATTAAACATTAATGAAAGCATGGATACTCGTATGCACATATAATTTGGTTAATTGGAGGTTCGATTTCGATGAGAAAGACAGACTAATTAAATTGGTTAATTCCTTAATAGGAGACATACGGACAGCAACCCAAAGGCTAGGTATATGAATGAGAAAATGGAACCTAATCAAAACAGTTCAAAAAGCGGTAGATAGCTTATGGCAATGTATTCCATTTGCATGAGTAATTGTGTATTTTATCTTATCTCTATAGATAGCCGTAATATAAGGTTTTTCCCTTCTAATGCTTTTAATTCCCCTATTTGGGTTGGCCTCTACTTCAAAAATGCGTTTCGCCCCGATGGCGATGGTGGGTGGGCTCATCAGTAGACGACTACCACAGCTGATCTAGACGCACTGTTTGCTCGATTTTCACCGAAACTTATGATTTTCCAATCAACAATTAAATGTTAATCAAACGTCAATACGAATCTTTGGTTCAAAGACTATCGCCGAGAGGATTTGTTTTTTGCCCAGGGCCTGGTTTATTCATGTAATCAAACTCATCGTCGAGTAGCTACTCCTCTAGATGGAGCCATGCTTCTCTAGTTTGGTCACGTTAAACGTATATGTCCCCAACACCAAGACGTATAGGTAGTGCAAACATTTGCTACCAATGTTTTGCTACTTTGAATAGTTACTCAAGGATACGAGGATGGGACAAGTAGGTACGATATCTGTGGGATCGCAAAATTATAACTTACTATTGTAAAAGACATAATAAAAACACCAACAATGGAAAAGAGTAGGCATTACAAGCAAACTTATTCATTGCAAAAAGTCCATATCGGACCTATAGGCAATGGCCGAGTAGTTCCGAAGATAGCCCCTCTACCCCCTTTTCCCTTCCTCCATCCGCACCCTAACTAAACTATACTGATCAGGAGGATATGTAGCCGATACCATGTTGAAAGAATTTTTAAAATCAAATAGTTCCAGAGTTAGTAAATTTTTTTGGACTTGGCAAAATAAGATATATTTTCAATTTATTACATCTCAACTTCTGGATGGACCAGAAAGATAAATGTTAGCTCAAAATACTCAGTAAAGTATTACTCCGAGATAGGTGAATTCCTTAACTACCTCGAAATTGTTGCTATCAATAGTGACGTTTTGTCCTAGGCGGTGGACAGATGCTTGTTTGTTTGTTGATAGCATGTACTTAGTCTTGTCCTCATTTACTTCAAGCCCAACGGATTTCGCCTGTTCTTCAATCGCCGTGAATGCTTCTATCACGGCACGCTGGGAGCGACCGATGATGTCAATATCGTCCGCATAGCCAAGCAGGTGGACGGACCTGTTGAAGATAGTGCCTTCCGTGTTGACACCTGCCCTGCGCACTATCTGCTCCAGTACGAGATTGAAGAAGTCGCATGATAGAGCGTCTCCTTGCCGAAATCCGGTGCATGTTTGAAAAAGTTCGGAAGAGCTGCTTCCAAACTGCACGTTGCAGCGCGTGTTTTCCAGCGTCACGCGACACAGCTGAATCAGTTTTGCCGGGATTCCAAATTCGGCCATCGCCATATAGAGCTCCTGACGATGTATGCTATCATACGCGGCTTTGAAGTCGATGAATAGGTGGTGAGTTTCGACTTGAAATTCGTTGGTCTTTTCCAAGATTTGCCTCAGTGTGAAAATTTGGTCTATAGTCGATCTGCCGGGCCGGAAGCCACACTGGTACGTGCCGATTAGTGTGTTGCAGAACGGTTTTAGACGTTCACACAGTACGTTGGATAGGATCTTGTATGCGACATTTAGCAAGGATATGCCTCGATAGTTCTTGCAAGACATAGGATCGCCTTTTTTGTAGATGGGGCATATGGAGCTGATAGTCCAGTCATCGGGCATGTTTTCTTCCACCCATACTTGGTTGATGATTCGGTGCATGCTCCCTACCAAAACATCACCACCGTATTTAAAGAGCTCCGCTGGTAGACCATCAGAGCCTGCGGCCTTGTTGTTCTTAAGCTTTTTTATAGCTAAGCCAACTTCTTCTATACTAGGTGGTGGAACTAGTTCTTCATTGACTGGACGTGGGTTCTCTTCTTGCCCTATCACTCTCTCTACATGATGCCCATTGAGCAGCTGCTGGAAATGCTGCTTAAACACATCTACTATTCCCTGCGCTTCGGTGACTAGGTTCCCTTCGCTATCTCGAAGAGCCTGCGTTCCGGTTTTGTAGCCAGCAGCCAGTTGCTTACCTTTTTTATAAAACCTCCGGATGTTATTACGATCGCGCGACTCTTCGATCTCCTTGAGCTGGGAAGCTGCGTAAGCCCTCTTCTTTCTACGCAGGATCTTCTTTTCCTCCCTTCTCCTGGCTCGATACTCTTCTCTCGCTGCCCTTGTTTTGCGCTGCAGCGCTTTCTTGTGTGCATCTTCTGTCACCTTTTTCCTGTACACGCATTCATCATCATACCACGGGCTCTTTCTCTGGGGTGGCTGGTACCCTACGGTGGTTTCGGCTACCTCTTTGATGATGTCGCGATACTGGCACCACTGATTGTTGGCGTTTGTGGTAGGTGAGTGCACAGAGGAGAGTTTCATACTCAGGCGCTCGCTGTAGGCTCTGGCTACTCCAGGTGTGCTAAGGCGTCCAACGTCGAATTTCTTCTTCTGGGCAGTTCGCAGCTTCTTTTCGTTGGACAGTCGAGCTCTGAATTTAGCCGCAACAAGAAAATGGTCAGAGTCGACGTTTGCCCCTCGGAATGTGTGCACGTCGAGGATGTTGGATGCGTGCCTCGCATCGATTAGCACATGGTCGATTTGGTTGGCGGTTCGACCGTCTGGAGAGCGCCAGGTTGCTGTGTGGATCCTTAGCCTTGGAAACCTAGTGCTACTTATCACCGTATTACGAGCTGCTGCAAAATCGATTAGTCGGTAGCCGTTGTCTGTTGTCGTTTCGTGGATTCTGTGCTTACCAACTAACCCGCCAAAGATGTTTTCCTTTCCGACTTTAGCATTGAAATCCCCGAGTACAACTTTTACATCATACTCCGGACAGGCTCCGTAGGCTCCATCCAGGAGGTCATAAAACTCCTCCTTGATGGGATCTTCAGCCTCGTCGGTAGGGGCGTGTGCACATATTAGGCTTATGTTTTGGAAAGTAGCTTTGATGCGGATCACAGAAAGGCGATCACTTATCGGCTTGAAGTCAATAACTTTTGTCCTAAGCCGATTTCCCACGACGAATCCGCATCCTAATACATGCAGCCTTTTGTTGCAGCTGTAATATATGTCGCAATCTTTTCTTTTAGTATTGCCTAACAATTAAAAGCATATCTTGAATTGACCTACATAGATTTATGTGTATAATGGCAAATTAAGCACAGAAAGGTCCAAATAGAAAAGTTTACACCCCGTTTTTTCAACCCTTATGGGACGAATTTTGAAAAACGATGAATGAGGCATTTAATATTTTTGACTTATCTATCAACATACACACTTTTAAGTTTATACGGCTAACGGCTCGTGACACCCCCCTTACTCCCCGCGACCCCATTAATCCTCTATAGTTCTCACCATCTATAAATCAGAAAAAAAAAATCAGGAAAATCTGACGAATGGTTCTCGAGTATCAGACGGACGTTGCATCTTATAAAGTAGTATGGATGTCATTATCGATAACAGGTGAATGAGTTTTATTTAAAAATCAACATGTCACACTCTAACCTTTAAACTTTATCTTTTTAAATCATTTCACAAGTTCCGTAGATAAGTATACACTCTTGGCAACTAAAAAATAATAAAATCCTCAGAATTTTGTCTGCCTTGAACTCGGTGTTCTTAAGTGAACTTTTCCACTTCGTTAAATACATTGTCTCGACAGTTCCATTGAATTTTCTCTTCCAGTTTCTACCCCTCGCTCGTAATTGTGCATGCATCAATAAATTAACGACGACCGACGGCGAAGTAGGGTTGGTGTAGGTATGAGTAAATTGGATGGTGCCGACTATATCTGGGTTGGCAACAAAAGCCTTCACATTATATACAATATATCTACCTTCAAAGTCCTACATGTTGTAAACTTGCCTTCTGCTCTGAACTTGACATGCAAAAATAATAATAATAATCTGTGCACCGAGAATTTGCTAAAATCACCTTTTGTCTTCTCTATATGCCTTTTACGCTCGGCATAAGACTGCTTTCCCGGCACACGAACACACACACAGTGACAGTGAGAGTTAGCCGACAGGTATGTTCCGTCTACACCTCATATGGGCCGCAATATATAGGTATCGGGAATATTCAAATTGAACGCCACCATATCACCACCCAATACAAGTAAAGTCAGGAGAAACATTCTATCCGTCACGCAAATGCCATAAAACGTTATAATAGCTAGTCAGGGGCTTAAGAACTATTCACCCATTCCTGGGGGTTGTCATAGAAGTATCCCGCTGTGATTCTCCACTTTTTACCACTGGTTCAATTCGAGTTGAAGTTTCACACAACCGCCAGGCATCCTTCTTCCTGTTCCAGTTCCATTGCAACGCAAAGTTTTCGTTAAAAACTTTTTGTGGCCCATAGTCGAAATTAAATGTGGTGCACTGAATAGGGGGCTAACTTCTTCTACTTGGCCGCCACACGTCCTGACAGATGTCTGTTTTTATTTTGCTTCTGTTGTTTTCGCAACATAAGACGCCAAGTCAAGCAAACTTGATATGTGCGCGAGATGGTTGATGTGATGCTGGGCGTGGTAAAGGTATGGAGATGTGGATGCATCCACACATAGTTCAATAAAACTGGGTCACGTTGTCAGGTAGTGTGAATTATGAATTGGTACTTACATTTAAGTACTATACACGCTCCGTGTTTGTACCGGCAGCTGTGCGAAGTAGAGAGTGCCAAGATGTTTATTGAGGAGTCGTGTAACTTTGGGTGTGCTGTCGTGCGCCCCTTCTTGCCATCATCCCAACTATGTACTTGTCATTCTTTTAATTTAGTTGTTTCAAAGCGAACCATAAACACATACATTTACATATTATATAGATTGAGTGTGGGGGAAGGAGGCGGGAAGAAGTGTGTTTCTGGAGTGATAACATTTATGCGGCATCCGCGTTGCATAAATTAATTTTGATTTGAGTGCACAAGTTTATAACAAACTGTCTTTCAATTTGAAGTACGAGGGGCGGCGGGACGAGGTAGTCTTTTAAAAGCTTTTTGGGTAGTTACCTGTTACTTGTCGTTGCCGGATGTGTGTGGCTGAGTATCCTGGTTAATTATTAAGTTAAAAGTTTCCAGCTACCTGAGTGCGAGGCGACTGGCTTGTTTAAAAGCATTTTTCCATATTACATTATGCGCTATGATAGGTACTTGTGAGGCCTTTGGTTTTCATTAAAACTTTCTTCCTTCGTCCAGTATCCTGCATTATCAAGTGGAATTTATAGTGGCATTGCCCTTAGTTATTCTTATCTTCTTACGTTATAGTTGCTCTTGTATAAGTAAATTTCCGCATACATTGCAGATGAATCCTCCTGCAAGGGACACGAAATATAAGATAAGGCTGCAGTTTGTTTAAGTCCCCCCAAAATGAAGATCATGGCGAAATGAAGAGGGATATACAGAAGGGTGCTTATAGAGGGTATCTATTAGCTTCTAATCTGAATGTGATTTAATATTTTATTGCGAGGGTTGTTGGTGTAGCTGTAATGTAGTTTAATATAAAGTGTAAGGTCGCGTCGTGTTGTTTAAATAACAGTTGGTGCAACGTTCTTTAAAACCAGTTTTAAAACCACACTCGATTTTGTAATGCAAATTCAAAGAATGTAACAGTTTTATTAACAGACTTGCATTAAGACAATCTCACTATAAGGCTCTTCAGGAAGTCCCATTTCACTTCCACTGAAGGTTAAAGACAGAGATCTTGTGCGACCGCATATATATATTGAATGGTTTTTCGCATTTTTCTTAAAGAATTTACATACATAGATATTTCTCAGAATTAGTCATTTTTACAAAAAAAAAACGTCTCAGGTAGAATATTCTTTGAGCAGCTATTTCCATTTTCGCACGCTAAGTTGGTTAAAGTCCCTTCAACTTGCGTGCGCCAAGTTGCTGTCTACCCGCCGTCTCTCGGGTGCGGATTGGAAGATCTTTTGGGCCGGAGCATTCGCGTCCATTCGCTCTACATGACCCAGCCACCTCAGTCGTTGGACCTTCACTCTTCTGGCTGATGCACTGATGCACTTTCTAAGGGAACAACGAACAGTCTGTCACCAAAATCTCGATTGATGCCTATTTGCGTGACACATCGCCTGGTGAATACTCCGCGAGCCTCTGTGACATCTTCAGCCTCAGCTGAAGTATTCTCAGCAAAACGGCTGCACCTCGTGTTACCCCAATACTCTTCTAGGCGAGCGGCTAAACGCCCTAGTGTTTGCCAAGTTGGTGTCGGATGATCGGGAAATCGGAGCCGAAATTTACGATGTACCGACACCAGCAACGAATTATTCCAAAAAAAAATCTAAACAATTGCTCCGCGTTCTAGGAGTTTTGACTTTTTTTTGACATTTGCCGCAATTCATTAAAACATTCGGAGATGGAAAAACAATTAAAAGAATAAAGAAGTTTAGACATTTGTTTCACTAACCTTTCTTGTAGGCGCAGTAGCTTATAGTGGTTAGTGTGGTGGACTAGGTTTAATCTCAGAAAAATACAAACAGTGTTACCTCTCGCGAACCCCTGAGAAAGCTTCTTAATTCAGCTGTTCAGACTCGGCATAATATTGTAGGTCCCTTCAATTCTGGGAATAATAAAAAAATATTTTTAATTATGCCTATACCTACGGACCTGTTGCCGACGTTTTATTAATTTTAAACTTGTCAAGGCAGTTTGTTCTTCGGAGTGCAGTTTAAATACGCTTTGTATCTGTGGTGAGCATGTGTCTTTAGTGTCCGCTATTCTAGGCATCATCAGTAGTCTTAAATCTAATTGAAAGTTGTATTTTAAATCAATACATACGTTTCACTAAAGATTTGCAATTGCTTAACTCTATTCTATACTATCTTACAAAATATATAAAATTTATGTAAGATTTTATTAAATAAAATACAACTTTCGAGTTTTCAATGCAAATTATCTATTAATGTATGTATGTAATAGAGACATTAGCACAGGCCTCGGCACTCATTGAAGCTAAGCTCTGGGCCTCCGGGTATCATAGAATAGCGCCAATACAAATGGACAAACTAAACCCGTAAATAAGATGATTGAATACTTACAGAGACGTAAATATTCAAGGTTCTTACATACAACCATATTTATCAGGAACATAGGATGTGGAGGTCCCATTTGTTGCAAACCTTGAAATTACTCCGATCCTGTTCTAAATTTCTTCCGTATAGTTTCTTCATCAGCTCGTTATGACTTTAGCGAGTTAAGGGGGTATATTTTTGAATGATTCCATAATTTGGGAACTTCTTGAATCTTGACGATGAGTTTCACGTCTTTCATGAAGAAGTGCTCTTCCTCATTATTCTTGTGGATTATTTCAACTACCGGAATACCAATTGTCCAATAATAACAACCAGAAAATTTACATTTTCCAAAAAAAAATAGAAAATTAAATTTTTATGTCTTATTTATTTGACATGAAAAACTCGGATCCATCAATGCAAATTATCTATTAATTTGTATTTAAATTTCTAAATTTAGGTTTTTTTTTAAATTTTGATTAAGACTATAGGTTAAGAATTCTTTAGTAATTCAGTATTCAAGAGCTGTCGTCGATCTGCTCTCGGAAAACGTATATAAAGCTCAAGTTGCTTAGCTCTCGATATTTAGTACAGCTTGAGTATCTTTTGAATTCGCCGACTTTGCACATTTAGCCACAGTAGCGGATAGCCTTACTCCGTGCTTTTCTATTAGGCAGTGGCATTTTGAGGGTATAAAAACTACTGACAAAGACATCTTCTTCAAAATGAACTAGATTGCAATTTTTTTTAATAACCAATGTTTAATTATAAGCGGATCAGCATTTATCAGTGGCTTTGCTCCCTTTACAGAAGTACATAGTGTGCGTAGTACCTAGTTTGCTACGCGCTTGATAGAATTAAAAAAAAAAAATTTTCTTATACGTACTAATTCCCCCTTTTCCCTCGCTATAATAACTTGGAAAATCTATCTATCTTAATATGTAGATATTTCGTTTCTTTTTTTTTCTTTGTAGGAAAATGGAAGATCAGTTCCTGATGTTACAGCCAGCCCAGGGCGTGCTCCGCCTGGGCCATTACCATCAAACCAAATGCAGCCAATGGGACAACAGCGGCAAGGGGTTAAGGAGCCCGTACTCTTACAGGGCGACTTTCGTAAGGTGTCGGGCATTAGTTCGGAAATTTTCCGCCAGATAGAAGCGGTTGAGAATGATCATGATCCAAACACAGCTGCAGCATTGGAGGTACTAAATTTGAATATTTTAATTTTGAATCACTTCAATTCAAGCCAATGCGGTTTTTATTTAGGCTGTTGAGAGGCGTGGCGAGATGATAGTTAGAGTCTTAGAGCCCCGCTGTATCGGTGGCAAGCATGCGGTCGAGGCAGCTCATAAATTAATGTCAAAGGGTGACGCAAGGCATACGGTTCAGGTAAAAAGACGAAACGTGAAATTCAAAACATGTATCGAATCAACTTTTTCTATTCTTGTAGTTGGTGGAGATTGTGAAGAGGCCCGGACAAACACTAGGTTTATATATACGAGAAGGTAATGGCGCCGACCGAACAGACGGCGTGTTTATATCACGAATAGCTTTAGAATCTGCCGTTTACAATAGTGGATGTCTTCGGGTATGTGTATTGAGCTAACAAGTTCTCCACAATGATAATATTGGTTGCAATATCATTAGGTGGGCGATGAGATTCTGGCGGTAAATTTGGTCGATGTGACGCACATGTCGCTGGACGACGTTGTTATCATTATGTCCATTCCGCGACGCCTAGTGCTGGCCATACGACAACGACGAGGTGCTCGTGGCACAGGTTCACCAGGCCCAACAACTCTATCCAGGCCCGAGCAGAAACCACCGCCGGTTGTAGTCATTAAACGTGACCTCAGAGACGAAGACTTAGACGACTCGGACCGCATGCCGCGTTCCCGGTCATCACGTGAAAGACGTACAGGTATTTCAAAACGATTCCAAATGTTTCCATGCTAATGGAGGTTTTTCGTTCCATTGTAGGTGATGGCAGGGAAATGACAGAGTCACGTTCACGACTTGGCCTCGGCTTAAATAACTACAGTCCACAGAGTGAGCAACTTGATCTCTACTACAACACCAGAGCGAATGTTATGCAAGAACCACCTAGTTGGGGTTACAAACCGCCACCACCACCGTCAGTGATTACTGAACAGCCGAAGGGCCATTCGTTTGCGCCGTCAACCGCTTACTATCAGAACGCCGGTACTCTTGAAAGTCTTGCCGAGAAGGTGCACTCATTCTATCCAGGGCCATCGCGTCGCATGTCAGCTGGGGCTGGAGTGAGCTTGGCACAGCAGCACGCACGCTTCCCACGCAGTGGTTCCGATCAGCATCTGCCGCGTGTTGAGTACTCTGATTACTCGTCGTCATTGGGTAGGCATTCTTTGTTAAGATCGAGTCTTAAGCCCGGAGCAATTATAGCTGGTGGTACCCTAGGTCGGTATGGGCGATATGAACCGCAGCCGCGTAGCTCCAAGTATGGTGCACCTCCCAGTGCTACCTCGCAATCGTTGACTCGAAGGTCACGGCCATCATTGGACTACTCCAGCGATACAGAGGCTACGATCGGCCAAAGGCCCAGTTACTACTACTATAATCGACCAGCAATCGGAAGTATACCACGTGGCACCACGACCGGCATACTGGGCAGCAACGTTGTGCCGGATTTGGCCAAATTCAATTCACTGCCAAGAGAACGTCCTGGAGTCCGGTTGGGCGGTATTCGACCTCGCATCGGTGACAGAATAATGGATGATGCTGATGGCAACCTGTCAGCACCGGAGTTCACTGGCAGGCGGGACCTCCGCGAACGTGATCTGCGGAGTAGGATAACAGCGAGCCCATCGATCTTCACATCGGATGAATATAGGGCTTGGCTGAGACGAGCGCCAAGTAGTTCCGCTATCGCGGAGCAGATGCGAATCACCAGAGACTTGCTCAGCCAGCCGCGAAGTCATAGGTTCTCCTGCAGCGCTGAAAATATCCACGACGCTCTAAAGAACGTAAGTAGCTTTAATAGAGAACTTAGGAACTCCATATGAGAGTCTTTCTTTTTACAGACTGAGAGCATCTACAGCAGTCGGACGGGAGTTTTGACCGGTACTCTGGATCGCCACCTCGGTATGCCGCGACCCATTTCTTCCCTACCGGTCAGGTCGATGTCCTCGCAGCACATTGGTGGTCCCTCATCGATTCGATCACCCAGCATCCGAAGAATGCGACAACTATTAGAATTATCGACTGGCCCCGCCAGTCCTAGTGGCAGCATCCTAAGCGGCGGTGGACACCAGAGTCCAGCACCAACTCCAAGCGCTACACTGCCCCGAACGCATCGTCAAATCGACATTAATCCAGCTGAGTTCGCGAAATACAAGCTGGACAAACCAATCATCGATGTAGGTGGCGTATCTGGAATGCTGTGGATCCATCTCTTAGCTGGCCGTGGTCTACGTACAGCCCCAGAGATCAATCAGCCAGGGGCACCACAACCGCAGAGTCGTGATCTGTACTGCGTTCTAGAATGCGATCGTGTGCATAAAGCGAGGACTGTGGTACGATCGGGTGACTTGCAGTTCGATTGGGATGAGTCGTTCGAGCTGGACTTGGTGTGCAATAAGCAATTGGACGTGCTGGTCTACTCATGGGATCCACAGCATCGGCATAAGCTATGCTACCGCGGAGCGATATCCCTGGCCTCACTCCTGCGGCAGTCTCCCCTGCATCAGTTGGCGTTGAAAGTAGAGCCGCGTGGAACTATTTACATCCGCCTGCGGCACACGGATCCGATAACTCTGTACAAACGACGTGGCTTACCAAGCTTAAGAGCAGGTTATCCTCAGTTGTTCGGCGCCGATTTGGAGACGGTTGTTAGTCGAGAGTCGAAGGGGGCACCCGGCTGTGCACCCGTACCGATAGTATTGCGACGATGTGTCGAAGAAGTTGAACGGCGCGGACTTGACATAATCGGACTCTACCGGCTCTGTGGATCGGCCACGAAAAAGAGGCTACTCCGTGAAGCATTTGAAAGAAATAGCAGAGCTGTCGAACTAAGTCCGGAACATGTTCCTGATATCAATGTTATAACTGGGGTTTTGAAAGACTATCTAAGAGAGCTTCCTGAACCGCTGTTCACAAGATGTTTATTCCAAATGACCGTCGACGCTTTAGGTACAAGAGATGCGACTCGTTTTACTATGCTTTGTCACTATTTTGTTTTTTTTTTTGTTTTTTTTAACAGCGGTTTGCCTGCCGGATGATCCAGAGGGTAACGCCAAGTTGATGCTTAGTATTCTTGATTGTTTGCCGCGAGCCAACCGGGTAAGTCTACAATAATTTCAAATTGAAGAAGTTTTTAATCCTTTCTAACATATTTCACAGGCCACTCTTGTGTTCCTTTTGGACCACTTATCGCTCGTAGTCTCCGCATCGGAACGTAACAAAATGTCAGCTCAAGCACTCGCAACCGTCATGGGTCCACCACTGATGCTTCATTCATCTAGTGCACCGCAAGGCTCCGATATCGATCATGCTCAACCTATAGCCGTACTGAAGTATCTCCTGCAGATCTGGCCTCAGCCACAGACGACCGGTGGCATCAGTATTGGCGCTCCTGGTGGTGGTGTTGGAATCAGCCTTTCCACAGCTGGTGTGGCGGCCGTTGTTGCTCCAGCCTCAGGTAACGTAATTAATTACCGTTATATCGTGTGCCCTGTATCTCTTGCAAGTGTGTCCATATCAGCATGATGCGCTACTCTGATGTTTGGTTTCTTAAACTTTCTCTCGAGTTGAGATTTTTCCGCCCTCTGGCTCCACTTCTAAATTTCACTCAGTATTTCTGTTACTCCCTGTGTGTGAATAAATACTAACTTTCTTTGGGTTCATTTGCTGTTTTTGGTTTCTTTTTTGTTCGATTTTCATCAACATTCTTGCGTCTATATGATTAATACAGAGTCCTATGTAGACAGGTCGGCGCGGCGAGTCAACAGGGCAGCGTGGAAGCAAAGCCAGTGCGTTGCTAGTGGACAAACAACAACTGCAGCAGGCCAGCCTTCGGTCGGCCACTTCGGTAACCAACATACTATCCCAAGGCCAACATCATCTCTCAGCCACAGCCAGCACTCATCTGTATCAATCAGTAGTGGGTCAGTTAGCTCAATCGCCTCGAGCCTTGCAACAAGCGGTGCAACAGGTAAACTCCAACGAATTACAAATTTACTCCTAAAAAAAAAAACAAAACCAAAATCGTATTTGTAGGTATTCGTATTCCCTATACATACCTATTTAATGTAGTGTAATATATTTTCTACTATAATCTTGTATTTTTTTTCTTGTATAACATTTATATCGGCTCTTGTATAAATTGATGAGATACCTAATTTTCTTTTCATTGGAAAAATGTTTGTTTTGTGTGTGTAATCCTGAACTGCATGAAAGACCCACTACTGGTTGCCTCGCACTGAATATGTAATACGGCTAAAAATAAACCTTAACTGAACATTGGTGTCGATATTAAAATTGAATATTATTGTTTATTCTTTATGATTTCAAAAATTATCAGCAGTAAATTATTTTACTTACTTGTATTGTAAGGGGAGAGTTCTCGACTTTATCATCACACAAAACACAACAGACAACAGTTAACATAAATTAAACAAATCAGTCAACTACACAATCAAACCCCCTGAACCAAATCAACTTATTATGATAATAGGTCTGTTACTTTACTTTTAAGTCTTACAAACTTTAACGAATTTTTAAAAAATTGTACTCAACGTCATTCCTTAACTTGAAAAATACGTAAAAGAGAGCGGCTTCGAGAGAGTACGATATTAACCTCCCCCTCCATCTCCACCCACCACTGATAATCTTACTCGTTTTTACTCAACAAATTTCTTTAAGTGAGAATAAAACCAACTATCAGTCGCTTGAAAACTGACAGATGATTTGAATATTTGGCATGCGCGTGTAACGACTAGGTATTTTTCATTTGATTCATATTGCATCATAATGCATCCTGTCATTTTTCAAAGATTATCTACTCTACTACAAAAGCGTCCATTAACGTTTTCGTAAGTTTTTCTCTGTTTGAGAGAGAATTCATCCCCACCACTGCCATTTTGACAGTGTTTTCCATTTTTCCTACAATTCATCCCCACCACTGCCATTTTGACAGTGTTTTCCATTTTTCCTACAATAGAATAGTCAACAGACCTATTATATATTTGGAAAACGTACGCTGTAGTTCGATAAAGCGATAAGCATTTTCAACGGTTGGGACGCATTACAAAGTTTAAAATTAATACGATGAACGGTTCGTGATCTATGAAAAGGGCCCCTTAAAAGTGGCCATCGCCAATAGCTCGAGCCCCAAAGCGAAATTTTATGAAATATAAAAATTTTCTCATACAAACGTTGACCCCCCCAAAAATAAACCCTTTAAGGGAATTGCCAAAATCGGAGAAATTGGCTCGTTGTAGAGAGAGTATACACAAACCGAGTTTGAAGTAATCGGATAAAAACTAAAAATTTTCTCATACAAACTTTGACCCCCCTTTTACCCCTTTAAGGGTTGAATTTTGAAATATCCTTCCTTATTCCTTGTGTACATTATAAAGGGTGCAAAGGGCGGGCTGGGCCTTGATGATCAGTGAGTCGTAATTTCCATTTTTGTATATGAAAAGATATGAGATGTCCAACAGCAAAATACTATACCAATAACATAGTAAGGAAAATTTCTTCTGTGACGAATGGAGAGACCTACACCTTTATGTCGAGTTCGAACGGCTGAGTTGAGGAGCTTTCTCACGACAGTTATAATCTCAGATGATTGTCAGATGTTAGCTTAATTTGCTTACATGTTTTCTGTTTTACCTAATACTGCTATTTAATTCGAGGAAAACGAAGTTCGTAATCACAATCAGTGACTACCATTTTTTATGACGAATCCAACATTTTGCTCTATAGCCTCTGCTACCAATAATCTCACCTAGCACAATAGACGAATAATATATTGGCGTAGACTGTATGTAAAGGTTATTGCCATAACTGTCATCTTAACCGATAAATGTTTACGATTTCGTTGTAATCGATGAAAGTGATAAACATCGTGCCGGGCATTGAATAAAAAAATCAAAACACAAACTATTAACATACCTACCAATATTTGTCACCTGCTTACTAATTCGAAATGCGATATGAATGTGGGTCAAATATTTTAGCTGCACCTTTCCAGACGCATTTTTTTTAGAAAGGTATGGGTTTAATACGCAGTTTTATTTTGCAAAAAAGAAATGTAAACAAAACAAAATCAATTCGATTATATATATACAGTCAATGACCAAGATATGGTATGTAATGTTATTGTTGAGATGGTTGTAAATATGTTACTGGTGACTCTATGACATTTTTATATATGGGCGCCAAGGAAATAAACGTCGCACGATGTACATTAATAACCACAGAAGGCAAAGAATATTTTAACAAACTGAAATGATACTACTTTAAGCCCCCAGCGTTGCCAACTCCTGTTATTCGTTCTCCGAATTTCGTCTTTTTCGGCAATTATTAAAAGGACCGATTGGTATGAAAGTAACGCAGCTTATGTAGACAATCAACGATTGCCGAAAATATCGTACATCGAAGAATGAAAACAAGAGTTGGCAACGCATTTGCCTGATGATACAATTTACTATCGAAAGCTTAAATTGAAAATAAAAAAACATATGGTTCTTGTTTCCGTACTTTAAGATTTCTAATTAGGAAGTCATAGGTATATTTTCTGGTAACATTATAGTCGCGACGACGACGTCGCGTATGATCTCCCGCCACCGAAGTGCTGGGTTTTATTGAGCGACCACAAAGAAATTCCTGGATCGATGAGGAGTGCCGGAAAGCGCATTCAGCCAAGACCGCAGACTATCAGTCGATGCTGCAAACTAAAACCAGAGCTGCTTCGAGAGCTGCTCGCGAGCTCTATGGAAAAAAAGAAAGGAGGAGCATCGACTTCTCAGAAGGAAAAAGAAAGATCACGGGAAGCACGCGGTCGAGTCTATTGAGGGAAGTTATTTCAGAAGCAATGTTCGGATGTTTTACCAGAGGGTAAAAAGATCTGCCCAAGGATACAAGGCCCGAACAGAAGCCTGCAGAGATGAGCATGGGAATACGGTGGTGGAACCGCAGTCGGTGCTGAGGATTTGGAAAGACCACTTCTGCAGACTGTTAAACGACAAAGGCGACCAAAATCGTGCTGTCAGGCAGAGCTGTCCATTCATTCCGGACAAAACAACGCTGTTTCTTCGGGCTAAGAAGGCATCTAAGAAGTAAAGCCCTCTTTCCAGAGCCAAGGAAATATTGTACAAGATTTTAATCATCTCGGTCCTGCTGTTTTGTGCAGAAGCATGGACCTTATCGAAATCTGGTTAAAACCTCTTGGCACGCTTCGAGAGAAGATTCTTCGTGTGATTTTCGGTCCTGTTTGTATCGACGAAGTGTGGAGTAGGAGATTCAACGACGAACTTAAAATGTTCAAAATACAGCGACTGAGATGGGTACATGGAGCGTACGAATAATAATGCACCAGCCCGACGAGTTTTGAGTCCACCCCTGAGGTACAACGAAGCAAGGGAAGATCCCACCTCAGGAGGCGCGCACAAGGAGAGCGACCTCAACCAACTTGGTGTGCGTAACTGGAGGCAGCTAGCTAGGAACCAAGCTGGCTGGAGGGGCTTGTTGGTTAAGGCCGTGGTCCACCCAGACTGTGAGCGCCATTTAAATAAGTAAGTATGTACATACCTACAGTGAGGGTCAAAAGTGTGTTAACACAAGTGCTCTTTTTAGATTTCTTTAGGGTCTTGATTTATGTCTATAAAATCAACAATCTGTAAAAAGATTCATAACGAAATACCAATAATTAAACCGTAAATTATTTCGACAGAATAAAATACTTTATAGATTTAAAACAAAAAAACCTTCCAAACTATAGTCATATGTATGTCATATGAAATAAGCATTAGTGTTCACCTACTTTTGACACTCACTGTATATGAAGTACATCAGTTTCTACTACAAATATGAACTTGACATTCGTCTTCAGTGTTATTTATTAAGAAGGCAGTAAATTATTTAATTTTACTAATGACAGTTTTTATTAATACAATTAACAAATTTCTGGTTCCTGCACAATATTATATTTTTCAAATAAACGACATTAGCAAATTGATCCATTCCTCACTGTGCGTCGCTCAATAATTTATTCACAACCATCGAGTTGTTATCAGGGAAGTTGAGAATAAAACCACTTAGAAAATAACAAACAAAAAGAAAAGAAAAACCTCAAAAACAAACGAAAATTTCTACATCCGATTGTCAGTCGATCCACCCCTTTCGCTTCTTCAACCACGCTCTAGAATTTGCTGGACAGCCGAGACAACGTATCAAAATGCGGACTAAGCTGCTATGCTAGAATCATGTTCATTGTGGTTTGTTCGCAATTTGATATTCAAATTCATAGCACCTACGATTATATGTTTACATTTTTACATACACCGACACCAAAGTTGATGCCTCGAAGTCTCCAAGTCCACATCGCATCGGCTCAACAACAACAGTGGTATTTTGTTTAACTGACTATCACTATAGCGTTATCGATAAAGTGAATATGTGTATATTTCGTTTGTTGACGTTGTTGAAAGGGGTATAGAACTTGGAAGCAAATAACAAAAAAATTCCCTATAATGAAGCATTTGCAACGCACACAACAGTTCTTATATTAAGGGCGCGCGCACACGGTAACAGTTTCTGCGAGACGTAGCAATGCGTCGGGAATGATTGAAACAGATGAGATCTTGTGCAAAGGAAAGTCGAAAAGGTGGAATAAAAAATGCTCAACTTAAAAGTTGTATACCTATAGGTATAATATAGACATTTTTTAAAAATATTCGAAAAATCTAAGTATTCGCAGATAGAGCGAATCTAAATTTTAGCAGCTCTCCAATTTTTCCCTCCAAACATTAGTTAAAGCCTTATTTAAATTGGAGTGGAGTTTGTTGTGGATAATAGTGTCACAGAAAGCCAACGTTCGTTCGTTTGTTGAAACTAAAATTCTTAAAAAATTCATCGACGCGACGCGAAAAAAATGTTTTATTTTCATTACTATTCATTTTTTCAATGTCTGCTATTCTGTGATCTCAAATTGTTCATCTTCAAGGCATTCCTCGTCGAGGTGCAGATCTGTCAAAATTTAGCTTGAGAAAATGTGCCGAACCATTAATGGGCGAGCTAAATTTTGAAAGATATAATTATGTAATACAGTCTGACATGAACATTTTTTTAGCTGAAGTTGCGTACCGCTCATAGCTAAATGGAACGCTTAAGTTTAGTGCAGCTAAATTTTGGAGAGAATTTTGTATGGGAGGTAAAATTTAGTCCAACCAGCGTACTTAGTTTCAACAAAAATATACAACTTGGAGCAAATACAACCACCATACATTTTACTGATACTTACTTATATAGATGGCGCTGCAGTCCGGGTGGTCTTAGACTCTAGATACGCACTCAGTCCAAGATGGTTGAGGTACATTTGTTACTTGAGTACGGTCTACCCTATATTACCGTTTCGCTGTTTTTTTTCGGATTTTCTATTACGTCCGCAAATAAGCTGACATTTAACATGTTAATTTGGCAAGAACTGTTTTCTTCGGTTCATGTAAGCACAGAATTTGACAGGAAGTGACAGATCTTATGGTTCATTTAAAGCGTTCCTATAACTTTGCTTTACAGAAAACTAATTGCGCTTTGATATTTGATCACAGCATTTTCCTACCGAAAAGAAGATACTGCTAGTTTTATCGCCAAAAGTACAGGAACACTGCCATAGCCAAAACGTATACTAAATGCGAAGGTTGGCGTATACTTAAATCGTCACGACATTTGTCAGGTTACGTTTTAAAATCAATGAAATCTGAATATATTTTACCAAATTTTGTTTACATACATTTTGTCAACACTATCACTCAAGCAAGCTGATCATAGCCCTGCATTGCTCCCGTCCACATGCTATGTGCGTGCGCCCTTAGATTGCAGGTAGATACAATCAATGTGGCATGGCAAAGCCGCAGTTGGCGGTTACACATTGTCGCGATCGGTATACGGCTGAGATTCCTGCTGCTCCCTCGGTTCTTGAATGCGGTTGTGGCGCTCTTTTTGCTTTTATCTAATTTGTACGACTAATTGAATTGTGGGCAGAAGTTCAGGTTTAAGTGTTGTTCTTTTTCATTTGCAAATTCTGAATAAGTGAATTATAAGCGCTAACCGTTTTATAATCAAATGCATTAAGTGTTTTGTGTTCCGAAATAAACCAAAATGATTAGACATTCAAAGGGTAACATTTGTGCAGCACTTTTAGCTGTAATTGGTTGTCAAATTGGCATGACAAGTGGCAGAGAAAATCGCCCAAACATCATCTTCATACTGGCCGATGATTTGGGCTTTAATGATGTCGGATTCCACGGCTCGTCACAAATACCCACACCAAATATTGACGCATTGGCGTACTCGGGAATAATTTTGAACCGATACTATGTGAATCCAATATGCACACCATCAAGATCCGCTTTGATGACCGGCAAGTACCCGATTCACACCGGAATGCAGCATACCGTGTTATATGGCGCTGAACCTCGAGGACTTCCATTAACTGAGAAACTACTGCCAGAATATTTGAATGAATTGGGATACTCATCACACATTGCCGGCAAATGGCATTTAGGCCACTACAAACGGGTCTACACCCCACTGTATAGGGGCTTTCTGAGTCATGTGGGTTGCTTTACGGGTCATCACGATTACTTTGATCATACGGCGGTAGAAAATCCTTCCTGGGGGCTGGATATGCGGAATAATTTAGATGTGGCCTACGATATGCACGGCAAATACAGTACAGATATCATCACCGAGCAAGCAGTGAAAGTGATTAAGAATCACAACACATCGACGCCACTGTTTATGTATGTCTCGCATGTGGCGGTGCACTCGGGCAACCCCTATAATCCATTGCCGGCACCCGATGAAGCAGTTGCAAGGATTGAAAATATTTCCGACTTCAATAGGCGCAAATTCGCAGCAATGGTTTCCAAATTGGACGATTCAGTGGGAGCGGTTGTTAATCAACTGCATCGACTGAATATGCTCAAGAATTCCATAATAATCTTCAGTACAGACAATGGCGGTCCTGCGGAGGGATTTAACCTTAATCATGCATCCAACTGGCCACTGCGGGGTGTCAAAAACACCCTCTGGGAAGGAGGCGTACGTGGTGCCGGATTGATATGGTCGCCTAGGATACGGAAGTTGCGAAGAGTTGCTCATCAAACCATGCATATAGCCGACTGGCTGCCTACATTGATGTCCGCAATTGGAGCCCCACTAGCCAACACAACAACTGGACTCGATGGCATTAGTATCTGGAATGAATTGTCCAATGACGAGGAGTCACCACGTAAGGCCATACTTCATAATATCGACGACATCTGGGGAAGTGCATCCTTAACGATTGGTGAATGGAAACTGCACAAGGGCACGAATTACAAGGGCGCATGGGATGGTTGGTATGGACCAGCTGGTCCTAGGGGAGAAAATACCTACAACTATAGTGCGTTGTACAGCAGCGAGGTGGGGAAGGCGTTAGCTTCTATTAAAATGATGCCATCGCAGCAGGAAATTACTGATATCCGAAGAACCGCATCGGTAATGTGTAACAAGAATAATATACAATCACAGTTGGAAGCCCCTTGCAAGCCGTTGGTCTCTCCATGCTTATTTAATATTGAGGACGATCCATGTGAGCAATTTAACTTGGCTGATCGGTATCCAAATATTCTAAAGGCACTCCTTGACGAATTAGACCTATTCAATGCGACAGCGGTACCTCCAAGTAATAAACCCTTTGACAGCCATGCGGATCCGCGATTCTGGGACAATACGTGGACTAACTTTGGAGATTTTGAAGTCATAGGATCCGTTTGAAATCCTATAATTCTTCATATACGCCATAATTCATCACGTTTTTAAATTTAATACTGTATCGTAGAACATTGCAATTTGCCGATTTCAATTCATTTATAGTCAGATGAAGAATCTGATAGCCAATAAAAATTATTTAATTTATTCTTTTTTAAAATTATAAGTAATACAAGTTTTATTGACATTTTAAACAACTCTTTAAGAATAAATATCTCGTCTAATAATAAATAAAGTTAAACGAGAAATAAATTAAAAATAATGCTGATCAATAAAAAATTATTGAAATATATTAAGACGCTACTGGTTTTGGTTTTATATAAGGTATTTGCTATTGATTCAACCTTTTATAGTATCAGGAATTAAACAAACAAACGACGACCCAGAAATGCGTATAAGAAGGTGTTACTGGAGTAGTTGGTAAAGAAGGCAATTCATTCAGTAGGACAAAACTTTGGCTTTGGAACTTCATATGACAGTCCAACTGATCGTTTATTCTTTAAAGATTTTTGTAAGAAAAGAAAGCAACACCGAAACACTATGACGGTTGTCTCTACAGCGCTTATAATATATCGTTACGTATACGTCACCGCTCATGTCATCAGACCCCTTTACATTGACAGGTGATAATTAAAGAAATTTGGCGAAGTTGTCTGATAAATTTTTATTTCACAAAATATAGTTAACATAATGGTCAGTTATATACAACAATTGTCATAAGTTCGTATTGTCATATTTTGATAAACTTGTCGTCAGTCTTACTTAGCACCAATAAAGTGATTCCTATTTATGGGATGCTGTTTACAATTAGATAGATGTCTACGAACTGTTTAGTAAATTTATACAGGGTGTCTTAGTTAAGCGGTATAATTCTTTAAGGGAAAATTCTTGAAGCTCCGCCGAACAAAAAATTGTATGGTACCATATTTCCCGTTATAACCCTTCAAAGTAGGTGTCCTCTATTTCGGGGGTGTTACCACTTAAACTGTACCATATCTTTTAAACTATTATAGGTACAAAAATTGTTTTGTACATTTTGAAAATACAAGCACATACAAGTTTTAAGCACTCCGGGTACATCTGTGCAGCTACAAAAAAGTTATGGCTCCTTTAACTCAAAATTTTGAAAATTTGTTGTTACATTTTTTACTTAAAATGTTTTTTTCTCAAAATTTTGACTTAATAAATTTTAATCTTTTATTAAATTTTTATCCTTGAGAAATTTCCTAAAAAAGGTTAAGCAAAAAGCTTAGCAACTTTTTTACGTACGATCAACAGAAGTTGTAGTAAAAGTCGTTTTTTGTCAGACAAAGATGGTCATAAAAGACTCGATATTTCTCAAAAATAAAGTTTTTCTTTCATAGTACTCCGGAAAAAAAACAATGGGGGTTAGGTCAGGAGATCTGGGTGGTCATTTCCATTGCAGAACCCGTTTGCAATCGCTATTTCCGCGTACGTTTTGAATACATTTTGTGGAGATCAACTTATGAATGTTAAGCTTTTTTTCATATTCGACAACTAACTGTTAACCATTGCTCGTAGGTACTTTAGTTTATTATTCTCACTTAATTTTGTTTGACCATTTTTATGTGACAAAAAATTGCTTTTATTACAACTTTTGTTGATCGTACGTAAAAAAGTTGCTTAACACGATTTATAATTTTTAGGAAATTTCTCAAGGATAACTATTTCATAAAAAAATTTAAATTTATTAAGTAAACATTTTAAGAAAAACTCATTTTAAGTAAAAAATTGTAATAGCTAATTTTCAAAATTTCGAGTTTAAGGAGCCATAACTTTTTTGTGGCTGCACAGATGTACCCGAAGTGCTTAGGACTTGTATGCGCTACTAAATTGTCTTTTCAAAATGTATAAAATAATGTTTGTGCCTATAATAGTTTAGAAGTTATAAAGTTTTAAGTGGTAACACCTCCAAATTAGAGGTGACCTAAATTGAAAGGCTATAACAGGAAATACGATGATAATAGACCCCCCTGCCATACAATTTTTTATTTGGCAGAACTTCAGGAATCTTCCCTTAAAGGATTATACTACTTAACTGGTACACCCTGTATATATGAAAATTTGTAAACTGACAATCGGACAATTATTGACAAATTTCTGTTTCATAAATAATTAGACAATTTTGTAGAATTGTCGGAAAATAGCCGACAATATTGTCAAGTTTTGGTTTCATAAAAAAATTGCCATGACAATGAATTGTCAGAAATTTGTCGAGAATGTTATGAATTCTCTGCGAAGTTGTACCTACTGACAATTTTTTTATGGGACAGATAGGGCCCACGATGTCCAATTTTGACATACTTTTTCCAACATATCGACTGGTATCCCATCATTAACACGATTTATGTTGTCTTCCAAGGCGGCAATAGTGGCTGGATTATCATCCGTATAGACGAGACTTTAAATATCTGTACAAAAAATAGTCCAGCCACGTGAAATCGCACGAAATAAGCGGCCAGATTACAGGTCCAAAACATAAGATGAATTGCTCATCAAATTCGATTAGAAATATGTCCATGGATTCGCCTGCTGTGTGGCATGTCACGTCGCGCCGTTGAAACCACCTATCGACCAAACCCAGCTCTTCCATTTTAGGCAATAAAAGTCCGAAATCATCAAACGAAAGCGAGCACCATTGACGATTACGACGACCATAAAATTGACAAAGTGCTCTAAACAATAGGCTCTAACTTACACAATAAATTTGCTATGAAGTAAAAGGTACACGCATGTGTAAAAAGCGCTGAACATTTAAATCTTAAAATTGCAATGTACATTTGACATTTATAGTAGCTTTAGCCTTACAATTTTGTTAAAAGACGTTTATTAATAAGATGTTGTTTGAGAGAATATTAACTTTTTGTTAACAAACATCTAGGTTAGAATTATAGCTATTTGAAACTAATTACACCGTCTTCTATACAATGTGGGCGGAATCAGACAAAGAAGCTTAACACTTCCTATACAAAAAAAAAACACTATTAAACACTATTTATAAACTAAATTTTAAAAATTTGGAACATTGATATGGACTGCCCTGATATACAAGAACATACCTATATCAAAAACAATTCCTGGGCATAAGCGAAGCTGGGCGGAGCGGCGTATATTTAAAAACCTACTTTATTACATCCCCTCAGTTGTGACGAACCCGTTTAGCATTTACAGGCGAATATCACAGAAAAACCCTACTTAAATATTTCCCCTCATGCGGTCCGGCTAGATTTTTTTTTAATATTTTTCGGGAACTTATTTGCTAGTGATATTGTTCCTTTTAGTTTTCTCTGATTTTTTGGTAAAATAATTATCTCGATTTTGGAGAAGTGAAGTGGAAGTGAGCTTAAATGTAGGACAGGTACCATCTGTTTTCGCTCTTTGATAATAAATTCTGAGTAGACACTCCGACAATAGTATTTAATGTAACAAATTATTATTTTAAACTGCACTGATCCTTTATGTTGCACCATCCTAGTGAAAAAAATTGCTTGAAAATTCCGATGATATTTTCCCTCAGAGATTGTTTTTTTGGCCTAAAATTCATGACGCACTATTAACCGGCTAATGCTTAATTCTAAAATTAGCAATTTAATTTAAAAGAATATTCTGTATAATTTACAGCCCCATCAATTGGCGGTCTCAGCGGGCTTAGCAATTCAAGACCAATTGCAACTGCCACCTCCAGGCACACCCTCCCCCGGCAGTAGTTCAGCGTCGACAGGATCGGGCTCGGGATCGGGTTCGGGTTCAGGTAAAAATAAAAAATATGCAAATTTCATTCTAAAGATGATTTCTAACACTTTTTTTTAATGGAACAGGTACTGATACAATAAAACGTGGTGTATCGCCCGCATCGGTGAAACAAGTGAAAATACACGAATCTCCAAGCTCATACTCAATCTCCAAGCAACAAATACACGAACCACATAAGAATCTTACAACAATAACTACAGCAACAAAAGAAAGCAATATTGATAAAACGAAAAGCAACGGTAGCAACAATGGTATCCATGGACCAAAATCAACTTCATACTCCACTACCACCAGCAGCAGCACCACCACCACCACCACCGCCAACTCCAATTCTATCTCTAATTCTTCTTCTTCTTCTGCTTCAGAAACACCAACTTCATCCTTTGCATCAGTAATTTCAGGCGGTCGCCACAAATCATCGACCACCTCATCTTCATCATCGTCGGCTACAACAGTTGTGAGTGCTGGCTCAACAAATTCGGGGGCTACAACCTCATCGGACGATTCTGATGACTTGATTTCGTACAAATCATCGGCATCCACCAATGCCCTGCTCGCACAATCCCAAGCAATGACTACGACTCAGCTAATGTCTAAGTATCTAAAGCGGGAGCCTCGAGTCACGTTCACTCCAATCAAGTCTCCAACTACACCATCTCCACCGTCGGGATCGTCTTCAATCCTGGGCCACGATAATAAAACTTCGACTGGCGATAAAACGGAGTCGAGTGGTTTTTACTCGACACGTGGTTCCTATCAATTAAGCTCAAGTCTGAAGTCGTCCGGTTATGAAGATGCCAGCAAATACCAATCTCCATCGTCGCCAACATCGGCGACCGGTACGAAATCCTACAGTGCCAACAAATACGGACATAGCTCCACATCTGAGTCAATATCACCACCATCAACAACATCGGCATACAGTAAAGCCTCATCACCGGCCAGACAGACCAGCACTCTCAACAATCTCTCGTCATCGGGATCTGGTGCAGCCGCATCTGCTTCCTCATCAACCAGCTTAGGTAGAAGTTACTTATATCATTCCTCTGATTCGCCGCCGACGACAACAAGTAATAATTATTCCACTTCAACAAATAATACTATAAATTTAGTCAGTAAGCAGCAGCAGCAACAATATGCAGCAAGCCCAGACCGTAGTCAGTTTCAGCAGCAAACATCGTCGTCGTCTAGCACATCCTCGTCAGGTATTACAGGTTACGGTAGTAGTAATGTTTTTTCCGGCAACGGCAGTAGCAGTAGCAACGCCATGCTATACGGAACACTGCCGAAACATACGCCTGGCAGTAATGGCACTAACGGAGGCGGCAATGGAAGCAGCAGCAGTAGCAGCAGCACGGCAGCAATGTTATCCTCGACAACTTCATCCTATTTATCCGATTCAATTGGTACGACAGCCAGCAGCAGTGGCGTCAGCTCAATGGCTGGCTCCGCTAGCAGCTATGACTTCTATACAAACCCCAGTAACACGCGTGCTTTTGCTAGTTCCTCATTGTCAGGCAATGGTGGCAGTACGGGTAATTATCATACGTTAGGTTCATACAGAGTACAGTATTCGTCGACGAATCCATTTTTGGAGGCATTTGACCCAGCACCAGCGTCAACCACCCACGCAGGTGGTAGCACCACAGATCGATCAAATATTATGAGCAATTTTCACTTAGATTCGAAGAATGGCGATGAATATGATGATTTAAAATAAGACAGGGAGATACGAGATATACATTCAACAAATTTAAATGGTCAAATACATCATGCGCAACATTACATTTGAATACACAAACAAAAAACAAAAGATTTTTTTTCTACCTAAGATATTCTAAATGACATTATATATAAGGTATTCAATTTAGAACTTAACAAGCATACACCACAAATCACAGACAATGGAGTGGATTTTTGTTAACATGGGCAACTTTTAGAGTGCAATTTTTTTCGATCATTTTCCAAGTCTGACTTAAGGGACTGTCCGTCAAATAAGTAGCAAATAACCGAGAGGCCTGTAGCACATTCAAGCTCGGGCAGAAGAATGTTCGCTGTCACTTGTGCTGATACGACCGTACACAAATATTGATTAAACCAGTGGTGGATGGTTCCAACCAATCGACCGCAAAGAGTGCCAATTGCTTTTCTGCTTTACGTGATGGAAAAAATTGCGTTTAATGAGCTCACGAAAATTGACTTTTTCCCATTTTTACGCAAGCAGGCGCTTACAAAAGGCTGTCACAAAAAACTATTTGACAGATTTTTCTGAAAATGTGGGTGCTTCTTTTTAATGATGCTTCTGGACAAGCAAAATGTTGAATTTGAGGTTTCAACGTCATCTGTTGTAATTCTCAGGGACATATTGACCCGTGTTATTGATCAATTTCAGGTACCTACTCGAGACTAAAGTTAGTTTGTTACTCTCATATCACCTGAAGAATATTACAGGCAGTTTGAAAAAAAAAATTTCGACATCACTCGAAAATCTAGAATATCTAGAATATTTCAAAAAAGCATACTCAAGAATAATGAGCTACAAGCTCCAAGTGACTAAGAGTAGAATCAATGTTAGCACTACGAATTAAATTCGTAGCAAACATTTCCACTGCGACGGATTCTATGGTAGTTCTTTTGGGGTTCGTGGCAAAATTTCGAATACGACGGATTCTGAGATCACCCAGATAGTGATGCCTCTTTTTATATGATATTAGGGCTGACAGTTCGCGGCATTGTAACAATAATTCAAATTGATTTTTGAGCTGGGAGCAATATGTTTTGAACGGTTTCCCAAAAGGCTGCGGTAATTTACCACAACATTTTAAGGTAGACCGAAGAACTTGAAAAAAGTCTTGAAGTCATTATTTTCAAAAAACCCGGGAAAATAATATTTGGAACATTAACAAGCTTTTTTTTTGTGAACATTCGAAAAAAAAAATTAAATGAAATATTTCCAAAACTACCTAAATTCATTAAGTTATTTAAAATTTATTGTCGAACTCTGTAAAAAAAAAATAAAATAAAAATCCACTCCACAATCAATCATCTTGGTTTAAGGCAAACATACTGAAATTTGTTTGCTCACACATCCTAAATATGTAAATTTTTTTACTTACTTACAAAACAGACTAACGCGACAAACAACAATATTATACAAATTATAAATATAAACACTTTTACAAAAAAAAACAGCTTTTCATAATACAAAAAAGAAATAAGAATTTTTGAAAAACTTTTTTCTTGCTTTGTTTACTCTATCCTAATGATACAATTTTTTCGAAAGATTTTTTTCCCATTTTCCTAACACTCAATATACATTTTTTTTAAAAATATTATATACTACTATTATAACCATGAAAAAAAAAACGAAAACAATATATACAATACATATATTCATTTTAAAACAAATTTTATATAAACAGTTTTTACAATTAAAACAGAAAAACAAACAACAAATATGAGGGGAAAATAATGCTGAACAAAATGATTAACCATAAAGCTACAAACTCAAACAGTATTGAAAAATCGTTGAAATTTACATTAGCAAAATAAATACTAGAAAAACATTTTTTTTGTTAATTAAAACAAATGATACCTATTAATATTCATAATATAAAATGTAATATAACACAAAATGTATTAATTAATGAATTTAAGTGAAACGCGATTCTAAGAAAGTGAATTTATTTTGAACATCAATTGCCATTCATTAATTCATATCATCTCGTGAAATATCAAAACGAAATTCATCCATTTCATAATCAAAATCATCGAATTGCTCTCCCATTTACAAACGTAAACAATTACATATAAAAAAACTATACTTTTAAAGATAATTGACCAAAAATTATTAAAATTACGAATTAAAAAAAAAATAATAATTTTAATAACCTTAAAAACAAAATAATTCTGAAGTTGTACCATGTGCTTTCAATCTAATAAATATATACATTCAATCCATTATTAGAAGAAGAAAGAGAGGAAAAAAAAATAAAACATTTAATTGTGAACAGAATAGTATACACAAAACAAAAATACAAATTTTAAAGGGAAATAATTCGTAAGCAGAAGGTTTTAATTACTAATCAAGAAACAAACAATCGTATATTTAAATATTTACTAAACAAACAACAAAATGTAAGACAACAAATTTACTCTTAAATGATAAAAGGCGATACCAAAATACCGTTGTATATAATACTAAACAAAAAACAAAAATACAAATATAATAGATAAATAAAATTTGATAATATATACAAAAGTCTGATCATTTTAATTTGTGACATTTATAAGCTAAACATTCACTAAACAAAATACCATCACTTTCTTAGGATTCGCCAATGAAAATTATGGTGCAGAAAATACACTAAACAGACTTTATTTCAATGCAATAATTATTATTTAAATACAAAGATAAAAATGAAGACAATTTATGAAATAGATAACAATTTTACAAGAAAACTACATTTTAAGGTGAACAAATTTTTCAAAATACATTTTAGCCTACAAACAATAGGTAGTACATACTTTCATAATAATTGTAGCTACTACATTTGGATGGTCATAATTTCATATAGCGCCAAATAGAATCAGATTCAGATACGAATATGCATTGTAAGAGGAGTAGATTTACTGTCGAATAGTTGTATTCATTTATTTTATTCGTTCGCACACGAGTTTGGAATGAACGCATGTTTTGTATGGTTTAAAAAAAAAATAGCTTATGGTATGAGTATGAACGGATTAATCGATAAGAATGCATAGCACGTACTTTAAAAAACGCGATTGACTGATTTGGGACTAATATTGTTTGCGATCATTAGTTTGATTTCTTAAACTTAGCATACACTATCGGATTAGTTCGAAGAATTACGGTTTATACGCGTCTTCACGAAGAAACTATTGAGAACGCGCTGAATATTGTAGTTCACTAGTTGAGTAGTTAAAGGTCAAGGTCTTAGACTGCCCTTTTGATCTAAGCATCAATTCATAAACTAAATGAACTAGCTCGAAGGAGCTTCTTGGAAATGCAACGATCTGCTTTGGAAGGAATTGTTTGATTTGTGTTTCGAGTGCATGGTATTCCCATTGAGGCGTGAATTATACTGAAATATGTACTATAAGATTAACACACTATCTAGTTTTAAAACTTTAATTTATCTTCCTTTTAGATAAACAAAATGGCAGCAGTGTGAATTTTGGACTATACTCCAAACCTTACTTATATTCTTATGGGTCAATTGTGATCCCCTTCAAGGGTAGAATGGTCGCCACAGTTCTTCAGAAACATATAGATATTAAACGGTGAGACTACGAATGGTTCTTGAAAGTTTCGGAAGTATATAATAGCTTCCTTGTGTATCTGCTCCTCAAGTATGACTCATGCAGTGACAGATATACAGTTGGTGTGCGTTAGACTCTCAGAAAATCGACAACTGCTGCACCGATTTGAATGATTCGTCTTTTGTTTTGTTCGTTTGGAATCAGGGGTAGGCAAAAATGGAAATTCGGAAAAAGAATGCCGGAAAAGTCTGAAAATCGAAAAAATATAGAATGTATGTAATTTATGAAAATACTAGCGGACCTGGCGAACTTTATCTCGCCCCAATTTAACGCCAGAGTGATAATAAAGCACAAATAGCTAGTTCAAATTTCAATGTGGTTTATTTGAATGGAATAGAAATGAGGAAAGTGCGATATGATAAACAATGTTTTTCGATTTGTTTTCCAGCTCAAAAACAAACAACGAAGACGGTTTGCCAACACGCGAACAGGCAACGTATAGCTCACCTCATCATCATCAAATCATGCGATAAAATGCAAAATTTCGTCGAAAAAATAAATTATTTTTTTGCGTTTTTCCGGAATTTTCTATTTTTCCATTCCAAAACCCATTCCGCAACAATTGCACACAATTCCATAAAAAGATAAATTTTGGATTTTTCCAATTTCCCGACTTTTCTGTAGGGTTTTCCAAAAATTTTCTTTCAGAAGAACCTTCTCCTGGCAATTACGAACAACTGACAAAAATGTTTGAGCCAAATCGGTCCAGCCATTCTCAATTCTTCTACCTTCTTCTGGTAATTACGAACAACTGGAAAAAATTTTAGCCAAATCGGCCCATCCCTTCTCAATTTTCCGACTTAGCCGGAGGGTTTCCCAAAATTGGAAGAATCTTCTTCTGGCAATTATGAACGACTGAAAAAAATTTGAGCCAAATCGGCCCAGCCGTTCTCAATTTTCGATTTTTCCAATTTCCGACTTTTCCGGAGGGTTTGAGCCAAATCGGGCCAGCCGTTCTCAATTGATGAATTACTATACATTTTTGCCACCGTTTTTATACGCCACCAATGATCTCAAAATTCGAAAACCACCGAATCAGTTGAGCTAACATTTTGAGAAAAGGGTTTTGATATTTTTGCACACGAACGTCACTTTCTTGGTCTTTTCGGCCTGCAAATGGAAAACGGTTTTCGGAGGACGCGAAAACGTGCCTACATGATACCAAAAACGTTCTCTGTAATACATCTTGATCGATCGACTCAATCGGTAATTGTAAACGCGCTGCACCATCGAGAGGTCATGTTGTGCGAATAGTTTGAAAACATTTGGACGCAAGCAAATGCATCGTCAGTAACAGGGGCTCTGGTGGTAAGCCCAAGTGATTGGTATCCATCGCTTGCGCAAAGTTGCAGCACCGGAAAATCGTCTGCTGTGACCGACGTCGACGTAAAGCAATTTGTACTCTGGGCTTCTGCAATGTCCATCAATACGTTACTGTCATCCTTATTGTCGTCCACTACTCTAACAAAAAAAAAAAAAAAAAACTACGCGACTGTTTGGTATTGGCGACGTAAAATAAATACATTCTAAAATCGCGATCTGTTAATTTGTCAGCATATAATCATACTTAAAAATGTTCAGAATACCGAATTCAACATATCGTCTAATATTACCTTTTGTTATTTGGGCGCGCAGGTGCTCACCACTCATGTCCTAAAAAATGCTTACTCACTTCAGTTCCAGCTTATAGCAGGAACTCACGTAAGGTCTGCCACTATTACAGTTGCCGACTTCCTCGATGCAATCTAGTGAATTCGTCCACTGTACGTCATTGTTTTAAGAGGATACCTACCATTTATTCTGTCGGTAATATGCCAATCCCTTCCTATTCTATACTCGCGCTTATAAATATATACCTGAGTAAGGTCCAGGTAATCGCGATCATTGCAAGCCCAGTGGTAAGTTACCACTGGTAACATAAGTACATTTGACTGATACTTATAGTTACAGCACCATACGTCCCGTCATTCACAGTAAAATAATTTCTAATGTGTCTTTAAAGCGCAGAAACATTATTCACAATCATACTCTTCAAATACAATACTCTGCGAAAACAGGAAAGCAACTCCACTCGAGTGCGTACATTAACATTCCTAGATAGATTTTTCTCATTTTGTACATACATACAAAATTAAATAGTCTCTTCAATTTCACTATCAATAACTCCATTTTTTCCTGAACATAAATCATCAAACAAATAATCCTAAATCAATCTACCTTATATATATAAACATTTTATAGAATGCCTATACATCTTGAATCGAGTGAAAGCTAACAAAATCTCCATACTTATGAAACATAGTTAAATAAAAGGAAACAAATTAAATCAAATACAATTTTAATTTTTCCCTAGAAATAATCTTTTTCAATTAATTTCTAATTAAATAAAAAAAACATCATCATATGCCAAAAACTTCGCAAACTTTATTTTGTTAAATTATTACGAAAGATAAAAACAAAACTCAAATTAAAAAGAAAAAAAAATAAAAAATATTTCAAGTTGTAAAACTTCAAATGTATATTACTTAAAGCCGTATAGAATTATGTATAACAAAGGAAAACAAAATTAACTAGGAAATCTCTCTATATATAATATATCTGTATGAATACGCTTTATTTACTAAACAAAATATATATTCATAAAATTAAAAGAACAAAAATTATCGAAACTGAATTTTTAGATTTAAATAAAAATATATACATATAGCAAACCCAAAAATAAGATTAAATGTCAATTTCTGAAAGGACTTAGGAACGAGAAACGATTACAAAAAAAAACGTATGAACTCCCAAACGCGTTATATTTCTATGATTATTTCGCAAGGATCAAATAAGGGTAGATATTAAAAAAAAATTACAAATCAGTGCTTTAGTTTAGATTAATTGTATTAAGTTTTAAAAAAACTAAACGTAGACATGCAAAACGTAAATATATTTTGTGTTTAGAGTGAACGTAATCCCTTTGCAACTGCAAATATTAAAAAAAAAAACAGAAAGTTATTTGAAAAAATGAAACACTAAAGAAAGTGTTTTAGCTTTTAGTGATGACAAAACAAAATCATTTGTGTTTGTGTGCTTTACAGAAAGGTATTCTTGTTTTTCTGTAAACCTTACTTGTCCTTGCTTTGCCTGTAATTAGAGTATTTGTTTGTTACTTGTCGATTGCAAATAGTCAAGTCGGTGTTAAAAATTAATCAAACTATGTTGATTTAAAAAAAAATAAATATAAACGTTTTTAAAAAAGGGATAAAAACATCGATTAAAAGATTAGTCTTATGAGAATAAAAAGAAACCGCATAAAGCATTAGAGGAAATCTCTGCGGTTATATTTTAAAGTTACCCAAAAGAAATAGAGAGAAAAAAAATAAATAAAAAGTTTATAAATTTGTTATTACCAGAAGAGCGTTATTTATTATTATCCTTACCAAACTTTAAATTAATCAGAGTAAAAAATAGATATTATTCATATTTTCCTTGTGTTATATATACTTTCTTAACTAGGTGCTTTTCATTAGACATTTGTATATTAAACTTAAAAAAAACATTATAGGTACTTAGCCTAGGGATATATTATATATTCAGCAAAATAAAGAAAGTGACTAATTATATATATATACATTATATATATATACATAAACATATATCATAAACCTTATATAAATATATTTGAAGTACGATTAAAAAAAAAAGAAAAACTACATTTAACTGTTCAATAGTCACAGATATTTTTTGGTTCTTTTTTATTTATCATACCATAATTGTTATCAATGATTATATCGAACAAATTTATTTTTAAATTAGTAATAGAATTATATTTGAACAATTACCAAAAAAAACAATCTTTAAGATGAACAATTACTTGTGAAATAGATATTTTTTTTTTGCTGTGGAAATTATTTCCAATCAAAAATACAGATTTTTAATTAAAGTATTGTTTTTTCTATTCATAGAAAAAAAAAACTTACAATGTAAAAATACAAACAAATTATTTATATTATATACCAAAATGAATAGTAAAAAAAGTAAAAAAAAAACCAAAGCTCAATACATAAAAGATCTAAAAATAAGAACATTTGTCTATGTCAGTTTTATGGCTACGAGGAACACATTAACAAAAATGGATGCTTCGATATAACAACAGGTAGCGGCGACGTGATACTGTACTCTGTTTGAAATCGTACAATGGGAGGTTGGAACTTAATAGTAAACTTAAATACATATATCTTTTTATTATAGGTACATAATTAAATTAATTTTTTTTCACCAAAAAGTTTGCCAACGACAAAATAGGGGTAGCAATATTTTAACATAACAGTCTTAGTACCTTATAATTCATTTCATATTGCTTTGCTGAGGAATCGAAAAAAAAAAACTGTTTTCTGTAAACATTTTTGATGTAAGCGTTTTTCGTTTGAACCGCTATACGGTACAGTGAGATGGTACGGTAACCCGATGGGAAGGCTTTATTACCTACAATCTGACTCGAACAAGGAGTCATTTTTAGTAAGAGCTGATATAGTCAGTAAGGCTATGTGGTATTTTTCTTTTACCCTCACAGTCACAGCAAACCAAACTAAGTCGGATCTAGAAGAAAGAGTCATTTTTTTTTCTCTCACTCTAAAAGAGAGTATGCTTAATACATTTTCTCTGGAGTCAATAGTTTGCATGAGCAAGTCAGATAAAGGCCAACATACATAGGGATCGAGAAAGAAGTAGTTAAGGAGGAAGTTGTGTTACCAGCTGGATTTGATTGGGCATTGGACAAATGAGCAAATATGAAATTAGGCTTAATCATCACCGTTTTGAGATCGAAATTAGGAAAAGAACTGTAAGGAGTAACAGATAGTGTAGAACTAGAAGGTAAAGAGAAGGCATTGGGGGAGATTTAGGTTAAAGTAAAAGAAAAGCGCTTACCCGTGCCGGACGTTTATGCAACGTATTTAAGGCGGAATGTGGCCATTTAGTTCATTGAACTTAGTCCATTAAGTCTACGTGTAGCCATTCGGAAGGTGTATTCGTTATTTCAAAGCCATTAAAGTTGGAATTATAATTTTTTCGGCCTAGTTTTTTGTGGCTCATCCGCACCAGACTAGATAGAGCTCGTCGACTTCGGTATTCAATAATTTAGCCAAAAATTGATGTTGTGTACTCCAGATCCGACTGATTTGATTTATCATGAATTTTGTCGCATTGAGCTCCAATCACAAATAGTTTGGTGTAATTTTATCGCTGTCATTATTAATAGAATTAAATATTACTTCGAGCGTTCGATCAGGCTGCTCGAGAAGGTTTCTTGTTTGATATCTTGCTTTATAAGGTCAATTAAGAGTTTATTGAAGAGGCGCACCTTTTAATCGTTTGGTGTTTTGAAAATCTGACTCGAGCAAGGAGTTTTTTTTTGGTAAGTGCTGTAATAGTCAGTAAAAATATGTACGGCTCGTCTCAAAAGTAAAGGAAGTTGTCGGAAAACCCTTTGATAAACACTGAGTTTATTTTATTATAATTAACAAACATTTTATGAATTTACTTGGCACAGATAAAACAAGCAGCAAATATAGCAAGCAGTTGATTATGCAATTTGCAATTTCACAAGATACTGTAAGAATAATATCGTTTTGTTACATATGTCTCCTATTAAAAAAAAAAACAATATATAAAAACTGCGGATAATATCGGCCAAACGTTTTAAGAGCGGGGTAGCGAAAACAATTTTACAGAAGCGGAAGCATAATGAATCAACTAATTGCTCGTGCTGCGGGAATTGCTAAAAATGACTTTGCTGACAAAAAATGTCTTCCACGAGCCTCACTTCATTCCTGCTAAATAACATGGAAATATGTATGTACTGGCATGGATTAACCTCAACAAGGTTGCCCTTCGAAGCAAAACATCTCCAATGAAATGTGACTGCCAGCTTGGTTAATATTTCAAATCTAGGCTTCAAACTTATTTTCTAAAATTGATGACACTTGAAAGAAAAGAATACACTCGCAGTCAACAATATGTGCAGTGCAGCTTTATTGAACAACATGTTAATAAGACGCTTGTTTTTTTGGCTATTCTTAAAAATGAGCTACTACCTGGGGCCTGTACCACAAAACTACAAGTCTTGTACAACAGGCGAATTTTAACAATTAACAATGGTTTCTGTACCACAAAACTACATGTCAATTTAACAATTAACAATTGTACAAGCAAACCTTAACAATTGGGAAATACTAAATTTCCCCACTTTCTGTACCACAAAGCTACAAGTGTAGACAACATTTTGCAAACGATAGTTATAAACTTGAAAAAATTTAACGTGTGAGTTGAAATTTGTTAAGTCGTTACAAGTCATATCTTATGTGGTTTTAAGAAGAAATTTGAAGCATTTGTCTTGATAAAATATTAACCATATTAAACTAGTCTTAGTATAGGACAAATTTTTAAAGGAAATCTTTATTTCCACAAGTTAATCGGAAAAGGGGGAACATTTTTCTGCGAACTTTTTGCTTTTAATGCACATTCGTATGCCCAGCTCAGTGACTATAATTTAAACATTTTTTGTTTCGATCGGATAGAATTGATAAACTGATTAAGTTTATAGATATAGATATCGTATACGGTGGCGCATACAAAATAATAAACACATATTTAATATAAAAATATTTTTAAAACTGGCGAAACTGGAAATCGTGTCGTTGAGTATTTTGTGAATTGATGGCACCAACAAATATTAACAACATATTTTATTTAATATGATTTCAGCTAAGACGATTTGCCTGCGCATAGTCTGTCCGTCGCGGAAGCACTTGTACAAATGACTTGTACAAACAAGGGAAATTTTGATATTTAACAAGTGAAGCGTTTTTATTTTGTGGTACAGAAATTATAGTTACTTGTTAAATCGGCATTGCTAACAAGTGCCTGTAAAATTGTTAAATAGTAGTTTTGTGGTACAGGCCCCTGGATGTGGAGATTGACTGAAATAGATGTGTCATGACAAGAAGTTAACATAGGTAGGTTTGTGAAACTTGTTATGTAAGTCCACAACTTGAACATCTACACTTATACTTGACAAGTGTCAATAGAGGCTGCTATACACAAAGCTGCGTTTTATGTCTCCTGTTATGGGGCATGATAGTTGACTAAGTGGAGACTAAAACCTAAAATTAAAACAAAATAAACTAAACCAGCGAATGAGCTTAATTTTGGCCTAACTTGTTTTACTAAACTAAATAAATGTATACCTATATGGAATGGGAAGCGAGGAGTAATAACGATTTTCGCTCATTCGGTTCCCCCTGACAAATTCTGTAAAGAAAGTATTGTCGAATTTTTGTCCGGTAGTCGAATCTCTGCCGTAGTAAAAGTTGAATAGTGTAAATCGCATTTTCCGAAAGCAAATGCAAAAGGGTTGTGCAATTTCGAGTCAGAGAAGTCCATACGTTTTGAAGCACTTTACATAAGACCTGTAGTGATATAGTTTAACACCAAAATAGAAGTGACAAAAACAGCCACTTCTTGTTGTTGATAATCGTATACCTTCCCAGATTGTTTGAAAAAAAAAACTGTTTAATAATCTCAAATTTGACGTAAGAATTTCTAGAACAATTAAGTCCATACTTCCCTATTTTTATTCGCATTCGATCATGATTTCATATTGTTCATATTCTCAAAGTATAGGGATTCTGTTTGACGTAAATAATGTAATATTCCGTCACAACATTTTTTTAAGGTAAAACATATTTTTAACTCATACAATTTATTTCATCTTTTCAATTATTTATCGGACTGCTAATTTGGTCTAATAGTTACTAGCCATTTTGTCGTTGGAATTAAATTTCGTGTGGCAGGATACTGTTGGGGATAACAGCGCGGGGTTTGCTCTGTTCTAAGACTGCTGTGTTCTAAGAGAAGATTTATCAGCTTTCGAAATCATTTTCAATATATATTATACACAACATTTATAAACAAAAAACGAACTAAGCCTCAAAGCAACTTTAAATACTAACTATCAATAATTCTAAAAAAAAAAGTATAAAAAAATGGCCGCTTTTGAGTTATTTTTCGCAGTAGTAAAAGACCTACGAAGCTTAAATTATTCTACTATAGTAACAATTTTCGTTGTTCTGGGCTTGCTTCTATATCACTGTGTCATATCGTACATTTATACTATATTTAAACAAACAAAATGTGAATTATATATATACATAAAAATATATATATTATATTTAGTATAAAGATGAATGATAATAATATTATAAAACAAAACAACAAAATAATTAAGTAAACAACAACAAAAAATATATATATATATATATACTATATAGTTAAATGTATGCACAATATTATACAACCAAACAATGTAATAAAAAAAAAGCTAAATTCAAAGTGAACAACATTGTTTTATGTTTAAAATTATAAGAATTAAAATGAACCATTGAATACTTTATTGAAAGAATACATTTGCATTCAGTTCTGTTAATATTATTTTAAAACAGACGAATGATTTTAATTTAAATTTTTACTATTTTAAGATTAAACGTTAAGTTAAAATAATTGACACATAATTCGTAACTATGTAACTAAATGTTTATAAAGAATTTTTCTGTATTAAATGTGCCTACGATCTTATTTATTTTATTGTAAAAAAACATGTTGCTTAGAAAGTAAAACATAAGAAACTCTTCTTAATCATTTAATGATTTTGTATTGTATACCATATTGGGGATAACATTTAAATTCTTAAACTAAAACTAGACGCAATTTAAGTTTCAGTGAAATTATATATATGTAATTTGTTACTAATAAAAAAGAAGAAAAAAATATTGCTCAGGGTTTCACACAGAAACAATCTTTTACACATTATCCCATATAAATTCCATATATTGCCGAACCAGCACATGCGCGCATCCATTTACGTCGCCTTTGTTTTCTTTTTTGTTTTGTCTCATTTTGTCCTCATACACACATCATTCGTGAATGTTAACAAAAAATGGTCAACACAAGATACTCTATACACTCCTAGTTGTGACCTAGAAGCACAAGAAGACTGAAGTCTGATTAAATGAATTGATGTAGTAGTATGTAGTTCTAAGAGCTGTCGTCATCTCTTCACATCCCCATTATTGTAGTCTTTTCTGACAGATTTATTTCTTCACATTTAAGTTGTTTATTTAATTTGTATAAGCATGCTAGGCTAACAAAATTAAGAATAAAGTATTAAATAAAATAATTGTAGCAAAAAATTATCACCAAGATATATATAATATATTTTTTTTTGTAACAAATAAATGAGAAAAAAAAATAATAAATTAAATTAATAGATTTTATAAATGAAAAATTGTTAATTAAATCTAATTGCTAATAATAAATATAGAAACTTAATAAACGGAATTTATTGCATTACAGCAAAACAACCACCCTAAATAAAACCAACAGTCTAGTATCGATATAACCCCAAAAAGCGAAAATAAATTAGAAGAAAATATAATAATTGAATATTTAAAAGAAAAAAATGCGTTTAAATTAAATAATAATAAAATAAATAAAAAAGCAAACAAAGAACTACACACGAAAAGGATCTTTAAATATTGTTAGTCAAATTATAGTTTAGTTCTAGAATATTGAATTAAATAAAGATACAAATTGTTTAACTAACTACGGCCACCCCACCACATCCACTTGAAAATCGAAATACGAAAACTATCCAATATAAAATAAAAACACCACAAATTGTTAAAAAAAATTCTATAAAATAGGTACACAAAGGAACACACAAGAAAATGCAACAAACATTTTGTTTATATTTGAAAAGGTTTTTTTTATTGGTTTTTTTATTTTTCTAAAATTTAATTTGACACTTAGAATTTTTATGGAAACTCTTTTTGAAAGAATTTTACATTTTACAAATATATTTTCAAAAAACAAAACAAGCGTATATATGTATTCGAAAGTAAAACAGTAAAAGAAGACAACAACAAGCAACATTAAGCAGAAAAATATAATAATAGTTATATACAATGTACGAGTAGTAATGTAAAATGCCATGGACAAATACTCTGATTTTACCACTGCCACAATATAGTATGATATACATAAAAATATATTATACAAGAAAAAAAAGTTAATAAATAATATTATAGTTCTTTGGGCGAGAATAAAACGATGTTACATTATTTAAAAAAAAAAAAAAACAAAAATATATATATAATAAAAAATTCAAATTGCGTTTTAATTTCTAGAGACTTAATTCGCATTAAATTCTTTGCTTTAAAGTCAAGAGTTATGTACTTCTATGTAGTATTTCCAGAAAAAAATGCATGTTTTATCAATTGTGTTCTTCTAAAAAACATATCAGAAGCATGACTTACTCTCTATAAAAACAGGGTCAATCTCTGTTTCATCATTATTTCGCCCGACTTTGCTGAGTCTCAGTATTTTTAATTGCCCCATTACAAAAGTACATAGATACGAATACCAAACATCCCATGCTCTACTCTTCCAGTTTTTTAGTTGAAGCCATTTTTCATAAAAGAAATAATTAAACGTCACGCCTTTTTTAAGCTTTTATTCTAAGTATTATTTTGGTATGCGTCAAACTCTTGGTACTATACCCAAATGAAGGTGTTGAAGAGTTCCAAACTGTTTAACTGCTTATAGGCAATTATTTTTAGCTATCATTTATCTTTCAACTCCATCCAGAAGCTGAGAAACAATAAGTCAAATATCAGATCTTAGTTGTTGATCAAATGCGAAATCAATGCTAAACTAATACTTTTCTGTTGTTGCTCCGCTTTGGGGTGGTGGGCATAAATCGCAGCATGATGCGATGTGGCCTATGTGCGAGTAGGCCGTACGGTGCATGTGCTTGGTAGAAAGAATGGGAGATACAATTCTGGCTTAGCGAGGTATCCGTCGAAACGGAAAATTCTTCGACTTTATACGAATCGGAGGATTTTTGCTTCTTCGAGGTATTCTTCCGAACAGCTTTTCGGAATTTACAAATGTAACGCACACTGGCGTTTTGCGTTTCAGTGCGATCATGTGCGTTTTTACAGATATTTTGGACAGTTTCCGATATGCTCCGATCCGACAGGAATTGGTTAGGGATTTTGTTTACGATTTATACAGTGAAGTATTCATAAATGAAAAAAATAAAGAAAATAACATTTTAGCAAAGTAGTTGGTTCTATTTGTTACTTAAATTTGTATTTCCAGGGCAAAAACTTAATGCAAAAACTAAATGCGTTGCGGATAATTCTCCGTTCCGACGGATACCTTGCTGGGCCGATTGTATTCGTTAATCGTCCATGTTCATTTAGCACATTATATAAAGTGAAGTCAAAAACAAAAAAAAATAATCCAATCGCGTGATTTATCTTTACAGATTTACAGAATTTTTTTTCTTACACTGCCGCTTCATAGCATGGGCGAAAAGCCTTTTAGAAAAATTGGGCGCTTATTCCCAAATGCGCGGCGGATCGCTTTTCATGGCGGATTGGTATTTTTGTATTTCCAAAAGCTGTCAAAAGCGATAGCTATTCAGGTGACGGATTGCAATAGAAACATGATATCATACATGATGTCTACCGAAAATGTTCAAAATATTACGAATGTTTAACAAGAGTATCTCATAAAAACAATAACTAAGAAAAACTCAAAAAATAAATTAATATTTTACCCATCAGTTCAATACCTAAAAGCAGGCACCATAGATGGTTTGTGACCGTTGGCCCATATTCTCACAAAAATTAGTATTTCTGTGAGTTTGTATTTTTTGGACGAATTTAAGAGACATTCAATTTTATGCCGGTCCCACCGAACGGCTAAATTAAGAAGCTTTTTTCAGGGCAATTCGGATGTTTATGTCAGACATTTGCGCAGTGGGAAAAAATCTTAAGATGTAATTTTTGTTTTTCCGCGGATACGGGATCCTCACTTAGATGCCCAGCGCACCTGTTTGTTTAATTGTTGCATTATGCCATCTAATTTTTGAGTCTCCCCTTGAAGGACAACGAAGCAGAAGAAGATCCCACCTCATTTGGCGGGCACAATTAAAGAGCGACCTCAAATAACTGAGTGGACGTTATAGGAAACTGGCTATGAACCCAGCTGGCGTGAGCGGCTTGTTGGCTAAGGACGTGGTTCACCCCGCACCATAAACACTATCTAAAGTAAGTAAACACTTTTTTCCAGCGCCCACCAATTCAACAAGCTGACAGCGAATTTGTGTTGTTATACTTACGATACGTGGCCCCATCTGCTCGAAAAACTAGTCGAAATTTAGACTTTATTCGACGCATCCACGGCCAGCGCCCTTATTCTAGAATGCCGTAATTAATATTTAGAAATAGCTTATTTTAAAGCCTGATATTCATTGGCCTCAGGGTGTCACACCTTGTCAACATTTACAAAAAATGTAAGATAAGGTCATTTTGCGAAAGAATCGATTTTTAGATTTGTTAAAGATTACGGACATCATTTTAAGCTTGTGAAACATTTACAATTGTTTTTCTGAAATAAAGTGACAAGTTCAGAACTTGCAAAGATATAAAACATACATCCTTATTCTGAGGCGTTTTGTTTTACATGAGTTATGCGATGCCCCATTTAAAATATCTCGTTGGTGCGTGCGGTGTTGTTCCATAACTCTAACGAAATGGTGACGTCATCGGTAAGTAGTTCAAATTGACGTGATTTTAATCGTTGTAAACGTTACTGAAATTAAGAATGAATTTAAAATACCTTCGCATTCAGTTTATATATTTAATTCTAAAATTCTACAAGTTCCATTTTAGAAATGTATGCTTTTGTCTTAAGGCTTATAGTGAGGACAAGATTATGTCAAACAACACGTGTATACACTATCAAAAAGGGGCTTTTAAACGGGAAACGTGTTTACTCCTCCATTTGTAAATTTAAATAAATTGGTAGTGTACGACACCGTGAGTTAATACTGTTCATATATACATATATTCAAAGGTAAACTCAGTATGACAGCCAATTGCCAGTTAACGCCTATGTAAATTCTGCTAAGGCAACAAATAAAAACACCGTTATTAAAATTATATATTTAGTTAGCTCGTAATAACATGAAACCAGCATTTAATTTGAAATTCATATAAATTTATAAACACTTTCCTGGATTTAAAGCATTGGTAAGTCCATTGAAATCATTAGCGGTCTTCTACTAGCAATTTGTATTTTAAGCTCTTTTATTTGTGGTTAAGCGCTCCAGCCACACAATTAATACTCACCATCCTACACCATTCGGATTATGAATTATTAATCTTGTAGCTAACTAAAAATAAACAACCACAGACTTAACTGTTTTCCATCATTTTATTTTTACTATAGCATTTACATAATAGCAAATAATTAGGGCATTATGTTTAACTAATCTATCATTTTATTTTATTTTATTTTATTTTCTCTTTTCATTATTTGTTATTCAATTAAGTTTTTCATTTTTACGTTAAATAATATAATATAGTAGATATTCTTTTTTATTCATAATTATTATTTGATTTATGTATAATATAGTACGGATTGTCTGAAAAAAATTCATCTTTATATATAGGTATTCATTTTATTTTTTACAATTCATTTGATTCCACTCTTTGGATTTTTTTTAGTTTTGCGACTTTAATAATGCGATTATGTTCTATTAATCGTCTTGCTTGAATTATATTAATAACATTTAAAATATTGTTAATAATTAATTTTCTTTTTAAAATGTATACATATTTGTTTTATTTTTATATATAATTTCCCTTTGTTTAATTGATAATAAATATATATATCTAATTTCTTTTGTATATAATTTTGTCTATTTTTGCTTTCTGTGTTTTCAGTTTCTTTCTCTTAAAACCAAAGAAAAAAATCAATATTTTTGGTTCACATATATATTTGTCTTTTTTAAAAGAAAACTTATTATTTAAAAACACACTTTTAGTATGCTTCTTAATTTAGTTTTATTTTATTTTTATTTTACAAACTTGTATATATATACATACTCATTTTTTAGGTTTGTTTTCGATTTAATTTTTTACAAATTGAGCTATAATAATTTTTGGTAAAAATAAATTAAACAAATTGATAACAAATTAGCTATATTAATTTATCTATTGGTGGATATTTTTCAATTTATTTAAAGCTATATCTGTGAGCGATAAAATTGCTAATGGGATAATGATAGTGTCTACAGGCATGGTGTAACAAAAGAACCAAACAAATAAAAAAAATCATGTGTTGGTCAGGTAGGTGTACAAAATAAATTTAAACATTTTAAATCCGGTTACGTTTTACGAATCGAAGGATTTCCGTTTCTGATTCCACTTTTATTTCGATTCAATATTTTTTTCAGGATTTATCAATTATTTATTAGACTTAACGTATGTGCAAGTAAACGAAGGACAAACAACAAAATAAAAATAAAAAAAAGGATTAGCGATAAAGTCCACAAAAGCACTCACTTCATTTGGTTGGTCTGATGTTTGCAGACATTGTATGGTAGGGGTTGGTGATTTTATACTTCCTTTTCGATTGCATGTACTTGTACATATGTTGTAAATCGGTGTACCTATATCCATGTGTAATGCCAACAGCAAGCATTTTTAGGGAAGCGAAACAAAATATCCATGTCCATGAATAAAATAAAGCTTGTTGTGTGGTGAAATGAGAACAAAAAAATAACTACATGTATGCAAACATGTGTATAACTAACTAAGCGGGCATCGGTTCCTGGTGTGGAGGGGAAGGGTGGTTTTCAGCAAATGGGAATTTTTAATAAACTTACTATTAGTGAATTATTAATTATCCAGAAAAATTAATAATTCATCATGTATTCGATGCGAGGCGACTGACTGACTGTATGTTTTCGGTGAACACAGAATGTCCTTTTTATTGCAGGAATGGCTGTACTATGTTAGGCACCAACGGCAAAAGACAATACGACAATTTATACCAATACCCAATCAATAATTGTTAAATATTTATGAAATTATTTTTTCATGTTTTTATACCTATTACATTCATAGTAGGAATTTCACATTCATTTTGTCAATTTACATGGAGTGATGATGCTCTTTGGAGTATTAATTACAACGGATGGGCGATAAAGGTTTCATGTTTTTTGGGGATTTTTTTTAACTCAAATATGTAGGTGTAAAACTTGATATATCTACTCCTTTGAGTAATAAAGTAATTAAATATTTGAAATTATGTTACGAACAACATGCATTGTGCACCATAATTGATATGATAACCTAGTTGTGTAGCAAGTTACTGATTAGGGAATTTGTGTTGTTTTAGTTTTGTAATTAATAGCGTTAGCGGCACACTCAAGGGTATTTCTAAAAACAGGAACTACAATTTGTACATGAATAGGAAATAGGTATGTTATGCATTATTTTATCATTAAAGTTGAAAGATGACATACATATTGTCCCTTGTTTTTACATAACTTTTGGAGGGCAAATGTTCTATATTTTTGGTGGAGTTTCTGGGGGTATAGGAAGTTCAGATCAAATTGAACTAAATTGTTTGACGATTCCATGCATATAATCATACATAATAGATACAAAAAATAATAACTATTCGATTGAGTTGAAATTGTATCAACGCGTCGCGTCGCCCGTTGGTGCGCTGCTTCCGCTTCAAGGAATACTTACACTACACCATGTATGTCCAGTCCATAATAAATTTAATTATAAATCATTCATTCATCTATTCCTTCATTAATTTTCAATGCCCATCTCATTCATTAGCATTATCATTTCGTGAGCTTGTATCCGCGTGCTAACTCTTTTGGTCATCATTACCCCAAATCGTATGACCATTAATAGGTAGTAGCTGGAATATAAAAATCGACAAGTCAGATTTAACCACAAGGTCGGTCGCTCTGATAACAGAATGACCTCCATTACTTTCTCAAAATTTACGCAGCCCGACCAATACTATAAGAAAACTCAGCATTTGTCCTTTCATCGCTTTCCATTATTTGGGTGCGAACTTTTTAAAGTATACATTATACTTATACATTTCAACAGTAGTGGTACTGAGGCAACTACACTTGCCCTAAATGTTCAAACTTAGTCCCAAAATTGCGAAATTGATATTTGTTTGATATCGAATTCGAACAAGTCACCGTTCTTGGACTCGATAAGCAAACGACCAGCAATTTAAAAACTGGGTTAATCCCACTTCCCCCATTCAAGGCGGTTATTTTCAGCAGGCATATTTTTTGGGGAATCTCTATAACAATTTAATAATAACTTCTTCGAGAGTGCGCCTACGAGCATAACGGTAGGCGAAACTTCAGGACTTTGGGTCTTTATAAAAATTCTTTTTAAACTCTCACCTTAAATATTCTGTAATTCTCAAGATATAATTATTGAAATTTCGCAATTTTGAGTTCGTAAAATGTAATATGGACACTAAAAATATTATTAGTAGTATACCCCACCGCTACGCTTCGCTACTACAAAAACACAATCCGCCTTATTTTGGTTTACAGTTTAAGATGTGTCTACACGGCTGCGTACTGCGTTTTTTCAATACCTTGGAAGCGGTAATGACTAGTTCTACTACTAGTGAAAGAAAGCGGAATCCAAACGATTTTTTTCTTCTTTTATAGTCATATCTGCGCAAAATACAAATACTGCACTATGGTTAGTAACACTGATAAACATGAAAAACGCTTGTAAATTGGCCAATTGGTAATGCATTATAGGTATGCTGCTTTTTTCGATTAAAAGTAACGGATAACGCACTGGTTTACGTAAAATGGTAAATACAGCTACTCTTTGAATAGAGTCTTCTTACAGAATAGAATTTTCGAATAAAATTGTGTAATGTAGTGAAAACGCTAAAAGATAAAGAAGTAGAACACCAATTGTAGCAACTTGCAACATTACTACCAATAACCTGAAGCAGTTCTTATTATAAGTAGAGAACTTCGCTACACTATGACGTTTAGAGCGGGAGGGCTTAAAATATAGTCCAACGTATATTGTGTATATGTACAATTTGATACTGGTCTAAATTTGGAAACAGAAGACATACCCAAACAAATACAGAAATCCAAAACAAAATATGAGCAATATCGATAGTCAATTCCTTATATAGCGACAGTAAGTTGATTAAGAATAATTAATTAAAAAAATGGATTCCAATTCCTGGAGCGCAACACTAAACACTCAAATTCCATTCCATTATCCTATAAAGCAGAAACCAGTTTTTTTGTTGGTAAAATGGTAAAAATGCCAACGAAAATTGAACAAAACTTAAAAAAAAAATGTAATCATTCTCATAACAGTTATCTATAATAACAAATAACTCAGCAATTAATGGTAGATATAATACATAATACATATTTTTTGCAGGGAATATTTTTTTAATATAATAATCTAGCACTAAACCACGGGAGCCGGCCAAAGTAGGGACCATTGGGACCTAATTCAAGCCTTTAACCTTTCTTTAAGCATATATTCTGAGGAACTTAGTTATTGCTCGACATGCGACATAATGTATTGTGAGACATTGTAACATATGTGACAACTAATGCACTTCTCCTGAAACCTTGACAATCGCGAGGAAGCCTAAAACAAGCAAACTTTGTAACTAGCATCCTGAAAACATATTTCCAGAAGACTACAACTTACAACAAATTAAGTGCAAAACTAATGCTTATTAGATTCTGCCTTTGCTGTTTCGAATTTTTCTTGATTTGCTCATTTCATTTGGTCTTAAAGTTGTTTGATTTGTTTGTACGTAGTTTTAAAATTCGGTAAGGAGTAGTTGTTCTTACACCAAGGTTTGTAATTTTGTAGAAGTCGTATTTGACTGCTTCTAAAATCGTAAATATCGGAACTAAAAATCAGCAAATCGTAGAAATCAGGCCAAATCAAGCAAAAATCGGAGCATCGTATTTGCTTTCCAAAATCGTCACAAATATTTACGACCGTATAACAACGCTGATTCGAGTACTTTTCCGAGCGAGGCAGTAAGAATCTGTCAAATTTGAAAATTAGAGCGCAATTCCCTCAGAGAGCGGGAATGTACCTACCCAAAAGTACGTGTGTGTGTGTGTAGGTCTAGGTATACTTTGAGCCAGCTAAACACCAATTTGAATAAATCAAAACAAAAATATTTCTAACTGCAGCGAAAATTCACAATTTTATTTAATTATTTTCACTTTTTTATATCGCTATAACTCATAACCGAGCACCCGTTGGAAAATATTTTTTGTTTATTCCGTCTGTCAACTTTTTGCTTTTGACAATTTTATCATCAGGTAGGTATCTACATGCCGGCAGAAATTTTCTGAGCTGTTTCGAGCCAAGAGCGGAACTGCTCGTTAGTCGTTATTTTGTTGGTTTTCTCTTTTCCTGTCATTTTTGATGAGAACGTGTATGGTGCAGAAGCATGGCCTCTATCGAAATCGGATGAAAACCTGTTGGAATATTTTTTGTGAAAGATTCTTTTACAACGGCTGAGATGGCTGGGACACGTGGAGCGTATGGACAGCAACGCACCAGCCCGACGAGTCTTTGAGTCCACCCCTGAGAGACAACAAAGCAGAGGAAGATTCTTAGGAGGCGCGCACAATTGGAGGGCGACCTCAACCTACTTGGTGTGCGTAACTGGATGCAGCTAGCTAGGGACCGAACTGGGCTGGAGGGGCTTGTTGGTTGAGGTCGTGGTCTACCCCGGACTTTAATAGAGAGTCAAAGAGCTGAACTCAAAACGCGGTCGAATTTGTGAGAAATTACCCATAGAACGATGGTCTTCAAAGGACTTTTGAGATATTCGAAAATATTGAAAATAAAAAAACGTTCTTTGTTTGACTCCAGTTCTTGACACAACCGGTAGTATTTTCTGATTTCCCTTTTTTTATTTATGCCGTGAGACCGAAATGCTTTTTCTTTTTCGGGAATTTCGTAGCACGGGAAATAAAATCAATAATTCGTCATCCATGCTGCTTGACATTTGATGATAGCTACCTGTTTGACGTCGTCTAACGCGGCGTTGAGAACGTCGCTTCAAAATAATCTTACCGCGCGCCGTGCCGCGTTCTCCGATTTCATACGAATCGGAGGATTTTTGCTTTGAGGTTTTTTCCGAACAGCTTTTTCTTGGTAACGCGTTCTGTTTGACGAAACCTTGAGGTGAACGAAATAATTGATAGTGCTTTATATACTTTTAAAAATTTTTTTTATGATGGATACATTTCGTATTCAATTCAATTGAACGACTTGATCGACAAATGAGTGGAAAGTATTGCTGTGATACGTTTGAGAGTTAGAGATTGGGTGTGATATATAAATGGTGATTTGTTGTCAAAGCTTAGAGAATTAGCGTTGCATATCAAAAATGAATCCTTTCTTAAGATTCCAATTCAATCGTAGTAAAATAAAAATAGATACAATTATATTTTAAAACCAACATGTGTAAGAGTTTATTAAATCATTGTATTTAAAAGAAGAACCTCAGTTTCTTAAAAAAATAACTAAACGTAATAAAAAAAAATACATATGTTCATAGTGAAAATAAAATTAAAGATTACAAAATTAAAATACTTTAAAATTCGAGGTGCTTATCGTAAGCTGCCGTTAATCAAATCATGTCACAAAAAAGTACAATGAATCTCAAAAATAAAAAAAAATAATCATCGTAAATTAAAATGCATGTACTAAAATAGGACAAAGGAAATATAATAGAATAAAAAAACTAACAATTAATTTGTTTGTTCATTTTATCATTAAAACTAATTAACTTTTACGATTTAAAAAAAAAAATAATAATAAAAATATGTAATAATATTAATAATCTTAACTGGGCATATAAAGTTGAACGGCATTATCCTCATTGCCTGCATTCTATAGCTTATTGATTAATGTAATAATGATAATAATAAAAAAAAAATTATTAGATCAATCGTAAACTAACAAATCTATATTATATATATTTTTTTATAATAAATGACAAACAATTTGTTTTATTTATTTGTTTTATATTTTATAATAATTTGTAACATAACAATTTTTTTCACAATATTTCTTTAGTTAATACTATAATTTATTAGAGATTGATTATAAACAAATAAGCTGCTTGAAATTATTTCTTTTAAAAAATCGATATATTTATTATCTACTTCTTTTAAGTATTTTTTTTTTGTTTCTTTTTATTCATGTGTATAGTAGGATAATAGTGATAGACGCACAGTTAAAAGTAACAACAAACACAAAAAATTGTATTCCTTTTTATTATTTGTTTTAAATATGCATATTACTTTTAAATTTCTTGTATATTTGATTGTATCTCGTGTCTGAATTTCGAGAAAATTGTTTTCTCCTTCATTAAATTAAAAGAGAAAAAGGAAATTTTTTCATTTACTAAATTTTTTTCATCATTTTCTCTTTTTTTTTTATAAATATCACCATTTTCTTGTGTATTTTTTTTTATTTTTTATTCACTTTTAATTTTACTTTTTCTAATAATTATTTGTTTTTTTATGCAATGATATTGACTTTTTTTTAATTTTATTATTAAAACTTGGACCCTATTTAGTTTTAATGATATTTTTTTATTTGATTTACAATATTTTTGTTTTTTAATTTAAAATGAAGACAAAGAAACAAAATGTACAATGAAATTAAAGCGAAATATTTCTTATTGGCATTTTCTACAAAAGTAGGAACTTTATATTTTTTATATTTAAGAAGAAAATAAAATTTGAGATTTCATCTAGAAGATTTATCTAAAACAGGTATTCAATAACAAAATTTGATGGGCTTTCCTTTTTCTCTTTTGTTTGTTTGTTTCGTTTGTTTAAAAAATATCCAAAAATATTTTGGACATTCTTAAAATATATAAACTGTGTGTGTTGAAACGATTTTTGTTTTAAAATTTTTATGTTAAGGAAAAATATACAAAATAAACAATTTATTTATGATTTCATCTACTGGATTGTGTATAGATTTTGTTTTAATTTATTTTACAGTTACACTTTCTGTTGCCTTATTTATTTCTTGTCCGCCTGTAGTAACGATTTTAGTATTGTTTAAATATTTATTTTATGAGATGTATGAATTTAAATATTCATATAAAATTATTTTTGCATGCTATTAAAAAAAAAACAAGTGAAATAAAAAACATAATCCTTTTTATATTTAATAATACTTCTAATTAATTACATTAACAGTATGCGAATTTATTATTGACAAACAAACTATAACAAAACTTTATATATTTTTTTTATTTTTAAACATACGATTTTTGTCTCAAGCTATATAAAAGAAAAATTCTTGTGAATTTTATACAAAAAATGGGATCATATTGGTTAAACCAAAAAATAAAACATTAACTTTAATAAATGTATTTGTGTCCGTTCGCTTGTGTGTATCCAAGTTTGTTTTAATTGTTTTATCATCAAAAAACTACAGCAATATATTTTTTCTGTTAAATCTAAGTTTAGCTTATGAAATATGATTTTTTTATACTTAAATCTTCACATTTTATTTAAATTTACCTAAAATTTAATTCCTTAAGATAGACTCGCTTTTTATGTGTTTTTGTTTTTTTTGTTGAGATTATTGTTTAATGATTGATATATTAGTTTAGGATTTCATGTGTTTAATTTCATTTCATTTTAGAATTAATTCTAAGTTTAACAAAATTAAGCGCTTGTTTTTACAAATTAGGTATTAATTAAAAAATATACATGTATTTTTTGTTTTGTTAAATGTATGTTGTATTGAATAAAAATACAATTTACATTATACACTCTTGTTTAAAATGTATGCTCATGTATAAATATAACTTTTAAAGTCTTGGGATTTGTTTATTTATTTTTCTCTTTAAATACATTTATATATATATAACGTTAGTGACTTGATTGTATTTCTTCCGTTTTTTTTTGTTTTGTTTTAACAATTCAAATTTATCGTTGGGATAAATATCTACTATTTATTTGTTTGAAATCGGTTTTTGTAGCATTTCTGCACTCTCTGGTTGTTTTGTGGCTGCCATCTTTATTTTCATAAAATCGTTTGTTTTTTTTACAATTAATTTAAAACTCTTCATTAAAATACATGCATAAAATATGTATTTTTATTTTTGTTGTAAAAATTATCAAAAAATCAGTTTTTTTTTTTTGCATTTTCCGTTCTGTCTTTCTGCTATATATTTTTTTATATCTCCTTTTGGGACCATTTCATTTTTGTTTTATACACATGTAAATTGTTTTGCATTTTTACTTAAGAATTACATTTATATAATAATGCTCCTTTATCCAAACATATCTACGTAAATTGTCGTCATATATGTATATATATATAGATGTATATATATTCTTTTGTTTTGTGTTACTTTAATTTTACATTAAAAACGAAACTCTTTGTTATTATTAATTCCAAATTGTATATTTAAATATATAGTATGTATAGATATATATATATAGAAGTTTGTTTTTCTTTTTTAATTGTCTGTGCGATATAATATTTGTATTAATTTTTTTTTCTGTTGTATAATTTAAATACGCGTTTAATTTTGATTACTAAAATTGAGTTTAAGTTAAGTTTTGTTTGATGATGGGCTGCATTTGAATTTATGTTTTTTAATTGTGTGTATGCTTTGATGGTAAATTCATTTGAGAGTTTTTTTTTTTAATTTATAATGCATGTGGTGAGGGTGTGTATTTTATTTACTGCTGCGGTAAAATTGTCTTCTATTTTGATTTTTTGTTTTTGTTTCTTTAATTAATAATAGTTGATTGAAGTAAAAATTATCACTTAAATATTTGATTTCGAGAAGCTGACACGTAAATGATTTGATTCGGAAAGTTGATGGTTATGCATTTTAATGAGTGCTAATACGGCCTCTTCGACAGATGAAAGTTGTAAGAGTGCCATCTTGCGGTCTTTGCTGTAAATTAAAAATCAAGTCATTAGTAAATTTATTTTCTACCTAAGCATATTTTATAATATTAAATGAATTATAATTATTTATATTATAAGTCGGCTAACGACCCACTGGACATCAAACGATTTGTTTTGAAGATAAAACATACCAAAAATGGTAATTTTAAATTAAAAAACTTTCGAAGTTGTACGGTTATTGAGGAATAAATTTATGTCTGAAGGATATTTTTTAATAAAATATTAATTAAGAAATTGTATTGATTTTTTAAATAGCAGATTACTGACAAATAATAACCCTTGCAGCTGCGCTGGTCGAATCCGCGGCAAAAATTTCAATTTACGGTGATTATTTTGAAGGTACATAATGTCCAAATAATGCCATCTAATCCATAGCCATAAATTAAAATAATGAACACAGAGGAGCCTTAAAACCTTTATCGGGACACACTAGTGCGAAAAGTTTTCTTTTTGTATCCTTAAAATGGTGAATGTAAGAGAACCATGGAAGAAGGTCAGAACACTGCTATTGATGTCAAAAACAGGAGGAACATTTTTACAGAAGGCGTTGTCGTTCAATAATATAAATCTGAAGCTGATAAAGCTTCAGAGGAAATCGATGTTGATGCGTCAAATCAGAAGAAATGGGGTCTTCGGGTGAAACGCTAAGAGATGTCGATAAAAGAGCACACAGAGCCCATTGCGTTACTTATTGTAAGGGTGGGCTAAAATATAATAGAATTTTAGTGCAGAAGAATCTCGTTGAGATGAAGTACTGACGAATTAGCGAAGATATTCGCTATCACCGTCAGCAGCACGTTCATTCAGTCATTCAATCATTTCAATGCCCATTAAGTCGGTCGCGGGTGTAAGTTACTCAAGTGGACCCTCCATAGCTCTCGATTTTCCGCCATCGACTCTAAATCATCAAGGGCAATCCCCTTGTGGGGATTGTGGACTTGATCATCCTGGCAGGGACGCCTGCCTGATGGTACGGATTCCATAGCACGTCGTGGGATCCTGGTTGGGGACATGTGTTTAACATGACTAAACCACCGTAGCACGGACCGCTCCGTCCGGAGAAGTAGCTGCAGGATGTTTAATTTATCCAAAACCAAGCAAGAAACAGAAAGCGAGTAAATATATCTAGAAAAGAATCTACAGATACCACTCAAACTCCAGTTAAACCTAAGTTTAAGTTGAAAGCAGGTTGTTTTGCAGTCGCAGAATTTCGATTACGAATGTATTCGAAGCAGAAGCATATGGTAAGGGGAAATAGCCATCAATATCTGAAGAATTAGATAACAAATCCCAAAGTAAACATATTAACTCGCGGTCGAAAATCTGTATCCAGAACAGATGCAATCGTAGAAAAACAACACCCCGCATCTTTTATCAAGATAAAAGCAGCTTATCGAAACTCAATCGTTAAAACTGATGTAATCGAAGGGCGAAACATGTAGCTTAAGGTGCTAGTACACGGTATGTAGCACGCAACATATATATGTGGCTCTGACGTCAACAGAGAGTGCACAAAGAGAGCTTGTATACGGCATGTACCCATTGGGACCATTCGCTGACGTCAAAATGACGTCAGTGCTACATATATATGAGGCGTGCTACATATCGTGTACTAGCACCTTTGCCCTTAAATTTGTTTATTTGTTTGCTGCTTCTTTTATAGTCAGTGCAAACCACAGCTTCGTTCGCTACTGATCGTAATCGAATGCGGAGAAACGAGAAGTAAAGGGAGCAGCCCTTGACAATTTTCAGTTGCAAAATATAAACGAATTTAAAAGAACCACAAGCTTTTAGGTTGAGTTTATAACAGTTTTCAAATATGTAGCTACTTTTCCAACCAAAGTGTTTGTTTACAAGTAAAAAAAAATCTCCGAGGGTTTTAAACCCATAAGGTTTCATTATAAAGTGTAGCGAAAGTCTGCTTCAACTTTCAATTGAGTTGTGCATCAGATAAAAAATGCCAGCATATACACAAACCTAGCTTCAAAACGTTACTATGTAATAGCGACCTTTTAGTTTCCTATATTTCAATTTGAATATAACCAATAAAATGACAATATACTTACGGAAAGAATTTAAAAGCTTTAACTTCGAAATTATTTGTTGTAAAGGCTTCTTTGATATCTTCCTCTGTACAAGATGATCTGTAATAAAAAGAAGAACACATATTAAACGTTATTTTATTTTTCTTCAGGTGATTAAGTAAATATTTTTTTTAAAACTAAGCCAGTAATATAATTAGACTCTTTAGCCAAATAGCGAAAAACAAAACATCAAACTTCAAACAAGTGATTTTCTGATTATTTTCCTCCTCATCCTTTTCATACAAATATTAAGACGCGTTATATATGAAATCTTGACTCCTTTTCCTGTAGAAATAATTCTCCCTTTGACGTCTCAATGAAATATACACCCTCTAGCAAAAAAAAAAATAAGCGGCATGCTGCTCGAAATAAAACTCCATGAACACGTACATGGGCGTAGATACAGATCTGAAAGAACGACGAATTAGCGGGTGGTCTTGAACAACAACGACATTGTTGCTATAGCTTATGTGTTCTATTATGGCCCACAACAGGAGATAATAAATTTAATATTTTCTAGCACTTATTGTGTAAAAAATCCTTGTCCTTTCGTCGCGTTGTTCCTGCTGCGAAAAAAATAATAGATAGCTATATCAATATATATTTTTTTTTTCGTCTAGGCTATTTTGTGATGGGGTAACGGGAGGCATTTTTGTGCTCTTGTTAGGAAGTATTTTTTTTTAATAGTTTTTCTGGCTCTCGACTTTAGTTTTTCATTGTCTGATAATGAGGAGGATTATTATTCTTCCATCGGGGGGAACAACTTTAATCCTAAAGTTGATAAAAATAATAGATTTTAATTATTTATCTTTAGTGAAGAAGTGGAACATACAACCGAAAATACCTTCTGTAAGGCCTATTCTTACCGCCTTTGGTCGTTAAGAACAATTGGTCGACCGCAATTGTGGAAACAATACTGACACTATACCTAGGGCCTAGCGCAATGGAAGAAAAACGTCGCGAATAAAGTCGTTTAGACCTTTCTCTAATTGAAGTGACTTAAAAACACGACTTTGCGAGCAGAGCATTCAACCCAAAAATACTTTTCTTACCTAGTAGGAAACTCTAAGGATATTGTGGTTTGTGTTAAGAAAGGAAAGTTATTTGGCACATAAGCGGTTTAAGCGCTTTGTCAAATGCACGACGGAAGTTGAAGGTTTACGATACGGTGAAATATAACGGAGAATTGACTGTCAAAAATAAGTAATCCCCATTAACACCGGACCTCCTTGGCTTCGGGATAAAAATTGCAACCCTCCAAATCTAACCTGAGAGACCAACAATTATAAAACCCTAGATACATGCAACCATTAGTGGAATGAGTTTTATTTTTGGGATAAATGAAAATGTACGCCCAATACGGACCGCTTAAGCTTTCTTCATACATGTCACAGCAATTAGACGTCATTGGATTCTAAGGCAGTTCGACCCCCAAGCTCAAATTAATGCCCTAGCCGCACGTGAAGTAAGGAACCTAGTATTCGATCCCGGAAGACATATTTCCAAAGGACTTACACTTTCAAAAAATCAAGTATCTGTAGCCGTCAAATCGCGCTTTCATGGCGTTACCATGCTCGCCTCCTCATAAACAGACCTCCAAGCTCTAAAGCCTTGGAACAAAATAAGACACATCTCCGCAGAAAGCAAATGCAAGTATACTGAAAGTCTCACTTTCACACCACCCCGGTGATGGGTTATGTAAGCTGTCGTATATTTTAACGTGTTGATGGAAAATTCCAGGTAAAAACCTAGACATTATAATATAAACTAGAAATAAACATATAAAAACTTCCAGATCTAGAACAAAAGTGAGATCAAAATAAATCCAAGTTGTTCATCCTTATCCATCGAACAAAAGTTTGTTTGTCAAAAAAAGTTTCTTTTTTTTTACATTTCGTTTGGATTTTCCAACCCAGTTAACTAGTCAGTGGGGTGAAAGAAGTTCCTTTCAGAAGTTGTTCCCTGAACTTTATAAAGGCAAATCCGTTGAGTTGGGTACCTAGCATTTATTTTTTTTTTTTTACTTTCGAAAAAAATCAAGATTTTCTGTCAAAATTTTGCTTACAACTGTGATTGTGATTGATGAATTGATGAAAAGAAAAGGATCCAATGTTGGTGGGCTTTTGTTTTAAGCCTTCCGTATAACAAGATGTAAGGGAGATATTTTTTTCTTTTCACTTTCTAAAGCTTTGGGGACTTCCTTTAATCCTTTTTCTGTCTTTGTGTCCTTTTGTTCAATAAAGCAAAAGGTATAGGTAAGGTATAGGCGAGTAAGGAAAATAGAAAAAAAATCTCATCCATTTATATGCAAAAGGACTTACCTGTAAGCATTACATTGGGTTTCGTGACGAACTCTACTGGACAATATAATAGAAGAAAATCGCAGACAGAAAAGGAATGAGATGATGGCGGTAAAAAAATTACATTATTTTTGAGAAGAATGACCATCTGCGAATTCACGATGTGACCCTTTCATTCAGGTGTATTACCATCAATAACCAGAATAATAATGAGAAGAGCCAAAGGCCAGAAGGGTTCGAAAGCCGTCGATGAAAGGGTGTTCTATTCGTGGGTGAATTTTAACAGATCACTGTGTTGGTTTACCATTTCTCATCGTTTTATGATACTTTCGTTTCGGGTTGTATAAGGCAGGCACACACAGCGTAGATTGTTTGTCCCAAATTAGCAACAGGAAGGAACTTAATTTAATAACTTCCAAAAAGAAATTCGTTGTTCTTTGGCATTGAGTATATAAATAAAAAAGTTGTGGTATTGTTTTTTTAATAAAATAAATTTAAAGAAATAAAGTTTACTTACGGAATGTTACTTAAATGCAATGTGGCCGATGGTGGGTATATATTTTGATAATTTTTACTTCCGGGTTTCTTGAATCTATGCAATGGATTCTGTGCATAGTCACGTGTTAGACCAGCATCAGGTTGTCCTTCTTTTGGTAGTTGCACAGCTTGATGCTTGCTAGCCATAACACGTATCGATTTACCCCACAGACGCAATTTATCGAGATGGGTCATTGCTGTAAGAAGATAAATAGAATTTTTTTGAATCATTATACGCAAATAAAAATAAAATATAATACATAAATTGTCAAATGAGTTAAGAGAGAGTACGGCTTTTGCAATTGATTATCACTTTGAAAATACGGTCGGTCGAATGTTTTACAAATTCAAAGCAATCAAAATGCTATCACTATTAAATGAGGTAAGATGTCGAAATACTCTAAAAAAAAATTCTCCATTATACTTATGCAACCCTAGAGGATACATCACCTTCAGCCTTTAATTTGCATATTAATCGTCAGATGTGTTTTTCGTATACATAATTCATTTTAAATTATTTGTACCCTTTTCACAGTGTATTTAACATTATTACGATTACCGATAATTACTGAAAAACAAGTCTGCACTCTGCCATGATAATGAATTCTCTTCCTTTTGGGGCGCGTTGTCTATACCTACCGTTACCCATTAAGGATTAAATGGTTTCAGCATACCACAACCGACCACAATGCCGCTGTAGAACTCAATCGTTCACAATTTGTTTGTTAACTCCCTTTAAATGGCTTCTCGTGTGAACTGTGTTCGACTCCAGGCAACTGTTACTCATTCAAAGATAAACATGCAAGGAATGAATTTTTCAATTTAATTTTCGCCATGGGATCCAAAGAGAAAAATCGGTGGAGAATCATCATTAACCGAGTCGAAGCGGCGGTATCCGATAATTGAAACCCTTATACGTACAGAGAAAAACACAATCGATTGATCCTCTTTGTTATGTGTGTGCGTGTTTATGTTGTTATTGTGACCACTACAGGACATACTATTTGCATGTCCTGGCAATTAAGCTGTTGTTATTTGTCCCCTAACCGAAATATCAACAGAAACCTTGGGCCACCCCAGGGACACTTGTTCACTCTTAATAAATATATATATTTCTGCCCAAATAGAAAATGGATTTTCCACATACAAACATGCACTGTTCCGGGCCTTGTTGTTCACCTCACAGCCAGTCACCCCAACCAAAAAGTGTAAAGAGAAATGTGCATAACAATAAATAAATCCCTTTTCCCCCATTGACACTTGTGTAATAGGGCTTTACCCTACATAAATAAAGTAGGATTCCATTCCGACTTCCAAAACGAGTTAAAATGAAAACGGAAAGGCGAACAAAAAAAAAAATGAATTGCAGAGAAAATGCAAAGTCAATAGGAGACCTTACCAAAAAGGAAATATGCAAGAGAATTGAAAATACATCCTTTCAAATGATTGTATGCATATTATTCATCGCTTCTCTGTCCAGCTTTGGGGGCAGTAGAGTTGCATCGGCTAAAGGATATTTCTCTCAATGTCTTTCATTGCTCGATATGCCCCACCGAATGTTGTGATGGTTTGTTGTTCCTCTACTCCTTCTACCTCCTTGCTTCTCTGCAGTAATATACCTTTAGTCAGTTCTATTTATTTTATTTTGCTTGTTCTTTGTATGGTCGTTTATTCTTTCGTCTAGCGCAGGACAATAATTTTAAGACGTCTTTACCTACTAAAATATTTACACTGTGTTCTGTTTTCAAATTGACGTGAAACGATGTGAGCTCTATCCTGTACATGCTAAGCATATCCTTCTTTTCGTTTTGATGGCATTAAGTTCCCATCCCAATTTAATGGAAAGTATAAATATTAAAAAAAAAATGTCCGTAGAAGAGTTTTATTTCACGTCAGAGGAATTTTTTTTCTTCTATTTAAGTGTCAATGGGAATTACTTTTGGGTAAAATGAATTGCCATCGAAAATAAATCAAAGGAAAGTGGAAAAGTTGTTAGATTAATAAAATTTCCAGTAGAACTTCACCATCTTGCGAGTCTACAGTTTGTCGAAATTGAAATATTATTTAATTCAAATTGCCACCGCAATTTATGGCATTTTACAATGTCCCGACTGTAGTAAGAGGATACTAAGAGGAAATTCAATAAAAAATCGCTCGGCTAATTGGATAATTCGAGAGATGTGTTAAAAGAAAAAAAAAATATGTATAAAATATTTCAACTGTAGTAAAAAGTTTGTTTTTACTTTACGAGATGAGAGTTTTATTTCCTACTCATCTTCCAAGTAATCGGGTAGTTTTGTTCATAAAATACAAATTTGTACAGATGACTTCGTAAAAGTGATTAACTTACTTAATTTTAGAGTACAGAAACAAGGAACATTAAAAAAATCATTACGAGGATAATTATACGGGCCAGAAAGAACATCTAAAAGAACACAGCGCACAGATGAATGCACAGCGGCTATGTTAATTTAATGAGTGATCAATTGATCATATTCGGATACAATTTCAGTCTAGCATGCAAATGATTCATGCTATAGCATCAGGTTCAGGATTGATGAAAAGTGAAGTTGTGGCCGAATTATTCAGATTCACCCTTATTCCGAGTGGCATTTACGGAGATTTAAAATACCCAAATTTGAATTTAGAATTAAGAATGTCGTTTTTCCGTCGTTGAACGCCAGTTGTCGATAAACGCCTTGTGGATTCCACTAGTGTACGCCGAGTGTCAGAAAAATTTCACTGTCGTACTCTAAGGCCCATTTCACACATAACCGGCAGCCGGCGTCCGACAATGAGTATGTATTCCCCTCGACCGGGTAGCTGGGAATACATTCTTATTGGCGCGTTTACACCTGCAAACCGAAACCGTCCATAAGAATGTATTTCCAAGGACAGGGTAGCCGGTACCGGTTAGCCGGGTATGTGTGGACCCCACAAAACGACAGGAAAAACGACGATTTTTGTCGTTAAAAAATTAGTGGACGCCAAGTAATGAAAAACGACTGAAAATGTAACTTTTCTTGAATTGTTTAATTATTCAAATAAATGAATTAAATTGGATTCTTTTCAAGCGTTAAAAGTAACAAACTAGAAACAATTTGATGGAATTGATAGAAAAGAAAAAAAAACATTTCATTGGCAAAAATACAGTCCTAAATGTTGACGTCAAGATCGAATGGGACTATACAGGTAGCTAACCCAGCCTAGACAACCATCAAGAGATGGAAAAGTTTAGCAGAAAGTTTTTGTTGCCATTACTACATATGTATAAAGCATTTTTTGAATATAGGCCTTAAATAATGACAAACGTCGTGAAAGTAAAACGCTACTCGGAATAAGGGTTAGTCGGCTCTCACATTGAGGCAACATTCAATAAGCAACTAGCAATAGGAAACACGCAAAATTATCGCTCACAATTATTTTACTTTGAATTAAATTAGAGGTCTCATATCAAAGCAACTAAATATCGCTCGAACGAAAAATGTTGCTGATTGCTTATTGGCAGTTGCTATGGAAACTATAGTTGCTTATTGCTTGTTGCCTCAATCTGAGAGCCGCCTTATCGCACTACGTTCTAGCAACACAATTGATTTTGTGTACTAATGGAGGGTCGACTTAAAAATGATGACAAATGACACTAATTAGTATTTAAATTAATTTAGAGCTACGCGTATACTTAAATTCGGATGCAAATATCGGCTTAATTTAGTGTATGTCATTTTCCAGGCCGTAGCTGGCCTCCGAAATTTCCAACAACAATAAGTTTTCCTAAATATTTATTGTCAATTGCAAGACTTGCCTGTGGTTTTTTGGATCACATATACTGCAGTAGTGAGTGAAGATTAAGCCCAATGAAGTTGAATTAAATAACCGCCTTTCTTTAATGTAATACAAAATATAATAAAAACTAGTATAAAAATGCACAAAAACTCGGAACATTTCCCCCAATTTTGGGGGGTTATAGGCAGCATTAACCCTGAGGTGCATTTCATCAGACCACCGAACCAACTCATACTGGACATTAAAACATGACATAATGGTACGTATACGCCACAGTGTGTTTATTGCCCTTGAAAAAAATGTACACGACTCAGCGATACAAGATTGGTCCTCTAACATGATTTATTTTCAAAAATTAACTCATTATGCCTTCCTATGACTATTAGAATAAATAATTGGATATCTCTCGGGCAGGTAAATTGCAAACTTCTGTGCGATATGTAAAAAAACTGAAGATTCTCAAAAATTACGAAATTATGTTCCACTATTTTTTACTCTTAGGCCATTAACTGATTTGTCTGTGCGGTATTTTTTCCTCCAGATTTACTCGGTATTGTCCGGATAAGGGATGGTAATTGGACGGCTTATCGGGCCTCAGTTCGAGCAATCAATGGTGAATAGGTATCCATAGCGTGGGGTGCGTACAAAATGACGTCTGGAAGATACTTTTCGGTAACTTCAGTTTTGCAAGGTTCGACTTTCAAAATGTATCGAAAAAAGTGGAGATGATATCGGTATCATATCGGTAAAGCTGTAAATACCGAATACAGGTACCGAACCGACAAATCAGGGAGCGGCTTAAGAAAAACCTAAGTATGTATGTATCCATAAACTGGATAAATTTGGTATATGTGTTTCTTAACAGTTTTTACTGTTACTTAACATTTGATTGTAAAATAGTTCTCTAAACTAACTTTACCAATGAATTTTCTTTCGGATGTCTTGTCAATTGTTTGGACATTAATGACTTTAATGGCTTCAATCTAATCTATTGACTATTTGACCTCCTATGAGTCTTGAAATGAATCTCCAAAATACGTACTTTTTAAGATAAATATTCACTGGAGAAGTTTTCGAGGCTTTACAATTTTTTGGTTCAAGAAAATCTTGCACTTGCTTACTTTTTCGAGCATCTCTCCAGAATGAAATTTGTACGAAACCAAAACTTGACCTTTTTACAGAGGTACCTTTCATAGATACAATGTGACAGATCTACAGACAAAAAATTGCCTTATGATGATATATAATTCTGACGTATAAATAAGTCTCTGATGTCAGTCTATCTACATAAATAAAAACTTTATTTAGACAAAGCTCACCTTAGCTGGCCCATAATAAAAAAAGAAGAAAAAAAAAACCCCAATAGTCACGTTATTCCTGACGAAAATAGATTTCCTTTATACCATCGCAGAAAATTTCAATTTTCAATTTATGGAAATTCAAAATCAGTATACGACGGATAAACTATCTCAAGCATAACTCAGCATACATCAAGCCCCTATATGATTTGTACTCCAGAGGGCGCATTAAGCAAACGCTACCAACCACCCGGTTCGCAACCAAAGCAAGTAAACAAACAAACATAAACACAAACGCATAGAACTTTCATTTGCATTATTATGACCCAAAGGCTTGTAGTAGGTGCGATGCAATAACATCAGAAATACGATGTTTGCTTTCACCTCTACCAAGATTCATAGTCAGAGTCACACAGCTTCTACTGATGGCATTCGCTCCTTCCTCAAGTTATCCTTGTAGACAACTACTACAGAACGCTTTAAAAAGGAAGAGTGTGCAAGAAAAAAAAAATTCAATAATGGAATACTATTAATTTTAATTAAATTAAATGTCCTGAGTGTGTCTGCCAGGTTCATACATTCATTCCGATGATGAATTCCGCGTTCACACCCTTCGACCCAAAATGGGTGGTGATGGAAATTTGCATGCAAATATCCTTTTTAATCGGATTGCATCAGAAAGTAAATACACGCAACGACGACGATAGGTAGGTAGTAGGTACGTACCGTATACATTCGGTGAACTTTAGCGAAAATCGAACGCTGCGCGTAGCACAAGGATATCACAACAGTCGCACAGGTTAGTGGTTTCGCTATTGGCGAAATATACATATGTACGTTGCGCTGTGGTCTGCATTTGTCCTAATATTCTGAATAATAAGCAGTGTGACGGTAAATTATGCGAAACTAAAGCTGCTGTGCAAAGGGGCGCAATGAATCGACAGGAATTTCTAGCACAGGATGGTGTGGTTACGTCTACCTGAATTGAAATCTTTAGTTTTTTTTCGTGTTGTATCTACAACACTGTCGATATTGCAAATTATGCAAACCCGCTTACCTAACACATGGTGTCATTACCCTTTACACACAGGTCCCATGAACGACTAACTCCTAAGAGTATTTCCATTTCGGTAGAAAGCATACAGTAACAATGCAAGGGCAATCCTTCTGGTGGTCTATTAAAGTAATAACTTAATATTTACCCCCAATGGCCAGGCAAACTAGGATGCAAATGTAGTCCTTCAGAGAATTTGTTATCATCACAATTAGAGAGTAATCCCCCGGTGGTGTTTGTTTCTCCATTTCAAATCATTATTATACAGGACAACGCATGCAAACCGAAAAAGGGGAACCATACCTACTTACAATCAGCTGCAGGATTAGCGCAGGAACAGGCATTTTGGTGCGATTTTGTGTCTTGTCATGCAAAGTTATGTAACATGTTACTTTCGCTGGGATTAAACTATTTTATTTATTTTTTGGGGTCAGGACCAAGGATGCCCAAGAATGCCCAAGTCATGATATTATATTAAATTTTTATTATTTTGATTTCTTTTCTGGCTCACGGTGCGGCCAGACAACTCCTATACTTCGTCTCTCTACGCAAGGAGATTCTATCTAATGAGAAAAGGATTATACGGGGAAAATGAAACAGCTTGACTTCACCATGGCATGCGCCACACCGTTACCATTAAAATAAGGTAAAAGCAAATAAAAATGTGTATAAACGAGAAGAGAGGACACGTAGTACACTATGGGAAGGAGAAGATCTTGAAATAGCTGACTCGTGGATTGCTTGGTTTGTTTTATGATGATAATGGATTATTATTATTTCTATGCTTGGTTTACGATGATGACGTGTATGTTTGTCGCATGGATCAACAGGGATTGTGACCTTTTTTGCATGACTACACAATATATATACAGGGTGGGAGAGAGGCTAAAAGGAGATGAGAAAAGTTATGTTTTATTAAGGTTTTTACGGAGTGCTGGTGCGTATCTATGTCACTTGGGATTAACTATAAAATAGATACGTGAATAAGACATCACAGAGAATTATTGTCAGAGAATGAGATGGCAAGATGTTGTGAACCAAACAAGACGTTAACCAGATTTAATTTCAAATTTGATAGAGGTCTTCGTTAAGATGAATGGGTTTACTATTAGTGCTGTTGTTAAAAAAGGATAGTATGTAGCAAAAACATTTTTTTTATTTCATTTTAGATAGACAATCTCCAGACAGATGTGACTAGACAAGCACCCACAAGACTGGTGGTTGTATGGAGGTGTGTATATGTAAGCTATAGTATATTCAGCTTTCTAAAGGAGCACAGAGTTGCATAGTTAATAACCATGTTTTCCGTATCTGATAGCTACACAACTTTCGTTATCAAGATCACTGACGATGTCATTTACAAAAATGATTGGCATTACTTTTCCCTCACTTTTTATTTGTAGCTTAATGAGCCAAAAGTCTAGTGCATTTGTGTGTAATTAAATCAATTCTCTATACCTAGCTTAGAGTGTACGTTTTATAAGAAAAATTTTTTTTTCTAGATTGCGGACCAGTTTTTTAGGTTTCTGATAGTTAGCCAACATATAATGCTATCCACCAGACAAAAGCTGCTGATATGTTTTTTTTGTTTCATCGTCAAAGTCTCTGATAAACTAACTTACGGAAAAATTTGTCAGCCACTTTTGTTTCGATGCACATGTCATTTGTTTCGTGTTTTCTAATATTTGTTTTGTCTTAGGTAAGCCAAAAGTAAAAATACCTTTGATAAATTAACGGAAAAAAAGTTAAAGCAGCGAATATCAAAAAAAAAAAAAAAAAATGATAACAGAGGAGCTGTAACAGTTATCCGGACCGGATACTCCGTTTGCGGCTGAGCTATTTTTAAAACTGGGCCCTAACCAGTCTGGCTATCGGCACAGGGTCATATGACACCTTTGTCCAGCCCAGGAGGAAGGGGTATAGGATAAGAAATAGAGAGAAGGGTGTGGATAGGAGTAGGAGGAGAGAGGGAAGCTCTCCAGGATTATCAAGCACTCCAATTAAGAGTTTATGGGCCGTTATAAGTTTATCAAAACAGATTATCTGTCATGAGTGACCCTACTGGCGACTAAAACTGCTGGCAGCATAGCCTGTTGAATCATTTCAACTTAAGCATCCACACCAACGTCCAGATTCAACGGCAAGGCGACCGACACTTTTTGGTAGGAATGGTTAGGAGAAAGGTGAATAAAATTTTCCTTTCACAGTCGCGTTTTCAGCTATTTTGGTAAGCCGGTATCGAATTCTGAAATCTTTGGCCTTGGGCGAAATACTCTGTTCCTACGGGGGCGTGTAATATGATCATATAATATTCTTCAAATTCTTTTAAAAATTCAAACAAATCCATGTTAGGACACCTGTGACTCAAATTATATTTTTTCAAGTCACTTTAAATAAATATAAATCTTTCTTCCGGATAAGGATTTAACAACCATTCGAACCGGCTGATACTCTGTCCAAGACTATATCTGTCAGATATCACTATCCAAAAACCTTTGAAACCAAAATTTGAAGTTTAGCTGTCAGATAAGTCTGGGATAGTCTATCCGAGTCTTTATCAGCTTTTCTTGAAACTCGTAGTCTGTGAGTCTCCAGTTTACAGTTCAGCTAAAAGGCTTAACTTTCTCCGGGTACTTACAGCCGATTTTAAGTCAAGGTTTAATTTTAATTTAATCTACAACTTCGAGTTGGTTAGCAAGATTCAGAATTTCTAGTGAGAGTTTCCTATTTTGGAGCGGCATATAGATACGAGAGTTAGCTTTAAATTAGCTACCACAAAACCAAGCATTAAAAAATATCATTCTTCGTACAACTTCACTGCGGTTTTATTACAATATAGTAACAGCGTGGGGGCGCGACCCAGTTTTGTATCTGTGCAACTCATTTTTCACCAAACCAAATTATCAACATATTTCAAATAATTAACTCAGTTGGCTAATAAGTTGACAGACCTGATCAGATCAAGGAATTTATTATGGAATGTATTTGCATGACAGTCCATCACTACCGCACCCACTAATATGAAACAACTCCAAGCAATTAATTTGTAAATATTTTCACAATTACATAGACGAATTTAAAATATTTATCGTTTTTGTTTTCATTTTACGAAAGGTGACATTCCATCTCTGTTCCCGTATGCACAATGACATTCCTTTGCAATCGATTTCATTTACCTATCAAAGGTTTACCGAATTTCTCTATTGTTTTCATTAACAATGTCACTGCGGTAAAGGCAGGCAATATAAAACAGCGGTTGCGATAAAGCATTCCAACGTATCATCGTCGTCGCCCGATGATGAATATTTTTATTGTTGGACAAATTAAAAAGCAAATCTTTTATTAAAACAAAAATATTCTCCACTCCCACTGCGTTACGTGGATCATGCCTTTACTCAAGGGGATTTAAAAATAAAAAAATAAAAAATGGACCATTGTTATAATAGTACCTATACCCTCTGTTCTTTATTGTAAACATATTATTAAATATGAATTCCTGCATTCGTCTGCGTCATTCAGCAGCAGCGCACCGGCAGCCAACATCATCATCAGTTATATTGCAAAATCCCTACAGCGACAGGAAGGATGGCATACAGAGAGGCAGTGTTTGAGGTAATTCCCTACACAAAGTCCTGAGGGTAAATTACTTTCATTCATATGGGACGGTGGCAAGGAGGATAAGTGCCTTTCTTTTATGCTTTTGGGGATTGTGTGCATGATGTTGCATTTTGCTTTTGTATTTCGATTTTTGTTCGGCGGAATTTAATTAAGCAATTTTTTTTGCATGTCTTCTTGTAAAAATGTGAGCTCATATTAACCCCCACAAAAAAAAAAGAAAAAACAATTGTAATACATAATAATTATTTCTGGTTAAATATTTTCGTATTCCTTTTTTTATGGAATTAATATTAATTATTCTCATCGAATAATATAGCGACTTCGGTTAATCGTGTACGAGGTATTTGTTGCACAATCGTTTGACAATAAATTGTATTTTCTTATGAAATATATATATATGGTTTTGCAAATGTGAACTTACCTAAATATGCCTGCTGAGGTTCGGCCATCTGTATTAGAGCTGAATCTTTTTTGTTGTACAAGATTTTTACACGTTGCACATCACCATATACACCTGAATTATAAATAAGAACAGCAGTTAGAATATATTGATTATTTAAAAATATTTCGATTTTAATATTTAATTTTGAATAAATAAAAGAATTAAATATACTCGCAAATAAAATTGATTTTACACTTCAGTTTAAATTTGATTATATCGATAGATATCCATTCAAAAATGTGGCTTAGGCAGTCATTTACTTTTATCCTTATTCTTAGAGATTTTTTTAAGATCGTTGGCGATGGTCGCCTAATTTTTTAAACGATTGTGCCAAAAAGAAAACTTGGCTGCTGTGGATAAACAGAAGATACAGATCAGCACTTTTTCAAAAAAATCTTTACAGAGTCTTGGAATCGAAATTATTTTGGGAATACATAGTATGTATGGAAGGACTACTTATCAAATATCGCAAGATCAGCGTCTTCAGATTAAGGTTTCCTATTAAGGGCAAACAGGCAACTCCGCCCGAAACAAATTCGTCCTATCCGCAGGTTAGACCAGGGATCAAATACAATTTTACATATTATGTTAATATCGAATCAAAAGAGTGCAGGCACATTTAGGTGCCGTCAAAAAGTTTGCTGAACTACAGAATCAAAAAATTATGCAATTTAAATTTTAGTATCCAGGCTAAATTTTACGAGCTCACAATGGCTAAGTCTCTATAAATATATAAGTAAAAATAAGTTGTATTGTGCTTGTATTTAATGTTCTTTGTAATGCGTGAACCGATTTTGATTCTGGAAATTTCCCATGGAAGGTGACGTTAATACCATGGTTTATATGTATATATGGTCTTTGTATGCGTAGTAGTTCATGAATTATAGGGGCGTGGCAAATCCCATACAAAAAAAAAAATGCAAAATCTTATATCTCAAAAACCAGGAGTACTACTGTGAAGATTGGTGAAAATTGGACAAAGCGAGTGGCACCGACCATACAAAAAAATATTTCAAACACTATTTTTCGACAGTCATGGAAGCCATAGTTTTTCAAATTCGTAATATTGATATAAATATATAATTGTCCTAATAGACAAGAATATTATCTAGGCAATATGACTCCTGGAAAAACCAAAAATGTTCTGTACCAAAGAGCATTACAATAAAAACTGTTTATCACTGATTTAAATTAATTTGAAATTGACTTTTTTATTTTACAAAGTGTACTAGCGAACACACTAGTTTCATATAAAATTATGAATTTTGACCTACAAAAGGGTTTAATTTTTAATGCCGCTTCCAAGCGGGTAAATTAAGTAATTTTTCCTGGACAATTTTACCATGGGATGGCTGTGAGACTGAGACGTTCATGAGAATTCAGCTAAATACTAAGATATAAATGATGTTCTTTCAGCGGTAAACTCAGTGGTTCAGAACACTAACCACTAAAGGCCACAGCGTTCACATATAACCTAAGATTGATAACATTTCATTGTTCACTATCTTCCCCAAAAAAACTATCTGGGATAGCGATAAAATATTGAAAACGAGGTGTAGGTAAATTTGTTTGTATCTTGAATATTAGTAAGAATATTAGGACACCTATCTATGTCTTTTAAAGTTACGGGTTTAGATGAACAAGCCACAAACTCCGGCAGCGCTCAAAGAGAACATCTGTCAAAAAGTGAAGAGCTGTCGATAAAGTTCTAAAAAAACGATAGAAAAGGACTAAATGGTAATCAACGGCCACTTAAGCGATATCATTTTCAAAAGATAATCGAAAATAAAAAACTTTAATGACCAAAAAATAATCATTTAGAAAACGCATTAATTATTTTTCTTTATTTAGGTATTTATTATTATTAATTAAGATAATATATTGAGGACAGTAAATGTTTTAATTTTATGAAATAAATAAATGTGAACTTTTTTTGCTGACAGTTGGTTGAGGGTTAGGTGCGGCCAGGACAGTAGCGCCATTAAAAGTAAAGTAAAGTAAAGTTAGCTCTATTGTTAAACATATTTTAAAGTAAAATTAAATTAAAATGAATCTCCAAAATGGAAAAGTCTCTTTTTTAATCTCTTAAAAAGTACCTATACGCAAAACTACTCTTCCACAAATCTCCTACATTGACCCGTCTGCATTCCAGCAATCCTTACAAAATTGCCAAGGTCCTTCTATAAAAATATGTAAATGTCTGTACTAATTTATTGCATTCTTGGTCGAGGGATGAAAATACCAGAGAATAAACTCTATACTCCAGTGGTAGCCCATCAATTATCTCGGTCTGCATCAATAGTAGTTTTCTTTTTGCTTCCTGCATTCGACTATAAAAGAAACCGAAAAGGTTTCCATCTTCATTCCTTGTAGCATTCGTTAGATTATTACCTGGCTGTGTCTGAACTGAAACCGAAATTGCTTATTTTTATAACTGACTTTCCAACAGAATCCAACCCATAAAATAGTTACCTTGCATCATATACCTTATAGCCACAGCCCTCCTCTGACTATAGCACCAACCGAAGCGCATCATAGCATAACAAAATCACTTAGCTATTGAATTCACTTTTATGATCAATAATTCATTTAAAGTTGGGCTTCCACCGAAGTTAACTCTATCGAACAGCTTCACTTACTCGTCCTACCTAGTCCACGATGTCGAATTAAATTTCAGTATTGCATTTTTTTTTTTGCGCCGCACAAATATGGGGGCTCACCAAAACTCGAACCTCCTCTGACGTGTAAATCCCAGGAAATGGTAATGCTAATCTAGTGGAACAAAATCTGCTGCGCTCTTGTGAGGAAGACTTTTGAAAATAGCTAAAACATCTTCTTTCCCATTCAACAGAGTAGGAGGCCGGCGTGCTACGTGAAGGTGGATTCACGTCGTGATTATTCATAGAAGAACAGAACGCATACCCATACATACATTTATAGGCAAACGAAAGTTAGCATGAAAAGTATCTTTTAGATAAATTATTATCGATTCAAAAGTACTCCGTTGGGAGCCATTATCCCTCGCACATAAGTAGTTTGTTCTCGACTCTATACCTTCAGTCAGTAGAGTGAAGGGACCGGGTGTGAAGTGAATCTTTTAGCATGTCCTAACTATGTAAATAGCAAATTGACTGCAAATATTTGAGAAAGGGAGCGATGCTTTCGTATACTGGTCGGGTTGTAATATTCCCGTTTCGTGTAGGTTTACTTTCCAACCTCCATATGTGGGGGTATCTTTCAGGGATTCACCGAAAGAATATTCTAATATGCATATGAATAAAATTCACATTTATAAGGATGTGTGCCCCGTTTTCCACGTATACGACAGCGACAACACGTACCACAGACTGAGAACAAAGTTTCCTTGTTTCGGTTTTTATTTTTTTTTTTCGGGATACAGGATTTGCCTATACATCGACGTCACCTTTAACTTGCAGCTTCCTTGAACAGATATCACTTCCTTCGATCCATTTCGTCTTGTGTATTAGATTTCAACAAAAAAACACGCACACGAAGCCATACAGGGTGGATAGATATCATTATGATGAGCCCCCCGCTCATCCTTACCTAACGAACATTATCAATGAAAATCATATGCGGAAATTGTTTTTCTTTTTTCGACAGTAGAACTTTGTTTTTTTTTTTTTTTGTTCAGAGATCAAGGAAGGATGGATGGACTTTTTTCCTTTTTTTTTTTCTAACTTTTCGTCCTGAATTGTGTCGACTTTTGTTTGTTCATTCGAGGAGAAATGGAGATGTTATGGATTGTGTGCGTGTGAGCTCTCAGGTAACACCAGATCCAAAGGAGAGGGAAAATTGGAAACACTTTCGTTATGCGAATCGCTTGCTGTTGTTTGTTATTTTCTTTTTTTTTCGTTTACGTAAAAAATCAAACTAATAAATATTTATGGAAGATACGGGGGAAGGAAAGTAGGACGAGTATAATTTAATATTTTCAATGGGCTCAACGATTTTTGTAAAATTGAATGTTTAGGCTCCAAGGACGAAAAGAGGCATGGTTGTCGCTGGTGGATCTCTATTTGGTGGGGCGGTATCATTTTAGTACTATTATTATCATAATAATAAAGGCGCCTCTTAAAGATATTATCCTGTTGATTTTAATAGAATATTATCATCGTCTGTTTCTCTTGTGGATACATGACAACGACGACTACAGGATTGAGTTTGATACATCACGTCTGTGTCGTTTGTTCTTGGATTGTTACTTTGCATACGGGCATTTAAAAGTATATTCTTATGTAGGTGGATGGGAGGCTGTGTTGTGTATGGTATGGGTGTATGTTGTATTGTTGTGTCGATTGAAAAAATTTGTTCCGCAGATTTGAAGGGGGGTTGTTATATGAAACGCAAGTTAATTTGATCCGAGGATAAAGGTGCGTTAAGTTATGATTTTTTTATGCGATGATTTGCTATTTTATGCTGCATTGAAATTAGATTGGAAAACGTTTGTATTTCTTGTATCGAATGGCAATTGGGGTGGCTATATCTGTTTCGCCGACCGCGATTGTGAATGTAATTCAAGCTGCAGTTAGCAGATGGTGCGTTTGAATTCGGTTATTGCTAATATGCGTGCCAGTGATGAAAATCGACTTTTCTCAATTGTACTGAAAACTGAAACCAAATTGTACTGAAAAGTACTCAAATTTCTTAAATTTATAAAACCAAAAGAAAACATAAAAAATTAATATTTTATTAAAAAAACAAAAAAACGAGTAGGTAGGTACCTATCAGTGTTATCATCGGCCAGTTTTTATAACCTCCCCAGCATTCAAGTCTTGCAAAATGTTAAGGAATTATTATAATGATTTTGTGAGTGCAGTGAGGTACTGGAACAAAGAAGTCCTTTCACAAAATTTCATTCGCCTAGGTCGATTCGTTTGGTTGGACTTTGTTGTGTTTTTAAAAAACAGACCGACGGGCGGATAGACGTACATGGCTAAATCGTTTCAGAATTGCATCCTGATTCAGAATATTTATGGCTTATAGGGTATAGGGTGTCTTCTTCTTGGTGTTAGAAATGTAAGTACTTATACTTTCCATTGGAGGGTGTTATAAAGGCGCATTTAATTGAATCTAAAGCTTAGTACGAAGTTCGAGCGAATCTAAATTTTAGGTGCTCTCCAATTTTCCTCTCCAAACATTAAACAAAATCCTAGCTAAATTTTGACATAGAGTGCGCTGTGAATATAAGTGTCACAGAAAACAGCTGTCCGTTGTTTCGTTGCACTTTCTTTTTTGCTATTTCTTGATATCAAATTTATCACTTTGAAAGAAGGTAGGTAGGTAGGAGGAAGGTATTCATTGAAAAACCTTATCCTTATTTACTTTTCCGCAACACAAAAGAACAGAAGAAAAAAAAAACCTTATCTGTAAAAATGTAGCCAAAAAAATGTGCCGAACCATTAATGGGCGCGCTAAATTGTGACAGATACAATACATGCAGTACAGTCTGAAATAAAAATTTAATTTTTTAGCTAAAGCAGCACACCGCTCGGCTAAATGGATTCGCTTAAATTTATCTCAGCTAATTCTTGGAGACAATTTTGTATGTGAGCTAAAATTTAGCACGAGCAGCGTACCAAGCTCAAGGTAATACAAGTCTTATAGACGCCGGATAGGAACTTTAGTCCATGTACATACATATAAACAGATTAAGACTAATCTTTGTATAGTCGTGTTCAAAATCACTTGCCCAACGGTCGATTGAGTAAACTGTAGACTTTGTACAGAAAATCTACCATTGTCCAAATGATTTGAACACGACCGTACCACATTCAGATAACAATCTGCTATACAAATTCTTAATTTTCAAGATTATTTTGTAAAGAACTGTTTTATTCAAAGAGCTGTATGTAGCCTTAATTTGTAATAAGATGTTTAGGTTCTAATAGTGCCTGCATTCGATTCTGTAGCTTTTTTTTGGTAATAGCTATTTTGATAAGAAAACATTCTTTAAACGTTTGCGGAAGAATAAGAAGAAATACAAAAAGCACCCCGGACAATGCGGTGTAGGATCTGAAAATATGAACTCGTTGCATTCATATCGCACAAGGCCTATTTCAGCCCAAAACTCAGAAATAGAGTATGTACCTATTTCTATCGTAGTCTGAATATCTGACTGATTAATAATTTCAATACTTTTTTGTTCACCAGGAAAAAAACCTTAAGACAAAGTGGACGATTGAAATTACTTGATCGTCAAAATGGCACTTTGTGAAAAATTTTGTAATGAGTTCAAAAAAATGTTTCCGAAATCAAATCGTTTTCCCACATCTTCGAGAAATGCCTTATATAATGTCTGATTTGAAAGATATAAAAATAAACTTTCAAAAATTAAAAATAGTACTGAAAATTGAGAAGTGGTACTTGCGTACTCGGGAAAGTCAAATTGTACTGAATTCAGTAAAATAGTAAGCCTTTTTGCAACTATGATGCGTGCCCACCATATCGTTATGTATAAAAGGGTTTTGTGTGAAATTAAATTAATCAAATACTACTTTTCAGATGCAGCACAAAAACAAATATCATATTGTTTGTTGATTATAAAGATCTTTTGTAGATACAGACGGTTCCAAAGTTTGTTTTTATGTACTTATTTAGAAAGCCAGCTAAATGACAGAACAAAAACAACCATTTGTAAACTTCGGTTAGAATTACAGGTTTTTCGTTGATTGGTGGGACATTTGAATGGCTACAGACACGTGAATAACTAAAGTGTTTTTTAGAGGTTTGGTTTTTAAGCTGGTAACACTGTTACTACAGATTGTCAATTTGACAGTTTAAAGTTGATTTATGGTTAGTACATTTTACCATTTTAGAATGGTTGAAAACAATACTTCGGTTCGCCAAACATGATTGCGCTTGGTCCTCATTTTCAATGCAAAATTTTGTTCTCGATGAGGCTCATTTTTGGTTAAATGGATATGTAAACAAGTAAAATTGCCGAATTTGGAGGGGAGAAAAACCCAAAAAAATTTTGTTAAGACGCCCTTACAACCATTAAAACTCACTGTTTGGTTTGGTTAGGCTTTCTGGGCTGGTGGAAAGTGGAATCATCGGCCCATATTTCTTTAAGGACGATGGCGGACATAATGTTACCGTGAATGGATAGCGCTATAGAAACATGACTTCTGACGTCTTCGTTCCTCATCAGTTGAATGGAATAGACGTGACAGAGTTTAGGTTTCAACAAGATGGCGCCACACGGCGCGCAACACCATTAATTTATTGCGGGAAACATTTGCTGAGCGCATAATTTAGCGTAATGGACCTATGAACTGGGCTCCCCGATCTTCTGATCTCACACCCTTAGATTACTTTCTTTGGGGGTGTGTGAAGTTACTATATTCTATGCTGATAAACCAGAGACGTTGGACAATTTGGTCAAGTCAACATTCGCCGTATTATAGCTGATATACGGCATTAGTTGCTCGATAAAGTTGTCGAAAATTGTAATTCCCGATTGCGCTTCATTCGAACTAGTCGTGGCACACACATGCCCAAAATCGTTGTTGAACAGTAATGGAAGAAAATTATTTATTAAATAAAGCTAATATTATAGACATAAACATTTGCTTCAAGTGTTGTATTTCATATTGAATTTGTATAGATACTTCAAAAAAAAAAAACACCCTTTACAATGATCCATGTAGAATTTGGTGGGGTTCGTTAAGCCGAAAATATTTTCTACACATATGTTGCTTTAGTAATAGCCATTTTTAAAATTTACTTGAATACATTGTAGGATCCGATAGATAATTTATTTATGGACAGTGTTAAAATTGTGACTTAGCTTGTGCATTAAAAATGCCTTGTACAGAGCTATGGCTTTGAACAAATTTAAGTTGCTCTTGTTTAACAATGTTTTGCGAGTCCAGTAAACTTACTTGATTGACGCCCTCAGTGAATCAACTTGTCGTATTTTGTCACATAAATCATTTTGCTCGTGCTGGCCAACGAAATGAGTAGATGCACCCGCTGATACCCTCATATACTAGATCTTGCATCGAACGTCTAAATAGTCTCTGTAGCTAAGAATAACTCTGCTATCAGCGAACACAACAGTCACTACGATTACGGCAAGGAAACAGGCGTGAGTTGACTAAAGTTGAGCTTCAACCAGCATGCATACTTCGTCGTAACCAACAGAAACGTCAAAAAGTTCAGCAATAAGTTGAAAAGATATTCATGCTATTCATTTCCCTTCACACATTAAATTACATTTTACATCGGAACGATACGTTTGACCGTAAAACTTTAATCCGTTCTCACAGAAACCCGTAAATGAAAACACAACATTTCGAAGTTGTCCGTAAAATAAAAACCTGTAATACAGAAGCCCGTAAATGAACATTTTTAAAAAAGCCCGTATTTTTTACGAAATCCTACTTTGACAACAGGCAGGCGGATTGCAGGTGAGCAGCATGCCTCCGGATACAATTACGGTCTTTTGTTTTACGGGCATATGATTTACGGGCTTTTGGAAACGGATACTTAACCCATTTTATATTGATTGGGTCTTATTATTTTCATTATTTTAATGCAATACATATTTGTGCATCATAAAATAATTAGTAGGCATTCCGGCTGGAAGGTGGATACAGTCAGCTTGCGCTAGAGGTTTTCGCCTTATAGGGTACAATTTCATGTGCATCGTTCATATTTGGCCTACGACTTTTGGGACTGGATTAGGAACTTTTCGATATAGAAGTATGGTACTAAATGGTAGGTACATCATTTCAGGATAAGCTGGCTTTAGCTGGTGAACCACGTTAATTTTGCATCCATTGCATTCTATTAGATTAGTGCTCAAAAAAAGCTATAACTAACAAAGCCATTCAATTGCTACACTAGGTACTTAAGTCAAGCTAAAAGGCGGCCAGCATTCTCTTACTGAATGCAATGCAGGATTAGATTTAAACATAATGCACAGACACATGAGAATTTAAATTCAAATAAGATCCAAATAGATGTTTGAAATGCATTTTAAGAATTTGGCAATATAGTCTCCGCGTAAACAAAGTACATATAGATACCACGACTGACAAGTGCCAATAAACTTAACTACAAATATCAAAGCAGAACGACTGTTCCCAATGCAAGACTCAGCATAAATATGTCATTTAGCTTTAGAACAGATTGTAAGTGAGTCGCAACACAGTGCTTAATTACACAACACCCAAAGTGAATAGATTGAAGTAAACGTTAATTTTTATGGGTGGAAACGTCGGAAAACGAATAAAATAGTTTTATTTTGATTTGGAAACCATCGACCAGTAAGCTCAAACATAACTACTTTAATAAATGGATTTTAATAGCATTCATAATCATATGAAGGAAATGAATATTCTGCTTCAGTTTAGCTATTCCCAATTAAAACTTTATTGAAAACTAAGGGATGAGGACATCCATTTGGTATTTCTATTCTAACTATTTCTTATAATATGCGTGCACAAGTAGTAATTGCAACATAATTGAAATTCAATCGAATAAATGTTCCTGTCCATTTGAAACTAGGTGTACTCAGTTCAGACGATTTAAGTTTTCCAACTGAAAAAAGTTAAGCAACCCCTTAATCACTTTATTTATTTTTAAATGGTAAATGAATAAAGAAGTAGAGACTAAATTGTCAGCGTGACTCGTCTGAACATCGTTCATTTCCTACACAGTTTTACTCATCCATATTTAAAAAAAAAACTAAACAAAGAGGTTACGTTAATCGATTAAAAGATACCATATTTCTAGATTAGCAAGGGTATCCCTGTTCTATTGGCAATATATACTGGTTATTTTTTTTCATTCTAACGAACGCCAAGCGAAACGAGAAAACAAATAAAGAGAAAGATACGAGAAAATACTAATGTGCACCGAACAAAACAATGTGAACTTTGTGCAATAAAATCGTTACGTTCTGGTAGATAAAATGCTTCAACTAGAATTTAAATTGTTTTCGAATACAAATTTTCCAACTTGGAGCTCGTTCGTGCTCAAGTTTAATGGTCATTTCTTTCCCTTGATGATGTTGATATTCGTTCGTGTTGTGATGATTTTTTTGCAAACTTTTTTTTACTCTTCGAACCCCACCCCTCACGCCCTTGTATCCACATCTTTAAGGATAATTATTTTTTGTCCAGTGTGTCCCTTTTTTAAAACTCTTGTTGAACGATTAGCTAGTCTAGTCACTTTTTTAACTGTTGAATTTGTATTTCAAGAGTATATCTTTTAATTACTTTAAATTGGTGATTTATCCTTGTCTATTTGTTGTTTTGTTTAAACTATTTATATTGAACAAATCATAGGCAATTACTGCAACCTTTGATTTTAGGTTTAAAATTTAAGAAATTGTTTTCAAAATGTTCACCATATTTTTGAATGCATATCTATAGGTAATTACTATTATAAAAAAAAATATTGCATCGCAAAATTATAATATTTACATTTTATCGGTATAAGAAATATGTATTTTTAAAATAAAAAATATCATTCCACGAATTAATAAAGAAATCAAAACAATAACAATAAAAAAATAAAAATTAGTCAAAAGAATACACAGAAAGAACAAAATGTATGACGAAAGGAAACGCATATAAAAAAAAACAAAACACACATTAAATATTAATGTAAAATAAGTAAAAAAAAAAAATAATAAAAAACAAAATAAATATTAATACATTCATTTAAAAAAAAAATAGATTTTCTTTTTTTAAAAAATGTGCAGACGTACCAAAGAGGGTAAATAGAGCATCAGGCGTGACCATCTACAGAAAAAAAGAGAAAATAGAGATTCAGTTAGCAAGAGTATTGTTTTGACGGATGGATGTGTCTAGAAATAAGATTTTTTTTTGTTAACAAAAAAAAAATAAACCTAACTTGGAAAATTTCATATTTTCAAACTAAATTTGAAAATTAAATTAATTTTAATAGAAGAAAAATAATTAAATTAAATAACAAGAGAAAACGTAGTTTTGGTTATATTAAGCAGCAGCATGTCTTAGAAAATTCGAAAACAGAGTGGAAGAATGAAGATCCTTGGTAAAAAATGTGTCACAAATCTTGTTTTTTTTTTTAAATAACTAAAATTCCAGTAATACAAAGATATGTATGCAAATTCGAAATTATTTAGGGTTGCCTGTCACAAATTACTCAAAAAGTCTTGTTAGTTCTTTAGCCTCAATTTTATACCTGGTACCTGGTAGGTACTAGTCTAATCACAACTGTGAGTGTAGTTCAAATTATATTTAAAGAAGTCACAATGGCGTTATGGTTATAGCCTATTGCGACCCATACCAAGCTGGAGTGATTATTCTTAGCTTAATTCTTTTCCTTTCTATTGTGTGCCGCTTTAGTGTTCTTCGTAAGTCTTAAAGATGGCCTAAATATTTATTTTTGATCTAGAAGATACACAGCTAGGTTCCAGAAATCGAGTGAAATCGAAATTGCAAATCGAGTGAATTCGTTTTCAGTGTTCTGCATTTCGAGCGATTCGGAAACTTCGACATTTTTTCGGAATCACCACTTCACTTTGTCTCAATTCCGAAAATTTGATTTCCAAATCGAATACAGTGAAATTTAGAACACAAAAATTCATTTCCGATTTCATTTCGAGTGAAAGTGAAATGTGGAACCTAGCAGACAATGAACAAAAGAGACAGTACCAGAAGTTAGTCCAAACTATTCATAGACTTGTCAATAATGCAAAAAACAAAATGTAACTTTAGGCGTACGTCATTAAAAACTATGTTCACGAATGGACCGAAAGAAACTTGCTCATATGTGTGCGCGATTGTTTATAATAAATTTAAAGAGAATGTTGTTTAAAAACCGCAGATATAATAAATGTGGTTCGGAATTTTTAGAATATATCTCATCATAATCAGCGTGGGCTGTAAGTTATTTAAAATGATTAATAATGGTAATTGAAACGATGATCAGTATATTTTCTAGTTATTGTTTAAAAAAATAAATTATATAAAAAAAATGTTTGAAACTGAAAATTTACGGATTTGAGCAATTTTTACAATGACGTTCTAAATTGCAAAAAAGACGTGCATAAACTGCGTTTGAAGAACAGCTCGCCAAAACAATACCTTCAATTCATTCTGAAACAACAGAACTTCAACTCATCTATCAGACATTTTATTCACTATTATTTCCTGGGAGGTTGGCTAGCTTCGCTCACGCGAAAAGATGAGGTCATCTATTGCAAAGGAATTTCCAAGATGAGCTACATTATGTGGTCAAGAATCATATGGCTATGGATGAGTTCAAATTCAAGTAGAACAGGACTTTAACATTATTTCCAACAGCTTCGAACCCCTTTTCTACATTCGAGAAGTACATACCTACATATAATATTCTAAAAAAAAAACATGGGTAACTGTAGGTTCAGAGCAAATTCTAAAGTTGTTTTAACTTAAACTTAATTAGTATAAGAAAATGTTTTCGAAAACTGAATTTATTATTATAAAGAAGTAAAAACACAAATGAACAAAATACGAAAACACAAAATTACACCTTAGTTGAAAAGGAAAAAAAATGATGTCAGAATAAAACAAAATACAATACAGTTGTTAAATTTCTATAATAATATACGAAAACCGTTTGTATAGACAACTGGGTCTTTGAATTGTAATGCAACAGATATATCACTTTTCAGATTTGATAATAAATTCGAGCAGCAAAAAATTGCAAATTTCGTATGCCCATTTGTCGCAGCAAAAAGTCCTCACATAGGTAGTTACAGAAACTAAAAACTGATGTTGGAAAAATAATATGCATCGATCTACATCTTGTTGAATTGAAGCAATGATTATTTGTATAAACAAAACAGAGATGAAATTTTAAACAGGAAAAAAACAGGGAAATATTTCGAAGGGAGCATATAAATGATCACAGAAAATAAAGATAAAATCAACACAAAATAATAAAATAATTTAAAAAAATCAAACAAAACAATACAAATTTATATAAGTTTCTAAAAAAATCACTGCATATATTTTTTTATTTGCTATTGTATAACAATACCCACAATAGATAGCGCAGAATCAACAAATTCACGCATAAATTTTATTTATGTAAACCTCTTACCTCTTCATTCAAATTGGATACTAGGAGAACATTCGAGAAACCTCTCAGTGCTGGTGTAGCAGCTGTCAGAGCACCACTATTTGCCAACGCAAATGCACCTAAACTCGGTATACCGCTACTATAGCCACCAGTTAATGGTGTACCAATTCCTAACGCAAAAGGTGGTAAAACGCCAGGACCTCCTAGTCCGTTCACTAAGAAAACAGAAAAACGTAAATCTATTAATTAGAGTGTTATCTAAATCTAAAGATGTTGGTAAAACAAAAAGAAATGAAAAGAAAAATTTTCGCAAACAAACTGAGTAGAAATAAAAAAGTAAAGAAATAAAAAAGTTACCTAATTTATCACCTGTTAGTGCTGGCCTTTGTCGGGCCGCAATCAATAGCAGATCGTTTGCATTGACCAATCCTCCAGCTTGGGGAATTATATCGGCACCCGGCTCACCTGGCGGCAATGATGGATTTGTAAAGTCCCTTGATTTGTCATTATTGTACTTGACATTAAGTGCTGTCAGTTTACTATTATCAATACGTAGGGTACAACATCCATTGTAGATGTTCTGGCCATCGAGAATGTTTTTAGCGTGTTGAGCTGACTGGGCGTCGGGATACTGAATGAGAGCCTGAAAGGAAAATAAATCGAAATAAAAAAAAATTTTATCAAAAATAAAACAGAATTTTGCAAAGAAATATGTTTTCACTGAATTTGTGTCTTGTGTGTTCACTACATTACCTACTAATTCAAAAGTGAATATGTATTGCATGAAATCGATTTCGTAAATTTTTATGCCAACAATGAAATTTTTCACAATAAATACAATTTTTAAATTTGACAGTTCGCTTACTTTTCTGAATTTTGAAATGATTCATAATTAGGTCTATTCGCGTATGCGGTTTAAAATTAATTCGAACGCAACAGGTATAAATCGATCGCATCGCAATCGCACAAAGTCTATACAAATACACGTTCTCATCAAAAATTACAGGAAAAGAGAAAAACAGGAAAATAACGAGTAAACGAGCAGTTCCCCTACTTGCTCGAAACAGCTCAGGAAATTTCTCCCGGCATATAGCTACGGATAAAATTGTCAAAAGCAAAAAGTTGACAGATAAAGGAAATAAATAAAAAAATAATTTTCAACGGTTGTTCCGTTATAAGTTATACAGATATAAAAAAGTGAAAATAAATACATAAATAAATTATATCAATTCAATTAAAATTGTGAATTTTTGCTGCAGTGTGAAATAGTTTTGTTTAGTCCAAATTGGTGTTTAGCTGGAAATAGCTTGAAGTAGCTCGAAGTGTATACACGTACTTTTGGTACATTTTCCGCTCTCTGAGAGAATTGCGCTCACATTTTCGAATTTGACAGATTGTGATGTGACTGCCTTGCCCGGAAAAGTACGCGAATAGACCTTTTATGAACTTCTTCCATTTGACAGGTCGCTTACCTACTATTTCAAATCTGTCAATTTTCAGGCGACTGACAGTTTTTTCAATTCTTACTCAAAGAAATTTGTTGAGTAAAAACTAGTAAGAATCTCAGTGGAGGGGTAATGTCTTTCTCTCTCGAAGCCGCTTTCTTTTAAAAATGTTCCAAGTTAAAGCTAGGTACGCAGCTCAAGCGAAAGTAAATTTTAGCTGGTCTCCATTTTTTTCTCCAAACATTAGCTAAATCCATACCTATCGAGGTATTCATTAAAAAACCTCATCCATATTTACTTTTCCGCAACACAAGAACACAATAGAAAAAAAAATCAACATGATCTGTCAAAATTCAGCTTGAGAAAATGAGCCGAACCATTAATTGGCGCGCTAAATTTTGGCAGATATGATGAATTGTTTATGTGACTATTGAAAAATAGGCTCTTAAACATTTTTAAACGCTTTTTTAGATGCCGTGCGAACTCAATTTTATCTATGGCAAACATAACTCTAAGTCACTTGATCTAAAATAAAATAAGCTAAGTGTGAATTGCGAAGTGAAACAGTTAAAATGATTGATCTTAAAATATTATTATATCTTTTGGCATTGTTGCCTGTCACAATATAGCATCTTAAATATTGAATGTTGGCTCATATTTGACTTAGTCGTCTGATGTGATTAATATGTTGTGATACCAATGATTTCCAAATAAAAAAGTGGCGTTCTGTAAAATTTTCAAAGCTTGTCTAATGTCATCATTTTGTACTTCAAATGAAAAAAATCTAAAACTTCACTCAAACCATCTGTTTCCCCCCTAAACACCATTAAAACAATATTTGCTTAAACCCACTACACCCACACTTACCTGGAATGAATTATTTTTAGTGAAAGTCACGATTTTTAAAACTTTTCCGAAACGCTGGAAAATCTGATGTAATATATCCAACGACACTGGATACAATAGTGATTCTACAATAACCCTGAGAACAGTGTTCGGACCACCTTGTGTTGTTGAATTGGTATTATTCTGCATAACAGTCTGTGAACCTTCGGTTGCGGTGGCACCGCACAGTGGCAATGGTGATCCAGATCCTGGCGATTGAATTTTATAGTCTGTATTTTGAATTGCTACCAAAGCGTTTTGCTGCAAATAAAAAGAATAGAGAAAAAAAAATTAAATAAAATGTAAACACATTTGGAAAGCGGCGAGAAATTAAATATCGATTCGGATGAATTTAGCGAATTCATTGTCAAATCTAATCGAGTGTTTTATGAGTTTTAGAGGCAGTAACAAAAAATAAATAAAATAAAGAGGAATTCACCCCCATCTGCTTTAATCTAAAGTGACTACAAATTCGTAACGTTTTGTGTTTTCAGTGAGTTTTTCTATTACATTTCGGTCTCTTCTACATTCCTTTTCTTTTAAATCTTATTCTATTTCAATTAAAGGAATTTATTTTTTTTCTTCGAAAGGCCATTGAGACATAGGTTAGGTTAAGGTATATAGTTGAAGCTTCGCACCCTCTTTGTATATATTTTTGTGTGCACGGCAAATAGGCGCAGGGCTGACCGCAGTCTAATCAATTTTTATTAGTCGGAGGTAATTTTTTTTCCTTCTTTGGTTTACCACACTACCTACCCCCAATGCAATAATATTTACGATATTCCACGAAATCAAAATTCAGCACGAACGAAACGATATGAAGGCGAATGTCGCATTAGAAGACCGACTGTTTTGTACGGAAATTCCGGTATTCGGCGGTTATTGGTTTGGTCCTGTTTTTGATTTGTGTGATCACAAGGAGACTGTATAATAGAGGGGGCTAAACACGCGATGGTTATACCAAATTAGAGGGGTGCGATTGGTTTCTGGCGGGACAGTCTGCACTTGACATGGCTTAGATTTCTATTTTTGGGTTATGGAGTTTAATATTTTATTAAGTGCTCTCTCACATATATGTAATGTAGGTAATATAGATTACAGAATGGACATGGGGCAGCTCCCAAACCGAATGGGGTATGAAGTGCGTGTGGTCGATAACTGTCCATTGGATGAATGCACAAGAATTGATTTGTGGTCGAAACGTTTAGTTTATTTCATAATTGAAAGTCAATGAACTTTTGGCGCGTAAGGACTTTATTTTCAATTAATGACAATTGATGATGTATGGAAGTAAGGTTGTGAGAAAGCTGATCAGTTCAGTGTATAAACTGGGAGTTATGGATGTTCATAGGTATAGGATGGTCCAAATCGCCTCTTTAATGTACCTATTAAGAGTGGAAATGTTTATTGAAAATATGCTCTGAAAGGATGCAACAGTTGGGCCTGACCAAGGCGACACGTTCAGACTAAATATGTCCGGACAATCTGTAGCCCCTTTTGTTTTTTCGAACACCCTGAACACAAAAGAGGGGCATTTAATTGAGAATCGGAGAGGTTTAAGTGAGGAGAACAAGCGACCATATGAATCCAAAAACATTCATAAATCAACCGTTCTACAAAAGGTGAAGTAACAGGAACAGGAGTTCCTTCAGCTCATCTGAGGTATAAATTTGCTGGATACGGATTGGCGAATCAGACAAAATATTTTATGCACTTCTCAGAATTTGCTGGCACAAGAAAAACAGATAAATCGGCAACAGTTTATTCACTTATCTGCCGAAACACCTAATTAAAATACCATGGCATCACTTCATGACATATATAGGTAGATCACCGCGAGTCATTTTGACTGCAGGTAGATGACCGAATAAGCATGACGTTGCATATTTTAAATAGATGACGATGTCACTTTACTAAAAGCAACCCTTCAGCTAACTCCGGAGTAATCTCTTCAAATTTATTTCAAATTAACTCTCGTTCAAAATTCATATCCACTCACTGTAAGTCATTTTTCCTTTTCATATATAGATAAGAGTGCATTCAATTTAGGATACTAATAAAAATTCATCTACGAGTGCAGGCAAATTTGTATTTATACACAAAACGATGATGAAAAAAATAAAACTAAAATTCAATACGAGATACGTTGTAGGAGAAAATATACGAAATAGGGACAGCAACCAGAACCAAGAAGAAATCCCCTTTCTTTGAGCTCGTACTTGTACGTATGTCATCTTTGTCAACGACGTCCTTCCGTACACATTGCAAGCGCACACAATTTATTATAATGGCATGTAAAACGTTTACCGTGTTGGCCAAAGAGAGAAGATGACACTGGTATCCTTCTTTCCACACTTGGAGCATTGGTGATAAGCACGATGCGGTCTAAACCACCGACAAGGACGATGATGACAGTTTATACTGTTGCATTTTGTGAATCTGTACTTTCAGCGATTGTACCGGTGGGTACCTACCGGTACCTTGGTGATTTGAGTTTATGCTAGAAAACGTATTAAGAACTTTTCCACCCCATGAATATGATTTTTCCTTCATCCTAAGCAATATTTGTTTCTTGCATTCATTTTTTTCCTTCTCTCTCTCTCAATACACTTCGTAGAGTAAATGTAAAGAAGGATGGAAGGACACTGAAAACTATTGCGCTAACAATTCTTTCTCGTTGACTTTCCTCGAGTCAATTTGGCCGACTTCGGTTCGCAATTGTCAATAGAGTTGGTTTGCAGACACATACAGAGCATTCCTGTAAGCAAATTGCGAGCTGTGATTTTTGCAAGTAGAGGGATGGAAAAATTCAAAGGAAATACATCATACATACATACATAATATATTTTGTATCTGTTAAAAGTTAAACATAGCATATTACTATGCCACTAAGCTGGTTGTAAAAAAGTAAAGTGGACGAAGAAGGTTTCTTGCTTTTTTTTGCGGAAAATACTTTTTTTTCACACTATCCGAATACGAGAGTAGAAGTAGGTACATAAGTCCTTTTTTTTTTTTAAGTTCGTAAAACTTTTTGCGATAATTTTGAAGAAGATAGTATCATAATAACAGGAGAGGACAAAATTGAAACCAAAAACGAAAAGCTCTTAAGTGATGAATGTTTACTTAAGTGCTTAAAATTATTTTTTTGTTTTGTTTTCAGAACAAGTAAAGTGGGGAAGCAAAAATAAAAAAAAAGAAGCAAGGATTGGGGTTGACGAAAAATAAAGTTTTGTCCTTCTCGCCTTACGCTTTGGTTATAAGAGGATTTTATGAGGTTTTCTCTTTTATTTAAGTGAATGAAACTAAAAAAAAATTGCACACAGATACTTTGTAGAATAATAAAACTATAATGTTTCAAGGTATAGAGAGAGAGAGTCAAGAATCGCATGAAAAGCCGAAGAGATGCCCAAAGTTGAAGACTTAAAATATAAAGTGTCCCCACGGAGTGGTGGTGGTAGCTATTTGGTCAGTTTTTGTTTATAGTCCTGTGGGATGGGCAGTCAGGCGATTGGAAGTAACAAATGTGAAGAATAAAGTTGAAATGTCAATTGGAATTTTAGGGTTTGTTTGGCAACTATATAGAATACATTTAAAGAAAAAATTGTTTCTATGCAATAAAATGATATATTGATACTTCATTGATTTGTTAAGGCTACTTTACTCTACTGACAGTAGAGTAGTGATGTTTTGTTGAAAATAGGTATCATAGTTGTAGTCTAGTAATAAACGAAAAGTAGTTCAAAGAAGCACTGAACTAAATTGAGTTAATTGTGTAGTAGGTAGGTAAGCCTTTAGGTGAACAAATTTGCTATCATTTTAATACTTTTATATGTCCCTTTGGCAATGAAGTTACTTCTCCAAACGTTAAATGCATGTCTGATAATGCCTCCAGCCTAAAATCGGCACCAAACAGTCGCGCGTTGCGGATTTGTTTTGCAACAATTACTCCTGGGTTTTTTGAACCTCAAATGCGACAATTTTGACGATTAACGAAGCCATCGAGATGAAAATGAGCTTTATCACTGAAGATGATTCTGTTCGAAAATTGCAGACTGTAGCTGACCTTCATTATTTTAAAAATATTGCTTAAACAACAAAAATGCGTTGGTCTGTCGTATAGCGCTCCAATTTTACTAACCCCGAACTGTCAGCTGTCACATTGTTATCTTTTTTTTCGTTTGCATCACTGTACTATTAAATGGCGCAAAATTAAAGTTTTGCGTGAATTATGGGATACGCTTTATGATGACACTGCCAAGCTGTAGGTAGGTCAAGTTTGGTGAATTTGGTGAATCCCTTCAAACTTTGCTTAAGTCTGTTATTCTCAGCAGGCGAATTAAAATAATAAAGAATACAATCACTGTAATTCTAGTGGGATTCCCTCTATGTTCATCATGGTGAACATGTGTATTCAAATTCATACCGAAAAAGGTATTTGAAATTTGTATAATTCAATTACTACTCTCAACATTCAAATTGCGCAAAATAACTTAAACTCCCATCAGGTCCCAGGAACAACCTAAGCATTCCAACTAATCACCGATTTAATTCCATTCATTAACAACTGAATTGCAGTACAACTATGTGGTTATCTGTTGCGGTTTCGCCTCCTTCGCTACTTCGACTGTAACCGCAAAATGTTAAATATTTCTAATTATGTGCGTGCAATTAGTCGTCCGCAACATAAAGTACCTCTACCCATAGAGGTACCTTACCTACACATTCCGCCATCAATTGTAATACATTTTCGCTCAATGATAATGGCGAATTCCATTCCAATTGTTTGTATTGCAAAAGCACTTGGAGTTACCCACCACGTTCGCCCCCACCTCCCCCAAAAAGAGTGTCCTACCTTTCTGTCGTATAATCGCATATGTGAGATTGAGCCTTCACTTCAAGCCGAAAATGAAATGAAAACAATCAACAGAATTTGCTTTGTTTTGAAGAACCATCACCCCAGAACAGCGCACCCGAAAGGAAAATACAAGTAGAAAAAAAAGGACATCGATGAGGAAAAATCACAAATATAGCAAATCGATCCATCAAAGGATTTTCCTTCGCCTTATCTTCCTGGGAAGGGTATACCTACACACAATATATATATATATATATAAAAATAATAAAAACACATTTCAATCCCATTCACGCCAATGTCAGAGCGCCAGATACTTTCATCATCCTTAAAGCTGTCACATATAGAAAGCATGGGTTTTGGCTGGCAGAATCGCAAACAAAAATAAAGAACAATCACATAACCGGCTCACAAAGTAATTCTTTGCTAATCGCATCCCATCTATCAGAGCGTATACACTAAGGGCTCAATCGAGGGGCCAATATAAGTCCTGCAAAGGTTAGTTCAAGGTGGTAAAGTGGCAACGATGTTCGAATGGAATAAAAGCAGTAAACACTGTGCGTGGAATGTTTTCTGTTTGTTTTTGTTTTCATCTTCGAGGAGAAGAATGGAGATCCACTTTATCCTTAGCATACATTGGCCCCGTGGAATATACAGCACCTTTAGAACATACACACATGTGATGTCCTAAAATAAATTCCTTAAGACTTATGTTAAGATCGTTTTTTGTAGGATCAAAGCACGAATGGGTTAAAAGCTGTCTGCTGTTAACCAAATAAACCGGTAAGGTCTGAGCCAACAAAGGAAAAAAAAACAGGTTGGAGGAACAACAACTAAATTGAAATATCCATGTATACGCTGTCCAGATTTTCTGTTGTTAGCAAGTCAAAGAAGGCAGCTTAACCTATCGAAAATCTAATTTATAAGGAAAAAAAGGAAATGCCCTGTCATGTCCAAGTGAAAGTTGTATATCCTTATCCCTTTGTAAAGAGATTAAGAAGCCAAAGTCACCTGTTTTTTTTTGTCGTACTTTTGTCATTCGTTGTGTAGCAGTACTCACAATGTTCAGTCATTTCTATCCGTTTGCACTGTTTCCCCTAGGGATAAAATATTTTTGAGAAGCACGAAAAGAATGTTTACTCTTCGAATTAGGCGGTTAAAGGAATGTACGTATGTAGGAAACTGGAAAGTTATTCCAATGAATTGCACTAACATGTAAGTGAGATGTTGGTTTCTCAACAACCCTAGTACTTGTAGCATATCCCCCTGTATCCCACTTCAGACTCATTCATCTCAATTTCTTTTCCTTTCACCAAGTTTTTTTCTTTTTTTTACAGCCCCGCATCCCCCGACTTTGATTCTGAAATATTCTCCAAATAAGTAGAAATATATGCAAGATGTATCCCTCCGGGGACTTAACCCTTTTCCTCTGTCTTTCTGTGTGTCTTGACTTGACACTAATATGTCACATGCAATATATGCAATATTTCTATATGTAGCAAAACAAACACGGTTCTTGTTGAATGTGCTCTATGGATGTATCATAGGACATCTGAAATCATTAAGGGGTACAAGAAACTTTTTTACCTCTTTTTTTTCGTAGAAAGTTGTTGCGCTACTTGTCTTGGGGTTCTATATAGTTTGTGTTTGCTGTTCCCCTGCCGCTTTCTTTCCAAGAGTTTCGTCTTCGGAGGAACATAATATATAAGTTGTACATGTTTTCTGGGGGCATGTTGTTGTGTGCAAAACCATTTTCAGTGAAGATGGTATTATGTCAGGTACATCATTATGGAATGACAATGATATCTTCCAGAGAGACCTTTGTCATTTTTCATTCCTAAGTTCCGGGACTCTAGATCCAGCATGGAGTTGGAGGTGTATTCCAAAAATCATATTTAATTTGCCTGGTAAGCCACAATGACATGAGACAACTTTCAACAGAAAGTCTGGTATTGTATAGATAGTAAAAATTGTGTGAAGGACAGTCTTTGTATGTTGTTTGTTAAGTTATATCCTCGTATAGTTGTTGAATGACTTTCTAAATGTGCATATAAGTGTTTAAATTTTAAACTTTACTAAATTGAGATAAAATACTAAAAGTGTCATTTGATGGTTTTTATTCGAAGGCATATAGAGATTAAGATAACCTTATAGTCAGTCAAAAATTTACCAAAAATTGTGAGCGTTTGAATTATGCCCACCTGCTATTTTTTTGGGATAAGTAGATACCAATCAAATTAAGTAGATATACAGTTGCTATTTTTGTATTTATTTGACTAAAGACAGAAGTCTCGAGACGAGTGCTGGGAACTAAGTGGCACCATACAACTATTTTTGACATATTCTGAGTCATTCTGATTACTACCAACTTAGTGGCGCCAAAAAACCATGCTCCACATCATTGAATGCTGCCAACTTAAGTAGCCCCCTTAACGCCCCCTGTCTGTCTATTAGAAATGTCACCATAAGCAACATGAATGGCACAATATAGGTAATGGTAAAAGGATTTCTGAAATTATCTGAGGGAACAACTTTACCGGCTTAACAACTGTTGTTGAAATATTTCTAGAAACCTGAAATATACATCTTGCTGTACTTGAAGTGGCGCTCGTAATTAAAACCTTCACAGATTTTAGCCGACAAATAAACGTGCATTTTAAAATTCAGATGTAAAAGGTGTTCCATAATTTATGCAAAATTTGAATTTTGCGCCAATTAATAATACAGTGATGCCAACGGAAAAAGGTAAGAATGTAACAGCTGACAGTTCGAGGTTAGTAAAAACGGAGCGTTTTACAAAAGAACAACACATTGTTCTATCAGCTACAGTCCGCAATTTTCGAACAAAATCATCTTCAGTGATGAAGATCATTTTCATTTTGATGACTGCTTTAATCGTCAAAATTGTCACATTTGGGGTTCAGGAAACCCACGAGTAATTGTTGAGAAACAAATGCATCCACAACACGTGACTGTTTGGTGCGGATTTTGGGCTGAAAGCATTATCGGACCATTCTTCTCCGAAAATGCGGCTGATCAGGCAGTAACAATTAATGGTGTTCGTTATCGTGACATAATAACCCAGTTTTTAGTGCCTTAATTACACGGATGTAGCCAACATATGGTTTCAACAAGACGTTGCCACATGCCATACAGCCAGAGAAACAATTCAATTACTGCATGAGTCATTTCCTTATCGTGTAATCGGCTGTTTTTGCGATCAGAATTGGCCATCCAGATCTTCCGATAAAACGCCATTTGACTTTTATATTTTGTTTTTTTTTTTTTTTAAGTCAAAGGTCTATGCAAAGAAACCCACTACCACCAACGACTTGAAAGAGGAAATTGCTAGGTGTATTAATGAAATTCAGCCACACTTATGCAAAACGGTCATAGAAAATTTCAATACGTTTTTGCCAGCAAAGCCATTTATCCGATGTGCTATTTCATGCATAACCCCAATCTGTAGGTATACTACTCTATGCATTAATAAAAAATGTAAGCTTTCTAATTAAAATCTGTATTTTCTATCAAAATTACATTTTGCGTGACTCAAAATCCTCTCACGAATATTCCTCAAAATATCCCAACATTAAAAATGCATTTGGTTCAAAAGAATAGCAATAAGTGGCATAAATACTAAGTTAACATACATACAATATATATCTCCGTTAATTGTTTGATCGACTAATTGAATTGCTGCACTATACCAAATTCGATACACACTCGTGTAGTTAGGCGAACGAAACCAATTCATTAGTTATTGAAAACTGAATTTTCTTGGTAAATTACTTTCCAAAATAATAAGGAAGTACCACTTTGTTAAAATTAATAAAATTAATTGCAAAATGCAATATACACAATACCAATAAAAAAAATAAAAAAAACAACCGGAACAAATGAAATCTCCAAACCATTTCAATCCATCTGCAACAGTAACAATAGGATCACCTGAAGCCAATTTCGAAATTGATTGTTTCTGCATTCCGTTTATTTTAAGAGTAATGAAGTTGGTGTTTGCCGTACCGGTTGGTGGGTGGAATGCTATGTCATGGCTATATTCAGTCCGGTAGACGGAGCATGCATTTTTTTTTAGACTGTTTCAATGGGAGAATAACCAAACAGTTTCGTAAAAAAAACACCATAGGTATCGGGCACACCGTTAAAACAGAACCATCCGACAGTATTTATCTTTAGGGCTATTGATATCAGCGTAGAAAAAACTAAATGTATCTGAAAAATTGTTTTCGACAGCCGATCAAATGGTGGGAGAAGTAGGTACTGGTGGTCATTTTCAAATTAATTAAAATTTTCTAGTACCGTGGGTTAAAGTTGCAAGTAAAAAGCCTAAAGCTAAATGGTAGATGTAAATAGCAGACGCTCTTTATTTACCGAATCATTCAACGCAGTACAATAGGTAACATTTCGTTTTATTTAAAAAAAAAAAATAATAATAATAACTCACCCCAACGGCATGACTTTGATCGGTCTTCAGCTCACGATGGTTTGAGAATTGAACATATACCATGCGACCTCGCATTTGTGGTGGATTGTGTGTGTAACAGGTAACCATTGATGTGGCTGACACCTCATCGGCCATTTCGAGAAATGCTTGATTTTTACCCTTTAGAACGAGAACGTTTGTAACGCGACCGAATGGTACGCCTAGTGATACGACGTCTGGTTCGCTGGATTCGTTTGGAATGTTTCGAAGGTGAATCACTTTAGATGGTTTGCCTGGAAAGAGAAATTTGAAAATATTACAATATAAAAAAATAAAAAAAGGTGGTCTTAAAATTCGAGTTATTCATTCCACTATTTTTTTTAAAATCTGCTATATGCTGTTAGCGAAAAACTAAAAGATCGGTCTAGATTCAATCCTAGAAAAATTCAAGAAGGCTTTCAAAAATATTGTTGTTAAATGCTAAATAGACAGAAAGAAAGGCTTTCGAGGATTACGACAAAAGAGGAGCCGTGTGCAAACCGCCTTGACGCGGACGATATCAACCGGTGGAACAAAGGGGATATTCATCGATTGAGAAGCTGTTGAAATGCGGTTGGCTATAAATGAAATGCATAATATATGTAGTGCCAACGCATGATGAAACGCAACACCGACGTAAAAAACGTCAGTGTCGACTAGAAATGTTTCTCTGAGACAGGATAAGAATCGTTTGCTCTAAATTTACGCCCATTTAGCTACTGAAGAAATTCGTAGGGTTAACCCTTCTTACATGTGACTTATAAAGTAACTTTAAGCAAGAAATTTAGCCCATGTTAAAATTTCGTTTACATTCCACAATATAGACCACAGTAAGCAACCTAACCTTTGGTGAAAGTCCAAAACCACGGTTATGCCTAAGAAAATCCAAATACATAATTCCAAAAACAAACTCTCCTGGTGCATGATATGAATAAAAATAGAGAAAGTAAAGTAGAGAATCACACAGGGCCAGAGTGAATCTGTCGACAAATATGCAAATCAGGACGACCTTTTCTCGTTGTTGCTCGCGACGCCACACAAAACCCGAAAAGCCGAGAACAAAATGCTCCCAATTTAAGAAGATTACGAACTTTTTGGTGCAAAAATGTTGCCATCACACAGCCATTCGTTAAGTATTCCTAAAATAAGGACAAAACTGCTGCTGCAGAGAGAGAGAGTGGAAGCATAAAAAAAATCAACACATGCACACGGGTTGGAGTCTCTTGTAAAAGGTTTTCAGCGGTCCTGTCTTCGTTTGTAGGTTATTGCTGGCTGTTAGCGTTTTTATTGTTGTTGGTTATGAAAATTTAAGGTACCAGCCAATAAATAAAGACATACTACCATGTGCACATTGGGCAGAGGATGCAACAAAAGCAACAGCAGGACCAACTCAATATACAAAAAGTATAGTTGTGCACAAGCATTGGAGTTGTGCCAGAGAGTAAAATCCCTATTCGTCGACTGGGTGATTTTATTTATGAAGCAGAGAGCTCTCGTCGGTTTTTTTACACAAAACTTTTTTTTTTGTTGAAAAACAAACATAAAAAAAATCATACAGTCTATACCCTTACCTACCGCGTATATTTGGTTAGGTATACAATTTGTTTTCCTTTTTTTGTTTTGGCTTGTAAAGTGTCCAGTTTAATACAGTGTAAGGATATACCATTCGAATGCATGCCTCTGGCGCTCCTGGCGAGAATTTTACAGATAATAACAGAGATGTGGCTGGTGTCGAAAGGATATAATCCTCAAAAATTATTAATCCAATTTATTAAATATTTAAGTACAGTCATATGCGTGTGTATATTAATTAACAATTTTATTATTGAAATTATTTATGATAATAAATCGGGCGACTTGACGGCAATTTAGCGTTCATAGTTATATTTGACAGAAGGTCGTTTTAGGTATTTGGTTTATTGGCATGAAACATTGATCTCAAAAAGCCTCATAAAAAAGAAGTTCACAGACGTCTATCAAACAATCGAGGCCACAAAATTTGTATAGGAAAATTTGTATTTTTTATTCGATCGACTTCATACTCGCTTTATGTACTCTATTATAAGAAATAAAGATAGTAATTTTATCGGTTTTGGGGAATTTTGTTTGGGGTCCGAGTTATTGGAGTTGACCTCTTTTAACGGGGCCCTAGTCATAACTCACGAATAGTTCGTCGTCTCAATTTGAAACTTTCTAATTTGTCCCAAACTCTGTCACCGTTGAATACGATTATTATTTCATTCAACTCCAGCGTACATACTCCAAAGATATTCAAGCGAGATTCTGTAAGAATGGGGTGATGTTGCTAGAAAGTGGTACACATTCTTACGATCTTTCTGGTTGGATAGTATCTTCCTATAGTACAGTATAGGAAGATCCGGTGTGGAATGAATTAAGGATTTGCTAGCCAAAAAATATGGTTTGTCCCGTAGTGGCTCAGTCTGCTATAGTATCTTCTGTGTTGAGATGCCACGAGTTTTTCACGACTTCAATGCTAGTAATCTTCATGAACTAAGAGTATGGCTAACAGTTCCAGTTTCTCTCTAAGATTATAAGAAGCACAATATTTTGGAAACACTTAATTACAATTTATTGGTTGTATGTGAATCATACTGAGAGTGTCGTTATCAGTGACGGAAAAGGTATATGGTATATTGGATTAAAAGTGGTGGACAAGACAAGCAGTTTAGAGACTTAGAGCTCCAGCAATCTTGGGAACCCCAATTACATATTTAAATCTTATGTAAAATAATTTTTTAAATACCCACAAATTTTGGTGCTACATACAAACAAATTTAAATTATTTAGGATATTTCAAAATTGACGTAGTGCTTTGGATGGACAATTGGTGCTAACAAAAGATATGCCTTTTTAAGGGACGGTTTGGACAAATGAGATCTGCCACCGCACTCGAGAATATATGAATATATGAGAGGGTTTATTCAGTATGGCTTTGTCAGCGTGAAAGAATACCTCTTTCTGGACTAACGGCTTTGTAAATGAAAATACCCTTATGTGATCTTCTTACAAAGCGAGGGGAAAGTAAGTGTATTTATTTTATGGACTGTTCAGCACTAAAGGACTATTCACTTGGGAGCTAACGAACGAATTGATGAAATGCGAACAAAAACATTTTTGTTGCATTTATAAAAAGAAAATTGCACTTTTTGTTTTTATTATTCCAGAGGAGGATAATTAATTATCCCATCAAAATGTCCCCATAAAGTATTAGAAACAGTTTAAATAACGAAATTTCGAATTACAAACTTTTTTCCGCGAACGAAAACACCCGTGGCGCGAATTATCAAAGTTTATTCATAATCCACATCATTTGATTTGGGTTCCACAAAGTAGAGAATAAAATATTCGTTCGAACTTAACCTCAAACTATAGAAATTCGCGAACTGCTGCGACCTAGAAAATTGTATATGTGAAGGGACTGTCAAAACCTACGAATATTTGTGCGTTCGTAAGTAGTTGGTCGCTCTCATGTGAATGGTTATTATATAGGCTGGTTAAGGATGAGATGGTTGGATCAAGAATGAAATATCCAAACTACGTGTAAGTGGATCACCCTCTGGGAAGTGAATAATTGGAGAGTGTTCACATAAGGTTTGCGTGATTCTTGTAACAAATAGGCGGTACATTCAAAATGAAAGAGATACATGATAAGGAAATCAATTATATCTCTCAAGTTCCAATGTTTTTTTTTTTCCTAGCTTGGTAACAACTTTTTTTTTTTAAATACATATCTATATATGTAGTATTTTATGCTTTCGAAATAAAATACGATTGTTATTATTATTTCTTTATCAAACTTCCTATGGATTGTTGGGTTTGAAGACATTGTTTCAAGATTCTGGTCAGGTCATTGGTGTTCACTTACTTTTGACAGCTACTGTATGTTTCCTTTTCGAAGTGTGCAAATTTGAATATTACAACAAATAGAATTCCGTTGACGTGTTTGTTTGACATTTTTTATTAGCTAGACAATTAAAATTGCCTTCGAAACTTTAAATTAAATTAATTAAACTGATTTGCGATGGTAGTACTCTGTAGTTAAAATTAAGCAGAGAACAAGAACAAGAACATAGTGTGGGATGAACAAGTGTTCAACCCTTCATAAATAAATGGGTTTTAGAAAAAGTTCACACGCTTGTCAATGACAAGTCTAAGCTTAGATGTGAGTCGCAAATATTGAGCGTTAACTAGTATAGATATTGAAACACCACAAAAGGATTTGTCTTCATAATAAATATGTATATAAAAAAAACTCCCACTTCGTTTTTACCACTATAGAATAATTATGTATATTTTATGAAAACCTAAATGTGAAGGCGAAACTTAATAAGCACCTTAGCGCAGTCAATGTGCTCTTAAATAAATGATGATCATGGGAAGTCCTATCCACCATACAGTGACCTGATTAATATTGCGCCAGTTGGCGATTACTAGGGCTCTGTCACCATTTTAAACGACATACATTGTCAATGTAAGTTGTAGGTACCATCTATATATGAGATTAGTCGCAGGTGATAATTACAATGCTTGTCGGTAACTTTAAAAACTGCAGCCACACCACCCGCAGTTATTAAAGGCTTGCGAATATTTACACTTGTGTAGTCCGACACATGTTTGAAATAAAATATTCGCAAGCCCACCATCGGTTGCTTTTAGCTTAATTTTAATTACAGAGTTACGTAAATGTAATGGATAAGGACGATAAAGATTAGGGCGGATATCCTTTCGTTTCGAAGCTACTCTTAATTGCTGATACTATAGCTAAAAAAACCGATAGACAATGTAGACACTAAAACAAGCCCACAACACTATAACAGCCGTGACAACTGCACTCCATTTATTGTCATGTTCTGTTGTTCCTTATCGCACAATAGGACGAATGAATGAATGGCAGGAACTATTTCCAATCGCTGCATATTTTTTTCATTTTCGTTCTACTCGTAGTTGTATATAAGTCCTACACCTGCGAGCCCACTTCATTTGCTAAATGCACTTCATTACATTCGTGTGTAGGAATTTTTCGAATCATCGTCGTTCGAACAAAACCTAAAAAAGGATAAAGGAATCGAATGACACAAAAATACTCGCAAAAAGCAGAGAGCTCATAGACTGCACTTGTATTACGTGCAGTAGTTATAGTACATTTCAATTATCCTTTGTCCCTTCAACACACTATGGAGCATTGTAAGAGAAAGTAATAGCAAAAAAAAAAAAAAAACAAATGATTGTCTTTCTCATAAAAATGGAGATGGGATAAGAGAAAACTTTTACAAAAAAAAAAAAATAGGATTTCTCTTCCTTTTTTTTTTTAGTAAAAGAAAGATTGTCGAGTCCAGTATTCCCAATCTGATTGAGTTACATGTAGCATTTCGCACACATAAATCCTCCTGAGAGAAGGGAAATCCTTTTTTTTTTTGTGTTCATTGTTTTTTGCTCTGACGTATAGACTCCGTTCAGTTCTGTCGTCCGTCATCATGTTTGTGTATAATTTCGTTTAAACTTCATTTCCGTTTTGAACTAATCAGAAAGTGTAATTTCCGAACATTGGAACCATTTGCGAGACTCATTTAAATTTTTTATTTTTTTTTTTTGTGTATTTTACTCATACCAATTGGGCGAGAGCGTATGTGTAGTGTAGTGCAGTAGGGACTACAGATTTTCTCTTCTAGAATAGAAAAATATCCCACCATGATGATGGATGAATGGAGGCGAAAGCGACAAATAGAAGTGTGAAAAATAGAAGTTTGATTGATTGTATGTTAGGTAAACGACTCGGATTAAGGTCTGCGAGAGCGTAGTATAATATAACAGAGAGGATCTCTTTAAATGGATAAGAACTTGGGTTATAATAAATTATGTATATATGAACGAGTTTGCTATATATTATTTGAAAACACTTTTACAGCGACAAGCAACTTTTAAAGATAAATAAATGTAAATATTTGGAAAACACTTCGCTATTGAAATGATATCTTTTTGTTGAAAGGAGGAATCTGCGGTTTTATGTCGCACAGGAAAACTCGGATGAATTGTACATTATGTGCCTAAGTTTATTGTATACGATAATTGGCTGTAATCAAAGTTAGTTCATAGCTGCCGCGAAGAGCTTAAGGTTTTCTGCCAGCAACACTCCATGGTCTTCTGCAATGAGAGGGCCGACGAACTGGCGAGAAATCTCTCCAATGGATAATGATCGAGCAGTACAGTCCATCAAGCCACCACTCTGTAATCTTAAAGAGCGAGTGGAGAATAAGATTCGCATGAAAACCAGCAACAGGTGGATAGTACTGACTACCTGTGAAATATCAAGGAAGCTTTGGCCAAAATAAGACAGTGGCCGGCGCCGGACCATCAAACTTCAGTTCGACAGGTCATCCCTGTCTTAATTAGTAGGGGCTCTAACGGATCATAACTTACTAAGAAACCATACAATGAAATTAAATCTCAAAGATGACGATATTTATGTATGTAAAGGCTTCGGAGACGAAGAGGTCCATGAGGACACACCTCATTTCCTCTGTCACTGCCCAAGTCGCTGTCACTTGAGGAACAATACCCTTGGAAGTCATTACGAGAACTTTCTCATATCTCACTTTCTGATTATTACAGGATTCAGGATGGCTGGAAGTCGTCGAGTAATCACTAGAAAAAGGGACATGAGGCAAAGCATCCCAACATCAACGGTTAATCCCCATTTAAAGGGGCATCATAATGGGTCCACAAGGACCTTAGTGGCACAGTAGGACTGTACCCTGCTCTGCTAACCCGTAAACCTAACCTAACGTAATGTTACAGCGAGAGTCTTACAAGGATTGAGCTATAGACTTCTCCTCTTAAAATATAATAATATACTAACATTTATCAGCTACTTTTAGAAGTACCCAGTGTGGTTTGCTACGCGTTCCCAAAAAAACTCAATTTTCCCTAAGCAAAATTTCTTAGCGTTCTTAGCGTTTGGACCGGCCGTTGATCAAATATCGCCTCTCAGTCTGGACAAACTCTTTTATACCATGACGAAGTCTATCACATAAGCTGTCACAAGCTGACATTCACTAGATAGAGTCCACCAAGGATGAACGTTCCTGGTTGGGAACCAAATTATAAGGTCAAAGAAGGCATTCAAATTTATAGGAATAGGAACAGGCTAAGCTTCAAAGCTCACCTCCAGCAGGCTAGCAAAAAATGGGTCAAAGAAGCAAACAGCTCTTTCCCGTAAATGCTTCCAAATATCGTTAGACCGCAGCTTCTAATAAACGACATGGTGTAAATTTATAATTTTCGACAATAGATTAAAGACATATTTAACTGATTCGAAAAAAAAAATTAAAATTATCTGTCGATTTTTTAATTTTCTCAGGTTTTTTTTTGCAAAGCGTTAATATTTTGTGTTTTAGTTTGGCCGACTCTGTATATACCCTATACAGATTCATCATTAATAACATAAGGGGCAATTTACCAATTACCTGTCAATCCGACCGTAAATGGCCCAACACGATACCATATTGTGGCCAGAAATCACCTTAAGCGCGCATAGGAATATTACACCCATTACAGATGACTTTTCGCCCGGTTTGGGCACCGAAATTATTTGCAAATGACTAAGGACTAAGGACATGTGTGAAGCGATTGCTGCCTTTAATTAATAGTTGGACACTTGTTTATTAAATAATAAATAATATTATCCTTTAGCCTGCATATCCGCTGGGGAAATTTATTATTCAATCGAAGAGGGCGCGCGATCTGGCAGGACAGTCCGCAATGTATACTATGTACCCAAAAACTGAAATGGATTTTCAATTAATACTATTAATAAAAATGCTTATAATGATGGCGTTGTCGCGTCGTTCCATCTCTAAAGTCCTTTACCCTTGATATGCAAATGAAGAATATTAATTGTTACTAATTAAGCCCAGAGGGGATGTGCGCCATTTTGCATATGTTCGCACACCACATACTGAGGGTATACGGATCAATATAATATTCGTATTCAATCTATTGGCAGTAAATTATATCGGTTGTTGCTTTTGAGGTGAAAAATGGTCGAGAGGGTAGTTTTGTTGTTGCTATTGTTGAGCGCCCCGCCCCTCCCGCCACCGACAATGCTATAACATTCAAAATAATGAGGGTCGATGTAAACATGTTGTGTGGCAACGAGTGAAATCATCATTTATGCATTACAAGGGTTACCAGCCCTTCTCCATAGTAAGAATGAATGTTTCCTGTTGAAGGAAAGTATATATATCATTCGATCCCACTCATCAACCAATTTTGTGTTTATCCTTTTAGTACTTTTTCCAGCCACCCGTACTGTGTTTACAGCCGCCTTTCAATTTAATACAATACACACCAGGTATATCGGTAAATCAGCAGGATAGATTTACGCTGATACAGCAAAGGGGATGTTAAGTACCGAACCAGGGGGGTATTGTGGGTTGACAGAGCAAAGTAACTCCCACTGATCAATTGCCACCGAATTCCCCGTAAGAAAATTGCGGAAACCTAATTAACTGATAATTATTGCTGATATGATGTATTTTTAATTTTGCGTAATAAACACATCATTGCGTGGGCCATCGTTTGCATCCTTTCGTGTTGTTAATGTTGATGCGAAATGGTGCGGTGAATTTTAATTTAAAATTATTGTTTGATTTGGATATTTGTGACGGTATTTCTTTTTTTTACCACTCAGCATCGTTGGTGATTTTTTTTTATGTGGTTTTGTCTCTACTGTGAGAGGATAAACATTAATTACCTGAAGTTTTGTAAATTGCCGAGCTGCACATTGTACAGCATTACATTTATTTAGAACAATAATAATTAAAAACAAAAGGGTTGTCATTTAAGTACTCCCTCAAAGGCTGGCGGTAATGATAGTTTCGACAGTTAAATTTGCAAGCAAAATAAATAATGCTTGATGATTGGGATAATTAATTTAATTGCATTTAGTTATTTGTTGTAAATTAAAACTTTTTCTGCTGGTTCATTAGGGATGTGCTATTAGTGTTGAAATGTAAATCGATTCAATTCAAAATGGTGTGTAATGAACGGTGTATCCATATGCGGTGTTTTAGCCGTATTTCGTGGTTTGATGTTTCAGTAAACACAAAAGTATTAAGCGCAACAGGTCCATATATGTTTTAAGTCATTTGGTCTAGCTTTCTTTGTGTGAATTTTAATTTTCGGACATAATTTTAATGCCTTTTTGGGATGAGTGTAGACCATTTGATTCATGCATTATTAGATTGTGAAAAATTTGACAATTGGTATGGGTTTGTTAAATATAGACAAAATGTCTTTCTACACAGTGCATCAGTGACTTAGTCGTTAGCGTGCTGGTATATACTGAACGAGGTTCAACCCCTCGAAACGAAACGACACAAATTTTTAAATTTTTTCAATTGCAAACGTTTGACCGTCCGGATAAGGCTGCCAATTTTTGAGTAAAAAAAAAAATATGAAAATTGAATGAATTAGAAAATTTTGTCAGGCAAAAATACTAACACCCACTGAAGTGGCTTGAACCAACATTTTACGAAATTTGTAGTTTTGAAAGCGGAAACACGTCCGTTCATTTGGTCCATTGAAATTTCTCCAGCCAGCAGGACAATGTTAACTATTTATGTGGATCTTACAGTGCCAAAGTAGTTTAGATGTATCTATCTTCGAATTGCGCAAATATACCTGTTTTAGCACTTACAGAATAATTGCGTCAGTCTTGGAGTTATCTATCGGACATCGAGGTGACCCAGAACCGAACAGATTGTGATCGAAGTGTCTGCTGTCAACGAGAAAGGAGTCTTAGCATCGACGAGTCGGACAAAACGTCACGATGGACAACTTCGAAGTAGATAAAGACTTTGTCACCTCGCAAAATGTCATCAGCGCAGAGATCAAACGAAGAATCACTCCTGGCAATCTCCGTTTCTTCGGACTAAAAAGGCATCTAAGAAGTAAAGCCCTCTCTCATAGAACCAAAGAGATATTATTATAAGACTGCTGTATGGAGCATGGACTCTGTCAGATGAATACCTCCTGGGGATGCTTTGAGAGAAAGATGTGGTTAGAAGGATTTAACAACGGCTGAGATTGCATGGACACGTAGAGGGCATGGACAGCAACGCACCAGCCTGACGAGTCTTTGAGTCCACCCGTGGGCGACAACGTAGCGGAGGAAAATCCAGCATAAGGCGGCGCGCACCGTGGCCGTGGTCCACCCCTGACTTTAAACGCCCCCAAAAGAAAGAAAGAATAAAAGTATTGAAAAGGCACATGGATTTATCTTTCGGCTGTTTTAGATAAGTTTTTGGAGAAAAAGATGATTCCGTTGGGTATTCTGTGATTCAATTTCAGACTCATTTAATTTTTTTTCATATCTTTCTCTAGAATCCAAGCGGATATCGGCTTTAGTTAAGGCACAAGCTACAGAAAAGAAAAGAGTTGTAAATAGTATTAGGTGGGTGCACTGGGAAGTTTTTTTTTTCTATTTTTACAAGTTCCTGAGGATATCACAATAGCTGGACGCCTTCGAGTAATCACAAGAAGAAGGGACATGAGGCTAAACATCTGTAACACCAACACAAGGGATCCACAAGGACGTAAGTGTGGTACAGGAGGGTTTACCCTGATCTACCAACCCGTAAACATAACCTACTTTATTTTTCTATTTTATGCATTCGTTTCGTTTTGAGACGTTCTTTTAACGCGGATTGAAACACGCAACCTTTCACTAAAAAAGTGAAAGTATTACCACCACATCATGGTGGAGATGGTAATTGAGAATTGCTAGAAACTACGCTGTGGTTGGTGTCCAAACTAGCCATTTTCTTCTGAATGAGTATAAGTGACGATTGCGATGAAATAAAAACTAAATGCTGCTCTATTAAGTACTTTGTTATACAAACATACCATAGAAAAACAAAATTTTTTTTTGCAGCGATACTTATATACAGAATTAAAAATTATTTGTTTTATAAGACTTACAAACTCCTCCTAGGACTGTGCCAGAATCCAGCTTAGCTTTCTTTGTTGCTAGATCCTGATTATTATTGTCCGATGCTGGGGCCATGACTGCTGCTTGACTTAAAAGTTCGTCACTTCCTCTCTGCAAAAGAAAAACAAAAATAATTTTGTTACTTAAATGAATTATCCAAAAAGTCCTACTTATGTTATAATGTCTGTCAAATTAACGAAACCCCATCAATTTATTACCGATTAATTGTAGAGGTAACAGTAGTAGCCCAAATTGAACCAACTTAGCATACATTCATCCCATCCCCATGCTTTCATTAGCAAGATTTAATTACTACCACTAGAAGAGACTCATGACATGCGCTACAACATACATTGAAAAAATTATTGCAAATACCACCAAACGAAAGTGATTTGTTTCAGGCAGTAACCCATACTCTATAAAAAAAAACAGGAGGACTTGAAAGGGGAAAACAAAGAAAAAAACAAACCGAAACACATATCTGCCATTCATTTATCTAAATCAAAAGGTGAACTCAGTTTGAATAGAGAATGTGAAACCAATGGAAACGCACACACGTTAAGCTTCATCAAACATAAAAAGGGTACTCAGGTTACCCGCCATTACACTAACTAACTTCTCATTCATTAACATCCCTCCAGAGTCTGTGTGTTCTCAAGTAACAAAAGTAATACACCCAAGCACAGGTTACACAGAGGTTACATAGATTACACACCAGAAAAAAAAAAATTCTTTTGCTCGAGTCTTCTACATTCTAGATACATCACCACGGCCAAAATCCAAAGATACACTCTAAAATACATCATTTCTGGTTTACACAAAAAAAGAGCGAAATAGGAAACTTGTACCTATCTCCTGTGGTCGAATAGAATTTTACATACGGATATACCCATTCACCAGATACAGCAATGGAGATGCTATCCAAACAAGGTTTGATGGAGCTATCCGCTAAGCCACCCCTTAGTTACCATAGAGATATGTATAATGTATACAGGACCTCAACACATACAATCTATTTACGGAGGGTAAGTAAGCGAACAAATAACCGGAAATAATTATAATAAAATGTTTTTGTTAACATTATAATGTTAAAAATTTGGTAAACGAATCACCTATGACATCATCCTTCACCGAACTATACTATAGAATGGAATAAAAAGGATACGCGCACATAGATTATAATGTACCCAATGTGCAGTGCATGTGTGTACCAACGGAAGGAACATCCGATGTAGATTCCTTATTGTATTCCATCATGTAGCTAGTAGGAAAAAAAAGTTCCTTCGTTGGGAGGATTTCGCCTCATTAACAATGTAAATATGAGAACGGTTTTCCGCTTACTTCTGCTACTTGTTATTTAACTTATAATGGAAGTATTTTTGCGGGTGCAATTATGTAGAAACATTTTTTTTTGGCTGAACAAATAGGAGAGGATTTAATATTTTAACAAGAACTCTATACAAAACCGTAGCGAACCCTTAGCATCCCAATTAAAGGATGATTCCTTATATACGCAACAAGAACTGAGGATGAAAAATGTATGCAAAAACTCTCGGTTAATGAGTGTGGTAAATCAAAGCACAGAAAAAAAAAAGAAAAGCGGTTAACTAATTGACTTGACGGGTATGCATAATTTGAGGTTAATTGTAATCAGAGCCTATAATTGGAGGTAAGCCGGGGAAACGTGGTTGGCAACAGTTTTTTTCTGTATAATATAAAAGTACATATTATGTAAGAAAGGACGCGACTAGGTAAGTGAAAGTTTGCGTGCTGAAGTCCTAGTCATGACCATGAAAACGGGGAGTAATTACTTAATCACCTCAATATAGTAAACGAAATATAAAGACATCAAAGTAATAGCTACTTAAATCGCAGGTTAACCGAAGAAAGTCAATATATATAATTTAGATAACACAGTGAAATAGCAACATTTTTCGAATCAAAAATGGTGCTACCATTAGCTCGCTGAAAACCGGAAGATATCGACTTGCGATGCAAAGTGCCTTGAGAAGGGGGTTTTTCCTAAACCAAGTAAACTTCAACATCTGGTTTTGTTACCAAAAGGGAAGAAGCCACCAGAAGAACCATCTTCGTACCGGCCAATATGTTTGCTGGATACAACGGGAAAAATCTAAGAACGTATCATATATGGCAGACAGTTCTCGAGGTGGCAGAAGATAAAGGAAAATGAATCGAAGCGCCAGTGTACCAGCGGAACATAGTTGCAAATTACTTTACAGATAGACAGTTAAGGTATTAGACTGACAATGCAGTTAAGTACTACAACGTTACCGCGGGAGTACCACAAGGTTCTGTTCATGGACCTCTTCTGTGGAATATAATGTATGATAGAGTCCTGCGATTAAGGCTGCCTTAAGGAGTTAAGGTGATCGGTTTTGCTGACGAAATAACCGTGGTAGCGGTGGCCAAACAAATCCACGAGATAGAGTCCGCTATAGATGAAGCAGTTGACAGAATCAAAAACTAGCTGGAGTCTGCCGGCTTAGAACTTGCCGACCATAAGACCGAGGCTATCTTGATAATCACCCGAAAGTCTGTGGAAGTTGCAAATTTTCGGTTTGGAAACCAAACCATTAGGTCTAAGAATTCTTTAATGTACCTCGAGTAATGCGCGACAACGGGCTAAATTTTAAAACGCACATCCAGCACGCCGGCAGGAAGGCCACACAGATGCAAGCAGCTCTTCCTGCCTGATTGCTCACCTCAGCATAGATCAGGCTCTGTGCAATAAGAATAATAAGAGGATTTCGAACGAAGTAGCCTGCGTTATATCGGGAATGATCCCCATCGACATTCTTGCCAGCGAGATGCAAAGGATCTACCTTAGGCAAACAGCCACCCGCAAGGGATCCCTAATAGAAGAGTCAAAATAGACGAGAGGATTACATCGATGCACTAATGGCAAGATGGACCCACAAACTGATCCCCACCATCGACTGACGTCTGCATAAGAAGAACAAACGGGAACTGCAAATACCACCTTACGCAGTTCTTGTCGGGGCACGGCGGCTATTGGAAATACCTTCACAGATTTGTTCACGATAGCTCGCCATTATGTGCCGAATGCCCATCAGACGAAGAAGAAGACACAGAATACGCAATGTTCCATTGTAGGCGCTGTACAGGGGGAAGAGCGAACTTACCAAACCCCAAAATCTAATCAGCCGTATGTTGAGGTCAGAAGATGAACTTTTAAATTCATTTTTATTAAATTATTTCTTTAACTTATAAACTAGACAAAAGTGATTAAATCTAAATTAAAACTAACACGTATCTTATTCTAGCTTACTGGCTCTTAACAAGCACTCTAAACTTAACTATATTCTTATTACTATTGCCTTTCGGCCTTAAATCTATCAATTTTTGTATTTTGTGCTGTTTTTTCATTTCCAAGAAACTTTCCTAAAGGTCAGAAGATGACTGGCTGAAGGTATGCTCCTTTATAACGAGCATATATAGAAGAATTAAGGAGACTTGAAAGACTTAGAAGAGCCCAAATGGCAGACTCAGAGGATTTAGCATGAGTTGCTAACCAGGCCCGCGAAGTAATACCTAACGGCAGTCCCGCTGGGGAGAGTGCTCGAAGAACGTAGGGTATGGATTAGTACATTTAGGCGCACTCTTGGGCTACCGCATCTTTAGAAGAATACCACATCCATTGCCGCAACCAAAAATTATGACTATCAAGTGTGATCTTTGAGCACGCTAAGATTAAGGCCAACAGAACCTAGAAAAACGACTAACTTCTCTAATCGGAAAACAATACCTTTTGAATGAAATTACTTCGACTTTCAAGGACTATACAATTCGATTTTAATATTAATATTCATATCACTTTAGATACAGAAAATCATTCCCTTGATACGTACATTTTTTCGTATATGCGGCTGAGAAAGGTGAATGTATTACTATCAAGGCAGTCCCACGACCGTGAGATAGGTAGATCTCGTCAGTTGTACGCAAAAAACTCTCCTGTCTAGTGTATGTATATTTTTTTGTAGAACATATTTAAAATTGCTTGCGATGCATCAGTGATTATAAGTATCGCGTATGAATAAAATATCTTTTCATTTGCATGTGAAGGCTTAACCAGCGTTCGGATTGCACTAAATCTGCCAACACAAGAGAACTACGTACTAAAAGACACCTTGCTAGTGTAGACTACACAGCTGAACACTCGTATGCAAATGACTTGAGGTATTGGTCTATGTTAGATACAAAAAAGAAAAAAAAAATCGATTCAATAACAGAAAATATTTTGCAAAATTTAGGTACACAAAACATCCTTTGAGCACAATATTCCTATCCTAGCAAACGGTCATCGTCGTTTCTACTCGTATGCAGTGTGGGTGTGCCATTGCGACTGTGATATTGATTGCGGATGCCTGATGGCTCTCTATGTATGTATATTTGAAGCGATTATCGGGTGTACCGGTCCGGATGGAAAATGTGAATTAATAGCCGAATAACACCAGAGATTGTGTTTGGATAAAACATCTCCTGGATAGGCACATGATGGTGCATTTTGGTTTATCCTTTTAAAGCAATTATTTGGAAAATATGTTTGATGATGATCCACAGAAAAGTCGCCTTCAGATGTGTGTATCTAGTATACAGGCGGGCAACCAACAGAGATGCATTTATCCGTGCAGATGACTCGGTAATAGATTTAAATTATTTGCATGCTCGAAACGAGTTAACACCAAACTGATTGGATACGGAAATAGATTTTGTTTTATACAATATGTGAAGTTTGACAGTTTTTTTTATGTTGCTATTGTTGTTGGGATTGTTTGCTTGTTTTTGAATTTATGTTTTAGTGGAAGACATAATTTGCATTTAGATCTATTCATATGCAAATTACATTGGAAGGTGTATCCTTACGAAGATGTCACACGTCATAGGTGAAAAGGTTCTAAGCGCAAATGTATCTAGTCTATGTATGACTTATGATTTGAGATATAGGAAGTTATTGGTATTACAACTGGCAAGTGTTTGTAAAGTGTCCCATAATTCATTTACTTGTACAGGGATGCCAACGAAAAAAAAGATGACAATGTGACAGCTGACAGTTCGGGGTTAGTTAAAATGGAGCGCTATACGAAAGAACAACGCATTTTCATTGGTGAGCAATATTTTAAAAATAATGAACGTTTGTCAACTACAGTACGCAATTCGAACAAAATATGACCGTCATAGAGATTTAAAACCATCAACTTTCAAGAGAATAATTCAAAAATTTAAGGAGATTGGATCAATTAGTGATCTTAAACACTCTGGGACCTGGGTGTACTGTCACAAGTCGTTCAACAGAAAACATCGAAGCAGTTCGCGAGAGTATTGCTGACAGTCCAGGAACGTTAATTCGGCACCGTAGTCAAGAATTTGGCATTTCGAGAAGCTCTCTGTATAGAGAATTCTCACGAAAGACTTGAAATTTCATGCCCACAAAGTTCAATTGACTCAAGAACTGAAGACTAGTGATAGTGACCATGCAGCGCAAAGAGAGTTCGTTGAATGGATTTTGGAATAACAACAAGTGTATGCTGATTTTTCGAACAAAATCATCTTCAGTGATGAAGCTCATTTTCATCTTGATGGGTTCGTTAATCGTCAAAATTGTCGGATTTGCGGTTCAGAAAAGCCACGAGTAAATGTTGCGAAACAAATGCATCCGCAACGCGTAACTGTTTTTGGGCATTATCGGACCATTCTTCTTTGACGAATTAATGGTGATCGTTATTGTTACATTACCCAGTTTTTAGTGCCTAGACTACAAGGTATTGATGTGACCAACATGTCATACAGCCAGAGTAATTTCCTAGAGTCATTTCATAGAAAATTTATATAAAAGAGTACGTACCTGCCAGTAAAGCCCTGGCGGCCATTTATCCGATGTGCTATTCCGTATATAACCCAAATTTGCATACTCTATATGAATCAATAAAACATTTAAGCTTTTCTAATTAAAAATCTGTACCACTCTTTACTTTCGGATGCTTGAGTTGGTGCAGTGGAAAGGCCTCAAGTTTTAATTTGTATCTTTTCTGTAGTTGAACCTAAGAAGCCTCGCCCAAGAGTTCAGCTTTTTTTTATAATATAAGGAGACTTCATATCCTGCGGTACTCAAACTTGTACCAGCCCACGTAGAGGAATGCGCACTTGTATGCTCTGTGCCTTTCCACAACCGTGGAATATTGAATATACAGAACTAGGTTCGTCACATGATTCCTAAAATCAGTCCATCGCACTATTATATTATGTTCATGAACTGGAACAGTAGCAGTAGCGCAGTGGTTAGTGTGTTGGACTACTGTGCGAGGGATCCCAGGTTCGATCCCCGGAAAAACCCAAATTACATCTTAAAGTTTTTTCTTCTGCGCCACCTCTCGCGAACGTCTGACAAACATCCGAGAGTATGACTGTCATGAAAAAGCTTCTCAATTGAGCCGTTCGGACTCGGCATAAAATTGTAGGTCCCTTCCATTCGTCCCAAAAATAAAACTCACACAAAACGACTGGTTGCGAGAAGCTAGGCCTTGGGTGTCACCCGCCTGTTGCGCCACCTATTTATTTTTTTATTTTTTTCATGAACTGGAAAATAAAACAAATACCACACCCTATAGGTGGCAACACATGGAAACCTTTTATACAGGCTTAAATCCTATATCTCTCGTATACATATTTCCAGTTTGCCTTCGTAAACCATAACCCAATGTATCGGTACCGGATGTACCTATACAGCAACCCATCATTCCCACACAATCCGAATGGCAACTAATCAACTTTGAGTTAGCATATGATACTCGACTCTTATAAATTGCACAATATGGTGATCAAAATCTTCCTTCCGTTTGTTACTCCATCATTCTTGTAAGCAAGCCACATTATCAGATGCAATCAATTACATGTTCTTACTCTCCACATGCTCCACATCTCGAATAACAGCCTGTTGCGCGCTTGTAGCAGGGACCCATGTTTTAAACTTCTACACTATACTCGTTATTACGCCAATATCGAAAATTTAGACCAAGAATCTAGGGCACAACAAAATAATAAGAAGAAAACATTCGCTTTTGCACAAAACAAAAATGTCCTCGAAATAAAAGTGAAAACATTTTTCAAGTCATTGCCTTTAGCGCAAAGAAGAAAGGAGCAAGCAACTCTCCAAATATATCTTACCCCTGCCACTGCACCCTCTTCAGGACGAGAAAACAAACGACAGACTCCCGAGCAAGGACCAAATGAAACACTCACAAAAATATGAAAATAATCTTCATGTAGAGCGCACTTCACTTTTCATGTCGCGTGAGCTCTCACTCTCACACCCACCAGCAGAGCAACCACCCATTCAGCCAGCATCCCTTAAACACGCTCGCGACCGATGCTGATGGTTGGACTTAATGTTAAATTGCAACATTTCCATCCGTGTAATGACCCAGTTATTATAGAACAAAAATAATGCCCTCGTATTCCATTTATTCCGAAATGGCCTCCGCACCACCCCAACATGGTATAGGGTAGCCGTATCTACACATAACAACTGCATCACTCATATCTGCCTTCCATCCGCGCGTCGCTCTTCAGAAACAAATATGAAATCTCGAAAACATAAACTAAAAGGATGACAGCGCAAAGTAAGGCAGAATAAAACTCTCTTGTTGGGGCTTTCGTTTGTTTATTTATACTCTCTTCCTCTCGTTGTACTCTTTGGACGCGTTTTGTCTGTTTTTACTCACCCCACACCACCCACTTCTACTTCACTTCTGGCCTAATGTTGTACACCTGAACCATGGAACAAAGAACGACATGGCATCAACATCACCCCCTGCAGGCCCTCAGCTGAACAATTTTCATGTTTCAACCTTTAATAACCTGTACGTAGATCAACTTAATAGTCCCACACGATGAGACTGCTGTTATACTGCCGCTGACTGCGACGACTAGGTCCTCTGACTACATCATATACCAAACGAAGAAGACAACGAAGATGATGAGAAGGATACACGTTTCCTTGTCAGGCCAACCAAACAAGGTATCCCATACCAACTAAAGCTATCCTTGCATGGCCCAAGGACTACTAGCTGTGTCTGAGAGACTATACAACCGTTTTCGGAATGAAAACATTTTCTTAATGAGGATTTCGCTTTCTGATGGAAAAACAGTTTGAGCCGAAGAAAAAAATAAGTGAAATAGGAAAACATAAAAAAAACTTTCTTTCTAAAACTCAGCCAGAAAAAAAAAAACAAAAACATAGATCCACCCCACGCGCGACGACGACGTGTCCAAATGTGAAAAAAGGACAGAAGGGCACAGCTACTAAGTAATTATTATTTTTGTTACACTCCCTCTATATATCTTCATTAGAGTCATTCATAACTTTGTTCACCCGACTGCCAGCTCCACTTTTTTGTTTGTAGTACCTACGTTTGTGCATCACACACATTTTGTGCGAGTATGTCTGGAGTCCAGCACAATCGCACATATAGCCCCAGCTACGATGGGGAGAGAGCAAAAGTAGGACACAGTCTCATCTCGAGTCCTTCTTTTTTGTTGACGAAGTAAAGTGCGCGGGAAAAAAGTGTCCGGATGGTAGCTTATGCTTTCTTATTTATTGTATGAGTTAGGTCTTAGGGGGAAAAGGACATTTTTCTGTTTAGTTACCGGTAAAGCTAACCTATGGAGGTGAAGAAGAAGTGCAAATGATAGACTCAGAATAATAGTAATATAATAACAGTCGTAATTAGGGAGATTGCGGTGTGATATGTTGCCTTTGAAAGTGTGTCTGCTTTGCGCGGTATGCGGTACGTGATTAGAGATAATGAGTATTTTTTTTCTGTGGACGTTTTATACACATGCTGAGATCGTTTTTGTGCGATTTTGAATAGATGCTTTCAAATTAAAGGCGAATCATTTTTCGTCATTAAATCGAAGCCATCGCATGGACAGAAAAATAATTGGACAAAATTTTGTAGACAATTAACTTCAGAAAGGTGTCAGAAGCGGATTTTAAATATGAAGGCTTGATTTTGAGAGCAACTCAAAAGAATCGCACATGCCCCTATTGTAGAACTAAGTTGACTTGAGTTGTCTTCAATTCGACTCAACTTTCACACAACCCAAACTAACTTACAACTTATAGACAACCACCGCCATCATTGTTGTGTTTTGACAGACAACTTTTCTATCAAGGTTTTGTATGACAATACGGACAATACCTAATTTTGAATGACATAGAACCAAAAGACAACTCAACTGTAGTTGTACTTGTCTTACACAATAGGGGCAACAATTTCTTAAATATTAGCAACATTCTGCAAATAGCCAAAACCTTTACACCGCAATATGATTGGTTCCTCTTCGTAGCACTGGCCATTAAATAAAAAAATAAATAAATAGTTGGCGCAACAGGTCCGTATATTAACAACCAACCTAAAATTGTATGCTAAGTTTGTGAGACGTTCGCGAAAGGTGGCGCAGTGAAAAAAAACCTTATGATTGGAATTTGTGTTTTTCCGGGGATCGAACCTGGGACCCCTCGCAGAGTAGTCCAGCACACTATCCACTTAACACCTGCGCCGGCCTAAAATCAAAGTCAAGCTTAAGAAAACCGAACAGAATAATGTTCAATATTTTTTCGTGTAACCTTATTTTGACACTGACAGCTGTTTCCCGCTCGACGCATGTCCCCAACCAGGATCTCACGATGTGCTAGGTAGACCCAGGATGAGATGGTTAGACCAAGTTCATAATCTCTCCTCTACACATATGAGGATTGCTCTTGATGATTTAGAGTCGATGGCAACCTGGCGGACCATTGGATGGCGCGACATGCCACACAGGCACAGCCCATGCCACTATCGATCTTTTGCACACCAAATTCCCAAATCGTGTTATCAGCCGTCTTGGCGATGTCAGTCGCTCTAGAATTCTGAAATTTTCATCAGACTTTTGCAAGTGCACTGACCTATACGTTTTCGGGATTTCAAAAATCGAACTTTTCCCTTATCACTACTCAATTCATTTGACATTGACCAAGATTGATGTTTAGCCAATTTTATTTTTAGGTTTTATTACAAAAAAGATTCTCAGCCATTTAAGCCGTCTTAAATGAATTTCTCTAATCAAATAAAAATTCCGCTAAACACACCTCGTACGCAACATCAACACTGTCCAAGTTTTAATATCCCTTAAAATTCGACATTCCGTGTGACAAATTACCAAATCAATAAGCCATAAAAGGCAAATAACTATAAAAGTAAAAACTCAAATGCTCGTGCTCCGCTGCACCCTGTCGCGTCTAGTCCAATATAACATTCCATTTGACTACACCACACCGGTTGATGTCGACATGTTTTTTTTTTTTCGCATCCCCGTACACCTTTGTGAAAAGAACTTCAGAATAGAAATAAGAAAACAAGAAAATGTGTCATCTAAACCCCCGATGGCTATGGTCTATCGTAAAATATGACACCACCTTTCGTTGAAATAAATAATTTTCGGTCTCAGCCCCGAAATTACCCATTAAAATGTGTTTTCGGGTGGGTTTAAACCCCCATCCCCACAAGTGACGACAAACCATCAGCACCACTAACTACCCTGCTGCCGCCAGTGTCGGACCGTCTCTAATGCAAATGGTTGGAAATTAATTTGCAACTTTTTTAGACGTAGTGCTAACGACGACATTTTTATTTTTGTTGCTTGCTCCTCCGAGCCAAGAGTGCTGACCGTCTCCGTATCCCGTACCCGTCTTATCAAGGCAGTACAATGATGGTGTGGCTGTGTTCTCGGCGTGTTAATTGGTTGAGGCACCTGTCCGATTGTTGTCTTTATTTCCCTTGGTTTTATTTTTTTTACCTTTTTTTTGGTAAGAAATATTTATGTGTATAGAGATATATTTTGTATAGTGAATTATATTTTTCTTGATGACTTTTTAGTGGGTGTGGTGTGCTCTCTTAGTTATGGGTCGACCATGGAAGACAGATTTGGTAGGTGGAACAGTTTTTTTTTTTTATTTTTTGTGTGTCAGTGAGTGTGTGTTTGGTTTTTTTGGGGGTGATTTTTATTTTTTTGATTAATGGCCCTGTTAATGGGCGCCCTTATACTTTTGTTCTTCGGATTCTAGGAAGATGTATATAATATCTGTTTTGACATTTCCTAGATCCACCTAGACGACGACGCACGGTAGATTCCTTTTGGATATAAATGAAGCAAAAAAATTCTTGGATTCCTGTTGCACAATATTTTGGTGGTGACCGAATGATTGCCCTAATGTGGCCAGAATATGGATATCTTTGTCGCTGTTTCGAGGGTCAAGGGAATGAAGATAAATGCTGATTATATCTTTTTATTTCGTGAATTGGTATAATTTTTATTACTCATTTCCAGGGGGAAATAAAATATTTATGGAAAAGCGGAAAACGCGGGCATATTTGCTTTTTTTTATTGCAGAAATTGAAAATTTGCCTTACATTCCAAATGGCCAAGGTAATAAGATATACATAGATTAGAGTCATTGAGGAATTTATTTATTTTTGTCTACAATTACAAAGTACCTACAAAAGCCGTAAATTTGGAAATTTGCTTCGATCAGGCTTTATAAAGATTACATTAAATTCGTGTCTCTTTTAATGCTACAAAAAAGACCCCAATTGATACAGGTTTAAGTTAAATCAGACTTTTGGCAACGTTTTTTTTGTTTTTGTTAGAGTGGGCATTATATATCTTTCCTATACTACTTAAAGGCAGTTTTTCATGAAAGATATTTGAAATCGGTATAGCTTTCTTAAAAACGAATCCACAGACTTGATAGAAGCCACTCTTTTATAAAGTTTATTTTATCACTTTAAGTATCAAGTTGCGACTAAAATGTGTTGCAATACAATACTTTTGCACCAGCAAAATCATCGATAATGTACATAAAAAGACTATGAATGGATTTCATAAAAATTCTTGCTACAATAACACCCTTGAATCAATCATAAATATGTGTTTATGTTATTATTAAGACTTTTTCTGCCATTTCTCAATCTTAAGAAGTATATTTAGCAAGAAGATATGCAAACGCACACATAGTGTGCGCAAACTAAAACAACATGATTTCCTGTTAAGAAGATATAATTATGTGGAGACATCAGCAAGCATTTGAATAAACAAAAGTATTAGCATGAGATGCATGTAATCGTATATCGTATACGATATGTGTGCGCAAACGAAATATTCGTTCCTGATGGGAAAAGGACAATAGACAGCCAAAATTGAAATGACCAAGCAATCATTCAAGGTAGTCTTAAAAAAATGAATGTTCATATAAATGCTCCTTCAAGTACATTATTTTGCGCACATCAGTAAAACAGTTGCCGATTGTCCTGCCGATTTACTGCCTGGAATAGGGATATGTTACCGATTTTAACAATATTGTTTATGCGGTGGTGAGAGACCTTGATCGCTTTATGTGCGCATCGACTTTTTTATAAGTAATGGATAGTTTTAAGGTAATCGCTTTCATTTATTTTGTTTAATTTGCACAAGAACAACCATCAAAACTATTATGCTTTCATTTCAACCTAAATTCCAAAGGCGGTACACTAATTCATCTCAATTTCTTAAGCGGTCAATTGATGGTATCCATTTATCTACCGATTACCTTCGATTTATTAAAAACAAATATTTCAAAGTAAATAAATCTTCCTTCGAGCAGTCCTACATCTTCATCTATATCACATCTGTTTTCGTCCCTTTGACACCCTTAAAGCAAATAGACTCATCCAACACTGTTGCCCGCCTCGTTCGACAGGTCGAACCCTTGACAGTAGCTTTCGCCTAAATGTATCTATTTCTTCTGTCGGCGGGATGGGAAAATTCGGAAATATTTTTGATAATTTATTTCCTCTTGAGAAAAAGGAGACACCAGGAAATCTTTAGCAAATTACTGATCTATTTCCTAGTGGCGCGTAACGTATATCCGTCTTTAACCCAATACCAGTTGTAGTCAAGGAAATTCCATTTCACTTTTATTTAGAGTTGAAACCAATCGATTTGGAGAATCCTCTCCCTTTTACGAGCAGTGATCTCGAACTTATACCCTCGAATGATTCACTTTCTACCATTTCATTGCGGCCAGAGACGGAGGAAGGATGAGGCCTCTGAAGTATTTATCTTTTGTCGAGAGTTTCCTTTTTCACTCATGTCCTTTTTGGGCACAACCTCCCCTGCTGGCACAAATTTATTTGGGTTTAGTTTCTGTTTCTTTTTTTTTTTTGTGGACCCTCGCGCATCGTTAGGCATTTCTCACCTTTGTAAATGAAACCCTATTAAGAATTTTACTATTTACCGAGAGGTGGAGGAGCGCCAAAAGAGAAGAAGAAAGAATGAAATAAAAGGGATGTGTTGTGCTTGTGTATATACGAGTAATTTAGCATTCAAGTGAGAAACATCATTTTGGATAAATTATTCGTTTCATGTCCTCAGTCGCGCGGCGCACTTTAACGGTGGGTAGTGCGGTCTGGGCACCCCACACCATAAACCACCGACACCTGACTCTCCATTTCACTTTAAGAGTGGTAAAAGTACTCCGGTCGGAAATCGAAAGAAATAAAGTTACCACACACCAAATGTATCTTTCATTTGACGAGTGTGTCATTGCCAAGTGAGCGGCAGGAAGGACTTTTTCGGTTATTTTTTCTCTTTGACTTTGGCTACATCTATATCCTCTTTCAACCTGATGGTTAATTCAAAAGTTTGTCTTTTGGTGTTGTTGTTTTTTTTCCTGCCATTCTTCCTTGTTCTTGTTTATTTCTTCAATTCGATATAGCGACCATGCTACTTTGTTCCACTTTGACACGAGTAGCGAACATTTTGCATGGTATGTCGGCGGGATTTTAAGGATACTCCCAGCTGAAGGATAAAAATACTTCTACATCTCATTTCGTAGATTTTCTAGTATTTTTGGTTTGCTTTTCGGGCCAGAGTCGACGACTTACGGCCACAGAGAGTCGAATCGAGTCTACCATGCAACACGAATGAATGGTTTTAAATATTTTATGTAATTTTCGCGATTACTCCTACACGCTAGGTACAAGTATACACAGAGTCCTGAATGGTCGTCAAAAGAAATCTCGAGCGGGGTACGTTATTCATTTGTATGCGGAGCCCGTTTGCGTTAGCAGAGGCGGGTGGTGGTAGTACTCGTGGACTTCTATCCTCTCTCCCTTCGCATCTTTTGGCCACAGCAGCAGACGTTCGAATTAAAAAAAAAAAAAAACAAAAAAAAACCGAGGGAAATTATTGCTGACCTAATTGTTGAACAGAGCTTAGGGGCGGTTAACGTTCACAATACAGAAGCAAAAAAAAAAATGTTTGCTGTACCTATTCATACTTTGCTATCTCAAATCACCCCTCTCGTTTTGATTTCAATAGCTTTCGGGTCATGCTGTAATTTTGTCTTGTGTTTTTTTTTTCCTTGATCTAGAAAATCAATCTGAAGTAAATATTTATTTCCAGACATGTCTGAACAGGGTGGTGCAGAAAAGTGTTATTGATCTAGTATTGGTGGGGTTTAGTTCGTTGAATACATATTTCACTATTCACTATACAGTGTACTCTCTCCTTACGGACACCTCTCAGCTCTCATAACCGGACAGATTTCAAAGAACGGAAATAAACATATAATTTTTCATATCAATAGTTCTTTCATAAGCGGACTCTCTTATAACCGGACGCGGACACTGAATTTCAGAACAGCGAAGGGTTTGTCTCTCTCTTAAACGGACAAACAAAACACAACTGGAGCACTTTTTTAAGTTTTACTTAGTCTGTTCTGCTATTTGTTTTGGTTTCTTTTTCTCCTATTTTGTGGAGTGGGCCAGTTAGCCTGTCTTTAATCTCTAATCTACCCGTCTCGCCCGACACGACTTTCATGGGAAGGCATGTGTGGCCCAGCACAAAGTCATGAACAGAGAATGCTGTGGCAGCCGTCGACTATCCGTCTATGCTTGAAATACTAAAGTACAAAGTACACGCCCCTATTCTGGTGTTATTTATTTTCCGCTCTTGGGAAAATGTAAATGATACAGCTGTTTGAAATATTTAAAACTGGTCAAATTTTTTGCCCGCTTGATGGTACAAAATGTGCATAATACATGCCTACTTTTAAATAATGTAAAAATACATTTTCAAGCCTTTGTTTCTTTTTTGTGTATTTTTTATTCTTAAATAATTTGTATTTAAAAAAAAATATTTACGTTCTAAAATAAAATTTAATAGCTTGTCTGTTGTGTTTATTTTCTCCAGTTTGTCGCCGGTGTCCGCTTATGAGAGAGTTCACTGTAGTTATAGGACTCAGTAGATAGTGAGCTGGACTACTGAGCGAGTGGTTTCAAGTTCGATCCCGGAAAAAAACAAATTAGTCTGATGGCCACCTCTTGCAAAGGTCTGATAAACATCCGAAAGTATACCTGTACGGGGCAAGCTTTTAATTGTAGGTCCTTTCCATTTGCTACAAAAAATTAAAACGAATGTTTGTGAGACCATGTCTAAGGGTGCCTATACAGACCTGTTGCTCCGACAGTAAATTAATACCAAATAACAGTATGAAGATAAAGTGGATTGTGTATTCGCTAAACAAGGACCGCTCAACCTGACATTTTTATGACTTCTGGAAGATTAGTATTGTATATGCACAATTCAATAGCATTCGATTGAACTATAATCTATTTCAGTTTCTAAGCGTACGGATCTGGATTGGGGATAGAAAATTCATTCATTCACTTATTTTCGGTGGCCTGCTTATCCAATAAGTGGGTTGCGGGTGTAAGTTATTCAAGTAAACCTTCCATAGCTCTCGATTCTCCGCCATCGATTTTAAATCATCAAGGGCAAATCCCCATACGGGTATAGGAGATATTATGAACTTGAGATAACCATCTCATTTTGACTCTACCGACAGGACGCCTGCCTGATGATATGGATTACATAGGACGTCGTGGGATCCTGATCATGCCAAACCACCGAAGCATGGCCCGTTCCGTTCGGAGAAGTAGCTGCTCAAAATTAAGTTCCTTACGTATTCTGGTGTTTTTAATGCGATCTTTACGGATCACACCAGCAATACAACGGAGGAATCTCAGTTCGGCGGCTTGTATTCGCAATATTAGATATACTTTCATTAATTACCCAAACCTCATGACCATAGGTAAGAGTTGAAACTGACAACTTAGCTTTGACACCAAATTCAGTCCTCCTCATAACAGAATGACCCAAACGCGGTTGAACATTTAAAGTGGTTCATGTCCGAACATCAGACAAAGAGATCTGATTATCATTTAAGTTCTCATATAAATAGTTGGCGCAACAGGCGTGTAGACACCCTATACACAGCTTCTCATAACTTGATTGATTGAGTTTTTCTTTTTGGGACGAATGGAAGGGCCCTACAATTTTATGCAGCGGATGTTGGTCGCTACAGGTGGCACAGTGGAAAAAACCTTAAGATGTAATTTGTATTTTATCGGGGATCGAATCTCTGGGCACACTAACTACTGAGCCCAGCTCGATTCTGATTACTAGCATTTTTATTATCGATTCCACACCCTATTCAACTGATAATATGCTCATCAACAAACTTACTTCTTAGCGCATAACTTTTTGTAAACTGAATGTGCTTACTGAATACAGTAATGCCAGACCGTCCTTCCCTAACGATTAAACACAATTAAATTAAAGACAAACAATTGTTTATCTAACGCTAACCTGTTGCCAACAATTAATTCGTAAACTAGATTTTCCACCAGACGCCTCCTCTAAGTATGCCCACCTTTCGAACTTTTCACCCCCCCACGCGCCATATTCGTAGTGTTTCAATTCAACCTGAGTCTCGAAACTTTTCCTTTGGCATTGTATATTCCATTGTTGAAGCGAGAGATATTCCAACTTCATTAAGTGGAACACTGAGCGAGTGCATCACCGTCATGGGGTGGTTGCTGACTATCACTATATATGAGGCGTTCGTGTATATAGTGCGAGTAAACAAAATAAATCTGCCACACCACCATTCTCGCACCCCCAAAACCAAACCTAACTATGCAAACAAAGTCAACGGGTTATATAAGTTACATCTCTGTATACCCATAGATGTTTTGCAGTGATGATAAAAGCCTTGCCAGAGGGTAAACAACGGGTATTTTCCACTTTTGATTGGCTACAACGGGGGTTGGGGGAGAATGCGAACAAAAAGCATTCAACCACTTCATACAAATGCCTCCACCCCGTCACCTCTTTGTCTCAACCATTTGCAGCAATAAACAATTTTTCGGGTTGTAAAATGCCTAAGTGTTGACATATACAACATTCTAATTTATATTTAGAAATTTCCATTTAGGTTCCATTCCACTGTACGTGCAATATCCTGGTGTTCTACATTTTCGTAGACTACATCGGAGACGACCGACGACGACGGTGACAACGATAGAGGCGGCTTCCAGCGTCACCTGCTATCGTACATCCCATTTTCTCTTGTTTTACACTTAACTATCGCATATAGTGCATTAAGCAATACAAACATTGACATTGTGGTGTAGAAATAGCGAGGGACGCGCTAAAACAACAAAAACAACGATGTCTAGGGTCTAGCACAATTCACGCGCGAATGTACGTATAGGACAACATTGAAAATGTCTGTTCCAATTTTCATGTACTGAACTGGAAGTGGGTAACAAAGAGTAAAACTATTTCCCTTCGTTCACCTCCATGGCGATGGGGGTTGGTGTATATTTTTGGAATCCTTTCGAGGTGGATTTTGCATACTTTTCTCAGTTTAGTTTACCCTCGAGTGGGGGGATGCGCGTAATCAAGGATGTTCTGAGTTTGACTACTTTTTTTTCCTAGTTGTGCGCTCGCCCTTTGTTCTATACATCTTCCGCTGGCACAACTGTGAAAAGCATTTCAAAAGGAAATGTAACCACAAAAATGCTTCCTTCATAGAATTGCCTCAGGTACCAACGTAAACCTGTGAATCTCTGTAGCTGAGTCTGTGTGCGCGCGTGTGTGCTCTTGTGTGCATTTTCTAATCGATTAATGATGATCCTTTGATTTGAGTGAGTAAACAAGTCCAGTGGAAAGGTTGAAGTTGAGGTCATAGTCGCATTCATGGTGCGCCTGAGGTGCTCACTACTCAGCCAATTCAATTGTAAGAGGAGGGTGAGCTTTTTTTCTTCCCTTTTTTTTCAAACCCTTGGGCGAAGCGGGAAGTGCAAACGTCGAAAAAGAACATTTTTCATCGTGCTCGTGCCAATCAAGTCGATGTTTGTGAAAATCTATATTTTTAGGGAGCGAATAGTAGGAGGTTTTGTTTTTATCAAAGCTCGCATTCGAATCCACTTATGCTGATTGAATCGGTAGTACGCATATGATTGGTCTCGCTTGAGGTCCGTGATTTGTTATTTACTTCCCGGCAGAACCGAGATGTCTTTTCAAATAATAGAATGGACTGATGTCAAAAGTCCATTGTTGAAACACTCACTTAAATGAGTCGAATGCAGATTCAGTGGCTCAAGAGGCATTACCTTTGGCTAGATACAGAAGTCAGGCTTAAGACTCTATGTGGAAATGTTGTTGATCAATACTTTGTGAGCACGTGCTTTGAATGTGCGCACACTTCGGCGAGCATTTGTTTTTTAAAATGGTAAAATTGACCAATGGTAACAACATCAACTAGACTACATTCCAGTTAACGTTTTTCTGGCTAAATAATCTTCAATTTAGCTAACACTTTATTCGCTTATGATATCAAACAATTGATTCCTACTCCCACCTATATTATGCTGCCATTCACAAAAACCTTCATCACCCCTAAAGGTTAATCTGGAAAAAAAATCTGCAAGTTATACCACTCTATAAATCAATGAACTACATTTCGCTTCAATCAACACAAATTTAGGTTTCTTCCACAAATGTCCACAATTTTTAAATCCTTTGCGGGTTGTTCGAATGTTAAACCCACTATATACCCATTTGTGCATCCCCAACCGAACCCGCACGTTTGCCATGTAACGGTCACAATCCTTTCAATTTCTAGATGAATGTCCCTTGTGTAACTAAATTTATGTCCCCTTATGTTTCAGGGGATGGAGGGCAATATACTGTTTTTTTTTTGTATTTCCTTCCGTAACACACAAACATTTCGTGTCTGGGTACGTTGTAGTGGTTTTTGTGTGGCGGTTTTACAAACATCATCCTCATGTGTTACCATATATCAAATCAGTGGCATTATAACAACCATAACTGTGTGTACTAAAGCGCACATCACATCAGGCATTGTCGACGACTATAGTTATAGTACTGCAAATACAACCACCACCCGATGAAACACAGAAAATCTCGGTTTTGAGCTTATTTTCAACCGAAAATTAAGAGACACACCCTTCATTCAGGCTGCGTCAACATTCAACCACCTATCTCCTAATTATAAAAGCATCCATAGCAACATACGCGCACAGATACCTTTGTCATGCAGGATACTTTGAATACCTTCCTGTCACTCTAATTCTGTTGTTGTCACTGTTGCTACCGCTCAACCATATATAGAGTAGTTTTATCACTTTGGTCCTTGACTATAATACAATGTGTCAGGTGAATGTATGGGCTTGGGTTATCCCAAACAATATACCTATACACAGAAACACACACATGCTCGTTATGGCCAACACGCATTCTGTTCTGTGCCGAGAGTTCTCTGTCAACTTTTTAAGCCATGCATATGTTTCTATGTTCACGCATATACATTCAATTATGGGTTTTTGGTCCGAAAATTGATGCCAAAAGGGATAATGTCCTCATAACCCTTTTTTGTGATGGAGGGTTGTTGGACGCCAAATGTAATGAGTAGCATTGACCGCCATCAGTCTGGGCAGAAACGGGGCCCAGCAAGGTTAACGAGAAAAAAGTGCCTCGTAAACGGATAAGGCCGAGGTATAGGTATATGGACTTGAGCGAATACCCATATCATTAAATATTAAATTTTCTGATGCCTTTTCATAGTTCTCGTTTTTGGTTGACAGCAAAATAGTATCAACGCGAGAAGAGGGACTTTGTGTTTGCAAACGTGGAAAATAATTAAAAGTTCTTAATCAAATTATTAGGCTACAGACGGGTGATGAGGACTTTTGCCTGTCGATTGGGCTGCTCGGGTCTATCCGTCTCTACGGTTCTCTGTGATTTTCCATGGACCATCAGCGAGGTGTGATATTTGAGCCATTTGTCATATTAGCGATGGGTTTTTGTGTAAGCTGATAATCTGAGAATATTATCATAGGTGCAGGGATTTTCTGGAGAATCCTTTGTATTGGAAATCAGGATAATTACACGCTTCGTTGATGGAGCACATTCAGTGGCAATTGGCGTAAAATGGACTTCAATTGGGCCTACAGAAATGAGAATTCAGAACTGATATTTAAAATTCATTATAGTGCAGTATAGTCTTCTTACAAATAAGGACATGGATGATGACACCAATTGCGGGCCTTTAATTTGGCGCCGTGTGTTGGTGACTATTAAAGAATATTCGTAATATTATTATTATTATTATTATAATATTTCTCTGTCTGCTCAATATCATCGCGTAAATATATATATATATATTTTTGGTAAAATAATAAGGCCAAAGGTCCACCTTTTTACCAACGTCGTGTAGCCTTTACAACCAGAATCCAGTGCACTACAGACCAGTGCTTCCAAGAAGCCATCAGAAACGCCGCAACTGATGTGGTAGATTTCACCTGACCACCACTACGAAACCCGCACGCAGCAAAACAACAAAGCCTAAAGAGAAGAACGAGAGCAGCTTGTGAGCTCTACGAGCAAAAGAGAAGGGTAGAATACCGGCTTCTCCGGAGGAAAAGAAAGGGCATGAGAAGGGTGCGATCGATGAAATAGAGAGATGCTACTCCAGGAACAATGTTTGGAAGTTTTATACCAAAAGGTAAATAGAACGTGTCACGGGAAAAAGTCCCAAACAGATACCTGTATAGACGAACAAGGAAACCTTGTAGTGGAGTCACAGTCGGTGCTGAGGACATGGGAAAACCATTTCTGCAGACTGTCTAACGGTTAAGACGACACAAATTCCGCTGTTAGGCAGAATGAACTATACAACTAAAAGCCAATACTTCCGTCCACCTGACCAGAGTTAGGTGAGGATAGCAATGTCGAGGCTGATGTCCAATAAGGATCAGACAGCTTAACTGCCGGGTTTTTCAAAGCAGCCAGAGAACATACACCAAATTATCTCCAAGATTTGGTCAGAGGAAAGTATGCCTGATGAATGGAGCCTCAATATTGTTTGCCCGATCCACAAGAAAGGATACCCTCTAGCTCTTGAGTAAACTCAAGAACCCTTACCCATCACCTGTTTATCGACTTTAAGGCCGCCTATGACAGCATTTATAGAGATACAGAGTCATGTCTAGTTTTGGCATTCCTGCAACAAGAAGGGACACACAACATCGACGAATCGGACAGCTATAACTTTGAGGTACATAGTTCGGGACTTTGGCTACCGCGGACTCGCAATCAACTCTGAAAATGACATCACATCAGAAATCAAGCCAAGAACTACACTTGCCAACCGCTTTTACTTCGGCCTAAGAAGGCAATTGATTAGTAAGGCCTTGTCGAGAAACACCAAGGAGAATCTATATATCCTTCAGTGGCGTGAATAATTTTAAATGGTAAGTCAAACTCGAAAATTTCGAGTATCCAATATGCAATGACAACGACCTTTTTAAAACAATTTACTGTTACAGTTCTCAAATAATATCAAGTGGCGTCACTAACTGATTCATGTTCAGCTTAGTGGTGTGCGTGGGTAATTTTTAAGATTTCGGGAGAGAGGCAACCACTTCTACCCTTCTACCAAAATAAATCAGTATGTATTTCTCACTAAGCCTTTTATTCGCCCTGAAAAGCAACATTAAATTCTTAAAAGTCCCTAAATTCTTGACAAACTCAATACACTGTCAACATTAAGCTTACAAAAATTCAGTAAACAAATGTGGCCCAAATTAAATTTCAAGTTCTCACCCCTTATCATGAAAAACGGGTAAGCAACCGTCTGCGTCTGTCGAAAAACGTCTCTCAACTCTTTAAGGATAACCAATCCTCCACAGTATAGTCGTAAACAAAAATTAATAAATTCACACTTTTAAATCTTTTCCAACAAACAAACGAACAAAGATTGGGATTTTTCCATATCCCACCAACCCGCAATGAGCATCGTCTGATTGCGTTACATACAAGCAAACATTTTCATTTTGTGCTCTGTTACCTACACCGATGAACACAATTTGGGGAGAGTACAAAAAAAATCACAAACACGAAATGAAGAATCGTAATTTCTCCCCAAAGAAGAATTTAATGATGCTGCTGGCAGTACCGCCACCGGATTGTAAAGTATGTCACCTGGGTGCTGAAGCGGTACCAACATGAACCCACACCAATCCATCGAATGAGTGTGTTTGTGAGCGACGTAAAGTGATTATTACGTACACACCCTCTTTGCCTAAAAATGCGTTATGCCTACGATGGCATAAAAATCAGGACATCCAACGTCAACGATGACACGACTGTAGGGAGCAGAAAAAAAACGCAATTTGTATGTATGCGCAGCAAATAGTTAAAACCAACACCGGTTATAGCAACGGCAAATAAAATCCTTTTAACGTTCGCTCTGCCTCGTATCTACACACACACGACCATACCCATACGACTGGGTCATCTAAATTGCAAAATGTCGCCGCGTCAGCGTTACACCCCCCAATTTTGGTTAAGCTCACACAACATTTAAGTGTTTACAAAATTTCTAATTTACTGTGTCATTTTAATAGGATGACTAGGGAGGTTGGTTCGGTTGGCGGTTTTTCTACGACCACTGTTCAAACAGAGCAACCCCGCGCACACACCCCTGCTGAGTCTAAAACAATGAGTCATCTTACTAAGTAGCAATGTATGTCACACGAAAAGTAACTGCCAGTGTTAAGCGGCACACATGAGACGTCGACAAGGACAATCTTCCAGATATGCCCTCATACGACGACGAATACATATACATATACTACACCGAGAAAGTGAGTACACCCAAAATGGTCTTATTCGTACCTATGCCATACATCACACACAGTCAGTATAATGCTACGTAGTTGATAAGAAGGGTGTAGAGCTACAGGCTGAAGGAGGTGCAGCACTGCTGATAGGGCATATCCATATAACACCCAGCCATCGTACTCTGTACACTGTACAGTCGGGCTGATTTGGGAATTGATATTTTGAGCAGATTTTCGAAAATGGTCTCAGGTTTCCATGCAAACAAAAATGCAAAACGAAACAGAAACAATATTGTGGGAGGGGGGTGTTTAGTTTCCAACAGTTAGATAGAGTACACAATTCACTTTGGTGATATCAGTTCAGAAGAAAGTTAAAAGGATATGCAAGCAATACTCCTCAAGGATTTTGTGGAAATCTTTTCAATTGCGAATACGGTAGAAGGATTTTCCAATTGATGTAGGTATGTGAGTGCAGCACGAACATCGATATACGAAATAGTGCTTTCAAGCGAGCAAATTGGGTCAAAAGAGTAATTTTGCACAAATATGGTCTGTCTGTGCATCAGCATTAAGGACATTCAATCGCATTGACATGGGTTCAAAAGCTGTTATTGTGTCTTGTAGTTGCATATATATATATATATATATATATGTGTAGTGTATTCATGCATAAATCTATTCACAGTTAAAGCTATTATTAACTGCGATTTATTTTTCGAGGAATGGTAAAACCTTGCTAAACGGATTTTTAAATTGGACTTAGATTCTTTCACTTGGTTTGGTATTTTGATGGTTGAGCGGATCTTGAGTTTTAAGAACTTTCAGAACAGAGTGCTATTTCCACCTGAAGACTCTTGCGATACTGTAGGTACTTAAGGATGCAGTATCCACTTGCGAAGAATGCAAAGCAGCAGAAGTACGCATTAAAAATAGGAAACTCCTAATGCATTGGTTCGCCTGAAGTTAACGGCTAAGAAACGAAACAGGATTTTCATTTTGTTGGGTGGAAAAGCAGAGTGATCTTATCAACGCCATCTATGGGGCATAACTTTCTATACTAATTTGTTAATTAGATTATGTTTCCCATCTGGAGATGCAATTGTGCGTTTTGTACTACCTTGTCACCAAGAAGGTTCTCTGATTAATAATTAAGAAACGTGGAAAGATAACCGCGATCAAATTTCGACATCGAAAAGCGACGCTCATCCTAGCTTAACATCCCACGAACAATTTTGTGGAAATTTAAATTGAAATAAAAATGTATACACACAAATTAACAGCTGCATGTCAGAGATGATACCATAAGTCGGTTATTATTGACCCGCAGTCAGCGAACAACTGGAATCTGTTCTTAAATGAGTATCTATTTAGGGCAAATAAAACGGTTTAGGAGTGAATCTTCAAAAAATTAAGCTGGTCGTGTTCATTAGGAGGAGAAAGATACCTTAGCTATGACAACAGATGCGATTTCTTATCTGAAGCAAAATATCTCGGCGTCTTGGTAGATTCCAGTTCCAGGTTATATTGGAAAAGAAATATTGAAGAATTAATAGAATGCTTTAATAACCTATAATGATTTTCCAAATACAGCCAGATTTAGAGTCCAATAGTATAAAAGTTGATACCGACCTAGGAATCACAATCCAAACATATGGCTAAAAAATGGAGTAGGTTTTTAATCGGAAGAACTGCAAAAAACAGGATTCCTTTAGGTTACAAGAAGCGCGCACTGCTTTTCAATCTTCACTCCTGGCAATAGGAAAAGCTGCAAGACAGATAGAATACAGTAACCTCCTTTCGACAGATACAACTACATACCTATATATTCGTTGACCCAAAGAGCCTGGAAATGGGCTAAATCCAACACAATTCAAATTAAATCAAAGGCAATTAGGAAATGTCCGACGCCAGTGCCATTAGGAACCACTACGCACCATTCGGTCAAATCCTCTTCGAGTCACGGTTTAGTATGATATCTTGACTGAAGAGATCACTTGGTAAATGGAGGTACCCAGCCCGAGAAATGATAAATATTCTTCAGTCTCTGGCAGACCTTCTTAAACGGAACCTTGAGTAATAGAAAAATTCACATAAAGACTAGATTGTTGTGAAAACAAAAATGATGGACCAAGATATTGCTTTTTCATTATGCTAATAATACAATACAAAACAACTCAGCTTTAATTTTTTCAATATCCATAGAAAGGTTAGGTACTCAAGATCAAACCCTTTTATTATTTCTATTATATATAAAAATCAATGACTGCGTTGTGTCCTATATAGTCTCCTATATACCTACAGTACGTTCGACTGCAATGAAGTTTTTATTGTTTACTGTCGTTTTCTAAACTTTAACCCTTAGTCTTAAAAACCGACTGCCAACTCTTGCACATATATTCAAAAAAATGGTTATACCTTTTTAGCAGTCAAACCGGTAATACTTCGTTTAACATCTTTCTCTTTAAACTTACATAAAAAAAGAAAAAACAAAATAAACACCCTTCCCACAAAATGCTACCTTTCCCGTTGGCAATAAAATAGAACAAGACTCCCTTATACAGCTATTTTACAACTGCCCAACCCCGCTAATCATTTCAACTTTCGATTTAAATTTTCGAAATTTAATTATATTTTCGAATTTTAGTACAGCCAACAACTCCCGCCCCAAATCGCAACGAGAGTTAAATCTCTAAAACAACTCTGACAGGTTGCTTTATAGAGAAGCTACCACCACCACCAGCATTCAGCTGTGGCCCGAAAACGGGATTCGCGTTTTATTGTAGCCGCCCTGCATAGTCAATGTCTGAAAAGAAGTTTTCTATTTTGTCGTCATCTTTGTGAGCTTCCACACTTTTCAACTTTGTTTGCGGACCAACTGTTACTTCAGTCAAAAAATAGACGAAAGCCAACACGCGTAGTGTTATAAAATTAACAAGCATAGCACCTACCGGGGAATAACAAACTCTGCTGCTTTGTTTACGATTATCCTGAAACGTTCGGGGGTTGAAAGTTTGAGACGAACGAACGGAACGTGTCCATTAAATCGTATCCATACTATGGCTGGCAAAGGCAATGGAGAAAGGAAAAGATTTCTTCTTTCGGAAATAACAACAAGAACAGTAACATGAGCCCCTTTGTTGGGGGATTTCACTTTATCCTATTTTTAGGTGAATAATTCTATTAAAGCGCCAGATCCGGTTGCAAGTGAGTTGGCGTTCCTTCAGCGGGGACGAAGGTTTTCTGGGGTGGTGCCGTAAGTTCCGTTTCCTTCATTGTTTTCTCATTAGCGGAATAATGGTTGAAAATAAAACAGCATCATTCTGCGCTACGTTCAAGGAGGTCATAACAACTCTGGCCGCAGTTAAAAGCTTTGCCCCATACACCCCACCCGCAAGTCCTTTTTTTGAGCAATAAAATAAATTTTTAATCTCACAATGGATTGATTGCTTAGAAATATCAAAAGTCTTGTTAAGAACAACACGACAAGGCAATCCTTAAGCAGGTCTTCTATATTATTTCAACTAATTAAATTTGTCGCGTAATACATAGACAAACAAACAGGGACGTCAATGTGGATACGTATAGTAAATAATGTATCTACATCGCATACGATTTACTACTTGAAATTGCCAACTAAAATATTGCGAAACCATTTCCGCGGGGCAAATGTTATGTAAGAAGACAGATAGACAGCCACGAGTCAGACATAGTGAATGTGAAAGATCCGCATCCCATCGGTGAAGGGTTGGCATGGATGGGGAATTGAAGTATTTAATTAAACAGTTTTCCAAAACTAATACTTTCTTTGGCTTTGGCATGTTACTGATGTGAGCGCTTGAGAGTTCTATGACTACAAAGAGGAAAATAAATGTAGCCCTTAGGGCATGATTGAATCTGCTATTTTAGTAATTTTTTTTGGTTTGTGTTGTACTAAACGCAGAAGGATCTCTTGATACTGCTGCGTGTGAGTGACATGTGAGAGGAGGTAATTAGTGCGTGCACAAAGGCGTTGATATGATGTAGGAAGGGAAGAGGTTTTTTTTTTAAGTTTTGTTCTCCACTTTTACCGAGGATCGTATAAAATGTAAAGCCTAAGCAAGCTAAGGTAAATATTTTCTTACTCGAGTTTGATAAAGGATATTGTTTTCACTCACCTAGAAAGAGATAAGAAAAAAATAAATTAATAATAAATGATGTGGTAAATACAAGGAAATTTAAAAGTATGTATTACAAACACTTAAGCACAAAAGAAATGAAGGAAAAGTCGATGTCCTCTTGTAAGGGGTCCTAATGCGAAGGTATTTTAAGGTTGCTTAAGCTTAAGATTAGACTAATATTCTTGGCTAATTTTTTTAAACACTTATAGCATTTATTATAATTATTTTTAGTGTTCAGGTTAAGTTTTAGAAGCTAACAGTAGCGATTTTTCCACAATAAAATTGTCTATTGTGAGCTACAAGAAACTTAAGCTGTAAGTTAAAAGTAAGGCGGTACTAATATAATTATTTATAATGTCCACACTAACTTTTACGACGTCACAATGCAATGGGGACATTTTCATATAAAATTATGCATTGTGACCGTCAAAATATTTAAGTCGAAGATTAAATTAAAAATTATTATTGGTAAGGCCCATTGTCTATTGTAGGTTTAGGGATAAAAAAAAAATAAATCAGAATCCTAACAGATAGCAGAGAATTCTTGTCGCTAGACTTTTAAATATTTTATTCAGATAAATCGTATATTCATGTTGGAACAATGCTACCAAAGGAAGACGTATACATCGACGTAGAATCATGAAAAACGGGAGACATAAAACTATAGTTGACTCAGCTTCTAACCATGGCCGATTTAGGAAGTACCTGTCCAGATTTGGACCGAAAACGACACAAATTTGTCCACATCGTATATACGACGAATAAGACGCAGAGTAGGTAGATCATTTTTGCATTGCCCACGTCTTGCGAGAATGGATAGAAGCAGTTAGAACCTAGAAGTCACTACTGCGGTATCCCACACTTATGCGCGCATTAGTTCAACTGATGGACGCTTGCAATTAAGTGCATAAATTACCTACCAAGTCACAATTTAAATCGGCTGGATTTTTTTTGGCTTTCACTTGAAGATGAGAATGATGGATTCGCTATTAAGTGCCAACAAAAACAAAGGGTGTCCCATAATTCACTCAAAATGTAATTTTGATAAAAAATACAGATTTTTAGAAAGTTTAAATGCCAATTTCCTCTTAGACTTTTGACTCCAAAAAAGCCCAAATATAAAAGTCAAATGGCTTTAAATCGGAAGATCTGGATGGCCAATTCTGATCCCCAGAACGGCCGATTACATGATTAGGAAATGACTCATGCTGTAATTGAATTGTTTCCCTGCCTATATGGCCTGTGGCACCGTCTTGTTGAAACCACATGTTGGTCACATCCATATCTGGTAATTTAGGCACTAAAAACTGGGTTATCATGTCCGGATAGCGAACACCATTAATTTTTACTGTTTGACAAACAGAATTATCGAAGAAGAATGGTCCGATAATGGCTCCAGCCCAAAATCGGCACCAAACAGTCACCCGTTGTGTATTTGTTTCTCAACAGATAATCGTGTGCTTTCTGAACCCCAAATGCGACAATTTTGAAGATTAAAGAAGCCACCAAGATGAAAATGAGCTTCATCACTGAAGATGATTTAGTTCGAAAATTGCGGACTGTAGCTGACAAACCTTCATTATTTTTAAAATATTGCTCAAAAATGAAAATGCGTTGTTCTTCCGTTTAGCGCTAAAGTTTTATTAACCCCGAACTGTCAGCTGCCACATTGTTGTCTTTTTTTCCGTTGGTATCACTATAGGTAAAATTTTTTGTAAATTATAGGACACCCTTTAGTAGATCGCTTCCATTGAACTTGAAATACAAATTGGGCGCAGGACTTTGGGGAGACCTTTGAGGCGAAAAATGTTGCCTCGACTGATTAGCGAGTGAACTGGATAGCACAATTTGTCTGTTATATTTTTACACCGGGGCATTTTTGGATGGAAAAAACTCCGCTTGAAGTGGATACGAGCCTTAAGTCAGAATTCATCTTTATTGGTTAGGATAACATCGCCTTAGTGTGAGGATTGTTTACACTGCAGGTTTTCTGACAAACCAATAAGTCGTGCCGCGACAGAATCTAGGCTGCTAGTTCTTGTCTATCTTTAATTAAATTCGGTCTTGCCAATTGCTTAAAAATGCTTCAGCAGATTTACACTAAATCTTAAAAAAATGTATTGATACATTTACAGAGGTTTATATTAAGTTATGTGACTCATTCCACTATAGAATGAAATAATGAATATTGGCGTATGCGTATCCTTGAGCACAGCAAAGAGGGATGCAATATTTACTTCCATAATTACTTATCACTATATTTCGGCTCCGTGCAAACACGTCTTTCCACCAAGTTTGGTTCATTACTTTATGATATTTAATTAATTGCGTATATCCAACAAGGGTCCTTTCACCAGATGTATTTCTGCCAATAATGTTCTACAATTAAGAATTTAATGATTTATCTGAAACTCATATTCACTTGTGTCTTCCGTCACATCCTATTTAATCGATATATAGCATTCGAAACTTAATTACTCGTATAACCGTCATCATAGCAAGAAATCGAAAGATAGTAACGAGTGGGCGCGCGGAACCGAATTCTACTCTGGCACGACAATATTCGGTTAATATTGATTAAATGTCAATATTAAGTCATACTCAAATACGAGTACTACATACACGTTTCCTTGCCTTCGTATGATTGAGAGGACATCCGAAGGATTTTGCTCATATGTGTACATTTACATTATGCAATGCTTGCATTGCATTCAGCATTTGCTAACCTAATGAGGATGAAGAAACGACGAGCACATCATCTTCGAAGACATCATCAGCATCACATCGGGAAATAGGATCAACAACCGTTTGGCAAATGCTAAACCGCAAACTTTGGTGTGCGATTCACGTTTGTTGTCGCATTGTGTTGTAATGAGTTAATCTCTCGAGGAAACGTTTGTCATTAGCATTTAATATTGCATTAGCATATTGATTAGAAGAGTTTGTTTAAATTAACCCCCATCCGCAGCATTCGCCCTGAGGCCAATGCCGATTGCAGTCGTATGGAGGGATGATAGTATAGATGGATCTGATTTAGTTTTTTGAATTTTGAATAAAATTCCTTTGGGGGTACAAGCACAGTGTGTATGTGTATGTTGCATAAATTAACTTTGTTATCTTCGAGATGTGCGATAAACATCTTTTCTATTTGATTTGTTAGACGGATGCGGTAATTGTGTTAATATAGTAATTAAATTCATTGAGATTATGGAAATGGAGAATGGAGGAAGGAATATCAAATGATTTGTTGCGACCGATTGTAGGGATGCAACGCATTTTAAATGAGTCTTCTGTAAATTGCCATACATAAGTTATGAGATACTAATCTTATTTCGTAAAATATGTTTTAATGTGGGTAGGTGCGCTTGTGGGCCTATTTTATTTTTATTTTAATTAAAGCTGATTTGCGATAAATTGCATATTAATTGAGATGCTAATGATTGTAATCGAATTAAGGGCTTAATTAGTCATGTTGTGTTTTTTTTTCACTGCAACGACTATGGTATGAGATTTAACTCTATTTCTATTAGTAGATATAGTACGTATAAGTGTGCTTTGCAAACATTTTAAAAATCCGCTCGAAGTGGATTTGAATCTTTATTTATCTGCATTGCTGTCAAAACGCCCCAATTTTGGTAAAATTCGAATATCTAGGAGATTTTGGGCAAACGTGCGGCTAATAATGTTTGTGCTTTTGAAGGCCATGAGGAAACAATAAGTACCAACTGTAGAAGATTGCCAAATTTAAGTCCCACTTCTGCTGGAGCAGATGGCCAACCGGCCGAGCTGTTTAAAGTGGCGCGCTGTGGGAGATGACTTGGTAAGGAGCATGCACCAACTTATCTGCAAAATTTGTTTGACGAAAGCGTGTCCGAAAAGAACCTCAGCATCGTGTGCCAATTCACGAGAAAGCAGATGCTCTGAACTGCGAAAAACTGCTACAGGTCTAAAACCTTTCGCCAACTATCTTATCGGCCTATATCAGTGCGGTTTTAGGACAGGAAAGTCTACCATCGACCAAATTTTCACACTCCGACAGATCTTAGAAAAAACCCAGGAATTACAGATAGATACACACCATTTTATCGACTTTAAAGTCGCCTATAACGATGAGCTATACAAAGCCATGTCACGTTTCGGCATCCCTGCCAAACTCTTCCATCTGTGCAGGATAAAGATAGAGAAATCTCGTTGCTCCGTCGAAATCGGCAAAAACATCACCGAGCCCTTTGATTTCAAAAAAGGTTTAAGACAAGGCGATGCGCTATCGTGTAATTTTTTTAAGATCATTCTTGAAGCAGTTATATATACGGAACTTGCAAGCCAACATCAGAGGTAAAATTTTTCAAAAGTCCGTTCTGCATATGCAGACGATATTGACTTTATTCGGAGAACTCAGCGAGCTGTCAGTGGCGCATTTGCAAGTATTGAAACGGAGGCGGCGCAGATGTGTCTGGTTTCTGGCTCTAAATGAGGACAAAACGAGCTATGTATATGCTGTCAACGAGAAAGGAGTCTCAGCATGGACGACTCGGACAAAACGTCACGGTGGACAGATACAACTTCGAAGTAGTTAAAGACATTGTCTACCTGGGCTCCACTATCACCTCGGAAAATGACATCAGCGCATAGATTAAACGAAAAATCACTCTTGCGCCAATCGCTGTTTTTTCGGCTTAAAAAGGCATCTAAGAAGTGAAGCCCTCTGTCATAGAACCATATAATATATTATATAAGACCCTATTCAGCTGGGACCGAGCTGGCTGGAGGGGCTTGTTGGTTGGGGGGTGTAATTGATTCTAAACGTTTGAAAATTGAATGTGTACAATTGTACATGTCAGAATTAAAAAAATGTTTAATGTATTAAACAAATCAATTTTCAAGGAACATGTTTATATTTTCCAAACAATAATTAAAAACGATGTAGAAAGAACGTATGTGGCTATAATACTAGGTATACCAAAGTGTGTACAACAGGCTTAAACTATATATTCGTCACTTATAAATATATGATATGAAGTTCTGCCTGACTCATAGGCATAGATATGGAAGGGCCAATTTAAATCTGAGAATGCTTTGATGGCTTTACTTGATGGAATTAGATATTATAGCTTTTAAGAATATACACGCTCTGTAGAACAGGAACGAAATACATACATACTTGATGTACCCAATTAGGAGTCAGTTTTAAAAGGCGTTCATAAGATGATAGAAATCTGCTATATGGACACAATTCTATTGCTAATCATACAAAACGAAAGAGTTATAAACTTGATCTCATGTTCAAACGTAAGCTCAGCACTGTCTCTATATAGCCAATGAATAAGTAAAATTAAGCCTATTAAAACATCACCTAATACTACATCAGCCACGATAGAAGGCAGACACGTCTTCAAATTCCTATTCAATATTCCATCCTCTCACACTGACACACATTGACAAAGTCATAAAACAAATTCTGAATCAATTAAAGTCAAATCTAAACATTACTTCATATACATCCTGAAAGCACCCTCTGGTTAATGTTCGCACAGTTGCACATGTCCCGATTGTAGGCATGCTGGTAAAATCCTAGACTCATCCAGATGAAAAATATGCAAAGGACCTCCCGAACAAAGCACAATCAATTAATGATAAACAACACAAAGCCCCGAATGCCACGAAATGAAAACTGCTCAAAACACAAAACAACTATATGCAACGACACACGTAGGACAAGTAAACTCCGGACAATAGGGATTAAATTACCGTAATGCATGAACAAATTGAATATGCATTTGGGGGCGGTTGTGTTTTGTCGGTGTGTTCGTTTTTTGGGGGATAGATCGTCTCACATGCCAAATGTTATGACAACGACAACGACGACGACGACTTCTACTGTGATGTTGTGAGTGATTGATTTGTGATAATCACATTGTCAACTCTGATAATACAGTGTGTGCCTATACACCTCAGAAGGACAAACCAACAGACATGAAGAACTCACATAACATGAAAACTTATGCCATCATTCTGGTTAACGGTCAAAAGTTTTACCATTAAATTAAATCCTCCCAAAAATACAAGCATACACACAGGTCCTACCCAGATCATGTGTACATTCGGATATACAGGACGAAGGACAAAAGGACGACGACATCTAAGTCTATTCGTTACCCACCCGCAAATAACATCATCATCATCGTCACGTGAGTACATTTAACATTTTAATGCGCCTCTCCCAATGTTGCTTCTTGACAGATGAAGGTATAGTTATAGGTTCTGAGGTTATTTTCCGGTTTTCGGAATGCACTTTGTCCCTTCTGCTCATTTGAATATGTATCTCTATTCCGAAATCCCCATCTGGTCGGGGCAGAGCGAATAATTTGAAGAACTGATCCATTCTATACTATTGTTCGTAGTTCGTGTAGCCCGGTACACAATTGTATCTGACTGCGAGTTAGAGCTCAAATAAATCCCCAGCAATGGATTCAATTTAAAGTTGACGGAAAAAGCTTTTCTCCATTTCACATTTTGTCAATCTCCTTCACCAGATGCGGGGGTCTTCTCGCTTCACCTGTTACAACGTCGTCGGTCGTCGTGCTGGGCAGGACTTTAAACAGAGCGCATCCCTCTACCACTCCATAGAAACACATTTCATGTATCCTTGACTCGGCTGGTCGGCCATATTGTTTAATCCGGTAAACATACACCAGGAAAGGATTTGCATTAAAATGCAACATTAACTGGCAAAAGGGTAATGCTGTTGCCTGGTTTGGGTCGGGGGGAAGTTTCAAAAGCCTCAGTTTGCACACCATTCTCAAAGTCAAATTGACTGACTCTGACTGCGGTCGGACATTTGTTTGTGTGCACCACACACATTTCCAGAAGGGAAAATGAACAGGACACAATCCAACCCCATCCTGGCTCGTGTTCGTCGACTCTCTGTGTATTACCACATAGAGCGAGCAGTTGGGAACAATCATAACTTTGCAATTTGCATAACCACCAAAAAAGCAAGGGTGACAAGGATCGCTGCTCAATGGAGATGGAGAATGGGGCCCAGTAGAATGGCGATAAAGTGGAATTTGTGCACATTCAACGCAAAATGGGTGTCATGGCTAAATGTAGGGATGTGCTTTGGCACAATGGCCACAAACATGCACATAGTTAACTACTACATAGTGCAAACATGTGCCTAGTTGTCGGTTGGCTTTCGTTTTTGTTTTTTTGTGCGCCTGTTTTGTTGTATTCAATCTTTTCCAAATTTGTTGGGTTATACCGGTGGATTTTTAGAACATAGTCAGAAGAATAAAAGTGGGTATTTCATCTTACTTCGAAGTAGACTATGGCCCTTATTGTGATTGTCGATCAGCGATCGTCACGAAAATTGTCGATTGCGTCCATTGATTTTAGCTATTCGTACGAAAACAAATTTTTCACTTGCAAGAGAAAGCATCGATCAAACATTTGTAATCTATAAATCAGAAAAGAAACATAAAAATCGGACGAATGGTTCACGAGTTATGGAGGGACGGACGAACAGACGTTGCATTTACATTCATAAAAATAGAGTTTTGAATATTTTACGAAAATTCTTTTGTTTTTTTAACTTTAAGACTTGAGCTAGTGTAGGTTTAAATCCTTACAAACTGATCGATCGAATTTTAATGCTCGACAAATAGCATTTTACCTAAAGATCTTGATGAACATGTAAAAATTGAAATTGGTTTCGACAATTCGTTAGAAAAAGATTTCGTTCGCCGGCGAGTTCATCGCATCCTGGCGCCCCGGTGAAAAACCCGACTGCGAATGCATTCAGGAAGATTATGCAAACGTCATAGGGAAATATATGCAAATTTCCGGCGTTAGATTAGACGAAAAGAGGAAGCGAAATATGCGCTGCAATATAATTTACTGAGCTGAATATTGTCTTCGGCCAATTTTCTGTTCACCACACTGCAATATTGAAACAGCTATTTCTCTAATTTCACGCTTTCAAACACTTGCTGATCTCAAGGATCATTACATTAACTTAGGCGATAGCACAATATTTCGTCGCTGAATCGCTACGACCATACCCACAATTTACTAATTCGTTGTATTCCCATCATGCCATCATACATCTAAAGGGATACCAGGATTATAGCAACGGGTAAATTGTTCCATATAAAGTGTACAAAAAAATATGATTTCACATTCAAATTGAACTGCAATTGTATCGTCGATTACAAGTTTATACACAAAATACAAAAGAGCGAAAAAAATATATCGCATCACGACGCTACAAATACCAAAAACATATCGAAACTCCGAATGCGTTATTCCGGATTAAGCATCCACAGAACAACAGCTTTAGTAGGGCAAAAAAACATCTCGTTTAATTAATTTAGAGAGTGCAAGAGATTTACAAACACGAGGGTGGATTTATAAAAGGTCACTCTTCCCGCTAAAGCCTATATGCCGATGCATAGCACAGTGTGAATGCGTTTTTTAACTGCCCTGTAACTTTGTGGTGAATCCTTTTTGGACTCTGTTCCAGGATAAGGCTTTATTTCTCCCATACCCAGTCCGTTTCTCTTCTATTCCTATTACCCGCGCATTTTTTAATATGCAAATTTTTTGCAATAGCAGCTTTTTGTGCTACGCGAGGGAAAAAAGAGAAAACAAACAAATTCGGAGGATTATTTCGTTTGTTTTACTTTTTAAGCCATAAGCTGGGGATAAAACACCACACAACTCGAACACTGCACAATGCCGTATACCTATAGGTACCTACCATACATATACGAAATGGGATCGGAGTGGAAGGAGTGTTATGTTTGCAGTGATATGGGAGAGAGGTGATAAATCCCAGCGTAATGGGATTGATTGAGGGTGTTTTAGTGGGCGGTTGCGGAGGGCACTTGTTTGAATGTTGATATAGGCTAGGGGGTAGTAAAAAGGTTGCAAGAGAAAATTGTTATTAACTAAAGGTGTTTGCTTTGTGTTCTATATGGATGCTAGCTAGGTAAAATAGCTTTACCCCTTTTTGCATTATGAGAAACACTGCAATAAGTGGATCTCAGTGCAATTTGTTTTGTGGCGCCTTAGCAATAATGCTTCGGTGGTTTGGTCATGTTAAACGCATGTTCCCGACCAGGATTCCACGACGTGCTATGGAATCCGTACCATCGGGTAGGCGTCCTCTAGGTAGACCAAGGATGAGATGGTTAGATCAAGTCCATAATCTCTCCTATACCCGTATGGGGATTGCCCTTGATGATTTAGAGTCGATGGCGGAGGATCGAGAGCTATGGAGGGTCCACTTGAGCAACCTACACCCGCGACCCACTTAATGGACAAGCGGACCATTGAAAATGAATGAATGAATGAATGAATGAATGAATAGCAATAATTCAATAGTGCATGTGCGGTAATTTACATTTAAGATTACGTCTCTATGCCGATGGTGTTTAATCAAAAGTTAAAGAGGGGAGATTTAGTGCATACTTTGCGATGTTAGCAGAAAATCAGAAATGATACTTTAAGGGATGCATATATAGACTGCAGATAACGAAGAGCTCTCAAACTGCGCTAGGGTTTGGATGCCAACTAAAAATTAAAAGCCTATATAAAATATAGCTGATCGTGGTAAGTAAGTAAGCTAAGAAGAGAAAAGAGAGATTTAAGCCAAATAAAAGGTTCTATCTCAAGATATCGGTTTTTAAATTTGCGTTGAACAAGAACTAGAACAGCATAAGAGCACTTATTTTTCATAGCCCAAATCAAAATAAGTGGTCTGTCTAGAGTAACCAGACCGATCAGCATATCATATATGTATATGTATGTATAACGTATTGTCGAAAATAATGTGTATATACAGATTCCAATCTCCGGCTTTAGGGCGGTTTGAGTCTTTGCTTTCATTGTTCATAATGCTGATTAGGGCTAAATTATTAACATTTTAAAAGTGAGCATGAAAGATATACCAAGTCTACCGCTTATGACAGCCACACACTCCTTGAATAGAACATCTTGTACACTCTCTATGCAATTGCTCATATCTCCATAGAAGAATGATAAAATAATAGTTTTTTTTTTGGGGGTAACTCTTCTTCTTTCTCTGTGACAAATTGCAAGTTCTGGAAAAGAGCCGCTACATGTTTTTTTTTCCTCTTTATTTTAGCATTCGCTGAAATTTAGGCAACATTTTTACACCACTTGAATACAACATGCATTTAGTTTGACTGTGATCTTTGGCACGTGGACTCATATTTTTTTTTTTTCATCGAATTTTTTTGTTAATTTCGACTATTTAGTTTAAAAAAAATAAAATAAAAAAGTGGAGAAAAAGCCTTAACCGAAGCGAAAAAAGGACAAATCAAAGCTTAAAAGACGCTCGCCTATTTATTGCCATAGCTAACGGAGGAGCCGACACGTAATACCCATATTTTTAAGTAATGAGTCTAACTATGGATAAAAACAGGAAAGGCCGCATACACAGTGTGCTTACTTATGCGGAAAGTAAAATCGAAAATTGTTCGGTCTGGTTGAAACGTCAAGTAAATGGATCGGAACAGCAATATTCGACTATTTTTGACGATATCTGAACTAACCCAAGCCATAAGGCTTGGAGCTCGATTTCGCGAAATTATTTGGCCAATATGTATTAAGTTTTGAAGCAGAAAGTTGGCTTAATATACTATTCAAACATTTTTTTCTTTAACTAAAATTGTCCAGTTAAGCTTCGTACGCTGCTCGAGCGAATCTAAATTGTAGCTGCTTTCCAATTTTTCTCTCCAAACATTAGCTGAAATCCAAGCTAAATTTTGACATGTAGTGCGCTGTGGATTTAAGTCTCACAGAAAACAGCTGTTAATTGAAAATAACTTCCTTCAAAAATGAATCGACGTGAAAAAGTGTTTACTGTCGTTGCACTTTCTTTTTTCCTCGTCTGCTATTCTTTAATCTCAAATCTATCATTTTCAAAAGATTCCTCATCGAGGTATTCATTGAAAAACCTTATCCTTGTTTTTTTTTTTGACAACAACACAAGAACACAACAGAAAACCACCACCATGATCTGTCAAAATTTAGCTTGAAAAAATGTGCCGAACCATTAATGGGAGCGCTAAATTGTGACAGATACATGCAGTACCTACAGTCAGAAATGAAAATCTGATTTTTTAGCTGAAGCAGCGTACCGCTCGGCTAAATGATTTCGCTTAAATTAAGCTCAGCTAAATTTTAGAGAATTTTATATGTGAGCTAAAATTTAGCTCGAGCAGGTTACTAAGCTTTACCTCAAACTTAAGTATTCTTTGTAAAAATAATCAGAATTTTGCAAAATGCTCAAGAAATTAAACTAGCATGCTTGTTTTGGGACCGATATACAACCGACCTTAGGGGGTTTGCTATTCAAGTGGCGCTGAGTGTAAAATGCCTAGAGAATCTGTTGGGCAAACCATAATTTTGTACCGTACTTTGTAGCTACTTAAATGCCCCTACATCTGAGCCTTAATTTATTTAGGTACATTTGGCACTAAGAAACTAAAGAATCTGTTTTACATTATCAATTTTTTTTTGCAGAAGATGCATCACAAACTTTATCCCCTTAAAAAAGGAATTAAGATAAGTATGCCATTAAATGCTTAAATTTCCCTACACTGATCATATACTCCAGCGAATCTGAATGGAAAATAATAAATTCAATTACGCTAATGAAGAAATTTCTTTGAATCAAAAATGTTCCATGACCTACACATCCACTCATAGTTTTCAGATCGAAACACGAGAAACAAACATGGGAATACTTTGCTCCGTCTATTGCACATGTTAACACAAAGTTTAAAGTGAAATCCCCTATCACAAAATGAGAAAGAAAAAAAAAACTGGCAAAATCCTTACGACAGAACGAGCAACTAAGGACATAATAGATCCTCCTCACTCTCCCTTCTTTCGAAATGAAGAACGAACAGTATACCTATACAAAAGTGCATCTCTCTGCTGCAGCATAGTGAACAGAGGAGCTTAACACAAAAAACATTGATATCAAACGGAATTAAAGGATAACAACTTCATGTTTTGTCGCTTTCTTCGAAACAGCAAAAATACTCTATCTCGCACAACACACATTATATCCAGGCAACATTGTTATAACAAAAGGACATTCAGTGTGCACAACAAAAACGAAGAAGTGATAGAGCAAGCACAACACATCAGAGTACGAAAACCAAACTGTTTTTGTTTATTAAAAAGATTTTCGTATAATTCACTTGCGAAAAGGACCTTTTGTTTACAATGTCACACTACGACCACTTTTACCAACCAACACACACCACCCTCCGTTTTCTTTATCTTCCAGTTTGAGTTTTTTTTTCTCGTGCACAGCCTTTGTCTAAAGCTTCTCAAGGATGTCAGTAAATATATACATGTAAGCGTAAGGGTATCTACTGAGCTGAGGAGTGACAGGAAAGAGATTTGGACAAACTTAATTACGAGTATATACTGGCTTTAGTTAAATTGTCAACGCTAAACACAATTACACATTAACAATCAGTGATGACGACGGTGCTGTTAATCATCATGACATGATAAAAGAGCGAAAAAACCAACCCAAAGATACCTACATAAGATTTAGGTTCATTAATTGGATATTCGTCATCGTTTTGGTTTGTTTGTAGCTTCCATCGCATACCAGTCTCAAGGCCGGACAATGGAATGCCCAGTTCATTGGTCTCTCACTGATCTTGAAACTAAACGAAGGAGAACCTGCAAAACTAGCTGCCGACTTACAATTTGCTTTTAATCACGCACACACAGGGCGAGATCTTTTGCAACTCTTTACGAAGGTAAGCAAACTGTGATCATGCTTTGGGTCCTACCCATGACTTATGCAAGGAATGAATGAAATATTATATGCGCGTTGGAAAGCAATTTCTCACGGAAACACCTTCGACAGATTTATTGATGGCAAATAGTGGAGGGAGATTCCCTTCGGAAAACTACCCAAGAATTATTATCCAAATTTTCGACGATTTCTTATTCTGATTTCCTCTACAATTTCAACATACAAATATAGCAAAAGGATTTCCCAGGTGGTACTCCGAACAGAGCAAAATAAAAAATAATAACAAACGCACTCACTCGGTTATATAGTCCTTCATTATTCAAAGGGATACTATAAAGGTAAACTCGGTCGGAAGAGTTAAGTAAAACGTAACGAAACGCAACCGAAAAGGACGAAATCGATTTTTCTCTCATTTGTACCATCAACAGCAGCACACACATAGCAACCAGTCAAGCCTGGACAACCCCAGGAAATCTCCTGCTTAAAAGATTTATGAACCTTCAAATATTTATTATTCCATCGTACCCATCATTTTACACAGGCGACGACTACAACGAAGGTGGGGTGAGTGAGAAGTGTTTTTACGCGCCCTTTGCTTCTTCATATAGAACTCATCTAAGCCTTTGTAAATGAGAACCGTTTATGTGTGCCTTGCGCGCCGGTGAAAATTTGTATTCGCTAAAAGGCGTAGGAAGAAAAAATAAAACAAAAACAAAACAAATCGATTCTAGGAACAAGGAAGCGTATATACGCCCGTATGGCGTACACGCTTAGACTCGAGCAAAAGCAGGTCACAGGGAGCACATTTCTTCTGTGCTTCTGTCGAAGTGAAGAGATGTACGCTACTGCTTCACCGCCCAGATGGTGGATGAATGAATAGAAAGGAGTACAGGTAAAACGAATTCGGCATACTTAGTGGGTTACCCGCACAGTGGCAGTGACTAATGAGATACCTCAAAGCCTAATGACACGCATTAATTTACACGCACAGTTTAGCTGTTTTGGTTGCTTTTTTGAGGATTCAGTTATCCTTAACCTAGAACACAGTATACGGTGTGGGAACATTTTAATTATTAGGATTAGCTGTCAGTTGGTATTTTTTCATAGACAAAACGACCAGGTTTATGCCCATATTTTGCTTAACAGTTATTACAGGCAGGGCCCATCCTTGGTTTGTTGGTGGGAAATACAACTTAAGGTTGTCAGGTGTTAATGTAGGCTACTGCAACATATAATGCAAAATCGATTTTCTAACAGCGTGATGCGGAGTGTATCAAAGGGTATAATTGTTCCATGGCATACTCGTACAAAGGTGCAATTGCGGCGACTCTTTTATTTAGAATTTTAAATAAATATGACACGAATGCCTAAGTAAATCAGCAGTTACGTTTGTGTGGAGGTGTTGTACAACCCCACTACCTCATTGCGAATACATAAGATTTAAGCGATGTTGAATTGCATTGTGCCATTTGTTCGAAGTGTTGAGTAGAATGTTGCGTGTCTAAATCAAAGCCATTAAAATATGAGACTTTATTATTTAATAAAGTTCCAAGTTCTTTAGGAGAAACCCCTGCGACTGATCTAATTTATTCTACAGGGCAGGTGGGATCAGTTCTTATCCAATGTATCATCAATTGATTTATTCTCATGTTTTGGTGTTCCTTCAAGATCTGTCGGCGAGTGACTGTAGTATATAGTCACATATGGACTAGATACATTCGTAGTAATTGACAGACCGAAGAAGTGATTATAATTTCCTAGCGGCCAACATAGACTCCGACCACTACAAAAGTTCGTCTCTAGAGATATCTCAGAAGACCAACAATACAGATCATTTGAGGTTCAGTCTTCGACTAACTTCTCTCGTAGTCGGTTGTAGATTTTCTGAAAATGTCTAAGTCTTGTGCTAAATGCAAGCTAGTTATAAAACGTTCACAAAAAGCTGAATTTGTCGAGTGCGGGTATTATTGCGGTCGTCATACTACAATTCCAAACATTTTTGAGAAACTGATTTATATAAAATTAACTCAAATTCTTAAAAGTACGCTTTCTCCCCGTCAACATAGTTTTTTTGCTGGTAGATCTACTATAGCACAAACCTTACAATTTTTTCAAATTACATATTAAATGGACTTGAGAAAGGGTATCAATTTGATGTTGTGTATACAGACTTCTCCAAAGCATTTGATCGTGTTAATCATGATATCTTACTTATGAAGTTAAATAAAATAGGTTTTCACTATAACTTCTTGAACTGGATAAAAACATACTTAACGGGTCGTATTCAGTATGTTCGTATAAATAACAATCTATCTTCACCAATCAATGTTACCTCGGGTGTGCCGCAAGGAAGCCATCTTGGCCCCCTCTTTTTCTTGTTATTTATCAATGACATTCCCAAGGTATTTTTAAATTCTGAGTGCCTTATGTATGCGGACGATTTGAAAATCTATAGGTCTATAAAAACTGAGCATGATTGTATGTTAATACAAGAAGATCTTGAGAGATTATGAGATTATCTAATTGGTGTTTGATAATCTCCTTACACCTTGATATTGAAAAATGTCAAAGTTTAACGTTTTGTCGAAATCGTTCATCTATTCACTTTTCTTATAAAATGAACGGCACATTTCTTTCAATTATAACCTTTAAAAAAGACATAGGGGTAATTTTTGACCAAAAACTTGATTTCTTAAAACATATAGATTTTTTAGTCGCCAAAGGTAATTCGATGTTGGGATTTAATCTACGTAATTCTAAGGAGTTCTGTGATCCACACACTTTGAAGTGTCTGTTTTTTGCATTTGTTAGATCTATCTACTCTTGATTATTGTACTAGTACAATTTGGAGTCCTGCATATGAAGTTCACTCTTTTCGAATCGAGCGAATCGAGAAAATACAAAAACGTTTTACAAGAGTATTAGTGAAAAGGCTTCACTGATATGCCTTCTTATGGAACAAGGTGCAAATTATTTTGAATTTTGCCTCTTAATATTCGAAGAAAGTTGTCTGAGAATATGTTCATTCGTGACGTATTGACTAATCATATTGATTGTTCCGATATTTTGGCCTTAATCAATTTCAATGTGCCTTCGAGGATGCTTAGAAACCGATTGTTTTTTAAGATTCCATATCACAGAACAAATTATGCTGCCAATGAACCGTTGTCTAGGTGCTTAAGAGAAGCCAATACAGTTTGCGATATGATCGATTTTAGTCTAAGTAAGTTTTCATTTAAAAATAATTTGATGTTAATCTTAAGCAACTCTAACGGTGGCAATGTTTAATTTTCTTATTTTTGGCTTTTTTATTTATTTATTATATTATATTATATATCAAGTAATCACTAAAGTATTGTAACTTTGTTTGATGAAAATAAACTAAACTATTTAATATTGACCGGATGTCCTTCCACAAACTTACAAACCGGTAGAACCGTTGTCGATCGAGCATCCCTCCGAGAAGTCATACGCATATACAAAAGTTAACACCCTATCGGAAGATGCTATAATTTTTGCAAAATGTTGAATTCTACTTTCAACATTATTGTGAAGTAAACAGATACAAAACACGTGTCAATACGACATGATAATTGTTAAAATTTGTTTGCCAGGTCTGGCCAGACACGAAGAAGCCATTTTCTCAACTCATTCATTCATTCATTTTCAATGGGCCGCTTATCCATAAAGTGGTTCGCGGGTATATGTTGCTCAAGTTGACCTTCCATAGCTCTCCATTACCCGGCATCGATTCTAACTCATCTACTCGTAGGGGAGAGATTGTGGACTTGATCTAACCATCTCACCCTGGGTCTACGTAGGGGACGACTGCCTGATGGTAGGGATTCCATAGCACGTCGTGGGATCTTGCTTGGGTTTAACATGACCAAACCATCGAAACATGGACCGCTCCGTCCGGAGAAGTAACTACTAGACCTTGAGCTACTCATGTACTCTGGTATATTTCTAATGCGATGTCTACAATACAACGGAGAAATCTCATTTCGGAATAAACATAATCCAAAAGCAAAATCAAGGTTTTTGATTCATAAAAAAAATTACAGCCACAGAACATCGGGTGACAACTTCTGTGTCACCATGTATAGTATTAAGTGCCGAAGAAGCCATTAGAAACGAAGTCCCTAAAATTCAAAGCTGAGCTGCATAGAAGGACTACAGCGGCTCGTAAACTCTAAGAGCAATAGTGGAAAAAGAAAGAGCACGAGAAGGGAGAGGCAAAAATATCTTAAACTATACGCATCTAGATCCACGCTTTCCTGTTGGTCTGCTATGATCTCCACTTTATTCTTATGGTCTTCAAACCAGTAACCTAAGGATTCCATTCGAAAAGACTGTTTGGTGATGGTGTATACAAAGAACCTCAATTCGTTGCAAGATGAGATGAGGACTTTTAAGGTTTTATAATATGTTCTGCTTTTAACGTCACGGTCCATTGCGTCATCAACTGGTAGACCTGTTACACTTCGAGTGAGTCGGAGTGTCCATTGTGCAGAAAGAACCATCTTGTATCATTGCGGAACTCCTTTATAATAGCAACCACTCTTAGGGGGGATTGCTCTTCCGAAAAAAAAACGCTTCAACGCAAACGACCACGAACATACGAATGGAGACGACTTTGTAGTAGAGTCAGTTAGTGTTTATCATATGGAAAAAATAACTTTTTGCTGTTCAATGGCGATATGGGACCGGCTATTGGACAAAGACTGCCGTCTGCTCTACCAAAATCTAAACTCATGGATTTCAGGATATCAGCGAACTCTACGAGTAGGTAATACAGCGATATTTACACGGTCAGAGGATTGCGGATCAGTCGTCTAAGATGTATGTAGGTATGTAGAGCGACATAGCACCTATGCTCTGATTCTTGAGTTTTTGACTCCAAAAAAGTCCTTGCACGAAGGGGTCCTTTTCCAATTATTAGTGCCTAATTGAAGGCAAGAGGAGAAGCTGATTGGTTTGATTCCCAGTGACCTATAATACAAAACATTTTTCGTAGCGACGTCACTTGTACGAGTATATGCATGTAATCTAGGAATTACTCAACAGCAATGTTTTTCTTTGACTGATCTATTACCGTCAACATCTGATGGCAGACTGTTTCTGCAGGATATCTGCAGAAACAGTCAAATAATGTGGGAACAATGACGTGTAAGTGTCATTGAATGGTTTTTACCCAACTGATTGGAAATGAATAAAAGCAGACACGCTTGTTAACATGTATTTCATTGGGTTTTTACTACCAGACCAATAAATTTACCAGCAAGTAGACCATCTATACTACACGACAACAAACTCAACACATAAACGATTAATTTATCTCGTCATTACGTCAATAGATATTACTATCTATCATGTATCCTTTCCCACACTAAAAAGCGAAATCAAGATCAACACTACAGATAACGTTAATTGAATATGCGTACTCAAACCGTTGGTATAGCTTTAATAATAGTATACCTCATGCTGAACTTCAATCTCTGGTCTACAGTTCTAGATATGGAATTCCTACATTAGGACTGTATAAATATGTATCTACTGCCTTGCAAAAATTGTATCTCACTATATTCTGCTATAATGTCATAAACTAATTACTTTATAACGAATCTGTTTAATTTTGATAACACATTTGCTGTCCCCGTGCTTCGGCAACATTTCAGGTGATAGGACGAACTTAAAAAAAAATATACTCAATTTATCTGCTCAAACAAACTCATACAAAATTATTCATCACAGCGAGAGATAAAACTCCATACTACCTATACACTCGCTCATCTAATTAATTAGTCCTTATACAAATTAAATGCCTATTTGTCCCAAGATGAAAGATAGTCCTTGTTGCCTTTCCTAGTGCACAAGAGAATAAATGTAAAATATAAGAAAAAAATAAACAACACACCAACACAGGCACATTAGGCAAAACAGATCCCGAAATTAAATCAAAAGTCGCGTGCTTAACAGTAGCAAAATTCCCATTCTTGCTTAGTAGATCTGTTTGTGAGAATAAAATATCACAACAGTATAGCAAAGATATATTCTCTGTATGTATACCAAAAAGAAATTGTATACAAAAAGAAATAAAAAAATACACCTTCTCTCATCTTCCTAAGTAAATATCATCAGATTAAGGGAATAGATAAATGAATCATAGAAATGCAAAAGCGAAGAAATTTACCCATACAAAGTCGTTTGAGGAAGGCGGCATTCTGCGGAAGGTTCTGCGGGGGGTGGAATTTACTTCCACCAGGACATACTCTAATGCGCCCGCCCACCGTCGACGCCCGTCGTTGTCGCTGTCGACCCAAACGACTATGAACAAACGCGCAACAAAGAAACATAAAGAAAATTAATTAACAAAATTGGAAGTAAAACGATGGAACGATGGCAGAACCGAAAAGTCTCTTTGAGACTAAAACGAAGCGTACCGAAAGGAAGCAACAAGTTCGTCTTGTATTTTCCCTCCGGTGCTGCGGGAGATTGTTTACTAAGAGGAATAAAATAATTAACACGATTTCTATGTGGGGTTGGAGGTGCCGCTGATCTTTCTTTCGATGGTTTATAGGTTAAGCTGGTTTGTAAAGAAAATTTAATGCATTTAAGAAATAATAAAAAAAAAAATTATAAACAATCAAGTGGGTTTTGGGCAATTAACACGGCAACTATGCGAACTAATTCGAAAGTCTTAATTCTTTTAGTTCATTTGATTCCGTGTTGAAGGGGTCTTTACGTTTACAGAAGCATTTCAAAAAATTAAAGAAATCATGCGAAAGCGAAAAATTTGTTTCGTTTATTTCTTCTCATTCGCAAACGTTTAAGAAGGAATTTAGGTTAAATTGCATAGGTTTAGGATTGCTTTTATAAAGGGTGATTTTTTTGATGTTGTCAGCGTGTTGTAAAAAAAATGCTCAGTTAGCATTGGATAGACAGACTTACGTCCGACCAACGTTTGCAAATTATTGAATTTTGTTAACAAAAATCGTGCTCAATAAAGAATGTGTTTAGAGCCATTTTATGGCCGCCGTAATCGTCCTACTGAGCTAATTTAATAATCAAAATTGCCGGCTGATCAACCAGAAGCATTGCAAGAACTGCCAATGATGCATCCACAAAAATGTACCGTTTGGTGTGGTTTATGGGCCGTTGGCATCATTGGTCCGTATTTATTCTTCAAAGATGATGATGAGAAACAACGCTACGGTCAATGATGCTCGCTATCATTCGATGATTTCGAACTTGTTTTTGGTCAAAGTGGAAGAGCTGGGTTTAGTCGACATGTGGTTTCAACAGGACGAAGCGACATCCCACACAGCACGCTAGTCCATGGACATAGCGAGGTGAATTTGGTGAGCAATTCATGTCACGTTTTGAGCCTGTGAATTGGACTATTTTTTGTGGGGATATGTGAAGTCTCTCGTCTATACGGATAAGCCGGAAATACCGCCTTGGAAGACAACATAACTCGTGTTATTGGTGAGATATGTACCAGTCGATATGTTGGAAAAAGTATGCCAAAATTTGGCATTCCGGATGGACCACTTGATCAGCCGTAGTCGCGGTCAACATTTACACGAAATAATATTCAAAAAGTAAGTGGTAAGAATTGATTTATCGATCGTTGGTTACAATTAGACAATAAGTAGCCATGAAAAGCATCCTCGTAGTGAAAATACATGTGTCAGTGAAACGACTCGATCAAGAGAAAATTATGTTTGTTTTCAAATGTTTCAAGAAGCGCGACTACAACAGGCAGCACTGGCAGAAGCAGGGGAACTTACCTCAGTTAGTCTATGCGCAATGCCGACCTGCAACTTGATATAGTACGCATATTTTTCTCCGAAACCAACATAACTTCCATCAATGAAATATTAAAAAAAGTGAACATAATGCAGCACGTTAGTTCAGAATTGTTGCCCAACGAAATGCACAACAGTGCTCAACTAGCAATATTATAAGCTCATACAGTGTCCATATGAATACATATGACTCGTATATTATATAAAATCACTTGCTGAGCAACGATCTACAACCGGGTCAGAGGTTGACTCTATAGAATTGAGAGCAGCGCCACAGCCACAACCACTCTGTAAACCTCTGTAGCTTGTGTCTATAGCAACTGCAGACAAGACATGGCGGGCTCTAGTATCAGCCACAAGAATATTATAAATCTTTTAGACAGACAAGGAGGGCAATTTTACGTATTGTGACCGAGCTAGAATTTTTGCTCTAAAATTGTATGAAATTTGCACTTTGTGTGATCAAAAGACTCTGAATCAATTCGAAAAACTTTCAACATATGAACATTTTTAGAAACTACAGAATCTGGGGAAAGATCGGACGTTTTTGAAATGATTAGTACTCTCTCCTATTGGAACGGCAGGCACCGTTAGGTTTGCGAGGTACTAACATATTTTTACCAGTTGAAGCCATGAAACCGTGGACGGTAGAGCACCACGTATTTGTCTACGACAGTTTCGTCCGAAATAATGACTTGGGCACAGCAGTTCAGCGTGAATTTCATCGCCACTTCAGCAACCACAGAAATCGAGCTGATCCCGCGCGAAAAAATGTGCGATTATTTCTTGTAGAGTCACATCAAGACACGTGTTTAGAATCACAAGCCCCGAACACTGGAAGAATTGAAGGAAGCGATTTGCGTTGAAGCCGCCAAAACTGAACAAGGAATTTTGGAAAGAATGGATGCCAACTTCAAATAACGTATACAGAATTGGATCGATGATCGATGACTTGATTTTCTTAAATGGAAAGAACGTACCAGAATCTGCCAATATATTCGATAGAAAATTGAGCCGTTACCATTTCAAAAGTGAAGTTTAAATAAATTTCTTCGTACAACTTACGAACTTATGTTGCGCATTGTACATCATTGGCATATCTTCCTCTAAAAGAAACATATGCCATCAGTGAAGCATAGAAATCGCTCAAACCCTAGTGGTTATCGATTTATTATTCGCCTATGAATTTCGCTAGGATGTACTTATAGATATATCTCAATTAATATATATATATTATGTAAGTCTCTGCAGAATCAACAGGAAAATCATTGCGATCCTTTGAGAGGTATTTGTATTTACTTAACTTCCATACACCCGGGGATGTATGAAAAAGCCAAACAAATGCAACAACTTATCTCCAACAAATAATCCCATCAAAGAGATAGGAGATCCCACTCCTGGTGTAAGGGTAAATACGAGTAGTAACCGCAAAGCATTTATATTAATGAAAATATTTCACTATCCTCGAATATATGGGCTCTTGTAATTAAACACATACTTCGGTTTAAGGTAATATTAAATGAAGAAATCAAAAAATTGTTCCCATTATATGTCCTTGCAGAAATGCTATAAGTATAACAGAATACTTATGAGCATTATTAAAATTGCATCTTTTGAGATATACCTTCATATGCACTATACTCGCAGACTGCACATTCTTTACCAGAACGACCATAAGGATACTGTAGAATAGTAATATTAATAATGATAAAAAAATATGTGTAGTACAATTGTATCCTACCTCATCCAGACCAAGGAAATGAAAAAAATTACTTTCTTGATATTTTCTACATCTTCATCGTCTTTCGGTACGAAATGAGAAAAATAACCGCAACTACTTACGGAGCCACCTTCAGGCACAGGAGACTGAAAACCATCTCCTATCCTTCTGATGAAAAAGGGCTCAAGAAATACCTACTCGTATCTCAAAGATGATAACTGTTTGTTGGTTTCCTTGCTACCATCTCATTGTGGTAGCGACTTAAGGTAAACCTATCGCCCTATATACCACCGCAGCCCACCCCAAATATGCTTGAGAAATTGTGAAATGTAAACTTAAATATTTTATACGACAACTCTCGTAAAATTGTGTATTTTGTGTGGACAGACGTTATAGTTTATTTAAAATTCAATTACGAGCAAACTGGGCAAAATGTATCTGCAGTAGCATACACACACTGTACACTGTCAGGCACCGCACAAGGTGAGAGAGTGTTATACAGCAGCTTTTAGAAATGTACACATAGAAAGCGGTTGAAAAATAGGCAGCACATGGACGAAGTAAGGGAGCGGTGAACAAGAACATCACCTGGGGATATTATCGCTTGAGTTTTAGGTTATATAGTTTTGCGTTGAATTTATATGGCAGCATCCCCCCTTCATCCCCCCGCACACAAATTTTGTGTTGTGCTACCTCTCTGATGGCAGTTCCATTAATCGAGTGGATAGTACTTTGGTCACCGTTAAAAAAGAAATACAAATAAGAAATGAGGAAAATAGAACAGCGCTGAGGGGATGAAAAAAAAAAGGATTTACTGCAGTCACAACGTGAAGTCGTAATTTTTGGTTCGCGACGTTGTATCTTTGAGATATACTCACACACCCTTTCATCTGGTATAGCTGCTTGTTTATGTCTTTGCCGTAAAGGATAGAAAATTATCTAATTAAAGATTTAGCAGGATGTTCCAAAATTCATAGAAGCGAATTATATAGCGTCTTTCGACAGCATAGTTTCTCCTAAGGCTGTCGATTTATCCTCTCATAAATCGGTTGGTATTTAGGTATTTAATGTCTTTTTGTCGTGAAGTCCATTGTATAAATTGTGTTTATAGATATCTAGTAACTATAGATTTCTAATGCTGTTTTTGCGGCAGATGTGGGCTTATTGTTGACTTACTAATTTGTACACGACTTGAGGATACAGGGTAGTTTTTGATTTCTATTTATACATACAAATTGTATTCAAGTAAAATTTAAAATCAACAATAAGCCTCTTTCTCGCATGAAACGGCAGAATCATTAAATAAACAAGTATTTTTGGCGAAATGTTGTCCATTTTTGACACTTTAAACGTTAGTGTTAAAAACAATCATATCTCAATCATTATTATTGGGTCAAATTCTATTATTAAACAAACTTACAAAATGTTTCTATATAAAATTAACAATTTATTATTAGTAAGGCCCGTTATTCATTGCAATAATGTATTATGACACAAAAGTCTCCCTCCACCATGATGATTTGAGCTAAACAATCGATAAAAGTGACAAGCCTTTGTACAGCTGTCATTAGTATTAGCTTTAAAGTAGAAGTGTCTTAAATTTATTTAAAGTCCACGAGAAAACTATTTATGACAAATTAGAACATAACTATCAACCTACACTGTACAGTGTACATGCTCGCATTGGATGTAATTACAAATTGTATGCTAATGAAAAGGTGGTTGGGTGTGTATGAATCGGGCAGGCATTGATTGGCATTAACTTGGCAATGTCCAGTGTTTTAACTTTCTCATACACATCAATTGTGCTTATTTTACCTCCCCGTGGTAACCACCGGGTACTGGTCTCGCCCACCCGGGCTTGACTTGCTAAACTTATAAGCGCGAGTGTTGAACACGAAGAGAATAGCAACACTATAATGCTCTGTCGGAGTTGACTGTCTGCTCGAGTCTCAGAAGTCTAACATGAGCACCTCAGAATGAGGACGTACGGCGGATGAATTTAAATGATTAAATCAACGGTGGCGTCAACAGTCAACTTGACAGATACCTTAATGGGCTACTTCGACTTATTTGGAGCTAAGGTTATTAGGGCTTTTCAGCACTAGTCAGGGTGTTGAAATAGAGATGGTGGCGGATGAACCCTTTATGGGCCAACGGCAGCGCTCATATCCCCGAAGCGGGTTACTGACTCCGGGAAATCCGGCCCCTTTTGTCCAAGGGGTTCAGCAAAGGACCTGGCCCTCCAGGTTGGGGGTTGTGCGTCGGGGTAACTTCCCTACCACGGAAAAACCAGGCAGTTATGACACAACCACAAGCCTTGGATATGGATGATCCAAATGTTGACGACCCCAGCAAACGAAATAAGGACAACGAACTTCGGATCTGCACGTGGAATGTCCGGACCTTAAACAGACCGCGTGCAGCCGAACAACTTGTGGAGACCCTGGATAGGTACAAAGCCGACATTACGGCCATCCAGGAAGTGCGATGGGATGGAGAAGGCATAAGAAGGATGAAAAACTGTGACATCTATTACGGCGAGTGCCGCAGAGAGCAGAGTCAGCGATTATTTGGATGTGGATTTGTGATTAGAAGAAGACTTAGGCAAGAAGTCTTGGGATTTCGCAATGTTAGCGATCGCCTAGTCACAATCCGCATCAGGGCCAAATTTAAAAATATCACGCTGATCTGTGCTCACGCCCCGACAGAGGAGAAAGACGACACAGCCAAAGAAGCATTCTACGATCTCCTTGAGAAGACGTATGATAAGTGCCCGAAGTACGACGTCAAGATAGTCCTTGGCGACTTTAACGCCAAAATCGGAAAGGAGGGCATCTTTGGCTCTGCAGTCGGAAAGCACAGCCTGCACGACAACACCTCCGGAAACGGACTCAGGCTAATCGACTTTGCGGCGGGGCGAAATGTCAAGGCAAAAAAGAAGGGAGGAACACCGACTTCTCAGAAGGAAAAAGAAAGAGCACGAGAAGCGAGCGGTCGAATCAATTGAGGGACGCTACTGCAGAGGCAATGTTCGAAAGTTCTACCAAAGGGTAAAACGTTCCACCCAAGGATACAAGGCCCGAACAGAAGCCTGCAGAGATGAGCATGGGAATACAGTAGTAGATTCACAGTCGGTGCTGAGGATTTGGAAAGAACACTTCTGCAGACTGTTAAACGGCGGAGACAGCCAACAACCCGCTGTCAGGCAGAATGATCTGTTCAGTTTGGGCGATGATAGCCAAAATTTCCGTCCACCCGACCTACACGAAGTGAGCATAGCGATATCCAAACTTAAGTGCAACAAAGCTGCTGGAGCGGATGGCCTCCCGGCCGAGCTTTTCAAAGCAGCGGGAGATGGCTTGGTAAGGAGCATGCACCAGCTCATCTGTAAAATATGGTCGGATGAAAGCATGCCCGACGAATGGAACCTCAGCATCGTGTGCCCCATCCACAAGAAAGGAGATACTCTGAACTGCGCCAACTACAGAGGAATAAGTCTCCTGAATGTCGCGTATAAGATCTTGTCGGCTGTATTGTGTGAACGCCTAAAACCTTTCGCCAACAACCTGATCGGCCCATATCAGTGTGGTTTTAGACCAGGGAAGTCAACCATCGACCAAATTTTCACACTCCGACAGATCTTGGAAAAAACCCAGGAATTTCAGATCGATACACACCATCTATTTATCGACTTTAAAGTCGCCTATGATAGCGTATATAGGGACGAATTATACAAAGCCATGTCAAGTTTTGGCATCCCCGCAAAGCTCGTCCGTCTGTGCAGGATGACCATGGAGAAATCTCGCTGCTCCGTTAAAGTCGGCAAGAACACCACCGATCCATTTGATGTCGAAAAAGGTTTGAGACAAGGCGATGCGCTATCATGTACTCTCTTTAACATCGTTCTTGCAGCAATTGTACGAAACTCGCAAGCCAACACCAGAGGTACAATTTTTCAAAAGTCCGTTCTGCATATACAGATGATATTGACTTTATTGGGAGAACTCAGCGAGCTGTCAGTGGCGCATTTGCAAGTATTGAAACGGAGGCGGCGAAGATGGGTCTGGCTGTTAATGAGGACAAAACGAAGTATATGCTGTCAACGAGAAGGGACTCTCAACATCGGCGACTCGGACAAAACGTCACGAAGGACAGATACAACTTCGAAGTAGTTAAAGACTTTGTCTACCTGGGCTCCACTATCACTTCGCAAAATGACATCGGCGCAGAGATCAAGCGAAGAATCACTCTTGCCAATCGCTGTTTCTTCGGGCTAAGAAGGCATCTAAGAAGTAAAGCCCTCTCTCATAGAACCAAGGAGATATTATATAAGACCTTAATCATCCCGGTTCTGCTGTATGGTGCAGAAGCATGGACCCTGTCAAAAGCGGATGAAAACCTTCTGGGATGCTTTGAGAAAAAAATTCTTCGAGTGATATTCGGTCCAGTTTGTGACGATGGAGTGTGGAGAAGAAGATTCAATAACGAACTATACGGGCTATACAGCGACGTTGACCTGGTCAAAAAGCTGAAAATACAACGGCTGAGATGGCTGGGACACGTGGAGCGTATGGACAACAACGCACCAGCCCGACGAGTCTTCGAATCCACCCCTGAGGGACAACGCAGCAGAGGAAGACCCCACCTTAGGTGGCGCGCACAATTGGAGAACGACCTCAACCAACTTGGTGTGCGTAACTGGAGGCAGCTAGCGAGGGACCGAGCTGGCTGGAGGGGCTTGTTGGTTGAGGCCGTGGTCCACCCCGGACTGTAAGCGCCACCAAAAGTAAGTAAAGTAAGTAATGCTAATGAAAATATTTTAAAATAATAAATAATTAATCAAACGTAATAATAAAAAACGTATTAGTATCTACAGTTATAATTTGGGTGAATTCCAGTAGGCATAATTAATTATCCTATACATTAATGTTAATTAGCCTTGCATGAACAATTGCACATAGCCCTATAAGAGGCATTGTCGATATGATACTCTTGTAAATATCAGATGAAACGTCTTTATTAAAAATTCCCTGTGTTAATTTAACAACTATATTTAACGCATTCGTATTGTTATACATGCTACCAATCGATGTGTGTAATTAATTAAACAAATTCATCATTATTAAACAATTAATGGTAATTTGTCAGCATATTAAAAACGGTTTGAATGGAAATCATTAATTAAGAGGCAAATACGATTTGCAGTTTTTATTCCATGAATTAATAAACACATAATAAATAAATACGTTTTTTCTTTTGTTCTTAAATGTTTACCTCTGAAGGAATATTTTTGCAAACTTTTTGCAAAAATAAATAGCTTTGCTCGGCGGGGAAAAAAATCGTGGGCGTATACGTAACATTTTTTCTATTGACAACATATACAAAAATTATTTTCCATTTACAGCCATTTTATATTAAGTTGGTTTTCATTACAACGAGCTTAATGTAACCGATTTATTTTAGTGAAGTTATTTCAATCAAAGGCTCAGTGGTTACTGTGCTGGACTTACGATCTTAGGTTCAATCAGAGGAAAAACACAAGTTTGATCTTAAGGTTTTTTTCTTAAGTAGCTGTTCTGGAAATTCTTCTCAATTGTAGGTTCGTTCCACACGTTCGAAAAAAACAAAATAATGCTTGCGATAAGTTAGGCCGAGTCCTATACGAACGTGTTTTTTTTTTTTTTTTGTAGTAAAGTAAAAGACGAAATGAAAACGAAAATAAAAAGCGCTATATTGGCGTCATTTTCTGGGCAACATTTTAGTGAACTGACAGTTCCATTATTTATACATATAATAAAACTGTAGGAATTTTCGTTGTCAGCTAAAAACTCGAAATCTACTGGACAGATTTCAATGAAACTTTTTTTTCTAAAAGTTCCTTAAGGCTGTGAGACTGCTATAGGCTATGTCGTTTATAGCCACGTCCTTGGGAACAGTTTTTAGCCAAAATGTATTTTTTGAAGCATACGTATACTACACATTCGAAAAGAGTTGATTTGTTTTCGCAGTGAGTGCTATGGTCAGTTGTATAAAAGTATTTATATTATGATCGATTGTTCGATGCAGGATGGGGATGGGGATGCTGCAGTATGGCATGGGGTATATTAATAATCTTCATCTTCATAAGACGTATAATACAAAACAGGTGCCAGATCGCGTAAAATAAAAACGATCGAACGACTTCGTTTTCAGTAAAGCTGTCTCCATCATATATGTGACAATAGTCAGAGACTGCTAGTATCGAAACGACGTCGTTCGATCGTTTTCATTTTACGTGATCTGGGTCTAGGTTTCATTTCAGAAAATCATTCTGATATGTGGTATGGTAACAGTGTAGGTTTGGGGAAGGTAGTTGCTTGAATTGGAAGAGGGAAACAAAGGAAAGGAAATGCAGTATTACAAATAAGTAGCAAGATCTAGGAGAGGGAGGAATTTTCTTTTTCTCCTAAAAGCGCGAAAACTATTTCAATGAAACACTCAAATTGTAATTTTAAATGAACCAAATATAATTTTGTGCGAGTGGGCAAGGCGAGCACGGGTCCAGCTAGTATATAATATATATCAATGAATTTAGGCAATTTCCGTCGCAATCCTCCTAGCATATACAAACATTTTTTGGTACGATGTCGCGGTAACGAGAGTGAAGGCAATTTACCATCAAATCAGTAACTGCTTTTCAGTTATGTCAGTAAAGAGTGGCAAAATTTTGTAATAAATTTGTTGTCTTCTGCTTTCCTTTGTTTTAATAAAATACTACATTGAAAATTATTCTTATATTTGAACGTTCATTAAAAAAACCTCCCTATTTTATTCTACAGAATAAAAACCTTAAAAAATTAGCTATATTAAGGTCAATTTTAAGAAAAACTAGTTTAAAAAATCAAATACATACTACAAACAATACATGCTATTCAAAATTTAACCGCTTACCATGTCGTTCAATATATATATAAGTTTTTCGTTAATCCTTACCTGCAACAAAAAAGAGAAAAAACAAAATTGATTAATAATCATAATTACTGTCAGCTAAATTTACACAACAACATTTAACAAATCACATGAAATCAATAGAAAAATACATCAAAATACCCAAAACCAAAATTAGCTCAAATGCAACCAAAAAACTAAATTTATTTCAACTTCATTTAAATAAAACTAAAGAAAAAAAATATATTCAAAAGAACAGCACACACACGCACGCACACGTACATCTAACGACGAGAATACGAGACGCTAAAAACAACAAATAAATTTTTCTATAAAAATATGCAAACATACGCCATGGAAATAAATTTCGAACTTAAATAAAGTACTTAATATAAAAATCACTACAACAACTGATGATGGTGATGATGACGAACTGAATGCGTATTTTATGTGTCGTGTGTAAATGTATACGTATGTGGGCGCGAGCGAAAAAAAAAATAAAAAAAAAATTAAAATCATTAATTAATCGTTAGCAGATTTTCGCTCGGCAAATCATCTCATTCGAAAATAATCGTTTCGAATCAAAAGTCGTTAATTGGTCGTAGATTACATGTGCTTTTATCGTGTTTGACTTTTTCCAACTGGGCGTGTAAGTGTAGATACGGTTTGTGTTAATAGGTTAAAAAATAAAAATAAAGTTAAAAAATACACGTATGTAAATACTGACACAAATTGTACATTTTGATAAAAACAAATTTAAAGGCGTTTTTTATTATATTTGTTTGGATTTTATACTTTCTACTCGGCGGCAGTGTGTGGGTATGTCCTTAATCGTACGCTAATAATGATGTGCCCCCCATGTATTTAATTGTGAACACAGAATGTCCATTTTGTAATTATCCAATTAAATTAGATTCGATTTTAATAATTGTACTATTTTTTTTATTACAACCAGCGATTTAAATGTTTTCCTTGTTTTCGTATTATTATTATTTTTTGCTCGTTTTAACATTGTTTCAGTAATTTCCTGGCATGTTATGGGTTTTATTTAAAACAGATGGGCATGGGATTTATGGACAGAAGTCATACGAGAGGTGTGGAAAATATTTATTTGTGTCGGAAGCCAGCGATGATGGGAAAAATTAAGACAAATTTAGGCCACACTAATTGGAATTTGTGTGTTTTAGATTTTAGAATCGCTGGGATACATGTGACGACTATGGGTGTGTATGTGTTGTGCAATTGAAATGTAATTAATGGGGGTAGGCGAGATGCCTCTATAAAATAGTCGAAAAGGATTGAATGGAGTATAATGAGTTCATGCAGTTGTTGTCAACAAGCAACGGGACCACTGAAAGTTGGAACAGACAAAACTGATTCAAATGGAATGTATTCAATCCAGTTAAGAAACTATTGATACTAAGGCGAAACAGCGTTTTTGGTGAAAATTGTGTGCATGTTTAGTTTGCGTCGAATATATTCAGCTTCGTTATTTGTACTCCAGAGAATTACTTGTATTTGGATTTGTGTTCTTTGCAGTGAATTTGAAAAAATCAGAAAAATGGATGATAACGAAATCAGAGAATACAATTTTGCAACTCAAAAAGAATCAATAAATGTTGGAAGCAAGTTATTGTCCTATTCAAGAGTTCTCCGGACGATGTAGTTTAGAATCGGTTATGAACATAATAACCGAATTTCTAGATGATTTCTTTACGGGCAGGTTTTTATTTTTGATATCAAACTGCAATTCATATTTCTAACAAATTGAAACAAATTTTTTTATGGAACAAGGTGGTTTTCAATTCCATATTATTGTGAGCCGAAAAGAACACATGCACAACTTCTATTACACTAAAATTTCCATCATTAGAAACTAAAGGGTACCCCATACAAATTTTGCGCCATTTAATAGTACAGCGCAGTGATGCCAACGTAAAAAAGATAATAATGTGACAGCTGACAGTTCGGGGTTAGTAAATTTAGCAATTTTTGAACAAAATATGTGACAGTCATAGTGATATAAAACCATTAGCTGTGAAGAGAATAATTAAAAAATTCAGGGAGACTGGATCTTAAACACTGTGGGTGTCCTGCCACAAGCCGTTCAATAGAAAACATGTCGCAGTTCGCGAGAGTATTGATGACAGTCCGGGAACATCAATTCGGCACCTTAGTCAAGAATTGGGCATTTCGAGAAGGTCTCTACAGCGAATTCTCACTAAAGACTTGAAACTTCATGCTTACAAATGCAGCGTGAAGAGAGTTCTTTGAATGGATTTTGAAACAACAACAAATGGATGCGGAATTAAAAAAAAAAGGATTTTCAGTGATAAAGCTCATTTTTATCTTGTTGGCTTTGTTAATCGTCAACATTGTAACATTTGGGGCTCAGCAAACCCACGAGTAATTGTTGAGAAACAAATGCATTCACAAGGCATTATCGGACAATTCTTCTTCGAAAATGCGGCTGGTCAGGCAGATGGTGATCGTTATCGTGACATAGTAACCCAGTTTTTAGCGCCTTAATTATATGGATGTACCCAACATGTGGTTTCAACAAGACTGTGCTACATGCCATACAGCCATAGAAACAATTCAATTACTGCATGAGTCATTTCCTCATCATGTAATCGACCGTTTTTGCGAGCAGAATTGGCCATCCAGATCTTGCGATTTAACGCCACTGGACCTTTTTCTTTGTGTTTTTTTTTTTTTTTTTTTTTTAAGTCAAAGGTCTATGCAAACAAGCTCACGATCACCAACGCCTTGAAAGATGAAATTGGCCTATTGGTATAGGCGTCCATAACAAATCTAATGTATTAAAGAAATTCAGACACATTTATCCAGCAAGCCGTGGCGGCCATTTATCCGATGTGCTATTCTATACATAAAAATTTAAGCTTTTAATTAAAAATCTCTATTTTCTATAAAAATTAAATTTTGCGTGAATTATGGGCCTTATAAGGATTTGAACATCTTAGGCGGCTCTCAGATTGAGGCAACAAGCAATAAGCAACTAGCAATAGGAAACACGCAAAATTATCGCTCACAATTATTTTACTTTGAATTAAATTAGAGGTCTCACATCAAAGCAACTAAATATCGCTCGAACGAAAAATGTTGCTGATTGTTTATTGGCAGTTGCTATAGTAAGTTGCTTATTGCTTGTTGCCTCAATCTGAGTGAGACCTCTAATTTAATTCAAAGTAAAATAATTGTGAGCGATAATTTTGCGTGTTTCCTATTGCCAGTTGCTTATTGAATGTTGCCTCAATGTGAGAGCCGACTTAATAAATAAATAAATAGTTGGCGCAACTGGCGTATAGACACCCTAGGCCTAGCTTCTCACAACCACTCACTTGTGTGAGTTTTTATTTTTGGGACGAATGGAAGGGACCTACAAATTTATGCCAATTCCGAACGGTTGATTTGAGAAGCTTTTTCAGGACAGTTGTACTCTCGGATGTTTGTCAGACGAGATGTGGCGCAATGTTTTTCCGGGTATCGAACACGGTACAGTAGTCCAGCACACTAACCACTGAGCCACTGCGCTTACAACTGAACCTCTACTGATCCCCTTAAACTGTATCTATCGAATAAATGGTCTTTGAAATCGCAGTGCCAACAAATGATGTAGATATTTTTTATAATATATTCAGCAAATATTTCCTTTTTAAGAATGAATGTAGGATAAAATATACCCACCCAGCATATCCGAACTTTTCTGTATAAGGTCTACCAACAATAGGCAGGAATTCATAGAACAAAGTTAGTACCTACATGAAAATAAAACTCAAAAGTATATTCTAAATTATATTCGACATGACCGTGCGTTTTGGAAATATAAGATTCTTAAAAGACGAATAAAATATGTATCTCCATTCGTGGGTCTCATTTGATTCTTTTACATTTTCGTAGTAATTGGTACATAGCAAGCAATATACATGGAAAGACCTCATTCCAATTTGCTTGTAACTCATTATACTGCCTGAAGGTAAACTTGGTTGAACAGAAAAATCCTCCACAAAAAAATGAACACAACACCATAATTAAGCAAATCAAAAAGGTAAATTATTGTGTCTCCGATAAATTCCAGAATTTCTTCACTTTTTCTTTGCACAAACAATAAGTTAACGAAATAAAGCAAAAAAAAAAAAAAAACGTTACAAAAGTAGAGCGAGACCGAATAAAAGGTATCAATATGGTATAGGCGTCCATAACAAATCTAATCAAAATAAGAATTTATTAATGAAGATTCCGATAATAATGTTGGCCCAATTTGCAAAATAGATAACCCACCCATCAAAAAAAAAAAATACGCACCAAAGTAAGAGAAATATATCTACGCAAGTACCCTGCTCCCTTTGGCAACCAAACCCAAAGATGAAATAAAACTCTTAGGGATAGGTACACCGCACTCCATCGAATAAATTAATAGGTCATAGAGAAGTGAAAAGCAAAGAAAATATGTCTACACCCAATCCATGGAATGCTGCGGAGGGATGGAAAAAAGATACTTTCTTCATAACCTATGAACAGAATTATATTTTAATATCAACTTCCACGAATAAGTGAGATGAAATGTGAGGAAAGAATTATAGATACATTACGATTCATGCATTTTTAATAGCTCACCCTAAACAGACGAAGGACTGATCCTAGAACCGAATGAAATCGAGCTTCAAAAAGGACGCAAAAATTGAAAGTGAATAACAAAATGTGTGGGAGTGTGTGCAGTGATAAACTCATTAAAATTGATACAGTAAAATTATTTTCTTCTAAAAAAAACATGAATGGATTTTGTTTATTTATTGTGTCGAACCCAAAATACTTTTCGCAGGGCTAAGAGTGGTCAGTAAATTTATACTCGCAACATGCGTTCACTTGAGCCGCTTTAATAAATTTGGTAAGAAAATTATTTTATGAGTGGAAGATACCGTCTTTGATTTAGGGATATACTGGCTTAACGTATGTGTCTCTGTGTGTGTTTTTCTATGATACCGATTTTTGTTCCACGATTTAACAAACGGAACCTTATAATGGGATCCACCGGAAGAGGAAGGTATCATGAGTTACACCAGCACTCCCGTGCTTAGAACGGTTGATGGTGGTGAATTTTGATTATGGCACACGCACGTCTTACAAAATATAGATGGATGTACACTGTACAGCGACTGGCTCTTCAAGTGATTACGATTATGGCTTTCTAAAAAGGAAAATACTTTTTTTTTTTGAAGATTTCTTGTATAGACGAATGTTCTTGTCTTTTTCCTCGCCACTTCCTTTGGGGGCTAGATACCCTTGGATTATATAATATGTTAGCAGAAAATACTTAAAAATTATGACAGCAACGATGATGTTGATGGGTGAAGTTAACTCCCTGGGGATGTTGGTTATTTTCTGTTTTCCCTACTTGCACAACCACAAATAAAAAAAAAAGATAAAGGACTCTAGCGGAAGATCTCTTGACTATCACACCTAGAGATATAGTCGTATTTGTTCACATTGAACTGACACAAATGGGTTCCATTGTGTGTGAGTTTACAATGTTTCTGCATCACAGGTGAGGTTCTACTTATTCCAGGAAACTCAAGATAATGGTATCCTGGCCACACAACAAAGGACTTATTTACCGGAGGCGGTTAAATTGCTAAAGGCTACTGAATACCTAGATTTTTCAAACCAGTAATTTATGTGTAGGTAGAGAAGGTAGATACCTTAAGATATTTCAAAACCTCACCCACGCACACATGGAATAGTTTTCCAATTTTGAAACAATTAGGGTAATTATCTGACGATAAACCAAAATCCATTTAAGCAGCTGACAATCGATTGATCTCTGCACAGAGGTGTGGTAATGCCACACCAAAGGACACAAGGTTGCACAAGAAAACCACTTTAATGCACACACACATACACACACACCAAATATATGCTCGTATCCTCGGAATGAATGGCATACAATGAGAGAGGAAGACAAAGTGGGTGCTTGTGGGATTAGAAAAACCTCAAGATAAGTATCTACTTGTTGTACTCTGAAATATTCCTGGAAAATACAATAATAGACTTCACTACCGAACATGCTTGTGGATGGAATGAGAACTTTAAACTAACCAGCACTTTTGAGACTTAATCACAACGCACGGGTGGGCGTTTATACGTACATACTTTTGAAGTATCCCATTGGCAATACATGGATACAAAGATATAAGTGTACCGTTTTAATTAGTAAACTATATTAGAAAGCATTCAGATAAATCCCATACTAAGTTCATGCACACTGGACACGATAAACCCTTTTCAACCCTTTATAGTAAGTAATCATAGGCCCAAAGATATGTGTATCTTCCAATCATATGCAAGGACGACAAGAGCTGGCGTTACACCATATTGCAGCATGTTGAATAATTGATAAAGAAATTGAATATGAAGCGTGAGCAAAAATACCTCCTTTTATGCAACTGATGGGTTTTTGCAAAGGGATATTCAACCTACAGGCCGGCGGGCGGGTTATCTTCTTCGGTGTCAGATAGTAAAATTAAAAAAACAGATTAAGAGAATTTTTTTCAGCCATGACACATCAAGGAAAATTACAAAGGGTGTGAGCCCTTATTTAAAATTGCTTAACCGCCCCTGGATAAATGTATTTATAAAGATATGTCGAGTTTTTCCGACACAAATCTTGAAAGATACCATGGAACCATTGCATCTTTGCAGTACTTATCTATGACACAGAAATATGAAAGAAAAAAATCCAGAATCATTTTGAAGTAGAAATTGTGGCTCGTCTACTGATGAGCCCACCCACCACATGCATTGGGGCGAAACGCTTTCTGGAGCATTATCAATATAATATGTAGAAATTCTACGACTGTTCTTTTTATTGTAGTTAAGAGAGATTATCTTCTGATATGTGATATGATCTACAAAATCACTACATTGTAGCTAACAGAGTTAAGCTATAAAAATAGTTTTTAAGACAAAGTTTAGCCCCGTCTGATTTGTATGGAAGTGGCTATTGCCATTTTTCTAAAAATGACACTTCAACCGATTGTGAAACTTCTACAATAAACTTTATGCGTCCCATGGAGTATGTTTTTCTTTAACAAACTGGCTAAACTCAAATAATACAATTTCCACAAGGTGAAAGCAGAGAAGTCGGTTAATAGTGTAGGTAATATCTAGTGTTTGTCGGTGATAGCAGAAGACCTATTTCCCACTTGACATATGCCTGAATCAGAAGGCCACATAAGTCTCGAAAAAAGGAATAAAATGCTAGGAACTATGCAGAAATGAGTTACACATGAGTGACATGCAAAAAAAAAAAAATGGAATATTCTCAATCCTCATACAGTCACTGCTGTGGTTATTATCATTATCCATTACCATCATCATCTATGGCTGGCCACAATCTCACCATGCCCACCATCATCACATCACCACCATCGTCGTTCTCGTCGTCCTCGCATCAGCCTCAGAACCGCCTGAATGTTTAAGCGCATAAGGACTTGGGTTGCTCTCACGTGTTTTAAGACAGAAAAATAAATACGTATACGAATATAAAACAGAACTCACACACACATCGACGCATTGTACTTGGACTCTCAGAGTCAGTGACATAAATTCTCAATTTTACTTTAGTACTCGAGCAATAGCAGTACTTCAGTGGAACGTCATTTTTTCCGTGTGACAGTTCTAGTAGCTTAGCTTTTATTTGGATTTTTCACCTGCATAAGGTGAATGACATCCCTTCCCACCCCTTTGGAAGAGTAAGATGGAAACATTTCAAGAAATATGAAAATAAATGTCAAACGGAAAGTACAAAGAGAAGAAAAGTGAAGTATACAGCAGGAATGAAGAAAAATATGAGTAAGAAGAAAGTCCTTTGAAGATCTATAAGTCTGTTTTCCTGTACAGCACGATAATTAGTTACTTGAACTACTTTAGGCCAACTAAACCATAAACCACAAGAGCATACAAGTCCAAATAAAAACAGAAAAAAAGAAGAGAAAATAAATCCTTGAGTGAAAAGTAAACATTAAAGGACGAAACAAACAACACACTTAGAATGAGAATAAAGCGGGGAAAATTTCATCATAACTCATCGTTTTTATATGCAGAAGGTACGCTACGCACTGACTATATGCTACTCGTGTATGTGTGCCCACAATATGTGGACAAATAAAAACCAAAACAACATACAGTTTGTGCAAGATAGAAGGAAAGAACTAACAATACGAACACTGAACAAGATAAATAGTTTAAGGTACAAAAAACCATTGCAAGGATATATCTGCAGGATAAATGAAAATTAAAAAAAGAAAAAGAGAAAAAAAGCATGACTTCACATGGTTCCCACATAGTGACACCTGAAGAATATGAAGACCTTTCGATTTATTGTGGCTGAATGAATGTTTGTGTTTAAGAACTTTAAGGTATGATGTTGTAATTAAGAGCAAATTTGGGACAAGTCAGAGAACATGAGGATTGAAAAATAAGGACAAAACGAAGACGTACAAACAAACGTGAAAGCATACATATTTGTGTAAGACTTCTGAAAGGGAATTCTTTTGAAAAGCAACAAAATCCCAACACAAAAAAAAAAACCATAAAAGGGAACAGTCAGAAGTCAGGGTGATTATAAAACCTTGCTGAAAAATTCGAACTAATTGACGAACAATTTTAACTACATTTGTCAATCTTATATGCAAAACGGTATTTTTCTAAGCTTATACAGACTTAGTGAACTCTGATTCATTCCATTCCTGGTTCAAAATTTGCTTATCAAAATTACAACAAAATATTGTCAAACGTGAACCGCTCTATTTTTATGGAACGAATATATAGTTTATCGAAGCTCAAGACGTTGTTAACACTTTTTCACTACTCATACATATTTGGCCAGAATACCTGTGCGAGTGGTCCCAGGTTCGGTTCCCGGAAAATCACAAATTACCTATACATCTTTAGAGTTTATTCACCGCGCCACCTCTCATGAACATTCGACAACCATCCGAGAGTGTAACCGCCCTGAGAAAGCGTCTTAATTCAGCCGTTCGGACACGGCATAAAATTGTTCCAAAAAATCGCGTGTTCGAGTTAAAGGACAATTTTACAGAATCCCACCCCTGAATTGCGACAAACCGATGTCGAGATAAGGCGACGTAAATTGCGGATTGATCAGAAATTGATGAAGACAAATGACAAGAAGCACTCCTTCGAATGGATTTTTCTGCGCGATAGGCGAGTTTGTAAGGTGGCTCTCAGATTGAGGCAACAAGCAATAAGCAACTATATTTACTATAGCAACTGCCAATAAGCAATCAGCAACATTTTACGTTCGAGCGATATTTAGTTGCCTTGATGTGAGACCTCTAATTTAATTTTAAGTAAAATAATTGTGAGCGATAATTTCGCGTGTTTCCTATTGCCAGAGTTGCTTATTGAATGTTGCCTCAATGTGAGAGCCGACTAAATCAACCTAAACGAGGGGATCAACCTCGGGATCAACAGTTTGAAAAGAAGCGACTTCGAGCTGAAACCACTAACGCTCAACACCATAACTCCTAAATTTCTCAATTTGGTTTTGAGCTTTTCTTACATCTTTTTTATACTAAGTAGTGCTCTCCAAACTATGTTAATTGCATTTCCTGGCAGAAGGACGGGATTAAGTAGTAGTTCTTAACATTCAACCATCTTCCCTAGCTCTCAAAATCGGAGACTTAGCTTTTACAAATTTGATGCCAAAGCTGAAGGACTGAATTGAGAGAACTTTTCTGTATAGGGTTGGTTCAATGTTATTAACTTATTTCCTCGTGCAAAACTTTTCTCTTTACCTCAGACTATAGACTGGTCTATTGCCTTAGAAATACATTCAAACCTACCAAAAATGTCTCATCTATATCAAGCATCCGTCTAGCAGTCAAGAGAAAAACAATAATTACTAGTCCGACAAAGGAATGACAACTGTCGTCCTTTTTAACATCATTCCGCCATCCGATGTGCAAATTTGTTTTTTTTTTTTTTCAACGAACTCCTACTCACTCAATAAAATTCGCAATCTAATAGAACAGAAAAAGTCACTGAAGTGGAATTTTGTTGTGCAAACCAATTTAAATTTTCCTTTCTACAGTAACGCACATTTGAGGCACGACTTTTTTTTTCTTGTACTTTATCTTAGTCTATTTCAGTCCTTACTGACTTCCATCTTTCTTGTGAACTTTTTAATTTTGTCACCTTCACTGTGTTGCGCAACAGTGTTTCCTTGTTTTTTTTTTTGTTCATTATTATTGCTTACCTACAAAACAAAACCACTTAAATTGGCTGAACCAGGTGAGCACCCTAAAGATCTCTGTAAATCCTAGACGAGGGTACATAGAAAAATTGCTCCTTCGAAAAAAAAAGAGGATGCATAAATCCTCGTAAAATATCCGTGAATATATTCTACAACTGTCATCTTCTCCAACGAATTTCATTTTCCTTTGAGCCTTTTTGAGCACGTGTCATCCCGCGTGTGACGGATGTTTGTCCATAAGAAGATGGATTCTTATATCTAGGGGTGTATTGGTGATAACATTTTTTTCTCATTTCATATACATGAATGACTTGTGACATATATTCGTCAAAAACGATTCTACCTCTAGGGATTTTTTTCATATCATCAAACTTTTCAAAGGACATAACTGAGTTAGAGCAAAAAAAAAAATTTTCCGTCGGGGAATTTTAATAGCGTACGACAAATTTGTAAGAAAAAGAGGACCAGTGGAACATCTGTTCCTTCAAATTATGCGCCACCTTCTAAAATCGTTGTCCTTATTGAGTTACAAAATGTTGTTACACTTCGATATATTACACTAAAAAAAAGGAAGCTATATTCGGTCCAAGGATTGTGTGCTACGATAGCAATTGTGACGTTGGGATATTACAAATTTTTATGTCCTCGCGCCTTTAGTGGAAAAATTCATTCTATGATAATTTTTAAAAATGTCCACGAAAAAAAAAACATTTTCGCAAGAGAAAAAGTTTTAAAGATGAATTCAACTTTTATTGTTATTTTACTCATTTGAGTGTGATTCCTGAAGCCAGAATGAATCTTCTATATAGGTACACCAGCTGGTTGCAGATAATACAGGAGCAAGTCTAATAATAAAAACAATAATTCAAGGAGTAAGAGGCAATATCTACCTGATAAAACTTTGAAATTACTTGCCACCTAATGGAAGCCAGAAGGAATGGGGGCAAGTTAATGTAGAAACACGTAAAAATGAATAGTTGGGCAGTTTCCGTCAAGCAGCATTTTTGAACAAAGACGTCAATGAGAATTATTTTACCAAAATGGACTCTACTGTAAATGAGTCTGAAATATATATATGTATATTTTTTTAATAAATAAGAAAACTATGGCGAGGCAACATATTTCTCGTTGTGGTCTTAACGCCAGAAGAATTTTCTAAATCTTAAAATATTATTGGTAAGTTTCCAAGTTTATTGACTTGTGGTAAAGGACTTTCTAAATTTACTGGTTGAGTGTAAAGGGTTGGCCATCTAGTGGTTTCTTTTTAAATCATAGGTGATTTTGACACTGACAGCTGTTTCCCGCTCGAAATCTTGACAGAATGTGAGTATCATACCTCCGCGGAACAAGGTTATGAAATATTGTAAACCTATTTCCAAAGTTAGTGCTGTGTAGCGCAAACAGTGCATTTTTTGAAAATAAGTTTTAGCCGAAATGAAGCACCCAACGCGGTTGATATACGCAAGCTTCGTGAGACTGGTATGCTAGTGAACAACAATCATGGTTCCCGTAGTCGTACGGTGCGCACAGACTGTGGCTACTGTAGCCGAGAGTGTGAAACACAATTCACGAACATCAACTCCCCATCGATCTATACAGCTCAGCATTTCACGCACTAGCCTGAGGAGAATTCTACAAGAAAATCTCGGATTATTCGCTTGCAAGGTCCAATTGACTCAGCAATAGAAGACGCACCACCATCCGTTTCGTTATCGCAGCTTGAATTGGACAACGATTTTGGGCGAAAAATCGGTGCCATAATATAAAGTCTTATGCAACAAGGTCCAAACCGTAATTTTGGACTTTTTTGGACTTTATTGCACTTTTGAAATTACGTTTTGGACCTTTTTGCATAAGACGTTGTTTCATGGCACCGAAAAATCATCTTTTCTTTCGAGGCGCATTTTCATCTCGGTGGCTACGTTAACAAACAAAATTGCAGCATATGGGTCTTGGAAAACCCGCACGTTATTGTCGAGAAGCCAATGCATCCACAGAGAGTGACAGTTTGGTGCGGATTGTGGACATCATTGGACCATTTTTCTTCGAAAATAAGGCTGGGAACAACGTTTCGGTCAACGGTGGGCGTTACAGAGCCATGTTAACCGCCTTTTTTTTATACCCTCCACAGGAAGGTATATTCACTTTGCCATTACGTTTGTAACGCCAAGAAGGATTCACCGGAGACCCTATAAAGTATATATATTCTGAATCAGGATCACATTCTGAATCGATTTAGCCATGTCCGTCTGTCTGTCTGTCTGTCTGTCTGTCTGTCTGTCTGTCTGTCTGTCTGTCTGTCTGTCTGTCTGTCTGTCTGTCTGTCCGTCTGTCTGTCTGTCTGTCTGTTGAAAGCACGATAGCGTCCAAACGAATTGACCTAGCCGAATGAAATTTTGTGAGACGACTTCTTTTTACCGTCGCCAGGTTGGTATTGAAAATGGGCTATGTCGGTCAAGTAGTTCTGGTACCTCCCATACAAAACCACTATTAGACCCACGTCTCTCTCTGTCTGTTAAAATCACTATAGCGTCCGAACGAATCGACTTAGACCACTGAAATTTTATGAGAGATCTTATATGTATGGCCTTCAAGTTTGTATTAAAAATGGTGCATGTCGGTCAAGTAGTTCTGTTACCTCCCATACAAAGCCAATATTTGAACCATATATCTGTGTCTGTTGAAATCACGATAGCGTCCAAACGAATCGACTTAGGTGAATGAAATTTTATGAGAGGACTTTTTGTAACCGTCGTCAGGTTGGTATTGAATATTGTCTATGTCGGTAAAGTAGTTCTGCTACCTACCATACTAACTCGCATGGCAAACATTTTGCATGACTTTTATGCAGTGGAGGGTATCAAAGCATCGGCCAGGCCGATGATAACACTTTTACTTGTTTTTTACTGTAATTGAAGACATGGATTTGGACGACCTCTGGTTCATGCAGAATGGCGTGCCATATCACAATCGATATTTTGCGCACCAAATTCTCAAATCGTGTTATCAGTCTTGGCGATGTCAACTTGGAGCTGCGATTTGACCACTTTGGACTTTTTTTTTGTGGGGAGCGGTAAAGGACCGATGTTATGTCAACAATCCGGAAACGATTTAAGCAGTTAAGGCCAATATCATCCAAGCAATCCGTGAGCTACAGCTTGAAACCATCAACTAGGTCTCCTTAACATTATAAGAAATAGCTAAAGTTGTGCCATTGATGACCTTTGTCCTGATAAACAAGAACATAATTTAAACAATACAATTCCTTGGCAGGTAAAAGCCATAATTATATCATTAGATGGCGTTGATATATTATACAGACAGACAAGTAGATGGCAAGGAGGCATGTAAGTCCATCTAAGACTCGAATTCCAGTCCATTATGCAGAAACCATAGTTTTATTCAATTCCCCCTTCAAGGCCAGTGGCAGTTGCCAGAGTATTGCTGTGCCCGGGGCTTGAACTTATAAACTTAAGACGGGACATTTTATTTTGTTTCAGGTGGTGACCGATTTTAGAACGTGCGATATATTGATTATATTTTTGTAATGCTTATGTAATTACATCTTTTACATTTGTAGCTATTACTATAATACATATACAAATATTTGAACTTAGCAAGGTCCAAGTAGGTACCTGCTCATTTGGATAGGTACTTTATCAAATTAATTTCACCAATAAAATAGTAGCCCAAATCGGTCGGCCTTACAAATTGTCAACAATCATAGCACATTACATCCATGTGGTCATTATATGTCTCGTACATACACAATTTCGTCATTAATGATCAAAATCCATTTGTTTGAATGAAAATACAGAAAAATATACACTTCAGTCGAAAATTTTCAAATGATTAATGCTGCACTATTCAGGTGTTAATTGCAATCCAATGTAAACGAACACACGTCAAAATGGGATGTGATCCAAAGGAACACTTGAATATAATTACGAAAATTGAAACTTGAACCGAATAGTTGAACTTTCTGACAGCAGGCACAATGAGGACAACAGATGAATTGTCACCGCTATTAGATCTGAATTGCCTGTGGTATGTGTACTAAATTAGGTGTTTTTTCAGATGTACTTCAGATACATATATGTATACGTCTACAGTATGGTGCGAAATATAGGTCCACTATCACTTTTTTAGAGGTTTGGTTTTTAAACTGGCAACGCTGCTGTTTCCTAAAATTGTCAATTTGACAGCTGAAAGTTAATTTGTGGTTAGTACGTTTTGCCATTTCACGATGAATAGGATTAACGACAGAACAACGCGTGCAAATTGTGCAAACTTATTTTGAAAACCATGGTTCGGTAGGCCAAACTTATCATGCGCTACGTCGATTTTACGGTCGACAAATCGTCCATCTGAGCAAGTTATTCGGAACACGATGAATCGTTTTCGCAGGTACCCTCTAATGGATAATACGCATCCCCAAAATGACAAACAGTGCGAACAGAAGATATAATTGCCGTTGTGGAGCGCAGTGTTGAGGAGAGTCTGAATAAGTCGATTCGCAAGCATATGGAGCTATGCCCATCCAATTTGTTGAAGATTTTACGGAAAGATCTTGGCTTAGTCAAATTAGCTTACTCAACCGGTAACGATAAGTGTTGAAATGTACAATATTTTGATCGTTTATGATACCAATATAAAAATGCAAGTATGTATAATTCATGCTTATAGATAGATGGTTGTTGTACTGAATATTTTTTCTCAACAGATGTCGCCCTTACAGTGTACCAAGACTCGTCTACGATTCTCTGTGTTTGAAAAGCTTTCCAAAGCTAAACTAATATTAAGAGTGTTGGAAGTTAAGGGAAAAAATTGTGTAATAGTAATTCGAGAGAGGGGTCATCTGAAATATGTTTTCATTGAATATGAGTCTTAAGATGAATCTCAGAAAACAAAGAAACTATTCCTTGTAAAAGTGATCATGGGAAAATACTCAGGAACTGCCCTTATCAAATGTTGTTCCACGTGTATCCCTTCCTGTTATCCCTACTGCTCGTTTTCCCCTACAGAAAGCCTACCTACCAACGATAAGAACAAACCCGGGTATAACTACAAAATAAACGGCTAGATGCCCACATAAACATTCAGCCAACAAATTTGGATACAACTTGTTCTGAAACTATACTGGTACTACTACCACTATAATAGTATATCTACCTCAATCTCAACTAAGCTGAATGTCCCGTGTACGTATATGAGGGCGATATCAATATTTACCCTGTCCACCAAAGGTATGCGTGGCGTGGATGTGTGTTTTTATTGTATGAGGTCGGAGAAGGTTTGTGAAATACTACTGCTGCACAATCACATGGGCCAAAAGTGAAGGTAGGGAAAGGGAGGCTAAAGAACGAACGAACTAAAGGGCAACACTGTTCTTAGGATGAAGAAAAAGTCTGGAACCGTGCGGTGGCGGCGTCGTCGGTGCGGTGGTGTGACTGAAAAGCTACATGTTACCATTTTCATTTAATTAAAAACTCGCGCTATTTACTTTTGTAGTGTTAACTGAATGCAAGGCAAAACTTTCGTGCAGTTGCCAGAGTGGATTGGCTTGGCTTAGATTGGTTGGCAATGGTGGTACTGGGGTAGTGACGGTGTCGGCATAGAAGGGATGACAATTTAAAAATATGAAGAAGGATATGGTAAACGTGTAGTAGGTAAATGTAAAACTCGACTGGAATTTCCTGAGAGCGGGAGCTTTACCCTTAAGCATTTTAGATAATATAAGGTTGTATAATGAATCCCTTTTTTTTTTGTCTAGTTGTCAAAAGCGAAACATCTGTGCAATATTTTCATATCGTGAGGACTTTTGCTTAGCGGTGTATGTATGTAAAAGTAAGAAGACGATACGATAGTGGCAATAGTTTTAGTGGATCGCACTTCGCACACATCAACTGGCATTTAATCTCTATGACAACACGGCAGTATGTATGTAACCACATATGAGTAAACATGCACACAACACATGATAATGTGGGGTGTTTTTTTTTGCATTTACACTTTTTACCAGCGACCAGTATAAAGAATATCTACTGGTAGTAGTAAGATAAATACATTAGCAGCAAAGTGAATCACCTTTTCGGGCAAAAAATGCATGACATGTGAAATAAAAATAAAACAGTTCTTTTACATAGTAGGTATCTAGGAGCAATGAAACCATTATATCTATACCTACCACTTTTATCTATGGAATGGATTTTTATCTATTCATCAAATTAAAGTGGCGTTTTTTGCCTAAGGATGACATACTGTGTAGTGTGTGTGTGTATATGTATTGCATGCACGTCATCAACACACAATATCTAATCATGAAAACTTGTATAAACAAATTTAACCCACGCCCACATATCCTTGAATTCAATGAGTGCGGATTAAATCGAATATGGTGTAGGAATATTTGCATAAGTTTGTCAATTGGTATGAAATTCATTCAAAGGATTATAACGCTGTATCATAAACCAATGCAACGCCACCAACTACACTGGTATAGAATAACCCACACCGCAGGAATACCAAAAAGGAAGAAGATACAGAGCAATACAGATACACAGCCACAACAAAAAAGAACAATTGAATTTGGATTTTTTTTGTTGATTCTTTGTTGATGTTTGTTTATATACCTCACCAAATCCCCACCAACGTTTGTATACAAAGAGAGAAGCGCTTGCGATTTTTTTTTTGCGGGTTTGAAGGGTTTTCACGTACGGCTGGCTGGATATGGCAAGAGGAATTGTACGCTGCTGAAAAATGAAAAATAACATAACGCATGAAGGATGCGAGCTTTTTACTTTCAATTCGTAGAAGAAGACGAATGCAAATTTTATTAAAAAAAATTAGATTAATATTAACTTTTGAGATTTAATATGCTAAAATGGTTCTATGCATGGTCGGATTGATATACGACGTGTGGTGGTTTTGCTACAGGATTTTTTGTCTGCATATAGAAATTCAATTATTTTAGGACGAGAGGATGGATCAGCGCTATTTAGAAGGGATTATGACCAACGGATTTGTTTCTAATTTGACTGATAGATACACAGAGCAGTGTGCATACACCATACCTAAAGTTACAACTCAATGCATTTGAGTAAATCGTTGAAACCGATTGTGATGGATAGGGTGAATTTTGTATAGGAATTAGGAAGAGGGTGTATAGGTTACCTCGAAAATATACTAATTCATACAGTCTACTCGAGAGCTATACAAACGCACACAAGTGTGCGCAATTAAAAAATTCATAGAAAAATGTTACTCTTCATGAAATAGAGCAAGCTTCTAATAATGGGATTCGCTACATGGCATAAGAATTGCCATCAATATCTAGTATCAATAGTGCGTTTGAGTTTTTCTCCAAAATATCATAAGATTTCTTTCCTAAACTCAGAAGGAATGGAAACGCACACTAGTGTGCGCAACAAATTGCATGTATGGTACAATACTTACCAGTGGATTTTGTATGTGATCATGTTTTTAAAAACGCGAAATGGATTTGTTTAGATTGAATCTACACAAATGCAGAATATTTTTTGGAAACACAGGAAAATTAGAAAATAAGTGGAGCATTTATGTAGAGTAAGCCTACTCACATCAATTTATTTGTTTGAGAGAGGACAAATAAAGTGACCTTTTATAAGACCCTAATCATCCCAATTCTTCTCTATGGTGCAGATGCATGGACTTTATCCATGGTGGCTTACGCTAGTGGAAGAGGTGCTTAATCAACTGACCAAAGATCGTGCTGACTGGAGACGCTTGTTGGTTGAGGCCCAGGTCCAATCTGCTCCGATAGGGGAAAATACACTGCGGTTTACTTGTTTAGACGCACAAGAGTTACGTTTTAGTTTCCTTTCTTTGTAGTTGTTTTCATAAGATACCCTATTTTTTACAAAGTTTCTTATCAAGTGTTTACTTTGAGCAATTTTATAAGCTACTTCACGATTTGAAAAGCTTTTCGAGAGGTAAGCTTTAACTTTTACCTTTTCTGGAAATTAAAAACTTTTTTCTGACTCTTTTTAAAAAAAATTAACATAAAATAATAAATAGTTGTCTCACATTCAAATGAATTTTTTACTGCTGTTTGTCCGAGCACTACTTGTTGTTCACTAACCAATTTAACCGATGCGTCTATTCAAGTGAACTAAAAAAATGCATTTTGCATGGTATAGAAAAAAATTAGTAAAACTGCCGTTGGCTGTCTATTATTAGGTTTGAAGTATGCTTGTTTGTAGAGTTTATAGTGCCAAAGGCAGAACATACAAAAACAAGATCTAAAACTCTTAAGCTCTTGTGATTTTAAACAAGTGAATCGCACTGTATGTTCGAGTACCAGTACATATTCTAGATTTAAAAATCTGAACGACATGAGTGATATTGACAACCACTACATACAGATAAGGCATCATAACAAAACAAGGTACCGTAGCTATTATTGTTTTTTTTTAACTATTGTTGCATGTTTTCAGTGCATTGTGTAACGTGCATCTAAAGGGATTTGCAAATAAAAAATGTTTAATTTACTCCTAGGCATTAGCCAGTAAATAGAAATACATTTTACTTATATTTCCATGAGTAGATTCCAATATATAAGTGCCCACCACTCGAGGACATTCATCCGATAAAAGCATTGTAACAAAATCCAAGTACCCACTAATCACTTCGTTCCGATAGAACGTTCTAAGCATAAATTATGCGAATATAATTCTCTATCCTTATGCACAAAAAAAAAAAATATTATATAAACGAGTACATTTGCCAACAACAATTGTACGAAAGTGAATCTCTGCCATATATATACAGGGTGTTTCCATTTTTCATCCTTTGGAAAATAATTCTTGAGTATAAAAAATCGTTCGACAGTATAGGGATAAGGCTTTGTCTCAAACAAATAGATTTTATAATTTGGAATGGAAAACCAGTATAAGATCAATGGGGTTTTCAACATACCTACTTATCATAATTTTTGTTTTTTACGTTCATGGGAATAAAAAAAAACCAATAAAACTGATTTTTAGTAGAAAAATGGCCTGAAAGTCAACAGTTTTCTTTGGGAAGAAAAAAATGTATGTATCTAAATGATCTCAAAATATATATCTGGAAAGTTAAAAAAGTTTGTATGTAGTTATAAAGAGTATTTTTGTCTTCTTCTAAAATAAAAGCGCTTAACAAAGTATCTGTAGTAAGTATTAGCGAACATATTTCTGTTAGCATGGATCAAGTCAAGATTCACCGGTCCACCGACCGCAGAATGATTTTTTTCTTAACTCGAAAACACCCTGTATATTGAAATTCTAGTCAATTGACGTTTAATTCCGGTAAAAGTTTATTTTACTGCCACCCCTACATTATAAAAAAAAAAAAAACTCAAACAGGATAATGAGGATAGCAGTATCAATGAAAGTGATGAGGGTGCATTGAAAAAACGACGCCATAGTCCTTAACTATTTCAGATAAGAGGAAACAAATATACTGAAAATCCACTCTCTCATGTGGTAAGGACTAAGCACTGAGTATAAAATTATTGAGGATATCAAGTACACCATTCTCCATTCATTCAACATGGTCGTCGTTCGGTAGTTTCTTGTGCAAATATTTTCATTTCAATTTTATCCTGATAAAAAAAAGGACAACAGTCCGAAAAAAAACTTTCAATGCACACAAACAGTGGGGTTGAGCCAGCCCAACGATTATATTTAGAAGTCGAGGTGGCCTTAGGAAGAAACTTTTGAAATGTATTTGTGTTGCATGTCTGTTGTCGGGAAGGATACGGTTAAACCAAAATCAAAACTAAACACGAACTTAAAAAAGAACAGCAGCAGTTGGTAGGCTGTCGGGGGACAAGAGGAAAGCACAAAAAATTAGCTCAATCGAAGGGTATTCTGGTATTAGTGCAGAGTTGATAAGTAAAAAAGTTGATATAGGTCAAACCATAAATTACTTATTTAATTCACTGTGCAAGTGGAATATCAATGAGAATGTGAATGAGGATTGTGCATGTTGAGCGTGTTTTTCACTGCCTCTGCGGCTGGGATAAAAATAAATAAAACCAGAAATATGAAAGTATACTAATGCAAATATTTAAATTGGTTTATACAAACGGAGAGTTATGAACTAGAGGTCTTTTTTTAATTCAAACACTAATGAACGCAGAAAAAGAATTAACGTAATGAATAGTGACAATGAGAGTTTTAACACCTTTCAGAATATTTTTTTTACAGCAGCGGTACTTTAATGATTTGATTTGTGTCTAAGATCTGCTGATAGGTTATAAAGGTTATTCAGAGGCTATGTCTCAGGTTTCGTATTTTTCTGGGTTATAACTTAGTCTTTCGAGATCATGTAAGGCTTGCAGGTCGAAAGTGGCTAAGATGTAGTTGTAGTACTACTGATACCATAAATGTAGTCGCCGATCAAACGCCCTTTGGCCTGGGATCAAATATCTTAGTCTGTCCAAGCTGGGGTCTATAAAAGCTGGGGTTATAAGCTTTTCAGATCAAAATTCATTTTTTTTTGGGTACAAATACATTTGTATTAGACGATTGCACCCTTGTAATATTCCAGACAATGCTAGACTGCTGAGGAAGGGGTTTCAATTTTAACCATTAAAGAAAAAAAACACCACTACGATTCTCCGCAAATTAGCGATGGAGGAAAGAACAGATAGTACATCTACCTATATCTATTACAGGTGCCCTCCTTCTAGGCTTGCAGCGTTGAACACTGTAGAATATCTAGCAGAGTTACTGCTGGCGAAACCGATTTTTGACAGAAGAAATCTTTATCTTTATCTGGATAGGAATGAATGACAAGAAACTGTAATCACAAGATCACAAGTTGAATTAGAAACAGTGGGCAAATTCGGGCCTGGTGATGTCTCAAAACTCCGGAAGATTAGCAGTACCATCCAAACAGAAGTCCTACCTGTATTCTTAAGACGGCAAAGCTTGAAATCAACATCTGGAAGGGATATTGCCAGTTTGCGTTTAAGACCCTTAAGAATCAATGGAAGATTTAGAAATAGATATATTTTATTGGTATAAAAATGTACATTTCTTTTGTTATCGCACATAAATATGTTCAATACAGAGATGTGATATATTAATGAGAGAGATTTGTCTCTAAAACAAATTATATTACGAAATGGCGGTGTCGTTTGACAACGATTCACGGTCGCCAGATTTAACTTCTTTTGCTGGGATATCTATGCCAAAAACCAGAAACACTTGAGCAGCAAATTAATGATAGATATACCGGTTAAAATGTGCAACAAAGTGTTACCACAGACTCATGGGCCTAATATTGGTTTTCTATGGAGGCGCCAGAACTTCTTGACCTATATAGCCCCAATATCAACCTGACTACCCGACGGTAAAAAGAAGTCACTGCACAAAATTTAATTCGTCTAAGTCGATTCGTTTGGACGTTGCCGTGATTTTAACAGACAGAAGGATATGACTAAATCGATTCAGAATTTAATCGAGATTCAGAATACATATCTGCTTTATGGAGTCTCCGGTGCCTCCTTCTTACTAATGAGAACACGCGGTACTAATAATAATATTTTTCAGTGTCTAGGCTAACTTTTACGAAGTTACTATGGCGGAAACAGTTCTACTGTGAATGTGAAAGTTAAAAAATGATTATTGGTAAGGCTCAAAGTGAATATTAGAGGGGGTATAAAAATGTGATGAAAATTGTTTTATTAAATCACCGCATTTTAAGGCTTATAGAGCGTTAAGCCATTTTATTTTCAAGGAATGTTTATCAAAATTCGATGTTTACGTTCTTGATAGTCAAATGCGACTGTTTCTTTCCGATGGAAGATGAATATGACTAAAAACTTTGCCAAAGGGAATCCCCAAAAGCGATTATCACCTCACTATGAAACCAAAATTGTGATTATTAACTATCCCAAATAACTTTTGGAATAAAAAATATATTTTAAAATCTATTTTAATCGAACCTATTTCCTTAGTGTAAATCCTAAATAATGGCATGAAAATAAAAAATGTAAATAGGTTATTGGAAGTTAACCATCAAAACAAATATGCAAAACCGTGAAACAAATTGGTTTCTTAAAATTTCAAAGTAAAATTTGTTTTCTTGTTTTTTTTAAAACTGATTATTTAGAGAAGAAAATGACATCAAATAAAATCGAGCATGCCTAATTAAATAGACCTTGCCATAAATACGAGTGAATAGCAACTATGAAAAAAATGTATTTTGTATTATAAGCAGACAAAAAATAAATGAGTTTGATGGTCAAATGTTTGATTAGTATCTTAAATAGTATGTAAACGATATTTCTTTTATTTTTCTTTAAATAATATATTTATTTTTAAGCAAAATTATTATGGTAATTCTGAGATGTTAGATGAGAAAATATGAAGACACAAATAGCTAATACTTTTCCAATAATTTGAATTAAAAATCTCATAGAAAACATAGAAGAAATGGTTTGTTTTAAAACTACATACTATGCATTCGGGTGTTAAATAAAAAGTCAAACAATTAAAATAGAACGAACAAAAAAATGTAAAACCAGGAGAAAAATACGGCCTATATGTTAATAGTTTAACTGTTTTCAACGGATACTGATTTCATTTTTTAAATGCTAGATTTATGAAAATATTTTGTAATTCATTTAATTCATTTTTGTATAAATTGTACAGCGACAGTTTTTCGATACCATATTTCCATCTTACGAATAAATTGCTTTATACGCTTAAATAACGTTTCGAAATATGTATTGAAATTTTTAAAATGGTAAGGCAATTTAGAATAGCAGATAATGGATGGAATTAATACATAATAGATTAACTTGAACGTTAATAAAACTACGACAGTTTTTTTTAGTTATTAGTTTTAATTTTAGTTAATATGAACTTTTGATTTTAGCGTTGGCTTGCAAACTAAGAGGCGGAGATTCGAATTCCAGCAGCATTTATGCAAACAATACCAGATATTCTAGAATCACTACGTCCAAATGTGGGATTGTGCATAGCAAACACATATTTACAACATACAGCGGCAGTGCATTTGAATTGATTTGTCGTACTCACTATTATTCGTGATATAACTTCAAGAGAAATTGTCGTTTTAGTGTGTTTGATAATCATTGAAATGAACCGGCTGCAACTCTAGACCGAATCTGAGTTCGGACCAATTTCGTAATTCATTTGTCTATGTCATACGTTGATTGTACAAACAAATAGTAAACAATTATTCTTGTCCAAATGCAGCGACTACAATACTTTATTTTGTTAACTTGGGGTGAAGTTAATTTTCTATTGAAATTCCTCGCACTAAATCCGACTTCCAATATTTGGGAAAAACTGCGATTTCAGCTACACACGTATTTACCTCAAATATTAGTGGCTCACTAAATGCTGAAATTGTATCTGAAAGGTTTATTATTGGTAAAATGGTAACCGAAAGTGCTATCTGTTCTCTGAGTTTAACTTTGCCATATAGAGATAAGAATACATATAGAAGTTATACTGTGTTACATATTCATATAGGTATACGAGTAAATCAAATTTTGATGAGTCAATACTTATTTGTAAGGGAAAATAATATCAACTATTAATGGGTTGATAAATGATATTTGGTTTGTTATTCCTACAAATATCTAAGGCCATGTGAATTGCAAACCCGAACTACAAACTTGCAACCAACATTGCGGATAACATATATATTTTGCCCTGTGACCAGTGAATCAACTTGTGGATTTAGTATTTAACAGAGCAAATTGCAACGGCGAGCAACAAGTTCAAATGATAAAGATTTATTATCAAAATATTATCTTGTGACTACAATGCGTGCCTACGGACCGTTTTTATAGTCGTAATTCCAAGTCGACTATTTAACGTTTCGAGTTTTAAATTCGTTTCAAATTCGAGTCGACCGGTTCAGTGAAAAGTCAGCCAATACCCAACCCATTCCAAGGAAACGCAGGATCTGGCAAAAGCATCGCCGGCTGCTGTCCGTAAGATTGTGTAAGAGAGAAAAATGCAGTCAATTCTGACCCGCTCGATCTTTTGCAGACATCAGCTTGGTACAATTTTGGGTCGACAATTGTGCCTAGTAGATAATCCAACTGACCCAGTAATTGGAAGAAAATAACCATAGACCACGCTGTGTGTTCGCTGACTGGGTTCTGGAGTAGGTATAGTTGGAAGCGGACCTCAATTTCAGGAAAATATCATCTTCAGTGACAATGCCCATGCCCACTTTTGGATAAACGGGTAGATCAATAAAAAAAATTGTTGGATTTGGAACGCTGTCAATCCACAAGAGAGCCGCACCCAGAGGCAATGCATCAGCAGAAAGTCTATATTTGGTGTGGATTGTGGGCTGGCGGCATCATACAAAGATCCGTATGCGTATTTTTCGTTTTCGACGAATGGCGTCAACGGAAAGCGCTACCGATCGATAATAACCAAATTCCTTCAACCCAAATTCAATGATATGAATGTGAAAAACATGTGGTTTAAACAGGACGTTGCTAAGTGCCAGACAGTTGATACCATAATGGACATTCTGATGCACGAGAAATTTAAGGACATGGATATCTCGCGACGTAAAATGGTAGCAAGATCGCGCGATTTGACTCCGTTAGACTCTTTTCTTTCCTTGTTAAAGAAGTAACCATAGATAGAACTATGTTTCATTCAAAATTATATTTAACGAACGTCTGTGTTCTTTTCATGGGGCAACTGGGTTTGTGAACAGGCCATTTCTGAAGTGATTTGAATCAATATAAGAGGCTCAGAAGACGCTTTTGGCATCATCCTTACCTCAAAAATTAGGCCATAGTTTTATTAACTTTTCGAAAATATAGACGACATTGATGTGGCGAAAAGGCTCCCGTGTCGGCCCTTTGTCTCATGAAATGGCTCAGTAATTTGTAAACAAAAATTGTTGACAGTTACAGTCCAATTTAAGTGAGCATAGTTGTTACTCATAGGATCCCCGCATTCAAGTGACGAAGTGCATTGCTGATTGTGCTGTCATATTCGAAAAAGTCACTTATTGCATTATAGGTTTTTCTGAAATTGTATTCTATCAACAGCGACTCCTATTTGTATAGAACTCCGAATTGGACAGAATTATTATTTAGGAAACAAGCTCATTGTCGTGAGCAACCGTCGGGTGAATTGAATTGAAGTGAATTGAAACCACAGTGCCTCTGTGGTTAGTCTGCTAAGCTACAGAGAGCGAGGAGTTTCAAGTTTAACCCCCCTGAAAAACACAAACAGCTCGTTTTCAGGTGTTTGAATGGGGCTGAAAGCAGTGTCATGAACCATCTGTCAGAATGGTGTCAACATGAACTACGAGTATACCTACTATCAAGTGAATTCTAGTTGGGATATTAGCTATTTATGTGAGTCTCGGAATTGTGCGTTCTAATTGCATGCTGAAGGTTTTACATTTACTTGATGATAGATCTGCAATAAAGTAAACCTTATCATTGATTTGGTTCTAACTAGACTGAGATTAGACTTTCAGGTGGGACCGAATATCCTTGCGTTGGATTCAGTCTGTTGAAGGTCGCGAGTTTGCTAGGTTGTGGTCACGTACTTGCTCAGCGATGAGCGATGTTCGTAAGCCCTCGACAGTATAGTGTGTCGTCGGTTAAATTCATAACCGACTGCTCGCTGTCATAATCGAAAAAGTTTCAATCAGATCTGGAGGTGAGCGACGAGTCTGATTGAAGCTACGAAACGCGACGGCTATTTTTGTAAATAGTCGTCAAAACGTAGCAAGCCAATTGCTCGTCGCTCACTGCGTGGCCTTAGGTTTATGAATCCAGATGCAATTTTATGTGAGCTGTATTCAAGTTTACATAAGTGAAATTTTTAATTCATCTTGACAATGGTGATTTCATCTTAAGCACACCGCAAATTATTTCACATATTGGCAGCGTTCAATGTCCTTAGGCACCTAAATATTCGGGTGACACTTTATTATAGAACTTAAGCAGAAAATCTTGCCTAACACACGAAACTTGCCTAGATTTGCTCGCAAATCGAATAATCAGAGGCTGTTGACTAACTAGGCAAAAGCGTAAAGCGCCCATTGATCACAAAAATACTTGCACACTTTTAGGCTGATAATTGCATTTATAAAAACCAAACTGACAATTGTTTTGCTTAAAGAAAAATACAATTTTGAGAAACATTTTTAAATTATAAAATCGATTGAAGTTGTCTTTTCAGCAAGTATGTTCCCAAATTTGAGGCCACTTTTGAACAAGGTTACTCTTACTAGATTTTTTTTATAATTTTAAGGTACGCAGACTACGTATTTAACAAAAAAAAAGAAAGCAAAATAAAACAAAGATTTAAATCAACGATTTTTTATTTTATTCAAATTTATCTACTGTAAAATAATTAACAATGTTTGAACTTTTCTCTTGGTAAAAACTTAATAAAAATAAATTATTTAATTTAATAAAAACTAAAAAAAAAAAAAAAAACAAGCCAGGACTATGCTCTATAACCACACAAAAAATCACATCAATTTACTAGAAGATAACAAAATCGCATACATAAAAAAAATCATATATAGTCATAGATTTTATAGCGCATAGAAAAACTTGAGACTCAAACTTAATTAAAAAAAAAAAACATAAAAAAAATCAAAAAAGAACACAGTAAACGACAGAGGCAGGAAAAACAGAACAAACCTTGTTAGGAGAAGAATAGTGTGAAGATGGCGATGGCATAGAACAATCAGAAGACGCAGAACTATATCTACCAGGCGTAGTGCTAGTAGTTAGATTAGTTGTTGAATCACCACTACCAGGACCACTACCACCACCACCACCAATGTTATTATTATTATGTAAATTTTCATTATCATTTAGATTTATCAGATTACGACTGAGATGATTATCAATTGACAACAGAGCACTACTAGCACAATTGCCAAATGCAGCGATGGCACTTAGGCCGGCATTATTATTAGTATTAGTGATAAAACATTTAGTATTAGTATGATTGGGATTGCTATTTACATTGTTATTGTTTGTTGGCGATGTTGCAAATGGTATTAGTGTAATAGCTGGGTTATATGTTGCCAGTGTCGCAAAATGGTGTGCCGCCGCCGCTGTCGGTGTTGTTGCTTGATGATGCTGTTGCTGCTGTTGTTGTTGTGAAATTGTAACTGGCGGTGGTGATCCACCAAATTGTTGGTGGGTGGTTGTTGCCGCCGCCGCCGATGCGGCCATCAGAGGACTTGTCACTTGCATTTGCATATACGTTTGCAACATTTGTAGTTGTTGATGTTGCTGTTGTTGCTGCTGCTGTTGTTGTTGGAATTGATATTGCTGTTGATGTTGCAGCTGCATTTGATGCTGTTGTTGTTGCTGCTGTTGCTGATATTGTTGCAATTGCAAATGCTGTTGCTGCTGCTGCTGTTGATTTGGATGGATTGGATGATGATGATGGAGATGATGTGGATGCGGTAACGTTTGGATTAATTGCATTTGCTGTTGATAGTATATTTTTGTTTGTTAAGAGTTAAGTTAAGTCTACTATCTAATCTACAAAATTAAAAAAAAAAAATAAACAAATTAAAATCTATCTATTAAAGCTTTTTTTTGTAAGTCAGTGTCTTGGTTGTTAGCATTTTGTTACCACCACCACCACCGCCACCAACATCAGGAACCTTTTTTTTTTTTTTTTTGTAAACAGAAAACAAAAATAATGCATCATCAATATTCGGCTTGAAAGCCAGGTGGTGGGAGAATTAAGATTTTAGTACAGAATTAGTACATTTTTAGAACATCAGTACTAAATTGAAGGTAAACCTCCTAAAAAGACTTGAAAAATAAAATTTTAAAAGAAATGCACATAGATATAGTATTTTCTTTTTTTGTTTTGCTTTTTCGTGTAGCAGTGGTAGGCAAATAGTATATGGCAAGGTCTAGATTCTGTTTATCTATAAGATACAAATATGGTAAATTGGTCGAATCGCATGGATTTGTTTTTTAGAATTTTGTTTCTTATTTTTTTCTTATGCAAATCTTACCATTATATCTTTGTTGTGTATTTGATTAGATACAGCTGCAGTTGCTGTGGACACTGAATTGATATTTGTTGCCTGATTGTATACTGTCGTGGTTGCTGTTGGGTGTTGTTTCCCAAAAACAGCACTCTGATGCTGATATAATTGCTGTTGCTGCAGATGCTGCTGTTGCTGCTGATGGTGTTGCTGTTGCTGCTGGTGCTGGTGTTGCAGTTGAATCGAATCACACAAATTTATTTCAGTGTAGCGACTTAAGATCAATGTCGGAGTGACCGTACTAACAATTGCCGACGGATGTGCAGGCGGTGGAAGTGTTTGAACGACAGGATCAGTTGAACAACAATGACCACAATAGCACAACGGTAATCCCGATGGATTTGAATTCGGATATTGGTTAAGGTGAATACTATTTGTCTGATGTTGTTGTAATGTTGTGAGACCGTTACAATTTGGTAAAAATGTGCAACTATCGTGAAGATTTTGTGATGGTGTTTGATGTTGTTGGCCAATTGATGGATGTATTAGGGGAACTTGTATATTGGATAGGTGGTGATGGTGATGCTGTTGATGGATACTTAAAGGATTCACAAGGGAATGATGGTGATGATGATGATTACTAGAATTAGCTAATGCACTAACAACAGCCGATGTGGCAGCAGTCAATTGAGTATTGGTCTGTTGTGGTAACTGTTGTTGTTGTTGTGTATGTTGTTGCGGAGCCAAAAAGGGGGGACAAACAGCGAGGCCCGGTGGGAAATACGTTGTGGCAACAATTTTGAATTGTTACTCTTTTTCCCCAAATTAAATGTTTTTTTTTTTAAGACTATATTTTTCTTTTTTATGTTCTAGAAACTACTCTTGCTTATTATACACATTTATTTGATATGACATTAATAACCTAGTTCTAAAAAAAGATTGTCTAGAGATATGAAAGGATTTACTAATTCCCTTTGAAAATATTGTATATAGAATTTCTGAGAGAATATCTAGTGATTTCAAGATCTAAAAAGATTGTCAAGTTATGGTAGAAACATTTATATGTAAAAAGTTATATAAATATCTTGTTTGATTAGAAAAAAAAAGTTATTTAGAGTAGATGATTATCGAAGTTTCACTGTGTTCTCCTAAATTGGGTACAAATCTGATTATGATTAGGTTTCCCCTCAATTTAGAATAAAAAACACGAATATTAAGTACGCTAATGATTTTTGATTGTCAAAACGCGATTTCTTTTGTGTGTTTTAGTTTGATTTGTCTTTTATATTTCACATAACCTTAACACTTATTCTAATGATTAAATATTATGTTACCTACAAATATATTTAATATAAATCTAAGGAATTCCCTAAAAAAAAGTTTATTTATATGTTTAAATTTTATTTAAAGAAGTAACAAACAAAAAAACTCTGATTCACATCAAGAATGTTTGATTTGAGATTTCCTATAACCTAGTATTGACTTTTGTTTTTGTATATATGTCTATATATTTTGTTTGTTTAAATTGACCATGAAATGAAGAACTTAAAATACATCTACTATATAATATATATATATATATAACTTTTATTTTGTATATTCTCTTTTATAAAAATATGCTTTATTGATTGCACGCAAATTTAATATGATATGTAGGGAATAATTGAGTGTTTTACTTTTTCCTTCTATATCTGCGTGAAGCAGAAAGAAATGAGAAATCAAATTCAATGCAATAAACAATTAAATTTATCTTCAAAAAAATAAATATGTAAAAAGTATTTTTTTTTGTATTTTAACAAACAACCATACGTATTTTTGTTTTGCTTTTTTTTATATAAGTTTTACAAACTCTTTGGTGGCGACGGATTATACTTGCTTTGAATTATTTTTCGCAATATTAATAAAACTACATATATTTTCTCTTATTAGGAATATTTGTTTCAAATGAAAATTGTTCTTTTATTTAAAGCTGATCGGATTCCCTTCGAGGGTGGAAGTGGGTTTTTTCCCTTTTCCGGTTTTCTATTGCACGATTTCCGTTTATCCTGTTTTTTTCCTAATAATTATTATTTTTTTATTTATTCTATAAGCTCAGATATAAGTTTCTTAGATATCCGTAACAAATTTAAGACGAAAAAATTAAATACTGTTGATTTCTTTTTCGAAATAATTATATATTTAATTGAAAAACAAAAATAAATACGTATATCTATAAATATTGCAACAACAATAATTTGTATCTTTCTCTCGTGGTTGTAAATATTTTCTTTCTCTGTTTTTGTTTTGCGTAATAATACTAATTGTATCTGAAGATTTGTGAACACTGAAGTTGGTCGTGTTTTTGTTTCTAATTTATAAAAGTTTTTTTTTGTTTAGATATTTTCCGTTCCGTAAAAGTGTGTGAGAGAGAGAGAGAGAGAAATTTGGTAATAGATACTTTGATTGTCTAAGGATTTTTGATTTAAAATCTGTATATATAGCCAAGAGCAGTTTGAATAGAAAACAAAATTTGTTTGTTTTTCTGATAAGAGTTAGAGTTTGTGTTGTGTATGCATCCCCTTTTTGGTTGTTTGACGTCTTTTCTAGGTCTAGTTATTGTACGTCTAACTTTTGTTTTTTAAGAGGAATAGGACAAAGGATATACCACCAGTATGTGAATAATTTAGTTGTATGTGTTTTTTGTTTTTATATTTAGTTTTTACCAATTTGTTTAGGATTCTTCGTCCGTGTCAGTTAAGTAAGGAGCGACAAATAGATGATGCTTAGTTATTTTGTACGAAGTCGGCAACTGGCTGCAGTAGTTGGTGATGATGGAATTCGCTGGTTTCTGATTAGATGACGAGTCTCGGATGTTGTCTTGTCTTCCGGCTGTTGATGATGAGGCGTTGACTATCAAAGCACGTTTTGGAAATTAACTTCTTACTCAAGAGTCGTTCTTAGTATTATCTTCTTGTGTTATTTTTTTGGTTTGAACAAAAAACCGAATGAAGAAGAAGAGGAATATACAACAGATTGAAAACTTCAAACTTCTTTAACACTTTTTCTTTTTTTCCGACATTTATTACTATACATATATTTATTATTAGATTCTTTTTGCACTTTAACTTTGGCCGATTCAGCAAATGAACGTAATCAAGGCAAGACCAACGAACTGTTTGCCCCTAAACAAGACGAAAAAAAAATAAATAATGCTGAAAAACGTCTACCACTATAGATACTTGTTACTCCGTCTTTTAGTGCCGCTTACTTTCTTCGTGTTCTTGTGTTGTTCTTTTTTTCGTTAGAAAAAAAAAAAAAAAAAAACCAATGCGAGACTATAGGTGCGCGATGTTTGTATCTTTTTTTTCACAATTCTTTTTAACGTGTTCGCTTATTTTGTTTTTTTTTCTTTGATATGTTTTTTTTTTTTAAATGTGTTGGTTTTTTTTATGAAATTCAATTAAAACAAATATGTGTGACAATAGAGGTGGAAATGTTTTTTTTCTAATGGAGACAATTTTCGCGGTTTATAATTTCTATTTTATCGCGCGTTTCGTGAATAAATTTGTAATCAAAACAAATGTCAATGAAGTAACGATGTAGACTATACACGGGCCAATGTTGATTGTGATGACGACGACGACGATGATGATGATGATTGAAGAGGCTCGATGGTGTGTAAGTTAAGTAACAAGTATTCGAGAAGAATGAGCAGAGAATAACACAACGGCAAAAAGGAACAACAAAAAAGAATATCGTATGTCAATGATTCTTTTGCTATTCGAGATAGTATATACGAATACAAAATTAAGTATCCAAGAGATACTTATTAGATATAATTTGACTCTTGTGGGGGTTTTCCTGTGGTTATTGGTACTCTGTCGTTTGTACTTAACGCAGTTAGAATAATAATTTTAGTATAGATGATATATATAAAAACGCACGATGTTTTTTGTTTATACGTAAGAGAGTGTATTACAGGAAAAACTTGATATAATATTTTTTTGTTTTATGTTGTCGGTTGAGAAAAAGTCAAAATTGAGTATCTTATCGAATTTCGATGTGAACAAATAATTTAATTCAAACAAATTGGCAAAAAGATACTTGTTTTATATGAATGAGATACTTTTTGTTGAACTTTTGATTTTACTTTACTTTTTTTTATTATATGTGTTGAATGTTTGATAATATAATATGTAATAGAGCGGCGGACAGAATTGGAACGGGTTAAAGCAAAGACTGTACGAAGACTGAAGTAAGAACGACTGGCATTCTAAGGTAATATACCTATTTTTTCGGAGTTCTTCTTCTTTGGCTCTCCGGAGCAGCAGCAGCAGCACAGCATACCTTTCTTCTTCCTCTTTTCATGAGCCGTGCTACTGCTGTTGGTTTGTTGGTGGTTGGTTTGGTATATTTAGTTTTTCTTAACTTGGGAATCATGTACAGCGGTGAGAGCGAGAAACGCTCTTTGGCGTTAACACAGGCGCAGAGAGGCTACTGACTGATGTCTTTTTTTTAGTGGAAACATTGTTGAATAACAAATACACGATGCGGTGGTGCCACTAATGATGGGATGTAGTCCTCTCCTCAGTATACAGGTGGAAAAAGAAGAAAATAAATGAATAGAGACACGAACAACAAAACAGGAGCAGGGAAGTGTTCTCTTCATGGGGAGAGCGGAGGCAGCAGGTCAAGTCAGGTAGACCTAAACGAACAAGTGTATGAATGAAAAGGGCATTCTTTCTCCTTCTGGCTTCAGTTCGTCCTGTATAACAGTTATGCTTATTCTCTTTCCGAACATTCGGAGTTTGGCAAAAAACTACTCACACAAACTCAGCTGCAACAGTTGTTGTTACGACAATTCGATGTAATTCAACAAGCTACAAGTAAAAATCATGTGCCTTGTAACAATGTCGTTGCCACCACCCCCTCTCATTCGAGGACCGAGCCGGTGTGGTATGATGAAGGCGCACAGTGCGTCGAATCATGAAAATGTAACTCTAAGGTTCCACAGTGCGACAGGTATGTGGTGCATGCTATTCTAGAAACTGATGGTGAAGCAGGGATATGGAACGGGCATACATTTTACACCTGAGTGTATTTGTGTTATACTTTTTGAAGGTGATAAAATGAGGACTAAATTTTGTTTTTGTTATTTTCCATTTCATCATTGTGGTGCAGTGGTGCGCAGAGTCTGTACCTTGGCAAAAAAAAGCAAAAAACAAATGGATTGGAATGGAGTACTTGTGTTGGTGGTGGGGTTGGGGATAAGGATGAGGCATAAAAGCAACAGTTCCGGCGAGTCGATTTAAGGTTACGTTTTGTAATATGTTTCTCTTTTAGTTTCGAATTTGTTTCCCGTTTATCTCTTTGTGTAGGTCTGTCTCTTAGGAATGTGGTATAGCCCTGCGCCCTTAGGCCCGCTCGCAGCAGAACTAGTTTTAAGTGGAAGTATAAATTCACGAGGAATAATTCTAGTTATATTATACAATGCTTGCTAGTCGATGAGAATGCTTGGCCGATAGAAATTCGAAGAGGAGGGTTACTACCTGGGTTTTAAGCAAATTAAATAATTTGACAATTTTTGTTGAAAACTATTTTAAAATTATTTAAATCAGCAACTTGAAAATTTAAATTGAAATTAAATATCATTACTTTTTTAATATTCAGCAGCATCATTAATCACAGAGGACTTATTCCACTCACGGATTATACGAATCCAAGGCATGACCTTGACAAGAAATTTAACGTCAGCTCAGTACTTTGTGATTGTGATGTGCGAAGCCGAGGTTTTGCTCGCCGGATCCAGGATTTACCCAAAGAAACAGCAAACTCTGGTTAAGTAGTTATCCTGTTTAAGTAACCCACTTATAAACTAATATTTCACTATTAACTTAACAATGGTTAGGTTCCTAAGTATACAGAATGCAGCCTACAACAAGCGTAGCTCCGTAATACAGAAAGCGGCCCAACGACAAGCGTGGCTCCGAGAGGCCGAGGTAAAGCAGGACAGTGTTGACTTACTTACCAAAAATAGAACACTGACCGAGGTCAATTGAAAAACAAGAACGGGGTCAGGAACCTTATCCGATACTAGATTGGTACTATCACCACTTAGGCACTAGACAAGTACTCCGAATCGCACTTTCATTCGGGAACACATGAAATTTTGTCCCCTAAGTCAGTGTGACTTATAAGTGTTGAATGAAAATTTTTTATGCCAAATAAAAGTGTGACGCACGGGCACGTTTCGTTACAACTTTCATAAAATGTATACGGTATACCCATTTATGAATTGGCCTTGCTATTAGCTGACAGACATTGTTGCCAGCTTCAAAACAGTTAAGAGCTTCATAGATATAATAATGTCATATACGAATTACTTTAAATTTAGCCCGCAGCTTGTGTCCAGAAACAGATATTAAAATGCCAAAAATCCTTTGATAAAAGCCAAATCCGATACAAATCATTATTTTAAACATGACCAAAAGACTAGGCATACTCATTTAAAAAAGATCTGCTTCTGCCGGGAAGAAAAGTCAATAGGAAGATCTCTTAAACCACTGACCAGCCATCAAAGAAGGTACCATGAAATAAAGCCTTATGCAAAAAGGTCCAAAACGTAATTTTGGACTTTATTGCACTTTTGAAAATGAAATAAAGTCCAAAAAACGATTTTTGGTGTATGCAACCCCGCTGCTCGTCTTTCTTTTAAATAGCTGAATGCAATAACGTCCAATGGCTTTATTGCACTTTCAAAAATGAAATAATGTTGCAATTTCAAAAGTCCAAAAAAGTCCAAAATTACGTTTTGGACCATTTTCCCTTAGACTTTATTTCATGGCAACAATGGTATTCTATACTGCTTTCAGTTTGTTTGTGTAATAGAGGCTTGAAGAACACTCGTGATTGGTTTATGTTGATAGAAGTCCACCGTCCATGATAAGGTGTCAATAGCCGTATTTTATTAATTAACACTAATTCGCAACAACAACACGTGATCCAACTTTCTATTTGGATCATTTTTCATGATCCAGATACATAGTATGATAGTATACTTTTAGGCGAATAATTTTATTCGTGTATGTTGGTAGTTCTATGAACAAAATACAAATAAAGTGCCTTACAAAATTTGGATAACCCAATAACCAATCAAACCACTGCATTTCTCGCATAAAATACGCCACAGAAAAAGGCAAATTTAATTTTCAAATAAAAATATATTTAAACAACAATTATTACAATTACCAACCGAAGTATTTATACTTTACAGCTTGAGGTTTTTTTAACACATTTCGGTTTTGTTTACATTAGAAACGTCAAATTTTGAAGGAATTAACGTCAAGTTCTTTCAGTAATGCCACACGTCAAGAGAAAAATCTCAATTGATCCTGGTTTGTTTTATTATGCTGATCTGATCCGGTTCAGGATCACGGGCATAATAAAACACGGCTAATATTGATAGCAGAATAGATGACGCAACAAGTCCGTAAAGGGACCCTAATCCTACCTTCTAAGGGACCTACAATTATATGCCGAGTCCAAACGGCTAAAATGAGAAGCTTTCCATGACATTTATACTCTCAAATATTTGTCTGACGTTCGAGAGGGCGAGAGGTGCCGCAGCGGAAAAAACCTGAGACCCTGAGACCCTCGCACAGCAGTCCAGTACAATAATCACTGTGCTTTTTTTTTGATAGCAGAATTATTAAGGTAGGTACGACTTGCTAAGGTGTACATCTATCCGGCAGAAAAACTGATGCTATAGGTACTTACTCTCAGAGAAAAATGTAATATGATCAGGCCTCATTTTACATTTTTTTATTCTTACATGCAAAATCTTAATATGACACCCATATTTCTTAAAGTAAGAATATAATTCTAAAAATAAATTTTATTTATTTTCTTCGTTTAGGAACAAAAAAAAACTTTATTTGAGATTGCATGTTCTGCTTATTAGTGTATTTAAATGTAAATGTAATATTATATTCTTGAAATAAGGCGAAACAATCCTAAAAGATGACATTGAAACACAAGTTAACTCACCAAATCTTGAGTTAGTTTTTTGTTCTTGAAATAAACCAAAGCAATCTTAAAATATTACATTACATTACACAAATAAAGGACAAAACAATCTTATTTCAAGCTTATTTATGATTGGAACAAGTGCAACAATATATAAAGTGCTTGCATAAATTTGTTTCATGCATAATGTAAGAACCACATTCTTAAAAAAATCGCAAAACACTAGGTATTGAAAAAAGCAGCTTAAACTTACTAAAAAAAATCTCAAGAGTAGATTTTTTGGTCTTGTTTTAACAATTTCTTTCTCATTTTAAGGTGGCTTCATTCTCATTCACGGCGTTTTAGAGCTTTATATAAGTTAACAATTGTCCAAAACGTTGCCTTTTTATTCTTAAAATAAGAACGAACATTCTTAAAATAATCCAGAAACAAGATTGAAGTAAGATTTTTAAGCTTACTAAAAATGTCAAAAGAAGATTTTTTGGGCTTGTAAGAATGAGCTCAAAATATGAAAAGGGTTGAAATGACACTGATATTCTTGATTTTAGCTCGTTTTTTTTTTCTGAGTGAGGTTTGGCAAAAGAAATAATGAGTTCAGAACTCCTATCAATAACTTTAGTAGAAAGGGTGACCTTATTGGTTGTAGTCTAAAGCTAGTATCAGACGATTTGTTGAATCAGCAAACGTTTGCTGAAAATTGTACACAGCATATAGTGTAAAAATAAAATTTCTGTCATCAAGTATGCACGATTTGTTGTGATTGGAACACAATTTTCAGCAAACGTTTGCTGATTCAACAAATCGTCTGATACTAACTTAAGACCCAAAATAGTTTGACTATACAATATATTGGCACTGCCGCATCGAACAAATCTTTGAGTCCACAGCCCCAGTTCGCACCTCAACCTTAACGGATAGGAAGCCTTTTAAATAAGTAGGTAGGTATAGCATACATTTTCTGATGGAAAAAAGTACAAAAATGTAAACTAAAGCTTTCATAAAAACTAACTTTTATGTAACTACCACGTAAAGTATTAAAAAACCAACAAACAAACGGCTACTTTTCATATTTGATTGGAATTAAATAGTGCCTTTGAAAAAAAAAGAAACATTTTAATCAAAAGTAAAATGCAGCATGTGCCCTGTGCAAAGAAAAAATAACTCTCCCTTGAAATAGGCATAAATTTTATCAAAGAGACTACATTAATTTTCGGACTGAATTTGATGCTTTTCCCCCCACTTTCCTTTTAATACACTATACAAAATTTGACCAAACACGTAACGTACTTACTATACCTAACCTAATACACACTTCATATACATAGTATATCTGTTCATTAAAAATTCTCCAAAACAGAACGACAAAAATAGCCTAATGCGAATGATATAAAAAATTCATGAAAATTCTAATCCTGTCTAAACAAAAGGGGTGCTCGCTGGCTGCCGTATATAGTCCGGAAACCCTACTGCATAATACCAACATCCACACAGGCAGCCAATCAAAAGTATCATCAACACAATAGCACTTGTGTGCGCTTTGAAAAACATTATTCGGACTGGAAAAGCTCAAAAGGCAAAATTTTCAACAGAACAACCCGACAGACAGAAAGCAAAACAGAGAAAAGTGGAAAATCGAAAACAAAAACTCTAATAAAATATTTATTTAAATAATTTCGCATCGTTGAGCTGGGTTTTTGGTCCTCTAGTCTTAGCTCCGCACTATATACATAATACCTGATGTTGGAATTGGGAGTGTTTGTAGTACTGCGGGTGTAACAGAGTGAAAATAATTTCGGACCTAGTGACCAGGTTGTAGAGATATTTTCCACATCGTTGATTTGAGGATGACGTAATGGAGAAAGGAGAGCATAACCCCCCGGGTTTTATGCTGTGTGTGTGCGACAAAGCAGAAAGAGTGTCCTGTCCCTTTGCAAAAGGATTACAATGAATTCTGCATTTTAGCTGCAATGTATAGTCAAAAACATATATCTATTGTAGGTATATAGGGACAAGCCGATACAATAATTGTTTGAAGGATTTTATTACTGAACAAGATGACATGCAACAGCAAATTAAAAAAATATGAAGCTTCAATTTCGAAGATTCCCTTTGAAGGGTTTTATAGGACTTACATCAAAGGTACTGCCAGAACTTTGTGCAAACATTTTCTGTTACTAGTTGGTTCACTCACCTTAAAAGATACGAAAAAAAGGGAAAGTTGTTAAAAATTGCATTTTGGTTAATATGCTGTAAATTAAAAATTTACAATCTGCAAAAAATATTAACTAATTTGCTCATTAGAAATGAAATAGTCGACAATGCACATAGTATAGGTGTCCTCAATAAAAATTTAATAATACGGTTAAAGATGCTCACCACATTCTGTATACAGTATACTTTATTATTATTTTCTTTAATAAGCATCGGAATACATTAAAGTTTGGCTGCAACACAAATGCTTTTGTCATTATTGTACCTAACTCCCTACCCTAGTACTTTCAGATAGGCTCTTAATTTAAAATTAAACTCATCAAACCTGTACTGATGTAATTGGCCATCGACACCGTTTCGCAAAGTATCAATAACGTCAAGCTCATGGCATCCTTAAATGTTCAATTGACCCAAATATCCTGTACAAAGTCATTACATCCAACTCCCACTACCCCTGCCATCATTCGGTCCGCATTTAATGCGCCAACAATTTGTGCGACACTTCTCAAGTACCATCCACAGCTAGAAGCCCAAACTTCCGTTCGGATAATTGAAGTAATTGCAAATATTTGCCATTCGATCATCTCTCACTCGTTATCCTTAATAAGCAGGATGCAAATGATTGCCCATAACAAGGCTATAAAACGACAAAACGACTGCGATTGCTGCTTTTTTCCAATCTATAAAAAAAAGCACAGAAAATATCTCTTCAGACGCCCAAAACCGGTCTTTTTATCCACCATTTCCACCCCTTCATCTCTCAACAACCCGAAGGGACAAAGGTATCTAAGAATAAATAAATAAAAGTATCTGCGGCAGCCGGGAGCAAAGCCAGGACCATAGAGCTAGACACCAAGTCAATCGTAGATATTTTCAACACTGGAAATCAAAGTAGCATCTGTGGAAAATCACATCAACCATTCAACATCACCCACAGACCCCCCCTACGTCCTGATCCCGACCCATCTGACCATGAAGGAGACGAGAATCAAAGGAAGAAAATGGAAAGATGGAAGAAAATAATAATAATAAAAAAAACCCAAAACGAAAACAGATTGAAAAGTCAAACAATATAAAATTTACGGCCACAACCATCAAAGCACGGTGAGGCGAGTACTTGTACGAGTACAACTACAACAGAAATCGGATCGCAACAAGCAACAGCACAAGCAGGAATATTTACGCTTTGCCGTATAGTTTGATGCAGTTCTTGTTCTTGCGTTTCGCTTTGGATTTCTTTTTGTTTAAATTCCTTTGCAGAAAATATTTGCCTCGCAGTGTTATGAGAGAGGGAGCTATAATTGCAAATAACTGCTAGAATCATTCGGCCATAGTATTTACTTCTTGGCCAAGAAGTAGCCATAGACGCTCATTGCCATGCAGCTTTTGATGGCTGGTTTTGCTTTGCTCCAACTATAGGTATACGACGAGGAACCATCGAGGAATCTTTTTCATTTGCTATTCTTGAGTTCATGCTGGCGATGTGTTGGTGCAGACCATAAGTTTTGCACCTGAACAGGTATGTACGAGAATACACACATCCAAGAACTGGAAGAAGAACCGGCAAACCGAAGCAACACTAGAATTAGTAAATGCAGCACGACGACGACGACGACGACGACGGAAAGGCAAAAACCAACGAATCGAAACGAATGACCGACCAGGTATGCCAATAATAAACTAGAAAATTCCATTGTTGCAAACAACCCATCGTCATCGTTGTACACAGACTGTAATTGATGGTCTTCTGGGAGGGGGTATACCACCACCAGCAGCTCTACCATCATCAGCGAGAAGGAAAGTCATATACGGACTGCATTATTGTTCTTGCCCGCCGCCGCTAGCTAGCTAGCTAGTGGATATGGAACTGTGTTTGTGCTCCCCCAGTGCTACTTCTTTGCGAGGAGCATCAAACAAAAGGGTGGCGAACTATATGGACCACCGAAAATTTAAGGTGTTTGCACTTAGTTGTTGTTGGCAATGACTGTACATATTTGTAAGCACTGAAAGTGGCAGTTAACTCAAGTTTAATGTGTTTGAGTTCGTGCATTTTGTCATTTTAAAGAGAAAGGGGGGGAGAGAGACAGTTTGACTTCTGGGATGAGCGTCAGGCGAGTGACACAAGGAATTTTAAGGAACATTCTACAAAAAAAAAAAAAACGCAGCCGCAGAGCAGTATAGGTACAAATTCGTTCATTCTGGATCGTCACCAAGACCATCACCGTTGAATTTGGCTGCGTAATTTGTTTGTATCATTGCTTTGGTCTGATGTATGCTTCCAAGAGAATGACTAAATGCATGAGCGGAAGTTGTAACTGAAATAATTTTACCCTGTATAGACCTTATATTTCTCATTTCCTCAAAGCGTCTGCGGTCCAACAAAGATGGAAAATAGCTTTCTGGTATTTCTACTGCGATCTCAACGTGTCACAACAGCAATACAACGGAGAAATCGTCCATCCAAACAAATCAAATCTAATTATGAAAATACCCGATTTCTTATGGGAGATTCACGCAAGTTTTCGTACATGGTTCGGCATGTAAACCGCAGAAGTGCCCAAGAATATATAGATCGAATCGACAAATAATAATATTTATAGCTTTCCTGAGGACAGTACTCTTATATCGTCATTCTACAACAGTGTGCCTGTGAATCCAATCTTATCGCACAATGAAGAACTGGACATCTTAGAGTAATGAAAGCTTGTTAGCTCCCAACAAAGGCAAACGCTCCGAGTGCACTGCAGACAAAAATACGACCACCCATCGATGCACCTTCTTGGAGGAACAACATATTGTGTGGGTATGACCACTTATCCAATATCGTAAAGTCAGCGTCCTTAAAGGTAACTTACTAGCAAAAAAACTACTTTAATCCAACGGAACTCTGCCTTCTCCATAAAGTATAGGTCCAAGCAGACTCAAACAAATGGAGCTCGACCCCAAAACAGAGCACACAGGATACAGAGTAGAGCAGTTCGACTAACAGAAGATCCGGTACTTACGACAAATCTATAGGTATCCGCTGCTGTACAGGAGATTTTTCATTCACTTATGTATGCCTATTCCATAGGTATCTATACCATGGCAATGTTTGCAGGGCTGGAACCCAATTTGAAGCCTTTATTCCTCCTAAACTTACTTTGAAATTTATGGATTTCCCATTGCAAGTTCACACGGTAAAAGGTATTTGGTTTATTATCGGTCGATCACCCGAAAACAGTTTGAAGAGATCTAATGGCATTCAGTAATATGCATTCAAGTCCAAACCTCCAAAGGTCTCATGTAGGTACACCTCAGAGTTTATTTTGAGGGCCTTGGTAGTTTATCTTCTCAAATCCTAGAAATTTCTTTTCGTGTAACTTTCTATGAGACTGGCTTGAATAGATAGTGAAAACCACATCTGCCACTGCTCTGCAACGAGATTCCAACGCATCAGAAAAGACTATGTCTGGTAGACTTACGATTGATACACCCGTTCATCAGACTCAAACTCTTTATTTGAAATGGCTTCTTAAATGTCGGAGCTTTAAAACACGCCCTTCTTTTCTCACCAGAGCAAATATCTGCTGTGGATGAAACCAGTTGAGACAACTTCACGTGCGATAAATCTCAGAAAATCTTTCTCGACAATAAAGCCCATGGAGCTGGCTCAATGGCTTCAAAAAATAAGCAAAATTGGCTGGGTAAGTTAGCGACCCAAAGGTAAAGTATTCATACCTCGTTTTGATTTCCAAAAATGTTCCACAACTATCATTTCAATAGCTTATAACTTTATAAAGGCTTTTTCGGATTTGGAAACAATTCTCCCGCAGCTGGTTGGTCGAATCCAAATGCATTAGGCTTAGACTTGTGCAAACTATCTTTTGGTTACAACTATACCAAGAATAAATTGCACCAAAAACCTTAGTCTGTCTGTAACTATGTGTCCCGATCACGAAGTACCTAAATTAGGAAAAATCCAAGAGCTGAATTATGAATAACTTTACGTAGCCTAACCTATAGCAGAAATGCATCAGGCAAGAACCGCCTCATAACCCTACAGATACCACTACTCGACAACTGCACACCTCGCATCTCATTGCATGGTACAACGAACACGACCCAACTAAGGGTCCCTCAAGGCCAAGATCAAAACGACGACGCAAGCAACCAACTAAACTCGAAGCAGTCAAGCGCGTCGAGCATTACTACTTCCCCGACCACCTCATGCGAATAAAGGTTGTATAGGTATTTGTGCAGAACTTTGTCTTATGCTGTTCACTCACGATATACATACTAGCTCTTCTAATATCCTATAAGCCTGTCTGGCGGTCGCCGACGCTTCCACTGTATATCCAGCGCGCGGTCACAAAAAAGGCAGTAATCTTGCTTTTAAAGTCAAGAGAGCATAGCCAACAAAGAATGCGCACAAAAGAGGCTACGTTGAAACTCGTTCCTGAGCGCCTGTTACCATAGTCCCATGACTTAGACGTGCGCAAAGCGAACTTAGGGGATAAACGGGCGAAAAACAATAGATTGGCCCCTTCAAAGTTAAGTCACAACGACCACTCTAACTACACAAACTTGCACCGAATACGCAAAAGAAGTAGAGCCAAGGGCAAAAACCCCATACTCGCATCGACATCGTCATCATCATCGTTGCTATAACATTACCAACCAGAGTACCACCAACACCACCACCATCACCACATAGTCGTCGTCGTCGTCGTCGTCATCATTAACATCATCATTGCGAGCAGCGGCATTGCTATTGCCATTGTCGTTGCCATAATCTTTTTCGTCTTATTCTTCACATTCGCCTTTGTAGTCGTCGTGGTCGTTGTGTCGTGCTCGTGGTCCACCATCTCTTCGTCCGGCCCGGCCACCCCCGTTTAGACTTTTTCGATAGGGAAAAAGGCTAAGAGCTTGTTTTAGCGACGTAACAGGTTGCATAGCATAGCATCGCGTCTCATCGCACATTTTCATTTTCATCATCGAATTGTATAATACCATGAAGAGTGCTCTCCAAAAGAGAACTACATCAAACGAAAGAGCAACGCACGTTACCGAATGGATGGCGTTATTTAAGCTTAGATAGATATCCTTGGCTAAGAGCTGTTGCTTTGTTAAAGCGCAACTAGTAAACAAAAAAAATCGATGACGAAAAACTGTTCTACGCATAGCATTTCCCCAGGTTGTTGGCGTATAAGAGAGACACCACTCTTATACAGCTTATGCTAAAGCCGAGAGAGAAGGGGTAATGTTTAACTCTTAATAGATAAGAGTACCTAGCAATTGTGTTTGTGTTGTGCTTTTGTGCATAGTAAAGTTTGATGACGGGACGGGACGGATTCGGGATGCATCCCCGCATACTACAATTACAAAGTGCAACTCCTCTTTGTAGATGGTATATTGCCATGCTATGTTCTTTGGTATGTAACAGTGATGAAAATCGACTTTTCTCAATTGTACTGAAAACTGAAACCAAATTGTACTGAATAGTACTCAAATTTCTTAAATTTATAAAACCAAAGGAAAACATAAAAAAAGGAATATTTTATTAAAAAAAAAAAAAAAAAAACGAGTAGGTACCTATCAGTGTTATCATCGGCCAGGTTTTATAACCTCCTCAGCATTCAAGTCTTGCAAAATGTTAAGGAATTATTATAATGATTTTGTGCGTGCAGAGAGTTACCGGAACAAAGATGTCCTTTCACAAAATTTCATTCGCCTAGGTCGATTCGTTTGGTTGGACTCTGTTGTGTTTTTAAAAAACAGATAGACCGACGGGCGGATAGGCGTACATGGCTAAATCGTTTCAGAATTGCATCCTGATTCAGAATATTTATGGCTTATAGGGTATAGGATGACTTCTTCTTGGTGTTAGAAATGTAAGTACTTATACCTTCCAGTGGAGGGTGTTATAAAGGCGCATTTAATTGAATCTGAAGCTTAGTACGCAGTTCGAGCGAATTTAAATTTTAGGTGCTCTCCAATTTTTCTCTCCAAACATTAAATAAAATCCTAGCTAAATTTTGGCATAGTGTGCGCTGTGAATATAAGTGTCACAGAAAACAGCTGTCCGTTGAAAATAACTTCCTTCAAAAATTCATCGACGCGAAAATGTGTTATATTTTCGTTGCACTTTCTTTTTTGTTATTCCTTGATATTAAATTTATCACTTTGAAAGAAAGTAGGTAGGTAGGAGGAAGGTATTCATTGAAAAATCTTATCCTTATTTACTTTTCCGCAACACAAAAGAACAGAAGAAAAAAAAACATTATCTGTAAAAATTTAGCTAAAAAAATATGCCGAACCAGCTCAGCTAAATTTTGGAGAAAATTTTATATGTGAGCTAAAATTTAGCACGAGCAGCGTACCAACCTCAAGGTAATATAAGTCTTATAGACGCCGGATAGGAACTTTAGTCCATGTACATACATATAAACAGATTAAGACTAATCTTTGTATAGTCGTGTTCAAAATCACTTGTCCAACGGTCGATTGAGTAAACTGTAGACTTTGTACAGAAGATCTACCATTGTCCAAGTGATTTGAACACGACCGTACCACATTCAGATAACAATCTACTATACAAATTCTTCATTTTCAAGATTATTTAGTAAAGATCTGTTTTATTCAAAGAGCTGTATGTGGTAGCCTTAATTTGTAATAAGATGTTTAGGTTCTAATAGTGCAGACATTACGCCTGCATTCGATTCTTTAGCTTTTTTTTGATAATAGCTATTTTGATAAGAAAACATTCTTTAAACGTTTGCGGAAGAATAAGAAGATATACAAAAAGCACCCTGGACAATGCGGTGAAGGATCTGAAAATATGAACTTGTTGCATTCATATCGCACAAGGCCTATTTCAGCCGAAAACTCAGAAATAAAAGTATGTACCTATTACTATCGTAGTCTGAATATCTGACTGATTGATAATTTCAATACTTTTTTGTTCACCAGGAAAAAAACCTTAAGACAAAGTGGACGACTGAATTTACTTGATCGTTCAAATGGCACTTTGTGAAAAATTTTGTAATGAGTTCAAAAAAATGTCTCCGAAATCAAATCGTTTTTTCACATCTTCGAGAAATGCAGCAAATTTCAAAAAATTATTTTTAACGAAGTACGGTGAGTAATGAATGCATTCAGAATTCTAAAACAAAGGAATGCGTTCAGTTTATTTTTGTTTATTCCTTATATAATGTCTGATTTGAAAGATATAAAAATAAACTTTCAAAAATTAAAAATAGTACTGAAAATTGAGAAGTGGTACTTGCGTACTCGGGAAAGTCAAATTGTACTGAATTCAGTACAATAGTAAGCCTTTTTGCAACTGTGGTATGTAACCAGTTTACAACGTTGGCATGCAGAATTGTAGGGTCAGGCCGAGCAGCATCGACGACGACGACGACGACGTCGATGAGATGATAGCCCGTTTTAAATGATGATGCTGTGAGCAAAACCAGTTTTACTGCATTGCAATACTGGCGAATCTGCGAACCTTTCTTGCAATATTCCACACACCACACCACTCAACGCTAAGTAGAAGACGCATAAAATGCAAGAACCCAAGCTCGAGACGAGACGCGCTATTTAGTAGAATGTCATCCCCCTGCGGTTGCAGACACTCGAATTTTCCATGGCCTAGGTGAGGTATGTATGGCGGTGGTGGCATGGTGACGAATAATGAATGAAATTGCATGTATCCTTTTAATAAGTCGTCGGATGTGCAGAGTGTGAGATGTGGCCCGCCTACGGCGCGGCAACAACGGCGGCAGTATCTCAGGCGACAGTCTGTGATGCTGATCTGCTGCAATGACGTCGCTGTTCGTCGAGAAATAATGCGCTCCATGGGAACACAATCATGTGTCGTATAGTCTAACAGACACCAGTTGCGAGATGCAAAGTCTAATTAATTGTAAGATGACGTTAACGAGTACCCGCATCGGAATGCAGACATGCATGTTATGCCATAGAAATGTGTGCATGTATTAGTCGATTTTGCGGCACTTCTAACTGATTTGATATTATTGTTGGTACTTCGGGTGGACAGGCTGTAGGGGGGGTTTGGTGAAGACCAGTTTCGTTTTATAACCTCGATGATATTATTCGATGCACTTGGATAGAGCATTGCTTCCGTCGTGCATTGTTTGAGTTCGTGTTGGAACTACATATGGTGCGGTGGTATAGCTCAGCCAATTAATTACTCCACACGATTGAGATTTAAATGGAGTGAAAACTTTGGCACGCTTAGAATAAAAAGATTCAGTTAAGAAATGCTAGAAGCCAGATTGATGGCGGCTTCACAGTAGAAAGGCAGTAGATGTAAACTCACATGTATGTTAGTGCTGACAGACAAATTAGGAACTGAAATGTGACAGACAGAAGGTTAAAAAAACGAAAAGCCTCATTAAATGAAACTGTCTACAATTTATTGGAGCAGATTGGGATGATATTATACCCTAGTTACTACAGCACATTTTTAACGGTTGATATTGTCTGGTGGCGAACTTTTTCAAAATTCGTATAGAAATTGGGAAATTCATATCAGTATGACGAGCGAGCGCTCGAAAATAGCGCCCAAATCGATTTGGAAATAACACCCACATTTTCAACATTTTGGGGTTATTTCCTTTAAAGGGTTCGCTTTTTGACAAGCCCAAAAAAGCCCCCCCGGCTTGGGTTTTCTGTTGGATTTCGGAGGAGGTACGTGGGAGTTTGTACTGCAAAAAAAACTTCAATTATATTCAATTTCGCACATACTTCAAATCTGACAGTAACCCCAAGCGGGGGGCCAGTAGGCCCCCCCCATACGCATTAAACTGCAAATTATTTTTGGGCTTTATTTCCTTCTTGTTTTTTATTTTTGGGCGCTATGCTTTTTTTGGGTGTTATTTCCAAATCGATTTGGGCGCTATTTCCTTGGGCATTATTGCCTAACGCCTATTATACAAGTCACTCAAAATATTAGGCATGTGAGTTAGAACCTACGTACTCGCATGGGTGTAATATTGGTTTTGTATGGGAGGTGGGAGGTACCAGAAATTTACCGATGTAGCCCATTTTCAATAGGTAGGTACCTGACAATATGGGAAAAAGAAGTGTTCTCACAAAATTTCTTTCACAGCTATTTGCAGCCACTTTACCCGGTGATAGTGAATATAAAATAATTTGACACATGTTTCGGGAGATTCTGATTTCTGTAGGTCCAACACCTCGTTTTAGGATCGGCATGGAAACAAAATTTGCAAGGAAATTTCTTGAATGTATGAACCGTAAAGTTTCGTGCTATTCAGTCAGTGTACACTTTTTTTTCATTAAGGGTTTAATTTATCGAGTGCTGCCACTTTCACTACAATTTGTGAATATATTCTATTCTACCATATCTATCACCAAACCTAAATATTCTACCACTTTTTATACTCTCGCATTTCACTAAGCAAATTAAAGCCAGATGTATTTTTAAAGCCGGTTTCGCTTCCCAGCATTACAGGCAATCGGACTGTCCAGCAAGCGAATTCATGACTGTTTTCTAAAACTACTTTTCGCATTGTCTTAAAATAGGGTATATAATATACCATTAACATGGAGGGAGGTTAAAGTGACTTTTATACCGAAAGACTTTAGACTTATAATTAGTCTGTCGTCATTTATTCTATAAAGACACTCGAAAGAATCTTGGATGCTTATACATATATGAGAAGCAAATGTGACAATAATCTACTTAGCAGGTCACAATATGCATACACCAAAAGCAAATCAGTACAAACAGCTCTGCATAAAGTCGTCGGAAAAATAGAAAACCACCACAAAGAATATGCCTTGGCTGCATTTTTAGATGTAAAGAGAGAGAGAGAGAGAGAGAGTAGTATAGAACAAGCAGCCAGAAAATGGGCCAACACAGCGAGCCTTGGCGTATCCAATGCCCTGTGGCCAGAACCGGACCACACACGAACTAGGGAAATAGGTCTCCAGTCTCTCCATTGTCTTCATAGAAATCATGCCAAAAGACTAGATCTGTGTAGATTCTGCAATGATAAAAGTGACATCACACACACTCTGCGAACGTCATGACATAGCATCCTATAGATTGCGATGGGCCCACTAAGATGCCTAGTGTCTTGCGATGGTTCTCCTCACAACCCTGTGCCTAACCGAACCTAACCTAACCATTTTTCGACACTGTTCGTTCTAAACGTCCTTCTATTGATCAAAGGTAAAACAACTCTGTTCTTCACAGACATTGTTCCAATCCCATAACGAAAAATACTAAATTAAACATTCAAAAAGAGCACAATATCATCCACAAACCTAAAAACTACTTATTTTATTTACAAAAACTAATTTGCTCCCACCCTTTTCCGGCCTATAACTACGAGTAGTTTCCGTACATTAGTAATAAGGTCATAATTTAACAAGGAAACTTTTAAAGTATATTGAAAATGCCAACAGCCATTGTTTAAATGCACAAAACGTAAACAATTTAAATATAATATCCTTGCTTTCGTGCCTCCTACCCAAATGTAATAGATTTACCAACTAAAACAAACAGCTAGCCGGCCCCTTTTAGTAAATAATTCAAATATTTAAATCACCTCCCGCCGTTCGGTAAATCCCCTAAGTATCTACGAATGGAATATTTCATCAAAAATATTGTAAGTATGTTTTCAAATGTCCCTTTTAAATAGCCATAAATTGAAAGTGCCTGAACGAACTTGTTTTTTTTTTGTTGCTTTCGTATTTTCTTTACTAAACAAGGTGAATTAGGATTCAAGGCACATCTGCAAACTGGAAAAATCCTCATCTCAGGACATACAAAAAAAATAACATCAGAAATATGGAAAACAACGAACATTTTGTAAATCATACACAAAAGGGATCAAGACAGGATACACCTATACTGATTCATTTTACCTCTCTCTCTTTCTCCCTCTGAATATAATAAAGCTTCCCATGATGGCCATCTATGGAATTTTCTATTCACTTTCATTGGTTGAGTGGTGTGCTCGCCTCGCCCGTACATCATCTTTGGGAGGTATGGAATATACGGACAGGAATCTCTATTTGTAAACAAAAGAAGACAAACGTGAAGGGAGAAAAAAAAATTACTTTGCTCAACTTCTTGACGCAAAAGTAAAAGGCAATAATCTAATTCCAAAGTTTACCTATCAATTGGGAAAATTGAAGATTTATTGCAAACACACCAGATGCCGACCAACAGTAGCTTCTAAACTGGTGTGATGAGTGGCGGCCCCGAGAAGGATATCATCATCATACGGCAAATGAATAGAAATGCGGGTGTACGGAGAACTACGACGACGACGACCGACGAAGGCTGAGTAATGATTGAGTGTGGAAATGGAAAGACCAGTATACAAGTGTGGACTACTGGGAAGCATTCATGGAAACATCTTCATATTTCTAATTTAGATTGGATACTTTGGTTTGTGCTGAAAGGATATACTTGAGGTGGAAGTTGCTTGCTGTTGCAGGGCAAGGTGAATTATTTAAAAATGTTGGAATGCGAAATGAAAATGATTTTAGTTTTTGTTTATGGATTTTAATTAAAAAAAAATTCATTTGGGGATTTAAATTACTGTGACACTGGTAGATTTAATTTAATTTTTAGGTGTCTGTAATTTTAGTCACTTTGAGACTTCGATAGGACCTTTTAAATTAATTATGTTCGTTATCTCATTGAGGGAATTACGAGATAGACTGGGGGGTAAGTTATCTTCTTCCTTCATACAAAGGAAAATGCGATACGCGAAACTGTGACAATTACCGTTGTATCAAGCTGATGTCATATCATACACCATGAAGATCATTGAGCGGGTTTTAGATGGCCGATTACGAAAAATAATACGGTTATCTGATGACCAGTGCGGGTTTGTCGCAGGCAAATCAACAACAGATGCAATCCAAAGTATAAGGATCATAATGGAAAAACATCGTGATTCCTTAAAGGATTTGCATATGGTGTTAGTTGATTTTGCATTGAAAGCATTTGATAGACATCCAAGAGATTTGATATGGGTAAAATAAATAAATATGCGGCGCAACAGGCGGTAGACACCCAAGTTCTAGCTTCTCGCAACCATTTGTTTGTGTGAGTTTCTATTTTTGGGACGAATGGAAGGGACCTACAATTTTATGCCGAGTCCGAACGGCTAAATTGAGAAGCTTTTTCAGGACAGTCGTACTCTCGGATGTTTGTCAGACGTTCGCGAGAGGTGGCGCAGTAGAAAAAACTTTAAGATGGGATCCCTCGCACAGTAGATTTGATATGGGCGCTAAGAAAAAGAGGAGTTGCAGAAACCTACGTACATATTATCGTGGACATGTACGAGGGAGCAAAGACGAGAGTGAGATGTCCTGGCGGAGTCACAGAGGAGTTTCCAATCAAAGGCGGTGTACATCCAGAGAAGCGTCTTAAGTCCTTTGCTCTTTATTTTTGTCCTTGATTATCTCCTTGAAGGAAAAGTGAAGGGCCAAAAAGTGCATCATCGTAAGTGATGATGATGATTAAACTTCCCTGCAACGAGCACTTGATGTGTGGGTGGATGTTTTGGAGGGGAATGGGTACCGCATTACCCAAAAAAGACCGTGTACCTATGTTGCCCATTCTCCGATCCACTCGGGTCTATTCCAGACATTTATTGGAATGAAAATGTACTTCCCAAGTGCGAAAAGTTCAAATAATTGGGTTCTATACGGTCAATAGTGAAGGAACCTGTGATGAAGATATCAATCATCGCCTAAGGGTAGGGTAGATGAAGTGGCGGAAAAATTTGCCAACTTCTGTGACAGAAAAATGCACACAAACTGAAAGGAAGGCTCTACACCACAGTTGTATACGTCTGGTGCTCACATACGGTTCACAATGTTGCACAGCGTACAAAAAGTATGATGGCAAATTAACGGCAACTGAGATGAAGATGCTTCGCATGACAGCAGGAGTAACAAAGCTCGATAGAATAAGAAGTTCAAAGATCCGAAGGGAAAGATGATGTTTCAGAAATTTACATATTAAAAGTATTTTCGAGTTTTTCACAAAGAGAGGGTAGGTACTTGCTAGCATACATAGAGTGTACTTCAAAATACACGAAAGAAGCTGCATCAAAAATGTGTGATTGACGTATTCAGTCATATAGCATTTGACTTGACAGATAGAATCGCTGCAACGATGTCTTAATGTATAATATATTTTAAAAAATTGCTAAGCAAAGTATGATTTAAATTTTTTAGAAGAAATTTAGCCGCAAACATTTTAAATAAATAAATATTTATCTGGGCTTCGGTGAGTGTACGTACAGGTTCAAATGATTGCTGCAAGTAGTTGAAGCTATAAAAATGTGACGAAGTAGAACGTTTCCTTGGATTTGGTCATCTTTACTTCCAGAAAGAGACTATTCTGAAGCTTCTATGCACGTGCCCAGCCCTCTCAGCTCGTAGAAAACTATATCTCGGAAAATTAGACTTATACGATACACGACAAATTAGACAAGCTTTTGTCGATAAAATTAGTGATAACTTACTGCAGAATACGGCCTTACCCATATTTCCATCGAATTACAGATCTAGAAAAGTCAGTCGAGTGTCGATAACTTTTCATTCATGCTTAAAGGAGTTACATTTATGTATGTTTTTCAAATAGACTTTTTTAACTGAATGTACCAATGCCGAAGCCACTATGCTTATGTTCCACCAGCTGGACCCGTGCTCGCCTTGCCCGCTCGCTCAAAATTTTATTTGGTTCATTTAAAATTACACTTTGAGTTTTTCATTGAAATCTGTCCAGTGGTTTTCGCGCTTTTAGGAGAAAAAGAAAATTCCTCCCTCTCCTAGACCTTGCTACTTATTTGTAATACTGCATTTCCTTTCCTTTGTTTCCCTCTTCCTATGGAATCCAAGCAACTACCTACCCCAAACCTACACTGTTTCCATACCACATATCAGAATGAAATATACCCCATGCCATATTCCAGCACGCACCCGATCCCCATCCTGCATCGGACATACGATCAAGCGGTCATACAACTGACCATATAGCACTCACTGCGAAAACAAATCATAATCAACCCTTTTCGAATGAGAGGTATACGTATGCTAGTGTTTTTTTGTTTTTGTTTGTCCTGTCGCAGGAGCGCAAAAATATAAACATCCATTTGTAGCAAGGTATATGTGTATGTATATATTTTCACTTCAGAAAATACATTTTGACTAAAAACTGTTCCTAAGGACGTGGCTATAAACGACATAGCCTATAGCAGTCTTACAGTCTTAAGGAACATTTAAAAAAAAGTTTCAATGAAATCTGTCCAGTAGTTTTTGAGTTTTTAGCTGACAACGAAAATTGCTACAGTTTTATTATATGTATAGATAACTTCAATAGTAGAAACCAATCAAAAATATGCCTTCAAAAATTTCATAATGGCTACAAAAGACACAAAGAGTAGGTTTTAAGACCGTATAGCACATCCAGCTGAGCTAAGAGTCCACACGAAATTCCTGTGAACTTTTGACCCATATAGATTATGGTCCTACGGTCGATCATATAAGCCCACAATATTGTTAAGAGTTTTCATGCATGCATGTACATTGTACATATTGCAACAAACAACAAACAAATTAAGTCTTCAATATGTTCGTTATTTTAAAATTATTTGAGTACCTAATTCCAGTTAATAATTAGCGCGAATATAGGTACACCTATATACATATTTATATTTTTAGACTGCAGTACTTACTAACGACAAAGAACAAACTGTCAAAACTCACCTGAAAATAAAGAGAGGAATACAAATTAATAAAATATTAGCAATTGTTTTTTACAAAAATTGAAAGACTGCAAAAAAAAAAAGCAATGAAGGTATGATTGTTTTACGTTCCTTTAATTCACGTAACAAATAGCAGAAAAAACACATACCAACACACGTTCCCTGATCAATTATTTACCAATACCATTGAGAGACTTACGAGTAGGTAATAAAGGAAAACAAAAAAAAAAAAAAACATCCCACTCATATGAGAAAAAGCACACACAATCACCCCAATTCAGATTCGCAGTTCGCACCCAAAATTGCATTTTAATTTCACTATACCTACAACCCCCAACATTTATGTACCTACTTCTATACGAAAAAAAAAAACAAAACACAATGTGTAGCATAAAATATTCAATTGCATCATGAATAATACATAAAGCAAAAGATTTACAACATTTCATGCCTCAATTTCGTCGAGTAATTGTGAACGAAATTAAGAACAAACGGATTAAGCGCAACAGCAATGTCCTCGATTTTATTCCTTTACACTGCAAAGGAGAACTAAAACGAAAAGAAAACCAAACGAAAACAAAAAAAAAATAGATAATAATTTTTCACTAGTGTAAGCGTTATAAAAATGAATTATTTATGTCTGTAGGAAAAACAAAAAAAAAAGTTTAAATAAAATCTACAAGCATTTCCATTCGCATATGTAGTACAAAATGACTGCGAGTAATCTCTGCCGAAAGGACACCAGGAGGAGTTTTGTTCAAACGAAACAAGAATAACGCGCGCAAACGGTCAAAAACGAAGTAGAAATTACTTTTAATTTCATCCTTTTGGCTTTGCTTTGTGTATCTTCTGTGTGCTGCGGGTGTCGACGGCCGCCACTGCCACCAACAACATCGTCGTCGTCGTTGTCGTGTCGTGTCCTATCGTCCTTTAGCATTAGTGCAAAGTCATCATTAAATATTTATTTTTATTAAGGAACAAAAATTCGTACTCATTCATTTCATTGAATCCACATGCACAAAAGAACAAAAAAAAGAAGTTGAAACAAAAATAGAAAAACGAACAAAATTCGCACGATAAACCAGCACAGTGTGGTTGAGAAGAAAACTTGGGTGCAGTGCGGCGAAAGTATGAAGCCTACATAGAACACAGTGCCATCCATTGTAAAAACATTGCAACTGCACAAAATAACGATTTATCCAAATTATTTCGAACCTTCCATAACCATAAAATTCAAAATTATGTGCGCGCATTCACATTGAAATGTGTGCGTTTATTTTTTTGCGACAAAAACACAAACACAAAAATGTAAACAACCTACCTATTTACATTAACTTGGTACGAATACCGTACGCAAGCGAGGCAAAATATCTAGCAATGACTCTATAGATGCAAAACTACATAGTGGAAGCCACACGTTAAAAAGAAGCGGGACGAGAAATGTATTGGCTACTTGGAAGATACTCAAAACTAAGCACAATCAACAAACTGCTTCTGTATAAGCAAGTACTAAAACCATCTTGGACGGTATAGTATTTTGGGGTTGTACCAAACCAAGCAATATGACTCTACTACAAAAATGTTTAAACAAAACGTTAAGAGCAACCGTGAATGTTCCATGGTATATAAGGAATAGTGATATTCAAAGAGACCTAGGAATTACTACCGTGAGTGACGAAGTAACAAACTTTGCTCGCTTTCATTCACACTAGTATTCATTGCAATAATGAAATAATGCGTGATCTGGACGTGACAAACCTCGAGCGCCGATTACAAAGAACAAGACCGTTCAAGCTAGCGATGTAAGGAAAAACCGCATGCAATGATGATATTAATAGGTCCGTTCGCTGGAAAGCTACATACCTATCTAACGCGATAAACAATATTAAAACTACTTGTGAAGGTACCGTAGTCCTAACTTAGTCATCACAAAACGAAAAAAATGGGAGGAACGATTTTTCTACTATGTACTATGGGCACGAGGGGCCGGGTCCGATCAATTGCTTTCGTTAAAGTCTATGCTTCTACGCCTTAAAGCAGGACTGGCAGAGTCTTTTTAGTGTTTCTAGACAGGTCATTCAAACACAATTGCCTTCTGAGGCCAAAGGGATATTAGAGTTCACAGCGCAGCCCAGGCAGGCAAAGTCCGTAGGTGCCGTCGTGCTTATCTTATGACTAGTAATGCCCGCGGCTCCGCCCATTTCTTTTAAATAAATTTATTTGACGTTTGTTTTTTTTTTTTCTCTTTTTGAGTTTACAAAATATGTTAACGCAATGTTTTTTTTTTTGTGTAAACTATACACGTTATTTTTTTTAGTGGAAGCAAGTATAAACACATCACCACTGCAGCTCACACGCGACCATGTAACATATAGTTGTCCATGTGAAAAACATGTCTGTCGAAGGTAAACTACGGCAATGGTCGAGTAGTTCCACAGATGACCCCTATACCACCGTTTCCTCTTCCTCCATCTTCTCCCTAAGTAACTTATACTGGATCCGAAAGTATAGCCAGTACAATGTTGTAAGAATTTTTAAAATCGGTGAAATAGTTCCAGAGCTAGTCCCTACCAGCGCTTTCCTTTACCTATCCCTCCTCCGACCCAACTTATTCCTTACGTAACCTGTACTGATCCGAACGGTGTCACCATGACAACGCAACGGTAAACGAATTTTTAAAACCGGCCTAGTAGTTCATAGAGGTACCCTTTACGATGAATGAGGCATGTAATAATTTTGACTTATCTATCAACATACAAACTTTTAAGTTCATACGGCCAACGGTTCATGAGACCCCTCTTATTTCCCGCGACTCCTTTGCTCGTGAGTAATTCTCGCCCACCCTACGGACTAAGTTGGCCACACATCTATAAATCAGAAAAAAAATCATGAAAATCGGACGAATGGTTCTCGAGTTATGAAGAAACGAACGTTGCATTTTATAAGTAGTATGGATATGGATATGGATATGGATGGATGAATATGGATGGATGTTCCCTTCGATTCGTCGATGTTGTAGGCCCCTTAGTATTGACAGCATGTGCTTACTTGGTTTTGACCTCATTAACAACTAAACCGCTTCTGTCCCAATATTTGCAAATGGGAAAGATTGCTATGTTCTGCTATTGGTGTCAAAGTCATCGAAGTATGTTGATGAACTTTCTACTTATTAATTTATGAGACTGTGTCGAGCAACGTGTAAGGCATGATAACTACAAACAACTGAAGGGTGTATGTATCTAGATCGAATTCTCAAAAATTACTTCAAATATTTCTTAATTGCACATGCTCCTTTCTTGCTGAACATACTGTTCTCGCATAGAAATACGAGTAAAGTTTCCAAATGAATCCTCAAAAACATGTTCGCCTCTGCGAAAAACGAAAAGCACATTAAGACCACCCTAAGCACTGATTGTGTCTATAGAAGCAACAGAGACACCATCAGGAGCTGCTGCTGTCGCTGCACTTAACCATCGCCACCATTACCGCACACATACACCACATGGATATGATCAACAGTTTTTCTTTTTAGGGAAAAGGACAAGAAGAACCAATTTCTATTCGCCTGTTCTTTGTTATTTTTTTCGTTGAGTAAAGCAACGAATAAAAAAGAATCAAGTCGTCGAAATATTTGCGCCAGAAGGATTAAAAATGAGAAAAGTATGTTCGAGCAATATAATGGTTGTAGTAAAGTAAGGCATTCCAATGAGTAAGTGATTTCTTCTTTTTCCAGATCAGGATTCTTTCAATTGTTTCTGTAAGCTTTTTCCTTGTTTTTTGTCGTTTCCTTCTTTGAGTGTATGAATGGGTTGGTGCACGGTACACAAAATCATCCTGCTACAGGCCATGATGTGTGAATGATTACATTTTGGGGAGCCATTCCATCCGTCTGTACTTTCTACCCAACACACATATACACTCGCCAAATGAACATTTTTATTTTTTCTTTTGCGTCCGTTGTTTGTTGGCGGTTTACATGTATACATGGCAATGGTATATCTTTCAGGATCCGCCAACAAGTGCCATCCATATTGATAGTAATGTAAGGCGAACGTGTGATGAAATTTTTCTGGGATTATACGCCAGTTGGGAAATCTAGCTAAGGGATTTACGCTTCTCGGTTTTATGACTGGTGTCGGAAGTGTGCCAGTGGGGAATCGGCCTTTGAATCAAATTAGAACGATTGTTATTACACGATTCACAAGAACGAAGTAAAAACAATAAAAAAAGGAAACAAACAGCACAGAATGGCCAGGACACCAGCATAATACGAGTTGCTTAAGTGGTATGGGGCTGTAAGGAGCATTGGCGTCATAGCTTCGGGAAGTGGATTGTTTTTCGATATGGTATTCGAAATTGTGTGATGGAGATATGAATCTGTGCTAATTAGTTTGGACATCGTAGATCGATTTTGTGTTCTCTTGTTATGGACAGAAACAGGCTATTTGGCTACGTATGCACACAGCAGGATGATGCAGAAATTTCAATATGCGTGGCATGATAAAACATTAAGAATAAGGACACTTGTTCGGGTCGATTTCCATGTTGGATTTTGTTCCGAGAGATATTTCGAAATATTGTGAGCAATTTCGCCAGACGGAAGGAAGACTATTGGGAGCTTTATTGTATAAACATATGTTTCTTGGGTTGGGATGGAGGATGTCGTCTGCAGAAGCTCTTTGTATGCCATAATAAAATGAAATTAGACATTTGGAATGTGTTGCTTGTATAGGATGTATGATGGCAGATTATATATAAAAGTGGGAGTGGAAATCACACTTTTATTATGATTTCTATACCGCAATCACCATTCCGATATGAAATTGCTAAAATAATCAATTTATGTTACTTTCAAGACTGAATATGCTTTTTAGGTATTTCCACAAGGATAATAACAATTTGTGTGTCATGAAATTTATAGCATTTTTCATTGGGAATCTTTTAGAAATAGTGTTTAAATATCACAAATCATCACTCAAGTGAATCGCAAGCCTTGACATAATTTCAAGATAATGTAGGTCAGGCATTTCTTATCTCAGCAAATTTTGCATAAATTTTAGGTTGCTTCGAGGTTTTGTTATAGGTGACGAAATGCAGCTTTCAGAAGTATTGCTGTATGCGATTGCACTACAAAAATAGGTTAGATTAGTGGTTTGGCAAGACAGGAGAATCCGTTGTGATGCCCTGGGGGTTAAAGTGCTCGAAGAAATAACTACCCAAATCCGACAGTGACCCCAAGCGGGGGGTAGCAGGTCCCTCGGTACGTATTAAACTGCAAATTCCCTTTAGGCTTTATTTTCATTTTGTTGTTTATTGTTGGGCCTTTGTATTTTTTTGGCCGTAATTTACACATCATTTTGGGCGTTATTTTCCTGGGCGTTAGTGCCTAAGCCGTCGAAGCGATATAATTCTGCCGGTAAAACAATTGACACCAGGACAAAAACTCCATCTGTACCTTCAGTATTAAGGTTTAATTTAATTTTTTGGGATTACCTAAATGAATTTAGAAATTTTAAAATTTTGAGAAGGACATTTTTGTGCTGATGAAAAATTTATCGTTTTTGGCTTTTCTGGAGCACTAAAACTAAACCGTTGAACTCAATCTTAGTCTTAAAATGCTGCTTTTGAATTATAAAATTAGTTCATCAAAAAAATTAAGCAATTGTTGTCTAAATTTTCTAGAAAACGAATTTATTAATTTGACCGTACGTAAAACTTTTCTGTTCAACTTCTCAATCAATTCCACAACATTTTCCACTGAATTCCTATGATATCTATGCTATGGTTAAAATGTCTGAGTTTTGTACTTTTTTATGCCAGAAACCCAGGAACCCAAATAACCACACTTAAATGCGAGTCCCTGAAAGTATGCCTCAGTCGATTAACTCGCTCAAATTTATCAGGAAAAATAAAATATATCATCAATGCAACAGGACCTCAACTGTTAGAAAAGTCAATCAAGCCTTCCCAATACCAAATTTGTTCCCATTTCATGCTTTGCATTTAAAAATGCAGTCCCTTCTTCAAAGGCTCTTAACCATCTTCAATTAGCAAAGTTTAAAACGCTCCAATACAGTTCACAAATAAGAAAATAACTTTCTCAAAGTAAGCCACAACTTATATCACAACTTAAAGTCAACCATCTAACCAGGCATGTGTTGGGTTCCCCATCCTCCGCAACATCTCACTTTTTCAATTTTCCCCGAAAATAGTTCAAATTACCCAAAGGACTTTAGCTTCTTCAAAGAATCGGGTTTGTGTTTCTTTTATAGGTTGTATTTCGCCGTTTGCTGTGAATGTTCAAAGCCTTAACATACACAAAAAAAATCCAGGAGGGGGTAAAATATCAACAAATGGTGCGGAAAAGTTTCCACAAACTTTCAATATGTTGTCGTTTTACCAAGTGAATAAAATTCTTAACATCAATTTCACTCTTCTACTGCCTGCCTTTCAACTACCAAACCAACACCACTTGTTAGTCGCAGGCAACCAGAATAAAATCGTAAGCTCTTTACATCATCCTACAACTTTGGTATAAGCAACAACAAAATGAGAAGAACAGCAAAGGCAAAAACAAAATGAATAAATGCGGGACAAAGTTTTTTTTTTTTCAATGAAATATACGGAAAATGTCACGCAACAAATTCTAACTTTGAATTCCCACATTCAAAGTTTTGAAAATAAAAATGTAAAATAAAGTGCATGGGACTGCAGAGATATCTTTTGCAATCGGTCTCTGAAAAGCACATTAAAAATACCGATGCAGCCGCAAGGCTCAAACTTTTAATTGGACATGGCCTAACAATATGTGTAGGTATAGTATAGGTGGATTGTGCTGTTACCCTTTGACCATACGAGGTAATTAAAATTGCTGATAGGCCAGGGCTTTTTTTTTCTCTTTTCTTTAGTGTTTGCATTTTTATGCCATAAGTTTCTGGCGCCAAAGTGTCGACAGGATAACAGCGAAATGTACGCACTCTCAACGTGTGTGTACAGAGTTCCGGCCTTCTTTTGTGTGGGTGTTGGTATAGAATTAGAACACATTTCCGTCGAAAATTGAAAATTTCCCTTTTAACTAGAAAAGGGTGTGGTGTGGATTGGGCTACGATTTTAGAAAAAACTAAATTCAAAAATAGCTTTCCATAACATATCTATGTCTAAATTTGTCTAAAGGCAAACCTATAGCTGTAAAAAGGCTATCGGATGTGACAGCAGCCGCACTGGGAGCCCAGAAATTGTTTACATATCGGTGATTGATTTTTATGACACATCAATCACACCCCTGGGGATCGAATATCAAATCAAAGTTAAGGAGTTTATTGCTTTAGTGGGTAGAACTTTGCGGACCCGCAATTAATTGGTGGCAAAAATAAATAAAGGGCCCACTTCGACATCGACGTACGTATATTGAAAGGGCTAATGATAATGATGACTTGACAGTTCAGTTCATCACCCTTAGTTTTAGGAGTTGCGTTTGTTTTCTCCTTTTTGTGTGATAATTTCGTATATGCGACACTTGTCAAAGTGACAGTTTTCAATGGACAATGGCTGTTCGGCATGTTAATTGAGAACATGTTTGTCTTACATCATATATAATATGTAGTTGACTTGTGTGGTGTGTGGTATGCGTATGGCCAAAGGCCATAGTAATTATATGCGTGAAACAGGCATTCATATTTATGTTTATTCTTTTAGGCTGCCGAAATGGCAATTGACCGCTGGAATGTGGATCTGTGGTGCGGTTTATTAAATTAAGGTTAGACAAAGTCGTCTCTTGTAACTGGCAGATAAGAAACAATGAAATGAGGGACTGTGTACTTGAGTGTTGGTATAGCGATGTTGTGTAAACATATAGCTAACACATCGTTGTATGTATTACCTATGTATATATATTGTGTCTACCGTTTTTTTATAATTTGAAAGTGAAAAGCGAAATGACTTCTGAGGCTATTCGTCATCAATAGCCTCAAAACCTAGATAATATGTAAACTAGATGACCCGGTGAGCTTCGTACCACTTAAAATTGATTTGTTTGTAGCTCGTCATAAGCGATTATGAATTCCAATGTTCATTGAAATCGGCAATATTAGAAGCACAGTTAAAGTTTGGTGATGAAATGAAACACGTTCGTATAATTCAACAGAATTAACCCCATCTTTTTTCACAAAAAACACTCTTGGGTCAATACCTAAGAGCGACTGAAAATTTGAGCTCAGTCGTTTCGGTGGTTTTCAGGATAAAAATAAGTTTTTTTTTTGTATGGGAAGTGCCACGCCTCTTTGTGTAATTTTGACCAATCTTCACTTCTTCAGACTCCTGTCTGTAAGTTTGTGCGCAATCGATTCGGTGGTTTTCAAGATATAAGATTTTAAATGTTTTTTTATTTTGTATTTTGACCAAACTTCAAAAACGCCTCCGGGCAAATAAAAAATATTTTCTCAAAATGAAGGTATTATTTTTTGAGGATTAAAATTTTAAATGTATCTATGTGCTTAGGGACTATTACTTTCGAACCGCTTATGGCTGCGGTCAAAAAATGAATAGTTGTCGCAACAGGTCCTTAAAGGCACCTAGGCCTAGCTTCTAAGAACTATTCGGATGTATGCATTTTTAAGATGTATAATTTGTATTTTGACAGGGCTCGGACCTGATACTCCTCGCTCAGAAGTCCCTGAGCCACTTTCTGGTGAATATCTCAAGCCATGTACAGCGGATTGAAACAAATGCTCCGGCCCGGTCAGTCTGCGAGTCTAACCCGGAGGGACAACGTAGTAGAGGAAGACCACGCCTTAAATGGCGCGCGCAAGTAGAAGGCGACCTCAAGGGACTAGGGGTGCACAATTGGAGTCAGTTAGCTAAGGACCGGGCTAACTGGAGAGGCTTGTTAGTTGAGGCATCGTTTACCCCAAACTGTTGAGCCGCCTAAGTAGGTAAATAGTATCTGAAGCCAATTGAATATTCAAAATGGAACGAACTTTGCGAGACGAGAAATTAGTCGAGATATAATTCTCTTCATACCGGCGGTATATTTATGCGTCCAACGAACATCTGCTGTAAGGAGGAAGACAAAACAACAAAAGGATCTGGTTCTCTTCATATGTCAAGCCAGAGATCACGGGGATACAACAAACTGGTATGTGTCTTAAACAATAAATGCCAGCTCTTTACAAAGGTTTATTCCGCCGTACCTTTTACATTCCACTGGGAAGGACATATCGGAGTGACAACAAGTAGTACCAACGTATTCTGGTTCTGGAGAAGAAGCGGCAATGAAGAACTGTATTTATGTCAGGTCATGAAAAGTACCAATGAGATTTAATATCACAGAAATTGTTTTAAATATATTTTACTGTGAATATAATACATATTTTGATATTTGATATATGGAGTTGATATTCATACAAATGTATAGACAGGGGAATTGTAGAGGAAAAAGTGTTGGACGTGCATATTGGGATTTCTTACACTCTGACAAAACATATAATACATATACATAATAACACCCTTTATGACCGACAGGTAGAGTGATGTAGGGTATATGCTTTTATAAAGACAAAAAAACAGAAATAAGAGTTTCTTTTTACACGATCCAAGCTTCATCTTCTCATTCCGTCTTCCCGATCACTGAAGGGTGTTCCCACCCAGCGCCCATAAGTGAGCTTCTGTGGTGGCTGAGGTATCTACAATGGGAGGGATGTCGCGTAGCCAAGCCGCGATTAAACCCCGGGATTCTGTCACTTTCAATTCCAAAACTGCCTTTAACTAGCGCTTGTCTCAACGAGATGGCGGGACAATTAAAAATTCACCATATTTGTTTGCCCGGCAATATGCACCAAGTAATTGCACACCAGACGACGCCGCTAGGTATGGTACATCTCTGTGGATTCTACCGGAGAAGGAGAATCTTTTAATGCATCCCAAATAGCTAAATAAAAGAAAATGCGATAAATACTACTAACCCCATGTGGTGAATTTGCACTTATGCTGGATCTCAAGCGATTTATTATTTTAATAGGGTTCATCACGGGACACTGAATTTAGGTCTAGGTCTACCCACAATCAATTTCTGCTGGAGCTACTGGAGATTATTATGTCAATGCCATGCACCTGCCAAGCTCTCCCAACTCGAAGAAGACTACATATAGGAGAATACCTTTTCGACAATCTCGGCGAACTTGATAATAATAGCACTAGCCACGTCCAGCGCTTTTTACTAATGGGTAGACAATAGATTCAGTGGTATCACAGTGGGATCCATCTAGCCTAAGTATAAATATAACCCGCTATGACCTACCAACCTAGTCTAAAAAGAATATTAAGTAGGTGTGCGCAATGCGCGCCTAGGTATAACTATCTTGAAGTGACAGGGACAATGCCATCGCTTGTGCTGCTTGGCAAGTGCTTTTGACAAAATCTCCAAGGTAAGTATTTATTATGATCGGGTCCACGCCGAAAGATATGCTATCGATCGGAGGCATTGTTCGATAAGAAGATTTATCAAAGTCAAATGGTCCTATTATAAGTAAAGATAATTAGATTGAAATTAAATACAACTATTCTTAGAGACCGTTTATATGCAATGCAGAGACCAGATTTTCTAATCTCGATAGTATTATAAGGCGTTGCCTAGTACCAGTGACCCTCGTTACAAAGCATATAAAGCAGAAATAAGCCACAAAGAACTTTCACATCCTTTTGATGCAAATTCTTAACTATATAGACCACACGATCATGCCTTTGAAATATGCTTAACCCCATTAATATGCGTCAGTCGATGTAATGGGCTTAATAGATAAGCCTCGGATGAATAATGACCTTATACTACGACATAGGTCTCGGTATAAAGAAAGTCCTTGTGCCCACCTGAAATCAATCCTTTCGCAAACTCTCCCATCGATAACCATACCCCAACGTGTTCCCCTCCCCACCCAGTCTTAAGTCAGCCGACCAAAACCAATTACGTATCATTTTTAGAAATAAAAACCAAAGATACAGAAGCAGGAGACGAGAAAAAGAAAAACCAAATCCAATTGAATGTATATACGCCGTCAGAAGGAGACATTTTGATTTAGAGCTGCTGCTGGCTGGTTGCCTCTTCCCGTTGCAAAGAGCAGATCCAATCGCTTAAGAATAATGGCAAATAACCATTTCTAATCCCTTGTGCAACAGCATAATAGAACGAATCCTTTTTTCTTTTCACATTTTTTTTTATTGTTTTCTCGTTCCCCCTCTTCGTTTGTTCTGCCATGTTGGAGAATAATAAAACACACGGACTAAAAGAGCAACAGTCTTGAAAGAGTACAGGAGCGCCAACAATCCTCCATCATGACTCGGTAAAAATAAAAAAAGGACCCACGCAGGAAAAAAAATCATAAAATCAAATAACAAATGCTTAAAATTCCAACTACGAATAATCCTGGCAATAAATCAGGAATAATATTGAACGATTTTTTGCAATACGATGTCACATCCTCGACGTATTAGGTGGCTTCGGCGAGGGCCTGCAGCGATAGCAACCATTGTAGTCCTTAAAACCACCGCTGCCGCCGTGATGCTGATCCCAAAACTCTTTACAGCAAACTGGAACGCTGACGACTATTTATTTATGTTCCCTGGCAAGGCCTATAAAAAGGATAACGTTAAGACATTGCGCCATGCAGAGTGGGAGGGAAATATATATCGGGGAGCCACTCGGAGGCCTAGTCATACGGTAGGTACACACGAATTGCAACTCTAGAGTGTCTGTGTACTCGGCGATGACGATGACAATATGACAATAGCAGAGCGCAACAGTAACAACCTGTGGCAGAATGCCTAGGACAGGACCCATAATGCAGAATATTCCATTTTATATCCTGCGTAAATAAAGTTTCATCTTACATTTTTTATTTTTATTAGAGTTTTATAGCCTTGCATAAATCTTGTCAAGTGTAGAAAGCAATAACTTTCAGCCTCTCCACGTGAACAACACGCTCGACAGGTAGTTCGCTGTGTGTGAGTGTGGGTACGAGGGTGTATTTGCGATATGAAAGTCATCCTCAACATCCTTCCTTAAGATTGAGACCACCCAACCCACCTTACAGGACCAAAGCCGCATGGATACTCTCACAGGCCATCAATATATGACATCTCCGCGTGCTTCGATGTGCGCTCAGACCGCCTAGGATACAAAGCAAAGCCCAGTGGAAGTGTATACCAAATAAACCAGACAAATATACAAATAAACATTCACATCGAGTTTTTTCGTTCCTACGAGTCGAGAAGTTGAGACGCGCTTCTGGGATCTCTTGTGTGCCGAACTGCCGACCGACCGATATTACCTACTCCGGATTTTAGATACTTCCTCCATACGTGCCAGATGGGAAGTTGGCTCTAGTATAGTCAAATGGTACGGTTGGGAATTTGAATCGTTATACACGTAGGTATGCATCGATAGGCGGATTTTCTAATAATAATTGATGACACAATGGGAGCGAAATTAAAATTTATATTTTCTCTCAGATTTTTCGGAGAAGATGATTTATTGGTGCTCTTTGAAAATTGTGTTCGTATATATTTTTATGGAGACGATTTGTGGGTAAACTTTTTACTTTGATTACCTTTTTTTTATTTTGACATGTAATAGCTCTTTAATGTTGTAGATACATATACCTAATAGAGGTACAACCCTTAAACAATTTTGTGGAATCACCTTTTACAAGAATGTATAAATAAGACGTTGTAAATGTTTGTAAAAATAAAAATGTTAACTTACATAATTGTACTTGGACAAGGATTTTTTTACTGAGCGCTGAGAACGGAATTCTCTCAAATAATTGGATGCAAGTTTGACACTTTGGTGTTTAGTGAACACCAGAACTTTTGCAAAAGTATTTAATTTTCGTGTGTCCTCAGTAGGATTATGTATATACCTGCCTACCCAACCTACATAAAGGAAGTTCATATTTTCAAAATATTATACCAAGACGTTATGAAGGATATATAGAAGAAAGGGTAGCTCCTACTCCTTCTGCTGCACTTGACATCTTGTTTCATCTTACACTCGTTGTCATTTTTAACAGACGAACAGCTGCATATGCAACTTCAGTGTGGACCAGCAAAACAAACTGGCCATGCCGCTATTTTAAAACATTCAATACTCTCCCAGAAAACATCGACTAAGTATACCATATGACGGGGGTTCCCCAACTGTCCATCGCGACGCCCTAGGTCGTCGCAAGTTTAATTTTTTGACTGCTGTAAGACTCCGAAAAAAGGAAAAGCATTTCGTTTCTCTTTAAGAATACCAATAGCAAGGTCGAAGCGAAATCCAATCAGGGTTCCCAGGTTTTAAGAAGAGAAGTCACCCTTTTTTAACACCAAAATTATATTTTTTTCCCCTCTAAAAAACAAAAAATCCCTTTTTTTCCCCGAAGAAAAAAATCTTAGCGTGATAACCAGCTTTTGAACTCGGGCAATGCTTCCAATTGCTTGAGACATTTTTGGATTTTTTTTTGTTGGTTCTTCCTTCATTTTAAAATCCAAAACAAAATGAGAATAATTTCCACTTAGGTTCACGTTAAGTTGTGCGCCGTTGTCTAGAAATTCGCGTAATATTTTAAATTTAGACATAGCACATTGACACACTATGTGCAGGCCACACATGCGTTCCCATTAAAGTCGTATCAGGAGAGACGGGTAGATTTTTAGGTTAGTTGAGAAAAGAAGCGTATATTACACTCACTTAAAATCGACCTGCCTCCCCAAAAACGGCTTTCTAGGGAAGGGATGTGTGGCTCACTACACGGGCATGACTTTCATTCACATGAACGACTTGGCTATACACAAAAACAAGGCCTCATTGCAATAAAATAAAATTTGGCAAGTACAGGAATAATGAAATTGAAAATACAAACATTTTATGGTAAAGTCAAAGCGGACGCCCGCTTTTTACGTCCTCACTCTAACAACGTAAATACCAAATGAAGATCTGTATCGAAAGCGCTATGGTTTCGCAAAATAACCTTCGTGATCATGCATCATATGCCCATGCGAGAATTATTTCTGAAAGTAGATTTTTGGTCCATTTTCTGTACCTTCCACCTTTCTCCTTTCTACTCACTCAAAATCTACCTGTCTCTCTGTACACGACGTTCATGGTAAGGAGTGTATGGCCATGGTAATATTTCTATTAAATTTCAAAAGAATGAATGCATTCAGAAACCAAAAAACCTTTTTTCCCCTTACGTCTTAAAAAATCGGAAAAAATGGTGATTTTCCACTCAACCTGGGAACACTGAATCCAATAGTTACATTGCAGTAGAACATTAAGCGCGTTTGTGTTTCCCGCATTTCAGACTGCTTGCTTCCCTGAATGGATTGCCTGGCACTCAAAATTAAATAATATTTTTTCAATTGGTACCGGGTCGTTGCCAACTAGATTCGTCAGGACCATCGCCGCGGTCCATTAGTGTGTACAGGAGAACCAGAGGCAGTCAATTCCTCGCTGTGCTCAAGATATCGGCCTTTAACAGATTCCAACTTGGCAAATTTTGCATCGGGACTTGGGCTTACGCCCGTATAAGATCCAAATAATCCAGGAGTTCAAAGTTAATGAACATCGACAAAGCCGTTTGTTCGCTGACAGCTAGATCTTAAACACTAAAAAAATTTGATATCTCTTGACAGAAGGCATAATAGCGCCACAATAGTTGTCATCATTAGACACTGCCTTATAGACAGGTATGCGATAATGCTTGGCGTATTCTCAAACGCGTTACTTGAACGAATTTTTTTCGAAAACGGCTCCAACGATTTAAATCAAAATTAATAGCTGAATTAATGTAGGCATGATTTAAATAACTGCATACCCACATTTTCACTAAAAATTCTAACAACGGTATGTTTGAATCGTATATACCATTTTTGAGAAAGCTCAAAACAAAAACTCATTTTTAAGGTACAATCGTCAAGTTGATAGACAACTCAGTTCTCCTCTAAAATGACCATTATAAGCGATTGGGGTGGTTCGATATCCATGGGACTTTAAAAAAACTGCTCATATCTCGAAAACGCCATTTTAGATTTGGATAAAAATGTAACTGCTAGTGCTAGGTAATGCTTATATCATAAACAACACCATGCAAATAAAGGCGTTTTATATGATGTTGAATATTTGATCGTCAAAATGTATATTTTTAATACCAGTAAATATGTATATAGATTTAAGCAAATTTGTGTTAAGAGAATACTCTCGGCTCCAAGAAAAATGCCATATTACCAAAAATACGGAATAGTTAAATTTCTTCAAAGAATCGTGCGCCAAATTGTCATGTATTTTTATCCGAAATATCAAAGTCAAGCAATCATATTTCACAAATGTATAGATAATTCTTTGCTTGGAATCGCAAAACATGCCAATGCCTGAAGGTTCTCTTGTTTAAAAGGATCTTCAAATTAATGGAATGACGGGCAGATGTTTTTTTATACCTACACCATTCACGTTTTAACATATTCTTTCAAAACTGAAGTAAGATGGTAATGTTGATGAATTAATTGTAAAATACCAAGGCAATTCCTGGTATATCAATTCTCCATTGACTATTTAAGTCAATATAGGACGCAGCATTTAAGGATATGGAACATTTTGATTTGGTACTTTTGTATACAGTTCCATCTTGACAGTTTACTGAAAAAATCTTTTCCAATGTACCTACTGGATTTTGAAATGAAAATTAATGATGAGGAATTATTCGACGAGATAACTTGTGTCAAGAGATTTGCAAATGAGAAAAAAATTGAAATAATGGAAAAAGGATAACATTTCCCGGATAAAAAGTGAGTTTAAATTGTTGAATACATTATTAGGTATTTTAAAAAAGAACATAATAAATATCAAAATTTATTAAAGCTTGTTCAATGTTCGCCAAATTTGTTACTGATTTATTGACTGTTTCGCGACAAAATGTGAACTCTTGGAAAATGTCATGCTGAAGGGTTTGCGGTAAATACTGTGATACAGTTAATTAGGATACCATTCCGCATTTTGAAAAAAAAAAGTCCCTATGCATACAAAATATTTCTCAAAAATATATGTCCACTGAAAATAATTAACTAAGCTCTTTTCCTTTGTAAGCATTTTTCTCCATTGACTACAGATTAATTTTAAACAAAGGGTCGCCTTGTTTCTTTTTCTCTGCATAATCCCGCTCCGAAAAGATTAAACGAGGTTTTATTACTCTCGCCAGGATACCAATCCGTCGACCTATAGGTCCAATGATGAACATGAATCAAAACGTATAGCACATCTTGTTTGTTTCTTTAAGAACATCATCTTGAAAAGAATTCACGAGCGCGCCCTTTTCTCCATGCAAATGTGTATACTTCGAGCGATTTAATAACCTTTAATTAGCTCCCAAACATAGACTAATTAGGACAATATTTATCCCTCTGCTTTTCGACGGAAAGACAAATTTCATAAAGAAAAGAGCGGTGGCCAGGTGGGATGTACACCGATTAAGTAAGGACATGCTGCGATTTGATACTTTCGCCATCGCTTTTTTTTCTTCTTCTTTATCTTAATCTATATTTTTACATCGTCCACGTTCGACGTGGATAAAATTGAAAGAAATTATGTGAAAACAAAAAAATTGCAATCCATTTTTTGAGGACGTGCGCTACCTTTTTTCTATTCACAAAAATCTCTGTAATTCATTTAACTTCTGCGTTACGGATAAAAATACAACAAATATCCTTTAGCTAATATAAGAATTTTAAGGCAGTGATGCGAACGAAAACCAACGCTGATCGCACGCCGCCTTGAACCTCATAAGGATTTTATATCATATTATTTATTTGGGTTCCGGATTAGACGAATAAACCCTAATTTTTCAATATACTTCTGTATTCTTTTGAATTTGCGTCGCGCACACTGGTGCGGCAAAGAACACTTTAATATGAAATGAAGTACCCAAACATCCTTTTCCTATTCGTAGGGCAATAAGTTTTAATCCAAACCGAGCCGAGTCACCTAGGCTGCTTGACTTCGTATAGGAAGACCGGAGCAGAGCCTAACCAACCGCACAAACACTTACCACGAAAAAGGGTTTATTAGGCTTTTTTTTCTTTTTATTGTTGAGAAATAATTTGCTTGCCACTTTTGGGTAGCGGCTTGGTTTGGAATTATTATTTTTTTCTTCTTTCATTTTAACGGGCAGAATGTGGTTTGCGAGATACGGTCATTCACTGCAGCATTAGAGAAAATATAAGGATTAGAAGAACCAACCAACAGCAGCAACAACTACGACAACGACGACAACGACGGCGGCGCGCGGTAGTGGCAAATGTGGTGGTAGTAGTGACGGGGTTATAAAATATTCAAGGTTGTTATTAGGCTATGAAATGGTTGCTGTGCCGTTAAAGGGGTTGGTGGGTCGAGTTATTAAAAATTCAAATGCGTTGGGACAGGAAATGAGTTAAAATCCGGAGGCTGACGCGGGCTTTATTACTTCCTATACCTGGCGTTGGCGTGTGTATCGGGGTTTTGATGTTAATGCTTGTAACCACGCTTTCGTGTATTGTTGCTAATGGTTGTAACAAGGAGCTTTGGGTCGTTGTTGTCTATTTTCATTTATTTTATGAGTTTCGGCGTTATGGAGATTTCGATTTTAATCAACAACTTCAGCACGGTTTGAAGTTGGAATATATTTTGAAAGCAGCACACTTCAAAGATTTATTAAGACTAGTTGAATAAAAGGTATTCTGTTTTGGAAGCGGGTGGAAAGAAATTTAAAAATGATTTTCAAAGATTGAACGTTTTTAACTCCCCCAACTCATTAGACTATAGAATATTTCAAAACATAGTTATCTTTATAGTCCGGCGACAAGTTGGTTTATATATATTTAATTTTTCAGTTGATTTAAATCGCAGGTAAGAGGGTTCTGTTCCGTAGGTATTGTGTAGATTTCAATAATTGTCTGTAAGCACGCTTCAGTCATCGTTTTTATCACAACTTAGAGGGCAACAACATTTTATCGAAATGTCGGCCGCACAAAGACGGTTTTGCGGTAAAAAGGCTCCTTCACTATCCTTCGAAATGTAACAAATTATGCCTGAAGGTCCTCTGTCTGACATATTCGAGAGTACAAATATCAGGACAGCCGTAGGTACACTCAAATAAAAATATCACACAAACTAATTGCATGTCCTAATAAAGTACTATACGGAAAAGCGCATCTCCTTCGGGGTAAAACCAGAGCGTTTACCATCAAGCCCCTCCAGTCAGCCTTATCCATAGAGTGCTAAACTCTAAGTAGAAGTTTTATTAAAATGCGCACAAATCATTAGAAGTCTTTCTCAACTTTGAAGGTTCCAAGGCTATTGAAGAACAAGCGAAATCCGTTGGCCTTGAAGTCAGTAAGGACAAGATTATAAGTCTACATACTATCAACAAACAAACAAGCATCTTTCCAACGCCTATGGGATAAAACGTCACTATTTATAGTACCTACCCTATTCGATATCCGGACAACATTACCCTACGAAACCGCAGCTAATTCGGGTTCAAAACTCTAAGGACGAAGTTTATGCTCTACAAACTCATTATCCTGCCAGTTCTGCTTTATGGCGCCGAGTGCTAGACGATAAGCAAGAAGGAAGAGCTGAATCAGGGCTCATTCGAAAGAAGAATACTTGGGCGGATTTTTCGTCCTGTGTGCGAGGAGGAGAAGATACTACCGCGAACTTTATGAGCTCTACGAAGATGTGGATAGTGGATGTAGTCCAAAAAGCCAAAATACGGGGACTACATTGGCTCGGCCACATCAAGAGAATCATCAAATTCCAGCCCAGGGAAGCCATAGCGGATGCCAGAGCGCTTGAAAGGCTGCAGTGTCTTTTCAGACAGAGACTCGTCACGGGTCGGGAGCTCATTAAGTAAGCAAGCATAGCAAAGTGCCTTAGCGTCAAGTACTATCTGACTAATGTGACGTTCTGTCCGATTCGTCGATGTTGTGATGTCCTTCTTTGTTGACAGCATATACATGGTTTTGTCCTTATTAACCCCTAAACCCATTTTTCTACCTGTGGAAACCTATTGTTACCAAACTGGCCTAGTTTTCTGAGTAGTAGCGGAACAATGAAATACATGGAGATCCAACCGTAGATAGTAATTTTTCCACAGGTATGCATATTTTTTCTGAATAAGCATGACTCAAGTTCAAGATAAACCCCGGATACTGCCAGTGTAGAAAGAAGCTTTAAGGTTTCTCGACCAAATTCGGGTGTACATGCGGCGTCAATAGTTGCAGTGAACCCGTCAAGCCTAGTGACGTTGCAAATAGTTCCATTGGTGCATAGATCCTTCTAACGAAACAACTCCTCAGGTTAGATAAAACAAATACAAACTGTTCCGCATCATTGCCAGAGGAAAATACATAAACTTAATACCGAGCTACCACCACACAACTTTAAAAGATACCGCGCCAATTTGCTGGAACTAATTTGGGTCACGATCGGTATGACGGTAAGTGCTGATTGATTAATGGTTCAACGTTCGCCTTAACTGTTGTGTGGTTTGAGTACTTAAAAAGATAACTTGACACTTTTGTTTACATAGAGACCGAAATTCGATTAAACATCTTGCCAGCATCTTTACGACCCTTAAAGTGTTTAATGAAATCATCTCGGTATTTAGTGATAAATTAAAATTTGATTAACACACTTACAACTTGGACTGACAGCGTGAAAACTTTTCGCCTTTGTGTATGCTGGGTTGTGGTTGTGGGACATAAGGGAGGGGGGGGGGGGGGGAGTACAAATCACACAAAGTAAAAGTAAAATGTGCAAATTGTCCAGTGATGCCACAAGGGTAGATTCTGTTTCACAAGGGCAGCCTTGCGGTTTAGTGCGGCTGGTGGTCGGGGGTTCCGTTTGGATGTTTTCTGCTTTCCCATTTTTTTTTTCTGTTTCCAACATCAAACCTCACCATTGTGTTGGAACAAATTAAAAACCCATTTATTTTGGTTAAAGGATATTCTCTGAGGTAATATTAAGATACACTTTCATGCCCGAGAGAAAGAAGACCGGCCCACAAAAAAAAGGACTCGCTCCTATCAGCAAAAGAGAGATGTGTGTTGGCATCCTTTTAGCTTTAAACTGCAAACGGATGGGCGATGTGGCATCAAGGTCCTATGCCATAAGAAGGGATATGGCCGCAACAGCGGTGGCGAAATAATGATAAATGTTTTATGTTTCGATGTGAATCTCTTTCACCTTTTTTTTTGCGTTTGTTTAGTTGTCGCCACTATTTGTTGTTCATCGTCGTCTTGCCTCTTATCCTTTTTCCTCCCTGTGTGACAGTTTTGCATTTTGTTCTGCGTTGTTTTTTCCCCTATACTTACTTTAAACCGAAAACAGATTTTGTTTATTGTGTTGGCCGTAAATGAAAAGCCACTGAAGACGAGCGAGACCATAAAGTGTCTATTGTGTTGTCGTGCGAGTGAGAGTTTTCGGTACTGATGGAATACACCGCATAGAGGCTGCTAGTGTTGATTGCGCTGTGATGATGCTTCCACTGATGATGATGATGGTGATTTTCACCGCACATTCAACCGCATAACAGAACCGTGTAGAGCTATCTTTTATGGGTTTGTTTCAGTACACTCACACAGCTTGCTTGCTTATTTAAAATAGATTTATGCGATAAAGGACTATACAGTACACACTCACAGGACAGACGACAGCAAAAGAATGAAAAATCTGAAAATAAGGATTCTCATAACCACACTCTTGCAACAAAAAAAAAACAAGGTGTACGTAGGTACGCCACACCGCGCGCTCCTTAGAAAAGTGAACAATATAATAAATTTTAGCCATTTATCATGAAAAGGACTCGCTCTTACTGGGAGGATGGATGGCTGGCTGCATTTCGGATTCGTATACATGGCAACATGTCCCTGCCTGCTCGGCAAATCGTTTGTTTGGCATTTGCCCCGCACACACTAGTCCTTGTACTAGGTACTATATTCTGTCTACCATCTTTCTGTGACATCATCATTTTGTTATTTAAATCCTACAGTTGGGGGAGACGAAGCGTCACCGCACAGAATATTAATGCTTTTATGGGTACGTCATTCTAAATGTAGGTGTAGAGATATAGTATGTGTTGGCTGACGAAAGAGACGCGCGTCGAAAACGTTTAGTGCCATTAAAAAGAAATTTCTGGTAATATGATTTCCGCAAGGATATCGTTTTGCAGGCGATTTCATTTTGTATTGTATGTGCAAAATGATGTCAACGGAAATATGTCGTTGCTGGCTAATAAAGAATCATAAGCGGGCGCAACAATAGATATTATTTCGGTTCATGTGCAAAATGGTGAACACTTTGTCGTTATTTACTTTGTGGTGGGTGTGGAATTATTTGATTTTCGGTTTCCAAAGGATTTCAGAAGATTAGTGAAATTTTCAAATGTGCCTATCTGTCGCTGCTACTCTGCGATAACGAGTAGGTACTTCTGCTGGTCGTAAAAAGTGGCATCTCTTTGAGAGTATGCGAGTCCATTTTTTATTTCAACGCTTATGGTGCAATTATTGTTGGCTAATTTTCAACTTTAAGCCACTTCAACAGCCACATACCAACACAGCATCATTTACCCCTGACCGCACACGATAAGTTAGCACCTTTGATGTCAAAGGACAATCGTTTGGGACAAAAATCAATAGTTGCTCTCCTTCCCCTGACGTTTTAGATGTCAACTCATCGATCTTAAGTTAAGTCATAGTATATTCTATGGAAGACCAATCTTCAATTCCCATTTGGTGATAGTTTACCCGGAACATACATACACACAGACACATTTACCTCCTTTCAGAAGAAGAAAATTTGTTTACCTCTGGACATGAACTGGCGGCGGTGGTAGTTTTAAGGTGACCAAATCCCTATGCTATACAGCTGGCCCTTCAACCCCATATGGGGGTATTATATATACAGATATACGCATTGTCCGATTGGCCTTTTGGCATATGTGCCCAACAGGCGGTGTACTTCAATCAATCAAGCGTAAAGAACTTGAATTGTTTCTTTGCGTTAACTTGGCGACAAGCTAATCACATGTCATTTCGTGTCTGTCAACCAACACGAGCGTTGAAAGAACATAACACAACGAAAATTAAGGGCTGCGAAAGGTGTTGAAAACCCAGGGAGTGGGTTTTTTAATTAATATTTGTAGTTTGTGCGTAATTTTGGAAAAAAAAAAGGTGTGTGGGGTTATAAATAATACAAGACAGTTAGGAAATATTAATTGCATTCTATATGCGGTTAGAAGCTTCTAAATCGGCATCATTTAGAGAGGGTGTTAAGGCTGTACCAATGGTGAACCAATTTCACCACCCAGTTGGCTTAAATATATTAAGAAATAAATTGGAAAGTTAACGCATTTTACTCTTGCAGCAGAATTTTTGGGAAAACCTATAGTGGCCCTGACCATCTCCCAAAATTAAACTCTGGATATACACGGCTAGAGTAAAACATACCTAATACTGACCTACGACAGTCTCATATTGTGCGAGGCAATCAATAATACCACTTACCTACCTAAAGGCTATTACGAAAGTCCAAGGAATAGTGTGCATCAGCATCACCAGTGAGATTATAGTACAACTCCAACCGCAGGACTTGCGATTAGGTATCCTCAATCTGCTTCTGTAAGATATCTTTATTAACCAATCGGTAAACTGGAAATCGGTAGGTCTCCCCGACCATTGTGAGTCTGGGCAATACCACCCGAATGTATCACCATCTTTATCGCAATCCAGACAGCAATAAAATCCATAACTGCACCATAAATAAAATCGAAACTTGTGAAGTGCTTTTGCGAAGAACTTACGTTTCATCTTCAACATATCGATCTGTTGAGTTTCGGGGCATAATGGACAAAGAAAGTGGAGAAAGTGGGCAAATTAGTAAGACAACGGTTCGTCAGCTGTATCAGAACAAGCTGAACCCTCTGTGCATTTGACAGTAACTATCTGGGTTATAATAGGACAACCTCTTCCCCGACGGTCATCACAATGGGTCAGCATTGACCTGAGTGTGGCATCGGGGTAGGTACTACTCTCCAGCCCACAAACCTAACTTAACCTATCCAAAGTAGGTATTGCGTCAATCTCTGAAACCATTCTGCAAAAAAACGAATACGCGGGCACTAGTGTGGACAAAATTTCAAATTTTGGAAAACACCAAATAATTTTAGGCCGATACTCTCCTCCATTTATAGACTTTAAGGCTACATATGACATCTTTTATCGTCAGGAGCTCTATAAGGCGATCTTAAAATTTGGCGCGAAAAAAAAGCTTTCCAATTTGAAAGGCAAAAGGAGCCCTTTTGAAAATGTCCAAACAACAGCAACTGATTTCATCAAGGATATGCGATTATGAACTTCTTCAATCTCGTTTTGGAACCCTATGAGATGTGGATGCAGTTCAAAAAGCCAAAAACACGTCGACTAAAAGGTATACATTGGATCCAGCCGCACGAGGATCTTTAATTCGCAACCCCCGGGTTCAAGATAATAACACGAATAGGACCGAACCGCTAGCACTGTTTTAAAAGCCAAACAATCCGGATGCCAGAGCGCTTAATCTGCAAACTATAGAAGCAAAATGTTCGGGATCGTAGAGAATGAAAGTCTGCAGTGTCCCAGAGAATCTGCTTGGGTCAGGAGCCCGTTAAATAAAGCAACACAATTTGCATGTGAGAAGTTTACCGCAAAAGCACGCGACTAAGCATGTTGCCCCATGGTATATGACTGCTGTATGTGCAGTCTAAGTAATTTTAAAAGCATCTAAAAAGAAAATCCTTCCCATCCAAGCGGTAGCAATATATTCAATCGAGCAAATATATAAATTTAAATTATAATATGGCATATCCCAGTTGGCATATACTTAACAGCATATCGCACACAAGCCCTCATGCCTCAGACAAATGCCTGAATATAAAATAAACAATCACCCTCAGAGCCTTTCACTCAATCACTCACCTTTTACTGGCGCACTAAGCTATATTTCGCCGAAAAGAAAATAGAATTTCTGATGAACAAGCAGACAACTTCATATCGCAACACACCCGCACCTACACCTAGTAGAGTATGAGAAATCCCTTTTCGTAACATCATCCATCCAATTCCTCAAAAGGAATACAAAATCAACTCCCATCAGCCACAGGAGTGCTATTGGTAATGGCAACAGGATAGCATGCTAATATCAACTTTCAACTTTTGTGCAATCCAAGTCGCGCGCCTGTGCACCACCCTTATCTGTTGTACGTCCCCCAAATCACGCGTAAAATTCATCACCCTAACACGATAAAATTTCACACCGTGATAACAATCGCGCTTATTTGTATGGCATTAGCCCAAAACATTTGAAAAGCATCTTCGAATCAAAAGTATTGAATTATTCAAAAGCTTCGCCAAATAGCGTAACATTATCACAGTACAAGTGCACGAGCTTCAATTCAGAACTCCTCCATTACCTACGTGGAGGTAACATTTGCCGCGCACTGATTTCAGATTCCACGTTGTCCTCTAGAAGAAGAATATACTCAGGACTCAGGACATGGCGCGAACAAAGGTAAACATTCAGCAAATTGAAAAATCACAAAGTTAGTTTTCCCAAAGCTAGAAAGAAGTACATAATCCCACCCCTTCTCATTTGGTTGGCATCCTGATTCCTGCCGATTGAAAAGTTTTAAATTTAATCGGACGGGTGTGCACCAACCGCCCATACACACCAGAAAGGGGTGACAAATTGTGCAAAAAAAAAATACAACACTCATTGCCAAACACAGGCGCCCATTGTTGTGGTTAAATTGTTGCGCCAACACGATGAGTAAGAAAAGAAAAATCCTTCCAAAAGGATCATTAAAGAATGAATGGAAAAGAATGAAAAGTAAACAGAAAGACACTTCGATGGAAAGAGATTCAGTATTATGGTGATGAGGAGAATTGGGGACGGAGAATTGAATTGACAAAAATGATACGAACATTTGCAAGTCCTCAAGATTTTATGATTTCACTTTTCTGAGCGCTTTTCGAGTGACATCGCATCCTGAAGCAGCTAATGCGGTGGCATTTCACAACAAAAGCGCCGAAAGATTTACAGCGTTATATTCAACGGCTCCGCATTCTTCATAATACTCACGTGTGGAGCCTGTTTGTATAGCGAGTGACTTGAAGCAAGTACGATTTGAATCACCCTAGAGAACCACTTAGGATGTGTGTGGCACAGAGTAAGAGAATGTGGTGTAGCAGTGACATATGCGTGTGTGTATACACTCCTAGAGTTTGTTTGTACTTAAGTCCTTTAAGGACGCCAAGAAGAAGTCAACGTCAAAAATATATGCAAAGTGGCAAATGGTGTGAAAAGTAGCGACGCGAATTAAGTTACGGTACGGAATCCGATATACAATTTTCTCTGCTACTTACTTCTAATTTTAATGCATACGTTTATGTATATGCATAAATATATTTAGTTTTACTTTTTATCGTAGCAAAAGTTTTAGTGAAATGGTTTCTCACTGAAATTAAACTTGTTCCACCGGGCAAGTTCATGTATTTATTTAAATCGTCAGCAAAGTACTAAGTACTTTCTCAGACATTTAGATCTAAAATATAAAATAAAATCATATAATAATATTAGTTAAAAAAATAAAGAAGATCAAAGAGAAAACAAAAAAGAAATAAATAAATAAAAAACATTGTATGTAGGTACAAAATTAAATAATGTAATTAAAATCGAACAAACAAGATGGGCCAATGTAACTGGCTTCCTTGTGAGACACCGGATGTCACCATGATCTCGTCGGGTATGCGGCCTCGAAACTTATCAAATTTGTATCTGCTCTGGAAACCCCATACATACGTTCAAGTGAGTAAAATAACTGCTGGTCTACTGGATCAAACAACAAAAACAGTAACGGAATCCCATACATTTGCCACAGAATATATTGATTGGTTCTCTTGCTGCCAGTGACAGAAATGTCAAGTCAATACATGGTAGGATACAAGTAGGTATGCTTTACGAATTCGACGACTAGATAAAATAGATGTGTTTAGTGGGGATTATTTCGTTATATTGTTTGCCAGAATAGACGGCAGTCATGTTTTTCTGGATCTGTTACCTTTTTGTGTAGCTAACTGAGCAGCGAAAACAGAATTTACAACAAAATAAAACAGAGGTAATTTTCGAATCTGAGGCCCCTCGCTTAGTAGTCTGGGACACTAAACCACTAAGCCACGGCGGCCGCATTCCTCTTTTTGAATGACTCACAAAAGCAGATTTATTTATTTCATTTTTCTCAAATGCATCTAATTCTAATCCCTAAACACAAATTACCTACATCTTAAGGTTTTTTTACTGCGCCACCTCTCACGAACGTCTGACAAACATCCGGCGAGAGTATGACTGTCATGAAAAGGCTTCTCAATTTAGCCGTTCGGACTCGGCATAAAATTGTAAGTCCCTTCCTTTCGTCCCAAAAATAAAAACTCACACAAAACGAAGCTAGGCCTAGGGTGTCTACACGCCTGTTGCGCCACCTATTTTTTTTTTTTTAGTCGAATCAGACCACCATTGTCGGGTCTCTTTTCGTCTTCTTACCACTATAAACCTTACCCAGAGAGACACTCTGGACTTCTCCAGAGCTCTTCACTGAGTTCGATTCCTAGTGTTAACGCTAGTTTATATGAGATATTTTTCATCCAATGGTTCTCGACCCAATGTTTTCCCAAGATCCTCATTCTTCTGCCAGCCAAAGCTGGACATTGACACAATAAGAACTACTAACCCAATTGGTATGGTTTTTTTTGGATAAGGTAGGCATTAACAATGGACACCAAATAAGCTTTATTTGGTCAAAATTGGCCCATACAAAAAAAAACAATCAAAATCTTATATCTCGAAAAGCGCTGAATAGATCAAGTTAAAATTTACAGACAATCTTAGTTGTTAACCCGGGAGCGTTCCTGTGAAGATTGGTCAAAATTGGGCCGTTGGTTGGCGCTGGGCCGATTTTCATGATTCTGTATTTCAGGTTTACACAGAAAGAAAATTACAGAAAATCATTTCTTCTTATTGTTCGCATTTTACGAATGAACATTATTATCTAACACCTAAACAATACAATTTTGAACAGAGCCGTGCGGGTACAGCTAGTAGCCTACATATTTTCTTGACTTTTGGTATACGAAGGACAGATGCATATATGACAATAATTATTATTTGCAAGCGAATGCCCATACATACACCCAACGAATACAGAAGTTAATTTTCAATTAAAAAATTCTGAACGAACACAACAACCAAATATAATCTACAGTAAGTATATAAAACCGTTTATAAAATGTTTCGATTAAAGAGAGAGAGAGAAAAAAAAAAGCATTTTGCTTTGTTTGTTGCATACCTTAACACCGATATGTACCGGAGGATAATCACCGTGTAATGTCGAAGGAAGAATTGGCAATGGCAAAGGAAGGGGGCAGGACATCATGGTCGCTACCTGAAAATAAATAGAAAATAAAACGAAATGAGTATAAAATTAAAAATAAAATTAAGTCAATGAAAAATTAGTATAGTTTAGTAGTGAAGAAACAAAAATTTATAGTGTTTTGTAATATAGTAGAGTGAAACAAAAGTGTTGGAGAAAAAGTAGCTATGTGGCTTTGACATGCAAAAGAATTTTTTTTAAATAATTAAAAGAAGACCTACAAAATTCAAATAAAAATACACCTGTTATTAACATTCCAATATCCACTTAAATGAAAAATAAAGTATGTATATACTTTACTTAAAGGTGGTTAGTAACGCCTATGTCTGACAAAAAATAGAGACAAAAATAATTTTTTGAAAACTGATTTCTACATGCGTAATGCATATCCTTGAAGCATTCTCTGACTATCTGTGCGCTGCACGCTACTTACACTCAACATCGAAACATTTTTGGGGCGCCTAAATGAGAGCAACAAAAATGGTCCTCATCAAAACAATTTCACGGAAGAGGTCCATACACAACACACCCTAAACCTAGCTTCTCAAAACTATTCGATTGTGTGAGAATTTAATTATTTTTTTTACTTACAATTTTATGCTGAGTTCAAATGGCTAAATTGAGAATCTATTCCCTGAAGTTATACTTTCGGATGTTTGTCAGACGTTTGGGAGAGGTAGCGCAGTGGAAAAACGCTTAGTTAAGATGTAATTTTCCGGCGATCGAACCTGAAACTTCCCGCTCAGTAAGTACTGAAGGTGAAGCACACTAACCGCTGAACCACTGTATCCAGAGTTGCAATAATTTTTGTTTGCTAAAGAGTGCAAACCTTAAAATTTGTAGCTCAATATCTGAAAGCTAACAATATTTCTCGCTTAAATTGGGGAGCGGTCTCTGAACAGTTCCTGTTGGGAACAACAACTTTATTACATTCTGGTGTGAATTATTCTCTTGATCTTTTATTACAGTGACTTGTTTATAAATTCAAATTATTACACATTTTGCCGGCACCTACTTCTTATAATTATTACATAGAAAATACTTTAAGTACTTAAGGGCTGTTTGCTGATACGACCCATAACGATTTAAGTTCTACTTAAGTTCTTATAGGGTACTTTTTGTATTGCATTAACTGTCACATAAGAGGTTATGTGGAACTTAAATCTTTATGAGTCGTATCAACAAACGGATCTAAGTACATCACAAAATTGCGTTGCCCGCTCATTTAAAGAATTTAAAAAATATTTATATAAGCACACGATATGACAAAGCTTCAAGTCTGGCAACTCTGAATGCGTCCACCATAATTATATTAAATCAGGCAAATGGTTAGAGCTGTTTTAAGAATTTTGCGCCTTTTTCGAAATATGTATATGTACGAAATGCGCTGTATTTTCAAATAAAACTAAAAGTATCATATAATTAAAATATAAAACTGCATCAACTGTTGCAACAAAAATATAAGCCAGAGACACATTTTATAATAAAAAATTTAGTTCTCTAAGGTTTTCTTCACCTCATCGAAATTCATGCTGGTTTTAATGAGCTCTAAATTTTCATCTAGGTTATCGGTTAGATAAAAAAAAAAAATAAATAAATAGGTGGCGCAATAGGCCTAGCTTCTCGCAACCATTCGTTTTGTGTGAGTTTCTATTTTTGGGACGAATGGAAGGGACCTACAATTTTATGCCAAGTCCGAACGGCTGAATTGAGAAGCTTTATCATGACAGTCATACTCTCGGATGTTTGTCAGACGTTCGCGAGAGGTGGCGCAGTAGAAAAAACTTTAAGATGTAATTTGGGTTTTTCCGGGGATCGAACCTGGGATCCCTCGCACAGTAGTCCAACACACTAACCACTGCGCTACTGCGCATCGGTTAGATGCTTAAATAAAATTAGCTTTGTCTTTGGAAAAGTGGAATAGAAATCTCAAAAGTATTTGTTCGCAATGGCAAATTTTGCAAATTACCCTGAAATCCAACCTGTAAAGCGACGTCATAACTTTTTGAAAAATTTATAAATACAAAATTGATAGCATTTGGTGAAATTTGGGGCAAATAAGCATCGCTCCTGCGTGGTCCAATTCTGGAAGACTTTATCAAGTATAATTGGGGCCGTATTCTATATAATTACTTTGTGTGTTTTGCAGATTGTGTTTAAACCAACCTGGCCAAATCCGAACGGCTGAATGTAGAAGCTTTCTCATAGACAACCTTTACTTATTGCAAAAAAAAAACAATGAACCGAAAAAATGATTCCAATTTTAAGCGTAAGCTAAAAATACTGATCGCACTGTGTACCTACTCACTACTAAGTGAAGCAGCTGGCATAACATTGGAAATTTGGCAAGGCTTCTTTATTAAAAAAAAATATATATATATACTAAAAAATAATTCGGCCTATCGAAAAATATTTTTCTGCTTTGTTTGGTTTTCTACTTGGTGCTTTCTTCATTGTGTGAGAGGGCGTCTGATTGTAAGGACTAAGGAGTATGTAGTTGTTGCAAGAAATATCGTTGCATACATTGCCAAGCTCCGATAAACCCATACATTCTTCCATTATGTTCACGTTGTCTACTGGCTTGAAAACGGAGTAAGTACGTTTATTTCTAAATTCCTCGACCGCTTTGTTCATTTTCGTCACCATTCCAACTGGATTTACTGAATAGTATGAAAAATTTGCACGTACATAATCTTATTTTGCTTTAGGTTCAATTCTGGGGTTCACCAAACGTGACCCTGACCCGTGTCGATATCGTTCGGCGTTTTGTTTTTTTTCTTGACCATCAGAAGTGCTCATTTGGACACTTTCTGCATTTGTTTACAGTTCTTCTTCGATTCTTAGTGTCAACGCTGGCACCGGTTTAGAAGAGATGAGTGTCATGCACTGGTGTTCAACCCAGTGATCTGCCAAGATCTTATTACATTTGACAGAGAGTGCTGGAAATGGAAGCAATAAATCATCCATTGTCTTAGCTCCTATAGGCATAATTTATAGTTATCCTCTATTTGGTTCATCTTCTTTAAATATTACCCGAAATGCGTATGTCTTGCAATAATCGCCCCTGATTTTTGTATTCACAATCAAGAATTAAGACAAATTGACACAGGATCAATAATTCACTGACAATCACAATACCGATTAAAGAAATTGGTTAAAAAATACCAAATACCAATTGATAATTGACAATCTCAATACGGATGCATGCCAGACAATCCATTTCTATGTAACTCGAATCATGATGCTTAGAAGTTTTATTTGAGCGAAGCAGGCGAGTATTTCCCCCGGTAGTCTTGCCGGGAGAGTCCTAAAGGAGGCTAACCGTTTGCACCTACCCAATTTCTTCTGCGCATTTTGAAATAAAATCGTATCTCGAAAATGTTCAACTTGTCTATTTGTGATTACCTACATGTACAAATTGTCCGCGTGATATTCACAACAAACTGTCAAAGTTACTACGTGCGAGTGTTTACTTTAGCATACATACTCTGCATAGCACACATCTTGTAGGCAATGTCTTCATATTTGCTCTCAGTTTAGACCGTATAGGCCTGTGGCAACCAACGATTCGGTACGGTAGTGTGCGACTACTGTTGGACGCATCCAAAATCACAAAGATCCCTAATGAATTCCTATAGTTTCTGAAAAGGCGCAATTTATTGGATGAAATAAATACATTTGTCGCTAATTTAGAAAAAGAAAAAAAATGTGTGTTCACCAGATAAGTTTGTGAGAACTAGCACCGAAAATTGTGATTACATAGAAAAACAAAAACGCATTATACTCCGGCAACAGTCACGGCAAAAAAAAAACTTTAACCACTTTTAGCCGAAACGTTTTGTAAAGTTGAGCAGTAAACAAGCAATCAAACGAACCGCATTCCTTTAATGTCCTGTAATGAGTCCCAAACATTATAACTGTCACTATATGAATTTTAATGTCGCTGACATCTTCTTTTTTGAGCAAACAACACGTGATAATGAATATTTAAGTTCTTACCATTAAACAAATGAACAAAGTAACACAACATAAAAATAAAACTCAATGACTATAAAATTGAAACAAAATATAGGTAGGTAGCTACTCATAATTTCAAAATGAACATTTTGACAGGTGTAAATGACACATTTACTTTTGCATATAAAAAAAAAAATTATTCCTAAAAGTCTCACAGTATTCTGTATGTGGATACCTATATAAAAATGCCACCGCAACAGAACAGAACCATAAAAGATGAACAAAGTAAAGAACAAATGGATAGAAACGATAAAATGCTCATTAATACCCAACCTTTTGGGAATAGACTGCCAGTCAAGCGTTATAAAGTTCGTTCTCCTGACGTTCGTTATGTTGATATTCATTTGAGTAGAAACAAAAAGCCCAGCTCACCGTATAGAAGAGAAAAAAAAAAGAAAAACATTTCAGACATTTCCATTAGTCAAAATTAAAATTTCATAATTTTTTTTTTCTCCCACCTTGCTTTGAATAACCCAACCCGTCTGACGGTCATTGCTGCTATATGTACTCTTAGTTGCCATATTTGGTATCCTAGTCATATTTCGTCTAATACTTCACTCATGCAAAAAATAAAATTTATACAGGTCGTCCTTCACAATTCACAGTTTGTTTTTTTTTTACAGTTTGCTTCCAGTTAATTGAAATATACTGACCGACAGATTCATATGCAAAAGTTTTCTGTAAACAGCTTGTGTTAAGGACTAAGGAGTGTTTCGCTGGTATGTATTAGTGTAAATGAATTGGAAGGCAATAAGTTCACTTTTCACCTTTTTTGCTGTGCTAGGGAAAAAGTTTCAAACAAAAACTTTTATGAATTCTTTTTTAACAATTGCAATGGAGAATGTTTTCCGTTAATACTTACTAAGGTGTATAAATACACTAACTGGGTGCTTATGAAATACACAGATGTAATTAGGAGATTTATGTCGAAAATGCAAATTGCAGATACTTCAGTGGCAAAAATCGTGCAAGTGTAATTAAAACTCATACAAGGGAATGGTTGTGAGCACTAAGCAATATCTATGGACATACTTGGACCTGTTGCGTCAAACATTTTTTTTTTTGACAGGATTCACTTTAAGCAAGATAGCAAAATTGTCAGTCCCTTCTACATATGTTAGTATTTAAATGAAATACATTATTATGTAAATTAGTTTATCTATTAAAATTGAGTCGAACGCATTAGCATAGCCAATTAAATCTGACAGCAGAAAATACGGGATGTGTTGAGCAGAGTACAAAGAACAGCCTGCACTGCAATTACTAGCGCTTTACGCACTACACCCGCAGCTGCACTTGATAGCGTTCATTTATCTTTTACCACTGGACTTACAAATAAAACTACCAGCGGGTAATACTGCGCTTCGGCTATTTAACGCAGGGTTCTTCAAAACTGGCCAGATAGGACACAGCTCCATACTCAAGAAACTTCTCTGCAATATCCCTGAGGAAGCGGATCAATGTTTGAGTGCACTTGACTTCGATGCACCGTACGAATTACTATACCTACCCAGATAGGAAAGACTGGCAAAAGAATGAAGTTTCATAAATAAATATGAAATTTCGACTTATACGGAACAAATAGTTCCAAAACTAAGGAGGGATCAATATCCAACAAGAGTATCGCTATCTACATAACATTGATAAAGGCACTAAAGTCTTAAAACATGAAATCTGAAGTAATCACGAGCTGCTGCACAATGCTCAGAGCATTGTTGGGTACCTGGACACTGTAATATTGAGGTTAACGACATGGCCGACATTCTGGTCAAAAACGGACCAGAGCTTGCACAAAATTAAACAATTGAGCGTATAAGAGAATTTTATTTATAGATGCTCAACTAAGGGCCAAAGGGTCTCAAAGGCTTTGTGACGTAAGTTAGTTCGGAAATCACTGTATTCTTAGGAAGCACGCTAGGAGATTAGGTTTAACGAACACGTGCAGGTATTGCGAGGACCTACCTGTCGCAGAGGATATGTATTACTCATTTTCTCTGTAGGTACATGAGCAAACACCTTAGAGAAGGTACTTCTTCTATAATTTAGAGGAGGTTAGTATTTCAAACAAAATTAAAATCTTTTTTATGTTCTGAAGGGAAATTAAGTTGAGCAAACTAGACCTGCAATTTGAAATATAGGTCAATCTTATAGAAAATCGGTACGTACAGGAGTATATTTTGGTCAGTGGCTCAGTGGTCAGTGTACTGAACTAATGAGCGCGAGTCACAGGTTCGGCCCCGGACAACACTCAAATTAGAGCTTAAGGTTTCTATAACTATACCGCACCTCTTGTGAACGTCTGACAAACATCCGAGAGTAAGGCGGCTCTCAGATTGAGGCAACAAGCAATAAGCAACTATAGTTACTATAGCAACTGCCAATAAACAATAAGCTACATTTTTCGTTCGAGCGATATTTAGTTGCTTTAATGTGAGACGTCTAATTTAATTCAAAGTAAAATAATTGTGAGCGATAATTTTGCGTGTTTCCTATTGCCAGTTGCTTATTGATTGTTGCCTCAATGTGAGAGCCGACTAAAACTGTCCTGAGAAAGCTTCTCAGTGCAGTCCTCGCATTCGTCGCAAAAATAAAAACCTATGCAAGAACATAGGATTGGTAGATTAGGTTAGGTTCGAGGGACAGTTTGCTTTATATGCAATTTTCACCCAGAAGCAATTGAGGCCCATTGTAAATTACCCTTTGATAGTCAATGATAGGACATATGCAACTATAATAAAACCATTCGGATCTATTGATGAACCTTCTTAAGGTGGAGGCATCGTTTCTAGATATTTTAAGCCGTCCAGGGATCCTGGTCGGGGACATGCGTTTAACATGATAACACCGAAGCATGGATTGAGTTCCTCACGCATTCTCGTATTTCTAATGCGACCTCTACGAGTCACACCAGCAATACAATGGAGGAATCTCATTTCGGCAGCTTGTATCCGCGATCTTATTCTTTCGGCCATTACCAAAAAAAAAAAAAACAACTTTCAACTACATAATTAATATTTTTACGTCAACAACATGTAAACTGAAATTAAATTCAAATCGAGAAAGCACTTCAAATAGTAACGAAGCAAATGTATTAAGCACCAGTTAACAAACACCCTGCCCGGAGTTATTGAGAGAGCGGGCGAAACTACTGACCGAGTATCCCGTACCCGTACCCGGATAGCCCGTGAGCTAATACAAATTAAAACTATCTGCTTATGATTTACTGGGAGTGTGGTAAACACGTCCAAATTAAAGTGTTAATACTGATCAACAGCGCAAAGTTAATACGTTTATGTAACACTCCATTAATCACACAATAGCCATGTGAGGACATATCTACATCTCCCAAACCAACTCTAATCATTTCGATTTTCAAAAAGCTCGCCAGACCAAAAACACACAAATTGAAAACCAATTTATCCAAAAGCAACAAATGTTTCTTTCTTTATTTAGGCAGCGCCAATTTCAGGCCAATGAAAAATTTAAACTAGTCCAAGGTTATCCGAATGTAAACAAAAAAAAAAAACATTTCCAATTAGTTATTTGCTCTTTAAGACTGAAAACGTAAAAGATACCGGAAAACATACCCAAAATCATCTGATAGATGTATACGGATATACGATTTCCTTTCCCCTCACATCAGTGTCTCTTTGGATTTGGTGAAGCTTCAGCTATCATCCTTTCCTGTCTTTAATTCCCAAGCCGCATTTTGCTCTCCGCCATCACAATTGAGGGAAATTAGGATTGAATGAATCCGCTTCCGTATAGCACCGGAAACGAACCTTCCTTCTCCTCCCAAATAGCCGAGAACTCATCATATAAGCATGTACAATAACAGATTCGTCATCAGAGTGCGGCATCATTTCGCTATCTTGCCGGAACATTTATGACAAAATATAATGGATGGTCATGGTCTCATGTGTCCTTGTTGGACGCGCGAGAATTCGTCGACTCTCCACATACCCGAAACCAATGACGACAACGACGACGACGTTGACAGCTGAACGGGAAGAGCCTGGTATGCGCATGCAATCCATTTCCCGTGTCAGTGCCGGTTTCTTATTTATTGCACCCTTAACATCTCTGGCATATTGTGTCGAACTAGAACTGCACTCTGCATTTGGATGTGGCGAAGGATCTTCTACAATGTAAACATGAAATAGTGGCAATAAACTCAAGCTACTTGTTTATGAGGACGGTATGTGGAACATAAAGACTTTTTAATATACATCCAGAGACCATTCCTCCCACCCAATCACTAGCAGTACTACCACTACATGTGTTTACAATGTGTCTGCCTTTTTTTCAATTTCAGATTTTTCACAACAATCCACCACTACCACGACATCGACGACTTGCCAATTGGTACTTAAAGTTCAGTGAGTTGTTCGAAAAATCTCTCGAGGATAAAACAATGTATTAGTGGTGAAGAAAAAAAAACAACAGTGATGACGATAGGGAAAAACTATATAATAAAAAGCCACAGCCACAAGATGATGATGATGATGAATATTTTGTAGTAAATCACGGAACACTATTGTGACGACAGAGCAAAACAGCGGCAAAGGATGACAGATGATTACGGAACGAGTGACTACTAATAGCACACATTTTCTAATGTGGTGTCATTAATATTAAAACAGAGAGCGAAGCAACAAAGCAAAAAAAAAAATATTTAAAATTATTTCAATGAATCGGAACCAGAAATCGGAGCGGGACCACTTGTGTCACTCTGGTGTGCTTTGCTATAGCTCAGTAGGGGCTGTGTACACGCTGCACGTACACACAATTACTACATTTGACAGATGAAAAATTTGCAATACGACATCGGATTCGAGATGCACATCCAGAAGAATTCGCTTGTACAGCGAAAGATACGACATTTGACAGTTGGGGTGATTTTTCTTTGCGACAATTTGTTGCTGAGAAAAAGTGTGTGATTTACCGTTTGATTTATGACAAGTGAATGTCGGCTGAAGAAGAAGAAGAATTTAGGGTGGCATTCTGGAAGGCGACTTGCACCCCATATTCTTTACTGCAAGGTCGCTGCTGACAGGAAATTTAAATCGAAAATCGCCATGAAATTGATTTTTTTGATATGGGATATTTTTAAGTCGATGCCGAACACTATTTTATCCGTGCTCGCCTTTCTCCGATTGCCCGGCCTTTGCCAATCAGACAGACAGTACATTTTTGTCGATTCAGATTCAATAAATGTTACTAAATTTTTTTTTATTGAAAACTATGTGCACTTTTTGTGTGTATACCTAAATGCTTTCGATGTGCGCCCAGTGCAAACACTTCAAATCAGCGCCAGTGCCGCAATTGAAAAATATCGGTTTTTAATTTGTTCGCATTTGATATTTTCTATCAGAAAACAGTTGGTATTGGTAGTTACGCAAAGAGAGCAATAAGATAAAGGGAAGGGAAGTGGCCCAAAAAATTTGGTCTTTATTTCTGATTGCAAAAAAATTCTTTGAGTTCCTTATTATTATTTTGCTAAAAATATTAATATGAGACTTTTGCTCAAAAGAACTTCAAAGTAATTCAACTTTATGTTCTATATAGTATACTCCTTTTTGAAGTAATATCTTCGGCATGAATTATGTATGTAGGTACCTTCTATAAGATGGACTGATTGAAGTGGCAACACTTAAGGCTATATGTCTATACCGTCGAGGAACTTATAAACGAATTATTTGTTTTGTTTTGACAAATTGGACTTCTATCCCACCACTAGGGAACAAAACAAAATTCAAAGCAACTACCCTAACATATATCATCGAACTTATATGATTATCCTTGTGGATGACATATATTTCTGTGTGTATTTAGTTGGACGATTCCTAGCATGTGCCGCATCGTCGCTGGGAAAATTTATTGCTCAACTCAAACAAAGAGGGTTTTACCCTCAGCCCTGGTGTCCCTGGTCCCTGCCCGCAATACATTAGTCGGATTTTTATTTTGTCTTAGCAATGTGAATCTATCAAGTGGTTACCTAAAACGCTGCGTTCTGTTTGATCGTAATCCTCGGAGGTATGTAGTTTGCTAAAGTTTAATTATATGACCCCTGAGAGTTTCTAATATGTGAAAAAGTTTGTTGTTTTTTTTTCACTTTCCATTCGCCCCCACATGAAAGAAGATAATAATCTGTAGATTTTAGTGCGCTGAAAATATAACAACAACTTTTACTTGAAAATTTAAATGATTTGTTATAAGTTGACAAAATGTAGATACACAATTTTAAACGAGTTTTTGAGAATTTCCAAAGCTGTGGGATCGATTTTCACATTTTTTTAGGGATGATGTAGTTCAATTAGGATGCGGATTCGTCGTGGGAAATCGGCTTAGGACAAAAGTTATTGACTTCAAGCCGATAAGTGACCGCCTTTCTGTGATCCGCATCAAAGCTACTTTTCAAAACATAAGCCTAATATGTGCACACGCCCCTACCGACGAGGCTGAAGATCCCATCAAGGAGGAGTTTTATGACCTCCTGGATGGAGCCTACGGAGCCTGTCCGGAGTATGATGTAAAAGTTGTACTCGGGGATTTCAATGCTAAAGTCGAAAAGGAAAACATCTTTGGCGGGTTAGTTGGTAAGCACAGAATCCACGAAACGACAACAGACAACGGCTCCCGACTAATCGATTTTGCAGCAGCTCGTAATACGGTGATAAGTAGCACTAGGATTCCAAGGCTAAGGATCCACACAGCAACCTGGCGCTCTCCAGACGGTCGAACCGCCAACCAAATCGACCATGTGCTAATCGATGCGAGGCACGCATCCAACATCCTCGACGTGCACACATTCCGAGGGGCAAACGTCGACTCTGACCATTTTTTGTCGCGGCTAAATTCAGAGCTCGACTGTCCAACGAGAAGAAGCTGCGAACTGCCCAGAAGAAGAAATTCGACGTTGGACGCCTTAGCACACCTGGAGTAGCCAGAGCCTACAGCGAGCGCCTGAGTATGAAACTCTCCTCTGTGCACTCACCTACCACAAACGCCAACAATCAGTGGTGCCAGTATCGCGACATCATCAAGGAGGTAGCCGAAACCACCGTAGGGTACCAGCCACCCCAGAGAAAGAACCCGTGGTATGATGATGAATGCGTGTACAGGAAAAAGGTGACAGAAGATGCACACAAGAAAGCGTTGCAGCGCAAAACAAGGGCAGCGAGAGAAGAGTATCGAGCCAGGAGAAGGGAGGAAAAGAAGATCCTGCGTAAAAAGAAGAGGGCTTACGCAGCTTCCCAGCTCAAGGAGATCGAAGAGTCGCGCGATCGTAATAACATCCGGAGGTTTTATAAAAAAGCTAAGCAACTGGCTGCTGGCTACAAAACCGGAACGCAGACTCTTCGAGATAGCGAAGGGAACCTAGTCACCGAAGCGCAGGGAATAGTAGATGTGTTTAAGCAGCATTTTCAGCACCTGCTTAATGAGCATCATGTAGAGAGAGTGATAGGGCAAGAAGAGAACCCACGTCCAGTCAATGAATAACTAGTTCCACCACCTAGTATAGAAGAAGTTGGCTTAGCTATAAAAAAGCTTAAGAACAACAAGGCCGCAGGCTCAGGTGGTCTACCAGCGGAGCTCTTTAAATACGGTGGTGATGTTTTGGTAGGGAGCATGCACCAAATCATCAACCAAGTATGGGTGGAAGAAAACATGCCCGATAACTGGACTTTCAGCTCCATATGCCCCATCTACAAAAAAGGCGATCCTATGTCTTGCAAGCACTATCGAGGCATATCCTTGCTAAATGTCGCATACAAGATCCTATCGAGCGTACTGTGTGAACGTCTAAAACCGTTCTGCAACACACTAATCGGCACGTACCAGTGTGGCTTCCGGCCCGGCAGATCGACTATAGACCAAATTTTCACACTGAGGAAAATCTTGGAAAATACCAACGAATTTCAAGTCGAAACTCACCACCTATTCATCGACTTCAAAGCCGCGTATGATAGCATACATCGTCAGGAGCTCTATATGGCGATGGCCGAATTTGGAATCCCGGCAAAACTGATTCAGCTGTGTCGCGTGACGCTGGAAAACACGCGCTGCAACGTGCAGTTTGGAAGCAGCTCTTCTGAACTTTTTCAAACATGCACCGGATTTCGGCAAGGAGACGCTCTATCATGCGACTTCTTCAATCTCGTACTGGAGCAGATAGTGCGCAGGGCAGGTGTCAACACGGAAGGCACTATCTTTAACAGGTCCGTCCAGCTGCTTGGCTATGCGGACGATATTGACATCATCGGTCGCTCCCAGCGTGCCGTGATAGAAGCGTTCACGGCGATTGAAGAACAGGCGAAATCCGTTGGGCTTGAAGTAAATGAGGACAAGACTAAGTACATGCTAACAACAAACAAACAAGCATCTGTCCACCGCCTAGGACAAAACGTCACTATTGATAGCAACAATTTCGAGGTAGTTAAGGAGTTCACCTACCTCGGAGTAAACGTAAACTCCACGAATACACCCTAGTGGAGATCCGGCGAAGAATTACCCTAGGAAACCGTTGCTACTTCGGTTTGGCAAAACAACTGGGTTCAAAACTCCTAACTCGAAGGACGAAATGTGTGCTCTACAAAACCCTTATCCTGTCAGTTCTGCTTTATGGCGCCGAGTGCTGGACGATAAGCAAGAAGGGAGAGCTGATACTGGGCTCCTTCGAAAGAAAAATACTTCGGCGGATTTTTGGTCCTGTGTGCGAGGAGGGCGAATGGAGGAGAAGATACAACCGCGAACTCTATGAGCTGTACCAAGATGTGGATGTAGTCCAAAAAGCCAAAACACGTCGACTACATTGGCTCGGCCACATCGAGCGAATGGACAATAATGCTCCAGCCAAGAGGGTCTTCGAATCCCAGCCCCCAGGTTCGAGAAGACAAGGAAGACCGAACCTCCGTTTTAAAGACCAAGCCATCGCGGATGCCAGAGCGCTTGGTCTGGACAATTGGAAGCAGCGTGCCCGGGATCGTAGAGGATGAAAGGCTGCAGTGTCTCAGGCAGAGACTCTTCACGGGTCGGGAGCCCGATAAGTAGGTAAGTAGTTCAATCGGAGCTTTGGGGAAGCTAAAAAAAAATCACACCACAAATTTGTTTAATTACATAGTTACAAATTCTATCAGAAAATGTACTCTATAGTTTGCCTGCCATGAGGGCAGATCGTTCTGATTATGTGACTATTTAATTTGCATTTGTATGCTGATGACCAGTGATGACTAAGAAATTGTAGAGCCATTTGGCTAGAAAATATTAGAATCGATAATGTGTTCAGTGCGTAATGTATATACATTGAGCGTCAAAAGTAAGTAAACACCGATGCTTCTTTGAGTTTTTTTTTTTGGTCTGAAAACAGGTCTAAAAAACCAATAATCTGTAAAAATGTTGATTACAAAATAACAATAATTAAACGTATTTCATGTCGACAGCAAAAAATACTTTATAAACATAAAAAAAAAATTGTATCCAAACTCCAAAGCAAATGAAAACCGCATTGGTGTTCACTCACTTTTGACGCTTACTGTATAAAAATGAACTTTACTACTCACTGGTCATCAACGCCCAGCCCAAATCCTTTGCTCTAGAAACCTGAAATTGCACAGTGGTTCTCTTTATGATGTATACAGTACACAAGGAATAAGGAAGAATATTTTAAAATTCAACCTCTACAGGTAAAAGGGGGGTCAACGTTTGTATGGGAACATTTTCATCGAATTGACTTAAAACTCGGTTTGTGTACTCTCTATGAGAAATAAAGAAAACCAATTTCTCACATTTCGGAAATTCAACCCCTAAAGGGGTAAAAGGGGGGTTCAAAGTTTGTATGGGAACATTTTTATTTTTTATCCGATCGACTTCAAACTGAGTTTGAAGTCCTGTCTAAGAAAATTAATTTCTCCGATTTTGGAAATTTTGCTTGCGGTGTGAGTTATTGCCGATGAACTCTTTAAGTGGCCTTTTCCAAAACCCACGAACCATTCGTCGTATCAATTTGAAACTTTGTAATGCGTGCCAACCCTTGTCGCCATTGAATATGCTTATCACTTCATCTAATTCCAGCGTACGTACTCCAAGGATATTCACTGCTGGAAAGTGGTACACATCCTCATGATCTTTCTGTTTGCATATGTTTCACAATCACAGTATAGGAAGTTCTGGGCGGTGTTTAATATAATTACGGATTTGCTAGCTAAGAAATATGTTTTGTCCCGTAGATAGTGACTCAGTCTGATATAGTATGATCTGGTTAAGATGCGAGCGTTTACTTACAAATTTATCATAAATTCATAACTCTTTGACCTTCTTTCTCCAATATGGTGATAGGTACTAACTACTCCTTAGTTACTTTCTTAGGTATGTTTCCTCCGCGATATATAAATAAAAAAGAGGGAACTCACTGACTGTGAAGGAATTTCTGTGTACTAAATCCTGAGGACTGCGCGAGCGAAGTCGCCTGCAAATCAGTAAGAAACTAGCGAGCCCCCTGCACACTTCGTAGTGCAAAATAGAAAAATAAAAACATCAATATCAAATTTATTTAAATCAGTGATAAAGTTTTTATTGTAATGCTTTGTGGTACACAACATTTTTGGTTTTTCCAGGAATCGTATTACCTAGGCCCTAGATGTATGGTAGGCGCTACACCCCTTTCCCGATATTCATAGGAATACTCTCGGGCTCAATCGATTATGCAGATGGTTGTCGAGATATAAGTTTTATTTTTTATGGGACGCCTCCTTTGTCCAATTTTGACCAATCTTTACATAAGCACTTCTGGACCAATACCTACGATTGTCTGTAGGTTTGAACTCAATTTTGACCAATACACTCAATAACCATCTCCCGAAAATATCAAAGATTGTCTGAATATTTGAGCAAGAAGTACGTACCAGAATTTGTGTTCGGTTTTCGCTGTTATGATCTTAATATTTCGGAAAAGGTTTATATGTATACCTAGGGGTATTTACCAAGCTCATTATCGGATAATTTAAGCTATAAGTCATCAATCTCTCTGCGTATTCGTAAAGATGAGCAATTATTGATAAGGAGGTTTTCATTAGACTCAAAGAAGAAAACGTTATTTGAAGCGGGCCCCAATGACGCCACTGCTCCTAAAAACGGGACTAAACAATAATAACAATCGACTTTTAACAATAAATGTTGTATAGAAAAACAAATTTGTCTTAATCAAGCAGTTGAAAATTGAAAATTGGCACAAAGCAAAGTTATTGGATAATTCAAATGTTGTTAACGCTATAGTTAAAACATTGTTTGGATATAAATCCGGTTCAATGCTAGTGCGATTGGGTCACAAAGATTACTGTCATAGACTCCCGACTGTTTGTCATACCTAAGGCCTTCAATTGCATGTGCGGTAAGCATAATAAATTTGGGTGACCTGGGAAATGACGGACATACAGACAAACTACAAACCGAAAACGTTTGGTTTTTGATTCAAAATGAATGCGTACGAGTAAAAAATAAATTTGCATTTTAAACCTTTTTTTTCTATTATACCTATAACTACTTTCCCAATTTTTTTAGATATAAAAAAATATGTCATGTATACTTACAGATGCGCTGTGACTTGGGAAAATATTCTCAAAAGGGCGACTTACCTGAAAAAATAAAGAATAAAAAATAACTATTAGTGGATATAGTTTTAGTGAGCCAATATGTAGGTATATTATATATTTTTCCTTTTTTATTTAAGGTAGGTATACCTTCGTTTAATTGGGACATATTTTAGTTCAAAATATCCTTAGCAACTATTTTATTAAATTGAAAAAAAAAGTTCGACCGAAAGTGTTAGTATAGTTTGCAAATTTCACCACTGATATTGGTATTGAGACGTTCTGACAGCTTACCAAAACGTAAATTTCGCCCAAAAAACGTGCTCAATGGAATACACACAATATGGTGTATGGTCTCAAATTTATCAATAATCTTCTATTCATCACAAAATTAAGAAGCAGACAATATTCCAGTTCATATTTCTGACATATGTATCTATACTAGATATAGTAAAAAGTGTATGCCACTATAGATATAGTAGAAAGTAAAATGTCAAGTAGATATATGGATTGCAGTGGTTGTCATGTTGAAACAAGAAGCTGCACTCGAAAACAAACTGCGTGAATGTGTTTATAATTAACTAGTAAACCCTAGCTACACACTGCATCATCCACTTCCACTTCAAACCGATCTACTCACTCTGTATACCCACATAAAGTCTTTGTTCTTTTATGGAAAATTCTGGTGAGCTCATGTTCCCAATTCGCAGCGTTTTTGACGTATCATTTTATATTCACAACTCTGTATACACATACGCCATCCTATGTCATGCTTCTCGTTGCGGTTGAAGGCTTATGTAAAATTCTGTTTGAGCTCATGTCATGTTTCGGAGGAAAATCCCTCAAAATTATCTGCGAAGAAGATAAGAGCTAACCAGAATCTACCTCACATGTACCAAGAACCAAAAACCCAAAAAAAAAAAAAAAAAAACAAGTATCCAGAGTTGGGTGTAACAAAGTTTTGCATACTGTATACACCAGGTCGTTGTATAGTACGTAACGTACTCCGACTCTAGCGTTGTAGAGTACTGTACGCTGCAGTTCCTTGACAAAAAGAAAGCTAACAGCATGGCAACACAAAAGGATGGAGATATATAACACCGACTCAGTGGTATGAAGTAAAATCCGAAGGATTCGCTGGTACTACAAAAAAAAAAAACTGTAACTTGGGGCATAAAAATGCGCCATTAAAAGAACACCTCCATTAAAAATTTACATATAGAGGCTTTCGTTTCCAATGTCGGGATTCAATCCAACGCCGATGGTATAGGTACATCGATGAAGGATTCAGATTTCCTTTGGCGTTCCTTTAGGAAATCCTATCTGAATCCCAGCATATGCGATGCAAATCATGATATAATATCTAGGGAATTTGAATAACAGTACATCATGGCCGAAAGCTATTGGAATCCCTGCCCGAGTCCAGGATGCAGACTTAATTCCACAACAACAGGTTGACGTAATTGAATTTTGTTCTAAATGCGCACATAGAGAAGTTGAATTGTAACGCTAATCGTATAGCTTATTGTTAAATTAAATTCTGTTCTGTGAGTCGTACAAGAGCAGTTACAGTATAGAAGAGGTGCAGCGGCCATTGAACCCGAGTCACGTTTTACTTAGTCATGGTTCTGCGCGTAAGGTTGTTCTTATAGGTTGAGTTCCGTTTTTGCTATTCTTTTGCATGCGCAAACAGCGGCGAAGCAGTTTGATTTATGCGCTATGTAGCCTGACACGCAACTAGGTATGCGATGCATGGCTTTTTGAAGCAATTTCTGAGGTTCTTGTTTGGCGGTACTAATTGGACATCATGCATTTCAATTTGACAGAACGAAGCGCAACGTTGATAAGCCGACCGATAGGCGGGGATAATTTGTAATTTAATTGCAATTGAGTGAGAGGGAAAAATGTAAGGAGTCTTAACGTTCGACAATAAAATAAAATTTGTATGTACGAGTTTATGTACATAATGTAAAGACGCATCAGAATGCCACTTCCCTTTTGGGAAGTTTAGTTATAACAATTTCGAATGAATGATTTCACCGGTACAGTAGTTGAAAGGGGAAACACCTAAAGGCCAAATCAGTCGACTTGTTCGGAACTCCAAAGTTCATACCTTCATAACTTCATTGCTTCAGCTAAATTCAATATCCGCTGTACTGGCAGTTCTTTAAAGTCGTAGGCTTAGACTTCTTATCGCTTTTGTGGTCTTTCTAAGGGCGACTTTGTCAAAATAAAACATTCCCAATGAATCGATTAAAATCTGATTATAATATAAGCGGTAAGTAGTACAATCTCTTCAATTGTGTCTATTAGGACACAAAATATATAAAGGGTGTCCCATAACTCACGCAAATTTTAATTTTGAGCCAATTAATAGTACAGTATAATGCCAACGGAAAAAATATAGCAATGTGACAACTCACAGTTCGGGGTTAGTAAATATGGAGCGCTATACGACAGAACAACGCATTTTCATTGTTGAGCAATATTTAAAAAAAAAAATGAAGGTTTATCAGCTGCAGTCCGCAATTTTCGATCCAAAAAAGGCTGTCATAGTGATTTAAAACCATCAGCTGTGCTTAAAGAACAAGATGTGGTAAGGTATTCTATGGACAAAGACCTTGTATGTTTCCTTGGACTCCTATGTTTTTCTAAAGCGTTTGATACAGTAAGTAAATCATCAAATACTTGTATCCAAAAGGAAGAACTACTTTCGGTTTTCTAACTTTGCCGGCCACCAGATAGGAACGTAGGTATCCAACTTTTTGGAACTCTCGTCTGGAGTGCCGCAGGGATCTATACTTGGCGCATTGTTGTTCACAATGGCCATTACCTCCCCCAAGTAGTTAAAAATTATTCCCTGCACACGTACGCCGATGATAAACTAAATACAGATCTAAAAGATATTACGACTTGGTCAGAAGAGAATTGTCTCCAACTCAACCCAAAGAAGTCTTAATGTTTGGTAGTTTACAAAAATAAACTTGACTACATAGCTATTTTTCAAGAATATACCTACCTAGGAACAACAGTACTCGAATATGCAGAAAAGGTTAAAAATTTGGGTATTTGGTTTGATTCTACCCTTAGTTGGGACTATCACATAAGGTTGTCAATCGGTAAGAGCTGTCTGCGAAACCTATGTTTATCCAAGCATATTATCCCTCAACGTATTAAAATGCAATTAGCCAAATTAATAATTATGCCGATCATAAATTGAAATTGCATTTTGTGAAGCTGTCTACAGCGAATTTTCACGAAAGACTTGAAATTTCATACTTACAAAGTTCAATTGACTCAAGAACTGGAGACTACTAACCATGCAGCGCGAAGAGAGTTCGTTGAATGAATTTTGAAATAACAAGTGGATGCTGTTTTTTCGAACAAAATCATCTTTTCTTCTTCGAAAATGCGGCTGGTCAGGCTGTAACAATAATGGTGTTCGTTATCGTGACATGATAACCCAGTTTTTAGTGCCTAAATTACAAGATACGGATGTGACCAATATGTGGTTTCAACAAGACGGTGCCGGATTGGTCATCCAGATCTTGCGATTTAAAACCATTGAACTTTTTTCTTTGGGGTCCTTTGAAGACAAAAGCCTTTGCAGACAAGCCCATGACACACCCTTTATTTGGAGCTATTTTATTTGTATTGAAAAGTAATAGTATAAATACAATTTCAGGACAGTAAAATTTCAGGCATACTTTCATCTAACTAAATCTTGAAGAGGAGTTGGTGTATGTTTTCTACCAATCCATCCCCCGCTGCATTGAAAAGCTCGGCAGTTAATCCGTCCGACCCAGGTGCACGAAAGTCTTGGCTTTCATCGTCCAGGGTAAATGATTTATTCTGCCTGACGGCGAAATTTGTGTCGTATTAGCCGTTTAACACTTGCACTTGTCCTCAGCACCGACTGTGACTCTACTACCAGATTTCAGGTCCTCTGTTCGAGTCTTGTTCCCGTGGCACGTCCTTTTTTACCTTTTGGTAAAACTTCCAAACATTCTTCCTAGAATAACACCTCTCAATTTCCTCGATCGCGTCGTGACTCATGCGTTTTTCTTCTCATCTTTTTATTATTTTTTTTGCTCTTAGAGCTCTCGTCCTTCTCTGCAGAACCAGAGGCTAGCAATACAACGCGTGCGGAGCATTTGTTAGGTCCATGTCCATTGTGTGATGAACAATTTAGGAATTCACGTCATATCATACCGCACATACCGCCAACAAAGCGTGTATGAGAAAACAACAATATTACCAATCAAATTGTACTAGAAAAAAAAACAACCAAATTGGTAACACTCTAAATAAGCCGATACTGGTAGCGGCCAAAGGAGTACTTATAATAGTAAAACACACGACTCAGATGCTTTTTCTTCCTTTTGGAAAAAACTATATCAAAACGAATTGAATTGTGAAATCTTTTCTACCCCAACACGTCTGAGTCGTTTCTTCTCATAGTATAGAACGACGATGTATAGAACGACGATGTATAGAATTTCAGAGTAGAAACCTTCCTGAACTGTTGCTTTCAGCATGTGAAAATCAACTTTGAACCAATGCAGGAGACGACAAATTCAAGCCATATATGGCTGTGCGTGTATAGTGTATCTCCTAGGAGTATTTCCAGTACAAAATTAAATAAAAACACCTGGTATGGTACTGATGCATGAGCGGGTACCGCTTAAAGGTGCACATACACACACAAGATGTGCTAGCAAAAAAATAAAAATACGCTTTCCCATTCAGTGGAGATCCTAATGCAATTTTCTTCTACAGAAAAACCAATATGCCATGATTCGATGTTAAATAAATTGGAAGAAAAAGAAAAGAAACCTTCTGCAGGACATCCATGGATGATGGAAACGGAAAATCCATTTATGCACCCTTTTTTTTGTACAAAATTGTTGACATTTTGGGTATGTTACTTAAAGTTGATTAAGGACACTTGATGGAGTTGTTGTGCATTCTAACATTTTGTAGGGGCAATTTCTTGTAAGGTGTTTTTGCATGCGGTGTAGTTTGCGCAAAAGCCAAAAATATGCTAATTTTTAATATGCCTTTCATTTTCATATCTAGATCAGGCTTCTTTAAATAAAATCAATTTAGCCATTTTTATATGTGAACAAACTTTGTGTGGATGACATCTGAAAAACTGAACAAATTTGTGATCGCGTCCACTTTGCAAACTCCGCCAGAAAATTTATTTCAATTCTGCTGCTGGTTTGCGTTTAAAGCTTTATAAGGAATCATAATTTACAGGAATGCCTCAAAATCGGAAAAAGCAGGTTTCTACTCGCATTGGTGGAAATCACCTTCTAACGTTTGCCGACCATAAACCCCTAATATTCGGAAGAAGTGCAACCCGAGCTATGCATAGTAGGTTATTCCAAATATAGAGGCTTGATCGATTTATTCAAGCCTTAGACAAGCTTAACATCGGCTAACCAATCCCTCGCGTAATCACCCACATTCTTACAAAGAGGATGGTGAGGGCTTCCTTTGGCAGCAGCGCTGTCGAAAAACTCGTAAACCGACGCACCCCGCAAGGTGGAGTGCTATCTTCATTGTTATGGAATATAATAGTTAACTTCTGATCTCGATGGAGAGCTCCGGGTGCAAAGTTGTGGCGTCGTCTTACTCGCTTCGGGAAAGTATCCTCAAACACTTTCCGACATCCTGCAACTCGCTTTACGTAAACTAGTGTCCCGGACCGATAGTTGTGGTCTTAGCTTCAACCCGACGAAAACGAAGTAAGTCTTATTCACCAGGAAGGTTAAGCTACACGTTATCACTCCCACATCACAAAGCTCAAAAGTACTCCAATAGAGTTCATTAGCAACGCCAAATAGTTGGTGCTGAGGCTGGACAGGAAGCTTTTTTGGATAGAAAATATTGCTATCGGAAAAAGTCTAGTAAAAACAACTTGGCTACTCATTCCGTAAAATTTAAGATGGCAGTCAAGCGATAGTAACCGAGCTCGTTTTAGAATTTGCGGATCTTTCAGGCGGTTAAACATAAAAAAATAAATAGGTGGCGCAACAGGCGTGTAGACTCCCTAGGCCTAGCTTTTCGCAACCATTCGTTTGTGTGAGTTTCTATTTTTGGGACGAATAGAAGGGACCTACAATTTTATGCCGACTCCGAACGGCTGAATTGAGAAGCTTTCTCAGGACAGTCATACTCTCGGATGTTTGTCAGACGTTCGCGAGGGGTGGCGCAAGCGGTTATTATCCTAAAATTATGCAATTATTTGCTATATAAATTGGAAAAATATGTATTGTATAATAGCCGTGTTTTATTATGCCCATGATCTGAACCGGATGAGATCAGCATAATAAAACAAACCAGGATCAATTGTAATTTTTCTCCTGACGTGTGGCATTATTGAAAGAACTTGACGTTAATTCCTTCAAAATTTGACGTTTCTAATGTAAACAAATCCGAAATGTGTTAAAAAAAACCTCAAGCTGTTTAGAAAAAATACTTTGGTTGGCAATTGTATTAATTATTGTTGTTTAAATATATTTTTATTTACAGTTTTTATTTGACAAATGAATTTGCCTCTTTCTGTGGCGTATTTCGCCAAGTTATCCCTTTCACAAGTGCGCGTTCTCTTCAGTTTAAACGTAGTAAGAATAAGAACAAATAAGTTTCGAAAAGAACGCGAAGGGAGAACTTCGGAATATATACAGAGAAAGGCGAAGGTTTCTTTGTTTGTCTAGTTTTTCCTTGGTCTGAAAATATATGTATGCAGTATGCACACAACGTTTTAAAATACAAAATACAATTCTCGTCCGTTTTCCATTGTTTACTTCTATTATTTTTTTGACATTTGACAGTGGCTTACAAATTTTTTGCGAGAAATGGAGTGGTTTGATTGGTTATTGGGTTGTCAAAATTTTTCAAGCCATTTTATTTGTATTTTGTTCATAGAACTACCAACATACACGAATAAAATTATTCGCCTAAATGTATACTATCATATTATTTATCTGGATCATGAAAAATGATCCAGATAGAAAGTTGGATCAGGTGTTGTTGTTGCGAATTAGTGTTAATTTGTGATCTGGTTCAGATCACGGGCATAATAAAATACGGCTAATATTATATTTGGTGATCTCTGTAAAACTATGTATGGGCTTGTGCTAGAGAAAAGAACACCATTAGGCGTACGCCTTTAACTGATTCGCCTGTTTATGCACCCACCTAACTGTACTCGAAGGTATCAGATATATTTAGAAACCCACCTTTTTCTCCTGCAGCACTTATCAAGAACAATTCGACATCAAGACACATCTTTCTTTCCAAAGTAAAAATGCTACGTAAATGTTGATGATCTTTGATGATGATCAATTCATTAAGTTTCGTTTTTTTTTTATTCTTTATCATAAAAGAGAATCGATAAATTAGAGGAGAAAAAACACAACATCACGAGCAAAGTGAAAAAGTCACGCTTGACCTTGAATATGGTCGAAGTCTTCGAAAACGAAAACGCTGTCGTTACTCGTTGTCGTTCATGTTTAATGGCCGCTTGTTCATCCGATATCCAAAGAGAGAAATATAAGGGGGCAAGCAACCACGTTCAAGAACGTAACAAAACATCAACGAATTTAATGGTAAATAGAAGGACCACAAAGAGAATGACAGAAACGAGCATCCATGTTCCATGTATTCTACTATGTATTCAATCCAATCCACCATGTTGATGGAAAATGGAAGCATGGGCACGTTTAACATCAGCAAAATAACAGAGTCGCGCTTCACATGCGTTGCGCTTTGTTCTAGGGTCACACGCGAGTATCAAAACGAAGTTGGAAAAGTAAAAACAAAAGAAGAAGCATCAAATTTAAAACCGGTCTAATTGCCCCATGGCTGGCGTGTAGACGGCGGAATTTGCGAGCAGAGCAAATTCTGTACATGTATGGGTATAAGTATCTCATGAAAGTAAGAGGAAAGAGAACCAAACAAGAAAAAAACACAAAGCTAAACGCTTAAAGCGCTGATTTTGTTGTCTTTCGTTTTCTCGTGTGCCTTCGGGTGGCGATTGATCTTTTCTTGGAATTATAGACGCTTTTGTCGTTGGGATTGGGGCATACTCGACTCATACGTGTACTGTACATGAGCATGTTTGGTATAGGGTTACCAGGTACCATGAATTTGAAATACTGTTTGGAGGGCATTTTCAAGGTCAGAACCGAATTGTCAAAATCAAGCACTTAGTATGTGACTCAGCAACAGATGGTGCGTATTATGGTGGTAGTTTTTGTTTTTTTATTTTATTATTTCGATAGAAGTGGTTGTGAAATTATTCGTGGAGGGAGTGAGACTTTGTATGGAACTTGAAATTGAACAATGGGTGTAATTTATTTTATCTTCTGCGGTCAAGTTTATATATGGGAAGGCTGGCGGCACGTGGAAGTTCAATGATTTAGAAGTTTTGTACCTATAGGGGTCACAAAAAAAGAATTTTAAAAAGACTTGCAGTTCATCTTTTTAAATCTGACAAAAGTTACTGGCTAGGAATGAGTGCAACAAATCGTTTGCAAATTTGGTCGGATAGTAAAGGGTGTTATTTTTAGACCTTAGGCCTGTCTAAAAATAATAATAATGTTCAAGACGAAATTTGTTTTCAGTATACTTCTTTAAATTGTTGCGGAAATACTTACACCAACAATGCGTGCCAATTTATTTAAAAAAATCAGAGCACAATTTGGCTAAATTACAAAGGGATACGTTATGATGCAAACAATCGGCGCACTTAACGCAAATTGGGACCAGTAAATTTAGAATCAATTCAGTCTACTGGACAGCTATCAGTGCGTATTCTTAGCAGCAAATGCCAGATCGTAGATACCTATGTATAGGTAATGTTAGATTTTGTAAAATATTCAAAAATCGGTGTTGACCTCTATATAGCAGGGCATAAAGACCTACAACAGTGAGCGTCAAAAGTGAGTCAACACCAATGCTGTTTTCATTTGTCCTTAAAGATTGTTGACATTTTTTTTTAAATACGATCTCTAAAGGGTCCGCCAAATAACTTTTTTTTTTGAAAATGCTATACAAAAAACTACTGAATATTTTCTCAAATTTCTTTTTTCATTTGAAAGTACAATCCTTCCGGTTAATAATGGAAAATAATTTCATTGGTCAGTTGGCTTCAACTCCTGAACCAATTGGACTTTGTATGGCGTCATACCAAGGTCTTTATGCAAAATTCGTCTCAATGATGTCTCCGAAATGTTCAATTGTTGAGAACGACGGTGATTTAATGTTGATGGCGCTTCACGCACACTTTCTGCTACAGCAGCAATTTTCTCGGGTGTACGCACTGTTTTTGGCTTTTCACGCTTTGGTTTATCGATGAGGATGCCAATTTCTTTCACTTTTTTCACAAGATAACGAACATACGGAGCTGACGGTGCTTTTCTTCTTCCAAAATCCGTACGCAAGTTTCGCACACATTCTGCAGCATTACCATGATTTTGAAAGTAATGTCGCAATATTTCCCAGCGTTGTTCAAGCGTATACACAACCATATTCGTTCAGCGGAAGGATAAAACTAATTATCTGTCAAATCAGACATGAGCTAAGTGTTACCATTCGCGAAATAAGCACTAGTTGAAAAAAAAAAAAAACGTTATATGGCGGACCCTTTATAAAGAATTTTATGCTGTCGAAATTAAATATGTCTTGTTATTGTTATTTTGTTATCGAACTTTTTACAGATTGTTGGTTGTTTAGACATGTTTCAAGACATTAAAGAAAACTTAAAAGAGTGTCGATGTTCTCTCACTTTTAAAGCTCGCTGTAGGTATGTCTTTTTGCAAACACGCCCGTTTGTTCAAGTAGAGCGTCTTCATCCAGTCTAGCTACTCTGAAAAAGAAAAGGTAAGAACATTTTGGTTTTTGAAAAGGCCGTGACCCGCATTCTATCACATCTTCATCATCGAAAAGACGATACGAACATTTTGGTATTTGAAAAGGCCTAACATAGTTTTACCCACATTCTGTAATATAACATCATCGAATACTTACAAGAAATTCAGGAAACCCTCTTACTTCAATGCCGAGGGTAAGCCTTTTCAAAAGTCTTCCGCTATATTTTTAATAGGTACATATATCTCTTTTGGCTAAGAAGGCGATTAAGTTGCAAGGCTAATTCAAGAGCAAATTAGAACATGTTCCATAACTTTGAGGTGGTTAAGAACTTTGTCTACGTAGGATCCGCTATGAACTCAGACAATGACACAGGCGCTGAGATTAAACGAACAATAACTCTTGCCAATCGCTGTTTCGTTGGGTAAGGAAAGCAACTGAGTAGTAAAGCCCTTAGCCAAAGGGGATCTTAACTAACTTAACGTGTGAAACTGGAAACAGCTGGCTAAAGACGCTTGTTGATTGATGCCCAGATCCACCCCGGACTGTAACGCCACCTTAAGTGAGAAATCGATGAACTGTGTGGATTCTACCATAATTTCTGGTGGTCCTGTGGTTGAAGAATTCATCTCACACTCTCTTTGCGGAAGGCCGATAATATTTTACTCCTCAAAATTAACTGCGGGTCCATCCTACAGAAGACAGTGCCGTTTTTGAGCTTAACAATGTTATCGGAAAATATTTTCCTACTCCCAATCTGATCACAAAAATGTACACTGCACTAAAATAAATCAGATTCCAAACTTATCGTAGTTGCAAAGCGATTTCAAATACGCCTACACATTGTCAAGCACACCCCTTGCATGTCAATGTCAATTTATTGGCAAACTAACAAAGCCAGTCTGCTCTGATTTAATCCGTATCAACAAAACTAAATACCAAGCTCAATAATTCAGACAATTTGCTGTTATCTCAATGTTTTCCTTGTCGGCCTGTCACTAAATCTTAAATCTTATAAATCTGAAAACAAACAACAGAGAGCTGCTGCCTTTACCGACAACCATTGTGATTCTCTGTATATCATCACAATCTGACACAAAATTACTCTCTGCACCTCGCTCTCTGCGTGTCAATTATTTATCAGATGTAATTGCTGTATAAGTTGTCGGAAAATCTCTGTTCCTACTTCAATTAAGGATGTTGCTCCACAGCTATACCATCCTGCCACTCTGGGAAAATTTCTCTTTCATCTTTAATCTGACAATATCTTGGCGTGATTCCGTTCCGTTTATTATGTGAGTATATACAATAAGCCGTTCGGATTTAGAGTTGGGTTGATCCTACGTGGGGATAGGTATGGGGATGGTGCTATTATCTGGGGAAAATTCGCAAAATTAAATTAATTAAACTTTTCACCGCCAAAGAAACACAAACTATATAGATATGTATATGATAGGTAGTGGCAAATATATGTAGTTAAACTGAACCTCGCCTGCTTATCCTAGCACAGTGTAATCGTGTTCGCACGTATGCGCATCCGTTACGTGCACTTTAAAGTGGTAATGCCGTCACTGTCACCTGCACGTAGTTTTCTGCTCCCATCATCACCGCCCACCTGTAGATGCCCAAGGGCATTAGATATTACTCCTATCCGTATATTCTTTTATGAGGCGTATTATCCTGGCGGAAAACCGCTGGAGTGGGCTAGATGGTTGCCGTTGAGATTAAAAGCGAAAATCTCCTCTGGCTGTTGCTTCATCTGTTGTTTGGTTGGCTCCACAGAATACCACACACTCTCTGACCTGCTGATGTTGCCGTTGCTGCTCCTTCACTACAAAGCGAATCAATCTAATTTTTTATTTAAAAACAATTTTCCTCCTGGATAAACACGAGATGACAGCACTTAATATCAACCACCAGCAGCGCGGCATACAGAGAGTGTTCGAGAACTGCAGCTTGTGGCATTGCTACCAGTAGTTCGCATCGGTTGCAATACTACTACCTACTTGCGTGGAACGAGTCCCGCATCCTTTTTGCCATTATTATTTTTATATGAAATGCGCTTTTATTTGAAAGTGTAAATCCCTCATCTATCGCAGAAAGGATGTGCGATATGTGTTTGTATGCGGGGGGGACACTGCATATTACATACATTATTTTTCATATCTCTTAAGATCGTTGGAAATTTTGTTTTTTTTTGTCTTGGTGCAACTTTCATAGAAGTTCACCTGGTCGAGGTTGTTGAGGTACATGTGTCGCAAGGGCTCGTATGATGGGTGGGTGGTCATATTATAAACAATGTGTGCTTATACTTTTGTAAAAGCTCCGGATATAGCGTGCTGACAGCAGATTTTTCTTTAGAGGTCGGTCCTAACGTTCACCTTTGTTAATTTCCTGCTGAGTGTGATGTATTAGTGTTTGCATTTCCTTGCACTTGATTCGCGTAGCAGAGTCAGCATTGTAGGGGTGGGACATCAGCAGGTGGTGAATGGGACACGTTTAGATAGTCTGGCAAGTCAAACGAGTGTGGATGAGATTTTTGTTGCTCTCGGGTTGCTTCTTAAATGGGTGCTTCAAGTACTTCAACCCCAACGTCGTCATAGGGGTGAGTATTATTTAAGCCAGCTACGAGATGAGGGTTATATGATGGCCTGGAAACCGAAGCTAGGTACTCGTAGTCGTATAGTGTTTGCATTTTTCATGGCGCTTATTATTCTGACTTTATTTTTTAATTAGCTAGACGGGCTATACTCACACATTGTAGGGCCCTGGAGCGACGAGTGGGAATTATAAGCCATTTAGTGCTGATTGTAGATTTTAATGCATATGTTCATGCGGGAATTTAACGTAATTTCCTCGCTTAGTTTGGGGGTGTTATAGAAAGTATATGCAACAGAAACGGTTGCGACTTGAAAGGCGACTGGAAACAGAAACACACCTGGTGGGCGGTGCTTATACTAAAGAACATAATAAACATGTTTATGGGATTGATTGAAGGAATGAAAACGCGTCAGGTATATATTAACAGCTGAGGCTAAAATCCAGTCAAAGGCATAGGCGATTCTTGATTTGGATAAGAAATTTGGGTTGGTATTGATCTGATGACGTTTACCCGAACACAACCTTTGCAGTGTGTGTAAAGAGATTGAATGGTTCTCAAGAGAGAACTGTCAATTCCATACTCCTGTAAAACACTCCAGAACACTCCTAATCTATGAAGCATGCGTAAACAGGTGCAGCATACTCCCAAGCCTTCTTAAGTATCATTCTGAGAGTGAATAACTGGTTGATTGTGCTCCTGCCCGGACGAAAACCTTACTGCTCATCTCCTAATCGTGACTCGACCACAGCTCTGCAAATGCGTTTCCAGCACCTTGGTACATAAATACTTTTCCGGAATACATTTTATCTCTTTTCTTGAAAAGGAGCATATTCGCTGAGAGTTTCGCCGCATTCCCAGGCCAATTTAATGATGCGAGAGAGCCATTTAACTCCCTCTTCACCTAAGGCCTTGAGCATTTCTGGCAGAATTTCATCCACTCCGGCAGATTTACCAGCTTTAAGCGATTTGATAGCAAAAGTAACTTCCTCTACCGTGGAACTATTTTCCGCCCTGCTTAAGGTGAAGAATCTGTAATCGCTCGATCAAATATAAAAATATATGTATTTCAAAATCAAATAAAAAAATAAACCTAAAGACAATCCCATTTATCGCAATCAGTCTATAAATTTGCGTCTACAAGCGAAGCAGACCACCCGGTGCCCCAAGGAACTTATCCACTTGAACTACTGCGAACTTTTATAGTACCTATACATAATAATTAAATTTTCGCTTTTTCGGCGTCTTTATTCTTTTTTTTTGTTATAAATAAAGTGCGTGCGTTGGTATTTTATGGAAGGGGAAAAATGTACATACACAAACATGTTTTGCTAGCAATTAGTGCGATTTTTTTTTCGTAAGACACTGGCAAGTGTCGAACAATAAAAAGAGAGGTATTAGAAGAAACTACGCACCATTCTCATAATAATAACCTTAAACTTGTACCGAGGTATATCAATGTAGTTATTCACTTAAAATCTTCTAAAGTACAAATTTAGGTATCTTCCCAAACCACCTCACTACCTACTACCAAGCTTCAAAAGAAAAATATATAAAACTCGTCACAATTCGCTATTGATGACAAGCTTAAATTTTTTTGTGAGAAGCAATGAGATCATGCATTCAGATCGTGTAGTATCAAAATAAATTTACACGATCGCTACAGTCACAGTCACAGCTCACAAGTCAAAGCCACCTGAAATTCATTAAGCTTATTGTGTGAGCATTTTACGATTCGTCAAGCCATTAAAAAGATCAATGAACAAGATATTCAGCGTATTGAATCATCACCAGCATTCAACACACACAAATACAATTCTCTGTCTCAGGAGAATTTTAGATCCCTGACTTACAAATCAAATGATCTTTACTGATCGAACCATTAGCACCTTACATTACACTCGCTGGGAAAACTTGTTTGCCCATCTATGGTACTGGCGCAGACCGAATGGCGGGTGTGACAGCGACTTTAGAAAAAAAAAAACACTCACACTTCCATATTAACCGGCCGGCATAATATGCTGACAGATAGTCAAGTGCATGATGGGGTGTAGCATGTGTTGGAAAGAGGGAACAGCAAGAGGCCCACTAGCAGCAACTCCATCTGTGTGCAAGCAATAGAAAAATGAGGCAATCATCGGTAGCCAGTGTTCAAATTACACTTTTTTATGGAAATTTTTATTTTCGTACCGATTACCTTGACTCTGGGTGGATTTTTTTTTTGTACACTTATCTCATGGCCGCGGGTTAAGTTTCAGTATTTTAAATAATTTTTGTTTTATGTTCACCTAGGAGTGGTTTTTTACTCTTCGGACCTTCGTGGAAATATGAAAATGAGAAGCAGATACAATTTATATAATTAAAGAAAATAAATAGTAAATATGGTCAGGTATACGTATTACTTGATTTTTCTCACACGGCATAAATTACCCCGAGGAGGTGTGTGCCTCTGCACGTGTGCGACATTTGGAAGTTTAAATGAGTGTCGAAGTCGAAGCAGCATGGCACGTAACTTTTATTCAGTATAATCGTGAATAAAAGTAGGTATGCTAAATTGGTAAATTTTGTAGGGATGAATGATTTTGTCAGTAAGTGAGTGTGATTAGGAAAGATACTTTTTTAGCGTTTAATTTTAAATACAATTTAATTCCAAAATAAATCTTTGGAAACTTTTAGTTTATTAAAAATCATAAACACTTCGCTAAAGGTACCTCCCAACAACCCCTATACCAGATTTTGGAATTTTTATTGATTTCCGCAGTTGGGAGCAACTCGTTCGTACCTACATTCCTTGGCTAGTTTATCTACTTTACATTTGCATGGTATGTTGTTATAGCCAGCTAAGATTTGGTCATTGGTTTAGTCAAAAAACACTAGGGACAAACTGAACTATAAGTACAGCTCTATGATGGAATAGTATAGATATCCAGCAGCAGAGGGACATGAAGTAGTTGTTAGAGCCATTGGGTGGTATGAATAAAACCTAGCAATTGCTTTTACTCAAAATAAATGTCAAAATCGAAGCAATTGCTAAGCTTCGTATGAATAAAAACTGATTTGATTTGACTCCAACTTTTGACATCTTCGAAAAGCGGCACCACCGACCTTTTACTCAGATTGGTATGAATAAAACGTGGAAGACAAAGCAATTGCTACGAAAATTCCAAGTCTGCTATTTTGTTGACTCAGAGCATTTGCTAAATATTTTGCGCCCATATTTCTTTACAAAAACAGTATTTTCTTTTGAGTTTTCGGTGTTTTTTGTTTGTATACTTAAATAGTTAAATTAATTATTCTTTGTTTGATTGGCACATTAAACCTGTTTTAACTACTGTTGTTAACGTTCGTAAAAAAAAACAGTAGGTACTATAAGCAAAGACGAATTGGTTAAGATCACAACTTTAACCAACCGTATCGTTTTTTTATTAAATTAATTTAGCTTTTTTCCAAAAATCGTTTTCCTGATTCTAAATTCAAATTTAAAAAATTAACGACAAATTGTGACAGAAACTGCAAGGGAAGGACACATGCAGTGAAGTAAATGCTTTGTTCGAAACTTCGAACTTACTTTAGCAAAGTAGTTTTTATTCATACCGATTTAAAGCAATTGCTCAGTGCTTTTACTTTGCTACAACCTTTTACTCAAAGCAAATGCTAGTTTTTATTCATACGACCCATTGGTTGAGGAGCTGTCCAATTTATACTTAACTACGTCTATCTGTGTAGATATACAGATCTTTAAAATTGGCTATCGGTTAGCAACGGCTTCACCGTTTTCAACGATGACAAACTGACATCCGGATGAAAGAACAGCCTCACATTTGTTAGTGATAAAATATGAACTGAGTTACTTACTAAACATTTGTGCAAATGTGGACAGAGGTGGGACTCTCTCCTGGTTCAGGCATACTGGCTGTATACGACGAATACGCCTCGGTTGTATGGTGGGCGAAAGCCTCCCAGAAAACTGTTAGGACACACCTGGCTAGGGTCCAACGTTTAGCATGTATAGGAGTCACAGGTGCAGTACGTACAACACCAACATGCGCATTGAAAGTGATTTTAGGGATCTTACCGCGAAACTTATTTATTAAGAAAACAGCGGCCCTAAAGGCACTATGTCTGCATCGAGATGCGAAATGGCACAATCGTGGATCCTGGAACTTGTGAAAAATAAGATTAGGAATGGATTAGGATTAGCAAAAAAGGAATGGTGAAATAATGATTTCACGGACAGATCCAGGATGAATGGCGGAGCGGGGGCGCGTATCTATTCAGAAAAGCTGGAACTAGTCCGTCACATTGGCCTCAGGAAATACACTTCAGTGTACAAGGCTGAGATGATTCCTTTGCTGTATGACTTGGACTACCTGCACGAGAGTCAGACGGAAGGAAGAAATATCCTTATTGCTCTGGACAATCAGGCGGTGAGCAGATGAATGAAACAGACAAACATCACAACATCATTGACATTGGAATGTGTATTCAAGCTTAATAAGTCTTCATCTAAAAATCAGTTAACAGTGACTTGGGTACGAGGCGGACTCCCTTGCGAAACAGGGGTCAACTGAAAAGTGGAGCTGGGACCAGAACGATTCTCTTCAATTGGTAGAGGAATGGTAGAACAGCTGATTCACAAATGAATCACGGCAGAACACCTGAGAAGGTGGTCAACCCTGGAACAATGTAGAGAGGCTAATATGGCATCAAAATGGCCGACCTGCTCCACTCAAAGTAGGGTTCTAAGAATGAGTCGAGGAACATTGAAATGGGTGGTGGCATTAACAATTTCGGGTATCATTTAAGGAAGATTGGCCTTAGAAAGGATGATAATAATTGTAAGCTATGGTGAGACTTACTTACTTACTTATCGGGCTCCCGACCCGTGAAGAGTCTCTGCCTGAGACACTGCAGCCTTCCATCCTCTACGATCCCGGGCACGCTGCTTCCAATTGTCCAGACCAAGCGCTCTGGCATCCGCGATGGCTTGGTCTTTGAAACGGAGGTTCGGTCTTCCTTGTCTTCTCGAACCTGGGGGCTGGGATTCGAAGACCCTCTTGGCTGGAGCATTATTGTCCATTCGCTCGATGTGGCCGAGCCAATGTAGTCGACGTGTTTTGGCTTTTTGGACTACATCCACATCATGGTACAGCTCATAGAGTTCGCGGTTGTATCTTCTCCTCCATTCGCCCTCCTCGCACACAGGACCAAAAATCCGCCGAAGTATTTTTCTTTCGAAGGAGCCCAGTATCAGCTCTCCCTTCTTGCTTATCGTCCAGCACTCGGCGCCATAAAGCAGAACTGACAGGATAAGGGTTTTGTAGAGCACACATTTCGTCCTTCGAGTTAGGAGTTTTGAACCCAGTTGTTTTGCCAAACCGAAGTAGCAACGGTTTCCTAGGGTAATTCTTCGCCGGATCTCCACTAGGGTGTATTCGTGGAGTTTACGTTTACTCCGAGGTAGGTGAACTCCTTAACTACCTCGAAATTGTTGCTATCAATAGTGACGTTTTGTCCTAGGCGGTGGACAGATGCTTGTTTGTTTGTTGATAGCATGTACTTAGTCTTGTCCTCATTTACTTCAAGCCCAACGGATTTCGCCTGTTCTTCAATCGCCGTGAATGCTTCTATCACGGCACGCTGGGAGCGACCGATGATGTCAATATCGTCCGCATAGCCAAGCAGCTGGACGGACCTGTTGAAGATAGTGCCTTCCGTGTTGACACCTGCCCTGCGCACTATCTGCTCCAGTACGAGATTGAAGAAGTCGCATGATAGAGCGTCTCCTTGCCGAAATCCGGTGCATGTTTGAAAAAGTTCGGAAGAGCTGCTTCCAAACTGCACGTTGCAGCGCGTGTTTTCCAGCGTCACGCGACTCAGCTGAATCAGTTTTGCCGGGATTCCAAATTCGGCCATCGCCATATAGAGCTCCTGACGATGTATGCTATCATACGCGGCTTTGAAGTCGATGAATAGGTGGTGAGTTTCGACTTGAAATTCGTTGGTCTTTTCCAAGATTTGCCTCAGTGTGAAAATTTGGTCTATAGTCGATCTGCCGGGCCGGAAGCCACACTGGTACGTGCCGATTAGTGTGTTGCAGAATGGTTTTAGACGTTCACACAATACGTTGGATAGGATCTTGTATGCGACATTTAGCAAGGATATGCCTCGATAGTTCTTGCAAGACATAGGATCGCCTTTTTTGTAGATGGGGCATATGGAGCTGATAGTCCAGTCATCGGGCATGTTTTCTTCCACCCATACTTGGTTGATGATTCGGTGCATGCTCCCTACCAAAACATCACCACCGTATTTAAAGAGCTCCGCTGGTAGATAAAAGCTTACGTACCAAATTTCAAGTCGATAGCTCTTAAATTACGGCCGTAATCGTGCGGACGGACGGAAATTTGGTACGTAAGCTTTTATCCACCAAACTGAGGCTAAGTTCGAAGATGAGCAAGATCGGATGAAAACTACTACTACCTCCCATACAAAAATATCGGATTTATATAGCTTTTTGATGTTAAAAATTAAATTTAAATAGCTACAATAAAGATAGCAAGTTTAAACTTTGCACGAATTGTTTTAATAATATTTAAAATATTTTGACAAAAAATGAGCTTGGTCGAATAAAAACTACCCATACCTCCCATACAAATATATATATTTTTAGTACTATAATATTATTTTTTATTTTTACAATAATACAATACCGGGTATTTGAGCTTCGGCATAGTCGAAGATAATTGTCTTACTGGTTTTCTTTTATTTGAGAAAATGTTTGTTATTTAAATAACAATTCGACATTTTAAGTTAATTTAAAATCTTTTGGGGATTTATACGTACCAACAACATACAGCAATAAATATCATTGAAGGAAACTTTTTTTTTTAATTATTTGCATTAAAAAATAAGTTAAAAAACTGTCAATTTGGTAGAAGGCCTTCGGTCAAAACTTATTAAACTGAAGATAAAACAATATTGTAAATTAAAATGTTAAAGTTATGAAATTCGTCTTTTACTGATAATAATTTGATGACAGTTTAATTTTTCAAAAAAAATAAACCTTGTAAATCACAGGCGGACATTAAGAAAGAAACTTAAAACGTCTTTCGCTTTGTTATTTTCGCTAAAAAGTAATATTTCGCTAATTAAACAAAATCATATCAAATTAGGAAAGATAAATGTGAATACGAATTCATTAAGTGTTTACTGGCTAACATTAGAAAGCACACAAATCAAAAAAGAAATATGTATTCGTTCTTTCATTAAAAAAAAATATATCTCACCCAGAAAAAAATCTAAAGTCTGCAATCTATTCTATACTTCATTAAACTGTCACCGCGCCGAAAGCCACTAACATACATATAGATAGTTTGTTGCTTCCATAGTATGTGCATATAATAAATTAAATTATCAACATCATGTGGGTGGGTGCCATCTAATTTCAAAAAAATATATTCTTTTCACTCGCTTAACCTCTGCTCACTACAAATGCCGTTAATTTAATAATTATTATTCTCTAACTCTCTTGTTAATTAGTTCTTAAACTGCAGTCGCATATTTAAAGTAGACAAATAGCTGGAGCAAACAATAATAACAAAAAAAAAAAACAGCGATTCCACGCGTAATTGTCTCGCCCACTTGACATCATCATTGCGATTGCACTTCACTACAACACTAAAATATAATTGTTTTCATGTTTTAGTTTATTATTTGTTCTATACCACCCCATGCCCATAAGCCAATTGTTGCTTATGTCATGTCATTGTGTATATGTAGTCTGCTGGATTATTAAAGTGACTTTCGCAGCATGTAGCCCGCGGCGGTGGGAATAAATTGTCGGAAAAGTAGTTTTATGTGCTAAGAGAACATTTTCGAAACGATTCACTTACTCTTGTGAATTTTGAGAATGTAAACAAATAAATAAAGATTGAAAAAAAGTATATAAATCTTTTTTTAGTCGGGGGAAACTATTAACACGAATCTTCGTGCGTTTTTGTAACGCTCTCATAAAATCTCTGTTCCGGAACAAATAATAGCTGGAAGTCGGTATCTGTGTATTTATTTAAGTCTACTGAATTCGACTGAAGATTTTCTTTTGATCTTGAGGTGGTTTCTTATTCTTTTCCGTTCTGCCTTAAAGAAGATAGCATTGAATTTATATTTTGATTTTTTTATTAGGTAAACAGGTGTAGCGCGGGGTTTTTTCGACTAAAGTTACTCGATCTAATCGATATAGATAGTGTTTTTCCGATTGGCATATGGCGAAAAAACACTCTACGTTAGTTATAAGATGTTTTATATAAAACAGTGGGTGATGGAAGTAATCATATACGACTCAAGAATACAAAATTGTACATTACTATACCAATTCTATAGACAAACAGAAATCAAAGAGATGTGTTGTTCAAAATATAGCAACTTATAGGATTCCAGTTCTTATACCTAGCGTCGAGTGACAATTTTTGCATTTCATCCCATTTGACCTAAAAATAAAAACTCACACAAAACAAATGACTGTGAAAGCATTTTACGAATCTACGAACTATTAAATTATTTTTTATATTTTTACGGAACTGTGAAATCATTTTCATTGATGATATTGTCTACACTCTACACTACATTTTATTATACATTCTCTACTCTGCACACTAAATTTGTAATTCAAATAAATAACGAGAATTAGAAGAACTGCGCCAGTATATGCAGCGTTCGATTCAAAGAAAACAGTGAGTGATACGAAATAAATACTTCAGTTATTTTTAGCCTCAAAATGTGACATCAAACGACCATCAAATCAGTCCAAAATAGATCAAGAAAAACGCCACGAAAATAACCCCAATTAATACCCTAAAGATACATCCGAAAATATCTCCAAACACCCCGGAAAAAAAGCTCAAAAACCACCACGAAAAACGTCGAAAACCGGCCATAAGAAAAAACAAATTATAATACCTAAGCTAGGTACATTAATTATCAGACAGTTTTTGTAGAAAATCGACCTAAAAGTCAAAAATTTGTTCTGTGCAAGACTTATAAATAAATATCTGGAAAATTTAAAAAGATATCATTTAAATAAAGCATTTTTAAGGAGTAATATTATTAAAATGAAAGACAAAAAGTTTTTGTAGTAAGCCCTTGTTGTGGCTCAATTATCAGTGCGCTAGAAGCTAGACTACTAGCCTTTTGAAATAGATCTGCCTTTGAAAACTTATATTTAACACTTCAATAGCTCCAAGTCCCACTCTTATTTCCTTAGCTAGCTAAACCCTTTCGAGAGATACGAAATTCGCATTCGATTTTATAGGTATCTGTGAAACCTGAGAGTACTAAAAATCGAACCATCCATTGGTCTGTCTAGAAAAAATTAGATGACCAAAGATTACAAACCAGGCAATACTACAAAATTAGTAAGGATACCCAATGCTAATGCATCTTCGTGAATGGAACTTGAAAGTATGTATATACTAATACATATTATAGGTATATTGAAATATTAATCATTCGACGATCGACGGTATTTGTTTAGCACAAGCAGAGTTATTGGAATATTAACCTGAAGTCAAACAAAAAAGTCATTCTCATTGTTAAATGCATATACGCTAAAGCAATATGAGCCTTCAGTTATATGAGGGAATTTGGATTTGAATTTCCTCCTGAGTCCTGTCCTGATGGGCCTACATACGAGTTGAAGACTGCCTGATGGTGCGGATTCCATGGCACGTTTTGGAATCTAAGTTGAGGAGGCATATCGTGAATGAAGCAAGACCGACTGCGTTCAGGAAAATATTTAGATACAATCATAGGTACCTACTATGGAAACAAAATTTGTCGTTGGTCATAACAGTGACATCACGGAAATTTTTTTAGTCTTATTTCAGAATACCAAACTATGTACATGTACGCTTTAGTTATGAATTGAAAAATCTTGACCACGATCTTAAAACAGATATCAAAGTGGCGTCAAGCTTCTGTTCGCCACTGTAGACCTCAATTAAGACCCGTGTATGACGGTGATAATGTTTATTTATTTATTCCATCGACAATGTATAGGAAAGCTAGATGCTACTGAAACACATGCTATTTTTTTTTTAGGTACAAAACAAAATGAAAGAAAGCGGGCTCTATGAGCAAATGGATTTAGAGTATCTAATTGAAGTATTTATGCAGTCATTTATACAGCCACGCATCGATGATGGTGTTCTTGGAAAATGCTTATATTGTTAAAAAAAAAAAGTGTTAATTACTTCAGATAATTAACATTTTGTGGCAGCAAAAACAATAAAATACTCTTGCGTATACGCGCCATTTGTTTGTGGTTAATAAGCGGAAACACGAAACAACAAATAGTTAGCAGCACAAGCAATTTTTGCGTGACTTTGGTAAACAAATTTATATTTTAAGCAATAGTACATTTAGACAGATGTTAGTGAAATGTAAAAAATGGCAACTAATGATATAACTACAATAATTGAACAAATTGTGTTGTGTTGGTGAGAGTACCGATCATAAAAACATGTAGACGTCCATTAGAGTAATTTTGAGAAAAGATTTCCATTCGTCGAAGCCGATGACAGTCTTACTCTACCATCGGCATTGATGAGTCTCGGTATTGGGAGCAGTGCGAGTGCATATATCTTAACGAAATTTTGCAGCACCCCACCGTGTTTTAGACCACACTGTGTGGCTAGAAGTTATTCAAAATAATTACATGTCCGGTTTCATATGGAGGGGAGTGAAACTCAAAGCCAAGGTTACTGAAAACGAGTGGAAATCTGTGAAATTTCGTGTCGTTAGTCAATCTTGGATAAACTGAGCGCATGTCAAGCGAGATACAACCAATCGTCCAAAAGAATATGAACCCACAGACTTTTACCGAATGTACAAATATGGATTAATCAAGATTATGATTTCTACTTTACCCAGCTTCTAACCAGATATGCATGCTTTAAAGTATATTTGAAGAATTTCCTTCACGATAAATCTAAAATAACCCACTGGCAGCACTGTCTCTACAGATTGTCAATTTGACAGTTAAAAGTTGATTTGTGGTTAGTAGGTACGTTTTGTCATTTTACGATGATTAGTTTAACGGCGTACAACGCGTACATATTGTACAAACTTATTTTGAAAACTACGGTTCGGTTCGCCAAACTTATTGTGCTCATTTTACTGTCGACATAATTGTCCTTCTGAGCAAGTTATTTCGAACACGATGAATAGTTTTCGCACCACGTACACTTTAGTGGGTAATACGCATCACCAAAGACGACAAACAGTGCGAACAGAAGAAGTTATTACTTGTGAAGTTATTACCTTTGTGGAGCGCAGTGTTGAGGATAATCCGAAAGAGCCTATTCGCCATCGTGCACAGCAATTGGAGCTATGCCAGCATCCACTACGTGGACAATTTTACGGAAAGATCTTGGCTTAAAAGCTTATAAGATCCAGCTTGTGCAAGAGTTGAAACCGCGTGACCATTATTCGCGTTGTAGGTTAGGTGAATGAGTCGAAAACATGATTCAGCTTGATCCTCATTTTCAACGCAATTTGCTCTCTGATGAGGACCATTTTTGATTAAATGGATGTGTAAACAATAAAATTGCCAAATTTGGAGCTGATATAACCCAAAAGCCTTTGTCAAGACGCCCTTACAACCATTACCTAAATCTTACATTTTGGTGTGCTTTTTGGGCTGGTGGAATCATCGGCCAATATTTCATTAAGAGCGATGTCGGCCAGAATTTTACCGTCTATGAAGAGCGCTATAGAAACATGATTTGTGACTTCATCCTTCCTCAGTTGAATCGCATCGACGTGACAGAGCTTTGGTTTCAACAAGATGGCGCAACATGCCACACGGCGAGCAAAACCTTCAATTTATTGCGGGAAACATTAAGGCGGCTCTCAGATTGAGGCAACAAGCAATAAGCAACTGTAGTTACTACAGCAACTGCCAATAAACATTCAGCAACATTTTTTGTTCAAGCGATATTTAGTTGCTTCGATGTGAGACCTTCAATTTAATTCAAAGTAAAATAATTGTGAGCGATAATTTTGCATGTTTCCTATTGCCAGTTGCTTATTGAATGTTGCCTCAATGTGAGAGCCCACTTACTGAGCCTATAATTTAGAGTAATGGACCTAGCAACTGGCCTCCAGGATCCATTGATCTCACATCTTTAGATAACTTTCTTTGCGAAGTCACTAGTCTAAGCCGATAAACCAGAGACGTTGGACGATTTGGCAGCCAACATTCGCCGTGTTATTGCTGATATACTGCCTCAGTTGCTGGATAAAGTTGTCAACAATGCGACTTCACGATTGCGTTTCTTTCGAAGTAGACGTGGCGCGCATATGCCAAACATCATTTTTAAGCATCAGTAATGGCAGAAAATTATCTATTAAATAAAGCTAATATCGTAGGCATTAAGTGTTTTATTTCTTATTGAATTTGTATACCTCTAAAAAAAACATCCAGAAGAAAATAAGGAAAACTTATATTCGAGAATATTGAAAACGCCATATGGGATGCGGTAAAAAAAAAAAGATTGCAGCAATAATCCAGAAGAAACCTCGATGCATGGATACAAGCAGAGATATTAACAATGACAGCCATGCCCATCTGTCGTCTAAAGCAATGTTAAGCCCACATGCTGAAAAAGCAAAGCATAAACTGCTAGCCAATTCTCGCTGCAAAAGTGTATAGGGTGTAAATTCGTGGTATCGGGTATCCCGACTACTAGATCTACTAGAATGGTGGAAGATTACACATCCTTTGGCGTAAATTACAAAATTTACCCAGACTACATATATTGTTAACGATAACGTCTTTACTCAACACTAATTCCAAAGTACATATACATGGAAGTTGTTTCGTACATCTTTAATTAATTTTGAAAATATTTCACAAAATCATAACCTGCATCGCCATAAGAGTATCTGTCGTCTTCCATTGAATTTCGATTCTAACAAATTACTTGCACATCAATGCAACTAATATGCGCATCGATAATTAATACACCTCGACGTCAACTTGACACATATTTGCGCACTCCTGCCGGTTCAACTTCACCTTCCAGCCGATTAACCTCAATTTATTTAGCTGAATGCATCTGCCAGATTGTGATGGCATTTCAATTCGAACCATGTAAATAAACAAACAAAAATGCATGTTGCATGGTATGTAAACGTATGTTGTGCGATACTACTTGTACACCTACTGCACAGCACATTGTATTTGATTGGAAGTTTAGAAAAAAAGTATCTGTCTGAACACACGACGACTGTGCATCGTTCAATTCAGAAGAACAGCACCATCCTCTCCACCTTCGGCTTGAAGATCAACACTCAATAAGTACCGAACTCGCAGTCGGGTCTGCTTTGATGAAGGCACACCAGATCTTTTCAATCGTTGATGCTGCGCACTTTGGGCTCGTATTCATATTTAAATTCATATTTTAATTTGTTTTAATGATTCAGTTAGCTATTTTTAAATTGTGGAATTTCAATTATTATACTTGGACGTAGTATGATTGCACACAGAACAGAGAGCGAGAGAGTCGCTTTCCACAAAAGATTGCGCACGCATTTCTGTATGGAACGTACGTGCAGATCTAGGAATTTTTTGTAGTTTCATTGTTCGTCTGACATCATGAAGTTGATTTCGAAAAAAAACCGAAATTTTAAATAATCTCAGTGGTTTGAGGGATTTCCAAGAGGCAGAAAATATTGTGTTTTTTTTTACGAAAACTACTCATGCGGTTACGTATGGATACTTAACAGATAAGATTGAGATGAAGAACACGAAAAAAAATGCCTGCACATCTGTGTTGTGTTTCCTATTTATTTGTGGATTCGAGGTAGGTACTATTTCTGTAAACAGGTTGTTGGATGGTGCTGATGCAAATATAAAGATACGTTTTGATTAGTTATTGGATTTTATTGGAAACATTAGGCATCGTTTGTGAAAAACTTATAAACGACTGACAGTGATCAGATAATGTTACAGATAAATCAGTACATTGAGAGATGGAGAGATCATCAATCACGACAAGCTAGGAAATAGATTTTTTTTGTTGACTTATAGATCAAATTGGGTTAAGAAAAACTGGAGAAACCAATAGCATTGTCGCTGTGAGGAATGTAAGACTAAGAAAACTTCATAGGCAGTCTATAAACAAGGCAATATGTGTTTTTGTCGCACTTTCAATATTAATTTAAGGAGCGTGATTGGGTGTCTTTCCAATGGCAATAAACGTTTATTTATGACTAGCTGGACCCGTGCTCGCCTTGCCCGCTCGCACAAAATTATATTTGGTTATGTGTATGTATATATTTTCACTTCAAAAAATACATTTTGGCTAAAAATTGTTCCTTAGGACGTGGCTATAAACGACATAGCCTATAGCACGGTGTTAAGGAACATTTAAAAAAAAAATTCATTGGAATCTGTCCAGTAGTTATTGAGTTTTTAGCTGACAACGAAAATTGCTACAGTTTTATTATATGTATAGAATAGATTTCACAAACTGGCTGGACAGAAGTAAGTCACTCATACACAGTACCTATCTGTTCAAGAAAAATTGCTTTCGATGTGCGACAACAACCTCAAAGTAGAACTATGGAATCCAAACAACTACCCCAACCCTACCCTGTTACGTCATATCTCTCATTGATCTTGCTACTTGTTTAATATACTGCATTTCCTTTCCTTTCCTTTGCTTCCCTCTTCCTATAGAATCCAAACAACTACCTACCCCAACCCAACACAATTTCCATACCACATATCGAATGAAATTCTGAAATGAAACCTGTTTTGTATTATACGTCTCTTCTCTTATGAAGATTATTAATATACCCCATGCCATTCTGCAGCACGCACGACTCACCCCATCCTCATCCTTCATCGAACATACAATCATAATATACATACCTACATAATATACAACTGACCATAGCATTCACTGCGAAAACAAATCAACCCTTATCGAATGTGTAGTATACGTATGCTAGTCTTGTTTTGTTTTTGTTTGACGATCGTAAAAGTACAAACATCCATTCGTAGCAAGGTATATGTGTATTTATATATTTTCACTTCAAAAAATGCATACGTCATATCAGAATGAAATTCCTACTGCGTTGTGTGGCGATATCGATAATGGATGTAATGTATTGGATATATTCACCCTCTGCATCGCCCTCCCTCGCCGTACTCTTGCTACTTGTTTGTAATACTGCATTTTCTTTCCTATGGAATTCAAACAACTACCCTAACCCTACCCTGTTACGGCAAAACAACCAAAATAAATTCAGTCACCTAAACTAATAACAATATACATATTTGAATAGTACATTTATGTGTCTCACTTGTTTTGTTTTGTTCACACATAAACAATATAATCAAAATCAGTCCAAACGTTTAGATGAAAAAAAATAGTAAACTTCCTGGAACCCAATTGCAGCGCCACCTATCGGGTCCAATTGTGAATCTAAACCATCCAGGGACCCACTCGAACACAACAAAATTTCAGCAAAATCGGTTTTTTATCTCGCGAAGGAATAGTCTGAACTATTTTTTTTTTTTTAAATCAGAGCTTAATTTTTTCGAACTTACCTTGCTGATGAAGTTTAAATTCAGAAATCAATAGGTATCTATGTATTCAATTTCACTTCTAAAATCAATAACAATTCAAGTATGTACCTATCTAACAATCGGCTTTCGTCTTTACTATGCTAATATATGTACCTATATTTCACAAACTGGCTGGACAGAAGTAAGTCACTCATACACAGTACCTATCTGTTCAAGAAAAATTGCTTTCGATGTGCGACAACAACCCTAAAGTAGATCTATGGAATCCAAACAACTACCCCAACCCTACCCTGTTACGTCATATCAGAATAAAATTCCTACTGCGTTGCGTGGCGATATGCGATAATGGGTGTAATGCATTGGATATATAATGTGCACCCTCTGCATCGCCCTCCCTCTCATTGATCTTGCTACTTGTTTAATATACTGCATTTCCTTTCCTTTCCTTTGCTTCCCTCTTCCTATAGAATCCAAACAACTAACTACCCCAACCCAACACAATTACCATACCACATATCGAATGAAATTCTGAAATGAAACCTGTTTTGTATTATACGTCTCTTCTCTTATGAAGATTATTAATATACCCCATGCCATTCTGCACCACGCACGACTCACCCCATCCCCATCCTTAATCGGACATACAATCATAATGTACATACCTACATAATATACAACTGACCATAGCACTCACTGCGAAAACAAATCAACCCTTATCGAATGTGTTTGTTTGACGATCGCAAAAGTATAAACATCCATTCGTAGCAAGGTATATGTGTATGTATATATTTTCACTTCAAAAAATACATTTTGGCTAAAAACTGTTCCTAAGGACGTGGCTATAAACGACATAGCCTATAGCAGTCTCACAGTCTTAAGGAACATTTAAAAAAAGTTTCATCGAAATCTGTCCAGTAGTTTTCGAGTTTTTAGCTGACAAAAAAAATGCCTACAGTTTTATTATATGTAAGGATGATCTCACTTATGAAAACGGAAATTACAACTCACTCACTGACACATATTCAGCTCAAAATATTTGCCCTCTAAAGCTGAAATTTTGCACAGAGGTTCGAAATTCAACCCTTTATGTTTTTTTTTTCTGATTGACTTCAAATTCTGTTTATGTACTCCATATATGAGAAATAAAGAAAATGTGTTTCTCCAATTTTGGAAATTCAACCAAGGGGTGGGGGTTAAAGTTTGTATGAAACATTTTTATATTTTGTCCGATCGACTTCAAACTCGGCTTTTGTACTTTATATAAGAAATAAAGGAAATCAATTTCTCCGATTTTGAAAATTTTGCTTGTTATTGACGATGATAGGAGGCATTTTTTTATAACTCACTAACAGTTTGTCGTATCAATTTGAGACTTTGTAATGCGTCCTAAACGCTGTCATCGTTGAATGCGATTATCACTTCATTCAAACTCGAGGAAACGAACTCCAAAGATATTCAAGCGGAATTCTGTAAGAATGGGGTGCCTCTGTGCATACCGTTTACTGATAGAAAGTGGTAGAAAACCTCACGATCTTTCCGGTTGCATATGTTGCACAGTATAGGAAGATCTGGGCTATAGTATGATCTGCGATAAGATGCCAGCGCTTTACTTACAAATTGACCAGATAATCTTTGACCTATTTTCTCTAATAGGGTGTTACATATACTTTTCAGAGATACTAGCTGCTCCTTATGTACTTTCTTAGGTATGTTTCCTACGCGATATATGTACCTATAGGTAGATAAATATGTACCTTTAAAAGATCAAACTAACTGACTGTAATGAAAACTCTGTGTATACCAAATCCTAAGGGGCTACGCATGCAAAGCCGCGTGTAAAAGCTAGTATACCTTAGTATAATTTTGTGATTTGAGCATTTAGCGCCATCTATCGGAAAACTTGAAAACGTATGCTCAACGTCCACTTCTTATTTTATAAGCGTTTGCAATGTTTTTTTTCTGGGGGGTGCAACCCCTTTTGTCCAATGTTGACCAAACTTCACAGGAACACCTCAATTTGTCTAAAAATGTTAGCTGAATCGGTTGTGTGGTTATCGAGATATGTATAATTTTGAATGTTTTTTTTTTTTTTATTGTAGGGACGACTCTATCCAAATTTGACCAAACAGACTAATATTTGTTATGACTTTTTGAAAATTGCTAAAAATTACTATTTTAGCCACTTTTTCCTCCTTTTCATACAAAATTTTTCTGAGATCATCTCACTCTTATAGAAAATTTTTTGAGGTGGTAAAGGACTTTGTCTACCTAGGCTCCGCTATTAACTCAGACAATGACACCAGCGCTGAGATTAAGCGAAGAATAACTCTTGCCAATCGCTGTTTCTTTGGGCTAAGAAAGCAATTGAGTAGCAAAGCCCTCTCTCGAACAACTATAAAGTGACCCTTTATAAGACCTTAATCATCCCAGTCCTAGTTTATGGTGCAGAGGCATGGACTCTATCAAAAGCGGATGAGCTTACTCTTGGTTGCTTCGAGAGGAAAATTCTTCGAGTAATTTTCGGTCCCGTCTGCATAGACGGTGAATGGAGGAGGAGATACAACGACGAACTGTACGGGCTGTACAGCGACATTGACCTAGCCAGAAGAGTGAAGGTCCAACGACGTGAATGCTCCGGCCCGGAAGATCTTCGAATCCACACCCGAGGGACGGCGCAGTAGAGGAAGACCGCGACTCAGGTGGCGCACGCAAGTGGAAGGGGACCTTAACCAACTTAGCGTGCGAAACTGGAGGCAGCTGGCCAATGATCGTGCTGGCTGGAGACGCTTGTTGGTTGAGGCCCAGGTCCACCCCGGACTGTAGCGCCACCTTAAGTAAGTAAGTATCTCATTCAAAAAATCATTAAAAATATTAGCGATGAGATTTTTGAAAAAAATTGTTTGCAGTCACTATTAGAATTATCTGAAGAAACTTTTTGCATCAAAACGTTTTTTTTTTCGGACCGAGGAAAAAAAAAGTTCGAAATTTTCAATGGGTAGGTACTTAATGGGTTAAGGATAGTTTTGTATTATTCAAACGGAATTTAAATTACCTTTCCATTGATGCCAAAATTTACATTAAGTAAGTTAAAATTATGAGTATAATTAACTTTAGTTTTGTCAAAATACTTATGGCCACCATTGTATCTCCTTCATAGATGACCAAACACTTCTGTATTGCCAGTGAAGAGAATGTAAAGCAATTTCGCAAAGTAAGGAACTTAGACGAACCCAAAATTCAGTCCTCAATAATATTGTTAATATGGCTAGGCTATCAATTTAGCTTCCGGGGAACAAGCCCAGGCAAAAGGCAGGTTAGCTGCTATCTGTATGTATGTATGTATGTATACTGTATACACAATATGATGTCTATATGTCAAAAAAAAGACGAATATTACCATGAAAAAATATTGACATTGTTCGTGCGCCTTAATTTTTGTTCCACATTCCGTTGAGGTAAACTCAATTCAAACTGAGTTCCACTATTCTGACAACAACAAGCATAGCGACATAAATTTCCTGCCAAATTTGAACACCATACGATTAATTAAACCACAAATGATGCGTATATTTCTCGTATATTTTCTATAAGAACACCCATTAAATATATCACAATTATACACACACATTTCAATTAAAAATAAATCATAATCTAAGCAGTCATATGTCATAACTTGAGGAAAATAATTATACAAAAATACAACAAAATCCCAGGGAAAATTTAGAAAAAAAAATCAAAATGAGCACCCCTTTCAATGGTGCTATATAGTTGTGCCATCTCTCTAAAGCGATTCTATTTTTGTTTGTCGAAAAATTGATTTATCTTCGTCGCCCTGGCTAAGCCCTTACTTTCATAATTAATGATAATGAGTAATCTAACAAGACATATCATATATGCGATATGCTATTATGTATATAAGTGCAGAGAAGAAATATTTCGTAAAATGGACCTCATTCAACCACATTCTCTGCTGCGGCTACAACAACAACAGCAAAGACTTTATTGCCAACTTTGCACGGGGTATTCCCACTATTGATAGACAGTCATCTCTCAAAAATGCATTTATCACTCGCGCTGCATTAAATGCAAATGGTGCATGCCTATCATGGTTCCACGGAAAATGCTTCACTGAAATCACCATCATCATCATCATCAAGCATTCGGTCGGAGTTGGAAATTCTTCATTTCTGTAGCGCGGTGGCCGCAGCCAGATGAGGTGGATGAAAGGAGACGAACGATGCAGAAAGCCATCGTAAATTCTCACCTTAAATACAAGGCGAGAGGAATAAATGACCGTCGCTTAAGTTGGTTTTTTTTTAAACAATTTAACAGTCTGTTTGAGAGGTGGGGATTCAATTTTAGGGGTTGAGATAAATTTATTTATCCAATCGAGTTATTGATTTTATAAAAATGCTCTTATAGGTAGTAGAAACAGGTAGATACGCACTCTATATTGACTAGCTAGAAATACATAAACAGTCGTTTAAGACTTCTTCCATAATAATAATAATAATTCTTCTTTAAGCCAGTTTTTGATATACATACCTATTAAGGGCGCAGTAGCGCAGTGGTTAGTGTGTTGGACTACTGTGCGAGGGATCCCAGGTTCGATCCCCGGAAAAACCCAAATTACATCTTAAAGTTTTTTCTACTGCGCCACCTCTCGCGAACGTCTGACAAACATCCGAGAGTATGACTGTCATGAAAAAGCTTCTCAATTCAGCCGTTCGGACTCGGCATAAAATTGTAGGTCCCTTCCATTCGTCCCAAAAATAGAAACTCACACAAAACGAATGGTTGCGAGAAGCTAGGCCTTGGGTGTCACCCGCCTGTTGCGCCACCTATTTATTTTATTTACCTATTAAGTGGCCAAGATAAGTCTACAAATAATGTGAACGGATAGAAAAAGTTCGGCTTGCTTTAAGGAAAAAAGCACAAATACCAACTTAAGGTTTTTTTTCAGTGCGCCATCTCTCGCGAACGTCTAGGTGGACATGTTGCTCTAACTATTTATTTTGCTCTAAAAATGGGAAGACAAGAGAGGACGGAGAAGATTTGTTGGTCGAAATCGTTGGGGTAAAACTATTGACAATCACAGCAAATAGCGCTAGCTCGGTCTATTAGGTCTGATCACCCAAAAACCATAACACCCAATCTAAAAAATGTTATAAAGCCCAAAGCATTGGTAGGCAATTTGTTGCTGTAAAATATTCACACAAATTTAGGCGATGGGTCATTCATTTTGGGCGAAATGGCAACAGTGACCCCAGGCAGGGTTTGTTAAACTGCAAATGGTTTTTGGGCTTTATTTCCATCTTCCATCTTGTTGTTTCTAAAATCGATTTGGGAGCTATTGCCTAACCCCGGCTCGGACACTTACTGAAGAAGCCAAATGACAGCATTGTGAAGCAGTAATTTCGATGAAATTCACAAGTTGCACTGCGATCTGGAAGTATACAAGACCAAACATTGCCAGGACACGCTAATTCATAAAAATTGACAATTGCGAGAGGTAACAGATAACAATTTGTAAACTTACAACTGAACAATTGTCAAATTCCTGTTTCATAAATAATTAGACTAGAATTGTCCGAAAATAACATAAAAAAAAATTGGCACGAATTTTCCGAGAACTCTCATTAATTTTCTGACAAATGTGTTCTGACAATTTTTTTTTATTTTCCAAATTTTAAGGAATCACTCTAGTGATGATAAAATCCATGACAAATTTTTCAAAATATGACAATGACATTGCATTTTCACGACAAATTAAAAAATTTGTCATGAGACAATGACAAAATAGTTCTGACAAAATTGTCGTTGTATTAACCTAAAAATTACGTCACCTGTCAGTAGATAATTTATGAAAAGAAAATTTATCAGATAAGTGCGAAAAATTTGTAAAAATTGTCACCTGTCAATGTTTATGAAATATTGCCTACGTCATAACTGTAGACGGAAAGACAAATGTTCGCACCAAACTGTATCATCAGTTCACTATGAGACTGTATTTGGAATAACCGCAGTTTAGACATATCGAGGTTTCAAGTTTGAAAAAACACAATTTATCAAAAGCTTTCGTTTTTTACGATTTAGAAAGGTAGCAAACTGCAAGTAAAGTTATGTGCATAATTGAATTCATTGAAGTTATATATTCTGGCATTCGGATTATAGAAGAAAATTCCAGTCACTGACTTTTAGAATAAGAGTTTTGAACGAAAAGTATACTGATGCGTAGACCCAATAGCCAATATCACAACGCGACGAGTCCAACAAGTGCCTGGTTGACGTTGTCTAGAAGTCGTGCGATAATATCAGTTTTGTGTGTTGAACTTCTAACGCTGGCTATGTACAGGTATAAGTTACGTTTTTAGAAATTCATTTGTATCGCGTTGTTACGGAAACGTGACGCTTGTGGTACTTATGGAAGAAGTCTTGAGATATTAACACTTAAGTGAACATTTGATGACAATTCGCATCAATGCTAATTTGCCAATCAGCCTGATGTGCGCCCACGTCCCCACACAGGGAAAAAAAGATTGTTTCTAAAAGCTAAAAACATTATGAACAATGTCCTAAGTATGACATTAAAATCTGCCCCGATGATTAAAGCGAGAATCGGCAACAACTTTGGTAACACAATCGAGAGGCATAATCTACATGAAAAAACATTTAGAAACGGACCAAGGCCAATTGACTATGGTGCGGGCCTAACGTTACTAGGTACCTATAGTCAGCACATCGTTTCTTTACCTCAGTAGTCAAAAATGAACATGGTTGTCCACAGATGGCGCTACAGTCCCAGACGGATTTGGGCAAACATGGCTGCAAAAAAGGACGACAGCGATTCGTAAACTCTACGAGTAAAAAGCAAGAGCATAAAAACCGCGCGATCAAGGAAATAGAGAGGAACTACTACAAGAGGAATGGTCGGATGTTTTCCCAAAAAGGTAATGGAAAAGTGTTATGTCAAGGTAACAATAACAATACCCAAACACAGATGAGCATCGAAGCCTTGTAGTAGACCAACGTCACAGTCTTTATTGAGAATATGGAAAAAACACTTCGGCAGGCTGTTAAACGGCGAAGACGGCCCAAATTCCGATGTCAGATAGAACAAGCCATTCCATCTTTATTCGCATATTCTACCGGAACTTGTCAGAGTGGGGTATTTTTTGAAATATCTCGAAATTCAAAACACCCACACTTCAATTCACACCATCAACTGTCCGCCGCCGTCGCGGCCAGAATTCAACCCAATTATCCTTATATCATCTTACTATTTTATTAGGCATTTTCAACAAACAAATTACAGCGTAAATACATGAAATTGGATGAAGTCCAATTGTGGTACCTGTTGTGTCTTGTGCTCCACATCTCTCAAAAGTGTGCTGCTTTAAATTATTATTTATTTCACCTCTTATTCTTGTTTGGCGGTTCGGTAATTATTTGCGCCTTTCCCTGATGGATGGCTGCAAGAAAACCAACAAATGCCACGCCGCAGTAGGTACGACACACCATTGCCATTAGCATGTCCCCAAACGGTCTTCAATAGTACGCTTCGCGAAAAGGAAGATTTATGTTGCGATCTCTTGATTTGCTAGTAGAAGACACATAACGCAACGATATGAGATGAGATTATGATTATATAGCGCGACGGGATTAATGGGTGTGTGATTTAAGTGAGACGTTTCAAGACGTAGACGACGCACGTTGATGGGCGGAGGAGGCAAGGTGATCTGGATCTCTGCTCCGATATTATGGGAAAAATTATAATTAGCCGCAATAAATATCTGGATGATGAATTGGGCAGTTTCCGCCTGCGTAATCATTTAGTGAATGGCTGAGCAGGCCGACTGCGACCGACCGTCCGGCATACAATATATTATAATGGCGTACGATACACAAAAAGATACTTTGCTCGGTTGATTCCTTCCGGGGTGGGGGGGACCTTAATTCGCACGCAATGATTTCGGTATCTATTTGTTTTGTGTACCTACATTAACCATCGTTTTGTGTGGAATATATATTTCAGAGAAACGTCTCGTGTTTGTTTGTGTTTTTCTATTCATTGCGGCGGGCACACTCAGCACACAGCCAAACGGATACAGAGCGGCGGCTGCTATTCGATACATTTTAGCCAACACAATAGACACGCAGAAATGGGTGTCGTGTCATGTCATGACTTTGTAAATTTACATTGTAAATATATGAGAGTACATACGCTTTTTGGGATCCATCAGATACGGATGTGATGGGATAAGTGTGTTTTTGTCTTCTTTTTTGCTCTAAGAATAGCATTTTTTTCATATCTCACTGATACTCGGCATGGCATGTGCTTGTTTTTCACGCACAATTTTATTTAATTTAAAAAATGTGTTTTATTTGCCTATTTTGTGCCGAGGCATATTCTATAGAGAGGCAAATTAATTCTTGGCAGGCACATATTGTTGGCAGAACAATGTCATTTTTGGTTAAATGTCGGGTAAAGGGATTGTTATATCAAATTGAATGCTTTTCGTGTAAGCATCAAAAGAGAATATTTATGAATTTTGTGTTGTCGTTGTCATTGTGCGAGAGACGACGACTTTGGGTATAGGGATTATTGTGTCTTTTCATCTTAGATGTAGAAAAATAAATGACGAACCACAAAAATGCCATGATTTGTTTACTCATATAGAAGGAAATAGATGGGTTAGATATTTTGAATATTTATGCTGAAAAAATGTATCTTTTACAGGTGAGTTTTAGTAAAGTTTTTGTTAGCTTGAAGTATATGATCAAATCGATTTGAAGAGCTACATAGATATACTGTGGTGTTAAGTGAAAGTAATTTATACTCGTTTAAATAGTAGTTATGTATGTCATTTCTGGTTCGTTTTTCTAATTGAAATTGGATTATTTTTGAATACACTTTCAGTGCTTTCAGCCGGGGCGGTAAAGAAAAAATATAGATATGTATTTGAATACTTAAGACATGTATAAGTAAAAGGACGTGTATAACGCAAGTTATAGGAGATTTGTCTTTTCAAGGAAAATCGTCTTATTACTGTGATTTTATAAATGCAAGCTATACACGATTTGGTAGGTATAAGCGGGTGGATATACGTATACCATCTATCATCATCACGTCACTAAATTGAGCAGAGCCAACTAAAAAAAACTGAAATTAGAACACGGGAACCGATTAAGGCTATCAATTGGTGCCCTTAACATTTATTTTACCCCTGCATATGCATAAGGATTAAAACAAATATGTAATGCAAAAAGTCTATAAGGACACAAAATATATAAAGGGCGTCCCATAATTCACGCAAAAATTGAATTTTGCATCATTTAATAGTAGACACATGGATGCCAACGGAAAAAATGTGCACGACTGGGTCGCACGTAACTTTCTCGTTTATTGCGAATCTCGCAGAATCTCAGAGTCATTTCAGCAAATTTTACATTTAAAATCATACCCACTCAAGGTGTAATTAATACCGTAAAAACATACTACATAAATATAAACCTACGTATTAACTAGAACACTTTAATACTTTCAAATTTCACCCCGAACTGACAATTAAAGGAGCCAAGTAGGCGATGAATTTCAAATTATATTCCTATGTACTGAAGTTTTGGACCTTACAAAAATATACCGTGTGTGAATACAGATCGGGATTTGTCTAGTCATTCTTGAGAAATATTCATAAAACGGCAATATTCGAGTTTTCGAGAAAAACTAAGTACGTGATCATATTAAGAATGCTTATGTTGTCTTAAATATGTATTTTGATCAAAATCGTTAGAGCGGTTTTTTGTAAAATTATGCTGACAAATGTTACGATTTGGATTCGAAAAGCAAATCCATTTACATACATTTTTTTAAGGAAAAACTGAGTTTGCTATTAAGTTAAGAATGACAATATGTAGTACCATAAAAAAAAAATTTTTTAAATCGTTTTTACCGTTTTCGAAAAAAAAGCCAATTTTCAAAACTGCCGTTGCTGGACTTTTTACTGAAAAACTGGGTATGCAGTCATGTTAAGCATGCTTGCATTAACTCAACTATCAATTTTGGTTCGAATCGTTAGAGCCGTTTTCGAAAAACTCTAGATTTAGGCATATTTCGTCATATTTCGTAAAATTTTTATATGGGAGGTACCATTAATATTAGGGCTAGCATAAAAAAAAAAAACGTCCCGAGCGGGAAGCCCACAAACTCTAAATAGGAAGTTTGAAGCAAATCCGTCCAAGCGTTTAGATTCCCCAGGGGTGGGACAGACAGACATACGGACGGACAGAATTGCGAGACCCACTTTTTTGAGTTCCCCTATCATCGTAATATCAGAATTGATCAAAATCTTGAGTTCGAAATTTTGTACGAAAACAATATCTTTCTCTATTCTCTTACGTATACGAGAAAGTTAAAAAAGATAACAATATGACAGCTGAAAGTTGGCTAGTAAAAATGGAGCGCTATACGAAAGAAGAAGGCATTTTCATTGTTGAGCAATATTTTAAAAATAATGAAGGTTCGCTACAGTCCGCAATTTTCGAACAAAATATGGTCGTCATAGTGATTAAAAACCATCAACTACGAAGAGAATTATTGAAAAATTCAGGGAGTCTGTGTTGGTTTTTCGAACAAAATCATCTTCAGTGATGAAGCTAATTTTCATCTTGATGGCCTCGTTAATTGTCAAAATTGTCGCATTTGGGGTTCAGAAAACCCTCGAGTAATGGTTAAGAAACAAATGCATCCACAACGCGTGACTGTTTGGTGCGAATTTTGGGCTGGAGGCATTATCGGACCATTCTTCTTCGAAAATGCGGCTGGTCAGGCAGTAAGAATAATGGTGTTCGTTATCGTGACATGATAACCCAGTTTTTAGTGCCTAAATTACAAGATATGGATGTGACCAAAATGTGGTTTCAACAAGCCGGTGCCACATGCTATACACCCACAGAAACAATTCAATTACTGCATGAGTCAATTCATAATCGTGTAATCGGCTGTTTTTGCGATCATAATTGGCCATCCAATTCTTGAGATTTAAAGCCATTGAACTTTTTTTCTATGCAAACAAGCCTACGACCACCAACGCCTCGAAAAAGGAAATTAGAAGGTATATTAATGAAATTCAGCCACTTTTATGCCGAAAGGCCATAGAAAATTTCAATAAAAGAGTATCTACGTACTTGCCAGCTATTCCAGTATTCTATATACATAACCACAATCTGTATATCTACTCTATGAATGAATAAAAAATTAAAGCTAATAAAAAATCAGGACATATTTTATATCAAAATTACATTTTGCGTGAATTATGGGCACCCTTTATTTTCATGATAAATGGATCACAATGACACTCAATTAGTCGTTTTACTAAAGCAAGCTTAGATATCGACGAAAACTACTTAAGTGAAGTTTATGTTTAATCCTATACACTTAACTAAGCCGATACTTAAGCTCGCACCGTGAAATTGGGTATTAATCTGGGAAAGCTGTATCAGTATATCCGGTAAAAATGTCCCGAAGGAAATTCACACCCCAATATGATCCATTTATTTAACTGTCATTTTTTGGTTTTTGATTTACATACAACATATTTTTAAACCGATATTCCTAGAAACGATTATTGACAACAACTACAAAATGAAAAACCCTAATGGTACTTATATACTACTTACGCATTTATAAAATTGATCACATACCTGAAATGAAAGAGAATATTTAAATAATTTATTAAATGCACATTAATAAGAAGAAAATAATTTAAATAAATATTCTATTTATACTAAAGTGTCAAAATAGAAAATAAATCGGCGCGCCGTCATATATCAAAATTAAAAAAAATTAAACTGTCAAATTATTAAAACCCTACCACATTTAATTCAAAAACAAAATATTTTACCACTTGGGATATATGGTTTTGTTTTTTATCACAACACTATTAATCTTTTCTGTCTGTCGTGCAGAGAGAAAATCGTAAATTTTTCAATTTTATTTATGGCTGAGAAAAAAAATTCTTCTAACCCACTGTTCTAGGTCATTGATATTTATAACGATGCGTTCTCGTGCCACGTCCTATTGTACCAATAATGTTCGCGCAAGGAAACCAAAGATATACCTACCTACATAAACATATATTTTGCACCAATAACAATAATATCAACAGAATAGAATGAAACATCGTCCCAGAGGTGATTTTCTGTTCACTCCGCCCAAATCGATTTCTCGTCGATTGATGTGCATCCGCACATTCCCCTTTGAATTCTCAGAAGAAGATACAAAAAAAAAACTATACTATAAATATAGTACAACACATCTATCTAAATCCTTCGAAGAAGCATTGGGGAAAACGTTTACCTCATGCATTTTTAAATAAAAGAGAAACTGGCTTACTCTAGAGACGACTATCGTCGAGTAAGCCCAAGATAAGCCGATGAACAAAAGTAAACCTCAAGCTCATCGGGATTATCATCATTCGTGGTTGGTGGCAGAAGATTCTATGGTCAATATTTACGTAATGGAAAGCTTTAATAAATAATTACTAAAAATTGGAATTTCCATCCTCTTCTCCATATACCCCGACCGACGCGACGATGTTGTACACGTATAAGGCTAAGGGCATCGCATATACCTATAGTAATGGTAGCCACTGGGTGGTGAAAGATGGTATACCATCATTATACATAATTAATTTTTATACGTATTTTGCGCGCACTTGGATATCGAATTGGAATGACCTGAGAGAATATATAGGAAGGAGTATGTACACCCTAGATAGCTACTGCTATATCAGTCACCCGACCGAAGAATACCAAATGCAATATAATGTTAGACCACTTAAAGCACCTTGGTGGTGGACTGTTGGACTGGTGGGCTAAAATGATACATTCTCGTGGAAGTGGAACGCTGACGATGGTGATGGTCATTTAGAGGGGGCCACTACTCCAGTTCTGTATATCAAACGGGAAAGATAATAATACATATTAGTTTTTATGGTCTAATATAGCTCGCAACATTAACTACTGTCCAGTCCATGGACGAAGGGCAAACATGACTTTGTGTTGAGTAAAGTAAAGGTTCCGCTCATGTGGTTATTTCGGAAGAGTTTGTTTTCGGCTGCTCGTATTAAAGGCAGTTAAATGCGAGTTATGATGTGGTTTAATGATCTATGGCTGTTCGGTGGTGAAATGAATTAAAGAAGCGACAATTCCACTGAATACCATAAAATTGAAAGAATGGAAAAACACATTCGCAGGCATGGAATAATATTTCCGGTTTTTATATTCCACTAATTGTCCGAAACTTTGTTGGATACCTGAAAACAAACTGCACGAGATCGCAAAGCATAGAAAGCCGCAGTATAGTATAAACGGCTGAGTTTCTTTGCGGATCGGATGACCCTTAAGCCCTTAAGCAACTAGTAACTCTTCTGGGCAAATGACAAACGAAATATCGATGAAATTATAAAACTGACCAACTCCATCCACCTTAATATTGTCATCAGTAAAGGAGTTAACGAGGTTAACACTTAAAACTGGGGCCTATTGCACCAAATTGCAAATTTGTATTTACAAGTTTTTTCCACTAATATCTATGCTTTCAGCTCACCCAAATTTGTTGATACTCAATTTGAATCTTTTTCTATTAAAATTGTGAAAAAAATTGTTGGAAAACAAATTTGTAAGTTTGTGAAATGAATTGCTGGTGCCACTAATGATAAAAATAACATTTGATATACGCGGTGCGCAAACGCACATCAGTCCTTAAGCTAAGGCCCAATGCACACGGAGCAACTAAAAAAAAAAACTGATCAGCGATGCGAATTAGCAACCAGTTTGCTTCCAGTCATACCTGTGTAATCAAATGGGACGACGCACACGACTCTACTGTTTGAAAACTCGTTTGCGATCCACAAAAACCACTTTGTTAACGGTCGTCTGTTGATTCGCATTGCGTTAGGCAATAACGCCCAAGTCAATTTGGAAATAACGCCCTAAAAAAACTTGTTCTATAATTTGTTTTTGCAAAATTGTTCGTCAATTTGGGTGTTATTTCCTTTCCAGGGTTCGTTTTTTTTGACAAGGAGTAAAGCCCAAAATAGTAAGTGGAACTGCATAAACAGTGAAACAAGTGTGGCGGGCATGCTGCCCCCCCGCACCCCCTGCTTGGGTTTCCTGTTGGATTTTGGAGTAGGTGGGAGTTTGTACTGCAAAAAAAACAAATTTCCAATTTCGCAAATACTTCAAATCTGACAGTAACCCCAAGCTGGGGCGATGCAGGGGGGCAGCATGCCATCTTATTTCCATCTTGTTGTTTAGTTTTGGGCGCAATAGGTTTTTTTTGGCGTTATTTCCAAATCGATTTGGGCGCTATTTCCTTGGGCGTTATTGCCTAACGCTGATTTGCATGTCGGGTTGCCTAGTGATTTCAGTTTGTAGTTTGTCGAACCAACCTGTTGCTTGTGGGGAAGGTTGAAAAACATGAGGACACTGAACGAACTAGAGATTTCGATTGGTGATGACTGATGAGTTCCCCCTTGTGTGGAGTTAAGTCAACGCTGAGACCGTAATTGGTCTGTAACCCGAGTTGCTAACCGGTTTAGTTTTTTTCCAGTTGCTCCATGTGCATTGGGCCTAACTCGCAAACAAAATACGTGTTTTGTGGAATAAAGTACTCGTCAACTGTAAGGCACGTGACAACTGCCTGCCTTAAGAAATACAAAGTCGACCAAATGCGTGAGCCATGAAATGTTTAGCTACCCAAATATACATAATGTATCTGCTTGTCATCCGAATGTGTATTTTGTGAAAACATAAAAAGAGTAGGTACCTTAGTAGGTATGCATAAAACCGGACCAACACATAAAACAAAAAAAAAAGAGGAATCAAAGGTTCCGCATAAGCATAAATGATGTGCGCTAAAGCTCACCCAAAACTAATATCGCTCGTTAGAGAAGAGGTCCAAGAAATATCCAGTGCGCATCCGCACTTGAGCATAGAAACACAAATTTTGTTCGAAAAAGGTAGATTTTGTAATTTAGGTGTGCGTAAACATGTATGTATTTTCTTAGCCAGAGGTATTAGTCTTCTTAAAATCACCTTTCGACAACCTAATTCGTCCCTATCAGTGTGGGTTCAGGCCAGGAAGGTCCACCATCGATAAAATATTTACACTGCGGCAGATCTTGGAGAAAACTCAGGAAGTCCAAATCGATACCCACCACCTTTTCATCGATTTTAAGGCCGCCTATGACAGCATAATTATAGTGACGATCTTAACAGAGCAGTGTCTAGTGTTGGTATTCCTGCCAAACTCGTCCGGTTGTGCAGGATGAAAATAGAGAATGCACTCTCTCTATCAAGGTCGGTAAAGACATTCGATGTCAAAAAAGAGCAAGACAAGGTGAAGTCATGTGACTTCTTCAAAATCATTCTTGAAAGAATAATGCAAAACTCAAACTCTTTCAAAAGTCCGTCCTTCTACTTGCCGACGTCGACAATATCGAAGATCTTCGAATCCACATCCGAGGGACAGCGCAGTAGAGGAAGACCAAAACTCAGGTGGAAGGGGACCTTAACAAACTTAGAATGCGAAACTGGAGACATCGCATCGGGCCAAAGATGGTGCTGGCTGGAAACGCTTGATGATTGAGGCCCAGGTTGAACTTATACACAAATTTATTGAAGTTAACAAACAGGTCAAAAATACTGTTCAAAAGTGTAAAGAATATTAACCATGAACCGAATAGCAGGCGTATAGCAGGTGAGCTGAGCGCATACTACACGAGTTACATGAATAGCAAGACCATCAGCATCGTCATCATCATAATTTTTTAAATACTTGTGATCTAGGGTATGTATCCTCTTTTTAACTATTTATCGAGCCAAAAAAAGTCATGAAACGAATTTATTTCGTGGAGTTTATGTACTCGTATAAAGGTGGGTTTCCACATGTCGGTTGATTGACAATGTTTGACGGCCCTCGCGTTTATGTCATTGAACGACTTGAACATCAGTTCATTTCCACTTATGCCAATTATTGTTTGTCAGTTGATTGACCAACTTATGAACTCGATGCCAATTAAATTTTCTCTGTCAATTATAGACAAAGTGACATTTTGTTTGGCAATTCAGCTATTTCCACCGGTCCAGTGGTTTCTTTGTCAGTTATTGGCAAACGCTTTTAGTCAATTCATTGACAAGAAATTGTTCGCTATTTCCACTTGCCAATTGTTTAGTTGGCATAAAAATACGTCAATTGTCAATTTCAAATCGACAAGTGGAAACCCAGCATAAGTCATAAAATTGTGCTGATAGGTGGGCTTATTTGATCTAGGCGCACTGCTTTTTCGCTATTTGCTGAGACTTTTTATTTTATAGTTAGACATGATTCAAAATAGGAAGCATAACCCTGATGACTAAAAAAAAACAGATATTTTAATCGTATCTATAATTAAAACTACCTCCTTCAAATAATATCCAAATATGTTGGGCAGTGAGCTGACCCCAACCCACACCACAAAAATGCAGATGGCAACCAAACACGTCGTAAGGCGAGTGCTTATTTAACTCCTCAAAAGCCAAACATGTAAATTGTATATTGTACATATATCATGGAAATGTGGCCCACAACTGGTAATTGGTGTGTTATAATCCAGTAAGCTGCGGCTAGCTGACCTTGGTAATGTTTTACGATACGGGTGTCCATTGATGAAGATTTAATGGCTGCCGTCTACTCGGGTCGGTCATAGGAGACCAAAAATGTGTCACTTCATCACAGTATAAACGGATTGTGGGCATATATGAGGTACATACCAATTCTCCTAGTCACCAAAATCAGTAACGATGACAAAGATCTAGGAATATATGTACCTCCGCCCAGGGGTCTCAGGTATTAGTCACTTACAAACTTTATTTGACAGTCGTGTCCATAATTTTCATCATAGCTTCCTGTAATATTTTTATCGATTATAGGTTGGGAAACATCCCATAAGTTCGAACCAAATTGTGAACATATGTATAAGACAACTTATCTACTACGAGTAGACTGTATTCCAAATTTTTACACATACCTATACTCTATTAGTGCACAGGATTCCCTCAGCTCTACGAATTCTTTTTCCCGGGGAGCAAAGTAATTTGCAGCAACACTACCATTAAACCACCACGAGGCGGTAAGTATGTGCACATGCATGTGGCACGTCATTTAATTTTTATTCCGTTCGCGTAGACATGGTATAGCGTTGAGCCAACCTATATCATTCCAGCAGATGGCTTCTTCCTTCCTTCCTTCCGGAAGGAGGACAACATAACTAAGCTACCTGTTAAGGTGCATGTGCTTTGAATAAAATTGAGTTAGGGCGGTCATTCCAACTCGTATGAAAGGTCATTCATATAATTTTCAGATAATTTTCCCTCACTACGACTATGGTGGTGAAGAAGACCAACCTATTCAAAAACAAATTCACTTGACATTTTTACACTGCATAAAAATGAGAGCACTAAGTCACTGCCAGCCAACAAGCGCCCAGTTTCTTATCAATGTCAAGAATTGGATCAGCATTGCACATCGGACCACAGCAACCCCCAAAGTCAAGAAACAAATAATTCATCGGTTAATCGAAGTGTCGATGTCCAAGGTTAAAAGTGGTACACGATCAATTCACGCAAAAGCATAGCATTTTAACTTTTGGCATGCAATGTGGACAGCGGAGCAAATTCTTGAAGTGCTTGTAATAATGGCTACTGGCAATGAATTTTTTTTTGTGTCAGTATTTGAAGGTCGAGTGAGTCTATCCGACTTTAATAGATGTACTGAGAATTGAGGGCACAATAGTTTCTGTTTACTCGTCGATCATCGATTAGATCGTGTATTAATGAAAATACACTGAGCCACCTGTTGTTTCATTTAGATTTAGAGATGGTTTTTGTGTTGAAGCGGTGTAGGAACTTTGTTAGAATGACCTCAACACTGATAAAGGCGAATTATGACTATCTAGTGATTGTTGAATTAAGTTTGCTATAAGAGCTGATGGCACGCTTGTGGCTTAAACTAATAGGCGTTTTGTAGACCTGGCTTTAATTATAAACTAGTCGTATATTGTGATATCTTTCCAAGTCCTGTATTACAAAAGGAAAGGAGAATAATTTAAAAGCTAGAGCTATAAAATATGGTCCGGCTAGAAAATATGAAGTTGAACAAGACTCTATAAACTGTTGGTGTTGCTACTGGATTCAAGGTCTAAAAAGTTTATTCCTCGTAACAACAGACTTATCTATAAAGAAATCCGTCAACAAAATTCCTCATAATTCCATGATAAAAAATGGAGTCGCTTCTAATTTCGTATAATCCGTATAATTGGAAAATAAACTCATCACTCGACGCCGGGAACTAAAATTGCGCTTAGCAACGGTCCTATTGTGACGGGAAAAAGCTGTTAAACTTTTGGGCAAATAAATGGAAAATTGGAAGTCTAATTGGAAAAAACTGGAAAACACAGTTCGCATTTGAGGATAAGCAAAAGCGAAGACTGTCGAAATCGAAGTATCGTTTTGCCTTTTTTTAACAACGTTAGCTTCTTCTGTCTTTTTTGGTCATATCTATCAAGTTCATGTGCACTTTCTTCTGTACAATCTAAAAAAAATTATCGCCGAAGCATTACTTGCACATCCGAGAGTATAACAGTCCTGAAAAAGCTTCTCAATTAAGATGTTTTCGGTCTACTATATGATTTAGACTACTTAAAACTTCTGCCGAACCTGTTGAACGAACTGCGTACAGTCTAGTGAATTTAGAAAAAGCATCTATTACCAAGAAAACGTACATTTTTTGGCATTATACAAAAACAGAACCTAATATTTCGAAAATGACCGAACCGATTGAGATCAGATTTTCAGAAAATCTTTTGTATTGGCCCGGGAGATTTCTGCGAATATTGGTCAAAATTGGACAAAGGGGTATGGCACTTTGCATTCAAAAAAAAAAAAAAAAACAGTGGAAGACTGGCAAAGCCAGGCGGGTACACCTAGTAAAGAATGTTTTTTAAGCAGCTATAGGATTTAAAACGCATAAGATGAGCAATCGTTTTTGAATGAAACTTTTTAAATGACTTTTTGCTTTCTGGGGATCGTTGTGCAAAAGGAAAGGCATTGGGTTGCAATAAAACTTTGAACTACGATGAAGCGAAATTCGATGAAACGACAGGTTGCAGTGAAACTAGTTATGATGGGTCGATGGGCAGAAATTCGTAACTTTGAAAAGAGGTACTAAAGGTTAAGAAACTCGAATATTCTTTAACGAAATGAAGACATGTCTTCGCCGTTTAAGAAAACCGGCATAACTCAAAAAACACAATTTTTCAGGAGAGCGGTTTAAAGTTTCTGAGTCAGAAAATTTTCACAAATCTATTTTTTTAAACGTTCAAAATTTGTTTCTTCAGAAATGTGTATTTGTTTTGCATAGTTCCATATTTTATATAATCAAAAATAAAAAGGATAAAAAAAATAAATAATGTTAGGCATAAAAGTTTAAGGCATTTTCTGGCGACTTCCAAGTTAAGTCACTTTCCCGATAAAGTGCATGATATTAAGATAACCTTTTTATCATTTTGAAGTTAGTTCATCATGAGCTATGCCGGTTTTCTAAAACAGCGACAGCGGCGATGTGAAAATTCTCGACATTCAATTTGATAATCAAATTTTAGTTTGCCCTCTTAGAAGCTAAAGTCCCGGAAAGAACTGGGCTTAGTAAATATTAAAAATTCTGGGGTTTTCTCGTCAAGTCTTTCGTTTTTATTATGTCTACTTTTATTATGCAATTTCCGGTCTTTGTAGGGGTTCCGCTTTAAAATGCATATACATCTAAGTATCCGTGTATCCAAGTATGTACAATATGATTTTTTTTAAACGTTATTGTTCCATAATTTTGTTATACAAAATCTATCAATGAATCCTGGCATTTCTCTTCAACTAACTAGAAGTGAACTTGAATTGCAGCCGAAAATAAAATGAACATGTCTTGTCGCCACGGTCCTTTTCGATAGGGTGAACAAAACTAAAAATGTAAAGTCACCTTTCAACGAAATTTTAAATATTTGCCCCCAACAATTTGATAGGTACTTCAAACTTTTTTCGCAAACTAGAAGCGTTTCGTAAAACTACTTTCAAAAGTATCCATAAACCAGACGGTTAAAAATTGGAAAATGAAGGGGTTGTGCGCCGCCAACGATAACGTCGACACCTACAACTACGTGACGTGATCCTCAAACAGGACAAAGCATGCATTTATAGTACATGTGTCCACACATATAACGCCCCCTTTCCCATAGGTATGACAATTCATCGTCGTCGTCAGTTGACACTCTTTCTGTGCCATATTTTTTTACCCTTCAAATTTGTCATCCTTACCCGATGTCAGTGTGCTTATGCGGTGTGTATATTCGAACAGAATAACTCCATGTGGGCTCAGACAATAGTGTGATGTTCATTCTATTATTGCAGTAGGAGGTAGACAAAAAAGGGACACTTGACCGGTAACCGACGACCGACGCGACGCTACGAATCGAATTACTTTTTGTACGTTGCATACAAATCGTTTCTAAATACCTGTACGACAAACAAAAAAAGTGGCAACACTACCTCTATCTCGTGGGCGAATAGAATTTCCCAAACTTAGCATCCCCCTACTGCAAGTGCATTGTTGATGTACAAACTGCGAAGCTTTGGCTTTGGCATACCAACATAATAGATAGCGACGACAACGCTGTCAAAATATCGAAGCTAATTGAGAAATTTACAAAACAAATTCGAAAAAGAATTTAGTGAAGCAGTACGCTTGCCAATCCCGTTGACCAAATAATGAAAATAATAATATTTCGCTTGAGTGATGGTATCGCTTTTAGAAACTGGGACCCTTCCGATCTTCTATAGTGGAGGAGGAGACACCATAGCTTTGGGGCTGTTTTCGGACAGCAAATGCGATAATTTTATTTGTTGACGTTTGCCGCCAGACGGAAGAAGTGGGGCGCGAAGCAAGAGCATGCATCAAATAATGTAAATATCAACAGAAGAAAATGTGAACAATTTTAGCGTCGTTGCGCCGTTTCTCCGATTTTTGTGGCTGTTTTTAAATTTAAGACGAAAACTTTCATCAGACAGGGTAAACTGTAGATCGTTTTGGGGCAGCTGATATTTGCAGATAGATTTAAGATTGAGGAATACGTGTTTGTAAATATTTGGATGCAAGCGTATTTTTTTTTTTGAATGTAAATATGGGAGTTGAATTATAGTTGTTGGATTGAAATTGACAGTTTGGATGTGTAAGATAATCAATTTTATTCGACTTGGTGTTTATTTGCCAAACGTGTGAGGGACAAATGATTTTAGGTACCCTTGAACTTGTTTGATAATTCCGAGAATTATTTATTGCCCAAGAACCGAGGGATTTCATTAATAAACTCACGTGATTGAGTTGAATTTGAATTAAATGGCAAATTTGAAGACAATTTCAAAAAGTACATGCATTGGCGAGTTGGTCGCGGTATGACTCCAGGACGTTTTATGGAATTAATGCCATCAGGTAGGAGTCCAGGCCAAGGATAAAATGGTTTGATAAAATCCGTGAGTATCTTCCCTTAAACCCGTCAGAAAAGTGTTGAGCTATTTTAGCGATAATCCGTAGGTTACTGGGAGAAGTTTTGGACGAATATATCTCTATAGAGGAAGCCTCTTCCGTGTGGCTGATACTCACATGCCGCTTTATAGAGCATTTTTAAAAAATGTTCGCAGCCCAGTCGCAATCGAAAGAACACTATACAAAAACTAAAAGTCCGAAGTTGCACCGGTTTCGAAGTCACTAGATATTGACAGCCTTAAAGTCACATCGGCAGATTGGACTATATCCCCAATGCTGATGACCTGTGAATTGATCTACATCAAACCATGAATAATCCTTTAAGTGCCTTTTTATCAGAAGGATACTAGAAAACCTTGACTTTATCGCCACCTCAATATTCTCCTTACTTACTTACTTAGATGGCGCTACAGTCTGGGGTGGACCTGGACCTTAACCAGTACACCTGTCCAGTTATCACGATCTTTGGCAACTCCCTTCAGTTGCGCACTCCAAGTTGGCAAGTCGCCCTCCATTTGCGGGCACCAATTAAGGCGAGGTTTTCCTACCGACTTTTGGAAAATTGTGTCCCTGGTGTTGGTTTGCGAGTTTCGCACAATTTTCTCAATTATGATATTGAAAAAGTCACATGACAGCGGATCACCTTGTCTAAATCGCTTTTTCATATCAAAGGTCTCGGTGAGATTGTTTCCGAACTTTCCCCAGCGTCATTCTGTACAATCTGACGAGTTTGGCTGGGATGCCAAAGTAAGACATGTTATAAAATGGTGTCATATGCGGCCATAAAGTCGATAAACAGGTGGTGGGTATCCATTTAGACTTCTTGAGTTTTTTCCAGGGTCGGACTTAGTGTGAATACTTGATAGTTTGAGGACTAACCGGGCCCAATCAGTTCGTTGACAAATGGTTTAAGCGGCGTTCACACAGTACGGCAGACAGGATCTTGTAAGCGATTTGAAGGAGACTGATGCCTCTATAGCTGCCGCAGTTTAGATGGTCTCCTTTCTTGTGGATCGGGCAAACAATGCTGAGGCTCCATTCATCAGGCATACTATCCTCTGACCAAATCTTGGATACCAGTAGGTGTACCTATGCACTCTACCAAGACATCTCCCGCTGCCTTGAAAAGCTCGGTAGTAAAGCCATCCTCTCCAGGAGCCTTGTTGGACTTCAGCTTGGATATTGCCATCATCGAGGTTGAATGTTTAATTCTGTCTGACAGCAGAATTTGTGTCATCTTAAGACTTAACTCCAACTCACAGAGTAAGCTACAACAATCGAGCAGATATACGATAGAACTTGAGATCTTGGTTAGACCCACGGTCGATGCAGTTCTTGAACTATAGGAGTGCTAATTGGCTTACAGAATTAAAGGTTTTGAAAATAGAAATAACGCCAAATTTGATTTGTAAATAAGGCCAAATGTCTGAAACATAAAACAAATCGTGAAATATGTTTGGGACATACTGCCCCCTGTAACTCCCAGGCTTAGGGGCACTGTTAGATTTGGAGTAGTTGCAATGTGGGGCGCATGGGTTTAAAGAAACTCTGCATATTTCGACAGCTTTGCATTAATTTTAAATTATTAAATTAAACATTTTTCTGTTGTCACATCAACTTTGTGTAAAAACAGATTTGAAGATATTGCCAAATAAACGACAATTGACTAACCGTCCGTTTAGACGAAACTACAATTACGGTTGGCATTACCTCAATTTAAGTTTTCTTAATTGAGCATCCTCAATTTCATCTAGTAATTTAGTGAACTCCTGTCATCAACGTATAGATACATACTTATGTCTGCACCTAGCAACAACGACTAAGCAACTAAAGACACATCAAACACATTATATCTATTCTCCTAAATATAAGAAATTCTTTATTGTTCATTTTATAATAAAAATAAATCCCATAAACAATATCAACACCAAAGTAAAACAGCAGCTCAAAGCGTGCATTCACGACTGAAAAAAAAAACACAAAACAAACAAACACGTCTTTGATAAATCGAATGAGATTTAAAAATTGTTGCCACCAACGTCACCAAAAATATAATAAAAGGAAAATTCCCAAAAGAATGCCTTTCGTTGTATTCTTGAGATTCAATCAACGATTTTCTTTTTATAAAATCCTAGCACACATACCTACTATCCGAAAATAGAAACAATAAAATAATGCGAATGCAAAGAAAAAAAAATTCAAATTGAAAAATGTGCTCAACTGGTAACATATAAATCATAGGCATCGTTAAGCAACAGACGGTATTCATTCAGTAGTATATTTAAAATGTCAGATGCGGTCTACCTTCTGTATGATATCAATTTTCACTCGTTTCATGCTCAACTTTGATATGAGTAAAACAACATTTAAATTCGAGAGGTATTTCAACTAAAAATCAAATTCTAAACTAAAAATATATTGAAAAAAAAAAAAATAATAATAATAAAAATTTGCATCCGAGAAAATGTGTTCAGCATTTCAAAGTGAATACCGTGCAGGAGAGTGGACAACATTTTAAATTGAACAATTATTTTGTATATCATGGAAAAAAAAAAAACGTCACGGGAGAAGCTTAAAGTGTCGTGAAAAAGAAAGAATCAACTTTTGAAATAAAAATAAAATTAAAAAATTTATTTAGGTACTGTTTAAAATATGTATTAAAAAAATAAATTTTATAAAAGAAAATACGTGACTTGACTATTAAAGCCGAAATCGGAATTCTGGCAAAGCACTACTTTACTTACAACAGATACGTCGGGGTATGAGGACGAAATCGACATCATCAGCGCGCTCCAAGCGGGCCCAAATACACACTTTTACCGCTGTTGAAGTACAGGTGAAATTGGTTAGTCATGTAAACGAGAAACAAACATCTGCTTACCGTCTAGGGCAAAATGTCACAATTGATATAGGGACAACTTTGTGGTAATTAAAGACGACAGTCTAGTGGAGATGCGTAGAAGAATAAACCTAGCAAACCTCTGCTGCAGCGGTTTAACAAAACAGATGGGACTAAAACTCCAAACTTTAAACACAAAGTGGTTTAGCAGCTCTGCTTTATGAAGCCCAGTGCTGGACAATACGTCTCAATAATGCTGAGCCGATACTGGGCTCAAAAATTTCTGCAATGGATAATTGGGAAAATTGGTTAGTAAGAAGTTTTAATTGCGCTCTCTTCCAGTTTAAAAGCACACAACGATTGACCGTTTATTCTTAAAACAACTGAGGCAAAAAATAGTGCTTACTTCAAAATGGAAAAACTCTTAACAGATATTTAATCCGACAACTGACGCCATCTTTTATTTAATAATACTTGGCCAATTATCATCAGAAGATCATCGATCAGATGCGACGTTCAGAGATTGGGCGCTTAAAAATTTAGAAGTCATTCGACTATTTTACCATAAAATCGTTGCACAGATAAAGCTCACTTCTGACTTGTTGGCTTTTTTTTAAATTAAAATTGACAGCGAAGTCCTAAGATGATGTATCAACTTTGGTTGTTGTATACTAAATTGTTGGGTGCATTTTAAGCAAATAAGAAAATCGAAATATCTGCTAGGTTTCATATTTCACTTTCACTCGAAATGAAATCGGAAATGAATTTTCCTGTTCTACATTTCACTGTATTCGATTTTGATTTCAATATTTTCGGAATTGAGACAAAGTGAAATTGCGATTTTGAAAAAATTTCGGAGTTTGCGAATCGCTCGATGTGCAGAACACTGAAAACAAATTCACTCTAAGTATTTGCAATTTCGATTCGATTTCACTCGATTTCTGGAACCTAGCTGATAACTGTCAACGGCCCCCGGTAAAGCCATAATCGACGAGTTTTCATACACCAAAGTGCGTTAACATAGTCTGAAAGAAATTAAGTTTGGAAGTAAGATACCGCATCCCAAACTGCTGTAAAAACTATCGTGTAATTGAAAGAAATGTTCGAAGACAAATTTATCTCCAGAAACGGACATACCTATGAAGTGACCGCCAAAATCGTGTAGTATGACAATGGTGGGCTGATTTTTGTGTCGCTTTTTGTGAGTTGTTGGTCTCTGCGGGCAAGTCAAAAACTTAGCCAACACCCAGCTATACATTCGTAAGGTATGGCCTCAAATTGGCGAATATTTTAGGTCAACTTGTGTGTTTATTTTATTTCTATGAAAGTATATGGCTCTTAAAACACGAGAAAAACGAATCAGGAATACCTTCGATTACTCTGTGTCGCATATAAAAGGCTTTTTGTAGAGCATGGCTATCCATTCACCAAGGAAGATAGTATCGTTTAACACTTTAATTTAAGAAAAAACTGTTACGCGTAAGAAAAAATATCTCTTTCAAGACATACTGTATGTCTGCAAGTGAATCTATTTCTGCAAAGCAAAAAATCATTCCGTATGGTATGTCTTTGTGACCAGGCATATACACACTTTTCATTCTATGGCCCCAATTTAAGTGGTCATATTAGAGAAGTATCTTATTATATTTAGTGAAATGATAATAATTGCTAGAAACCACAATAAAACTCCCACGAATTTTATTTTTGACAATTAAATAAATTTGATATTTAATTTTGTTTTGTTCTATGAAATAATATGGATTATAAATAAATTTAAAAAAAATATGCACATCCGAACCACAGAGGAAGAATATTTTGTTTTTATTTATTTTCCGGTTGGACGTCGGCCTCCTGCTGCTGTGTGATGCTAGATTGTTTTATTAGATTTTACTGTTGCTGCTATTTTTTTTTTTTTTTTTGCTACCCACCTAAATTTATTGTTTCTACAGATAATAATATGCCACCCACATGCAGCGCCGCCGCCGCCACTTGTTGAGTATACAACATAGATCCTACACCGCAGTTGCTGCGATACCAGCAAACGCCACCAACAGCAACACCATCACCACCACCACCACCCTGACGAGAATGAACAGTTGTTGTTTGTTGACATTGTCTAAGGGTGCAGGGGATGTCAGAGGCACACAATTAAATCACAATCGGGAACTTTGTGGCGATAATCGTTTGTGTGTTTTGTTGGCTGTGTCGTTACTTTAGGCGGGTTTTCTATTGATTCTATGTATTTTCGAAGCTGTTGCGTTTCCATTTGGATATTAGTACAGTTGTTGGTGATTATATAGCGACAAAGTGAGCAACCATTACGGGTAGTTGCACATGACCAATAATAGAAATAAAAAAGGTTCTTATCTAGTTTACCTAGCTTAACTATAGGTACGTGGTGTTGGAAGGTTAGGCTTATCTAAAATTGTTTGTTTGGGTTTCAGTTGGGCTTAGAGGAAGACATTGATTTTTTTTTACCGACAGACTGACACATGCTAAGCTTTGAAAATTATGTGTGAGTGAACACCTTTTGACATACTTAGTCAGAAGGAAACCATATGTAAAATCGTACATAGTGGAAAGGTGTTATGTTAACGGCAAGTTCCAACTTAAAAAAACAATAGTTTGTCTTTGAAAATTTTTCATCTGTCTACTGAGCTTATGATGACGTTTTTGCATATTCAATTGTTTCTTGCCCTCTAGAAAGAAAGTACCCAGGTTATATTTTATTTATTGAAACTTTTATTTGGCAATATTTTGCATTTATTAAAAAACATCATCTATTTTTAACATAAACAATCAACCGTTTTTAAATTGTGGTAAATGTTCCTTTATTTGTAAAACATTTGACAAGATCCTATAAAAATCTATTCCTCAACCCACAACACTACTTTTAGTCAAAGTTGAAGTTAGTTGGGTTTCAACATCTTTGAATGAGTAAGAAACAATGTACTAGATGTAACAGATCTTCAGACTGTGGTTTTCTGAGACGTTGTAGATGGCGTCAACATCGATTGACAGTCATTTAAGACAGTTTTTAAAAGCAATTAGTTTTTTAATCTACAGGAACGGTATTTCTTGTGGTTTGTTACCTACATCTAACCAAATCTATTTTGTTTACCAAAGTAAAGCTTTGCATTCATAGATGTTAGTTCACGCATATTTTCGGATTCGCTCGACCTTATTTACTAGACGGCCAAAATACAAAAATTTGCTGATCTGAATTTTCAGTCATTGACGATATTTTGAAATCTCTATAAAGCTTAAACGTTTTTTTTTTTTTTAAGTTTAGAAACACAGCCACAGCGACTTTATTACCATGAATGTCAATGCGAACAGATTCGCTGTTATTTTCGTGCTGACACGGTATCGGCAACTGCTGTACACTACGAGTGCATTATTTTCAGACAAGATCCTTGAGGCAAGATCCTTTTGCAAGAGTAGTAGCCGATTCCATCAAGTCCCCTAATGTTGAGAAGCCAAGTTTTGAACTGATAACCTTGTTTAACAACATTTCTAGTGACCCAGCTTTGCATTAATCTTCAAGTTTTGTAGCGCGTTAATTACAGCTCTCAGCTCTATATTGTTGAAAGCCCCTTTGATGTCTACGAAGGCTACCATTGTAAATTCGCTGGCGGTTAGTGATTTTTCCACGATGCCTACAACGCAATACGCAACGAAGAGGTTTCTCTAACGACCCGCTCTTACAATAAGCGTGTTGGGATTAAGAGAGTATTCCTGTTTTGATGTTGCGAATATACAGATCTATCATCCTCCTTAGTGTTTTCAGTAGAAAAGATGATAGGCTAATAGGTCTGAATTCATTTAAAATGGTGTGTGAGGCTTTACCCGTCTTGAATATAAACCCACTTCCACATCTCTCCATAATGTTGTTATCCATCCATGGTCTAAGCTTAAAGATAAAAGTAAAATCATCCAGGGCTTAAGAATGCCATAAGTATGTTGCATCTCTGCCGAGATGATTCAAGCTGGTCCTGCCGATTTAAAAGGGAGAAAGCTTTAAATTTCCCATAAAAGTTTGCTTTTGCTTATCACACTTTCTTTGAAATAAGATGAGCTCTGGGGATCTCGATTTGGCCACTTCCTGCAAAGTGGGTGTTTAGAAGCAACTAAAGTGATTCTTGACTAGACTGTGTAAATATGATATCCATTTATTTGTTTGAGCGCGAAAAACTGTCATTTTCAAAATAACATGTATAATTCAAGAAGAAACCAATAGATGGCAAACCTGTTTTAGGAGCTCATCTCGTAATTTATGCCCCAAAATTAACTATTTTGAGGTCTAATAAATTTGAGAATATTAAAACTTACTACTTTTAAGAGTTCAAAATTAAGTTAAGTTTAAAATTAGTTTCATGCCCCACAATATATAGTATAATCTTACTATATTTACCTAAAAAATAAAATTAAAAAATAAAATAAAAATAACTTACAATTTCAGCCATGTTTTTCGAAACTTACCTGAAAAATAAAGAACAAAACATTAATTTCTCTTGAAAAAAGGATGTCACTTGGTATGTCATAAAAAACAAAGTAGTATCTAGTACCGTGGGCGCAGTAGCGCAGTGGTTAGTGTGCTGGACTACTGTGCGAGCGATCCCAGGTTCGATCCCCGGAAAAACACAAATTTCATCTTAAAGTTTTTTCTACTACGCCACCTCTCGCGAACGTCTTTCAAACATCCGAGAGTATGACTGTCATGAAAAAGCTCCTCAATTCAGCCGTTCGGACTCGGCATAAAATTGTAGGTCCCTTCCATTCGTCCCAAAAATATAAACTCACACAAAACGAATGGTTGCGAGAATCTAGGCCTTGGGTGTCTACCCGTCCGTTGCGCCACCTATTTATTTATTTTTAGTATCTAGTACTTAATTTTTATATTTTTAGTTATGAAAATCCAAACTCCTCCTCTAATAATTTTCATCTAAACAGCATCTTTAAAATTTTTAATTTATTTTAAATTTTCATTTCCACGGTCTACCTAACTTCACTTGAAATGAAACTGCATATACATTTTATTCGGTATAAGTGCCCCACAAGTACCTACCTAGGAGCAAAAAAAAATGGCTACCTGTTAACACCACTTAAATGAAGTCAAGCACACAAAGGGCCAGGGCAGAAAACAGTCTGTGGTTACATAGAGACCAAGAAAGAGCTTCGAAGAAACTAAAGCAAAGGCAGACAGAAAATCAAAACTTACGTCCTCTCCAACAGGTCGTCCTTCTATCCACACCTGGAATTGTTTACATTTGGTCGTGGACGTGGTCCTTTAGTTCACTCTACCAAGCACAAAAATACACATATAGCTACAGAAAATTCCTTCGTAATTATTTCAACAGTGTACGAGAACGGCAGAAGCAGACACACCAACACCGCATCTATAGATAGCACCACCAAGCACTGCAACAGTATAACAGCACCAAGAATAATCGAGATAATGTGATGTGACACACTGAAATGCAACCACAAGAGGGAAGCTTGATCTCAATAACCTGGAGAATATTTAAAATGTTCACTCGTCGTCGACGGCGTTAAATGAGCGCACACACACCAACATACGGGTAGAGAATAAAAATAATTGCCGACAGAATTAATCGTAAACACAAATAAAAGAAAATAATGATTTTTTTAAATGCACTTTCCTGAATGTTTCCATTTTGTAATAAATTTTGAGCGTTGCAACAGGTCAAGAGACAGTGTCCTCTGAAACTACTTACCCCACACAAACATTTGATGAAAGAGATTATGTATGTAGGCGGCTGACATATCAATGCATTGGTCATGTATGCTACCTCCCCTTTAGAACTTTATGTTCTCGGATAAGTGCCTTACCATTGTTAACAGGCAGGTACAACTCATATGGGTCTCGTACTATGCACTGCATCCCCAAAGAGTGGAGGACTCTTCCTTTTGTGAAAAAACTTTGTTAAATGATTTTCATTTCACGTGCGTAACAGAGTCCTCAACATCCCTGAAGAACTTTCACATTTGATAGCAAATTAAAAGTTTTACGATTATGAACTAAACGAGGGAGCAGATCATGCTGCATGCGTGCTTCATGCAAAATTGCCATCATTTTTGGACATATACCCTCATCATTTGTATTTCAGTTACAGCAGGTTTTTCATTAGGCTGGCAGCCGGCATGAACTCTGTTTTAATTACACAACGACCTTTTATTCATGAATTAGAGGGACATTATCCTTGCTTTTACGAGTACACTCGGTTAGTGAATATATATGCACAGAGTTTGAGCGAATAAGTGCCTTTTGTTGAAGGAGATTTTTGAATCTTTATTGCAGATGCTTTTATGTGTTGAGGGTAAGAACTTAAGGAATTAAGAGGTTTTAAAGCTATTATTTGTGTCGAATATTATATAACAGGCAGCCACGAAGGTTTGAAGAGACTCGGAAACACCGAGTCGTTATTAGTTTGGACCACATATGGCAACTATACTTAAAGGTTATATGTTATACCCTTGATTTTTAGTGGGTATAGTGAACATAAACAATTTTACAGCCGCTAGTTAAGATGTAGGTCAATGAAACTGTTGCCTAATCCATAATGCCTGAGGGGAGGTTTTAAAGACCTTCTTGTAAATGTTTTTTTAAAAAGGTTTAAATATTACGTTTTAGTTTAAAAACGACACAAAAGAGGTTAAAAAATCAGCTACAAAAAAAAATCATGTCAAATTTGAAGCATGCAGTATTTTGACCCAATTGCATACATATTTTAACATCCATGTACATTGTACAAGGACGTGGTTTAAGAAGCTTTACTGTGATTTTTGTATTTTTAATTCAAAAAAATATTCAAAATATGAATAAAATGCATTACAATGCCTTCCGGGATGTACAATATTGAGTCAATTTTTTGAGCAGTACGAAATCGTTTATAAGTTTCGCAAATCGCCAATTTTTAAAGTAAATTTGGATAATTTGGTGTTGTTCTTAAAGCATGAGCCAGTTCATGCTAACTTATTTGCCAATTTACACTGACCATCTTGTGTATAATTTAAGGCTGTGATTTGAATATAATAGGTCATGAATGTAAGGAATTACATAATGTAATTGGTTTTGAATGCACCATTGCACTTTTTTTACATTTACTTTGTGTTGTAGCTTATGCATGACAATCTTTCATCGATGGCGGAACCGAGCAGGATATTTGCGTCAAAGGGGAGGCTGCTTTTCGAATTCAACATTTCAGCAGACAAAATTTCGAAATCCAATTTTGCGTTCCCACTGTAACTTCAGCATTTCAAATAACAGCTAGTATCAGAATTGATTACCTACAGATGTTTTTTGTGTTTCGAAATCAAAAGAGGTTTGTACCTAAAGAATTAATTTGTTAGTTATATTAATCTAAACATGAATACAACTGATAATTCACTATCCAGACATATTTTTCCTACTTCCTACTTTTTTAGCTTTTACAATCTAGTTTTACAGCGGTTTTTTTTTTGTCAGTGAGCCCAAAAGTCACGAGAATTATGTTTGGTCGATTTGACAAACTTACAAATGCAGCAATGAAATTCAACATTTCGAAATGTTGGAAAATATATGGCGAAATGTTGAACATTTGGCCTGAAATGCTGAATTTAGCCGAAATGATGAATTTAGGTGCGGTGTAAACGTACTATTAAGGATTTGTGGACCAACCGCAACGTTCTATAACTTCAAAGATATATACCACATTCAAGTATCTTAACTGTGGTAGGCGCTTGCCTAATTAACAGCAATGTTCATGTTCACTTTAGGAAAAAACAATAATGTTTTTCTAAAAGGAATACATGGTTAGGTTAGGTTGGAGTGGCAGGCCGCATTAAGTGCAGACTCACTTAGGCCAAAGGAGGCCCATTGTGATACCACAGGATCTAATGATCTCACAGAATGAAGCGTTGGAGGCAACTTATGCTGGTATTAGCGTGTTCGCCAAGATTGTCGAAGAAGTATTCTCCGAGATATAGCTTTCTACGAGCTGAAAGGGCTGGGCACGTGCATAGGAGGTGAATGTCTCTTCTTCCTCCTCGTCCATGCAGCTTCTACAGAAATCGTTGGAGGGGAGGCCCAGCCTGAGAGCATGTCTCCCAATAATGCAGTGTCCCGTGATGACACCTGCTAGTGTGCTTATATTGTATCTTTATTGTTTTAGAAGATTGTTGGAGATCCAATCCTATCCAGCATAGGACAGATCTGTTTCGTGATGGAGCACGCCGTGCAGTTTGACCACCTTCGATTAGTGGCGCTTATCGCATTTTGTTTGATTAAAAGTTTACACATAGCGAGAGGCATATAGAGATTCTCCTTTTCCGGTAGAATCGACAAAGTTGTGCCATGCTTAGCTATAACTATAGGGCCTTAGTTCCTCTACCAGCTATTAGTTCATATATAAATATCTATACATAGTTAAGGTATAGTTTCTCTAAAGTCAATTTAAAAGTCAGCCTAAACTTATCTTTTCGATACATACATACACATTATTCTGCTGAGCTACCACCTACAAAAGCCAATAAAATCCCCCAATCTCAAGATTGGGTGCAAGAGCACCCATGAGAAAAAAAATTGAAAACGCAAAACAGGAATGAATGAATGAAACGACTGAAAGCCGAGAACACAACCAATATGTGTATGGCTTGGTTATGCATTGGAATTGGAACAAGCTTATTTTATAAATGTGATTGACCTATATTTTTGTAAATATCTTGTAAAATATTAACTTTAATATTTGTCAAAACAAAAAGTACCTTTATACGGTTTCAAATGAAGTTGTACCTTAAAAATATATTTACACTAAAAGAAACACTCATCATAAAATTTGTACACTCATACAAATAGAAAAATTAAAATATGCAATTTAAGTATGAAAACCTCTTCATGCCCCAGTCTACCCTATTTCTTGTAAATCAGGAACTAAATAGTTTTTTGTGCGAATGGAAATATATTTTTAATCAAATTACCATTTACAACCAGCTTTGTGCTTTATTCAAGTGTATAAAGTGTTGCGAGCATAGTTGGTATCTTAATATTATGGTTGTTGAAATTTCTGAAACGATATCATTGAATATTATCGCCATACGTGAAATGTTCCCCTCAAGCTAAAAAGAGGAGGAAATATATTAAATCGGTGAATGTGCTGGGTTTTTTATCTCCCCGGTTAGAGCCCTCATAAATAGATGAGAATTGTTAATTATTTCTACCAATGTAACGATTTTTTTACCGGTTTTCCTATTAACATTTCTTTGTTAATCCATGATGGAGCTTTTAAATGCCACCCTCTAAAAGATTTTAAAATTGTATGGGTAAGCCATGACTCCAACGTTATGGGACCGTTGGACTTAAACTAACAATAAATACAATTTTATTTTAAAGGCGTTCTATCTGTTATCTTTCGAAAAAAATCCTCCTAACCATAGGCTAACAAATTAGGTGCCTTGAATAAAATAAGCAACATTATTTAATTCCTTATGTTTAATGTAAATAGCCAATCCTCCAAAACACACAAATGTCTCAAATGATAAGTAGTGTTGACGTTACAACTTATAAGCTGCCACTTCACTTCGGTGAGTGCTCGTAAACATTAAAAACAAATTAACTTACTACCGAGAAACTAAAAACAAACAAAAATTTAATACAGATAACAATTTAGATTAGGATCGGAAGGTATCGCAACGTAATGAAAAAAAAAAAACATAATACGGGTGATAGGTACATTATCGCTGTGCAGTGTGCAGCCACTTGTGTGCCTATAAAATCTTCCTTTATCCTCGAAATTAAATTTCTAAACCTCCAATACTGCCGTCCTAAGAAAAGAGGGCGCAAACGCCAAAATTCAAAAAAATAGAGTTGGCGAAATATTTGGAATCGTTAAATACTGCCTTATTTTTGTGTGAAGCTTAAAAAACACATTTCCAACTGCAAATGACTCAAAATAAGGAACGCAAATAGGCAGATCTACCATGCTTAGCTCTATTGCTAATTAAAGGCTTTTCTGTCATTTACTATGTTAAAAGGAACCATTTGCCAATATTTTCCGGTTATGGGACTTTTTTGTTTGTCATACGATTTTTGTTGGTTCATTTTTTGATACCACAGAAGTTTTAAAATAGGTAACCTACCAAAAATAATACGACATCAGTACATAGCTCAGAGCACAAACCAGTAAGAATAGACCGTTGACTCCTCCCACATAACGGACTTTGCCTACAAGCTGCCGGCGGGCCCAGGATTTTTCATGTATTGGTGCTGTACAAAATCAAAGGAGCGCCATTAACGCACGCATACTTGAAAAATCCTAGGCCCATTGTATAGCATGAATAATCATTGCCGCCATTAATTTTGACATTTACACGTATTCACAGACAGGGTAATTTTTTCCGGCGGGAATCGGGTAGGTGTACGGGAAGTCGGCGGTCTATTCTTACTGGTTTGTGGCTCAGAGTTCATCCGCAATACGTCTTAAGAGCAGTTTCCAACTGACGACAGCGTACTTACTTTGTCATATTTGTGTCATGCTATATATGCATGTTGTTGCAAACTATTGGCCAACATACCATATAATATCCAACAGCCATAGTTATAAGTTATACTATGCCTATTGCAATCAAACTTTTAAATCTCATCCTACTTATGAAATGGGAACTGCAAACAATCAGATAAAGGTCAATTCCTAAAAAAATCTGCGGTCTTCTCTCAAAATTGGCAAGGCGGACTATACAAACTACAATTGTGTGACTTTATCGCCCCCACATTGCTCATGCGACGTGAACTTAAACAATTTATTCACAAAAGCTTATGTATGTGACGTGACGTATACCGATATCGACCATACCGCGCGTAATGCACGCAGGCTAGCGCAATCGATCCGTTTTCTGCAAATGACTTCTGCCGCTACTCAGCATATTCATGACTGACATTCGTAAATTGGCTAAGTATTTATGTCACATGCAAACTGATTGACTTTGATGCTACTGATGCTGATGCTACTACTGCTGTTGCTGTTGCTGGTGATGATGATGATGATGATGATGATACGCGTATAGTGGCAGTGTGGAGCAGACCGGGAACGACATTTCACTTGTTGACCACACGGTGACACATAAATTTGAGCGAACGGACGATATCTATTTTTGTGTCTCATTTGTGTTTTTGTTTAAAGACCATACCATCAGCTGTGTGACAATTATTACAAATTGCCGGCAGTTTATTTCCATTAAAGTCAATTGGTATAAATTCAGTCATCTGCCTCACGACGGCGAACAGAGTGTGACGATGAATGCGACCGAACAGACGCGCAACTTGTATATATAGCGCAGCGTTATTATATTTTTGTTAGAGCGGGAGGGAAGAGGAATGTGGTGATGACCAAAGAATGATACTTCTGACGAAACGCCATATCGGAGACTCGCAACAAACGCCACACACATGAGACGAAGGGGACGACGCGAAGGCGAAAGGCTAAATTGGTGGGATCACTTTTGGAATAGTGTCTTGTTTTTTCACTCGTCGCAGTTTTAGTGCTTAGTTGACACACAAATACACATACACATACACAAACAGATGACGGAGAGATGATACTGAGCATCAACAGCTTTGGAATTAATTAAAAGGAAGAGGGAGGAACAGCTGAATTGATATGGCTTGCAGCATTATTTATGATGGTGTTCTGGATTCTTATGTGTAACATGCGACTTAAGTTGGCACTCCATTAGGCAAAAAGTGGCATTGCATTGAGTATAGAACAAGAAAAAAGGTTTATCTCGTAGCGTTTTGGTTGTGTGCAGTAAGCCCGTATATACTCGCTTTGTTGACATTTTCAAGGTCTTCTCGGTAGATATGATGAATTGAATAGGATTTTATTTTTGTTCTCCAACAGGCAGGAAACTGCAAATGAATAGGAACGACATCATGACAGAGGTTTCAAGTTCTATTTGGAATTAGTCGAAGTCTAAGCTATATGAGATTCGGAAGTGTAGAGATTCTGTTGTAACTTGAGAGTAGCGTATAAGCGTATCCATATGCATGCAGAAATATTTTAGAATGCATCATCATTGCCCAACCCTATTAATCGCTACTATATTTAGGTACAGTACAAACCTCACATGCTTCCGTGGTATTTTGGCCAAAAATCAAAAAAGTTACCATAAATATTATGCTTCCAAAGGGAGTTATCTATGGCCACAGGAGGATCTTGTACTTAATCAATGAGAGATTTATATGCCTGAATAAATGAAGGTGGATAGGTTCCGTGCAGAAGTGATGTATAGATGTAATCACTTTCATGGATTAATTCGATTTGTTGCATTCGCAGAAATATAATAGCCTTGACATCTAAATCTTGGTAGAAAAACGTATATGTACCAAGCGCAGGTGATAGGTCTACTGCATCCGCTGAATCACTCGTAGCAGAGGATCAGTTATGAGTATGAAGGAAGAATAGTGCATCAGCGCTAGACAATCAGGTCAACATTAACGCATGTCTGGGCGTTCTATAAAAGCTCAACATGTGCATGTGCAACAGCTGCATGTTTATGATGAGCTGACACTGCGTTATGTTGAAGTACATACATAGGCATTTAAGGACATAAAAAGGCGTATATTTTGGCGAAACAGGATTAGCCTAAAAAATGTTTTTACGGAGCCATTCACAATACTTGTAGGCAATTGGGGCCATCCTATGCCGACCGCAGATTATTATTTGACAAAACCTGAAGCCGTAGTATTGCAATACTTTTCTGGAGACAGGTGGAACTTTTTCAACATCGCCCCGAGATTCTTGCAGAGGAGTTATTTCTGTTATCTCATTTAAAGGAATACCTAGTTACTTAGTTAGTTTAAAGTGGCTCTCGGTGAGAGAAACACTAAGGCCGTTATTCGGCCAATTGTGCATCTACTGGGATTTGGGGAGATATTCCTTTACTGGATACTCAACTCATGTAAACCATTTGCTGACGGTTATAAAGCTAAGAATGTTAGCGGTGCTGGTATTACCTAGATCACTGAGACCATTGAGAAAATAGTTTCATACGTGAGCCTTTCTTAAATTGGCTTGGGCAGTGCAACTGGAAAGAAAGTAAGTGATGGATTCATCCTTCTCTTCATAATCATATCTAAAGCTTCTGCAGAATTCTTTGTATGGCAGACCCAACGGGTCTTGTCTACGGGTCTACCTAATATGCAGAGCCCGAAGATGACATTGTGCCGACTTATACTATCTACGCTAGAGGAGCCATTAAAAGGAATACTTTTGTTAAGTGTCTGAACATCTGATAATGGTAGTACATAGCTATATAGAATAGGAATATGTCTGTGACTAGTCTTCAGTGCGTCAGGGGTAGCAGACTAGGCTTAACATAATTTTTTGTGTCTAATCTAAATTTGACGCAATCGCTGTACAGTGTCATAGAAAATGCTATCGTGTGGGCTGAATCAAATTTAAAGTGATCAATAAAAATTATAATTAGTATTGCCCCAATTATAATATTCCACATATAGGTAACATTGTTTAAATTTTTCCTGTCGATCATTTTAATCCCATTAAAGCGGGATAAATGTATTGGTATCCATGTTTCGTGCCATGTCTCCTAATGCTTCTAAAAAAAATTACAAAGCTATTATAAGCCATTTTGTTGTGACACACATCCCATACCTAAATAAATTGTCCCTTCATAGTGTCGAAAATTTTTTTTTGTTCTATGTATAGTAGATATTATATTCCCTCTGCGCCACCACGTGCTTTTAAATTTCCTCAAATTTCTTCAAAATTTCTTCAAATAAATTAGAAGACGGCCATTAACCCCAAATGGTTTCGTTTATTTTAGATTGTGAAATAGTTCCATGTTAAAACGTGAACTTGCTGGCCTTGAGAGTATTCAAATTGAAATATGCCTAAAATAGCGTTTAGAGATTATGTTAGTCATACGTGGGCATAATATTTTCACGCCGACTTATGATGACTAAGTTTTGCGATAAAAAATGGTTATTGTTATTATGAGCCATTTACTTGCATTTATTTCTGCTCACGAATTTAGGAGTATAAACTGTAAAATAGATACGAGATCTGCAAGCATGTACAGGGTGGGCTATCACTATTTTTAAAAAAAAAAAATTTTAGAGCAACAGACTTTCGTTGTTAATTTTTATATTTCGTTAAACTCTTTAATTATAAGAACAGAGTGAACATTTTACAGAATTTTCAGGTCCTTAGCTGAGTTATATATCTAGTGTTTGAATGTGATTTTAGCAAGATGGCGCTACTGTCCGAGATACGATGACTATTTTCAAGAAATATTTGCAGTGGAAAAAATCTTAAAAAGGGCTACATTGGTTGAACAGCTCGTTCTTCAGCTTAGGTATAGGCTCAATGCTCCTTCCAATGGGTTTATCTAAAACGGAAGGTTTACGAAAATAGTGCACAGTCGTTTGTAGATTTTAATTGAAATATTAGTCACATTTATTGAGCTAAATAGTGGTTATCTAGCTACTACAGTAAAATTCGAATAAGTGGCTTGCATAATTTTCTGAAAAACCTATTTATCTGTAGGAGGTTCTTAAAAGAATTTGCTTATGTGCCTGTTTGTTCCAGTTTTCCATGGAGCACGTTCAAGATTCTAGTTTAGTAACTCTGATAGCTTTTTCACTTGATGTCTCTGAGTTTTTATTGGCCTCGCTTCAAGTGAATAGTTAACACAATTGCCGTTTATTAAGAGTAGCCGACAAATCCAGTTAAGAACGAGGGCATTTAAGGACTTTATTTTCTTGAGCTTTCATTGGGCTAGACTGGTCACGTGAACAGTCTTCTCAGTTGACGTTGATGTCCGCAACACCGACAAATCAAGTCAAGAATTTCTTGACTTATTACTAAGTTGACGCCTATTTGTGTCAACATTATGTCTGGAGAACTCAGTTTTGACATTTCTATTGGGTAATCGGAGAGCATGGTAGAGCGCAGTTTGATATTTTGTCAGTGTGGAACATTGTGGTGTTCATTTGTTAATGCTTGTTTACAGCTGAGATACGTTGACTATTTTCAAGGAATATTTGCAGGTGAAAAAACCTTAAAAAAGGACTACATTGTCCAATTTATTGGCCTAAATGGTGGGTAGCCTATTTAATAGAACACAAGCTGTTTTCGACTTCCCTCTAACTTCGGAACTTAGGGCACTTATTAAATTCATTAAAATGGTTCATCTCACTAAATTTTAAATCCCCAAATTCTGTAGCATTAGTTCTCAAGATACAGTTCTTCAATAACGCAAAAAACGTAACTGACTGACCCCCAGTTTCACTGTGGAAGTTTAAGCTAAAGTTTAGCTGAACCTGAACTTGAGTTTAAATTTGAAGTTCAACTCGTTCGGTTTCACACTGTAATCTGAACTTTAGTTCAATATTGAACACAGTTTTGGTCACAGTATAGCAGATATTGTGCTCCATACACTAGAAAAAGTCCAAAACTTCAGATTTTCCATTCGGGGGGTATACGCCCACTTTTAATAAATACCACCTTCGATTGTCGTAGAGTAGTGAAATTTGGTAGTGCCATGAGACCACATACAAAAACGAAGCCAAAGTGAAGGTACTCAGTGTCTATCAGTAAGCAAAATGTTTGACAATTAAAAAATTTCAATCCAAAACAACTAAAGAGAAAGATTGTGTTTGGTGTGCATTTTTTGTCAAGCGAAGTCTTTTAAGATAAGAGATGCAAAGCGTATCAATCAGCACTGGGGAGTGTCGCGAGATTCTATCCGACTTTCGTTGGTCCGAATCGAATGCAATGGATAGAGACAATAAAACAGAAGACGTCCCTGCATACCATACTGATTGACACGATAGTGTTATTAAAGGAAACTTATCACTATAACTTAACTATAGTGTCAAGTTACAGGTTGAATTGTTCTAAGATATGTAATATCGAATCCATGTCAATATTAGATATTACAATCACACCACACTTCTAGCGATGGAACAAACAAAATCTGCCCAAAATGTGAATATCAACTATCAATAAATTCGTGCCCAGAAATAAAATAAAAATAAAAATCCCTTCTGTGTATCTTCAGCTGAATAGAATTCAAATTTCTTGGCACTCCCTTGCCAAATGCTATACTCTTATCTGTCACTTCGAGTGCACACGAAAGCAGAAAAGAATTCCAAGTGACACTGGGTAAATGTAAATACCCATTACATTCCATACTGCCAATAGTCAGGCATCATCATGTATCAGAATATTCTCAGAAAAAAAAATATTTCAACTTTCGGCGTCGAAATACAGTGCAGCTTTCAGGTTCAACGAAGGAATCCGTTGTCGTTTGCATTTCTGAAATTGATCAATTGAATGTCGTCTTTTGGTCGTTCGCATTTTACTTGTTGGTTCATGGCAATATGCCCAATGTGCAGAGTGTAAACAAAAGACACCGTGGACAGGAAGATTAAACGAAGTACTGAATGCTGTAATCTGTTATACATGAATGCTTATAGGTTTGTAAGAGGAATCCTAGGACGATAATTTAAATTAATGAGAATAAAATGTATTTTTAATGTTTGGTGGGCAGGCAGTTAAGTGCGCTATGGTTATTAATGTCATATTTAAAAAATATACAGCAAAATTAACACATTTATAGGTTTAAGAATTGCCGATAATAAAGAAGCAATAAATAGTTGCCAAAACATGTCCGTTTAGGACTTAGAGCTATTAGTTTTCCAAAACCATTCATACAATAAATAACAAATAGCGTGGAAATTTTTTATTCACAAAAACAGAAGTTTCGTAAAGGACATCTGTCGGAAATGTGTCAACAAAAATAATAATTGGGTCACTTTGAGAAAATCTATATAAAACGGCCACTGATACATGTCAGCAGCTGGGATAAGAAAAGCGATGTCGCGTGGGCGTGAACGATTGTTATGAGTCTGGTAAATGTCTTAACAAATTATGGCAGTTTGTTTCAAAAAATGCTTTTGAAATAAGTATTTATCTTTATATATATATAATTCTTCTGTACGTGTTTGTAACCGAACTCCTCCTAAACGGCTAGACCGATTTTAATGAAATTTTGTGTGTGTATTTGAATGGGCCTAAGGATGGTTTAGATTCACAATTGGACCCGGTAGGTGGCGATTCCACAAAAGTTTAAATAATAACCACTCAACAATAAATAAAAAAATTAAAAACAAAAGCTCATAAATTTCTCAACACCCGTGGGAGCTAAAGTTGTGGTGGGATTCCTGGGCACATGTCTGAGGAAATACCTAACGGTCGAAGCACACGGAGTACAGAATCAGTCCAGACACATCGGTTAAATAAAATAGCCGCATAACAATTGACGGACAATGAAAATGTACGAGAAGCCAAAACAACGTTTGCCGGGACCGCTAGTACAATACAAAACTGTAGGAATTGTGTTTGCAGCGTTACCAGATTGTTGTTTCCAAAAATGCTAAAGCCGGGGCAAACTGCAAAAACTGCTAAACAAAACCGTAAAAAATGCTAAAGAAACTGCGATCGATTTCTTCACGAAAAATAATTGAATTTTTTACTTTTTTAATGTAATTCTAGTGAATGATTTTACATTTACAAAAAATTCATATTTGTGTACGTCAAACTTCCATAACTCAAACTTTTTTAAGTCGAATTTTTCTATTACTCTAAGTTTTATTGAGAACTCTATGTTTTCAACTTTTAAGCTTTTGACCGTCATAACTCGAAGTTTCTGAAACTCGAATTCATTTTCTTTCATTCCGATAGTTGGACTTAGGTATGGAAGTTCCACTACATTTGTTATTACGGATACATATTTATAGTCATAGCCATAGGTCATTAATTATTGTCATTATATAAGAGATGATAATTTCTGCATTTACATGTACTACCTACAAAATTAATATAAATTCTATTATTCAGAATCTTTATAAAGAACATTCGAATTTATTAAAGGCAACATTTTATTTGTTGGAATAAAAGTTGTAACAGCTTCCACTTACAGAAACCCCAGCTGTACTTGCTAAATTAATGCAATATGTTCATTATACTCAATACATATATTACGGTTTTTAGTTTTTAGCAAATTTACCCGTTAAAAGCCGCACTAATATTGGTAGAATTAATATAAATTCTCCCCTATCGAATTATCCGTCGGAACGGAAAAATCTCCGATTTCATATATTCTTCGAATTTATTTATTGGATGTCTTTATGTTATGTAGTTGGAAAAAAAAGATCGATTCGAGACTTTTTTATTGAATATTTATTGCCAATAGTTTTTGTGAGTGCATAACTGCATAATGTTGTCTAGGTAGGTATAGTAATAAATAATAAATAGGGTTTAAGTGAAATTGTAAATTTAACCAATAGCCAATGTATGAAAGGTGCTAAATGTTGATTAAAAGTGCTTTTTAAAAATATTTTATGAACATTTTTAAAAACTGCTAAAAACTGCTGATACATATTTACTAAAATGCTAAAAAATCTGCTGCATGTGAAATTTACGATCAAATCCTGCTAAAATCGCAGGAAACTGCTAAATCTGGTAACGCTGTGTGTTTGTTACCTCAAAATTTCAATGAAAATTTTTCTGAAATGTTTCTTAAGACTGTGGGATGGTTATAGGGTATGCCATTCATTACGACGCACGTCCTTTAGGTTCGTTTTTAATAAAAATGTATTTCTTTTTCTTATTTCATTGTCTATTCTTAAATGTACTTATTCGATACAAAAACAAAAATACTTAAGGGTTGCTATTGATCGTGTATCTGCTTTGTGGTGGCGGCTGCACGTCGAAACACATTTCCGCTTGCGTTGTGCATATAATATAATCAAAAGCGCCGAAATGCGCGCAAATGGCTGGTGGGACGAAATGAGACAATGTAATCCATAGCGGCAATGTATGTCTGAGAGTGCGCAGGTGGTTGAAACTTGTCTGATATTATGATCGATTTAGTAAATAGACAAAATTGTACGTTGCAAGGTTTTATAGAACATTAAATTGGGGCCGTTCAGAAATAATTGCAGAATACTTTTGAAACAGTCTCAGGATACGAAAGAAATGATCACAATGAAACAGTGATCCGTGGGATCTAATCACGTAATTTTTCAGATAATTATCGTTTTTCAAAAGCCTCTATTTTTTAGTGCTAAAACTACGGTTTTAGAATCGTATGTATCTATAGCACCCACTCAAACATAATAAAATCGGACAAATTTTAAATTGAAATCCTCCAGAAAATAGTTTCTTCAGCTAAAGTTTCAAAAATGGTTCAGACGATGCTGTCATACGGGATAAGCCCCTAAAGATAGAACATTCTTCTGTAGTCTAAGAAAAATGTCTCCAAAGTCGTTGAAAATGGTTTATAACATGTGTAATATCAAATAGAGCAAATTAGTTTTATCAATGAAGATCAAGACAAATTCTTGAAATAGAAAACTTGGTTGCACAGAAGACGGAGCTCGCCACTTTCACTAATAAAATGCACCTACTGTAGCACAGATTTGAATGGGCGACAATTCTAAGTAATTCATGCATAGCTTTTAGGATTCAGAGTCAAGAAGGGGGCATCGTGACAAGACCGCTTATCCAATGTCGCCTGTTCAGGGCCCAAAAAGTTAACAAAGAGCAAAAAGATACGTCAGCCCGAAGCAATTCTTTCTTCTCGGATGTGTACAGGTAAATTAATTATGTAGATTATAGAATTCCTCAGGAGTCTGTGCAAATGAGCTTTTTGATATTACAATTATTTAAAAGGACTTTTAACTTGCTTCTGGCATAGTGGTATGTCACGCGTCTCTTGAGACTGCGTAAAGTAAAATGCAAGAGCAGTTTGGTCAAATGGTGTTGCAAACACAAAGACAAATCACTTCCGAAATTCACAATATAAAGCCACCCAGCGGCATGTATACCATCAAAATGATTTAAAATAATAAAAAAAATGTCTGCCACAGCCATTGGGTTAAGCTTAAGGTTAATAGTCCAGCACAATAGGCAATGATCTAAAACCAATCAGACAACAAATTGACATTGTCGAAAATTAAAAATTTCTGGCGGTCATCATTTGGAAAGATTCGTTAGGACATGAAGAAGGTTCTATTTGCTTTAGCACAAAAATGTTAAAGCTAGAAACTATGCCTTGATGATTCCAAATTAAGTTAGGGCATACCCGCTTGGGGTAAAGTTTGTAAAAGGTGCATCCAAAAGTTTCAGAAACTGCAGATTTTTGATTTATGACAGTGCATAAAGATACTCCAGGTGTAGCATATCTTCAAGATGACCCTACTAAAGTGTTCCTTCAAAACTAAATGTATTACAATCGTACATTTAAAAAATATTAAAAATATTAAAACCAGAAGGAAAGTTAAATAAATAAATAAATAAATAAATAGGTGGCGCAACAGGCGGGTAGACACCCTAGGACTAACATCTCGCAATAATTCGTTTTGTGTAAGTTTCTATTTTTGGGACGAATGGAAGGGACCTATAATGTTATGCCGAGTCCGAACGGCTGAATTGAGCTTTTTCATGACAGTTATACTCTCGGATGTTTGTCAGACGTTCGCGAGAGATGTCGCAGTAGAAAAAACTTTAAGATGTAATTTGTGTTTTTCCGGGGATCGTACCTGGGATCCCTCGCAAAGTAGTCCAGCGCACTAACCACTGCGCCACTGCGCCCACAAAAAAAAAAAAAAATTTTTACAAAACTAAAATGAAAGGAGAGACATTTGCTCCAGCACAAGTTATAAGTGATAATTTTACAAGACCGAATTCTAATAGTTCAAACTACACGCTCGCGAGACGAGATAGCCAAGTGACAATTGTCAAGCGAATTTTTGCCATTACATTTGTAACGCCAAGAAGGAGTCACCGGAGACACCATAAAGTATATATATTCTGAATCAGGATCACATTCTGAATCGATTTAGCCATGTCCGTCTGTCTGCCCTCCTGTCTGTCTGTTGAAAGCACGATAGCGTCCAAACGAATCGACCTAGGCGAAAGAAATTTTGCGAGAGACTTATTTTTATCGTCGTCAGGTTGGTATTGAAAATGAGCTATGTCGGTCAAGTAGTTCTGGTACCTCACATACAAAACCAAAATTAGCCACATGCGTGTACCTGTACAGTACATACAGTGGAGGGTATCAAAGCATAGGGCAGGCCGATAATAACACTTTTATTGGTTTCTGGAACTTTTTTTCGAATGAACTATTTACCCACTATTAAATTATAAAATGTTGTCTAGCCAGCAACTGTATACGATCAGATAAGAACGATTCTGAAGCCCGCAGTATTAATGCAATTAACCTTTTAAAATGCAAATCTGATACATATCGCCATTTCTATAGATAATAATGAATTAAGACTAAACCACTCACCGAATGGTGAAACAATTTCATATATCAACGCGTCTGATTGCATAATATTAACACAGCAACACCGCTGGCGGTATGCGACCACCTTGTCGCTTAAGAGCTGTCAATAATCATTTCGAAAATGTTATTTTAATAACCCGTTCCCACATAAATGCCCATCATCAGTCAGTCCACAGAAAGATATAAAAAGTAAAAACGTAATTAAAAGAGCAGCGGCAGCAAGGCGTTTTAATGAATGGCACGCGCGCTTTCCTGTACAGCTGCCATTTTACTCCTTCGCCATTATATGTCCAGCTCTGGGGAAAGAAAGTTTCCAAGAAGATAACAATCTGGTCCAAAGGATAAAACAAAACGAAAAACGCAGGAAATGCCCAGCAGTGGCAGCAGCAGTTGTAAAAGCGAAAGCTTCAACTTGATTGTTAATGCATCCATATAATCATTGTTGGGAAGAGGAGAATATAATCTTGCTCATCCCGTGTGAACATCAGGAACATGAGTTTGTCGGTTTTACGTTTTTCTTGCGTCTGTTCAATCGTTTCAGTTCGCATGGCAGATAGCATCGATTTGATAAGCAAAGAGGGCCCAGAACGGACAAAAGGAGTCACCTGTCGTTTGGAGATTGTTTTTTTTTTCTGCTCACTGTTTTCGCTCTGGTGGCATTTTGTTTTTGTGCGCTTACACCTTAATCAGCTTTCTGCAAGGAGGAAAGTAGCAGATGCTTTTTCTTTACCTTTCCCCTCTTTCGACTCTGTATTGCTTTAGTTTTCTTTTTTAATAACAATTGGCTACGTATAAAAGTACGAGCACCTAATAAGATGACGTGTCGGCGTTTTGGAAAAGGATTTCAGGTGACAGCAGACAGGAAACACACAGGACGTTGCAACAAAAAAAGGAATTCACTTGTTACGCATGAATACGTTCGTTATTATTTATAACTCCAGTTCTGATGATCGTAGAGGGTAGCCACATCGTTCCCCTCCCAGCGGTGATGAGGCCATGAGGGTGAAAGTTGTGTAATTTCGTGAACCAAAGAGGGTTGAATTATTAAACAAAAAAAAAGAAGATTAAGGACAACGAAACAGAGAGCATTCAGTCAACCGCCTAAACTGTAAGGACGCACACGATTGAGGGCAAAAAAAAAGTTACCCAAAGGAATGTTGCGTAAAAATTGAAATAATTTTTTAATCGAAAAGTTTACGTAGTCATAACGTACTGCATCCGGGCTGTGAAGGGTATTTTTTAAAGATCCAAGGAACTGACATGGATTAGACAATTTAGCTTTTTTCTAATTTTATATTATGAAATGAAAATAAATTGATATTTTTTCCGAAGTAAGAGTAGGTAGAACGACAGATTGGGTAGATTTTTGATTATTATTAAATGGAAATTTCTACTTGGCTGAGTCTTGGAAATTTGAAATTTTTCCCGAGCCCTTATTGAGATGGGGTACAAATTTTATTGCACAAAAAAACCAAATCTTATATGTGTAGAAAGGTCAGAGCGTTGCGTTGGGGCAATTAATTGGTGCAATTCTAAATTCGGACTCACCGATTGTAAATTTGTAGGTAGATATATCTGTTAATATTTACTTACGGGAAGAGTACAGGTCTGGAAAGGCACACTAGGTCTAGTGAGTACTTAGGGTTAACCATTCTTTAGTTTTGAAGAAAATTTTACTGTACAACTTTTGACTATTTTAAGATTTTCGCCTGGTATACAGTAAAAAGTTCATTGGCAATGATATATAGCGCGGTATACATGCTATTTAGACCATTTGTAATACACTCCGCGCCACTTGAATAGCACACCGCTAAGGTCGGTTTTCTATCGCAAACTGCTCCCAAACTAAGCATGCTAGAAACTTTTTTTTTAATTAAAATTAATTTAATTGTTGTGATTTGATTAGAAGGAAGATTTAAAACTAAAGCTTTAAGTATTAACAAAACATTATGAACTAAAAACCGTCAAAATGTGGGGTCCTAATTTTGCGCCACTTGAATAGAACACTTAAACGAAAAATTATTCTCTGATTCTGCTCCTTTTTATTACAAACTTTACTAAAATTTAAGCTAATATTTAATATTTAAAAAAAAAATAGTTCAATTGAGTTTTGAGCCACATTTTTGCTCTAAAATTTACACATCCGGTTTGGAAAGGATACATACAAATTGGCCAAATGATTTAGTGATATCGAGCTCTAAGCTAATTTGATGGCTTGGGTTAGTTCAGATATAGTCAAATATTGGTCAATTCGCCGACTTTTTATTTTCCTTTAAAGCCCTCATGACTAGGAGCCCACCATAAATTTGGTTATGTTTCCGAGGCTAAGACTTTGCAGGGTTTGAAGCAATGTAATAGGCACTTACTGATTTTGAGTCAATGATAGGTGAGATATGGGCCTTTGAACGTATTTGATGCCAATTTTTTGGATGGCGTGGAGCTTTGCCTGAAAGACACACAGATCAGTGTTATATATATGCCCAAGACAAGACCAAAAAAAGGGCGGGTGGTTCTTTTAGCAGATAATAAAAATAACTTATCTTCGTTGACAGATATCGTCTCTAAAGGCATACAGGTCAAATACAACTACCATTGACAACTTGTACTCGCTGAGGTTATCACTACGTTTAACTTAAACTAATTTTATTCTATTTGCTTCCCGCAGTTTAGAAATGGTTAGCAAATAAAAATATTGCTTCGTACTATAATTAACTCGTCAATCTGCTTGCATTCCACAATAAATTGAACATGAAAGAAATTTCTGTGGCGTGCCATAAATTTTCCAAAAAAAAAGACAAACATTTTCGTTTTCATATTATTAAGAATATAAAAACGAAAATGTGATACAAACGACAGACACTATAGACTCCAGAGTAAATTCCTCACAATGCATTAAACATTAATTAAATTAAATGGAATTTGCTATTTATAAAAGCATGGTTTTATCATATTCATTGTAATATATATTTTTTCTAAGTAAAATTTATAAAAACAAATTATCTACTCACCCGAATTTAACAAGAACAACACATGGGTGTTCTTCAGCTTAGTTTTTGTTTTATTATTATTTCAGCAACAAATAAAAAATTGAGAACTAGGCATCTAATCTTCCGGTTAAATTTAATTACTTTTATTTTTATTTTGTGATTTTTATCACTTTTTTGCTGGCAATAAATATAAAATTAAAAACGGAAATGTTTCTTAAAATACACAACTTTTGTTATCACTTTCACTTTGTTTCGTCCTTCTTTCTTTCTTCTTTTTTCTCTCTCTCTCTCTCACTCTCTCTATTTAAGATTGACAGCAATTGCTATCTAAGAGCATTCACTATTAGAAAGGAAAATTATTTAATTTTTTTTTTATATTATTTTTTTTTATTTTAACAAATTATTGCACTCATTTGCTGTTGATACATACATATCTCAAAGTGGGAGGAGATTTTGATTTTATTGTATTAATAAACAGGACGAGAATAATGCGCTTTTCAACACTTCGCCGTATATATCCTGCTGACCGCAAGGGGAAAATTTGCGAGCGTAACCTGAAAATCGAATATATCGATGAAGTGAGTGAGTTTGGGTTTGTTTTTAATTTAAAAGATATACAATGTTTTTGTTGTGAAGTGTGTGTGTGTGTGATTTTAATAATTGGGGAAAAATTATTCGAAGTAGCGATAGAACATTGAGAGGGGGAAAGAGCGGTCTTTATAGAGATGCAAATTATTTTAATTGTTTTTTTTAATAGATAAAAGAAACATATACAAAATGGGGTAAAAGGATCAAGTTATAGAATTTTTACAAAACATTAGAAGAAGGAAAAAATTATTGTCCTATACATTTATATTGTTTTCTCAATATTAATTTTAAACAGCAATATAAACAATAAATATAGAGGACAAAAAAAATGAATAAACTCACACAGAGAAAAGCGCATAGAAAAGTATTTTAACAGATCATGTTGTGATCATGAGTTTTGTTTTTTTAATTAAACTTTATGCATATGCATTTATTTTTAGAAGAATTTTGTATAGTGACGAAAGAATTGAATAAAACCAATTGAGATAGTGTAGTGTAAACAACAAAGAAGACAAGAAGAACAACATCAAATGCTTTTATAATTTTTATAATATTACTTATTCTAGAATTTTAATTAATTTTTGTTTAATTAACAATTGTGATTGTAAAAAAAACTTTTCGTTTCTTGTAAATGTGATGAAAGACAAACGACAAGGAGGCTATATCATGTAGAGAAACAATGCATATACAAATTTATATCATTATGGTTGCGAATATTTTATATAGATACACATATCTAATTGTGTTATTTTAAAAAAATATTTATAAAATTAACAGAGAGAGAGATAGATAGAAAAAGAGACACACACGAAAAAGACAAAACGAAAAGTGATTTAAAGCGATCATCATTTTTAAACAGATAACTATAGTTGTGTACATAAAGATGTCAAAGGTTTTATTTGTTGCATAGAAGATAATACATACATTTGTTTGTAGTTTAATTTTTTTTTTTTGTTCTTGCCAATTCAAATTTATTTGAAATTTATAATTGCATTATATTTGCACAGCATTTTTGTTAAAATTTATATTGTTTAAATAATTCAAGATGCTAAAAATGTTTTAGATTTACTTTGCTGATGTACAGCTTGATTAATGATAGTCGTTAGGTTGATGAGAACAGTGCATGCGTTAAATAAATTATAAGGAATAAATTTGATAAGATGTTTTGTTTCTGAAAAAGCTTATAAGTGTGAAAGAAGTTCTAGAAATCGCAGGCCAGTTATAAGTGGGACTAGTTAGTTTTACGTCTTGTTTAATTATTTCAATGACATATTATATAAATTAAAGAGATACATAGGGGTTGTTGGAATACACCTAACTTAGGTAAACTAGTGGGTATTAGGGGTAAGTACAAGTTCAATCGAAATAAATAATGTTTTTCAAAGTTGTAAATTAAAATTAAAATCAAATCTAATTGAACTGCTTGGGATGGGGGGAGGGGAACTACCATTTGATACTTTTTAAGGTTACAATTGAAAATATTTTCACCCCTGGTGATAGGGGGGCTGAGTTGTAAGAATTCTAAAAAAAATTTAAATTATAGATTAATAAAAGTTTGAGGATGGCACTACCTATAGCTGTGTATAATTGCACACCAAAAAGGGATTTATTGACATAACGCATGAGTAACATAAGCAGTGGCCCTTTACGCTCTTATTGATGATAAATTGTTATAAAAAATCTCGCTCATAGATGGCGCTGATCTAAATAAGGATGCATTTTGTTGTCTTTCTTAATACATAGTTTATAGCAAGGGTTTTTAAGTTACCTTTCGCTGCATGTACATATATCTAGTTTGTCCAAAAACGCAAGGACACACCGCACAAAATGGAATGACTTTAGCAATGCATTAAGTACAGAACCAAGTAAGATTATAGTAGATTATTATTATCAAAAGCAATTTGGACAACTAAATGGTGTCCCAAATTCACGGACAGTTTTAATTTTACGACATTTGTGCGGTGATGTTTTGCAAACGAAAAAAGGAAGCTGACAGTTCATGGCTATTTAAACGGGGCGCTGGCTGTATGAAAAAAAGATTTTTTAATTTAATTATGGTTTCCATTTTGTGACGGTTCTCCTCAAAACCCTATGACGGACCAAACACAACCTAAAATTGGCCTTTTTTTTAGATTGCAACCTAGCGAAATATTATGAAAATAACTGAAGTCTAAAATCTGGTGCAAGTTGCCATTCGCCTAGCAAAAAAATATTCAGGAGCGGGTATGAATTTTCAAAAAAAAAGTAAGGTTACGTAAGGAAGTACAACATCATCAATCTATAAAATGTGATAAAAGTTGCCTGCAGACGAAAGGAATGCCAAACATGTTTTCAGATCAGGTTTCTTCTACTGCGTATGTAACCAAATTGCTGTTCCCTAAAGTTCAGAAGTCGCAATTATTTTATGAAAAAAAAAAAACGTTTCACTGAAAATAGGGTTGTCAACCCTTTCAGTTATGTGTATGTCCCATCTGCGTACACATTTGAATTCGTCAACCCCTCCCCAGAGTATACCTATAATTTCCACTTGAAAATTCAGTCGCTTGTTCCATTTCCAAATACACATAGTTAGAACTTGATTGTACCAAACGAGACCGTTACTTATTCGCGAATCTATATTGTTCGTACATACAGGCTACCATATAATCGTACATCCATGAATCGAAAAACACATGATTTAGTCCTTGAAAAATTCTACGCCATGTTCTCATATTTTCGAATTCTTGGCATCTTTTCTTAATTTTAATCAGATCGAAAATATGGTTTCCTTAATACCATCTTATGTGCTCTTCTTATCCTTGCAAGGCAAAAAATATACCAATATCCCTACTCTAAAAAAAAATCAATTGAATTGTGGTTATGTAGATAGCTAGATAGTCGTGTATAGTGGAAGTAACTAAGGACATGCTATCAGGAGAAGATTTTTTTTCTGTGGTTAACGCATCTTTTCGATTCATGTTTTCTCTATTTTCCCTCTTGCTCTTAGTGCTTCTATTCATTTCGGGCGTACAACATCCTTCGTTCGTGTTTTCTTTTCATATACAAAACCATTTTTTTTTTTTTCGTTTTCTTATAGTAAAAGGTTGTCAACTGTTCAATTTTGTTAGATGAATGTACGCGGTCTCATTTTTCATTCAATGTCATATCCTTTTTGGCATATTCTACGTCATACACTTTTTGCGTTTTTCTTTTCATTTTTATTTTTTTTTTTATATTCATTGTATACCCCTTGAGGCTGACTGAGCAGTACTCTTGATATAATATATTTTTGCTATGAATCATTGAACGCAACGATTTTTCTATTTGGGGGAAACATCCTTTTAACAGCCGGGTCCCTCTTAAAGATGAATAGATGGAAGGAAACGTTTCGGCATCAAGTCCTTAGGATCGAGGCAAACAATTTTCTATAAATTTTTGTAGTTTATTTGAATGATGGACAGGTTTCCTCTTGGACATTGTTCTTATGAATGGCGAGGGTTTTGGATGCATTAGCAAGTTTCTCGCTATAAAACTGCGAGGCTATTTTAAGGGAATTTAGTGGTTGAATAGCTGGCAAGTGCGGGAGGCTGTCATGGAAAAAGAAATCATTTAGCTTTTACAAGGCAAATAAGTACTTAAGTTTGGAAAAAGTTTTTGGGGCTATAAAATGGCGAGTGTTCATTATTTTTCGATCAGAGTTTGAGGGGACACCAGGGATGATCTGTGGATTCAAGGTAGTTAGGGGAAATTAAATTTAGGAATAGGTATAGTTTGGGAAACTGTATAAGTATTGTTAACAAGTCTAGGTGCGAATGTGTACGTGGACTTGAAACATTTTGAGTTTTAACGATGAATGAATTCGTGCTTATTGCTTTTTCAGTAATAGCTTCTCGGAAAGTGAAAGTCTCATTAGTAGTCTTTGACACGTTTCCAACTTACAAGATTTTTCAAAAATACCATATAAATTAAAAGCGCAACACGCGTTTAAGGTCGAAGTTAATATGCGAATCTTGCAAATCATCTAACGGATGGAGGTATCGACATACAGAGGATTCATTGAAGTCAGTGAATTACAGTGGCACCATTAAACGAGTGTTCAACTAGGGCCCTCCCCGATTATTAAGAAATATGAAGATACCGGGCATTCTCCTGACTGATGAACAGCCAACCAAGTCCATTGTACCCTAATCGATGCAGGAAACGCTTCTACATTCCAAGGGACAAACACCGTTTCTGAACATTTTCTTAAGAGATTAACTATCTAACTAGAAGAAGCTGCAAACAGAGTAAGAAATTTGAAGTTGGACGCTTAACACACCTGAAGTAGGCAATGTCTACGTTGAGCAATGCTGAGTGAGAGACTATATAAAAAGTAGATGCCAATAATAAGTCATCAAAGAGGTGGCGGAGGACAAAAGGAGAAGAAAATTGTAAAAAATTCTGCTGCGATTAAATCCCTGGACTCTGTCATATTTAAGTCCAAAACCGCACTCAATTGCCGCTTATCTCTTAAGAGGTGGCGATACAATTTAAAATTGACCTTATATGGGAGCCGGGCCATAGGGACCTTCCAACGAATTGCAAGGCCGACGAACTCGATAGTCATGACACAACATTGTCGATCCTGCCGAAAAGGGATCGACAAGGAGGATAAAGAGACTATCTATCACCTCCTACGCACGTGCCCAGCCACTCTCAGCTCGTAGGAAACTGCATCTCGGAGAATATCTACTTCTTCGACAATCTCGGCGAACTCGCTAATACAATCATAAGTTGCCTCCAACGATTTATTCTCAGCAATATCACAATGGGCCTGCCACCCTAACCTAACCCAACCTAAGCCCGGGAAGGGCAACAGCTAGTACAGTGTAAAAAATATGAATATTTTTGTAACTGTTTGTAAAATAAAGTATTTACAAATAATCTTAGGTCAAAATCTGACAAAGGGGCGTGGCACATCCCACACAAAAAATAAATATTGAAAATCTTATATCTCGAAAACCACCGAATCGATAGAGTTCAAATTCACAGGCAATCTTATGTATTTGTAGCCCCGGAAGTGTTCCTGTGAAGATTGTTGTATTTTTGGCATATGCAAGAAAATTCCGGAAAATCGATTTATCCGCATTTTACGATAGGTGGCGTTGGGAGTGTCTTGCCTTGTCTGGTGGCCGACTGTTACGGGCCAATCGGAGTTCTATAAAATTGTTTCAACAACGCATTGTTGGAAAAACCATGGAAACATTCATTGTAACCAAATTTAAAATTTAGTTTATACTCAACCATGGAGGAAACTATTAAAATCAGATTTAAAAGTTTCACTGGTTTAGCTCACATAAAAGTCCAGTCAAACAGCAATCAACACATCACCAAACGCAATAGGTAACTATTTATTGTTAAATTATTTTGTTGTTTTAGTAGGTACCAAACCTGTTTGCCGGTAATAATTCTACCTATATTTAAATTTAGTTAAAATTCAAACCGAATTTGGTATATCTAAGACATCGATCTTTTTAACGATTGAATTAATTGGCACACTAGGTAAGCTTTTCAGCAAAAATGTGCAAATAAAAATAAATTCCCTGACAAAAATCAGTTTCAGTTTCATTTTGTTTTTATGTAGGTATATACTATTGTTAACGAAGCAATTGTATAAACAAACAAAATCATTTATTTTATTGTTGCTTCAATTGTCGTTGGTAATCAAACTGAATCGAGGTCTGCGAAATAAAATAAATGTCATCACATTTTGTATTTTATTTGTTATTCTAAAATTTGTATAACCAGTTTTCTTTTTGTAAATACGATTGAAGTCAATAACTTTGTAAATCTGCTTAATTGAGAATTTATTCTCAGTTAACAAATAAAAAAAAAATGTAATTTCTTAAAAACTAATAACTCATTTAGATGTCTGACAAAATTCTTGGAAGTTGATATTTTTGTGTAGATACTCATAATATGAGAGAACATATTTTGTACCCTAATAAATCTATTAGTGAACTGTAGATACGAATTTATATGACAAGATGCAAAAAAGCAAAACTCTTGAAAACTTGTCATGCACAAGAGACGTGAGCAAATTGATGAATCGAATGTTGTTGGGTGTGTACGACCGCCTTACATTGACTTATGCGAAGTGTATCTAACATACTTGCTATCATCATCTTTTATGTCGAATCGAGCAATTTGTCTTATGCGAACAAATGCGGAAGTGCCTACTAAGGTTTTGTGACCCAAGTCATATATTAGGTAATATTTTAAAGATTGTTGTTGTTTGATTTGATGCCATCAATTTTTTGTATAACATTGGGTGATTAATCATATGAAGTCTACCTTCTTGTTGACCTAGGGGAATCAGCATTTCCCTCTTTTGGGATAAAAGTACAGGAAATAGTAACAATGACCGAACTATACGAAATGGAGGGTTCGTCTTAATGACGACTGATGGAGGCTTTGAAAAGTTGCTCCTACTTAGGTTAGCCTTTTCGTTTTTGAACATACATGTATGGTACAAAAAAAACAACCTCTTCATTACATTCTTTGAAGCTTCTACATACAAATATTGCCTCTAGGCAAGTGCCTAATTGCTGTTTTAGATGGCTGTATAGTACGGGCCATTATTGGTGCTCTACTGAGCTAGGGATGCTGAGTTCGATCACTGAAAAAAACATAAATGACTATTTAGGTTTAATCCACTGCGCAAAGGCCTGAAAAACGTCCGAGAGAATAACTGTCCCGTGAAAGCTTCTTAATTGAATCGCTCGCACTCGGAATAAAATTGTAGGTCATCTAGGTCATCATCGTAGGGTGCCTATAGGGACCTGAGGCATCAATTGGCAATTGCCTTGGCATTTGGCAAAAGATTAAAAACATCGAATACACTCTTATTTACACTGTTCGTCGCACTTTAATCATAAGAATAAATAAGGACTTTAACTCTATTACTGTTGATGATTGGACGGCTCGAATTAACGCTGGAACACCTCGTCGACTGTTGCTCTAACATAGACAATTTGCATTTAAAAGAGCTATCAAAAGAACAAGTTTCTACAGCTCAACTGCACAGTTTAAAAGCGGTCATTATTTAAGACCAAATATTCACACTATGGTAGACCTTGGAGAAAACTGAAGAAGTCCAAATCAATACGATACCCCACACCTGTTTATTGACTTTAAGGCCGCATATAACAGCTTTTATAGAGACGAGCTATACAGAGCCATGTCCAATTTTGGCAACGCTGATGGGAAACTCGTCAGATTATGCAGAATGACGATGGAGAACGCTCGCTGCTCTATAAAAGTCGAAAACAATCTCACCGCAACACCTTTGATGTCAAAAAAGGATAGAGACAAGGTGATGCGTTGTCATGTGACTTTTTCAACGCCATTTTTGAGAAAATTGTGCGAAACTCGCAAGCCAACATCAGGGGTACAATTTTCCAAAAGTCTATGCAACTCCTTGCATACGCTGTCGACATCGACATCATTAACAGCACACAGCGAGCTGTCACTGTTCCGTTTGGAAGTCTCAGTACAGAGGCAGGAAAACTGGGTTTGGTGGTGAATGAGGGCAAAACAAAATATATATGTACTGCCAACAAGAAGGGACACACAACATCGACGAATCTGACAGAGCATCACGATAGACAGCTACAACTTAGAGGTGGTTACTGACTTTGTCTACCTCGGCTACGCTAGTAACTCTGAAAACGATATCACATCAGAAATTAAGCGAATAATAACCTTGCCAACGCCTGTTACTTCGTTTATTAGTAAGGCCTTGTCAAGAAACACCAAGGAGACTCTTCTATATAAGACCATCCCAGTCCTGCTTTATATGGCGCAGAATCACGGACGTTATCAAAGGCGAATGAAGATCTCCTTGGTCGCTTTTTCTGACCCCTTTGCGCAGACAAGCTTTGGAGGAGAAAATTTATCAGCGAACTCTACGAGCTGTACAGCGACATCGACCTGGTCAGAAAAGTACGTATGAGTCGTCTAAAATCGATTCCAACCCGGAGAAATAACGCAGTAGAGGAAGACGCCGACTTAGGTGGCGCGCATAATTTGGAGGGGACCTCAACCAACTTGTAGTCCACAACTGGAGACGAGTAGCCAAAGATCGTGCTAACTGGAGACGCGTACTAGTTGTGGCCCAGGTCCAACCAGGACTGCAGCGCCACCTAAGTAAGTTTCATGTTGGCGGAGCACAACACTAGATTATGATCTATGACAATCCCCGAATAGTTAACTACACCGTACAACAATACATAGGTAAGTGCAGAAATACCACCTACCTGCAACCATCTCAGGGTGCTTGTAAAGCGTTATAGGTTCGTTTTCCCCGAAAGATGTATTTAAAACTAAAAAGAAAAACATAATAGTATCTGCAGTGCATGAGCGACCTGCGTAGTGACAGTTACCTCCTCGACTACTAGTTGGGGCCAAATATCTGTTGTCAACAAAATCAAACAGAGATCTGCTTTTCCTATTCGAACCACCTACGTTGTGCATGAATCTACTCATCATAGAAGCAAACTAAAGTGCTTTTAGTAATGTGAGATGCAGTTCGTTGGTTGAATGGTTTTCATGTGAATAGCTTTAAAGTCCAACACGCATCCGATGAATTAATAAAATTCTCGTTAAAACGAAAAAGTTAAATTCGAGGACGTTAGATATGTTATTTCTTCTATGAGTATGTTTTTTGCGAATTGACTGTGACTCTAAAAATGTGTATCTATGATTTCTTTGGGATGGGCATAAGTAAGTAGGTAGGTACAGAATTGGCGGCTTAGCATGAACCAAATTAGCACTAAGATGTGTGTGATGAAACGCCCAAAAGCAATAGTAATTTAATGGGACCAAATGTTTAATCAATCTCTTGCTAAGGGAATCTTTTAAGACGAATGGAAGTTGTCTACAATAGATCCAGTCTATAACTCGGGTTCTAGACATCTTTTTTCAAATTACAGACCAATTACTAAACTCTCTAAAAGATATATTTACCTTTACAATTAAGCAGAACGTCAGAAAATACAAACTTGGTTTTTGGAAGGGTAGATCTATACTGTCTCCAATTTAGTGGAATTTATGAATTTCTGCGTAATGTCTTTAGCAAACCATAAACAACTGACTGACTGACCGTTTAGCAGACTAAAATTGGTGTTTCTTTTAGAAAAACTAAATGTTTACCAATTTTATGGTAAATATTTTATTTTATTTTATTTATTTATTTTATTTACATGGCAGGACATTCATGTCGTTATTGTGGACAATTTTTCCAAAGAAGAAGGAAGCCATTTAAGCCACTTAATACCCTATTCACACCAAGCCGAAAACTGGGTTTTCGCGAAAACAGTCGAAAACTTCATCGAAAACAGAAGATTTCCCATACATATTGCAGTTTTCAAAACGAGTTGTTTGAGGTCGTTTTCCATGAAAACGCCACGAAAACGAGTACGATCGTTGGGTTGTTGAAGCAGACACACCTTTTCCAACATTCAGCGAGCTCAGCAAAACTGCTGACAGGATGTGAGAGACTGAGTGAGAGTAAGAGTTTTTTTGTTATCTTTGCTTGCACCATAAAGAGCAAACTACCTGATGCCTAGGTATACCTATCTAATAATTGTAAACAATTCTAAAAATTCATAGGAAAAAACTATACATCAAACAAAATAGCAAAAAAGAAACCATCAGTTTGACCTCTTCTGCGCCCCCTTCATTCATAAAGCAAACTCAGTTTTAATTTGTAGCCACTACACACGTTTTCAACAATATTACGACGCATGTGCTTTTTACCCACATTTATACACACATATGTATACCTATAAGTTAACCAATAAAACACTTTCATTAATTTCTCGTTGCCGTCCGTAGTAAATGTAGAGCTCTGTGAATTTTATGATTCTTTGCATTAATTTAGCACCGCCACTGACTAACAACTTACGATTTCTGTAGGAACATCAATCATATGCTCTGCATGGTAACTATAATTAATTCGGTACCAACTACACACACACACACACAACAAGTTGTAGATATATAAGCCATCTTCTATAATAACTCAAACTCATGCATGGCATGTGTTTTAAATCGATCTTCCAGTCCAGATCGGTATTGTTGTCTCATTTTTGGTCTTCCTGCCGATCCCGCCGGCAAAGTGAATGCGGTCCCTGTCTCATTTGTGGTACATATAAGTAAACCGAGCTCGTTTCCGCTCAAAAAAGAGAGTTCTACATATCTAAGTCATTCATTTTTGTTTTCGGGTCTGGCTCTGCGGGCCAAAAAAACAAAAAAAACAAAAAAACGAGATAACCATTAATTCAAAGAGTCAAAAAAAAAAACAATCAAGACAAAGCCCCCAACTGATGGGACGATGATGAAGTCAGCGTTGAAAACGAACCTAAAACAACAACAAGAAGGAGTCTCACGGACAAGAATTCAGAAGGGGATACAAGAAACCAAAAACGAAAAGACAACAAAAGTGCTCGAGAAAGATTTTGCATTCGAAAATTTCAAATTCAAGGTCAGCAGTGTTAAGTTTTAAAAAGACGGCCATTCAACTTGATAATTTAATAACCACGACTCAATTCGTGTCTCTTATTAGCAGTTTTTTTTTTCATCTACACATGGCAATAAAAAAACGTATCTCGCTCGAACTCCGTCAGACAAGCGGATGGATGGGCACAGTCAGATAGATAGATACATTATGTACGTCTGGGTATTTGTTTTTTTTTTTGCTAGGTCGAAATAATATTTATATACAGTCGGTCAACTGAACTAAACAATTTTAAGATGCAGCCATGCAAGACCCCAGACTTGTGGACCTAGCACGGGAACAAGTGGAAAAGCTGATTTACATTAAAAAAAATAGCATTTTTGTTTATATTTTCAAAAAAGGATATAGACGCTTAACTCGATAGATTTGTGGTGACTGAATACTAGTAAGTGCCTTTTTTGGCAGTTTTTGATGTGTCTAGAGCAAAAATGATGGGAGTCACAAAAACTGGGTAGTCACTACTCTACCGACGGCTAAAACCTTGAGAAAATATAGAAAAATCGTTTCAAGCCTTTCTTTCTTTAAGGCAAATATGTACATGACACCCTTCAAGATTAGCTACAGGTAGTCGAAATAGATACGTTTGATCGATAAGTGGAAATATTATTTGAATAGTCGTGTTGAAAAGTCATTCAAATTAATTTATAAGTGTTTATGCCTACCGGAAATAGGTACTTGTTTTAAAAATCATCAATCAGTTATTTGAGGTCAAGTATAGTATAGGTAGGACATTTTAAATACAGGGTGGCGCAAAATGAATGCCCAAAAATAATATGCTATGTTTTTACTATGTTCGGTGCTTTCTTGTAAGTGAAACTTGTAAAGGTTTGTTAGGCTGTAATTGCAAACTTGGATGAAACGAAAATGCGACAGCTTAAAGTACAACATATTGTGACTCGTTGGGCAGTTATTCTAAATTTCGATAAAACTGTAATTACCTGGCTACAGGTAGGCCTGCCAGACGTCCCGATTTTGGCGGGACAATCCCGATATTTGAACCCTGTCCCGATTTCTGTCCCGATTTACAAAATGTCCCGATTTTGTCCCGATTTTATTACTTTTATTCTACATCGTTTGAAAACGATCGAAAATAACAAATAAATCAATATTAACATGTGTTACAAACCTTAACGACTATAGGAAATTGCAATTGTTGCTGTGAATGCATTCATCCATATAGAAATATGAAACAATAAGCTGTCAAGTGCAAGTCGACAGAACCCATATATAAATATGTATGTACTTTTAAATTCAAACAAACTGTGGCGGCAGTATTATTGTATGTGGCGGCTGGTATTTTCGATTATAATAAGGAGTATTGCTTTAAAGTATGTTGACCAAATGAACATTACCTGTAGCATTTTTAACCGAAGCTTCGCTTTCGTCGCAGAAGTACCTAATGCGCTTTGCTAAGTGCTCGATAAGATAAAAGAAAATGTTCTCCATACAAACTAAACCCCAATTGGGCCCAAACAAAATTTCCAAAATTGGTGAAATTGGTTTTCGATATTTCTTCTTATACTAACCGAGTTTGATCGAATGAAATATACGCGCATCAAAGCGGAGGAGTGGCGACCGACACGACGTGGCATTTTTCAGGTGGCGTTATGCCAGTTTGGTGCCTTCGAACGAGTTTAATTTTCGAGTGGCAAGCGGTTGGTGACGACGTGGTTTTTGGCATTACAACTGAGTAGAATTTTAGAAGAAACTAAAAAAAATGCGAAATGACTAAGCATAGCATTCAATATAAGATGGCATTTTAAGAACTGGTGAATCGGTGGCGCCATACGTTGTTTGTTTTATATATGAGAAGATGTCCTTAATAATTGTTATTGTTATATTGTACTTATCAGATATGACTTCTTCTGATTAACCAGTCACCCTCAAAAGATTGGTTTGCTACAAAAACATATAGAAAATGTACCCGTGGCTAAGAAGGTTACTTTTATTAAAATGAATTGCAAATATAGTTGTAAAGATGTTTGCATAGGTTTTTTAAGGAAGATCTCATTGGTCAAATAATTATTTATAAAATATGTTATGTTATGGTTATGTACCCGTACCTATCGGTTAGACTGAATATTGAAAGTCCCTGAATTATTATTATTAATTTGTTATTTTTAACGTATGTTTATGTATAGGTAGCGTTAAAAAACCTTTAGCTTTCCATAAGACGTGTATAAAAATCTATGCTTTTTTTAATGTCCCGATTTGTCCCGATTTTTGAACCTTGGTGTCCCGATTTTAATACAATTTCATCTGGCAGCCCTAGCTACAGGCCTCCTGAGGCCTTAGAAATTAGGCAGTAATTCCGAACTCCGATGAAAAGAAAAAGTGACAGGGTAAAGTGAAACATATTTTGGCTCTTTGGGCAGTTATTCAGAACTCTGATGAAACGAAAAAGCGACGGAAAATAGGTAAGGTTTGTACACGTGTTGGCTTCGGGCAAAATAAGATAATATAGCAGAGGAACGATAATGTGACGGACTCGATGTACGGGGCGCGTTTTTGGGACACTATCTCAGAGGAAGTGCGCCATGAGCGGTGTCGTTGGTGAGTGTTTTAAAATATGTACTTCTGATCTAGAATTAGAATCCTCATTTCAACTATTTATCGAGCTTCATAAAGCATCACTTCTATCGGCGCCAAAGGTTTTTTCCACTATGAGATTGTTTCTATACTTCAATCGCCCGTCAATTATTTTCAATGACAGTTGCAGTTAAAGGCACATGTCCTCAATGGAAACTGTTTGAATATCTAGATCTGGAATCATTTTAAAAACAAAACACTAGAGCATTGGTTCCTAACCTTTTCAATGTTGTTACCCCTTTGACCTATTAGCGCAAAATATATTACCCCCCCCCCCTAATGTAAGGCATCATAAAAAAACAATATCTACATGAAAGTGCAAAATATTGTCTTTATCAATCTATATATATAAAAATTGAGCCTTAAAATGTTTGTCGCCGATTCACGCTTTAACGCATTTACCGTTCTTAACCAAACTTTCGCACATCTTTGGTATTGGTCCATACATGAATCCTGTGAAGTTTGGTCAAAAATGGACAAAGGGGCGTGGCACCCCCCATACAAAAAAAACATTCAAAATCGTATATATCGAAAACCACTAAATCGATTGAGCTCAAACTTACAGATAATCTTAGTTATTGGCCCTGAAGTGGTCCTGTGAAGTTTGGTCAAAATTGAACAAAGAGGCGTGGCACCGCCTATACAAAAAAAAACATTCACAATCGTATATCTCGAAAACCACCAAATCGATTGAGCTCAAACTTTCAGAAGATCTTAGTTATTGTCCCTGAGGTAGTCCTGTGAAGTTTGGTCAAAATTGAACAAAGGGGCGTGGCACCGAACATCCAAAAAAAAACATTTAAAATCGTATATCTCGAAAACATTATTAGCTAGGACCTAACCAATACAATTCCTGTGCACGGGCAAAGCCGGGCGGGTACAGCTTTTCGATAGTCTTGGAATTGGAAGCCAAAGTTTTTAAAATTTGTAACATTGATATAGCTAAATAATGAAAGTCAATAATATTGTCTAGGCAATAAAATTTCAGAAAAAAAACAAAAAATGTTGTGTAAGAACCATAGAGCATTACAATTAAAACAGTTTTTCTATTTAACTATTTTGCACTACGAAGTGTGCACGGGCTACGCTAGTTGTATTATAATAAATTACACAAAAATATACCTTAAAAAGAACTTTAAAAAGAATGAATGAATGATATTCAGTGCGAATGTTGAAATTGTTTGGCTTTCACAAGTTCTTCGTTAGGTTTAGTTTCACTTAAAAAGCTCACCTTGAGTCATGTTTCACATTGAACCGGTTTCTGTCCTTTATTTTAGCTGTTACTGTAAACTTGAGAAACCACTCTGGCATCTGAAGGTGGTTGCAACGGTATTAAGATTTTTGAAGCTCTTTCAGCTATAGTAGATAATACCTACCCACTTTAGTTGTAGTAGTAGGTTGACACATCCTCGTCTTTAAAAATTGCATCATTCATTACTACCAAACGGTATTAATATCCAAGATTTGGACTGACGATTATCCACGTCCGAGAAATATTGCCTCAGTGAGTATATGACTGATGAGAATATATCTATATTGAACCACGGAATTTTTATATGTTATTTTGTCAGATTCGTCATTTACCAATTACTCAGACAGTTGTATAAACATCGATATCTACATCGTCAACTTGAAGATGTTCGTCATATTAGGTGTAATAAAAAGAAATTCATTATTTTTGCATTAATTCAAGGCTTTATTTAGCTTCTTTTTGTATCCAGCGTCCATCCTTATTCAAATGGTTCCAAACGGTTTTTTTGTGGTATGTTTAGCTTCTGGGCAGTGGAAACAGTGCTTAAATGACGGTCAGACTCGACGATTTTATCGACATTTTCGACAATTGGCCTTCCAGAGCGCGATGCATCTTTCACATGGAAATTCCTCGAACGAAATCAAGGACCATTTAAAACACTATTCACATTTTTAGCCGCCTAACTTGCGTTGTTGCCTACATCGAAGAAAAACTGTTAAATATGACGTATTTTCTCTTTGCTAATGCCTATCCATGCTTAACGCGCGCTCAAAGGGTCAACGAAAAAGAAAACTATCAGAGAATCTTTTTTGTAAGAAATCTAACTTTCCAAAGCCATATTTTGGAAAAATTACGATCTTTTTTTACTGAAAAAAATGAACAAAATTCGCCGCTGTTCTGCTGCTCGGCCTACCGGCTCCCGCCCTCACATCTTTCAGCCATTTCTGCTATTGGTCCGGAAGAGCGGCATTGCTGCTTCGCTAGATAGCACAATTTCTCGAATAGAAAGAAAAATAGAAACCACCTATCGGATTCCTGCCGCGCTCAAACTACATTTACACACATAGTTTACTTTTGTTTTTGACTCCGCTAATCTCAGGAAATATTTATATTAAAAAAGTCTACGGTCCGTCTATTCAAAAATAATTGCGAACTTTTGAGACGCAAATATATTGAGAACGGAGATTTTTAAAGAAAATCTTGCACCAATTCAAAGGGTTTAAAAATTATGGACAAGAAACGAGATATAGTTTGATTTCGATGAGTTCAAAATTTTGATTTAATTATAATGGTTATAAAATGTATTATCTACTACCTGCCATTATTACCCCCGCACAATAGCTGTTTTACCCCCGCGGGGGTAATTACCCCCAGGTTCGGAACCCAGGCACTAGAGCGAAGCTGGAGGGTCTGTTAGTATAGGCTATTTTTTTATTTATTGTTGCCAATGAAAAGTGAAACATGTTTTATAACTTAGAAATAAACGTTTGTTCCGATTAATTGCGGAACGCTGATCTCGCCCCAATACGAGAGGCGAAGCAGACTAAGAAAAGAGATGGCTACCAAAAATAAAACTCACACAAACGTACGAACGCAGTAACTTGTCGGGCCATGGGTTCCCTATGGAACGAAGTGTTTTTTTTCTTAGAAGAGAATCCTAATCCCCACTTTAAGAGTACCTCTACTGATTGCCAAAATTTGCATGGAAAATCACAAAATTGAAATTAAATATTTGTAATTAGATATTAAAGATAAAATATATAAGTTTGGCAAATCGTCTTTTGTTAATGATTCTGATTATACGTCGGGGTCACTAATTTAGGAACGAGTGTACCAAGCAAATTTATTCAAACATGTGACGGGTTGTGGTTAAATTACAGAATATGTAATATTAGTGCAAGATTACATCGGTGTATATCGGGCATACTAACGCTCATATATCTACTGTTTTTCGCGGTATTATACTGCTTTTTAGACTCAAAAACTGCATACCTCGTTTTCTTCCAAAATACTGCTTAGAAACTACGAACTACTGCATCCTGATAGAGGATTGGCAAGGAAATGAAGTTTCAAGCGAAAATGAAATTTCGGTTTATACGGAAGGTTCCAAAACTCGAAAGGTATTTGGAAAATGGGATCAATATCCAAAAAGAATATCTATAGGGATACTCTCGGAGTCATTGCCTTCTGAGGAATCACGGCAAGAGATTATAGGATTAACGAACACAGAAACAGGCAGGTATTGCGGGGACCAACATGTCAAAGAGGATACTACCTATCTACTTCGTATATGTAAATCAATTGCTTAGAAGAAAGCACCTCGAAAGGTACAATTTAGAGAAGGTTAGTTTCTTAAACAAAATTCAACCAATTTTTAGCTTCTGTAAGAAATTTCTGTATTAGGCAAATTGGTTTAGGTGCTGACCGTGGCCTAAGGACAACGATTGGTCTGTGGTGCCTATACTTCACGTTTACTTGATAAAAAAGTATTCGTTTCTCGAAGAAGTAAAAGTGATGTTTGGTGCAGAAAATGCAGAGGTATAGGTATCTACTTTTCTATTGGGACTGGTGGTAATGGGGATATATAAGACTTAGTTTACGGTCTCTGTTTTTGGTCTGAAAAAAGATACAAGCGTTACCGGCATACCAAAAGCTCATCTGACATTATTCGTAATCATGTTCGTAACCATACCACACTTACCAAATACCATACTCATACATACTACGTAATGTATCGCTGTTTCTGTGCAATATATTAAAATACTAATTTAATTTCACAGAAGCATCGTCCAACTTGTATTTGTTCACAATAGATACGAGTATGGCGACACACCAAACACTACTTACATTTATTTGAATCTACAAAATAGTCACCTAGTATTTTGTATTCAACTTCTGTGTGTACCTATCATTTCTGTCGTATCGTTAGGCAACTATAGGTATTCAAATATTTATCGAAACTTCTAATACCGCCAAAAAAAGTAAACAAATTATTTGCTTTTGGCTCATCTGACGTACAAACTACCCCGATATTGCCATTCAAAAATGTTAACAAACAATTTGTTTGTACCCAAATAAAAAGCACACGTACCTATATACGTGGATCGCTCGCTAGACCCTGAAATACACAGCCACTATTCGAGAATATACGAGTAGGTACATTGCGGCGCTAAATGAAGTAACAAAGTCTCGTTTTATCTCGTAATTTCAAGTCCACTGTAATTTACTGCGGAAAAGTATCTGTGTTTGTACTATTAGTTAATCGAGCTTACATCTGGTTGCTTTTATAATTATTTACAAAGCGTTGTAAGTACTTTATTTTTAATTGTATTTGTAAACAAGACTCCGATTAGAAATTGGAGTTAATATTCTTAAATTCATTTTTTAGCACTAATTAATTTGGAACCGAATCGGTTTGTTTCTCGTCGTCGCTTATGTAACTTTAATTGGAAAATAAGTCAACCGGTTGGCTGTAGTTACGGGAGTTTTTCTTAAAAATTAACTGTAATAAAATAACGAGAAACTGCCTACTAGGTGTGAGTGTATTCCGTTCTATGAATGTTACGGAATTGAGTGCCCTTTGCATGTTGTGTGAAGTATGCCTATGCATGGTCGGTTTTATTATTTTCTATTGCAAGACAACAACTATAGGGGCCATTTGTAGACTGATCAAATTAACACAAGGGTTAAAGTTGTTGTGGCTGACGTCTTTTTGCTCTTGGTCTTTAGACAACTGATGCGATTTATATGGGATACCCACTTAATACCCCCGCGCAAAATCTCAAAAACCAAACTCTCCACTTTTTGAAAAATGCACAAATTAATTATCCCAAAACATCGGAAAATGTCTTTATATCCATGCTTTGCCTACAACTATTTAAAGATATAACCTTGCTCTAATTCCAACAGTGACCCCAAGCAGGGGGCAGCATGACCCCTTATAACCTACACTACATAAATAAATAATTACACAAAAATGTACATAAATATATTTTAAGCCATACTGTTTATGCGTTGTGGATATTAGATATGCAGGGACTTGATATATGGGAAATCTGTGTCTAAGCATTTTCTATTTGGAAATTTTGGTTCGAGAATTTTAGTTATAGGGTTAGATTACCCAACCCGTTTGTATATTTATCAAAAAGTTCGCAATACGATCGCAAGCAACGGCATGTTGACTTTAAATGCCTATCGGCATAAGTACCTTATCTACTTACTGAAGTTTGGCAGGGAAAACAATTTAACGACAACAAAAATGTTGGAATTGGAATGTATGTATGTACTTGGAAACTCCCGACTCCTATATATACGAAATAATAATGCCGATATATTGGAATGGGCACGAGTACGATAACTTAGGCGGCAAACAAAATTTACGGATTTTTGTAGATGGGTTAAATACGGACGGCGCCGGCGATCTTTCTCCCCCATTTAAGGCGGGCATTAGAAATATTTTGAAATCCTACGGGAAAAACTCTGCACTACTCTTTCAATCGCTCGTGAATTAGACACCAAAATACCCAAGAAGAGGACCTTCACTACCCACGTCCGACCATCTCTTCAGGTTGCGGTACCCATGGTGTTGTGGGTAGAGTATTATTATAAACCCGAGCGACGGCGTAGGTTCGAGCTTCGGCGGGGAACGGCAATACTCTGCCACCGAATATACATATACAGTATATGTATATATGTATAACCAATCTCATTTGACGCTGCGTCGCAAACTTCTGCAGACTCCTAAGCATTTTATCGATCAGCGTCTGCTTCGATGCCAAGATCTTGCTGTCTGGATGGCCAGCAGCAAACATTGCATTACAATTGTGACCCATCTCTGATACAATACCCGAGTAAGTGCCCAACTCGAGTTCGATGCCCTTGTGTTTGGTCAGCAGTTTTGTCGCTGAATCACGATCTCGTCCATAATCTGTAGGCCGAAGGACATTGGTCAATACAATATATGTATTGTGTATACAAAAAAAAAACGTTTTGCTTTGCAGTGGAATGGACCATACATCCTTGTATGTTTGTTCACGTTTACCTTTATCCCACCTCTAAAGCAAGGCGTGCACTAACATGGTAACCAAGTGGCAGTTGGCATAGAGGTTGGTGTGGTGAACATTTGGACAACGTATGGTGCCACCAATTCATCAGGTCTTAAAATATTTACCTTAGGCGTCCTGCAAGTTTTAAGATTCCGGTTAAACAACAATTTACAATTATGATATGCCTCTGCAAGTCTGGTGGCACCAGACTGGCATCACACTACCTGCAAAATATCACGTTGCCCCAGGCCCCACTCCGCTTTGATGCGCGCGTCTTCATTTGTTTACATAGGCATTAGCGATTCCACCTCCCATTTGGTCACCACGCCACTGCCAAACCACTGGCTAACCACTTCTGTGCGCGCCTTGTTTGGATAGTTAGCGCTGAAGTTTGGTCTGGGAGGACCCAAGGATGACCAAGACCAAATTCTTAGGACTCCCAATTCGAAAACTTCTTTGCCTATGCTGCGCTTCAACATCTTCTAGTCTAGGTTATATAAGTTATCGAAGTTATCGAAATGACAAAAAAGCTCCCTTCCGAATTCCAACGCTAACTGCGAAAGAATTTGTATTAAAAAATCGAAGACACATCCCTGCAGCACACTCCAGAGATTATGTTAAGGGGATTTGGTCGTTCCAGTTTATACTCATTTTGGAATAATTTCTGTTTGAGATCTTCAAACTCTTTAGCTATTATTAAGCATATCAAAAATCGTATTCATTTTTGACACGCTGACGTCAACTTTACTCTAGATTTCGTTTTTAATGTGTGTTTGTCAGTTTGTCAAAAATTGACTCGTTTTTTGACATGTGTAGATAATAGTAGCTTTTAATAAGTTACTTCAAAAAATGTTGAGGCTACCCTAAAGAGGGGAAGCCATTCGTGACTAAATAAGTTGTTCGAACGCAACTTTTGCCGAATTGACATACAGACAGGATTATTGACAAAAAGTCATTGTTCTCTTAAACAAAAGAGATATACTCGACACAATTTCTGAATAGAAATTGGTCAAGGACTGGTCTCCCTCCAGTTTAAGCGAGAAACGTTCTTACTCCTCGCTTACTATGTAAAAGTAGTCGCTTTCTACTGTTTTTTTCTGGGTTGGGGTTCTGTAAGATAAAAACGGTCGATTGCTTTGTATTAATGTTTCGCTTCATTATTTGTGAATATTAAAGCAGTGCGACAATATCTAACTTTTCGTGAAATTCCTGATGTCAGAAATGTTTCATTGGCGGCATTTAGGTATTTCAGCATTGACAGCTCAACAACTTCATAAAAATTTCAAATGTTTGTATGTACCTACATTGTGCGGAGTGATGATCTAAAATAGTCGGTGGCAAAAGATCAACAAGTCGATTTAAGCATCCTGCACACGTGATACTTATAATGAATAGCCCACGAAAGTACAATGATCTATCAAATATGTTTGGCGTTTACCGTGTCTCTAACTGACATTTCAGACAATAGAGTAATTTGTAGCGAAAATGTCACTTCGTAGGTACAGGATGATGTCCAAAAATTATATATGTGCTGAAGTTTATGTCAATTTGACATATCTACATATATGATTTTGTGGAGAATGAAACTGCCGTCGATATATTTGACATTTCTTCTTGAAGACGTGTCTCAATCGACAAGCGAATGGCACCAGTTAAGATTATGAAGTGTGTTTTTTTAGAGGTATACAAATTCAATATGAAATAAAACACTTGAAGCTAGTGTTAATGTCTGTGAAATTAGTTTATGTTAATAGATAATTGTATGCCATTTCTGTTTAATGGTTTATGGTAATCCGTGCCATGGATATTTCTCGAATATAGCACAATCGTGATGTCCAATTTTCGACAACTTTATTGAGCAACTGGGGCCGTATATCAGCAATAACACGGGGAATGTTGACTCCCAAACCGTCCAAAGTCTTTGACTTATCCGCATAGACTATAGTGACTTCACATACCCCAAAAGAAAATGATGTAAAGTTGTGAGATCACAGGATCGTGGAGGCCAGTTCACAAGTCCATTACGCGAAATTGAAGGTGTTGCGCGCCGTGTGGCATGTTGCGCCATCTTCTGGAAACCAAAGCTCTGTCACGTCAATGCCATTCAATTTAGGAACGAAGAGATCAGAAATCATGTCCTCTCATCTGTCCGTAAATTCTTCCAATTGCTGTGCACGAATCGACTAATTCGGATTCTCCTCAACACTGCGCTCAACGACAATAACTTCTGTTCGCACTGGTTGCCGTCTTTGGGGATGTGTAGTGTATACTCCACTAGAGTCTACGTGGTGCGAAAACGATTCATCGTGATCCGAATAACCTACTTCAATTGTTAGCAGAAGCAGTTCAGAACGACCGACGTGTATGCTATCCATCCCAAGGTGCTTAACTCTGCCACTTGTTTAAGGACACTTTTCACTCACTTGACCACTGACTTGTCATTTTGACTATTGATCCAAACTTAAGTTCCCACAAGGTTAGTAGTTCTGTATCATGAATTAGAAAAAAAAAACGTTTGTTAGCAAACAAAAAGAATGCGTTGGCGTTTTGATAGCTCGAGGATCCGTAAACGGCGATCGTATTAGAACGCTCTGGGGTAGGTATATCAACAAGTGATTCCACTACATCCTATGAACCGCATGAACTGTGTATGCAATGTAGGTACATATTTGCTTATAAATGAAGATACATTATGTAAACGTTACCCCTGAATAGATTCAGGCAAAACTACAGGTGCCATTCCGTATAAAATCCCAAGGGGAAAAATCCACACAAAGTGTAGAATGTAGGTATGTATGTACATTTTTCTGTTTTCTAACTAGCAAGAGGTGTTGATTTTTTTATTCCATCTTTGTATGGCTGCACACACCAATCTTTTTAAACAATTATCTCAAGAAAGACGAAAAACACAGGTAGGCAGAGGAACATGGTTTTTGTTTGTGTATGTTTGGATTACTACCAGCAATAACATAGAAGGGATATAAAACAGGTATTGGTTTTGTAGAACCAGGTATTCAAGCAAAAGGAAGTGAAATAGGAAAACTAAAAGGGAATTTTGATAGCAAGCGTTTATAAAAAAAAGACCACCAGCCAAAAAATTTCGAAATAAAAACACTTAGCTTAAGTGAAATTAGATATAGCAAGCTTTAAAAAAAATAGACTAGGTAACAAATATACCTAATACGAAATAGCAGCAACAACAAATGACGTAATCCGGTAAATACCCGACCAAAACTAAAGTTTTGTTCATATCTAGATAGATATATGGGGAAGAAACTCAAAAAAATAAATTGCGGTACCTAATTAGCTTATAGTACAGAAAAATAAAAAAATGGAAATAAATTCGAAACAAATTATAGATAAGTAGGTATGGCAAAGTATGCAGAGTAATTTGCATATACATACACAGGTAGGTATATACAAAAGTCATAGGTGCAAAAGTAGCATACAAACAAACAAAATAACAATGATAAAGATGATACGTTTTTTTTTTTTCAAAATGAAATGATAGTAAAACAACAACAAATCAATGTTTCAATAGACACATACTTACAGGTAAGTAACTTAGTGATAATCCACGAAAAAAAGAGATAAAAGGAAATGTTAGGAGGCCGAGAGATAAGTTTCCCAACGAGAACCGCTTAGAATTCACAAAATCAACACTATTCGTATCTATTAGATACTTTATCAATTTTCTTTTGTATTAGATCACTTATTTGAATTTCCCACACACTAACTAGGTAGCAGAGATAAATGGTAATCAAAACAAATAGCCGGAGAAAATTTGCGCGCTTTTTTTTTGCTTAATTTCTTTGATTGCTGTTACAGTTGCGCCACTTCAACTGGGGTTGCTAGGAACAATTTTAAGCTACCGAGATGGTTGGGCGGATTTAACACAGAGGCAAGGGGTCGCAGATGCACAGATTGTTTTGCACTCGATTTTGTTTTACACTCACGTGGTTGCTAACACTATGGGTAGGTATTTCAAATGACGTATTCCGGATGCTGGATCACACGACCGAAAATAGCAATATACATAGGTGTGTAGGTATAGGTACACAAAAGGGAGCTTCCACGAACGATCCCCCAAAAACGGTGGGTGGAAAATAGGACCACAAACAAAAGCAATGGGGAGAACCGAAACGACGCAATTATTTTTTTTGTTTTATTTATTTACCGATGTATGGGTACTTGCGGGTCAGGGAGATTTAACTGATTTTTCACCACACGGATAAAACTGAAGAAACAAAAAAAAAATATAAACAAATGCAAGGCGAAAAAAAATGTATTCCAAATCGACGAAAATTTTTATTTTGTGACGAGAAAAACGTTTGTGACTTCGGTGCTGAGACTGAAAACTGAGAAACTGTAAAAAGTGTTTTTGGATATCATCAACGGGCAGGTCGCACACATATACAAATACAAGCGGCAGCAGAGAGACGCTTTTTTTGTGTTTCTTTCTTGTGTGTAGCAGCTAGAAGAAACGTTGATCGTAAATGAATTGATCGTGGCGAACAGCACAGCACAGAAAAACAGAACGCTTGGCGAGGAGGGAACAATCAGGAATTAAAAACTCAAAACAGACGGCTGGCTGGCTGGCTGGCTGGTTTGGTTTGGTTCTACGGTCTACCTAGTGCGCTGCTGTCTCATGTCTGTAATTTTGTGTTGGTCGCTTGTGAGGGGTAAAATATTGTGCATGCCGCAGTCGCACGTTTTGCTTTGTAGTGTGTTTAGGCGAAGACGAGAAGAACTGTCAGGGAGAGAAAAAAACAATTAGCAGCTTATTTCAGTGTGTGTGTGTGTAGAAGCAGATTTTCTCATTTGATCAACATCTCGTATACGATATTCAGTTGGATTTTTGGATAACAATAGGTTTTCTGCTTATTCCTCCTCGCATTTGGTTAGGGTTGGGGTTTGGGGATATTATTTTCTGATTGTGTTGGTGAGACCAGACGGAATGAATTGGAAATGCAACAATGCCAGCTGAGTGTTTTCCTTCAGTTCAGCGTTTCGGTTGCGGACAGGTATGCAAAAGCGAAGCCGCCGATTAAAATTGTTTGGATGCAAGTGTGTGTGAAGAAATGCTGTCACGGCAAAGGCAAGGGGAAAACGTAAAAGCTACTGACAGTGTTGCTTTTGTTGATTATTTATAGTAGGCAATTCAATTTGGTACTATTCAATATTTTCATATCGAATGGGATTGGCAAGTGGTCTTAGATGTTAGTACCTACCTACTTATGTAATTGGGATGATTTTCTTCTACAGATTGGTAAAATTTTCATAATTTTCCACATCTTTATTTCTGAATAAAAAATACGAAATTCCTAATATTAAATAGCAGATACTGGGGATAGCCGAGATATAAACGAATGACTTTCATCCAAACATGTCCTGAGAACATTTTCCCCTTTTGTATCCTTTTATTTAATATTAATTTCGATTCGCCAGAAAAAAAAACACTTTTTCTTTCCCGAGATCACCTTTTTCGTCGTTTGGTACAAAAAAAGCAATATTTTTCAGAGTCGAGAGCACTTTTGCGAATCTAGATTTTTTCTCAGAGTCGCTCTAAGATAGGTACCTACATAAAGGGCCTTATTTTTGTGTTATAAATTTTTATAATAAACTATAGCGGACTCGGCGAACTTCGTCTCGCCCCAATTTAATGCATTGAAATAAACTCTAGCAGCCCTATTTATAAACTTTATAGGTACACTCTCTATAATAACTCTAAACGCAAAAATATGCGATGTGATAAACAATGTTTTTCGATTTGTTTTCCGACAAAAAAAAAACGAAGACGGTTTGCCAACACGTGAACAGGCAAAGTACAGCTAACCGTGAGAAAAACAGGGAAATTCGAGATTAATCCCACAGACTTCCAACGACTGGCCTTGCGATTTATTGATTGTCATCGCAAAAGCCAATCGAACCGGGGAACTGAATCCGCTTGAATAATTTGAATGGAAGATGAGTTGGAATAATCGGAATTCGTGGGAAAAGCACTTCCTCTCCTTTGAATTGCCCGTGATGATCGTCGGTCGCCTGAATCACATTGTTCATTGTTCAACAGTTTCTTGACGGACAACCGTGCACCGTTGCACAATTTCGGATGAATTAGATTCCGCAACATGATTATGATCGATCCCATCTTCAGCTCTAAATTATGCGGTGGAGTTCCTAGCACATCAAGCGAGTTCAAAACTTCCGTCGGATAGTTGGTCGCTTCATCCTCGTCGGTCACGCTCTCAACGGATTTGTAGTTTCGACGAAACCGGTTCTCCAGCGATTTGAAATAATGAAATTCAAGCTATCGACGTCCTTATTCGTCGCTGCTAGTATTGCCCGTTTACTACCTAATCCAATCGAGATTTTTATAATTTTGTGCAATGCCGGAGAACACTTTGGTGATGAGTTCCTCCTTCGACGATGTGAACTCGCAAAAATTTGCCGGGAACGATATCAATCCAGTCAAAACATTAACGGAATATTCCAACTTTTCCTAGTTTTCCACTAAGAATTTTCTATTTTTTCATTCGAAAAGCCATTCCGGAACAATAGCATTTTCGATTTTTTCAATTTCCCGACTTTTCCGGAGGGTTTCCCAAAATTTTCTTCCAGAGGAACCTTCTCCTGTCAATTACGAACAACTAAAAATAACGTACTTATTTGAGCCAAATCGGTCCAGCCGTTCTCAATTGATGAATTTATTATGTACTATACATTTTTGACACTTTTTTTTATATATTACTAGCGGACCCGGCAAACGTTGTTCTGCCTAAAACAGTTATTTTAAATATTTCAAGATTTATTTTGGTATTTTTGTTCAATTGTTTTTTAATAGGAATGAAGGCGGATAGCTTCAGTGGTTCAGCGGCCATTATCGGACTTACATAGGTACGCACCAACGTTTTTATATAATATAGCTGTAACCGCCCAGCTTTGCCCATGCACAGAAATTGTATTGCGTAGATCTTAGATAATAATGTTCGTTCGTAAGATTGTCTGTATATTTGAGCTCAATCGGTTCGGCGGTATTTGAGATACATATAAGATTTTGAATGTTTTTTTTTTTTTATATGGGCGGTGCCATACCCCTTTATCCAATTTTGACCAATCTTCACAGGAATACTTCTGGGCCAATACTTAAAATTGTATGTAAATTTGAAATCAATCGATTCAGTGGCTTTCGAAATATAAGATTTTTAATGGTTTTTTTGTATGGGCGTTGCCAAGACCCTTTGTCCAATTTTGACCATACCAACTCGGTAAACTTCGTGTTCTCATGCACAACAACTTTGCTAAAGATCATCACAAGATCAAATGCATAGCTTACGATTCTAAAATACAGACAGACAAACATTAATTTTTATATAAATTATTTAGGAAATTATTGTCATTTATTTTTATTATGATAATATTGGTATGGTTCAATTATGTATGGAACAAAATATCGGCCAAATGGCAGCCGCGACTTCGGCGGCACATCTCCATCCGATGGTCCAAATTTTCGATGACTCTGAGGCATAATTGAGGTTCTATGCCGTTAAACCGCCGCGCCCCAAACAGTCACTCTTTGTGGGTGCTTTGGTTTTTCGACAATCACTCTTGGATTATCATTCGCCCAAATGCGGCAATTCTGATTATTGACGAATCCACTGAGGTGAAAATGTGCCTCATCACTGAAGATGATTTCGAAAATTGATCATCTACTGTTGCCAATTCTTGCCACCATTCTGACCATTGATGATGCTTGAAATGGTCAAGAGGCTTTAGTTCTTGAGTCAATTGTAAGTCTATCTATATAGATATTGAAAGCGAAAAAAATAGTGATAAGTTTTTAAAATGTTTGTTTTTTGATTTGTTTATAAATATACGTATTCGGTATATTGCACAATGCACAGCACATGCATGTGAGGGGTGAATCTATATGTGTTTGAAATCAAATCGAATATTCATGAATTCTTATTTACGTCCATTGAACACACGTGTCTCAAAGACCGCTTTTATCCAACGCATTCACATAAACACCACAAAAATTATTATTCAATTGGTTTTCTAATAATTTCATATTGCCATTCCATCATCCACCAGTCGTTGTAGTGCGTGTACGTTTACTCGTACACGATGACAGGCGCAAGCTAAATCTGATGATGGCATGATACAGCGTAATAAGAAAGCAATTTATAACAATACGCGCGAATAAAGTGAAATCCCTTTGCGGATAAATTGAATCAATTCAAAAATGAAATCATAGACCCATTCTGAACATTTGTGGGAATAAGAAATGAGATTTGCTATTTTATTTTGATCTCATTCTCCTTCGTCTGTCCTGGGATTAAAGCGATCGATGGCAGGCAACATGGTGTTGGTTTAGCAACAAACAAATTCGACTGCGACAATTGTTAATCCATCGGAATATTTGAATGCATTCAATATTAGTCCATATATGTATATGAATTCAAATAAATGAATTTGTACCGGTGGCAGAATATACCATGCAGCCTTATCAAAGTCGATGGCTCATATTCTGGCAATTTGGGGGTGGCATATTCCAGCCCACATACATTTATGTATAACTTACCTATCCTCGTCGGTCACTGCCGCATGAGAGTCCGCAGATTTCGAGGTAGCTACTGGATGTCTTTATTTGAATTATTTATTAAACAAAAAATAAAAAAATAAAAAATCCAGCGGCAGCGAGCTAGTAATTATTATTTAAACGCCTCAAGGCTTAGGTGAGGACATGTGTTGGGTTCCCATCGAATGCAATTATGCACACGTGGGAGTAGACGAGATTAAAAGCTGTTGTTGCCTCAGCTGGGAAACGAAAACTTTTAAATTGGCATTCATTTATCATTAGCAATGTGAGTTTACTGATTTAGTAGGCAAATCATCCACCATGATGGTTAAGCAGGCGAATGTCTTTATTGCCATACAAAATACAAAACGCCCTATACATAGTGCAGCACAACTATAATTAAATAAAGCAGTTAGTGGCATGAGAATCAGCCAATCAATAAACTGGAAATTGAACCAAACGGGTCATTCGATCCTACAGAAATATTTTGGCAATGTTCATATCACGGACAACATCACTCCTAATCTAGAGTTTACAAGGCCTTTATCGAGACTCTATTCCAGCAGGGAAGAATGGAGAGGCTGCAATACAAACCACAGCACGTATTTACAGACGGTTCTAAAATTGACACTGGGGTAGGGGTAGGGTCTTGTGTCTTCTCCGAATCGCTGGGTGTATCAAAAACGATACGCCTTTTGGACCATAATGACAACAGCAGCCCGTGAGTCTATGGTAAGGGCAATACCATCTGATGAAGGTATTAGCTTCTTTATCGACAGCCAGGCAGCAATAAAAGTCGTAACTGCAGCAGAAATACAATCGAAGCTTGTGAAGTGCTGACGCGAAGAACTCAAGGCTCATTGGTACACAGCACAAGGCATCGCTCTGCTGGGTTCCGGGACAAGCAGACGAATAAACAAGCCAAGGTTCGACAGCTGTTTCAGAATAAGCTGATCCCTCTGTGAACATCCAGCCTTGCACACTCAAGCTTGAAGCAGGGAGAAAAGCCATAAGAGAGGCGAACGCTAGATGGACCGCCTTAAATACTTGTAATTATACTACAATAATACTTTGGACTTCATTCAATAAAACCAGAACCAAGAGTATCATACCGAAGGATAGGAAATCATTGTCCACCCACACCCTCGTAGGAATCTTAACGGGACAAAATACTCTGCACTATCACATGAAGAAAATGGACATAACTGAAGAAAAACTTTGTATAGGCTGCGGATGAGGGAGCTCTTGAGGACACAACCCACTTCCAATGTCACTGCCCAGGTTTTCAACACAGCAGGTATAAATTCCTATGGAGTCACTTTTTCAACGACGAGAAAACGGAGCGTTCACTTGAGCTACCTACACCCGCGACCCACTTAATGGATAAGCGGGTCATCGAAAATAAATGAATTAATTAATGACGTTACAGCCCGAGAAATGATGACTATTATGACAGAAATTTCTCCAGGTTGACGTTGATAGGCCGGTTCGTTTTTCAGACCTTCTAACAGCATGAGATTTCTTCCCTTGGGGTTATCTGAAAGGCAAGGCTTTCAAAAATAAACCCCGTATCTATAATACCTCTAAAGAACACGAGTTTCCATACAGTGGCCTTTAGTCGGCAAACTTTGAAAAATGTGATATAAAATGTAATAAAACGACTAGTGTTGCGACAACCAAAATTGTGGTTACTTAGTGGATATTTTTTTCATATTAAAGACTATTAAGCTTTAGTAGTAGTATCAAAATTGCACCCAATCGTTTCAATCTGCCTATAAATTCCCTAGACCTGGTTTAGCTTTGACTTGTCATGCTGAATTTCAATGAGGTTCTTAACCTATACTATTTTTGTATGCATCTTGTAAAGAACGTCTGTACTATAGGTTTGAAGGATAATTACCCCGAAGAGAACGTATGTAGAACGTTGTATACACACTTATATTGAAACTTGGAGGAAATTACGCATTATGGGCGCCATATTTCATTTCGTTGCTAACGTGTGTGCTGTGGTGTAGAGCGATTGCTCCTTATGTGATCCTTATATGCGAACTAACAACTAAAGTTGGGTTTCCGACCAATTTAACACCCTTCCTTCGAAATTACAGTCAAACTCTATATGCCGCTGCAATATGCGTTTTCGGTATGTTAATTGTTTAAAGGAGCATGCAACTGAAAAGTGGATACTTATACTTGTTGCTCGCTAGCGTATTCCATTCGCACTTAAATATAAATGCACCCGCACTTTGTACTCACTGTGTGAATTCCCTAGAACTTTGCAGCGTTAACATTTCGGAAATAAATGTTTTAGCAATTTAGTGGTATGTTAATATGTAAAATTGCAGACAAAACCATCGGGTGTAAAGTAATGAAACAAAAACTTTGCGTGACAGATTACAAAGTGTCGCAATGGAACGAATTATTCGGATGGTATGTGTAGCGTGTGTATTTATTATAGGAAGTCAAGGTCTTCTTCACACTCTGATGCGTGGGAAAATAAACAACTAAACGCAATTCTAGCCGAAAGGTTTGCGTCAGCCATAGAGTTCTGCAATAAACACACAGTCCCACATATTAACACACAAAGTATCTAAGCAATAAAGTAGACTACACTCCATTGAGCACTTGTAAAAGTATCATCTTCAAAGTGAATTGGCATCCTCCCTACTATGTATTACAGAGAAATTGCCAGAAGCAAATTGAAAACGTGTGAAATTCTCCACCCAAGTTTATTTATCTTATAAGCCTCATATTGCGTTCATTCATTCTTCGGCCAGATGTTTGGCACCTAGTCTTGTTTATCACCCTCAAAGACCTCTATTGTTATGGTGAATCGCCCATGGCTTTCCCTGGCCCAAGTAATAGTTATACTTATAACATTCAGTTGGTCATCATGACTCGAGAGGAACAATATTCGATATTCCATATGAAATAATCGTTCGCTTTCCTGTGAAAGGGCATTGTCCGTCTTAGTATACTCTTAAGACTTTGCATGCCACCTATAATATGTACATGTCGTATAGGCAATAAGTTATGTACCTTACAAACATCCTGTGGCTATATACAACTATGCATACATCTGTTTGCGGTATTTCTGCATTTTATTGATAAACGAATACGTTTTGTGCAAAACTTAGTATTTCCTCAAATCAATAAACAATCAGAGATGTAAATATTTGCATTTCAGTGGGATGCTGTTTACAGCATCAACTAACCTAACACGGGGTTGTGCTTCAGATGATGATGATGCTGTTGTTTTTGTTTTTGCATTGCATATGTATATGTGAATGCCGAATTATTAATACTATTTCAATCTGATTGACAGGAACTCAGTACTTGAGGGATTTACTGAGAGATGAGTGCAGAGGGGCTCATTGAAAAGCATTGATTGGGCCTGGGCGTATTTTTTGGGGTCATTACACACGCACAATCAAATTGTTTCGCACAGCAGAATGAATTTGAGTTTAAGTATACCTACATATTATGAATACCAAATTCATTCAAAATTAATGCACTTTCAGTAATGTATAATTTAGAATCGCATTTCAGTAGATAGTACCTATCTTCGTAGTTATAGATACTTATGTTAAAATGTATGATAGCTAATGAGAAAAGTGCAAATATGAGAAAAGTTATGGAACCTGTCAGAATGTTTTGAAACTGAACCGGATTTCTTTAATATTTGACTGCCTTAACTGTTAAGCATAATTTAATTTATAAAATTCTAAACATGCTGCACCAAATTATTATTTTTTTGTTGCTTCTACATCGCAAGGAATAACGTTTTGAAAGCTGATTCCATGCTTTGGAATTTTATGGAGATCCATCATCGGCTCGCGGACTTGTCAGTTAATCTTTGCACGACCATGAACTTTTGCCAAAATAGGTATGTACTTCTAATGCGGATATGTTTTGTACATATTTCCTTTTCCTGAATCGTGTTTTGTCATTAATCTTACAAAAATTGTTTTATTATAAAGTAGGAAGATCTTCGTTCGGACTAAACATAACTAAAAATTCACACGTTCCAAAACTAAAAAGCGGCAACTACCTATTTACATACATATTTATTTATTTTTTTAAACTAAATTCATTGATTTGGCTGATAGACTATTATCATAGACACATATTACATTAGACACATTACATATTAGTAATTACATCCGATAATTCGAACTTTGTATGGACACTTAATTTTAAATTAAAATAAGTTCAGCGCTATGAGCTTAAGACATCAATACCTGATCCTGACCACTTCATCATCAGCCCATGCCATACATAATTGCAATATCACATTCACTATGTTTTTTTTTTTTTTGTTCCATAAAAAGGCTTAGCCAGGTTCATTAAAAAAATAAATTATTAATTTGTTCATTATTTCATTCACAATTTGTGGGTACCTACCTATACCTACCCATAAATATTGATTGGTACTTCATAGGTAGGTACCTATTCACTTATAATATTGCAATGGTAAACTATAGCGTAATGTAACCTCAGGCCAATGTAAAACTAACATCATTTCGTTATAGCAAATTAAAGGTGTACACCAATATGTTTTTTTTATTTCGGTAGGTGCATTGCTTGTACACTAATCAGTAATCAGCACCAAAAATGTAATGTAAACCACATGTACAAAATTGTATATAAACATACCTACGTATAAAAAGCAAGACGCGAGAGTTTCTTTTCATATTTTTTAATCTTATTTGTTGGCAACATAATACCTATGATGACAATATTGGGCGTGTTTTTTTTTGCAATCCTATATAGGCTTAGCAAGTTTTCCATACGAATCGTTAGCCCGGATAATCATCGGGGCTTATGCTTTAGCCCAGATAAAAACTGTGCTTCCAATCTACGATTGCTATAAATGTTATCGAAAGAGCTATCGAAAGTGCTATCGATTGTGTCATAAATGACGTTAGTTTGACAACCAAAATTATTAGGGGAGACTAAATAAATAAATAAATAGGTGGCGCAACAGGCGGGTGACACCCAAGGCCTAGCTTCTCGCAACCATTCGTTTTGTGTGAGTTTCTATTTTTGGGACGAATGGAATTAGGGGAGACTGGGGCACCTTTAATCCTGAGGGACATTTGAACATTCGTAATAAGACAACATTTAAAAAATATTTAAAAATAAATATTAAACAAAATTTAAACTTTTTAGGTAGGTAATACTTGGAAGTGTGGAATTGCATATTTTAATTTTTCTATTTGTAAAGAATCATTCACATGGAAGTGAACGAACGAATTTATAAAATGCGAACAATCAACTTTTTATGGATTTATAAACAGAAAATTGAAACCCAAATTACATCTTAAAGTTTTTTCTACTGCGCCACCTCTCGCGAACGTCTGACAAACATCCGAGAGTATGACTGTCATGAAAAAGCTTCTCAATTGAGCCGTTCGGACTCGGCATAAAATTGTAGGTCCCTTCCATTCGTCCCAAAAATAGAAACTCACACAAAACGAATGGTTGCGAGAAGCTAGGCCTTGGGTGTCACCCGCCTGTTGCGCCACCTATTTATTTATTTATTTAAACAGAAAATTGCACATTTTATTATTCCAAGAGGAGGATAATTAATTATCCCACCAACAAATATTAATAAAACAAATTTATAAACATTTTAGATAACGAAATTTCGAATTCCAAACTTTTTGTCGCGAACGAAAACACCTTTGCCCCGAATTGTCCAAGCTTATTCGCAATCCACATCATTTAATTCGCATTCCCCAAACTAGCGAATAAAACATTCGTTCGAGCTTAACCTTAATTCGCGAACTAGAAAAGTGTTCATGTGAACCGACTGTCAAAACTTGCGAATATTCGTTCGTAGGTAAATAGTTTGTCGCTCTCTTGTGACTGGTCCTTAAGAGTGTAAACATTTTGTGGCGAGTTTTTCTTTTTATGTATTTAAAATACATATATCTTTAAGGCACAACTTCATTTGAAACCATTTTTTTTTGTCGCTTAACCTATTGGGGCAGGTTTGAACAAAACGCTACGGTACACGTTTGAACAAGTGGTCTTTAAGTGGCATTGAAATAAAGGCTAAGCTACCACCACCCATCAACACTCCGGGAACATCGAGAACACCCAAATTTCTGAACAGCTAACTCATTTTTGTTTTATAGAGTTTTTTTAGGCATTTGTAAAGTACTTTGTAATTTGTGAATTTCAGTTGGCTTCTGTTAAGTCGTTTATGTTTTTTTTTTATTGAAAAAATTAAGTTAATTTTTTTATTAACAAATTACAAAGCTTGTAGTAGCTTATTAGCTGCCAAAAGCAATTTCAAATACTGCCGTTCAAAAGTGTCCGAGGCTAGTTGAAAACTGCTCAGCCCACCAAATCAAGGTTCCCCAGTCTCCCCTAAAAAAAAGGAAAACAAACATCAGAAATCAAAATATGGACAAGAAAAATTGCAACTCAAAATTTGGAAAATTAGGAAGAAACACTGGGACCAGACTGAGACTGCTGAAATGCTATAGTGCACGTAAGCAGTTGTGCACTGCCACTGATTCGCCGCTGGAACTTGAATCATTCGTTCAAAGTGCAGGCACCACAAACCACAGAGAACTAGACCGCCGACTTTCCGTACACCTACCCGATTCTCCCCGGAAAAAATTACCCTGTCTGTGAATACGTGTAAATGTCAAAATTAATGGCGGGAATGTAAATAAAACATAAAAGCGGCCATTTATTGGGATGTGTTAAGAAACGTTGGGAACTAAGTTTAGGTACTGTTTACATTTTAGATAAAATCATATTGCAAGTAGCTAGACGGCTGGTTGGAATGATTTAAACTTAATTTTGAGCGAAAATATAATCTATATCGTTGATAATATTTTGTTAGCTCATTCGAAAACTAATACTTTTTTCAATCCACAAGAAATTCATCGCAACAACAAATCACCCGCGAATAAAAAATGGGTAGGTAGGTAGTGAATGAAAAAAAATCGCTGGCGATTTATTTTACGTTCCAGCAAAAATTTAAAACCAACTAAGGGATAACTTTTGGAATTGTGGTTTAGTTTAACACGAGAACATTATCTTAGAATTAGCTTGTGGCATCACCATAAATTATTATACTGCTTTCTCTGTCTTACAGCTCATTTCGAATAAACCCTCGCGTCTTTTTTCTTTTCAGCGAATTGGTTGTATTTTATTCTTGTCTCCGCAAAACTTTAACTTTTTCAGCATTTATTCATCAATATGCCTGTTTTATTGCACATCTATAAAGTAGGGGTATTCATGCAACGTCGTAACGAACGTGGTAAATGAATTGTCAAATTTTGTATGGAAAATCACACAAGATATTAAAAAAACCGAGATGGTAAACTTACGACGAGGTCAATGTGACATTTCACACTTGAAATAAAGGCGCGAAATCAGGAAAAAAATACTTTGCATGTATTTATAATACTTTTTATGTTTTTATAAATAGAAATTGCACATTTTACTATTCCAAGTGTAGGATAAATTATTAATCCATCAAATTGTATTAAGAAAACAATTTTTAAAAGAGTTTAAATAACGAAATTTTCAATTCCAAACAAAGTATGTTTTCGTTCACGTCAAAAAGTTTGGAATTGGAAATTTCGTTATTTAAGCCCTTTTAAAACTTTTCTTAATAAAATTTGATAGAATAACTAATTATTCTACACTAGGAATAGTAAAATGTGCAATTTTCTCTTTACGCGAATGGTAAACTTACGACGTTGCAAGAATACCCTTGTCAAGCAATGTGTAGTTGTTGTAATTGCGTGTTAAAATTTATACTTTTCTTTACTTCACTGAGATAGATGTGCAATGAAACAGGTCTAATAACAAAATCAAAATAACAAATAAAGGATAACCACGTGAATAAACCAAAGTGAAAAATAAATCACGAAAAGAGTTTCATTTTGACACTTTGTTTTGACTGTCAATTCCTGAAGCTCTTCATTCGAAAGTTCCAGGAGCAAGTCTTTTCCGGACCAATTTTGTTTTTTTACAGTCAATAGATCACGAAATTAATAACATGATTTTAGCTAAATCAAGTGAATTTAGCTACACTAAACACTTTTAAACACATTTATTTGTCGCAACAGTTCGCCAAGTTCAAACATCAATTTCTACTACTTAACAATCTTGAATTTTGTATTTGATAGTTTGTGGAGCGGGTTTTAATGTCGTGAATTTTGAATAAACTTGTGAAAATTCGCACCAAGGGTGTTTTCCTTCGAGGCAAACATTTTTAGTTCGTAATTTCGTTGTTTAAACTCTTTTCAAACTTGTTTTTCCCATATTTTGATGCACTAATTTATTATTCTATGTACTCTTGCAATAGTAAAATAAGCAATTTTTTGTTATATAAATGCATCAAAAGTGTTTTTTTCCCATATTATTTTATCAATTCGTTTGTTCATTTTCATGTGAATATTCCTTTACATCGCCAATTTTAATTGATATCAACAGTTTGAACAAATTTAACATTTCCTAAAACTAAAGTGTGATGTGAACGAAGTGTAACTGGAAAATAAGAAGAAACCTTCAGAACACAGCCCCACTGCCACAAACCACTGCCAGGTGCAACTGCCATAGGATTTTACTAAGTATGCGTGTGCCGTAATTTCTTCCCTTTGATTTATACAGGCCCAACACATAAATAAATCCTATGGTGCCAACAGCTTGTAGGCAAAGTCCGTTATGTGGGAGGAGTCGACGGTCTATTTCTTACTGGTTTGTGGCAGGCACATCCAATACGTCTTGCAATTCACTCTTATAGCTGGAACTTGCTGTTGCTGCAGAGCTTGCCAACAATAAATAAACCATCTGAAACTAAATGTATTTCTCCTCATTTGTAAACTATTTTAATATGCCAACAGCTAACTTGTTCTCGTCATTTTTAATTTTAAAAACTAATTGACTGCAAATTTTTTTTTTGTTAAAAAAAAAAAAAAAAACAGCTTAAAAGTCAAATGTCAACTAGCATAGTGATGCCAAGTCACAGTAAAGCGTTTTTGTTTGTGTGTTTATCTAAGCCTATATAGGATTGCAAAAAAAAACACGCCTATTATAGTCATTTAATAAATAAAAAAAAATTTTAATCGATTAGGTATTAAACATAATTATGTAGGTACATACATAATGTACATACGAACATAGTATGTATGTATCCACATAGGTAGTATATAGAGCCATTTGACCAGTTAATTCACAAATAAATCAAACGTGTGCCTCTCCCTACAAAGAATTAACTCCGTTTTTGACAACCTTACCTGAAAGGGCAGGAAATGCAAAACGATGACATCATCAGTGCTCAAACAAGTCAGTCACTAGGGCCACAAATCCATGAAATATCTGTACGGTACGTATACCTTACCTACACATCGTCCAATGCACGGGTTTCATCTATCATGACATTTTTGCGAAATCCCCTCCTGCGCGTGTAGGTTCTGAAAACCTTCGAATCTTTTGATACCAACTTCCTTCCCAACTTCTTACTTCTATTCCAAAGATTTCATATTGCACTTCTTATTCCTATTATATTCGAAAAGTATTTCTGGATGTCACGATTCACTATAAAACATTAACCCGACCCGACCAAACAACAAAAACAAAACAGAAAAATAATAAAATATTAGCGGCATTGAAAGCGCAACTGCAAGCGTTGCTTTGTTGTCACTTAGATACGTCAAAATTTGTCCTGTTTGCTGTTTTATTTCTGTAATTTGAACAACACTTTGCAAGGTTGCTGTGTTTTTTTTTATTAATTTTTTGTTTTGTTTGCGTTGGAATGGAACTGGAAGATGTGGACTAGGCACCACACATTCCATTCGGGAAAATACATTTTTAAGTTCACACGAACGAATGGCTGCGAAAAGATAAGTCTAGGCCCTAGGGTGCTTATACGGACCCGTTGCCTTAACTATATAAAAATGTTATCTTGGTTTGTGGATGCTTAAAAAACTCGAAAACGTTTACTTTACACCGATTTAATTCATATTCACAGACAATTTTAGGCATTGGTCCGGGAGTGTTCCTGTGAAAATTGGTCAAAATAGGACAAAGGGGCGTAGCACCGCCCATACAAAGAAAAACATTCAAAATCGTATATCTTGAAAACCACCGAATTGATTGAGTATAAATTTACAGATAATCTTGATAGATATCGGCCCAGGAAAGTTCCTGTGAAGATTGGTCAAAATTGGACAAAGAGGAGTGTCACCGCCCATACAAAAATTGCAAACGCTATTCGAAATTCGTAGGTTCGAAAGTCTTGGAAGCCAAAGTTTTTAAAATGTTTAACATTGATAATATGCACATGCATTGTCCTGATAGACAAGATAATCTATCTACCTGTCTGTAATCGCTTAATAAAAACATTTAGATACTCATGTACCCACCTATACATATTTCCATTAATAAAGTATCGAAGGCCCTACACACTTCGTAGTGCAAAATAGAAAAATAAAAAAATCTAACGAATTTCGAAATTCGTATTCGTATTAGTATTCTTCTTCGAAATTAGTAGCAAAAATTTCTACTACGTCTACGACGGTTTATGTGATAGTTCTTTCGGGGTTCGTAACAAAATTCCGAGTACGACGGATTCTGCGATAGACATGATTATCTAGGTCTAGGCAATACGATTTCTGGAAAAAACAAAAAAATGTTGTGTACCACACAGCATTACAATAAAAATTTATATTTTGCACTACACTAACAATATGTTTAGTATCTAATTGTTTTTAGTAGACAGCTATTACAGTTTTTATGGAGAAAGAGCTAAGCCCCAATATCCGTGCACTGTCAATAAGGCGAAAACAATTTGGAGCCCATACTATTGGGTTTGAAAGAGATTTGGTTTTCCATAAAGTGTACCTTACCTACACAGTTGATGGAGCTATCATCAACTCTATCAACAACTATCGCCTCCTATAAACACTATGTGCCAAGTGTGGCTTGGCTACATTTATAGAGACATAGAGCAGAAGCAGATACATTGATACTTGGAGCAGAGTTTTGCATATCTACATAATAGTTATGAGCTGATTAGATTTTATCATCGATTCTGCATTTTTCATATTTCGGTATGCCTTCATACCCCCAGACATATTGATAAGCTGCAAAGTGGCTTTGTGGAATGAACAAAAAACTCAGGATGCTCATGATATTATTGTATCTGTATGTAGTATGTACCTATCTATATATGAATAAATGACACGTTTCCAACTGATATCTCTTGCTTAATCTTTACATATCTTTACATATAATAAAACTGTAGGCATTTTCTTTGTCAGCTAAAAACTCGAAAACTATTGGACAGATTTCGATGAAACTTTTTTTAAATGTTCCTTCAGACTGTGAGACTGCTATAGGCTATGTCGTTTATAGCCACGTCCTTAGGAACAGTTTTTAGCCAAAATGTATTTTTTGAAGTGAAAATATATACATACACATATACCTTGCTACGAATGGATGTTTATACTTTTGCGATCGTCAAACAAACACATTCGATAAGGGTTGATTTGTTTTCGCAGTGAGTATGCTATGGTCAGTTGTATATTATGTAGGTATGTATATTATGATTGTATGTCCGATTAAGGATGGGGATGGGGTGAGTTGTGCGTGCTGCAGAATGGCATGGGGTATATTAATAATCTTCATAAGAGAAGAGACGTATAATACAAAACAGGTTTCATTTCAGAATTTCATTCGATATGTGGTATGGTAATTGTGTTGGGTTGGGGTAGGTAGTTGTTTGGATTCTATAGGAAGAGGGAAGCAAAGGAAAGGAAAGGAAATGCAGTATATTAAACAAGTAGCAAGATCAATGAGAGGGAGGGCGATGCAGAGGGTGCACATTATATATCCAATGCATTACATCCATTATCGCATATCGCCACGCAACGCAGTAGGAATTTTATTCTGATATGACGTAACAGGGTAGGGTTGGGGTAGTTGTTTGGATTCCATAGTTCTACTTTGGGGTTGTTGTCGCACATCGAAAGCAATTTTTCTTGAACAGATAGGTACTGTGTATGAGTGACTTACTTCTGTCCAGCCAGTTTGTGAAATCTATACATATAATAAAACTGTAGGAATTTTGTTTGGCCGTTAAAAACTCGAAAGCTACTGAACAGATTTCGATGAAACTTTTTTTTAAATGTGCCTTAAGACTGTAAGACTGCTATAGACTGTGTCGTTTATAGCCACGTCCTTCGGAACAGTTTTTAGCCAAAATTTATTTTTTCAGGTGAAAATATATACATGCACATATACCTTGCTACAAATGGATGTTTATACTTTTGCGATCGTGCGACACGACAAACAAAAACAAAACCACACTAGCGTACGTATACCTCGAAAAGGGTTGATTTGTTTTCGCAGTTAGTGCGACTGACTATGGTCAGTTGTATATGTAGGCATGTATATTAAGATCGTATGCCCGATGTCGAATGGAGATGGGGTGCGTGCTGCAGTATAGCATGGGGTATATTAATAATCTTCGTTTTCATAAGAGAAGAGACATCCATACTACTTATAAAATGCAACGTCCGTCTGTTCGTTTCTCCATAACTCGAGAACCATTCGTCCGATTTTCATGATTCTTTTTCTGATTTATAGATGTGTGGCCAACTTAGTCCGTAGGGTGGGTGAGAATTGCTCAGGAGTAAAGGGATCGCGGGGAATAAGGGGGGTCTCACGAACTGTTAGCCGTATGACCTTGAAAGTTTGTGTGTTGATAGATAAATCAAAATGATTACATGCCTTATTCATCGTTTTTCAAAATTCGTCCTATAAGGGTTGAAAAACGTTTGCACCGTACTTTTCTACTTCGACCTTACTACGCTCAACTTGCCATTATACTCATAAATCTACCTATGTCATTCAAAGAAATGCTTTTATTTGTTAGCCAATACTTCACCGAGTATTTTGAGCTAAAATTCATCTCTCTGGTCCATCCAGAGTGTGAGATATAATAAATTGAATATAGATCTTATTTGGCCAAGTGCGAAAAAAATGTTTTCTCAATTGCAGTTGTGCTTAGGGGTAGCTTTATATTGCGTTCCAAAAATAGAATATGATTACTCGCACGACTGGCATTCAGAATGCACATTGTACGTACATACTCATGTATGGCGTAGTTGAATTTGATGTAGGTAATGGATATGCATAAAACTGATAAAACAAACAAATATGTTTATATGTATGTCCACGTACATATAAGAGGTTTGTGGTGCGTAAGCGATAGATACATATCTACATATATATGTATTTGAGATCTGCAGCTATGGAGAGTGTAACGATATGATCGCGTAGTATAAATAATTAGATCATACATGTGACGAGTTTTTGTTTATGTGAAATCTTATGTCCATTGACTTAGGACTTTCGGATCAGTACAGGTTACGTAAGGACTAAGTTGGGGACGGAGGAAGGGTAAAGGCATAAAGGGCTGGTAGGGACTAACTCCGGAACTATTTGGCCGATTTTAAAAATTCTTTCAAATTATTGTACCGGCTACATCCTCCGGATCAGTATAGGTTAGTTAGGGTGTTTATGGGGGAAGGGGAAACGGAGGTATAGGGCTATCTTCGGAACTACTCGGCCATTGCCAGAGTTGACCTCCGACAGCCACGTCTTTCACATGGACAGCTATATATTGAATGTTCACGTGTGAGCTGTGGGCGTAATTTGTTTATAGCTATACTTGCGTCCATTAAATAAATAACATGTAAGTATAGTGTATGAAAAGGCATAGCGATGAAATATTTTGTGAGCTTAAAAAGAAGACAAAGTATAAACACGTAAAAGTGTTACCATCGGCCTGGCCGATACACGCATGTGTCTAATATTGGTTTTGTATGGGAGGTACCAGAACTACTTGACCGACACAGACAATTTTTTAATACCAATTTGACAACGGTAAAAAACAAGACATCTCATAAAATTTCATTCACCTAAGTCGATTCGTTTGGACGCTATCCTGCTTTCAACAGACAGACGGACATGGCTAAATCGATTCAGAATGTGATCCTGATTCAGAAATATATATATTTTGTAGGGTCTCCGGTGAATCCTTCTTGGCGTTACAAACGTAATGACAAAGTGAATATACCTTCCTGTGGAGGGTACCTATAACAAACGTGCATTTATATGAAAGCTGAAATAAATTTGAATTTCTTTTAATAGAAAAGAAACCAGCGGGGGGAGCCGCGGGCGTTGCTAGTATAATACAAAACAGGTTTCATTTCAGAATTTCATTCTGATATATGGTACGGTAACAGTGTAGGTTTGGGGTAGGTAGTTGCTTGGATTCCATAGGAAGAAGGAAACAAAGAAAAGGAAATGCAGTATTACAAAGAGGTACCAAGATCTAGGAGAGGGCGGAATTTTCTTTTTTTCCTAAAAGCGCGAAAACTACTGGACAGATTTCGATGAAACACTCAAAGTGTAATTTTAAATGAACCAAATATTATTTTGTGAGAGCGGGCAAGGCGAGCACGGGTCCAGCTAGTTCAAAATAAAGTTTATCTGTCATTTACAAGTATCTGAAAATCGCACTTTCCAAACGTCTCACTCACATCAAAAATGCTTTCCACTAGGTATATAACATCCTCACGCCAACTGGGAAGAAAAATCAATCACACAGCAATACATACATCTGCATAAATTGGGGATGTAGATCTCCAAGATTCGTATATCAACAAATGCACAAGCCGAACTAAGATAAAAACTAAAACACATATTCCGAGTCTGCTGACCCTCACTGCGCTAGAGGCGTGATATGAAATATCTTTGTTTTGATAGTGCAAACTGCTAAAATGCTATAAACAAACACACTCGCACATACAAATGCATTATATGCACTGGCATCAACTATCCGTAATAGCATAAACAAAGTCAAGTTAATCTGTCAAAATGTTCAATGGATACATTTCCTCACACTCATTCCGATAGCGCGCCGAAGAAAAATTCAAAAGATGCCAGAGCTACTTCACGTTCCAAAGCCCGATGAAGACCGTCTTTATGTCTGTTGTGCAGCAGAAACTATGTACCTACACTTTCACAGACAGTGCATTTTGTTTAGAGATGGATACCATCTGTCTGCTATGGCATACAAAGTCCGTCTAGTTAATAAATTTCTATTTTCAAGAGTAAATGAGCAATAAGATGTCTAATTGATTGGAAGATTGTCCGATGGATACAATTTGTTACTTAGGTAGAGGTACATTGTATACTGAATAAAATGAGGGTTAGGGGCATTGTGTCTTCATTTAATTTAATGCTTTTATGACAGTGGAACAAGGTGAAAAATACTTGTATAAATGCGAGTATTCATTGCATCGTAGGCAAAATAATGAGCGAGCACGATATCAGAGTCAGAGTCAGAGCTGACTCGAACTCAGTTTCATATGCAAAAAAAATAGTTCGTTCTAAACAGCTGTGACTCGATGGGTTTTACGATCGTCGATAGTATGTAATGTAGTACATATTATGTAAAAAGAGAATATCGGTCCATGCTTCGGTGATTAGGTCAAAATAAACGTGTCTTGTAGGTAACCCAAGGATGAGATAAGGGGATCATCCAGATGCATTCCTTTACACTGATCGGTCGCGGACGATCCAGAGCTTAAAGGGTTTGGTTAAGCATCATACACTTGCGATACTGCAGCTTATACCTACCTACTCTCTAAATCCAATGCTGATCAAAAAGAGTAATTTACAAGATTTAAATCTGGATTATGGTCTGGACTCCCTTAGGACAGTTTTAGGATACATACAATAGGCGTGTTTTTCTGAAATCTCCCCAGCCAGCAGCGGTTTATTTGGCAAGCTGAAGCCAGCCGAACTTTTATATCGCGACGTTGGTACACATGATTTCCTTTCTGCATGAACACACGTTCAGTCCATGGGCATGACTTTCATTTCCATGAATGATTTGGCTACACACAAAAATAAGGCGTCATTTCAATGAAATAAAATTTGGCAAACAATTTTTTGGTCGGTACAGGAATACTGTTCTTTGCACTATGCACTTGTGCCTTCCCATGAACGTCATGTCCAGCGAGACAGTTAGATTTTGAGTGAGTAGAGGGATTATTTCAGAAATACCTAATTCTCGCATGGTCATGATGATGAAGGTTCTTTTTCGCACCATTGCGGTTTCGATACAAATCTGCATTTGATATTTTTGCGTTAATAGAGTGAGTACGTCAAAAACGGGCGTCCGCTTCGGCTTTACCAGAGAATTTGTTTGTGTGTTCAATTTCAATATTCCTTTACCTGCCAAATTTTATTTCATTGCAATAGAGTAGGTATCTCACAAAAGAATCAGTGTCAAATGAGATGGAAAAAATTACAGTTAAAAATGTTTATTTAGGAAAATAAATGAAATTTTATATGGCGGAGGACAAGCACTTTATGCGTTATTCTCCATTGTGCAAGTGTCAGTGACATTTTACAGTGCCACAAACTGCTTTCTAACTTCTAAGTCAATTGTTGCTTTCTGCGCCATCTGCGTGTGAATTCCAAGCCAGCTAACAGCCCGCAGCTCTCTGACTGGGGAGGAAATCAATAGTTGATGGCAGCAGTGGCCAGTAGGTTGTTATTTTAATAAGCATGTGAAATGTACCTCAACTGGCAACTACTGAGCTGGCGAGGTTTTAGAAAAACACAGCTAATAAAAGCGTAGGTACCAGCTTTTGATTTGATGGTTGATTCCTATCCACTCTACAATACCCTGGATTTTTATGTTGTAGTAGAGTCGTTGTGGAAGACCCATCTGGATTGAATACAAAAGGTACTCGACAAATCTTTAACGAAAAATTGAGATCAACTACGACATCGCATAGGCCTACCACCCCCAGACCCGTCACCGAAGCAGACTGATGGCCCTAAAAATGGTGACGGTCCGATGTCTTTGTTTTTTGATGGCGAAAGTTGTTTCGTCTGTATAAGGAATACATATTTCATGGTTGTTGTTTACGTGCCAGTGCAAGAGTCGATTGTTCTTTCAAGAAAAGTTTGCTTTTATAAATTGTATGTCCAACTGACCGATAAAAGGTTTTTGTGTTAAACTAATACCGAACGAGCTTTGGCATGGGTCAGATGGATATTAATATTATCTAGGTGTCTACCTATCCAGTTTATGTTACATAATTTCCGGATTTCGCAGGAAGCATGTCTGCGTTACATATCTCTAGTTAGAACCTTAATTCGAACCTCGGTTACTATTATACTGAAGATAAGACACACTTCAGGACAGACCGTTTGTGACAGTAGTTTTTAATTTAATAGGTATGCGTTCGTAATTATTTGTCTAAGCGAATGACAGTTGCAGCTTCATAGCTACGTGGGAATACTTTAAATTTCATCGAAATACATATATATAAGCAACACACATCCTTGCCGTTAGGATTACCCTACAACTTTTTATTTAGTCCTCTTTTCCAAAACTGCATATTGGATATATGAAATATCCCAAACAGAATTCAATTAAAAAAAAATAACATTAACTAAATTTATTCCTAAGTAGGTATACCTACCCCATCGATTTAAGATCCTATTATATCGGTCTAAAAAAAATCCTTAATCAAATGATGTCCAAAGACTGCAAAAGTAATAAAGGATAAACGATCAACCGCACACTAAATAATAATCCCGTACACAGCTCGGTAACATCATTTCCACCCAACAACAAGAGTAACGACAATCGAAAAAAAAATCCCCAATTTGGTCCCATTAGTGAGACCTACTTAAAATGACTGCCCAATTAATTTTACATAACATCAATTCACTAAGTCCATGCAAACGATACCCACACCAACAACGCGCTGGCCAAACTCGCAAAATCGCAGACATGGGTCATTGTACATGGTTCTCACAAATTACCCCCTCATGATTCAATGCACATAGGAAGAAAGTACATATTCATTTATCCCCCTCTTCTGCTAAAAAAAAAAGAATTAGAAGAGGAGCGACGCACACACAACCACCCATAAGATACCAAAATCCAATCTATTCATCACGCTCCGCATGCCGCAGCGCTCAATTAATCTCAACTGCTAAGGATAATTGAATTTTCACCACCACCCTATAACGAGCATCTATATCCTTGCTCCCGCCCATCTCATCATCGCATCGATGCGCGAATAAAAATAAAAGCTGGTATATTTTTTAACAGCCCCGACCGGCCTCCGCCACCTTATTGCTATGAAGAACAACGATATTATTAAGTACTTTTGTAATCATCCTACACCCGTCATGAGTTGAACGAATGGACGCGCTATTAAGGATAATAAAAGGACATTATTTCATTTTCAACCCGACGAGGTAATTCGTTATGGCCACCGCACACATACACGCACCCACATCTACACGGGCAAGAAATAATGGTAAAATTATTGCACTCAAACAAGGACTCCTTTCACTGTTTGATGGGGCCCGGTTTCTTCAATCTTAAATTTAAATTTGACCGAAGTAGCATTTCCACCTGGATGGGAGACGCAGACCGCAGCATGTAAACCGAATACCGTAACACAACATCAATGACAATCATTTACATCTGTCATCCGATTAGGGATAACGAGAAATGCTCGGTGTCGTACCATGGCTGCTTCACCTTGACGTGAATGTGTATTCGTGTTCTTGTTCTTGGAGTGAAATGCGCTATCCTTCATGGAATAGAACACAAATTTCAATGTAAAGAACTGCAAAACGGGTAATGTCCTCAGATTAAAATCCCATTTCACTGGTTGGGATGGTCTCTAATCGCTTAAAATTGAATCCTATTTACTTTGTCCTTATATACTCGTAGATACATGTGAATGTAGCTCCAAGGTATAAACGAGTCCTTGAGAAGAGTGCCCGAATTGGGTGGCGTTTGCTGGATAATTTAGCATCGAAGTGCTATATTGAGGCTGAGGCATATCCTTGACAACAATTCATACCGACGCTGACGTGGTGGTTGGTATATCCCAGATGGTCGTCTTTGCGCTGTGATTTCGTCCTACCTTTGTGCTTGTCATTCCGAGCCTAATGAAGCAGTCTAAATTAACAGGCTACAAATTGAAAGGATAACGTATATGCAGGGAGTTGGTATCGGATGGGGAATTTTAACGACCCTTACAATTGAACACCGTCCATTGGTATATAGAAATTGAATTTGAAGCGAGGGGATTTCATTTCAATTCTATACCACAGGGGGGGAGCCTACTCTTCGAGGAGACTAATTAATTAGCAATGCGGAGTACGCCAATCGAATATTATCGACAGAGAGTTGCAATTAGGGACGAACTGTTTAGACATTTTCCGATTCAAACAAATGGAAAGGTTACACCTAATCCACTTTGGAGAAGAAAACTGCTACCATAATTAGCTGGGATTTATACAGCGATATGTATAGTTATAGACAGAAAGGAAGGCATGGAGAAATTGCCAGTTTTGATAAACCAAAAACTGATTTTAATTAGGGGAGACGTTCCGCTCTAATTAAATTCAAGGGAAGTGCCAATTTTTAGAACAATAGGCCTTCAAGGGGAAATGTCAACAGAAAGGCCGTCTGTTAACCTTTCATATATTTATACCCCCTTTAGAGTTTTTTGTATAGGAAGGTCTGTGGAGGGACACCGGCAGCCCCCGAATATCATAACATTAACATCTCTTTCTATTTTACTGCGTCTCATCTGTATACACGTAATTTTGAGTGAATACATTTTTCGAATTGTCTATGCCTATTTTTAAATAGTGGCCCAAAAATGTAAGGTGAAAAAAATTACCTGGTGCCGGTAAAAACAAGTCCTCTCACAAAATTTCATTCGCCATAGGTCTATTCGTTTAGACGCTATTGTTTGTACCTACATATTTAGGTAACTTTTCAATTGAATGCGGTCAAACTTTCCCCGCTCGGTCTTAATAGGTAGGTATAGTATATTAAAAATTGGATTGAATTGAATTTTTGATAGATCCTGGGATTCCATCAATACTAGCCAAACGACATCAGGCTGATAATGCGATCTTCAAAAACAGGGCGCAAAACATCGAGTGTAGCTTTGGCTGTATGGCACGTAGCGCCGTCCTGTTGAAACCAAATGTTGCCAATATCCTCCTCTTCAATTTTTGTGAACAAAAATTCGTTCAACATGTCCCTATAACGATCGCCATTGACTGTAACGGCCACTCCTTGCTCATTTTCGAAGAAAAATGGCCCAATTATGCCTCTGGACCAAAATCCGCCACAGCAGCAATTTTCTCGAGTGAACGCACTGTTTTGGCTTTTCACGCTTTGATTTATCGATGAGGATGCCAGTTTCTTTCACTTTTTTCACAAGATAACGAACATACGGAGCTGACGGTGCACATTCTGCAACATGATTTTCAAAGTATGTCGCAATATTTCCCAGCGTTGTTCAAGCGTATACACAACCATATTTGTTCAGCGGAAGGATAAAAATAATTATCTGTCAAATCAGGCATGAGCTAAGTGTTACCATTCGCGAAATAAGCACTAGTTAAAAAAAAAAACGTTAGATGGCGGACCCTTTATAATAAGTGAGAACAAAAAGTTCTTAGGTTTTATATTTATTTTTTGTAGGCATAATAGTTGGTCCACGATTTAAAATTCTACGTTACCACTGTGTAACGTCACCTTTTCGCTTGATTCCTGCATCAATTCGTCGTGGTATAGTGTCTACCAACTTCTGACATTCTTCAGAAGTGATTGAATCCCAAATGCTTGTTATTTTAGTTTTAAAGTCTTGCAGAGTGTTGACCGGATCTTTTCTCAGTTCTTGTTTAATTTTGTGCCAAATTGTTTCAATTGGCGAACTGTCAGGGCTGCTCGATAACCACTCCAATAAAGGAATTGCTTCAGCGGATGACCAATACATCGTGGACCTAGCCGTATGACCCGAAGCTCCATCTTGCTGAAGAAAGACGTATACCTTCTTTCAGTTGAATGAATTTGTTGGTAACTTTACAGTTCGCTTAAGGCGGTCTTTGTGCAATGCTTCTCTGGAGTTTCGAATGACTCGCTTGCGTTCGTCACCAACACAAACCCCAAATCGGGACTCATCACTCGAAATAAAAGTCCGCAAGGAAATATTGTGTTTATGTAATTCATGCGACTTTTGACCCACTCAAGTTAGGACTAAGACTAGTTAATCTCTTTTATTTTTAAACAAACCTTATAAGAATGGTATAAATTTTTTTTCATTGTTCTTTTACATAATGTGTTCACAGAAATATGTTTGCCTATTCGGTTATTCCATTCTGAAGTTAGTTCAGCTGCTGCATTTTTAAATGTTGTTATTAAAAAATTGCTTTAAAATATTTAGCTTCATTATTAAAAAAGATTTTTTTCGTTCTTAAAATCTTAATAGACCTTTATTGAGGCTTATGTTGAATACTCACAGTAATATCATGCCTACAAGATATACCTATGTTCTTGCCAATTTTGCCCGCTCGAAAGCCTAAAATATCTATTGTGCCAAATGGTAAGAAAATATTTATGCTGATAGAGCCTCTAATACTACTTACTTAATACAGTTGTTTATGCTATACCAGCGGATCAATTTTTAATTTCATCACGAGGAAATTTGTATAATTGAAAAAAAAAAAAAAATGTTTATGTTCTAAAAGCGCACATGGTTGAATTGATAGATAGTATAATGAGTCGTCTTCTTTAAGACACAATCGGCAGACTTAAGAGTCGTTTACGTTAACTCTCTTAAAGTGAAATCGATAACCATGATGGCTTTGTAAGCTGTAAGATATCCTACTAGATATCATACAACTTAAATTTAAGGATTTCTTGGCATTATGTTCGAAGGACTAATCCTTTAGCCTGCCTTATGCCTGGTGGGTATTCTCCGATTTTAATGTAGGTAGCGATTTTAATGTAGGAAGCTCTTATTTTGCAACTTTTGATCCATTTTATGATGGGTTGTTTAATATTCCTGTGATGCAATGCATTTGACGGCGCAAAAATGACACTTGCGCCGTGAGCTCTAAGAACACACCTCCTGGTTGACTTTTACTTGAGCAATCTATGATGATATGGAAAGAGATACGTTAAGGATTTAAGTTCCAAAGTAGAGAAGAAAACCACACTCAGTTCGGAAAGTAATATCAGTCAATGTGAAGCATCAAACGTTTAGGCAAATTCTGTATAACTGTATACAAGGATGTCTGCTCATGGTACACATTCGATAGGAATTTCTTCGCTAGCCTCCATTTATAAGATAAAGCTCCCTTAGTTCTCTAAAAATGTTTGATTTATTTCCCTGCTGCATAAGTACCAGACAAACTTCCTTCCTAATCATTCGAATACTCATCTATGAACGTTTTCCTATTGCAATGAAAAACTCTTAGGAACAAAAGTTCAAAAATTACTCAACACACACTACTTGGTATTAAACAAAAACTATACAATGCCTTTCCAATACCCTGGAGAATTTCGGAAATAGTAAAAGCAAATAAAGCACCTACATTTCCATTCCATACCGTACACACACAACACATGAATCAATGTGGAAAAACAAAAAACAATTTACATGAGTTGAACCATCCTTTTGGCCAGTACCCTAATCCATCTCACGGAAATTGATTCCACACGGCGGTGACCGGTGCAAAATTATAGACACCTCCCATGTGGATAGTTGGATACTTCCAACCTGTCTTCTTCCAAAAATTTTAATCAGGAAACATTTTCTTCTTTGTGTGTCCTGTAAGTTTATTTGGGCATCCACCAGGGGTTTCCATTTGTTGCATGCTTTTTACCCCTTTGCTGTCCTTCTCTATATATACAGCACGATGAATACCATGTTTATGCGAACATAGCAGGAGAACGATTTGGGCCTGGCTATGATAACTAAAAATTATTCATTTACTAATGGAGTGTACAAGGTAGCCATATCGATAGGTATAAGATATTAGAACATAAGACTGAGATAGTGATGACAGCATGCATAGTGCAGAGGAGTTAGTTTTGGTGCAGAGATTTGAAAAGGATGTGCTGTATGTACATATTCTGGGTTTACTATGGGTACTCACCTTGGAGCGGTAGATGGAGGTCAAGCTGCAAAGAAAAGAGAAACATCTTAAATTAGTGATGAGCACTGGTACAATGTGAAACAAAATCAGCAGAATATATTCGAGATACAATCCCAAGGCATTGGAACTATTCCCTCAACGAACAGCAGCGGTCAGAATGTGTCAAATTGAATAGCTCAACAGCCGGTATGTGACGAATTTAGCAAGTTTTTCGGTTCTGTCACTGGCGAAATATGTGCAACAGTGGAAACAATCTAAGGAATTTTTGTTCAGGAATTCTGGTGGGAAATGCGATTTGTATTTTTTTTTTTTCATTACTGATGTGTGTTTGTGGTCGGTATATGGGGTTAGAGATGTATTTGAACTTTTGTGCATTTCTCTTTGCGTGTAGTAGTTGCCAATTGTGGCTGTTACAGCTCGTAGTTCTTAGATAAAATTCTTACTTTGTGTTATTTGGTATGTGCACGAAATGCGATGCAAATTTGCTGGTGTGGATTTGGGGTAATGGTGTTAAAATATTTTTCCTTTGAGAGCTAGGTCCTTGGATTTTGTTTTTATATTCTGAATAGAGGTATTTCAGGCAGGAAATTTCAGGAATTTCCTTGTGGTGATGTTTAAGTAGTCAAGCAGTCAGTTATTTGCATTGATTTTCGAACTTTTGTATGGGGGTATTTTCAACTTTTTGTTCTCAAGAAACGAAGAAAACATGACATTTGTCCTTTTGAAAAGGAAAGGGTTTGTTTTTATTTTGTACTAAAAATAACGTTAAAATGGGTTTTCGTATCAACATAAATAAAATTGATTTTTTATAAGAAGTTTTTTAAAGCCCAACGTCCATATTCACGTTGATGCGCATCGTCATCGCTAGGAATATATACACTTGGGAAGTTATAGCAGACTAATTTAATTAACTTTCCTATAGCGAGCTAATGGTTTTCTCAATTTAATAGTCATTAAGGAATATAGCTGTCAGCAGATCATCAAGCTGTCAACCAAATTGGAGAGCGCAACGCTTCGTAGTAGGCAGGCTGAGATTCTCAATTTTATTTGGCCACGGAACCTGAATTGATCATACTTTTTTTTGGCGGATCACTATTTTTATAATAACAAATAGTGATTGTATCTCGTAGTGTAGTTGGAATATTTTTTTCCAGAGTTTTTGGTTTAACACCTTTAACGAAAAAAAGGCGTGTTTTTTTTTTGGAAAAATAGTAACCTATATACAGGCTTAAAATGGGGTACATTAGTCGGCTCTCATACTGAGGCAACATCTCAGATTGAGGCAACACGCAATAAGCAACTATAGTTACTATAGCAACTGCCAATAAAAAATCAGCAACATTTTTCGTTTGAGCGATATTTAGTTGCTTTGATGTGAGACCTCTAATTTAATTCAAAGTAAAATAATTCCTTCACAGTCTTTTTTATAAATATAACGCGCAGGAAACTTACCTAAGAAAGTACCTAAGGACCAGTTAGTATCTCTTAAAATTATGTCTAACGCCCTATTGGTGAAAACACTTCAAAAATATAGATATGATCAATTAGTTTGTGAAGCACGGGAATCTCAACAAAGATCACACTATAGCAGACTGTCGAACCGACAGCATCTATCCGGGGTGCAATGGGGTGCATTTTTCGGGGTTGACAATGGTTTTTCGCGATTTATGGCTAAACTGTGTGTCCTATTGAAAAAAGTTAAATGTGAAAGTAGGAAATGCAGGAAATAAAAAGATCTACAACAGTTGTATTTACCATTTTCGCCTCAACCTCAACATTTTTCAACAATTGGCGGAAAACCCTTTTTTTTGTTTTTAATAAGTTTCCTTGACCAAACAAATTTCTATGAAGCTAAAACTTGGACAAAAGATAATTTTTTGTGTTGCAATTAGGCAGTAATTTTTTCAGACGGAAATATTTTGAGGCTGTTGTTAAATTAATTTTTTTGAAACAAAAAAGCAAAAGGTATTTTTAACTGCGATTCTTCTTAAAACTACAAGTCCTACGGAGTTATATTTTGGCTCACTTACTCGTTGCTATGTTTACTTTCGTAAATAGTAAAGAAAAGGTATATATACTGCAATGGAAAAAATGACCGGAAACTTGAAAAATCTAAAAAAAAGTTTTTTTTCGTGGTAATTTCCGCATTTATCGTTAAATAAGTGTTATTAAAACCATTTAAATGTTCTTATATTCACGCTAACGACAATTATTCAGAAACAAATAAATAAATAATTATATGGTATTGTTATGTTTACTTTATTTAATTAACAAAAAAATATAGTGTGCCAAATTGAAAATATAAAGGACTAGATTTTACTTTACTGCCCATTCCAAAAAAAATAATTTTTTGTTTTTAATCCGATTGGGCCTCCGCACACGAGATTAATTCTGCCGGCAGAAACCCATTTTTATACCATACTTCGAGCGCATACGGGATGATTTCTGCCGGCAGAAAAATTATATATATGAACCCCTTTTCATTGTGTAGTATTATTTTCACAATTGAAATATTTTGAAACTTGTATATGTATTAGTTTTTTGCCTTGTTCAACCGCTCAAACTCGACAGAGCATTTTATTCCGGTTGTTTCCCCTCACTTCAGTCCCCTCGCCAACAAAATCGGTTTTATGCCACAGAATTAGTCTCATGTGCGGAGGCCCATTGAGTTTAATGAGCTGAGCTCAAATTTGCCAAAACAATTTGTCGCTCTCTTACTGTTTGGGCGTGGCACGCCCCTAAATTAAAAAAAAAATACCATATGAAATTGTACTAAAATCTCAAGAACGAAGAGTCGAAGTTTTCTAAAATTAAATTTTTTATATTAACTAAATGTGGTTAGGGGAAATAACGGACTTTCACTACAAGCTTAAGGCATCATACAAAATACTTTCAAAGAGTTTGGGAATATGGAAATACCGAACGATAATAGTTACTTAGCACTTTGATTCTCTTTTGTGTATCGGTGTTGAAGAAATTCTGAGGGAAAGATTAGAGGAACATTTTTTAAGAAAGAACTAACTACCTGTGAAATATCACAGAAGCTTTGGCACAGTTTTGCACGAGCTAATATTTTTAGTTATTTGACAGATAGTTGGGCATGCAGTCTAAAAAAATAATTATTTATGTCTTAATACAATGCAAATAATAAATTAAGTTTGCATCAAATAAAATTAATTTAAGCTCTAAATTTCGACTATTTCGACGAATGCAAGGTATTCAGCGCATTACAATACAACATTGTTTATACTTTGTTGTCAGTAAATTTCCAAATGCACTACACATGCACAAACTATTTACATTATATAGAACATTTCAAATTCTTTTGAATACCTTTCTCACTGATAAATTCCGATAAGAAATTCCTATCCAATGTGCACCTCAGAAATTTCAAAACATTGTGCGTATTCAACAAATGTCAGAAATTTTCTATTTACAGAATCAAAACACGTTCACAAATTCATTTGGCAAACGAATTAAATGAGATACTTTCATGATTTCATCTTTGTGTGTTTGATTTCAAATTTCTGTATAAGCAAATCCCTTGCATCAAATCCGATTTAATCGCCCTTGGCAGCATACATGACACGCATAGAAGAAGGCATCACAAGGTAAATAGAAGAAGATTCTCCTACAAAATCTCCCACAACATAACCAATTTTGGTTGGCCGCATAATCCAAATCCGTCCGTTTTTGGCGCTTCATGGGGGAGCAACACATGCCAATTTAAATTGAGCTCAAGCATACACCGCACACTCGTCTAATTGGCATTTAATTTCCCATAAGCACTAAATAAATATTTTTGACAAAAAAGGTCAAATACTGAAAAATTGGGCATTTCCTTCGGATCAGCACGCAGAATGGATTCGAATGGCACGAAAGGTTTTGCGGCTACGTAAAGTCAGTGTGAAAGGAAACTCGTAATATCTCTTACGATTATCGGGACGGGATATTGGATCGAAGGAGAAGACGAATACAAACACTCGATACGATATTGTTGGGAGTGGAATTCAAATATTTATCCATCATCTTGGCCAAAGGGTTCCCACTGCCATATACAGAAATGAGACAGTCTAGGCCAGGCCAACCCCAGACGGGCAGACAAAGACACAGTTACCGCCGCACACGCAGAGAAGCACTTATTAGGAGCAGGAAACAGTTCCACGGACGACGGAAATCTTCTCAGCATCCACTCGGGAGGTGGTAAATTGACATAAATCGTTGTTGCCGCAGCCGCCCGCCACTGGGTTGCTTCTTTCTTCTGATGATCCTTATGGATGTACGTTTAGATACGTTCGGATACGTTTGGATATATATGTTTTGTGTGTTAAGGGGTCGTGACATTTCGAATGTTGGGGTGGGACGATGGTGGAAGGCAAAAAGGTCGTTTATCATTTTCAGAACTCAAGGTAAATCGTACGTACGCAAAAAGTGCTTAATCCTATTCAAACATGGCGAACGAGTATAATACTAATGGGATTCTATTTCGCATTTATCTTGTGTCTATTTTCATCCCATCGATTGCGGTGTGCCAGTCGACTTTATGTATATTTTTTACTTTTTTCTTTCTTTATGTTGTGTTCGTTGTGGGATACAGGTACAGTAGAGTACCCCTGGTGGTATCTTGAAAAGCCCTTTACTCCAAGTACTTTTTATTCTTCACATGCAAACACATCCAATTTGCCTTCATTAGAGCGATATACATGGCGATATATCGAATCGATATGTATCAGTTTAAAATTCGATGCTTCGATACTTGTTGATTTCTTATGAATTATTTCTGAAGCATTTGTTTTTGTACACCTAAAAAGACCCACACATACTTCTTAATAGGTTGAGCTCAATTTGTGTGTGAGCTAGAGCTAAAATGTTTGCGCCATCTGCTGGGGGGTTATTCCCAAATGCGCTGTGGATGGTATTGAAAACGATACCACAAACCAGAGTGGTATATTTCCAGTTTTTTTTTCATCCTTACTTCCAATTTTCTATTAATTTTTCTAAAAGTTTGACAAATTTTCCCGTCACAAGAATTAAGTTTATTTTGTATCCGCAAACAATCCCCCAGCCATCCGTCACCTAAGCAGTCATGAAAAGCGATTCACACGGGCTTTATTTGAACACTGACGAAAGCTTTTTCATGCTCACAAAATTGTAGAAAATACATATTTATCCCTGATGTACAATACCCTGCAAGACATCACTCACTCTTCGAGTTAGTACCGGCAGGTAGGGTTTAAAAGGGATTGCTCCGCAATTACAGTGGTATATATAGGTATTACTTTTAAGTCTCCAAGGAAAAGTTTTTGTCAAGGTGGTGGAAACGCGTTGCAGAGCTGTGGTCGAGTCACGATTATGAGATGAGAAGTGCGGTTTTCGTCCAGGCAGAAGCACAACCTACTATTTATTCACTCTCAGAATGGTACTTGAGAAGCTTTGGGTGTATGCTACACCTGTTTGTTTACGCATGCTTAATAGATTAGGAGAAAGCATACGATCGAGTTCCTCGAGGTAAAGTCTGGAGTGTGTTACAGAAGAATGGCATTGACGGTGTTCGGGTAAACGGCGTTAAATCAATACCTTTCACCGTGGGCGTTGGACTTCGCCAGCGGTGTGTCTGGTTTCCCCTCCTTTTCAATACTTGGACGTTACAGCTCAGTCTTTTCAAAGGAAATTTAGAATTGGGAGATCGGAGATCTGAGAATAATTAATTTGCTTTTCGCTGATGACTTGGCCATCCTTGCGTCCTCTCAGACTGAACTTCAACGCGCACTCGATCGATTTGTAGCCGTTTGTGTTGAAGCTGAGATGAATGAATAATATTCGCGATAGTTTCTTTACTGGAAATAGGTAAATGTTGGGGTCAATGTTTACTCCCCTAACGATAGTTTTAAAATTGATTACAATCGATGATCGGAGTTCGGCTTTAGAAATATCCCCAATTTGGTTAAGTCGCTTTTTTATGTTTCCTTTTGAATGTTGAGACGATGTTTCGCTTTTGTTCAGATTTGTCCTCAAAATGTTCTATGAACAAACTTATGGTTGTATTTTAAAAATCACTCATATAGAGATCGTTGTAAAGCTTGTAATCGTGTTTTTCTGTTGTCGACAAGTGCACTGTATCTATCTACTACCTAGCTTTTCAGATGCCAGATTCTTAAGGCCCGACGAAGTATGTATCTGTTTGTATAGTACATCTTTGCGATCAACAAAACACACCCACTTTTCAGCGCTCCACCCACTCCACAAGTCTTCCTAGAATCTCATCGAATCCTTGTAATAATTATTTGCGAAATTGATTGAATTATTCCCAGCCCAAATACCTTCCACTGGTTTCATTAAAAAAATAAAATCCTCGCATCGGTGTGATTGTAATTTGTAATGATTTTAATGACGAGCTCCTTTTGATTGCCACAACAACTTGGGCTGATGGTTTATTCTTCTATATACGTTGTCTAGGCATGACCTATTAATAATGTCGCGAGCTGTTTACTTTAAGCCCCCCTCCTGCCATACTAACTTCATCTTCTTATACAAAATCCTAGTACCAAAAGGACTTCTAATACCACACACTCGCATTAAAATGCTATTAAATTGTTTGAGTTCTCGTTATAGCTATAACGCCTACGCCCATATCCCTCACCCAGGCCGCGCCGTTAAAATGAAGGAAGCTATCTTTTTACTGGCTTCCTGCTTTATGTCGAAGGATATTTTTAATTTCGGTAATGTGGCCGTACCGATGGAAGTGAATGAGAGCGAAGACGAAAATATAATTATTCTTCGGGTGCGATGACACATTTCCTTTTAGTTATATTAGATTTTCGTTAGGGATACATTTATCATATATATATTTACCCTTACTGATTCTGTAACGCTCCTTACTTTTCTTATTTTAAATAAAAGTAGGCGGTGGGTATTTGAATAAATTTTCAAAGTTTGTGTTTTCTCATTATTCAAATATGCACCGCCTATTTTTCATATATTTTAATTTTCTTCAAGGTTTAAACTCTACTATAGTAATGCTCGGCAAGTGTTTTCAAAAGGAAATTGCCAAATAAAACCAACCCTTCTTAGGGGGTCAAAGTTTGTACGGGAACATTCTAAATCAATAGATACAAAAAAAAATAGAAACCGTTTTTAGGCAATATGTACTTTGCTACGAATTTTAACATCACTGATTTACTAATTGCTCCTCAGGTACTTTAATAGGAAATTTAATTTGGCGATATTTAAATATAAAAGAGAAAACTAACCGATCGTGAAGGAATCTCTGTGGACAAAATCCTGAGGGCTATTAAAATATGAGTCTTCTCATTATTGCAAAATTGCCGCGGGTAGCTGAAATGTATGAAGACGACGTTGTTGAAATTCCCACGGAAATTATATTAACAGGAGACTTAATTAAGACAATTTTTGGCGATCTGCTGCAAAAGTCAATGCAGGAACTTTCAGAACGAGTCATTGCCGCGCTGACAAATGTGCAGACATTAGAAATGAATAGGAGCGATTCTGTTATCAGTGAAGACTGAAGATCCAAATGATGCACCAAATTTCCCTGTTGAATTCCTCAATCAGCAAACTCCATCCAGCAAGCCACCTCATGTGCTGTACTTAAGCAAGGTGTCATCATCATGTTGCTGAAAAACTTGAACCCTAAAAAAGGACTGCAATGGAACTCGATTGATTGTTGATAAGAGCATGAATTACCACAATGATTCCATTTCCGATAAATTCTAGCATACGCTATAATAATAAACAAGGCTCAAGACCAGTCATTTGATCACGTTGGCATGCATTTGAAGACCGGAGTATTTGCACACGGCCAACTGTATGTGGCTTTATCACAATCAAGAGTTGCAAGACAAAAGAAGGTGTATATTTAATCTAATCCACAGCAAGGAAGATTATTAATTAACCAGAGACAATTTACACGCAATGTAGTTTTCAAAGAAGTTCTTTAAATAAAATCAATTTGTTTATCAAATATTACTTTGCATACCCAGCGAAGCGGGTACAACCAACTAGTACAAGTATAGGAAGAGAGTGTTAAATTAGTGCGGTCCCGATGGATAATGGCTTGGCAGGGTGTATTGTATCCTGTTTACAATATAAAATCTCTGATCTGGGAGAATCCTTTGATTTAGGCAAACTTTTCAAATATTCTTCCCCAACTTGATTTATTGCATTGCCAACGCTGCTGCTCGGGGAGCTTACTTATGGGGGATTTTCCGGATGAAATAGGATTTCATTTCGCTGATCCTCTGTTACTGAAATTTTATTAAATTTCCGTCAAATATTTAGACCTGTTGCACAGATTTGGAGGGAGTTAACAGATAAAATAATGTTCGCCACATTTTAAGAGTACGTATATGATTCAGTGGATTTGATGAGCGCAACAAAACAACTTCTATAAGCTTATTATTATAGCCTTTTAGATTGCCATTGACGACAATCGATTTGACGTCTTGCCGACGACGAAGAAAAAGAGAAGGCAAATCGTTCGTGGTGTTGATTGTATAGTGTCTGTGATGACGTTAGGTGTATCGTGGTGTTTTATTTTATCAGCAGGGCATCGGCGCCAACAAGTGTTTTAATGGTGAAATTAAAGTTTTTTGTTTTTATTAGATACATTGAAGGAAAATTGCTATTGCATATAAGAGCCTGGAGAGGTGTTTGACTTTAAAAGTGACAGCTTTAAGATGTCCACGAATGTAAAAAAAATGCTTAGAATTTTATGCAGTCCTTGCATTTGTTTTTTTAATTAGCCAACAACTTAGCAAATACAATGCGTGGGTTTTCTATGCCGTGCGTTTGATAGTACATTATCTGCCTTTACTTGATATGGTTAAGCAATGCGCGTTACTAACTTTAATTGTTAGAGTCTAGGTTAAATTTTACGAACTTACAATACGAGATTATCCATTATCTGAGCCTAAAAAATAAAATAATGACAGTCGGTTATGAATTCAAATCTCTTCTGACAATTAAAATTTGTATTAAATGTATACTTCAGTTTTTGGTATGTTAGATCAATCGTTTTGATTGAAATAGTGTAGCATACTTTTGGGATCAGTCGAATCGATAAAAATTCTGTCGTTCTAAAATTGCTAGTACACGGTATGTAGCACGCCACATAATATATGTGGCTCTGACGTAATTTTGACTTCAACGTATGGAGCCAATGGCTACATGCCGTGTACTAGCCCTCTTTGTGCCACTCACTCACTCGTCGTGACACATACGCATTGTGTGGCTTTTCGGCACTCCGTGTACTACCATAGCACATACGATTTGTGCCAATACGCTTACATAATGTCGAGTGGTTGGTTACCTGCACGGTTCGTATGTATTTTTCAATTTAATTTCAGCATTTCAGTTTGTGTTTTGTACTAGCATCATGGTATTTAGTTTTTTGTACGCCATAAAAAAAAGTAGTTAACACGCTATGGGATAGGTAATCTATTAATTATTCTTCTGTCGCAAACGACTGACGACATTTATCGTGTCGAGTCGTTTGGAATTTGGTATTGCGTAACTGAAACGACACGACTCTCTGATCTCTCACATTCCACATAAATTCCACAAACTATACAAGTATACACACATGCGGTTTGACATTTTAATAACAACAATTATTTTAACATTTAAAATGTGTTTTAGACTATCGAAGTCGAAGGTGGCCCAAGACAATTCAGAGATAAGGTTATGTCGTCCCATTGCCGATTAACATCACTTTTTCTAGGCCTCCGTGAATGATATTGCCAAAGGAATATTTTTCTGCATTTCGTTCACTAAATGTAGAAATTGTCTTTTATTTGTTATCTCCATTCTGCAAAATAACTATTTATAATTGTCTTTTAGTTAATTAAAAAAATGAAGTACTCATACTTTTTTTAACACATTATCACACAGTCGTCCGCAAAATAGTCGACGACAGAAATGTATCATTTCCACGACAAACGTCGTCACAGAACGCCTTACGCAATACCGAGTATCGTCGTCGAAAAATACAATCCACATTTTTTGACATTTCAGACGCCATTTGTCGATCGTCTCCGCGACAAAAGTCGTTTATTTTTAGTCGCCAATACCAAACAGTCGTGTTGTTTTTTTTTTAGAGTCGTAAACGACAACGACAATAGGGGTGATTATAACAATCAATCTGTAGCTAAAAGGAAAATGTTGAAAAAAAAAGTTATTCTGTAGGGAGAGGACAGACTAAAAGAGTGATATTCACTTAACGATGGTTTATTAGAAACTGAAGCTTAAGAGCAATCGAAAGATGTATTTAATGTCTAATATAAAATACTATATACCTACTACTCCGGCACGTAGCCAGGGTTGGGGGCTTGATGGGCTGATAGAACAAGCAGAGGTCAGCGACTTGTCTTCTGTGCACCAATGGTTGTAGATTCAATGTGAGTGAAGGGTCTCCAATAAGTCAAACTGTTCGTCTCTGTATGCTGTCAAGTATGTTAAGCAAATGTTTTGGGGACGAGCTCCATATATGGGAGCAATATTCCAGGCCTGGTCTAACCTGTGCTTTGTACAGTAGGAGAAGTTGCTTGGGGCTAAGGTACCTCTTTGCTCTAAATAGGTAGCTCAACTTAGCAGACGCCAATCGTGCAATATAGGATTGTGATCCTGCCATGTGATTCCTGAATTGAGTGTGACTCCTAAAATGTGCATTGAGTCCTTGGGATGGATTGAATGGTCATCCATTTGGATCTGAGGAACTGTTGAAGCATTTTTCCTAGAAAATGTTGTGGTCTGTGCCTTGTTTGCAACTGAAACTGAAATGACCGTAATGGGGCTTAATATAAATTCAATTCTTTAAAAATAAGGAGAATATCCCGGTAGGTATACATATACAGTATTCAAACGCTAGGTATGTACACTGTGCAAGCCATAGCTTTAACCTGGCTCTGCCATGTCAACTCCTGCAATTCGCAATTGCCTTAGTGTAGTTAGTGAAATAGCTAATTTCTTCCGAAACCTTTCAAATGCATATTATGTAACTTTCAAAACTGTCATAAAAAAAACACGCACCAGAGAGCCGAAAAACTCGACTTCTGCGCCTTTGTGAAACAAAATTCATTGAAAGGCATGACAGTATTAATTCCTTTGTAGAGCTCCTCAAATGCATCTCAATAAGTATTAAAAAAATAACTAGCAGAACGTGGGTGATGTCTTCGAAAGTATCAACACTTTTGGCAGCGGTCCAAAAAAGCGATTGCCTAGTAAGCCTCATTGTATACGAAAAACTTTTCAGTTTAGCGCTGCCTACAGTTTATCAGTTTCCTACAGAACAAATCCTTAGATTTCGTTTCTGCAATCGACCGCACAAAAGAAGTTCTGAATTCTCTTTAAGACATCAGAGAAAATGCCGAAGATTTTTTCAGAGAGGCTTTTCAATCCGCACCCTTACTTGCCGAGGACTTATTTGAAGAACTTCATTGAAACAAACAACGCATTCCAATCCGGAAACCTCTCCTTCTAAAGCCTTTTTTGGTGTGCCGATACTGATTTCTTGCATAGATTCGTTAATACAAAATCTTACGGCAAAATTCATGGTCAACGAAGACGTTCTACCATCGATCGTTTCAAGCTCTTCTCCCAGGTTTTGCTGCAGTTTAGCCTGAGCGAAAAGTTGGAAAAGTTAACACTTTACTTTGAAAATGCAATTTCGTTATCAGCTGTGAAAGCTGAGTATACATTCTTTGGTGCGAAAAAAAATCGTCGTGTGACGGTTCTACCAAAGTTTTGAAATTGCTTGATGTGACAAGACTTACTTTAGACTTATAAATTTCTCGCTTACGGTTTTAGCAACGCTTCCAGTGACCACAGATAGTTTTGAAAGAACCCTTTCAGCTATGAAGCTAGGCCTAGGGTATCTACCGCCTGTAGCGCCACTTATTTATTTTTTATTAGCTATGAAAAAGATTGATTCAATGTCCCGAAGCGTTATGGAGAATGCAAGGTTAAGTTCACTTGCTATGATATCTGTTCATTCGGATATTATTGTGAATCCAGATAAGGTGATTGATCTCATATAAAAAAAAATCAAGACGTTTTCTGCTTTGAAAAAATGTGACTAATAGAAATCAATGAACTGGAATATACATAGTTTTTTTGTTTCGTAAGACTTGGAAGCAAGCCCCCCCGAACCAAAATCTTGGCTACGGCCCTGCTACTATACTATTTTAGCCTAGTAGATATCGGGTACTATTTACATAGTAGAGTTACAGTGTGTCAAAAAAATATATGACTGATCTTTTTAAAAATTACCTACAGTTCCTTTGTTAATTTGGAATTCCCAGTCAATTTGTAGATTTTTTTATTTTATTTTATAAGCACATACCAACGCACCTACCAACTTAAACAAACGATGTTCTGTCATAGTGTAACAGTTTGTTGGTGCAGGTCTTTTATACCCTGACCATGTCTTCCGTAATTTTGTCGCAGGTGATTAATAATTTGCACCACTCATTCGGTTCGGATGTTATTCTCCACTGGTAATTTAAATTAATTTGTTTGACTTTGACAAAGTCAACCTATAATATAGTAGCATTTAAAAATATCTTTATTTTGAAAAATGCATTTTTTTTTCAGTACATCTTAGCCCAACATCATTCATTAATTTGCCAACTGCATTTTGCATTGAAGCGCTTAGATATTCCACGAAATCCCCATCCATTTGCTAAAGTATGCGCATCTCGTTTATCTTTTGCCATGCCAGTCCGACCCCGACCCCGACCCCGACCTCTATCGACATCGACATCAATTCATCCCCACTAAATTCCTTATTTAACAGCCGTTTAAATCGCTCACTCAAATTGAAGCACATACTTTATTTATGATGCTTCAATAAAATCGGCTGTAGGGAATCCTGTTTCAGGTACATAAATGCCTAGCTAAATGCTCTGAAATCCCCTCTCAAAAAAAAAAAACAGATCCTCGCGCTACACGAGTGCATTTTTTGTTCGTCCCCCCTTCCATTTTGCCGTTTCAACAGGCGAACAAAATCCTACTCCCACTAAAGAGGATTGAAGCAAGACGTTGAAACAAGTGACGCGGGAATACGAATACATGCACGTCGCGTCGTCCTTTTCGAATATACGAGCGCAGTAAAGTGGTTAAGTATAGAAAAAAAAAATTCCAGCATTAGACACATATACAAACCTACACCCCCATCGAATTATAGTGGAGAGGGATGATACTCTGGAGTGAGCGATGAGAAGATTTACTCGGAGATTTATTGCCAAAAAGCTATGCACACACACTTTACACACCCAGCCGAGCGCCAGGGCTGGAGGCATAGGCACCATCAGCAACAGGAGGAATACCAGCACCAGCACCAGCCAGCAAGCGTTAAGCTGCCATATCCTTATGTAAAAGCATTTCCAGCCAATTCGGGATTCGGGAACCATATAGACCTGTTGCTTTCTGTTTGGATGAAAATGGATGAGCATTTCTCGCTGAGTGAGTGAATAAAAGCTGCAGAGGCACATAAAATAGGCAACATGCCAAGTTGTCTATATTTAGTAGTCGTGAAATGGAGCAAATTCCGCACTGAAGCAATAAATGGAATCATTTTAGTTTGGGACTATCCAGGACTTCTCGACTAAGAGAAAGATATCATCGTTCAGTTTCACAAGCAATGAATCTACCGACACCATCTGTGGATTTGTTACGAGTTAGGCAGACTGTTGCGCGCAAAGGATGCTAATTACTTCCTGGCGATTTAGCAACAGTGAGAATTGTTTGGCGACGGTTAAAGGGATGAAAGTAACCAATATAATTAACGAGGATTTTATCCAAATTGTTAATTAGTTTCGGACAAATCCTCAACAAATTGTGACAACGTGTCGAAGGATTATGGATAAACTGATGTTAGATAATCGACGATGGTAGGTAATTAACTCCACTTCTAATCTTTATAGGAAAAATACAGCAATTCGCATGGTTATTCAAGCTTTTGCTAAAGGAGGGATGAATTATGTGAAATAGCTCTTTCTTTAATATTTCTCAGCTTGTGACGATCTACTGTTCAATACAGTGATTCCAAGCCAAGAAGGATTGGTCCTAAAAATTCATCTTTTTCTTTTACTTTCACTACTTCTGTAAAATTCACATCTTAATTTTGTTCAAATTAAATAAAATACATCCACTTTTCTTCAAAACGTTATAAAAACTTTATTTTAAATTTAACGAACGATCGCCTTAAAAGTTAACAATATAATGAACAAAGTAAGAAAATTGTATGACACAAGAAGAGAAGAAAGTTAGTGTGGTGAATATAATTTTCGGGGAAAATTTACGGTATAGATAAAAGTTCAAGTTTACATAAGGCAATTATAATTCAGTAAATTTTTGTAGGCGGTAAATTCAAAAATTCTATGTTTTTCTGTAATCGATAATTAATTCTAATTATTGGCGGCAACAACTTCCTTTATAATATTTACTGCAACAGGTCTGTTTGTCCTTTATATGTTTAAAGATCTGTTATCCGATCTGATATCAAACATCCACGGGTAATATTTCTATTCGAAGGATTTCGATGGCAATTTGGCAAATTGGTCTATATTCAATCTGCCGGGCCGGAAACCGGTGATTCGGTGTATGCTCCCTACCAAAACATCACCACCGTATTTAAAGAGATCCGCTGGTAAACCATCAGATCTTGCGGCTTTGTTGTTCTTAATCTTTTTTACAATTAAGCCAACTTCTTCTATACTAGGTTGTAGAACTGGTTCTTTATTTACTGGTCGTGGGTTCTCTTCTTGCCTTATCACTCTCTCTCTACATGATGCCTTGGTGCTTAAACACATCTACCATTCCGTGCGCTGTCTCGAAGATCCTGCGTTCCGGTTTTGTAGCCAGCAGCCAGTTGCTTGACTTTTTTATATAACCTCCGAATGTTATTATGATCGCATAACTCTTCGATCTCCTTGAGCTGGGAAGTCCTCTTCTTTCTATGCATCATCTTCCTTCCCTCCCTTCTCCTGGCTCGATACTCTTATCTTGCTGCCCTTGTTTTGCGGTGGAGAGTTGTCTTGTATGTGCATCTTCTGTCCCCTTTTTCGTGCCTCGCATACCTACTTACCTCGCATCCGTCTGGAGAGCGCCAGGTTTCTGTGTGGATACTAATCTTCTAGTAAGTGCAAGTTTACCAAGGTGAGTTCAAACTTTTTTTTTTTTGATAAAGGTAACACGCAGTCTTTTTTGTCATTAAAACACTTTTAGTCCTTTTTTTTGAATAAACACAATCATTTAAAAAAAACAGTGTCTCCCAATTATTCCCTCCACCATATACATCTTGCATAGGCAATCGATTGGCAGTTCGATTTCATTTGACATACGATGTCAATGAAGCCCTTTGGAATGGCTTCACATTTACGATAGCGTAAGTATATTTCAATCATTCATCGAAAAGCACGAACCGAAATAGTCAACAAGTGGCAGAAGCATTCTGAGCACTCACCAGAACAACCCGCGAAATAGTCCTGCCCTGGTGCGACTGTCAGGCCTTCCTCTTCAAGCTTCATTAGATTGAACGCTCCCTTTCGCCTTTTGTTTGATTTCATTGATGTTTGGTTTTGTATACATATTTAATATTTATTGAGCGATTTAAGTGTCATGACATTGGACGATTATAGCAAATATAGACATAGGCATTGTATTTCCTTCTTGAAATTAGCAAACGAAAAGATGAACAACCCCACTGGAACTGGAACCATCGCTGCCGCAGGTGGTTGTGCGTGTCACTCGACAGTTCCGCATGCCAATGAAGCGCAAGCATGATACTAACCTATCAGCACTTCTGTTCTATTTAATGATAATGACATGAGTGGTGGTGGCTATGATATGCCATGACTTAGACAGTACCTATATTTTATTATTTTGTAGTGAATTGTTACGGTTAACAAATGTTGCGTGCGCCCGATGATATGGTGCAATCGTGCAATTCCTATATACTATACGCCTGATCCGGCAGGCAAAAGTGGCTAATTTTTCAACTCGATGACCAAATAAATTGATGCCGATTGTCATGATACCGGTAATGTCACATTTAGCACTGTATTACCACTGTAAACGTTTACAATGCGAGACATCTGTATGTGTGTAGGACATTTAATATGCAGACAATGTCATATTGAATATAGGGAGTATGTCGTATGTCGTATGTGCCATCATCAGTTTCGATTATTTTTGTGGGTACTTTCGAATTAATAGCAGTTGGATGTTGTGAGGTATTGTTGTACGTGTGATTAGAATAATATGTCAATCACTGCGTAAATCATTTTTTTTAATTTCCAAAAGTTTTGCAAAATTTTCCAATAGTCCTTTAAGGGCATAGGGGTTGGGACTAGACTAATTAAAAAACTTCATAACAAAGATCAGATGAGTGTAAACTCACATGCAAAATTAGTCATTGGATGCTGCCAGAAATTGTCGCCTGGACATCCAGAATACACAAAGATAGGGATTATCGATAGGACGATAGATAATATCGATTGACTAAAATATCCCTTAGTGTGGCAAAAATATGGCCATCAAAAGGTAGCGAAGGTAGGAAACACTTAACTGGACAATCACACGCAACTGGTCCAAATAGCCAAATTCCGACCACTGCGTGCTTACACCCCTGAGGGGCTCAACATTTGTGTTAATCGGCTTTTGGGCGCGAACAACGCTACACACATACGCCTTTTCTAGGACCACGCCTGTCGATGGCTCTGTCCGTTTCAGCAAGATTCTGTCCGACGGCGACGGTGCAGGACACTTTTAAAGTCACCGCCGGCTTCATCCAGATCTTGTGCACAGGCACGCATTTCCACATATGGGGAGATCTCAGAAGAAGGGAGCGTATTAGCCGCACACACACTTCCTGCATTAGGTGTCGCACACACGATCGGCCTCTTCCTTTTCCCCTTCGTCACCGAAAGCGGACAAAGCTCAACGCTTGTGCCTTCAACTGATTGAGCATCATGCACCGCGCGAGCGAAGCCTTCTTCCTTCTCATATCTCCCTTTGGCTCTTAATCGGAAGTCCATCGGAGTGCGCAGCTTTTGGTGCTCGTTCAGCAGATCAGCAGATCCCGCATCAGCATCAGTACGACCAACTGCCCAACTATGTTGAGAGAGATTAATAGTACTGGGGTAAAACCTTTCCACCACTTTCTCTCTCCTTCCAACCCATTTTCCCAAGCGAGTCGGATAATGAACCGCAGGAATTTTAAGAAACGGGCACTGGGCCCGGACCTGATATCATCGCCTGAAGAGACGAAGCTCATTTTTAGTATGTTGTTTGGGGCCTCCAGAATCCTTGCTCCGACCGCAGTTGAAACGACCACGGATGGATTTTCACCGAGGATGTGAAGTCTGCTTACCTACTGGAACCACCCTGATTTAAGTATGAATCTCAGGAGTTCCTTATAAGATCTGCATTCTCCAGATTCTCTAGTATCTAGTTCATTGAAGAAGTACCTGTTAAGAATCCCCTGTCTGCTGTCTTTAAGGGCTGGAGGCATTCGCAAAGTAGGTGGCGAAAAGATTCTAAATGTTTCTTCACAGTCCTTGCAAATTGAGAGAGTACCGGGTAAAACAATTTTTTTTACAACACAGCTAAAAGCGAGATTCTTGATGCAAATATTGCAGAACATATAGCACACAAAATAAAGACAACGAATTCCAAATCTGCATGTGAATAGGTGCCTACTTGTAAAGGGGATAGGTATAGCAGCTATTCAGGACGTGGTGGTTAAAACACACGAAGAATGACAAGATGTGACGACACGTCTTGCAATTATAGGAAGCCTTTTAGACTTATAACAAAAGTCACACCAAACCCATAGAAACATATTGCACTGATTTAGGTAATCTAAAAATAATATTTTAAAGGTACCTATATAAATAAGAAATCATTTTAGGATCTAATCGTTCTCAACGACGAAATACGACATCCCGATTGTTTTTGGCAACTTTTAAACAAGAACATCTGTGGTTATAAAGTCGAAAAGCACAGATCCAAAACGTTTAAGTTGTCGATAAGATTTTGCCCCGTAATGTCGAATTATTGACAAAATGCTAAAATTGAGTTTTCGAGCCGTTTTTCGGAGTGCTGTTGGCACGTTTTGGTTGCGTTTTCGGGGTACATTTAAGTACTTATAAGCGAATTGATAAAAAAGATTTAAGAAAAATGTGCGTATTAAAAGAAAACATCTCAACCAAAGTTTCTTTGTTTCTTTGAAAAAACGTTTCAGAAAAATACCACATCAGAAACTTTAAAAATCGGCACCCCTGGGATGCAGAGTGTCCTCTATTTTATTCAGGTTTTTACAAACAGATTTGTTGATTGGTTGTTCTCTCTTAAATATCCCAATTGCACCTTTTTATTACGTAGACAACGAAGTAATATTTTAGTTGCAACCCACTTTGGATTTAGCGATAGAAGATTCCAGTTGCAATCTATCAAATGACATTGTCGCACCCAGTTGGCAAATAACTCTGAAATAATTTATCGAATACGAAGGCAACAATCATAGTACAACCCAGACAGCCGGTCATGTCATCTGATTCCCCTGAGTCCTGACAGGCGAATCTACTATAACAAAGCTAGAGGACGCATTCGAAGATATGCTACTGGACATGACGATGACGATGCCGACCAACCTACCTGTTTGGGACTTTGTTTCAAACTCTAGAGTAAAAATACGAAACAACAGTCCGGCATCACGAACGATGAAATTTATTTTAAAGTTTTCCATTGCCGGATATCATGCCATTCACACTCCCCCTATATAGTACATTTAGATCCGAGATCTCGTTCGTATAGATTTAGTGGCCTTTTCATTCTACCCGTCGTCGTCGTATACATGTCGCTTTTGTTTCTCCTGTTTTTTTTTTGTTTTTATATTCGACTCCTTCCTCTGTTGTGTTGAGGCGTTCCCAAAAGAATCGAACAAATAAACCACCTGACATCTGAACAGTGAGGCCACACACAAACACAATAACATCAAACTGCTTGATATGGTGAGTAAAGGCAGGGAGGGTATCAAAAAGCATCAACTAAGGATTTCATGCAATTACCGGTTAGTTATTGTACAGAACAGGTGGACGTGAGTTCAGGTGCGAGTATAAGTATACCGCCCTAGACCATGTGCAGATCTGGGGTCTAGCGCAAAAATTTCAACAATATTTGCATCCGAAGCGGACGGCAACAATAGCATCCCTGGAATTTTTCCACACTCACGTGAGGATTTTTTGAAGCATTACTGACATTTGAGTTTATTCGAAACAACCATTGAAAAGGTCAGCGAAGCAAATTTACACGGAAATTCATTCATCTTTTCATCTTTCCATCGAGTTCAGTGTACATTTAAACACCTTTTGTTCCTTCCAGGCGGATTCATTTTCTTTTCAACCCACACTTTATATAGTGTTCGGCACCAACTGTTCGTTTTATATAGTTGCATGACCCTTGAGAGTGCAACAATAAGTGTTTGGAACAATCCAAAGAAACCTATAAGCATCGAAAACGAAGTCTAAAGGAGCAGGAGCAGCCAAATTACGTAAAGTTTATGATCCTTGAATTAGATTTTAGTTTTTCTTGTTGTAGCACTCTTCGATTATTCTATTTGTTTGTTAGTTTTGCTTTCTCTTTCTCTTTCTCTTTCTTTTTTATTGCTTTGCCCGGTTAAGTGAGCTTCGAGCTTCCCAGTAGGATCTTTGCAGAGAAGTGAACGGGGTGGAAATATTTCTAGGAATTGAATGAATACTTAAGGAAATGTGTTGCATTCTAGAGTCGATGCATTCTTCGTTTGGCAAGGATGAAAATGTAATTAAGATTAATTCGCTCGGTAGAGGTGGGCGGGCACCCATTTCCGAGAAGATGAAGCGAACCAAAAAGTAGCACGAACCAAAAGTGTTTAAATATTTAAAGCAATGTGGCAGTGAGATGAGGTGGTCCCGCCACTAGCAAGTACATATACGAAATGGGTCTAATTAATAATAAATATTATGAGTAGGTACATACTGCTACTATATGTATCTTACCAACGCGTAGCGGACATTTAACAAATTTTATCTAAACAATCCTTTTGAGCATGAAAGCAGAAAGTGAATATTGTACTCCAATCCGTATAAACCCATGGGACCAGGAAGATTGATCGTAACTAGAAACTTCTTATAAGGTTGCGTGCCCTAAAGGAAACAATGGAAACTTCTCCTTCTGATGTCTGTCCGTTTGTCCGTCCGAAGTTCAGAACCAACTAAGACAAATTTGTTTCCTAGGTCTATCTCAAAAACTAATTGCCGTAGAAGGCTGAAATTTAGACACAATATCAGGTATAGCTTCTATTTAAATGAAGTTAACAAAAAGTTAACATTTTATATTTACGATAATTTGTCAATCACCATTTGCACTTACGACCAATCTGTTTTCGGACATATAATACACAGGGTGTCCCAGTTAAGCGGTATAATCCTGGGAAGATTTCTGAAGTTCTGCCGAACAAAAAATTGTACGTGAAGTCTCTCGCCTTGGAAGACAACATAACTCGTGATATGTTGAAAAAATTATGCCAAAATTGTACATTCCGGATGGACCACTTGAAGCGTAATCGCGGTCAACATTTACATGAAATAATATTCAAAAAGTAAATGGCAAAAATTAGTTTATCGACGCTAATAAAAATTTCACTAAATTTTCTAAATTTTCACTGTTTTTTTTTTTAATTTAAAAACCAAATGCTTTAAAAATCACCCATTATTTTCACTTGCCAATAGCTGTTTCTTTAGTAGGACTAAAGAAGGAAGGGAATTGGCTAGTAAGGCTCTGCCAAGAAGCACAAAGATGGCTCTATATACGGCCCTCAATATCCCAGCTATGCGATATGCTGGTGAAAAAGGAGCTGAGCAAAGGCGAATTAAGATATCCCTAGTCATTATAAATGGAAGTGTTGGATTGACTGGCTTTAAAGAAGGAAATTGTATGGCGACCTATTTTTGAGTCATTCATCAACATTGCGATTGCTCCATCAATTAACATTGCTCACACAAAGTTCGTCTTTAGTTCATTTAATATATACATATTTAACAGAAAGAAATAACCTCTTCGGTGAAAGAGATACTTTATCTTGTAAATTCATTACCCATAACATTATAGTTAAATGCAATGAATGTAGCTTACCACGTAACGTATCCGTATCCGTCACTAATTGATCCTTTCCTCCGAATTTTAACTGCAAAGAATGCCACATCATCATTATCCGTTTATTAAAACATTCAATGCACAACTCGCACATTGCAGCGCATCCTCATCACAGAAGTATTTATTTCCATCGTGAAATTCCATTTTACTGATACATTTCACCGGAAGACCTCCAAACAAAGGAATCTCTGTAGAGTTCATTAAATATACCAAAACATACGATCCTATGCCACCTATCCCATGCCTATGCAGCTCTGCTGATAATTTAACGACCAAGCAGGAGCAAATTCCAGTGAGTTGTTGTATAGAATTCAGCGAAGGGTTGGTGGTTTAAATTGCTTATATTACACCGACAAGACCCAATCAGCCGGATTACAACCTGGAATTGACCATTATCAAGCCAGCTAATGGGATCATTATATAAATGTTACAAACCGCCGCCGTTCACTAAGCACACGCACCATGAGGCAATCGGCTGCGAAGGGTGGTGACGCTGAGTATACCATTAACACCATAATACTGTTTTACTATGTATGTAGGTACAGCATTATTAGGCAAAATTGCACCTTTACTAATTTTGGGAAATTTACTGAATAGAACAGAATTCCACCCTTTGGCATTGTTTAGAGGTGGCACGGGCTTTACAATAGAAAACATCAACACCACTGGCATCGCTCATGGCTGTGTGCTCCTTACCCCGATCAACCAAATCGAATAAATCAATTTCGTTAATAAATTAACAGGCACATCGGCAGTAATTTCATAATTAATTATTTTCATCCCTTGCCGTAACCGCATCATCAATGCCATAATAGCGGCGCATAGAGTTCGATCTGTGGAATGGTTAAGGGTAAAACCGAAACCACTTATCATTTAGTTGTAGGTATAGAAGGCAAAAGTGAGAACAAGGCAAAAAGTCAATCGTGGAAAAATGTAGTTCATTAAAATTGGAATTAAAAAATCACCCACCATAGCAGGCATCATTAACCTTCCTTTAAGGATACAGAGTGATTACTTTTCCTTTTCTTTTTGAATTTTTTGACGAGTGTTATACTCGTACCATACACACAGAATGATGTTCGAAGGATGTTAACAATTCGAAGGCCGTTAACAGTTCTAAGTTCTCGTGGCGAAGGTCCTCAAGATTCAAAAGAGCGCTAATGGAAATGAATATCGACTTACTTGCTTCTACCATATTTTTCTAAAGGGATTTAATGAACCTTGCAAAACCAAATAAACACCAAAACCATTTATTTTTCACTAATGCAATTCTCCGGCAATACCACAGACGCAGTTATAGAGTATAATAGTCCTGAAAAAGCTTCTCAATTCAGCCGTTCGGACTCGGTATAAATTGCATATTGCAGGTCCCTTTCCATTCCTCCCAAAAATAAAAAAAAAAACTCACAAAACGAATGGTTGTGAGAAGCTAGGCCTAGGGTGTATACACGCCTGTAGCGCCAACTATTTATTTATTTGATTTTATCAGTTTTTTTTTTACATCGGTCACTACTCACTAGATTAGTGCCTACCAAATAGATGGGTTCTCCAGGGTTCCATACTAGGGTCTCTTCTCTTTTCATTATATGTTAACAAGCCAATTCATCCGTATATATAAAAATGGATCGTGGTTTGTTCGGATTCCTAAAACTTGAAAAGGATTGAACTAAATTGAACACTTCCTTCTGTGGGTTTGTTCGTAATTGCTACGCGAAGATTTAGGCTTTAAAATCTCGAAAAATTTTGCACCTATTGAGCTTAATACATATGTCATTGTCTGATTTCATTTTACGAGAAAAATCGGTGCAGTTGAATTTAAATTTAAAGAAGACACAAATGAAGGTGAATTATTTTTCAAAATTTAAATTCTTTCATTATTGAAAAAAAAAAATTATATTAATCTCTGTGTTTTTTAAAGATTGATACAACTAATTTTATTTATTATTTTAGTGTTTTGAAATAAAAAATTGGTATCAACGAATTCTTCCCAATAATAAGTCTCTCTATCTCTACTCGTATGAATCTGTTGAAATCTCACAGCTTGCGGAAAAAGAGAGGAAGAGTGAAGAAAACCCGAGAGAACGACAATAAACAAAAACACATCGTAGCAACCACAACGCACAGACACAGTTGCCAGATTGGGCGCTTTGTCGTATTTTGGGCTATCTTTTTGCTTAAAAAACGATAGAAATTTCTTCCATGAGCGCCCACAATTTTGGTCTATATATCGTTTTACAAATTTTGTTTGTTTTACTCTTTCATAAAACTAAAAAAATAAATATTTTGGACAAACAAAATGGATCGAATGAAGCAATTTTGAAGGAGAATTCAGAAACATTTATAACTCATTTTCGAGTTGGCCACAGAAAAACAAAGACTTGAAAATACCAGTTTCCAAAAAAAAAAATATAAAAATTACCAATATATTTACTGAAATAGCCCTTATTTTTTTAAAAGGGCAATCAATTTTTTCTGAAGATGTTCCACTAAAATCCAACATATTTGGCGCAACATGTCATATAGGCACCCTAGGCCAAGCTTCTCACAACCATTTGTTTGTTTAAGTTTTTTTTAGGGACGAATACAAGGGACTTTCAATTTTTAGGCGGAGTCCGAATGGCTGATTTAAAGAGCTTTTCAGGACAGTTTCAGTACATAGAGTTTCGGATGTTTGTCGAACGTTCGCGAGAGGTGCCGCAGTGAAAAAAACTTTAAGACGTAATTTGTGTTTTTCCGGGGATTGAACCTGTGACCTCTCGCACAGTAGTCGGATCCAAATAAATTAAACTTGGATTTGGCACTCCAAAGAAATTTTTTCCAAAATTGCAAATGTTTTTTTTTTTAAAGTAGAGTCTTTCGAAATTCCGGCTCTTGCTTAGGTTTTTGTTGACATAATGTGTGTTTTTTGTGGAATATGCATCCACGAAGATTTTGTTCTACGACACAACGCCCTGAGTTTTTGATGGAGTTTAGGTGCAACAATCTCCTTAATGTCCTTAATGGACATTAAAGTAAAGGCAAACCTTTTTTTGGAGTAATTTTGCGTCCAATCTAATTTCTTTTGCGGTTCTCAAAGCTTCCGGTCTTCTTGTATTTCTTATGTATTTTCCCAAAAACAAGCTTCGTAGAAAAACAAATCTTTTGCTATCAATGCCATTGATTCGTTTCCATTTTGATAGTTAGGAAGTTCTGTAGTACACGATTTATTTTTACCCATTTTTGTACTGTGTAATCAATACACGAACAAAATTCCAAAGTTCCAGAAGCACAAAATTAGCTAGTCTGCTGGAATTTTCATATTTTGCGCTTATCTTTCCGCGTAGCATTTGAATTTTTATGGCGGTTCCGCGGAGCACACTTTGGGAAACTCGGCTGTAGAAGAAAGAGCGTTTTCATTTATGAATTTAATTAAGACCAAACAGCGAAAACCATTGTCAACGGAATCTCACGATATGCTTTGATGCGCATACCTGTTTTATAATAAAATACAAGAACCGAATTATTTGCAACGATTTTTAGGCTTCTTTTCGGGCAACGATATTGGGCTACATTTCTTTAAGTTTTGGGCGCTTAAAGCAAACAAAGTTCTGGCAACCCCGGCACAGATAGGTTAGGTTAGGCTAGGTTAATACTTTACTTAAAAAGAGTCTGATGATGAACTAGTGGTGTAGTTCGAAATTGCTATCTTTCCTACCAAACTGACTGTGTCGACGAGTTGTTGTTAATGTTATTCTATAAAAAAATAATTAACAGATTGAAATTCGACAAAATTCCCCAACAGAAATTGTCATGGTCAACTCCAACTAGCAAGAATCGTTGTTACTCCTCGCTTCCCCACTCAGTATATATTTTTTGTTGTTTTTTTAGTTCAAACTGTTAAAATAATAAAAAAAAAATTATTTATATTAAATTATGCTTTGTCATTTTTAAACATTTAAAAACCCCCGCTAGAAATAATGAACAGTATTGGTTTTATTAGTTCAGTACCTATATCGAGCGTCTACTGTATTACGGTGGTAGACAAAGTGTATTATGGTCGTATACTGCGCCTGTTATGGCCGGGCACTCGTTGTGCTAATCCTCACACATGGCTGGGACATTTTCCGCAAATGCGATGCAATCATAGGTGCAAGGTTGGATATATGCAAAGTTTCGTTGCCTAAGTTTCGCACCCAGTCCAGATTCAGCAGTGACCCCCAAAGCAGGGGGGTTGCAGGTGGCGTCATGCCCCTCAATAGATATTGCAAAATATATTCCATTAGCTAGAAATGTTTAGTGCCAAATTTATAAAAATAATTTTATCGATTGATAAAGACATTTTTGGAATTTAAGGCCGCTCCAAATGTGATTAATGTGTTATACACCATGTCTCGACAAAAGATGTTATGTGATGAGGGGCAACCCGTCCAACAAGTCTTGGCTGAGCAATCACAAGCTGGCAACTGTCTGCGACTTAAACAAAAAATTGGTTTATGATAAAGCTGATTATTAAGATCAACGAAGTCACTGGCACTACAAACCAGCCTCACCACAACTAAACAGCTTTGTAATATAAAAGCGCTTTAACTGTTTTCAAGGTTCCGAACCTATTCTACTTACGCCACAATTAGGTAGAATTACTAGATCCTATCTCAAACATATGATTAAAGTTCCACAAAGTATAGTCTCTGTGGTGAAAAAGTGCCTACCCAATTTGAATGCCTTTATATTGCATTGCTTCATTATTCTCATCTTGAAGAATTTTCTTAAAAGTTTCCCATATCTTTCTTCACCGCACTCGTGACTTCCAGTGAATAAAGCAAAGTGAGTGTGATTATAATAATCATTTTAACTACTTATGCTTCTAGGCCTTGAACCATTTAGCTTCATTATCCTGAAATAGGATTTCATCGGATAAATATAGGCAATTTAATGTATTAATGCCATCACCACAACGCCATACACACGTCTATGTAGCGTTCTTTGTGAAAAGGTGCGCCGGCCGCCCTATCGTTCGTCATCATTTCGTCTTCCCCCATTTACCTAATACTGTTGGAAAGATTAACTAAAGAGGAGTGCAAATCATTTGAGTATAATTAATTAAATTGATTTAAATTAGCGCGCCGCAATCTGTGATAGTACCGCCCGTCTATCTATCAGTCACTCATCGCCCCCGCCCCAATCAGTGGGTTCTATGATAATATGACTAAACGGCTGACGGCTGAATATGGAAGCCAACTCCGAAAAGCTGAAAACGGGATACCTCGCTATTGTCAAAAATGAGGAGCGGAAACTAAATATGCTCTAGAGTGTAGGAAATTTCATCTAATTACCTGGATTGAATGTTTCTAATTGTTCGGTGATTTTTCCCCTAATTGAGTCGATTGGTGTAATCGCATTAATGATAGTAGTCTTACAGCCTGAGCGTGGTATTGTCGAGAGTTAATTAGGCTAAGGGGAAAGTCCTTGTGGGTGTACTATGGTAGTGAATCAAAAATAATTAATTCGTATTTAGTTTAATTTTTTTTTCAATTTAATGGCCACTTGGAGTGTATATAAAACGAAGCACAAAAGATTTAAAGTTAAAATGCGAGAATATTTGATGGACAAAGTTTTGCCATTAGTTTTGTGAGAATGGAATTTGTTCCCAAAACGATGAAGAGATAGAAGAGCACAGAAGTGCGAGGAGTAGATTAAACAATTTTACAAGTGGCAATCCGTGCAGAAGACTTCTTCAGATAAAGGGTTTCATTTGGGGGTGAAATTTACCGGAATGCAGACTTATTCTTGTTGCAATGTTTTTATTTTTAGTACGGATTGTGGGATTTAGAGAATGGGGTACATTTCAATATTATTATATAATATGTAGATATATATAGTGACCCAATCAATCAAAAAAATGAGGTATACAAGAATGCGAATTTCATTGAGCAATGACGAATTGCATTTCGTTGGCCTAGTATTCATATATATACATATTCGCAGTATATGTAATATGCACCACTTTATACTCGCTCCCTGTTAGAAATTTGGGAGGTACATCTAGACGATGGCATGTCTCCTATATAAAAGATAAGACACCTTCAACCAAACTGATAGCATTGCCTTTCATATTCTTCAAGTGTAGGCTTTACTGAACCTCTAGCTAATTATTATTAATAATCTCACCAAAAAAAAATTATAATGAACAAAGATAACCAGGCCAATAGCAAAGCTCTCCATTCGCATACCACATCATCTAAATCTAAGTGAGGCACTTTATAGAAAAAATTGCTCGGTTTATACAGAAGTCGATTTAAACCACGAACCCTCTGGAAGTATAGTCCACCTTGCGATTGAATTCGTTATGTGTTAAACTTTAAGCACAGTCTTGATCGTAAGAGATACGGAGATATCAAATTCTTGGAACATTTCCTATCCATATTTTCCTTAAGTTGCTATATTCTGTGTATATGGCTACTAATTACAATGCTCAGATTTAAAATCAATGCTATATTATGACAATCGTTAATGTCAGAAAAGGTCTTAGACAAGACCGCACTTTCTTTAACATTATAGGTACCTGAAAGTTAACCCCTGAGGTATAATCTTTCAAAAGTCTGTGGCTTAGAAGCATGAACTTTGTCAAGGGCGGATCAAAACGAATGTTGGTTGAGTCCCAGGCCGCCGCACTGGACTTTAGTGAGTAAGCTTTCATATAGCATCTCTCATTCAGAGTTCACCTAGGCTCGCACGCAAATAAGCCGTATTTGCGTTTCTTACCAAAAGAAACCCATTGGCGCAAAATTATAGAATTATTATAAAATTACAGAATTTAGAATTTAATTTCAGACTATAGGCAGTTTTAAACTAAAAAGCTTGCTCTGACTAATATGCTTTTAGAAATACAATTTGTCTAAAATTAATGAATTCTGCCAGCAAAAGTAGTAGTTAAGGCACCAAGTGACAAAGAACAGAAACTGAAACAGAACAAGCTTTTCTGTTCTATAGTAAATTCTGGTTCTGTTTACGTTGCCCGCTCAGCTACACAAAACTGAAGCAGACCCAAGAAAACATGGCTGCCGTCAAACTCTACCATGAAATTATGTACACTAAAAAACATTTTTTTCGTCTAGTAGTCGAATTTGCAAGTCAGAGAGTCAAACTACCTGAAGCAGCAACCAGATGATAGATGCAGAAAAATGCAAACAAAAAACATCTCTACCACGATACTCATAAATTGGCATCTCTGTCACTGGCAGGAGTGGCGGCAGCAACAGAAATAATCAATTTAGTCTTATTTACGTCGTCAAACAGCCATTTTTCTGTCGCTAAAATATTTTGTTGCTGAAAATAAAAATTTCTCTTCTGCCTTAAGTCGAGAAATTCTTGACTTGAATTGTCGGCTACACCTCTATAAATGCCAACTGAAAAACTTTCCACGTGTAGATCAATTTTCTTGCGATACTCATGCCATGCAGCTTAATTTTAATGGTTAAAATGTGCAGTCCTTAGAATATTTTTTTGATTATCAAAAACCTAAATATTGATGTCCATAGTCTACACTACAGCAAAAAAAATCTTCCAATGTCATTCAATAAAACTATTTCCACTTCAAAATACGATGGCTATAGTGCTAAACTCAAAACGTAACAATTGCAGTTAACATTCCGCACCAACTATATTGTATCCGAGTCAAATTCCAATTAACAGTGCACATGATCCTCAAATGTGATATGCATTCAAATATACGGTATCGCTATTCACTAGAGCTTAATTGCGCACCATCATTGTAATCGCAGATTACCATTTACCAACCACACTACTTGGCTGAAGAATGTTGGCGGTAGGCACTCGTCCCGTCCTACATAAGTAGTCAATGCGCCCCAAACAGCGCACCGGTCAGCAATAGGGTAATTAAGCGTTTAGTGCACCCTATAACACAATGGCGAGTGTTGCGAAATTACTATTCACCGCATCGCTCCGGAGCAGTGATTCTCGCTAATTTAGACAGTCGTATAGTCGTACTCGCCAAACTTCATAGCGTCCCAACACTAGACCACCATTCAAGTGAATGACTTATGTCAGTGCAAGCCTTTGGCGCTCACCATCACCACATATGCTATCGGTACGTGAGCGCCGGCCGGCATGACAAGTGAGTGTTGGAATGAAGTGATCCGTAAAATTCATCGATTAACTCGATAACACCTCAAGTCACACGAGAAATAATCGAAAGTCACTATACAACGTCTGATAGTGGTAGTGGTAGTGTAACCATGTCGTCAGTCTAGTCGAAGTCACCCTCTCTTTTGCAGAGGAACCCATTCGAATTAGAAGCAATTTAATGGGTTGGATATAATTAAATTAAGAAGTCTGCTTTTGACAGCTTCCACCGGTTGCCGACGATGATTTGCCACAGCGAGCTAGCAGCAATGTTGTAAAAAAAAAATCGCGTCTTTGGGATCTGCAAATAAATCCATATTGATCCAACACCAGCAGCCAAGAGGTTTCGCTTTAATTCTCAAGGATCTTCTCCTCAAGTTGTGTCGAGAAGACAGCATTAGCCGGTCGTCGAGATGAGGAGGATGATGGTGCCATAGGATATCCGCTATAGAAGTGCGATTGATTTCCTATTTCCAGTTTCATGCTTCACTGATTGGTACATTGGATGATGGTGGTGTTGGTGGTGTGATGGTGATGGTGCAGTCGAGTGAGTGGGTGGTTACAGACCAACTGGACGAAATCCGAGGACACAAACGAAATGGTTGGTTGATTTGTGATTTAGGTCGCCCCAGGGAGTTGTTTGAATTATTTATCGAATCGATGCGGCCGGCGACATTAAGTGGGACAATGTGGTGTCGGTTGGTCTGTCGGTCAAGTCAGTCAATCAGTTACAGATGAACGCTACGTGCCATATGTAGCAGGACACCTATATATACTTTTCTATATGGACTTTTAGATAAAGATTGATGAAGACTTATAGGGTAGGTTAGGTACTCGAGGTATGGTCTTTTCCTTTTTTGCACATGTACATGTCAACATACATCCGCTCGGCTAGCAACAAATGAAGCAACGTAAATGGCAATTGTGATGGTACTAGTAATCTGGACAAATTGAGTATACCATTTGTGTGTACAACTTAATGCTAATAATTCTTCAATTTGAAAACTATAGAGAAAGTCCGAAGATAAATTTGTTGTTCACTTCGTTCCCAAACAAAAGCTTTTTGTTTGAGTTATTGAGTTTATTTTTAAGTATTTCATTTAGTCGGCTCTCACATTGAGGCAACAGTCAATAAGCAACTGGCAATAGGCAACACGCAATATTATCGCTCACAATTATTTTACTTTGAATTAAATTAGAGGTACATCAAAGCAACTAAATATCGCTCGAACGAAAAATGTTGCTGATTGTGTATTGGCAGTTGCTATAGTAACTATAGTTGCTTATTCCTTGTTGCCTCAATCTGAGAGCCGCCTTACGTTCTAAGTCGTCTTCGAAAAAGCAACTACCCAGGATTCTATTTCTTATGTTGCAGAGTGGTGAGCAGTCGCAAAAAATGTATGGGGCGTCCTCATGCATATCCTCATCACTAGGTATATCCTCTGCACCAGGTCATCTGTTTTGTATAGAACATATTTTAGCATATTGTGTCCGATGACAATGACTTCATGTTCAATTGTAAGATTCTCTCTGTTTTATGTTTGTTTTAGATTGGCCATATTTTCCTGGTTATGCCACAGGAATCGATCTTGCTCCATTTTGTCTATTTTCGCCGTTATTATTTTGTACACAATCTTCTGTCTGGAAATTCAGGGGGGAATTATTACTGTGGTGTCGGCCTGGTTTAGTTCAAGGGAGGACACCTTTCAGTGCGCGCGAACACATCATAGTCTTACGTTGTGCTGCGCGCTAAGAACCCGCAGTTCTTCGCGACAGCGACTTCTTATAGCTTCGATTTTAACTCAATGAAAAATGTAATAATATCTGCATGAGGTATTGACATCATTGCAACCTGTTAAGCAGCTGTTGTCACTGCCATTACCTTATCTTGGAATACGCTGCTGTAATCAGTAGTCTGATTAAGATGGATAGTCCGAGACTAAAAACCCTCGCTAACAGCAACCTCTTCTTTGATCCATCTGTATAGATAGGGATAGTTGATCCGATGGATATCGGTTGATCTTCATACCATTCGTCGCTGCGGGGTAAACACGTGCTAAATAGTCTTGCCGGGGAGTAGCCGAAGATAAGTATAGTCTTGTCTTCCTTGGGTCCGCCTAATTCCAGGTGTCGTTCTGGCCATGATGATATGTCAGAGTATACTGAATAAATGGCGAAATTAACTTTAAAAATTACTCCCATTTGACAACACCTATATAACAATAAAGCCGACTACCACTAGTCTTGCTGCTTTACTATTCCTTAGAGTAAATCCAATTCTTGTTGGCATGTAATAGAATTGATTCATCATTTTATGACATGTCTTCGTCAAACCCACGTACGCACTTGTGCTTCATTATAAACGAAATGACTTGCACGTCATAAAGGGTATACCCTGTGGTTATTTACTCGGCTTTAACTCACTTAGAGATTTGTGTTTTATTTCCCTTTCACGTTGTTATGAGTTTTTGGTTGAAGGATTAAAAATTGATTTCACCTAGCCTTCCCCCAAACTCCCTAAATGCATAAAGCTCACGACAAGGGTGGGTATGGGTTGGGTATTATCGTGTGTTTTTTGGGAGTATTACGGACAGTTAATTGGAACTTGAAATTCCGTGCGCGTACTGTTTGGTGATTTTTAATTTCGGGGTTTATAATGACAAACATTTTAGTTGGTAATTTCTTTGTATAGATATGTGTGCACTCAATCCTATAACAGCTTATAAAAGTGGATGAAAATATGAAACACGTGTGCAATTAAATTGAACATTATTTTTGGTTTGACATTTGCATTCACTAGATGAGTTGATTAAAACACACTTTACCCTATATTTCTCACAAGTATTTAGTATTTGTGAGATGATCTATAATTTTGGAGATGATATATCGCCATATTCAATTTCCATTTTATCGTCTAAAGACGTGTTCTAGAAAATGGTTATTTCTATGAGTTTTTAGTTTCTTTTCGTCATCCACTTTATCGAATATTTTTGAATTTATTGAAAGCGGAAAGTTAGTCATGGTTTGACATGACGAATCAGCATCTATAGAGCATTCTCTCAAGTTTGAACCTTCTCAGTCTAAGTGTGGAACAGCATCAGACTGAGACGATCAATAAGAAATCTCCCTCATGAAGAACCCATCAAGACGCTACGGCCGGCGGCGTCAATAAAAATAAAACTAATACATAGTCCTAATTTTGTGTAAGAGTGTATAATTGTTCTATACCATTTTATGGTCATAATGGTCATATGGTCATTGTCGCGACTATGAGGTGCTGAACTAAATAAGTGGATCGTATAGCCAAGCGTCCTCTGGGTAGACCAAGGGTGAAGTCCATATTGCTTTTGATGACTTAGACTCAACGGCGGAGAATTAAGAGTTATGGAGGGTACACTTGACAAACCTACACTCGCGACCTATGCTGAATCATAAGCGGGTCATTGAAAATTAATGAATGAATGTGATAGGATTGCATTGCTGTAGGTTAGGTTAGGTTAGGTTAAAAAGGGGTATGAGATGTCTCATACAACACTAGGCACCATAAGGGCCCATCGCGATCCCTAGGGGGAACCAATTGCAGTGACCTACAATGGAAAAACACCTAAACACTTGCCCTTGAGAAAGCCCCAATTTCCCTGCAAAAACTAAGTAGTCCCTTGAAGTTGGTATTGTCTATCTCCCCTAAATGTTGGAAGAAGTACCTGCCCAAAAATGTTCTTCTACTGCGACATATTGCCTCACATTCGCACAGTATATGTGTTATGTCCTCTTCGGCTTGCAGGTCATTGCAGAATCTGCAAGTGTCCGAGTCTGCTAGCCCTAGTCTTTTAGCATGCTTTCTAAGAAGACAGTGCCCTGATAGTATGCCGATCAGTGTCCTAAGCTGTTCCCTGCCTAGTTTGAGGATTTCCCTAGATCTTTTACGGTCGTATTGCGGCCAAAGTGCCTTAGATACTGCGTGGCCAGTGAGTACCTCCCACCTCCGGTCGGCTTCCTTATTTATTTTATTCCTAATATCGCTTTTTATGATACAAGGAGGTGGTTTAATATCCACATCTCCTCCGTCTTGCAATTCCCCGCCTATCCTCGCAAGCTCATCCGCTTGCTCATTTCCAGCTATACCGCAGTGTCCTGGTACCCAGCACAGTCTCACTCGGTTCTGACTGCATAATGCCTTAAGCATTGTGCGACAGGTCCTGACTAATTCAGAATTGATGTTAGTAGATTCCAGTGCCTTGAGTGCAGCCTGGCTATCGATGTAGATGGCTATATCCTTTCTAGATATAGATCTCATCCGCATTAGCTCTGCCGCTTTCAGAACAGCCAGAACTTCTGATTGGAAGACACTGCTTGTATCCGGTAGTCGTATAGACACTTTTAGATCTGGATCTAGGCAATAGATTCCAGCACCCGTTCCTTCCGCTGTTTTTGAGCCGTCCGTGTATACCGCTATTTCGCAGTGCTTAATTACTTTATCCCTTTGCCATTCATATCTTTCCGGGTATGACACTTCGTACGGAGTGTCGAAGTCGACCAAAGGGTGTATTTCATCAGTTTGCACCTGTACACCCGGGAGTAACTCCGCTAGTATTGTACAGTGTCCAAAACTGCCCTCTTTAAAGTAGCCCAAGGTTGTGAGCCGTAGCGCACTATTCCCCGCTAGTTGCTTTATGTGCAACTCAAGTGGCGTAAGGTGTAGAAAGGTGTCCAGCGCTGCCGAAGGGGTGCTGCGAAGTGCACCCGTTATTGCTACGCTGGACGCCCTCTGCACCGACGCTAGTTTGCCGATTGTTGTTTTCTTCTTTGTCGCCGTCCACCATAGTGCGCCATATGTAAGTATGGGTCTAACCACTACTGTATATAGCCAGTGCACCATAGCTGGTTTTAGGCCCCAAGTCCTGCCTACTATTTTCTTACAAATGAAAAGAGCGTTATACGCCCTTCTAATTCTTTCCTCTACATTTGCATTCCAGTTCAGTTTCCTGTCCAGAATAACCCCAAGATACTTTGCCTTGTCAGACAGAGGCAATTCCACTCCTTCCAGTTTAGGGAGGTTAAAGTGTGGTATCTTGTGCTTTCTGGTGAAGAGTACCAGTTCCGTTTTGGAGGGGTTGACGTTAAGTCCACAGCCCTTTGCCCATAAAATTGACTTTTTGCATTGCTGTAAGATTTTCATTTGGTTCCCGTCCGCAGCTTTGCCGGCTATTTAGCTATCTATACTTGAATAGTCATGATTATCCTGCATATTGCAAACCATCCATTAATTTTTTTGTATATATATACATACTTGATTCGTTTTTTTTTATTACTCAATCCTCTTTTTCTTTGTTTCTATTTACTCTTTGGTATTTATTTAGAATCAAAGCTAGGCCAACATGTTGATTGGGCGCAACAATTTTTACTGAATTTTAAATGAACAAACTGCCCACCTCCACGCCTAGAACAGATTTCGTTGTAAAAACCCTTTTCCGCTTTGCCTTCCTTATCGAGACGAGTTAATGAAGGTGAATATTCGGCCGACTCACTCTTGTGACCCTTTCTAATCAACACCAAACAATAGGACGTTAATAATTTCGCCCAACAAAATTGTCTACGTAATGTTTCTGACAGAAGAATTAACAAAACCGAAATCGAACGCCCAACCGCCGGCCGCCGCGCGCCAAGTAGAAAAAAAAAAGTCGGAAAAGAAAACTGAATTTGGTAAAAGGTTCGAAGGGAAATACAAACAATAGTCGATGAGAACCCCACTTGAGAAGACATCTTCAACCGTCGGCAATATCTTTTAATGGCAAAAAGTTGGGGTATCACTCTAGTACTATACTTCGACAAGTGCCAAAATTTCTAATTAAAAATTCGTATTGATGGGAAATTGCTTTTGTAGTGGGTGGTGGAAAAATCAACTTTTCAATCAGTTATCACTGTAGTGAAGTTGCAGAAGCCGCGCAATTTAATTGAGTTGACTTTAAGCGAGATGTTGAAGTGGGGTGATATGTCTTTAAACAAGGTTCATAGTATGGAGAATCAGGAGGTAGGAGGAGGGTTATCGTCAACTTTTGGTAGTTTGGTCGAGTTAACTCACTAAAGTGGTTGTCCTTGTGGGTATCAATGTATAAAATGATATTAATGCCTCATAAATGAAGACCTGAATAAATGAAACCTTGATTTTCGTTTCAGAAATAGTTTACCATCATTTAAAGGAAAAATCCATCGATCCCCATCCAAAAAAATCTATGCACAGTCCAAGAGTCACTGCCAATTTAAAGTCAAATTAAGTCTTAGCCTGAAAACGTCCCTTGAGAACTTGTTCGTCGGATAATTGAGAAATCTGGAGAAACATAGCGGCTAAAAGAAAGCAGCTACCTCCCCTGTTAATGAGGACAACACGAAGTACTATGCTGTCATTGAGAAAATGTCCCGATGGGCAGATATAAGTTCGAATTATCCAATGGCTTTCAATACCTGGCCTCTACTACTTAGTAATATTACATCGACGATGGAAGTATCAAATGTAGACTTTCTTGCCAATCGCTGATTTTTCACTAATAAATTAGGTTCTTGAACGAGATATTGCACAAGAACCTGATCATGACGGTTTTGCTTCATATTTCAACATCGTGCATAAACCATAAGGTATTGTAACGAAACGTCCTCGTTTCTCACACTTTTATGACACTTGAACTTGACTAAGTGTACGAAAATCCACGAGTACCCGAAAGAGTAGGCACCATTCGGGGAGACTTGTCTCCGTGTAGATCGTACTCGTAACACTCTAGTCTCTAGGAATCCACCTCGGCGAGTGTTCTATTTTTGGTAGATAAATTTTCTTTGAGAAGCTGAACTAGCCTTAACACATCTTGGAGCCACACTTATCGTCGGGCCGCTTTTCGGACGGAGCCACGCTAGTTGTTTGGGCCGCTCACGGGGTCCCGCTTGTCGTTCTGTATTATAAATATTAGCCTTAACTTAGGAATCTAATCATTGTTAAGTTAAAAATATAATAACGCATTAGTAAGTTTATAACTGGGTGTGTCACTGTGTAAGTTTATAAAGAGTAGAATGTAGAAACCAACGTTTATGTTTCTTTAATGACCAAGAACCAATGACTTTAAATCGCAAGATCTGGATGACCAATTCTGATCGCAAAAACTGCCGATTACACGATTAGCAAATGACTCATGCAGTAATTGAATTGTTTCTCTGGCTGCATGCGGCACCGTCTTGTTTAAACCACATGTTGATCATATCCATATATTGTAATTTATGCACTAAAAACTAGATAAAGAACACCATTAATTTTTACTGCCTGACTAGCCGCAGTCACGCGTTGTGGATGCATTTGTTTCTCAACTCGTTAGTTTTCTGAACCCCAAATGCGACAATTTTGACGATTAACGAAGTCAACAAGTTGAAAATGAGCTTCATCACTGAAGAGGATTTTGTTCGAAAAATCAGCATCCACTTGTTGTTGTTTTAAAGTCCATTCAAGGAACTCTCTTTTTGCGCTTCAATGTTAGTAGTCTTCAGTTCACGAGTCAACTGTACCTTGTAAGCACGAGGTTTCAAGTCTTTCGTGACAATTTGCTGTAGATAGCTTCTCGAAGTGCCCAATTCTTGACTATACGGTGCCGAGTTGATGTTCCTGGACTGTCAGCAATGCTCTCGCGAACTGCTTCGAAATTTTATATTGAATGACTTGTGACACGACACCCAGAGTCTTTCAGATCAATAATTAATCCAGTGTCTCTGAATTTTTAAATTATTCTCTTCACAGTTGCTGGTTTTAAATCACTACGACGGCCATATTTTGTTCGAAAATTGCGGACTGTAGCTGACAAACCTTCATTATTTTTTATTGCTCAACAAATGCGATATTCTTTGGTATAGCGCATCATTTTTACTAACTGTCATCTGTCACATTGTTATATTTTTTTTCGTTGGCATCACTGTGGTAATGGATAAAAAGTCCAATTTTACGTCAATTATGGGACACCCTTTACAACGACTGTAATAGGTTAAGGTAGGTACTGCATATTGGAAAGGGTTTTTGGTTTTAGTTCGCCAAAATTTACACAATTTTAAAGGATTGGCCAAACAAGAATTTTTAGTTTACTTTTATTTTTTCTTCTCGCTTTGTTTAAATCGTGTGAAAACGACTGTCATCTGAAAATGCCCTCTTAAAATTAGAGCTCTCCTGCAAATGCAATCGCTTCAACAATGAAATAAGCCCTTCCGATAAAATAATTTTGTAATTACATTTTAGTAACAGAAGAGGCTCCATATACACTGTAATTTCCTGCAAATATATCATTTTGCTTTTGCATAAAAAGTAAAGTAAAATGATGCAACAATTCCTCCCAAGCTTGCTACACCATTTCATTACTAAATCATGAGAACTTCACAGAAACTGATGACGACATGTCGCCTTCAGCTACTGTAGAACTTGTAAAATACAATTTCATGGAAGTGGCTTAGAGTAGGAAACTTCAGCTCTTTGACCTGTCATTTCTGTTTTTCATGAATTTTTTATAAAGCCAACTTGTTACACCATGAGGAAACTATACAAAGGCGTCATCTTTGCATAGGGTGTAAAAGACAACTTATCCACACACTAACAATGACAGGTTCCTGGTGAGTAACACTGGGTGAGACTTTTTTAATCATAATTAAAACTGTTTTGTTTCCTCTAATTTTTCCTATATGCATTCTGAATGACCTGATACTTTTTTTTTACAAAAACAATGTGCTCTCGATTACATTATGCCAGCGTGAATTAATTGAGTGCCGGTCATGAAAAGACTTTTTGGATGTTTCTAACTCTGTCAGATTTGATGGGGCAGAATATTAAGGACATCAACTTTAGCGACGACTGGAATACATTATTAGCCACATGAAAGCGGTTCGGATTGCGATAAGATTAGGTCAATATATACCATCACCCCTTTGTCTGTGCCAACTATACTCACACATATATTGATCCAAATCGGAAATGTATACGTCTGTCGTCCGATAAAGCAGCAAGCCATTCAGGCCACTAAAGTGGGTGTTCGTTCAAAATACGATGATGGATGGATGGATGAAATCTACCCCCAGGAAGTGTCAGTCCCTGTGGCCAGAGCCAAAAAATAAACAACAAACTCGGTTCAATTGAATACAAAGACCGTGTGTAAGCAAAGCCAGTGACATATCCATGCGTCGCATTACCTAGTGTCACGACTTTTCCGTACTTGAATTGGTGTCGAATTTGATCCTGAATCGGTAGGTGGAGATAAGAAAAATCTCATTCCCCCATAATAATATATGGTCAATGTAGCAGTGTGTTTTACCCCATACCAACTGCGATACATATACACATGCCAACAGAAAAGCCAAACAAACTTATCTATTATTCATCGAATTTAGAAGCACTGATACCACCTACAATGTGTGGGTAGGTTTTTTTTTGTTGTTTCGTTGAAATGTACATTGTACAAATCTTTAGGGGGGCTAGATAGGCAAGACTTTCATATATGTAGCTAAAAACGCTTGCATGTACATATATAAGACCAAAATCCTTGAAATCGAGCAATGTTTCACACATGTCGAATTTCACCTGAGGGAACGTTATAGTTGTTCATAGGTTTTCGGTTTCGGTTGTATTTACATCCATAGGATACATTGTTCTCGTGTTGGATCTTTCTGCAATAGGAGTGATTGATTAAGTTCTTGGTATGATTTTTTTTTTTTTGGAAATCATTTATAGCCTTGAAGAGAGTTCAAAAGTCGCTAGGTAGACTCCGTTCCGTACACTTTTTGAAAGGCTTTAATGAATAATGAAAAGAATAAGTAGGTATTTCGCAAAGCCTTCGGCATAATTATGTCCTGTCGTGGTACTTTTATTGTTCCTTAAAGTACATGCAATTAAAAACTGCGCCTTAATTGGAGACAATTTGGACATTACATTTACTTCAACATCTGGCAACTATGCACTAGTCCGGTAAATCAAAAGCTCAGTTTATAAAGAGTGCTTTTTAAATACTAAACAATTTTTCAAACGGGAAAATCTTTAAACAATAGGTACTTAAATAATGAACCTACAGTCCGGGGTGGACACGGGCCTCAACCGGCAGGTTAGCTTGAGTTAGAAGGTCCTATTCTAGTTGTGCGCGCATTTTACGACGAGGTCTTTTTCTACTCCATTGTCACTCTGGAATGGAGTTGAAGGATCTTTGGGCCAGAGCGCTAGTGTCCTGGTTGAAGTTGTATAGTTCGTTGTTGAATCTCTTTCTCCAGAGCCAGTCAACGCAAACGGGAAAGAAAATCTTACGAATAATCTTCCACTCGAAGCGACCGAGTTCAAGTGCAAGCCCGAGACCTATTTCAAGCTGCAGTGCAATAAAGCAGGACTGAGATAATTCAGGACCTTATATAGAATCTCCTTAGTTCTTCGAGAAAGGGCTTTTACTACTCAATTGGCTGCATAGCCCAAAAAACAGCGGTTAGCAAGAGTTACAGCTGCGGTAGACAAAGTCTTTTACTACCTCAAAGTTGTAGCTGCCGATTGGGATACTTTATACCATTCGTCGATGTTGGGCGTCCCTCTTGATGATAACCTATACTTGGCTTTACCTTCTTTAATCGATAAACCTATTTTAGCCCCTCCGTTTCTGTACTAGCATACGCAGTGGTGACAGCTAACTGTCTTCTGATCGGCTAAACCGCTTAAGTTTTCTATTTTAAACAGCGCAAGAAGAAGGTTTTCAAAGCTTTTTCAAAGCTTCTTTAAACCGTCTCTTTGCTTGTAGGGCTGACCTGGAATGAAGCAAAAACTCACGTCAAATTCATAGATGAAAAGAAATATTTAAGTTATATCAAGGAGATGCCGAGTTGTAACGCATGAAGAGGGAACTAGAATTTCCACAAAAAAGTATAAATGGGGCAAAGTTTCGATAGCCCTACAGCCAGCTAAGATTTAGTCGAAATGCAAACGGTGATAAGACCCTAGAAAGCCTACAAAACGGTGACGAAAAATGGAGGATGACAAATTATTACAAATATACCGGTCGGATCAGACCAACAACAACTTTTAAAAGCGTATATTATCAACCCAGTTCTAGCGGTGGTCACGGTGTAGTGGTTAGAGTCATTGCTTGTGATCCCGAGCGGCGTTGGTTCGAGCCCCGGCGGGGGACAGCAATACTCTGCCAACGACCATAAAGAGAAACGAATAACATCAAAGTTTCTCCATCGCTACACCAAAAAGTGTTTCTGCTTGGTAGTACAATGGACCGGGATTGGTCTGAATGCTCCAGGATTTGGAGAATTCCCTTAAAAAAAAACGGTTCTTAGATCGACCTCAGACCTTAAAATTACAAATCAATGCCCGTCTTTCTCAGTTTTAAAATCCCACATGAGAGCAAATCAGTGAGTGGTGACGGTGAGTTATATATTTCCATGTCGATTTTTGGTACCTATACAAACCTTCTATGATCAGTCGATTAAGCAGGATAGCTATGGAGAACGCTCATTAAAAATAATGTCAAAAGGCGTTAAGTGCCTTTTGACATTATTCGTTTGGATGAGCTCTTATCATTATTATTACTTTTTTTTTTGAGACAATTATTATACCTACTACTTTATTATTCGAATGTTTTAGGAAACTCATTGATTACTACCTACTTCTTATAGTTTCAGAAAGTGGCACAAACAATCACATAAACATATGTGGATGACAAAAATGGTTTCATTTAAAAAAGTAGGTATGTTGATAAAGTTCAATTAATCGTTATCGCTTGATTGATCCAAAATGAGCCTAGCCCAATCTTTTGTGTCCTTAATTTAAAAACTATTTCGTTAAAGATCGGAACTTATTTTATGACTTGTTCTCTCTTTCACGCTTTAACTTCAGTGCGCTATATAACAGGGAGAGTATCCCCGAACCTACTTATATACATCACCGTCCTACTCTCGAGTTATCAGTGCTGTTAACCTTAAATCTATAAATGTTGCTATACAAATTATGTCGACTTACCCAATCATAGTATACGATAGCTCCGTTGCAATTCTCAAACTGTCAGCGCAATTAAACGTGTCCTGCTAAGTTTAAGGTCGGCAATCTTCTCTACTCGTATTCTATTCCATTCAAAGCCACTATCCAATACACATAAACACGCCACAATTTTACACTAGACCCACTACCGCTGTCTATCTGGCAACACGTTTTCGTAATCACAAACAAATGACAATAAAAACAAAACAGTATACACAATGACGCTAGAGGACAAAACAAAAATAAAAAATAAAGTAAACACTTGTCGTTAACAACTTGTTGTTGTAATTGTTTCTGCTCGACTCGCTATCAACTTGCTGTCAACAGGCACTTTAGTACTTTTTCTATTTTCGATTGTTTTCAAGCAACCTTTGCACGCAAAATAAACCATCAGGCGACAAAATAAATCGGATCATCGCATCCGCCGCCACACTTATAGGTGGTTGAATAAATCGAATAGATACTTTGACCCCGACTGATATGTGCGAGTTCGAGTTGTGAAACCGTTCCTTCTGATGATGGCACTATAGTCAACCGTCGACCGCAATTCTATACTAAAATGAACACAGTCATTATATTTCAGGATTCAAATGAATGACCTAAAAAATACAGAACAGAGACAAACAGAAGGACGAACATACATATTATAATCTATACGTCATACTCGTATCATATAGGGCTTTGGCTAGTTGCCCATATTTGTGAAGGGACGACGACAAACAGATTGAAATGGAGGGACTTCATTGAATCCGGCGGGTTGCAACGGAAAACAACAACAAAACTAAAAAAAAAAAAAACTACACATCAGGATGAAGAAAGAAGCGGAAAATATGACCTAGAATCGGTTGGCGAACATAACATACTATACACAGCAAGAGCTATGATGATGAATGTTTTTTTCCATGTGATATTTATTTGAACCAGTTAAGGGTTTTCTTTCTCGTGGATTGGGCAAAAACAGCAAAATGGGTCCTTTTTGGTCCTTTTTTTTTATTTCGTTAGTGAGGAGACAACTGCTGAGAAAATTGCGAACAAGAATATCACTCAATTGCAACCTAGCGAGGACCGAAAACCGACTTTAGAAGGAGGAGAGAAAAATAAAATTCCTGCTTGTTGCTTCATCCGCAAAGAATGTGTTTCTGGGGTGACAACAAACTTGGGTGACATTCAACAGGGCATCTATAACTTCGTCGTTTTACTTTTGCTCCAGTCTCTATAGAAAGATTTCCTATCAATCGGCATGGGGTTGGTTTCCTGTGACCCTCCCCATACTGTCGGTGTCAAAAGTGTACAATAGATTCGATACAAAAGGGAAAACCAACTAGAATCGGCAGGATATTGAAAGTGTCATTGCGGCGAAAGCGAATGCATCGTTGGGTGAAGGCGGTTGACAAAAAAGAATTACCCGCAGGTAGGGGTGAAGCAATTTATATATAAATACTTAAAACGTGAGAATATCATAGCCAACCACCATAGCCCAAACCCCTGTCTGTTGTTCTCTCTGACCACAGCGCGCAATTACAACAGAAGGGGAACACCACGAGGAATGAGGATTGAATTACATTCGTATGCCATTGCTGCTGCTGTTGACGTTTATTATTACCACTATCCTTGTCGTTGTATTGTCTGCTGCGGGGTGGTGGTTGCGCATGTATTGGTTGTTTTTCTCTAACAAGTGGTCGCCTTTTAACTCCAGCCTAGGCACTTGTTCTGGTAATATGGTGGGATGTGAAACTCACATACTTACAAACAAGTGTACACAGAATATCGGGACGAAATAACGAGCAACTCGGAGGACAAATAGGAAATTAACTTTTTTTTCCTGGAGTGAAGTGAAGAGAGGAAAACTACGGTATACAGATGGTAGTATGTGCAAACCGTAAAGCACTGGGAAATATCCTTGAAACAATATGGCGATGACCAGTTTGAAAATTTCAAGTTTTTCGTTATTTCTTTGCGTTGATTGACTGGCACCACACTCGCGTATATGGACTTAAAACTCTCTGCACTGTGCTATCGAGCACACCCACACTGACAGGTTGCACAGGAAGGTAGGACGAACAAAAAAACGAACCAAAGAACCATCTAGTAAAGCGGAATAACACTCTGTTGAGGCGCAGCAATACAAGCACAAAAAACAAAGGATACGCAGAGATAATTCGAAAATTTTCACTCGATAATGTCTCGATTTTCAATCTATTTACCGTTGAGACAACCTATTGCAACAGTTTAAGGACTTTTTCAAGCGGCAATCAAACGAAAGTCGATATAAATTCCATCACAAATCACGCGCACGAAGTTAACACGGGCTAGAGCAAAAACAAAGCCAAGAATTTTGACAGTCCACGGGGCCACATACAAGAAGTTGCGGAGAGCAAGAAAAAAAAGAAAACACAATATGTAGTCAGCATAGAAGTTAAGTTCATACTCATACTGTGTTAAATAGATGTGTGCATGTATGTGGGAGCAGTGTATGAAAAGTCTACGAGTTGCGAGTTTGCAGTTAAAAGTTCAATATGAAAGTCCATACATATACAATATACATGTGTGTAAGGACGTTAAGCTAGGGATGGTGGAAATTTATTCTCTCAATTTTCTTCGGTCCGGGCTTCCGCGCAGATGCTAAAAATTGTGGGCAAAGATAGACTGCTCTTCCTTGAAGAAATTACATCGCAATTTGCAACAAATTTCATCTTAATTGTCAACGAATCACCAAATTTGGTTTTCCGACACCTAGGCGTATACGTAACATTTTTTGTTCGCCAGTGTAATAAATTTTGCTTTTCCCATTTTCCCTTTGCGGACGCGGAGTAGTTTGGAGAAATGACAAAGGAAAGTGACGTTTACTCTCTTGCTTTTCAGGAGTAATGGTGTGTACTGCTATCGTTCAGAGAATATGCGGCGGGTGCAGAATATGCATGTATGCGTGTGAGTACCTGGCTTATAGTAAAAACTGTTGCATTAATAATTTGCCGATGAAAAGTGGAAACCTTGAGAGAGAGAGAGAGTGGTTCCAACTGAAAATGAAGCCATCTTGTGAGTAATAGTTGCAACAAATTTTTAGCTTATCTAGTGGTGTGGAGTTTCCAAACATCATCGACTGATGTCCCAGAAAAATCTGAGAAATTAAAAAGATTTAATGAAATTTGGTAAGGATTTCGATAGCTGTTGTTATTTTGTATGAAATTTAACGACATTCTTCCACTAGTAGTTTACCACGAGTGGAGTTTATGCAATGTAGGTTGTTGCATGTTGTGCAACGTATTTAGAAAACGCAGCGAATTTTACATTTATTTACCGAATTTACCGAAAACACATACATGTTCATTGTACATATACAAATAAATTCGTTTCCTTTACTCCATCACTGTTCTGAAATATACTTTCATTGGTGAACAGGATCCACTGTTTTCATATAACTATCTTTTTCCTTGAATTTAAATTTGTATTTTGTGTTTTGGATTCGGCGAGTTTTATAAGACAAGGCGCACATCGAAGTGATGTGTCAGTGGGGTGGTGTCCAAGTGGCAGGTGTTGAGGCTGGTTACGAGGTGGATTTTGGCATTACAACTGCTTATTTTTGTTAACCCGGAAACTAAAAAATGCGAAACGACCAAGAATTTAACATATGACGACATTTTATAAGAACTGATGAATCGGTAGCACCATACGTTGATTGTCTCTTTAGTGTGCGTTAAATCAGTTTCATACCACTTCCCCGCCATTTAATCGGCACATTACTCCTATGCCACCTCCACGCCACTGCCACACAACTTCGGTGCGCTTTTTCTTACAAATGTTATTTGAATAGTTAAAAAAACCATATGATTCGCTGTTAAAATGGTACAGTTTTTATACAGTTTTTTGGTCACGGTTTTAAAGCGCTGATCTGTCAAAGAGTTGGTCACGTTATCCAAACTACTTAATAAAATGCAACGTCCGTCTGTTCATCCCTTAATAAGTTCCATAACTCAAGACCAATCGTCCGATTTTCATGATTTGTTTATCTGATTCATAGATGTGTCATGTGTGGCCAAATTAGGCAGTAGGGTGGGTGAGAGTTGTTGAAGAGTAAGGGGGGTCTCACGAACCGTTAGCCGTATGAACTTGAAAGTTTGTATGTTAGTAGCCGTATGAACTTGAAAGTTTGTATGTTGGTAGATAATTCAAAATTATTTTGTTCCTCGTTAACAGTTTTCCGAATTTGTAAATGGTTAAAAAAATGGCGTGAAAAATTTTCTATTTCGATCTGACTACCTTATTAACTTGTCGTTAGGTGTACTTATATATCTATGTATGACAATTCGAGAAATAATTTTAATTGTTAGGCAATACTTCACCGAGTATTTCCAGCTAGCATTCATACTTTCTAGTCCATCTAGGGGGTGAGATATAATAAATTGAAAATAGATCTTATTTGACCAAGTGCGAAAAAAATGGTAGGGACTAACTGGCTACATCCTCCGGATCAGTATAGGAGAGGATGATGGCATATGGGGCTTTCATCAAAACTACTCGGCTATTGCCGGAGTTGACCTGTAGTCGTAATTTGTTTATACTTGCGCCCACTAAAAAAAATGTGCACGACTGGGTCGCACGAAACTTTCTCGTTTACTGCGAATCTCGCAGAATCTCAGAGTCATTTCAGCAAATTTTGCGTTTAAAATCATATCCACTTAAGATGTACGCAGGTTTAGTAAATTAACCCTCGTTAATTAAAAAAGTAATACATACATACCTTCTACATAGACATACGTCGTAGATATTAACTACAACACTTAATAACTTACTTACAAAGTTCACCCCGAACTGACACTTGAAGGAGGCAAGTAAGCGATGAATTTCGAATTCCCATTTTTGATTATGATTTGGATAGTCATTTTTGAAAAATATTCATAAAACGGCTATATTCGAGTTTTCTGAGAAAAACTAAGTACGTGATCATGTTCAGAATGCTTATGTTGTCTTAAATATGTATTTTGATCAAAATCGTTAGAGCGGTTTTTTGTAAAATTATCCTGACAAATGTTACAATTTGGATTCGAAAAGCACTGTTATTAAACTGTTTAGCTGAAAACTGAGTACGACGTATTCTTCAGGATATAAACATTACCTAGCAGTTACATTTTTAACCAAATCGAAAATGGCGTTATCGAGATATGTGTAGTTTTTAAAGTACCGTTTTTAGCGATTGGGGTGGAAATCGAAGGACGCATTCATGGTTCAAAAAACACTGTTTTTCAACTGTTTAGCTCAAAAATTAGCAAGTGGTATTACTATGGATTTAAGCATTACCTGACAGTGATTTCTTTAACATAATCGAAAATGGCGTTTTAGAGATATGAACAGTTTTTCAAAGTACTATTATTAGGGATTTGGGTGGATATCAAAGGACGCAGTCTTTTTAGAGAAAAACTGAGTTTGCTATCCAGTTAAGAATGACAATAGTACCTTAAAAATAAGTTTTTTTTTTAAATCGTTTTTACCGTTTTCGAGAAAAAGCCAATTTTCAAAACTGCCGTTGCTTACATTAACTCAACTATCAATTTTGGTTCAAATCGTTAGAGCCGTTTTCGAAAAAATCTAAATTTAGTCATATTTCGTAAAATTTTTATATGGGAGGTACCGTTAATATTAGGGCTAGCATAAAAAAAAAGCCCACAATCTCTAAATACGAAGTTTGAAGCAAATCCGTCCAAGCGTTTAGACTCCCCAGGGGTGGGACAGACAGACATACGGACGGACAGAATTGCGAGACCCACTTTTTTGAGTTCCCCTATCATCGTAATATCAGAATTGATCAAAATCTCGAGTTCGAAATTTTGCACGAAAACAATATCTTTCTCTTCCTACGTATACGAGAAAGTTAAAAACCTTAAAGTAATAGCCCAAAAATGTCTTCTCTCGTTATTTTATTGATGATGGTGTTATTCATTTTGAGGATATTTTATGCTTTTGGTGGATGGAGTATTTTAGGCTTTTGTAAAGCATAATTGTGTCAGATTTCATTCATTCGATGGTATACTCCTTCTGTTCGCGCTATGGTTTCGATGAGTGTCCAGCTTAAAGTAAAGAGTTGAGTGCATGCGATTAACGTAGTCAAACAATCAAAACACAATTCATAGCATCGCTCCTAATTAAAGAAACTTGATATTTATTCTTAGTCAACTATTTCAATGGGACTCGAATATGTATAGTGCTTGGACCTAGTCACTTCAAGCTTTCTCATATTCACGTTCTTCCCAGCTTCAATAGAGAGGAAAGAAGTCTTCCAGGAATACGCTAAAATTCGTTATTCACCTCGGAAATGCTTTAACATCCATACAGCTAATGAAGCCTATAGCCGTAGCTATTGATCTGACGCCATTTATCCAAACACAGTTTATAGAATGACATCGATTCACTCTTAGAGAACAGTCGGTTTCATATTTTGCATAACACTTTAAAGTTTATACCTTGAAAAACTCGGTTTCATGCTTTTTCCAAAACCCCAAATGGTAATAATTGGAAATATTATAGTCAAGATGAAAGCACAACCACACATCTTCTTAAATCTTCAACAGCTCTGATACTCGTTTCCGACATGGCATCAAATACTTTTCATGAGACTTAAACTCTTGATCTATATTATAATTGAAGCAAGCTTTTCTCTTGAAAAATAGCATTAACATAGGGTGCGCCATCTAATGGTTTCTTTTTAAATTATAGGTTTTTTGACCCCGACAGCTGCTCCCCGCTCCAAATCTTGACAGAAAGTAAGTATCATACCTCCGCGGAACGAAATGACTCGCTTTACGCTTGAACAGCGTTGGGAAATGCTGAAAACTTATTTCTAAAGTGAGTGCTGTGTAGCTTCATTTAAGCTGAAAGTTTGTGCAAACATTTCGTGAGACTGGCCCGCTAGTGGACAACACTAATGGTCCCCGTTGTTGTAAGGTTGAGAGTGCATCCACAGACAGTTTGGTGCGGATTGTGGAGTGTGGGATCATTGGACCGTTTTTCTTCGAAAATGAGGCTGGGAACAACGTTTCGGTCAACGGTTACAGAGCCATGCTAACCGACTGATTTTTTACTGAAATTGAAGACATGGATTTGGACGGCCTCTGGTTCATGCAGGATGATGCGCCATGCCACACAACACCGCCCATGCCACAATCGATCTTTTGCGCAATAAATACCCAAATCATGTTATCATGTTATCAGTCGTCTTGGCGATGTCAACTGGCAGTGATATAGGACGTGTCAGTTATGTACTCAAGAAATCTGTAATCTTTTTCCGTCAAAAAAAAAATATATCTTATTATTTCTTATAAGTTTCTTCGTCCTCGCTTTATTGGATTACTTTGCTATAGCTTATTTTAGTTCTACAACTTTCCAAGTAGGTCCATTTAGCGTTCGCCTCTCTTTCAGCTTTTCTCCCTGCTTCAAGCTTCAGCATACAAGGCGCAAGGCAAACTATTCACTGACGGATCAATTTGTTCTAAAACAACAGCCAAACCTTATTTTTGGTAATTGTATTGATTCTACCGCAGGCTCAGGGGCCGCGCGCCGTTGCTACTGCCAGAACCCACCGCTTAAAGGCGGAAGGCGTACAGAATTTTATATGGCCTGCGATTCAAAAAAGAAGCCTGACCCCTACCCTGGCCTATTTATGATTACGAATTAGGTATACGTTGCATAATTCAATGCTGGGATAAGTGCTCGAAAAAGCTTCTCTGAATTCTAAGTATGAGTCTGACAAAAATAAGTATAGGTCTTACAGCCGTGTGCATTCAGAGTGTAATATTAGGAAAAGGTCCCCATGTTTGCACAAGATTTTGCTACAGGATTGAAAGGCTTTTGTGGCTTCTTTAATTCAGTGTTAATGTTCAGGTTCCGGATGTAGCTTGTTATACTTATGGATGCCGATCAGGATTTTTAAGTTTTCAGAATAAGGGAAGAGTTCTTTGGGTAAGAACAATCGTTACTTCTCTCAATGTTCTAGACTTAGAAACTGAGACTGCAAATTTATAGCTCTCTTACTACCGGAATATTATTAATAAATCATTTCTCCGAATTCTGGGATTTGAAGGCGGGGTAGGGAGTAAAGTTGCCTAATCACTCAGAGATAAAAATCTAACAATTCTCGCATCATAAAAAAGGTGTTATGTTTTTAGATATTTATAATGAATACAAATATGTATGTATTTCAAAACGATATCCACTAAATGTCGCTACATCATGTGGCACGTTTATATTTATGTATACATTATTAGGGGAAATTATTTCACAACAAACTGCAAGCAGATAAGCACATACTTAATGAATCGTATCAAAAAGAAACGATGTAAAAAATAATTTAAAATGATAAATGAGAAAAGAAATCCAAAAGGATGCCATCAACCATGCTCTTGTTCATCCCCCACCCACTCGTTCGTCATTTTTCTTGCTGCATCTTACAGAAACTCTTACAAAACAGAGATTTGTTATTCGCTTTTAATTAAAAGTTTAACCTACTCATTCACTGAAGGAACAAAAAACAAAAGCGAACAGCCATGAAGCACCATAGCAGAGTAAGTTCGAGACTATCACGGGAGTTTACAGATTTACTTTTCATCTTCAGAGCCTTTCTTATACCTGTGCCCTCCTCCACGGGGAACACCACTATACGTACAGATTGCAGGTCCTATGCAATAATTAAATACCCTTCAGCCAACACACTATTTCAACTCCATTCGCTGACAGTGAGTGAGAAATTGAATAGGTTTCCCAATGAAAAGGCAAACGTATACCGAGTCCCAGAACCAGAACAGCCATCCTCGTCGGCATCGTCATCGGCTTTTCTTGGGTCTCGCGTGTAATGTCACAAGAAAAAAAAAGCAGCAGCAGCGCCGGCAAAGAAACGAAGGAGAAAACTTAAAAGAAGCGACACTAATAATAAAATAATAAGAAAAAGGACATTTTACTAACCGCTTTAGCTGTGCGGGCGGTAAGAATACGCCTCGAGATGATGTCCATCTCTGCTCTCCGGAGAGAGCATCATCTCGGCATCGAATGAATCTTTCATCTGCGTCTTAGACAAACAGTTTAGCTAAGTAAAAAGGATAACTGCAATGAAACGTAAGTTGCGGTTGTGGTGGGTTGTTGGATGACTGTTTCTGCTCAATGGCTTTACACAGTCCTCGGTGTCCCTTTCTCGTGGGATATAAATTTCCATTGTAGCAGGAGACGCAACTGGTTAGATAATTAACTTTCTCCTTTGTTATCTTGGAGATTTTTTTTTGCTTTGCTGTACACGAGCTCCAACCGATGTGGGGGTCCTTACCGTTGCACGGAAGGGAAACTGGTGTGCTTCTTTGAATTATATAATAATAATTTCGATTTGTCCGTGTATGGAAGTGTAATGGTAGTGCTATTCTACCTTTTGGTGTTTCTCATTTCAATTATCTTTTCATTTCACATACTGTTGGTTTTAGAAAGATCCTAATGCATTTTTGAAGAGGGTTTCAGAGGAAAACGTTTAATTATTTAAAGAGAGATTTTGACACACATATTGCCAGAGAAATTATACCGAATAATGCGCATGGGGTAAGTAAGCTGTCTTAAATACCGATTCGGTGGATTAAGGAAGGTCGTCTAAATTAATCTGTCTTCTTTAATTTTTAGTGCGGCTAATCCGGAAAATCGTGAAAGACCTAAATTTTTTCTATGGGAAGGGAAAAATATTGATTCTCTCACAAAAATTAGCTTGCCAATAGATGGCGTTATGCTCTGAGACTCACGTTTTGACAGCTGAGTGCCTTGTGTCTCGACACGAGTGCCAAGTTTTAATTTAAATCGAGCTGCATTTTGCTATGATTCTACACTTTCATACAAGATCTTCCGTGCGTTAATATTGGTCCATCGGCGATGCCAATTCAAAAGGTCCATTGAATGTCATTTGTCAGCATTTCAATGCAGTGAAGCTGTCAACGGAAAGGCCTGAAGTTGTGCTGTACAAGTAGGAAAGTCAAATTATACCAGTTTTGCCATCACCGTAGTATGAAGATACCTTTAAGCTAATTTGATCAGACAAACTTTCTCATATGTCCAATGTTAAACAATTGTCCTATGCCCATTGTACTATTCAGATCCATGGACAAATCAACTATCAATGCAGGAGCTCTGTCTGTTACCGCAATTGAATGAAGATCACACGTTGCTTTAAATTTATTTCCTTGATGAACTCAATCAGCGATGAAACATGAGATCATCAAACAACTGCAACCACTTCTACACTAACGCAATGTATTGGTTAAATTGTTCAAAGCTGCACTGGAAGCGAAGCATTTTGAGAGTGGCTTGACTTCGATAGGGACATAAATAATTTAATCAATTTAAAGCGGAACGAAGTTCGCTGGGGTCAGCTAGTATTTTGTATCCTTTTCTTTTCTTTCCTAAAAATATAATTCAAATTAAATTATTTTACAATAGCCTTCTATCGTATACGATTTAGGGTACAGTTTCCAGTTATTCAAACTCTGTCCTTCGCTGTCTGTTCTAGGGGTGAATGCTTCGCGTAGAGCTTAGTATGCAGTCGCTCTGTCCGATTCGTCGATGTTGTGTGCCCCTTCTTATCGACAGCATGTATTTTGTTTTGTCCTCATTCACCGCTAAACCTATATTTTTTCTCCTTCTGAGCTTATACTTGCAAACCCACGAGTGACACTAAAAGGTCACATGACAGCGCATCAACTTGTCTCGATCCTTGATGTCAAACATCAAAGGTCTCGGTGAGATTGTTTCCTACTTTTATAGAGCAGCGAGCGTTCTCTATCGTCATTCTGCACAATCTGACAAGTTTGGCAGGAATTCCAAAACTAGACATGGGTCTGTATAGCTCGCCGTCTCTATAAATGCTGTCATATGCGGTGGGTATCGATTTGGACTTTTAAAGTTCTCTTCAGGATATGCCGTAGTGTGAATATTTGGTCGGTTGTGGACTTAACGGGCCTAAAATCGCACTGATAGGGTCCATTCGTTGACAAGTGGTTTTAGGAGACGTTCACACAGTACGGCAAACAGAATCTTATATAGGTAAGCGATGTTAAGGAGACTTATGCCTCTATAGTTGGCGCACTATAGAGGGTCTCCCTTCTTGTGGATCGGACAAACAATGCTGAGGCTCCATTTATCAGACATACTTTTCTCTGGCCAAATCTTGGAGACGAGTTGGTTTATGCTCTCTACCAAGCTATACAAACTAGGTATACGAAATAAGAGAAAACCCTAATCTTTGAGGAGCATCTTTGGCTTTGAGCTGGCGTATGTCCTGTTCCACTTCTTTCGGATAAAAGAGATTCTCTAGGGCTATCAAACAATCATTCCCATCAGACCCTAATATGTCAGAGTACATCACGAAATGGGCTAATTTTTGACGGAATCAGTGCTGCTATATTCTTTGTCGCGTTCAGTCTACAACTGATGTGAAAGTTATATTCACAATAATCGACATCGCTAGGTTAACGCAAATAACGCACAATGTTTCCTTTATCCAGTCAACTAGTCAGTCTCACTAATGATTTCAAATCGACACTTCATTCCCTCCATTTGCGTGATTTTTTTCCTTCACGAAAATATTTCCGCAATTGAGAAACTATGAACATAACTATCACACTATCGAAGAAACCGAAAAAACAAAACCTCTTCACAAATTTATCATCGATTTAAAATGAGCAATAAATTTCGACGAGGGCGCCTTTTTTCGAGCTTATAGACGACGATGACTCTACTGTATAGAACTCCTCGTAAGTCATAAATAAAGCAACAGTTTCGCTTGTTGCTCTTCTCGTCCACGATGATGAACAAAGGCGTCTTCGTGTTGAGTATACTTCTTGCCACCGAAGGGTATGTAAATTGTGTTACCCCTTATTAGGGCGCCATTTTTTGATTCACCCAATCCTACTTATGGCTTCTATAGAGTCATATAAACGGAAGGCTAATAAAGAACGATTACCCATTACCTATAAATAAAATTTATTGTCGTTTTATTTGGAAAATTGTTCCCTTTTTTATATATGCGTAAACAATAATGACGGTGATGATGTCCTTTCGGCCTGTTGATTGTTGAGTGTGCATGTATACGCTCATGTATGTATGTGTCAGTACCATTACTTTGCATATTATTGAATAGAGAATGATGTTCGATAACGAGAATGCCATTCTAATGCAATATGCACGCGAATCAACCTTTGTATCTGCATTGGAAAGGAACTGCATCCATCTAGGAGTGGGATTTTATGCTCAAACAGTAAGTGCACTATAAGTACTTGTGATGGAATACAAACCATTTTGCTTCTTAGCCGTGTGCATTATTAACTTGGTACACTTACCCCGATATTTCGCTGAAAGAATTCTTGTGACAGGAGTATAAGACAACAACGAATATAGTTTACTAGCATCAGAGCGATGGAAGTCATTCTTCGAAGACTTCAGATGAAAGTAAAGGGATTTGTTGCATCCATTCGGTGTAGTAGTTCTTTTATATATGTATAGCAGGAGCAGAAATTGCATTACTCCTAACGTCCTTCGATATATCACATGAAAATTGAATTTAATAACTCATTTGCAGGAATCACTGTTACAATATAGACTGTAGGTACCTACTCGCACATTGTCGACGTGCGGTGCTGCTCTTATGATTTGTGTATTCAACCGCAGAATATACCCTAAGGACAGTGGAGTGTGTGGCAGCTTAGTTTAGTGTATCACTTTTGAAACAGGCAGCATTCAAAATTCACATATTGAAATGCAACGAACTGAAATGCAAAGCAATCGGTGTAGTGAAAGGTGCTCAGGAAGTTGAATAGGATCCGGGTGAGTTGCGCCCTCAGGCCAAGTAACCAATAAACCACAAAATGATAATAAGCACATACAGTCTCAGCGTGTGTGTGTGTGTGTGTGTGTGTGTACTCGTACGTCACAAGCCTGGAAAACGAGGTGATACCAGAACAGCACTCGGATACCAATATGAAACTCCACCACTCCTATGCAACCCTGGCTCGCAATTCGATGAATATCAAGTAAACCAAATCAATGATTAGACACTGACCCAGGGCGTGCTGAAAATCGGAATCCTTCGTATGTTGGCTCACATACACAAGAGTATCGGGCGGGGCGTAGAATACATTTAAGTTTTCTCGAAAAGGGCCTGCAGGATGGAACGGATCATTTTTGTGGCTTGCAAGTTGAATAAATACCTAGACGGGACTGTGGACGTGGAGGGATTGCCCAGTAATATAAAGTTACATGTATTTTGGTTCTCTGGTTCGGTGAGCATATTGCTTCTGCTTGGTTTCTGGTTCTTAAAATTCAATTTGTAGGAGTATTATGCTTTTTCGTGATGAACATTTAGCAATACACTCTTGTGGCTTTAGGCTCGCCACAACTGTTGTTTAAATTGGTCCTTGGCCAGCGATTCTAATGGGAGCGGAAATAATGGAATGAAAATAATAGTTGCTGGAGTGTAATTGGAAACGATGTAGATAGCTACTGGCTATTTGAGAAAACCTAAAGCTGTGGTTTTGTGGCATATATACCTGCGATGCATGTAGAATGGATTTCAATTAACAATGAAGTGAGGTCCTATACACAAATGCTTTTTTTTTTAAGAATTCCCTGTAGATAACCTCTGGTGACATATTTTGGTTCATACAGACATGGCACACACCGACGAATAAAGCCTCGGGTATTATCAAATCTGTCGCCTTATGGGGCCCTCTGTAAAGCCAGGCGTGGCGCACCCACTATTAGCAATTCGGACGTGAGGGTAAGAGTTTATATAGTGCGAAAGTCTAGTTAAAATATTGAGCTTGTAGTTGAAGAAAATGTAAATGCACCTACCTTTTTCAAAAGCAGAACTCCCAAAAATTGTACTCCAGTACCTACATCATTTAGGTCACATGACTGTGAATGACGCATTCACCTTGAGTACACATAAGTTCAACCACAGAAGAAAAACTCGTTACGTAGCATGTTTATAAACTGAAAATCCCCGGAGGGTTGCATTTCCATTAAAATTAACTAAACTGATTGGGAAATACAATTTGCGAAAATTTGTTCTTCTTCAATTTGCTAATATTTTTTCGTACACAAACACAACCCCCCGGCACTATACTCGCGACTATACAATAAGATGAGAATGACATTTTTTTTTTTCGTTTGCCCAAAAATAAAAATAAAATTCAATTACATCTTATACAATCGAAATTTGAATACAACGATTGGGATGACAAAAAAAAAAAAAATACTGTCGTGTGCATGCAAAGATATCGTCTAAGGTATAGTGACAGTCAAACTCAACCCTGTGCCTTGAAAGAATTACAAGAAAGAATGAAGTCAGAGTTCGGCTTCAGAGCAGGGGTTTACAAAACAGTGAACGAATGAATTGAAATTTTAATATTTTTTACAAGGGCGTGTGCGCACCTCTGATTTCGTCATATTTGTATCCCTCAGGGATTACAGCAAGTATATCTTTGGATTTTAAATTCTGCGAGGACAATTCTACCCCCAGCCATACTTTTTTGTATTATTGTTCCATTTTGTGTTTTGGCAAATAAACGTCCTTAGGCAGGCTCTAGTCCTCCTCCTATCGATATAAATCGCTGTTATGACTATAAGTTAATTTGGGTTTTAAACTGAAATAACAGGATGTGGCACTTGGACGTGATATCATTTCAGCTGAGTGCACGCCTTCCAGCAATTTCAATCCAATACAATTTAATTTGCAAAAAAAAAAAATTTCGATTTGAATGGCATATCCTTTGGGGTGAGATTTCATTAGTTTTCAGGACTTTAATTAAATTTACAATGACAATCTCAAAGTGAGTTGTTATCCTACTGCGTCTATACGACTGCATGTCACGCTGAGATCTCTTTGTTCGAATAAAACGTTGCTCAAAGGTACATTATTTTGCACTGCATGAGATATTTTATATATATAGGAACAAAGCTATTGATTTCTGTGAAAGGTGCAAAAGGAGTTCTTTTGCAGAATTTGTTAATCAAATTTGTCTGCCTAAGAGGTAGCTATGCAATAAACATTCGGATTTGATGGATTTATCAATTTTGAAGACTTATTGTTAAAAGACCCTTTGAGCGACGAACAGTAGTGTGCAGATTGATAAAGTCAAAGTAAGGACAATGGAAGAATGATATCAATAGGTACCTGCACAGCATTCTGCTCACTATGAAACCTGTCGACAATAGGTACATTGTGTGAAGGTGATTCTGATTAGTCAAGTACATGTATATGCAAGGATTCAAAGCTTATATTGATCACCAAATGCAACTCTTACTTAACGCCCACCGCAAGAAGTTAAAACCCACCTTAAAAGGAATTAAGTCTTGCTGCTGTCTTTGGAATCATTACGTACAACTCAATACCATATCACTTACGTGCCAATAATACTATTGTCGTATCGCATAGCTTAGCCAAAGACACTGTTTACTGCGGAGAAAAGAAATACAATTTAGCCTGTAGGTAAGTACTCAAATTTGAGTTTTCTAAATAAAGAATATATGACCAAAAGTTGAACCAGAAATACTACAATGTCCGAAGAGTAGTAGACATTGTTCAATACGGCCAACGTTGATTCCAAAGAATATTTACGATAACACTCCAGCTTTCAGCTCTTTAGACAAGGTTATTCCACTTCCTGCAGATTTCGCAGCCACCTCAATGATCCCAGACTGAACATCGCCTCCACCTATACCTAAACTTGTGGGCGTTTATTCAACCATATCCAAATCCAATCCTCCATTAACCCGGCGAAAACGGTGTGCTTGATATTTCAAAGGCGCTTGGCAGAGCTTGGCAGCAAGCTCTTTTGTCGAAAATCAGTGAGACTTTTATTCGATTGATTAGAAACTAACTTTTTGCTCGTTCAATTCAAATTATTTTTTTAAGCTTGAAGTCTAAAACTCAACATAAAAATGGTTACATTACATCTATGACTGAAAATTACATCGTTTGCGGAAGGCCTTAGTTTACTACTACGATAACTTTGAACTTAGCCCTGGAGTTATATTTCACGCGTTCAGGTTCATGAATTCAAGTCGACTAAAATGACTAAAATATCTAAAATTTCAAATGCTCAATGCAAATAAAGTACAATATGAAGAAATCACAAGTTGGATAAGATTGTTTGACAGCTGTCAAAACTAAGGAGCTATGTTTTTTGAATCACGAAGGAGAATATTATAACAGACAGTAAAAAATATAACGGCGACGACTAAAGTAAAAAGAAGAAATAAAACCCTTTTTTATCGAGAATAGCTATTTCAAAAATAAATTGGTATTGTTCGTAAAAATATTGTTACGTATGGCAACACTGGCCATACGTGCTCTCATATTATTGTAAAATGATATGTACCTATAGTATTTAGTTCTTGATCGGTCTCGGACCGAGAGAGACGTGTATTTTATACTTCGGAGAACGGAGATAATAAATGTGGGTTTTTGTATATTTTCCCACAATAAAAGTCGTACTTGTTTCTAATTTAACGAAATATTAAACAAATATAGAAACTTAACGAATACCAATATTTTGTGTACCTACAATTTGATTGTAATGCGTACCTAGTTGATGTTAGATAAGGGATGCTAATGTTAATGTATGGTGTTGGACAATGTTTTCATAATAATAATGTCATCCGCGCCACTACAGCTTTGTTTGAATTTTTTTTTGTCATCGGTATGGTTGGCTTAATTTAGGATATCCACTGATTTTTTTTTTATTTATTACTTCGCTTTAAAATAATTATTTTCTCCTTTAATTTCCTTTATCCCTGAATTCTCTAATAAACCAGAATACGAACTCACAAATCCTAGCAATTAATAAATTGCGTACATGCAAGTATTCGAAATAATTAAATTTAAATCCGAGCCACTTCGGATCTGTAAAGCATTCATTTCCCAGAGGAAACTATTTTCCACTTACAGTCATAATAATTAAAACCAGTAAAATCTCTTCAAATGCATTCTCATTCACATTTCCACTATCCGTTCATAAATGAGGAGTACGAGTACACAAAGGAAGCCGTATATGAAATACTTTTACATTTATCTATTCAATTCCGTCGATGTTACGAGCTAAATTACAAAGGCGAAGCCTTTATGCACAAATCGACTTTAGGGTTGATCTCGCAAACTAAGTATTCCCATGACATGATGTAACCAGTAACCACCCAGCAAGGTCCAAGTGATTCTTCAATCCGTAATTAGCATGGTCCTAAATAATCTCACAAACTATAGTATTATCCTGATGATTTAATCAAATTATGGTACAACACATCCGTCGTCGTCGTCGTCTTCATCGTCCCGCAAATATAATTGCTATGAGTGACCTCAATGGGCAAATCGATGCTAATTCAATTACTTTAGTGAAATTAGACATTCTCGTCCTGGCTGGCCTGGACCTCTAATACGAAAGCTTGAGCTAGTAATCAATGTGTGTGTTAGCATATGTGCCAAGCGGTTAGATTTACTGGCAATATGTATTTACTTGTAATGTTGTTGGCAACAATTATTGATATAAATTAGAAGCGACATTGTGATTAAATTAGGCTAGTTTAGGGACTGCAGCAATAACTGGCATTTTTGGAAGGAAATCGTACGTATAATCGAATGTGTATTGAGATTATAATCCGCTATGGGTTCTCCATACTAAAAGGTTTTTTTTTTAGATGAGCCAAGATCAGAGATAACATTTTTTTAGAGTCCGTTAAACTATAGTTGCATATGCCGATGATTGTCAAGAGAATATGGGGGCGCTTTTGCAAGTATTTTGCAAACGGAGGCTGCTAAGATAGGTCTCGCTGTAAATACACCAGCCGGACGAGTCTTTAAGTCCACTCCCAAGGGACAAGAAGCAGAGGAAGACCCCACCTTAGATTTTTTTAACGTCTTGATGCAGTGGAGTGAGTCCAATGGGTGGCACATTCCCAAGCAAGACAATAAGTCTTTGAAGTTTCAGCATGATTGGTTTTTCATTTAGAAACAGTAGGTAGGTAGGTATACGACCTAGTTTTCCTCTGAAATTTTTTGTATGAAAATGAGGTCCTCCGCAGACTTATTCGGGTCCTTCTGTAGGCCAGAATACTTCCTTGGAACTCAAGATTAAAGATATTACTTCTATTAGCCTTAAAGTTATGAAAAGAATACGAATACCCCTCCAGTTCATAAAGTCCCTTTATCCACAACTGCTACTGCTACCCACTTTTTTTATATATAGAACAATCGCTCCTCATTATCAGCATAATTCAGAGCAGAGCTTCTTAAGAGCCCACCACAAACAAGATTTACCGAATTTTCTAAAGTTAATAGGTACAGATAATTACCTTAACCACTATATAGCTACAGGTGATACCACCGCACTGCTGGCTGGTATTAACACTTTGTAAGAATATACGTGGCGATGATGAACAAATCAAAAGGACGTCAATTTAAATTAAAACCCAAAAATCTATCCAACACCCTTGAAGCAAGTAGATTACCTAACTGCTCCCCCACTTTGTATAGTTCTACCCATTGATGCGGACTGCAAATGCCGTAGCCAGCAGCTCGCTTAGAGGATATTAAATTCTGCTCCTTGTCGTGTCCTTAAGCAAGCATTGTGCGACTATAAGGCCTTCTTCTTGGCTTCTCTCTCCGTCTCCGCAAAGTTGCTTTCAATGGAAATTATAAATTGAAATAACTGTTGCTCCTTTAGCCAAGAAACAGATACAACAACGACAACGATGAGGACAATAGAGAACTGTGATCGTTGAGAGTGTCCCATATATTCAATGACGACAGTGATAATCTCGTCGAGAGCTCTCCTCCACTCGAAATACAATGCACGTCTCCAGCAACAATGAACCTCATCCGGCGCCTTCTCAACCTTCTATCCACATAATTAGATGATACCGTCGGCAACAAATTTTCGGTCCTGTTTAAAACTCTAGCCTGTCGTGTCGTCCTGCTGGCCCCCAGTGTAGGAGGATTGAGAAAGCCCGAAGCACTTGTCGGATGAATGTTCAGGAAGAACCACTTGTTGTTAATTCCAGGGGATGTGCTCTTCCATTCATGTATCCTGCACTCAAGTGCGGTATTCTATTTTATTCATACATGTGCAAGGCTCACTGCGTATATGTACGTATTTGAAAGAGAGGGTCTCTTTTCAACGGTATTAAGAGCTCAAAAGGTGAACAAAAGGCCAGATGAAGACCTTTTGTATGTGCTTCGGTATTCAAAATGAGTGCGTATGGCCCTCCAACATAATAAATGGGCGCATTAAGGTAACAATTTAAATGATAAGCATCATTGGGCTGCCCGGTTCGGTATGGTTGGGTGTTGAGTCACCCATTCCATACAGCCACTTGGCGTTGGCATATATGGATTTTCCAGTTTTGTAATAACCAAAAGTGTCCCCTTAATAGGCCTGTAATGATGATGAGGACACTGGAGTTGTGAGGATGGGAGTCTTTTGTGAGGACAAAAATGAAGACTGAATGCTTTTAGTTTAGAGCTTCCTTGTTGTTCAATTCAAACTACATTCTCCAGGTAAAATATTGGGTTCATATGCAGTCAATTCAATTAACTATTGCTAATTGTGGCTTAGAATTCCTGGGCCTTATGCTGCATTGACATGAAACTCAAAAATGAAAGGTATGCCTTTGATTTGGTATGATTTGAACCCAATATCCGACTTATCATCTTGTGAAATAAGTGCTTTAAATATCTTGAGGAACTTACTAGTGTTTTCAGTGACAGATTCACAATTCACTTAAATTCTCAAGAGTTTAGTATTCAACTGGATTGCGTGCATTCCATGTGCTGAGAGTTTTCACTACTGACAGAAAGCACTTTAAAATGAAATGGCTTCATTTCATGGAGTTGAAATTAATTTGCAATACCTCGTTTAACATTGTTTTGTTGACCAAGTCTCATCATCATCATCATTTTCTGCTTCAATAAGGATCGCGATTGTAGGATGCTCAAGTTCACCCTCCATGATGACATGGTTCTACATATCTCTTTTGTACAAAATTGCATTACTTTTGTTGTCTTACCGATTAGGCCCGAAACACACATGCGATTTCAATCGCGCGACTGTTTAGTCGCAAAAAATTAAACACACACATTTTAATGTGAATGCGCGCACATAATTTTGGAATTTATGTGCGCGCATTCATAAACAGTCGCGCGATTGAAATCGCATGTGTGTTTCGGGTCTTACAGTGTTAGATATTAAAAACACAAATTTTGTTACTTACATAATCGATTTTTCGCAGGCATACCTATTTTTTCACAAACAATACAAAATCACAAAACACATTGATATACCTATTACCTATATATTTACATTCTATCCACACCAGGGCTGGTCGACTGCTGGCCCATTTTCAGGCGACCGACCGCGCAAGAATTTTATTTCAATGTTCTTAAATAGAATAAAAGCCAATTTTGTTCTCCTTCATTAATTTTTATATAAACCACTTCTTTCTTTAACATTCAATTTGTTTTTGTAGAATTTATATTTCTGAAACTAATAATCATTGTTAAACTTGTTTGGGGTTGTTGACATTTTCCTAGCTGCCACGCTGATTTTTAAAGACCGAAAACTACAATTTCACAATGTCAAAAACCGTGTCAATTTTTGAAATGCTGTCATAAATATGACATCATTCTGCAAAGCTCATAGTTCGGACTCCGAGGTATGCTTCTGGAAGTTTATGAGCGAAGAAGAGTATACGAACTTAAGAAAAAAATACTATTCATTTAACGTCATTCCTCTGTTCAAACTATTTATGGGAATCGCAGTTTTCAAAAATGAGCAATAAAAACAAAGCATCGTATCTGCATATCTGAAGATAACTTGGATGCCTGTTTGAGATTTACAAACTTAGTGGACGATTAGCAGTATCATGCTACAACTCCTAAGAACTGCTGAATTTCTTTAATTTGTAGTGTCCCTACAGCAGTAATAAAATATTTTTTTCTTTTTGTTAATTTTTTGAATTCTAAAAAAATACCATATGAATGAATGAATGAATGAATGAATGAAAAAAAAAATACCAATATACAAATAAACAAAAAGAAATTGAATAAGTTATTGTGACCAATATTGCCAAGTTTTGTAAAAGGTCCGTCACCTAAAAAATTCTGCCCACACAATAGAATGAAACAAAATAACAAATCAGTTGCATATTTATAGGCTAATTTGGATAAATATTGTCTTTTTTTTATAAAAAAAAATTAATCGTGATTTGTGTTGAAAATATGAAAACCACCAAATCGATTGAGCTAAAACTTACAGATAATCTTAGGTATTGGCTCAGGAGTAGAATTGTGAAGATTGGTCAAAATTAGACAAAGGGGCGTGGAACCGCCCATACGAGAAACATAATCAATCCAAATCTTATATCTTGAAAACAGCCTAACCGATTGAGCTCAAATTTATAGACAATCTTAGGTATTGGCCCGGGAGCGTTCCTGTGAAGATTGGTCAAAATTGGACGAAAAACATCTTCTATGGAGTGGAACTCGATGACGTTATAACTCTATAACCTCTGGGCCAATTTTCATAATTCTATTATGTTTTGTTCGTATTGTTGTATTTCAAGTTTAGGCAAAAAGAAAATTCCCAAAAAATCTATTTATTCTCATTTTACGAAAGAACAACAGGTATTATCTAAACCTATAAGCAACATAATTCCTCAGCACGGACAAAGACGGGCGGGTAAAGCTAGTCTGTAATAAAAGTCGTTTACGGTAAGTGCAGTGTCATTTAGTCCGTCTAACTGCCAAGGAAGAACAGCTTCCACGAACATTTTTCAGTTGTCATATACGACAAAACAATAAAAAAAAATCGCCAACCCATCGTAAAAGATAATGTCAGCAAAGAACTTTACAAGAGATTTGTGTTAGCAAACTGCCACCTTTCTATAAGGCATAGGGCGCCCTAAATTGGCACTTTGACAGACTTAGTAATACCAGAGTTTCCTTAATTTCTCTGTCACCTTCGATGTCACCCGTTCGCCACCACGAGTATATTTCTTCTGAATGAGAGGACTCATTTTTGGGAGAATTTCTGTGGTAGTTGAAGAAAGACCAACATTAGGCGGATTTCGTATTTTCAAAAGTGGCTATAGCCTACCAAATCATTTTGTTTAAATTGTCAGGGGCTTTATTTTTTTGATGGAAATGCTGGCATATTTTTGAATTCACATCAATAATTGCAGGCTATATCTAAAGTAGACTCTTTTTATACCTATGTAGGGTAGGTATTCCGTCAAAGCATCAAAATGTAATTTTTCTTTCAAAAAATTTGCATATATTTGTGAGATCTCCAGTGAAAACGAATCATAAAGAGAATTGAAAATGTGACACTGATAATCTGGTTAATCTTGCATGAAATTCGAAAAAATAAAAATGCGAATATCCCCAAGGACTTGTTTTCTGCCACACCGATTGCGATAACGAATCATATTTGTTTTGTATGTGTTTTTTTTTTTCTTGACAGACACTGAGTCATTTGATTCTTATCTCTTATAGCGTATATGTCAGCCTCACGCAAGAGACACCCATTAAGACTGATCCCTGGGTAATTTACATTTGATTCGGTTTTATCGGATCCTGGGGTGGGTATATAATTCCCAATTTTGGCTGTGTCATGTGACAATGACAAAAGCGATAGCAATTGAAAAGAATCAATACAGTCATGTCGGGCGGTTGGGAAAAGATTCGAATTTTTCGTTGTTACTTAATGCCGCCATCAAATGTGGGTTTCTTTGATTCGATATGTAGGCGTGTCCTTTGACAAACTAAATGCTTATCTTATATATTGGCAAGCGCATAACAAAATCGCTAGGGATTTATGCCACCCCAGTGCTGCGCGGAATTAATTGTTAAATTTGCTACACACGGTGGCCATCAATCTGCCCCGTATCCGCTTCTTAACGCAACGGAAATCAATTCGATTGCCTTTGGAAGTAATTGAGATCGACATATTCTGAGCTGAGGCAGGTGGAAGTGGTTAATTCGAGAGGCTGATGGCAGACACATATCCCAACTCCGACAGTCGTCTTACTTCTATCCAGATTGATGGTAATAATTAACGCCTGGCATCTGCTTAAGTTACACAACTAAGTATAGGATATTTATGCAAATTAATTTCGGAGATTTCGGATTTGCATGCAACGAAAGATGTTGGCTGATGGCTTACCCGTATTGTGCTTACAGTGAATTGGGATACGATACATGTCCTTAATTAACGTGAAATTGATATCTATTATCTATACCTATGCGCACATTTTGCTCTAACTGTTTGAGAGGTTTGTCGATTTTAAGATGAGCAGGTTTATTATATTGAATTTCAAAATAATGGATTTCACTATAGGCGTAAAATGAAGATGAAATAAGCTCCCTAAAATCTATGTTAAAAGGAAGCTGGAGTGCGTCAATACATGTGAGTACCGTAAGGTAAATCTATTTGGTGGAGATTCATTAAGGCAACGTGCACTTCATTAGTCCCGTCGCCGTCGTCAGCATGAAGTATATGTATATAAATAAATAAATAGTTGTCGCAACAGGCGTGTAGACTCCCTAGGCCTAGCTTCTCAAAACCATTCGTTTTGTGTGAGTTTTTAGTTTTGGAAAGAATGGAAGGGACCTACAATTTTATGCCGAGTCCGAGCGGCTGAATTGAGAAGCTTTTTCATGACAGTCATACTCTCGGATGTTTGTCAGACGTTCGCGAGAGGTGGCGCAGTAGAAAAAAAAACCTTTATGCGAGAAACAGATTACCACAGCACCAGCAACAGCAACTTTGACAGCAGCAGCAACTTCAACAGCAGAAGTCGCATGAAACACATTGGAAACATGGACAGCAACTTTGTCAAGGGAGGGAAAAAAATTGTTGTGAGTTGATTGCAACGCAGCATTACCAGATTACCTTTTATATCTTCCAAAATAAATGGTAAAAGCGAAAATATGATATTAGGTACATGACGACCTGTAAAATGTTAGAGCAAATCACGTACTTAGAACCAGCACGTATGTACCAGTCAGTATAGGTACTTGGTGGTAGCTAAAGTATAAAATTCGAAAAACATATCTGATGTCATTTTCGACAGTGTTTTTCAGATGTTTGCTGCCCAATCAAATATCAAATCAAAATTTGTATGTACTTTTCTTTTAATAGCTTGTCAAAGATTAATTTTAACACAACTCGCGACAATTGAATTAGATAACTCGTTTCCACATTGCAATAGTAAAACTAGAATTCAAAATCACGTCCCACCGACAGTAAATAATTTGACGCCTGCAGATCACAAAAAAAAATTGATTTCTTTTGCCAATCGAAAATGAAAGGCAATCTAAATCAAAAAAAAATTAAAATAGTATTTTCTAAATAATTTACATAAGAATAATTTGTAGACTGCTGAAACTTTTTTTGTATATATATGGTAATGATGCTGCACCTTCAGTACCTATGTCAGCCAATGTCAGCATTCGTAAGTTGAGAGAACTGAAAAAGTCACCGTGGTGTTGGTAGCATTTGCACAGAAACATTGAATTTAGGACTTAGCTCTAACGTCGATGTCGATGTCGATGTTGCTGTGGTAATGTAACTTCAGCCATTAAAAAGCAGGGGCTCTAAAAAGTGCGCTGTGGCTGTCAAAGTTGCTGTTGCTGTTGCTGTGCCAATCTGTTTCTCGCATTAGTATATGTATATAGATATATGTAAATTATTTGAAAGTCAGTTCATAATTGACTTCGCGACCGAATGTAACAGCAGCAGACGTTTCCTACATCTCTCTATATAAGCTATCAGTATAATCAAACCACAACATATATATTGATCACATTGCGATAGAATAGACGGAAGGCATGCCTTTAGCATATTAGATGCACACACATTCTTAGGTGTAGCTTGGACTCCGACCATTGCCTAGTAGTACGTATATATCAGACAAGCTACCCTAGAGAATAATTCTTTCGATCCACCAACGAGAAAATACTGTGAGCAAGTTCGACTTCGATATAACACGCGATCGCAAGAGACTATCAACAGAACCCATTCCGACCGCGTACGCCTAACTTTCTCAAAAAGCCCCTCGCTGTCAAATTCCAGAAGACTAGTGGCCAGAAAACAATCAAACACTCGGTTTCACCAGTACCTGTTACGTATTATATATATTTATTTAATTGTTTGTTTAATAAAGTACTAACAATACTACATAATTCGGGTTTTCTTGTGGCTATAAAGGCTTACAGTAGATAAGGTAGTACTCTTCGAACAACGTCCTAGGTCCTACGACTCGCCATAAAAAAGCAGCAAGTGTTGCGGGTACCATGCCAATTAGAACTGACCCCTCTTTGCAAGGGAACAACAATTGGAACAGGAATATCAGCAGAGATATGATTGCTCTGACAAAGAACATGACATGGAACATCGAAGCATGAATCAACCAGGAAGCATAGAGAGTTGAACTTCTATTCTACTGAATTGCCTTTATGAATGCTTTAGAGCTTACGTGTCTTTACCATGTCCAATCTCTACAAATAATTGAAGATGCTTCCTTCGGGAAAACACCACCTTTAGAGACATATGGTCTAGCAAAGAAATAAACCACAGAAACTATGACAAAACATACAATGAGGCAGTCAGAAATATAATATGCACCAACAGTGCCAAAACTCAGCGAAACGGTTACTTACTTACTTAGATGTACGCCAGCACGCCTCTCCCAGTTAGAGCGATCCTTGGCTAACTGCCTCCAGTTGCACACTGTAAGTTGGTTGAGGTCACATTCCACTTCCGCGCGCCACCTAAGGCTAGGTCTTCCTCTAGGTCCCTCCGGGTTGGAATCCAAGACTTTTCGACGGACGACGTTGGAGTCCAGTCGCTCTACATGTCACAACTATCTTAGACGACTGATGTGTACTTTTCTGACCAGGTCGATGTCTCGTATAACTCGTAAAGCTCGCTGTTAAATCTCCTCCTCCAAAGCCTGTAACCTGTCAACTAGACAAAGCTGTCTAGCCTCGGGAAAAAAAGCCGAGAGGGGGTAAATCTCTTACTTAAAGGAATCGCTAAAGGGGTTTATTAAATACGTAGGCTGTACTTATAAATTCAACAGGTGATTCCTGCGTAGGACTATTATAACTCGTATTTTTCGAAGAGTGTTCAAAAACTACAATTACAGCATGCCTATGCAGAAGGTATACAGAACTAATTTTGCCTTGCCCACTAAACTCATCTGTTTATAATGGATGATGCTGAACAATAGGCTTGTGTAGTTCACGAACGAACTAGTTCAATGAACTAGTTCAATATAGTGAACTAGTGAACTAAGTTCACACACTTAGTTCACTAGTTCATTTAGTTCACGGTTATTATTTTCAATTTACCTTACCAATAATCATTTTTAACCTTCAAATTACTATATTAAATTATATTTTGACGGTCACAATACGTAATTTTATAAGGACATTTTCTTGATAAAATTTTCTTCATAAAATTTATCTTGGACACTAAAAATGATTATTAGTACCGCGCAATGCTTTTCATACAAACGGAATAAGCTAAAGCTAAGCACACACGATTGACAGATCTGTCAATCTTCTGACAATGACTGACAATAAGCCTACAATAGCCAACTATCTTACAATACAAAATTGTCCGTTCACATTCAGATAACGTTGTCAGGTTGAAAATTGTGTGTTCACACGCTTGTCAGATATTTGAATATGAAAAATTGGTCTATATCCTTTGTCAGACATTGTCAGACAAATTAAAATGTATGGTCCTTGGTTTTTGCAGTACGGCGATATTGGAAGAAAATATTGCACTTGTGACTATTTTCACTCTACGTGTTAGAAGACTGCGAGGATGATGAATTGACATAAAAACGAGGTAGTGTTTGGACGAAGGAGTGCAGGTGGCCCGTTGTCAGCAGGAAGGATTCTACTCCAAATTCAGAGCTGAGAAGACGGAACTTTATTACAATTTTTTGAGAATGGACTCAACACAATTCGATGGAATTCTAGCTTTGATGACTCCACAGTCCACACATCAAGATGCCAGTATACGCGAGCATCAAGGATACTCATTCCATAAAATTTAAGACGACAGTCGTCCAAGCGATAGTAGTGCACGAGATCATCTTTTATTTGGTTCACGTAACTCTACCACCATCGTTTATTTTGAACAAAGTTTGAGAACTTTCGGTACCTTTTTAGGAGCTCACAAACAGTTTTTGAAAAAATGACTAGACGTCATCGTTATTGCCATAAATGACACTTAACAAATAACAATGAGTTATGTATTATGTAATTTAAATCGTAAAAAAAATCTGAATTCAATTGCTCGCTTTAAAATTCCTGTAAAAAGCTTAAAATTGTGCAAACTCTATCGTCTGGGCGATAGTGCTCTGTCGATTATTGAGCTACAAGAAGCAAATTTTGGATCGTAGAAACGATGTCGTGGAGACGATAGCAATTTTCAATGTTACGTGATGCAAGGCTATCGTCGAAACGGTATCGTCATGCTATTATTGACTAACGGAATGAGTGCCCAATAAATCGATACGGTTTCATTGGCAGCTTGACCCAACTTTGTTTGTGTTTTTGTCGAGGTGGCTTTTGAATGTGAACCGCGTCGGCGACCTCTTACCACAGGGCTTCTTTGGGTACTTTATTTTGCATCCAACAACCCCGTGAACTAAATTGAACTAAAATGAGCGAACTAGTTCAGTAGCGTGATTTGAACTAAATTGATCGATCACTCAATTGAACTAAATTGCCCAATTCATTTTTAGGTACTTTTCATACATATTTTGGTCTAATTAGGCTTGTAGGTATAACTGTTCTCGTAAGCGACCACTTTGTATTCTATACTTCAGCAGGCGGTCACGGCTTCTAAGTGTTCACGGAGCTCTTATCAGATCCGTTATTGGGCGACTGCCCTTATACTCTTTATGTGTAAAGACAAATTATATATTTTCTACCTATGGGTTAATCTAGTTGCACTTCCAACGCATCCTATCGACTGTATGAATTGTTTCTGGTCAGCTGCCTTACAATATTCGTAAACCGCGATGTTGTTTGTGGCTTGCTGCTTAAAGTCTTTTCAGTAAATATAGCGCCATACATTAATGTAAAGAATACATGTTTGCTAATGTAGCAAAATTTAATTGCAACCATGGGACTCAGTAGCGCAGTGGTTAGTGTGCTAGACTACTGTGCGAGGGATCCCAGGTTTGATTTCGATCCCCGGAAAACACACAAATTACATCTTAAAGTTTTTTCTACTCGCCATCTATCGCAAACGTCTGACCAACATACGAGAGTATGACTGTCATGAACAAGGTTCTAAATTCAGCCATTCGGACTCGGCATAAAATTGTAGCTCCCTTCCATTTGTCCCAAAAATAGAAACTCACACAAAACGAATGGTTGCGGGTGGTTGGGTGTCACCCTCCTGTTGCGCCACCTATTTATTTATTTTTTTATGGGACATCATACATCTGAAGAAGGACTTCTTCTGCGATGCAGTATTAAATTTATAACCCACTCGCTATTTTTTGCCTAAAAATGGAAAAAAAAAATCTCAAAGTTAACGTCCACCATTGAGAAAGTACATAGTGGTAGTAGGTATTCTATGGAATCTAATTACAGCCAATTCTGAAACTGTACCCATACGACACCATCTGCATTCGTTCACTTACCAAATTTGTAAGCCGAAACAAGCACCAAACAAAACAAACACACATATAGCCGCTTGGTACTCTCCTTTCACCAATCATCCGAAATGTTTTGATTAACTTTAAACGAAACTCTTCGATTTCAATTAGAAACTTTTTAGATACAGCAACCTTCCAACGAATCACCTGAGGCTGTTAAGTTAATTTTCCACACCTAAATAAATTTCAACTATGTACAATACCATCTGGTACTGCTCTCCACCACCCAGCCCCGACTCATCGCCACGTTTACCCAATCTGGTCACTGTGCTGGCTGTATAAAGCACCAAGGATATTTTCAAACTGAAAAATCATTCGTAAAGCAGTCCGACTTGCAGTACTCTCCGCACTGAAGGTAGGTTATTAATTGTGAAACATAAAATGAGATCCCAAATTGAAACTACGGATATAAGTATGAGCGGCGACAGGAACCCTTGATGCAAATGAATTAAGTGATAACATCAGTCTTTCATTTCAGTCTTTATATACCCACGTGAGACAGCAGCATAAATGATTTTTCTAAATGAGAACTCTTTGGCGACGTCAAAGACGGAAGAAAAACAAGGACTCTTCCCAGCTTTGCTTAGTGCGGTCTTTAGAAGAAGGCGCCTAAGGCCAGATACTTCAATTAGTTTAGCGAAAATGGTAAATGTGTTTCTAGAGCTCGTCTATGTGGGTGTGTGTATGATTTTTTTGGCGTTTTTCTGCTGCAGCAACGAAATGGAAACGCAAATGTTTCTCTTTTTTCGGATGAAGTTCTTGTGGTTGATTTAGAGGAAAAGTTTTCCATTTGCCGATCCGCATTTCCCATATATGCATGCACAGTCAAAGGGATATGCTCACTATCAAGCCAAATAGCCCAGGTGGTGAGTGCTAGTGCTTACTTTAAGGTGTACCTACTACCTACCCGCCCGAGAAGACCGAAATGAAAAATTTTCTTTGAAATTAAAAGCGCCCACAGAGGAGGCAAGGAGGGCCATAATATACCCTCGCCCGCCGCCTTCGGCTGGGAGTCCTTGCTTTGTTTTTTCAGGATGAAACTCAACTGCGGCTATTTATCATTGGATGCGGTACTGTAGGCGGTGTGTGAGCACGCAATTTGTCTACAAGTTGTCTGTTTCTCACATCTCTGTCTGTATAGATGTAGAGATGTAGACCCTTTGCCATAATTGAGGTGAAAATTTCGCAGTTAGGCCGAGTTCGCAGGTGGAAATTCGAGAGCTAAACGTCGGAAGTTCATTTAGGCGAGTTTCCAGATTAAATAGAGTAGAAGAATAAATAAATAAATACTTTTGACATTTAGATTGTTGCTGTGTACGCAGCGTGTAGTTGTGGGCAACATCATCTGGAAATCCCTTTCATCTTTTTGCGTCTAATGGCTTTTGTTTGAGGAGATGGAAGCTGGAAGGGTTCCGCAAAGGGGAAAGAGGGGTTTCGCTTCGGCTAAAATGTTTTACTGTCAAGTGAAGCGAACAAGTTACTCATTTCCGTATTTATTTGTAGCCCACCGGAAACGGAAACAAGAAGCTTATTCAAGTCGAACAATAGAATATCAGAAATGTTTATACATTTAATCGGGAAAGATGAAAAGGATGCACATGTCAGAGTAAATCCCTTGAGGCAAAAGGATGGCGATTTGGATTTCGAATTAGAAATTAATATAAGGGATATGGACCGAAGGACTTATCGAATCCGATTAATGCTCGTATGCTGTAGGTATAGGTATTTGGATTTCTTTATGATTCGAAATAATTAATTTGTCTTTGGGTTGTTAGCAAGCAAAAAAAAACCGGATGGACTCAGTTTCTTACAATTATTTTAAGAGAGATTATTTTGTGAGACAAACGGAAAGCAGCAGTCGTTTTTATTATTTTATTTTATAAATATGTGCCTACTTGAATAGGCGGTAGAGTTCGGGTTGAGCAATCTTTCAATAAATGAAGGTTTTCCAATTAGCCCGGTCCTTAGGTAGCTGCCTCCATAGTTGCTCACTCCAAGTTGGTAAAGGACTTTTTTTTCCAATATAATGACGGCTCGATGATGAAATGGAATAAAACAAGCTGTGTGTCAGGTATTAAGAAAATAAGGTTTTTATTGAAAGGCCCATGTACGCCATTATAAAATATAACATCGTTCAAATATGGATCTCACAGTGGTATGAATCCGAGTGGTCCAATTTTGTATGACTCTGGTTTAACGATGGAATTAGTTACGTGGGCGCAGTAGCGCAGCGGTTGGTGTGCTGGACTACTGTGCGAGGGTCCCAGGTTCGATCCCCGGAAAAACACAAATTACATCTTAATGTTTTTTCTACTACGCCACCTCTCGCGAACGTCTGACAAACATCCGAGAGTATGACTGTCATGAAAAAGCTCCTCAATTCAGCCGTTCGGACTCAGCATAAAATTGTAGGTCCCTTTCATTCGTCCCAAAAATAGAAACTCACACAAAACGAATGGTTGCGAGAAGCTAGGCCCTGGGTGTCACCCGCCTGATGCGCCATCTATTTATTTATTTTTATTGGTTACGTCGGCTTTAAGGGCATCGGTTGATTTTGGCTTATTGGCATAAAACTACGAATAAAAGTTGGGTAAAATCGCACGATCTTGGTCTCCAATTATTCACGTCACTTCTGCGAGAGATAACCGCCGCATACTCTCAAATCGTTCAAGCAGAATGTCCATTGTGGTAGTCTTTTGTGTGGCACTTAGCCCCGTCCTACTGCAGCCACATGTCGTATATGTAATGATACCATATCTTGCTGTATAAAATCCAGTATATTTAGTATTATAGGTTTTTTATTAAAATCTAAAATAATATAATCAGTTCGTCTACGTTTTCATTTTCATTCAAAAAGAGTACCTATACAATTGTTTACCTAAATCTGTGCTAAATTTAGCAAACTGCATTGGCATTAGACTAACATCAGCTGTGCGCGGCTCTGTTTGCGAGTTTTTGAAAGCCCTTAGTTTTTTTTTTTCTTTTGCGACGACAGAAATTTTTGGGTCGCCAAATGTTTTTCGATTGCCGATTTCCCAGCTAAATTTTTCTTAATTACGAATTAAACGCGCACTTTTCATGGCTTGGTACCATTTTTTTAATTGAAATAAACCGTTGAAAATTGGACGAGAACAAAACAATGACAAAAATGCAAAATTTAAGTTTGACAATCACATTTGAAAGAGCTTTTTCAACCACCCCTATTCCGAGTGAGTGTATAGTTTTACAACGTTTGTTCTAATTTGGGGCGTTTCATTTTATAAGACTTATTCAATAACTTCGAAGATAGGGTACGACATCGTTCGCAAGTAATTCATATTCCACGAAGACGAGGTCATAAGACAAAATGATCTTATTCGCATCCGAAAACAGATAGCGACAAAATCCTATTTAATCTACCAGATATAAGTCAGAAAACGGACATTGATTTGTAAAACTCAATTTAATATAAGATTCTGTTTTTTAAAATGTGTAATAAAATCTACATTGGACAAAATAAAATAGATATAAGCTCGTGGAAAGTGCAATATGTCGCCGTCAGTGTCGGCGATATTTAACTTGCTGTGCGATTCTTGTCTGAAGGTAGGTACCAAAAGGGTGTACCTAACCTAGTAAAACATTTTAATTGAGAACTAGCCCAGCTATATAGTCCTATTCGATCTTGGCGACCACATTTAAGACTCTCCATCTAAAAACCCTTGCCAACGAAGTGTTTTTTTTTATCAATTTCACCAAACTCTTTAATGATTTTTAGTTTGCTACCTTTAACCATTGCAAATAATCTAATTTAGTTTTTTTTTGAATAAATTAGCAATTCAAGAAAAGTTACATTTTCAGTGAATAAGGGCGAATATTCGTAGTAGGCATTCATAAAATATATTGGAATATTGCTCCCATATATGGAGCTCGGCCCCAAAACATTTACTTAACCTACTTGACAGCATACAGAGACGTGCAGTTCGAATTATTGGAGACCCTACACTCACATCGAATCTACAACCGTTGGTGCACAGAAGACAAGTCGCTGACCTATGCTTGTTCTATAGGTACTTCCATGGTAGATGTTCCGAGGAACTCAAGGACATTATCCCTCGAGATGCAACTTTTGGGCGCCCCAGAAGACAGTTTTGCTAATGCTCATGACCATACAGTACACTTGACAACCGCGAGGACATCATCTTTCCAAAACTCCTTCTGTTACAGGACAAGCAAACTTTGGAACTCGCTTCCTGGGGATATATTTCCAGAAGATTACAATTTGCAGCAATTTAAGTGCAGAACTAACATACATCTGCAAGCATCTCGGGGCGCTGATGAAGCGTTATAGCTTTGCCTTTACCGCGAGAAGTATTTAAAAAAAATAAATAAATAAAATACTGATAGACTTTATGAAATTCCAGTATAAAACCCAGTATTGAAATTTATCAAGTATCTGGACCTTAAATCCAGTATGGTACTGGAAAATCCAGTATAGTTGGTATCATTACTGTATATGGTTAGCATCGTTCGGTAGCGCTCGTCGTTAATGGTGACGTTAAATTCGTCAAGTTAAACCATTGTTTACCGAAACGGTTGCCTGGAATTTGGCCACCAAACGTTGGAAAGTCGACTATAATGGACCACCGCGTCTGCCGTAAAATAAGCAACTGACTGACGTTTAAACTGACAAACACTCATTGTGATAATAAAGTCTTGGATGTGCTGCTCAATAGTGCTCCATGGTAATTTAAAAATGTAATTTTACCTACTTTGCAAATCATTTTTTTTTAATTATTATTCTTTTCGACACATCTATGAGTGGTAAGCTTCAATTTGGTATAAATAAAAATAAAATTGCTTTTCATTAAGAAGGGTTAATAAGGGTTAACAAGAAATTTTGTCAGCGATTAGTATATAAACATGACGTGAACGGACTTGTTTTAGTGGAGGGTTTCAAAGCATCGGCATCGAACGATGATAACACTTTTACTTGTTTTTTTAATTAATCTGATCTTCTCTAGATATCACTAGCGACGCCCGCGGCTCCGCCCGCGATTGTTTATATTTTTTCCTCTTTTTTAAAGTTACAAAATATTTTATCGCAATGGCTTTTTCTAAACTATACATGCTATTTTTTTTTAGTAGGCGCAAAGAGTTCCAGAGTTGGTCCCTATGTGCATCTGAATGCATGTCGTGCGAGTAATAATATTCTATATTTTTTTTTGGAACGCAGTACAAAATTACCCCTAAACACAATTCCAATAGCGAAAACAACTTTTTCGCACTTGGCCAAATAAGATCTATTTTCAATTTATTACATCTCACCTTCTGAATGGGCCAGAAATATGAATGTAAGCTCAAAATACTCAGTGAAGTATTGCCTAACAAATAAAAGCATTTTTGAAATGGCATACATAGATTAAGAGTCTCATGGCAAGTTAAGTGCAGTAAGGTTCATTCATTGTTTTTCAAAAAAACTTTCTCTTTCAACGTAAAAACTTTCAAGTTCATACGGTTAACGGTTCGTGAGACCCCTATTACTCCCTGTGACCCCTTTACTCCTCAACAATTCTCATCCACCATTATCGAACAGAGGGACGTTGCATTTTGTAAAGAAGTATGGAGTATGGATATGGATGTACTGTTAGAGGTCTCCTGCATTTGCTAATCGACATTTTTTGTCCGTCAATGCTAAAGATAATCCTCAATAATTGTTTATATCTGGTAAATTCCACTAATATGGCGAGAATAAATTGTGGCCTTTATACCCAGGACCCAAGGCCGTCGAATACTATTCATAGGGTACATTTAAGACCTCTAAAACCGACTGAATGAAATTATCTAAGCAAAAGCATTTCGGGCTCTGTCTCCTGATCGTAAACTCAGCCCCAGTGAGGTAAATATTTAAAAAATCTCCAAGTCCTGCAAACCAATTAGTGAGTTCATTTTATTAGAAGAAAAAAACATTAGCAATCATTTCACCCGCCACTAATGACAATTGGCTCTGATTATGGTTATCCATTTGGCATCGTCCTTCAACAAACAACGAGCAGCAATATAATCGCACTACTCGAAGGGACAATTTCGTAATCTACTTTGTCCACTTCGATCCAGCATCGGTCAATAAATTTTCATCCGCACCACCTACCTATACGTGTGCTTCCAACTTATGTTACTACGTCTATTATTCTGTTCCGATGTGATCATAAATAGAAATAGTGTCGGAGTGATGCAACAGATGCACAAATCCATTGGGTCCTCTTCTCCACGATACTCCGACAGGTTGGTAATGTGATAGCACGAGTGAAGCATATGTAGTATGCCGACGACGATGAGGTAACCTCCTTTTTTCATCTATATCTCTTGGCTCCGCCAATGTGAGTATGAGACAGGACGATTCGCTATAAGGGACGCAGAACAAATGTGAAACATGTGGAAATCCTCTTTGCGAATGCACGTATACCTACCCATTTGGACACAAAAAAAGGAAACAATTAAATGGGTTGCCAGGACTTGGATTGGGATGCTCTTACACAAGCATATTTTAGCAGAGTTAAAGTGCCTACTGCATACCCAGGAAAATGACTGGGCAAGAGAACAGATGTTTAATTAACATAATACTTGGAAAACAAAGGAACCGTCAGAAAGCCTAAAATATCGTTCATTCAAACGAATTGAGAAATCCATGACAAGTATTACCAATATTTTTGACTAAACTGCCGCATGCTTCCATTCTATGACAAGTCGTTGCTTATTCCCAGTGACTCTATAGACGGTAAATCTATAGCCGAAAACAATTTTGAATAAATTTTCCCAAAGTGCAGTTGCAGCACATTTTCAATTCCGCAACTTACATGGCCATCACCATGACTATACAGTTTGGGTTCAGCTCAGACAAAAAGCTATACCTACCTGCCACCACCCCATGGGAGTTTTCCTGCAATTGATCACCTGTTACGTTTGCATATGCATGCATGACTCCACCACCTCGTCATACCCAGGTCTTAACGACAGGAGGTCATCCTTTCGCTTTTTTCACGTGTCGGCGTGTCGGTGGGTTGTTGTTTTGTATTTGCTTTGTCAGTGTCCTTTCGCAGTGCAAATTTATTTAGCCATTGTGATCGGTAAATTCTGATGTTCGACAAGCAGCACTATAAAATGAGTGTGAGGCAGCATCTGGACCACCTGCTATAAGCGGTACCGACTTTGTTGATACTGCCTGTTGTATTATGGTAGCTTTCTGTGCGCAACACTGGACATGGTAAATGTTTTAATAATTATGCCCAGGACATCAATGTAAATTAGTGTTGGTAGGTATGCGCTTTGTTTCCTTTTTTTGTCTCTCTGTTGAATAGTCCTGCATGCTGCCATTGTTGATCCGTTTCGATTGAATGAGTCGTTAGATTTATGGGGAAACGGTTTTTATTCGTCCAATATTGTTTTTTATTCCGAATAATTAAATTCAATAAATTGTGAGTCGATTAAACAATAAAATTGTTTGTATAATGGGAACTGAATAATATGTTGGTAAGAGTTTGTGAAAACGTTTAAATGCAATGGCGTGCGAGTAAATTCCTGAAATATTATAGGTGATACGAATACCCAATTTGATGAATGTCTTTAATAATGAAAACAAAGAATCCATGATTTTAGATGGCGTTCTAGTAATCTTTACCAATTGACGCATCAACCTACTCCTTAAAATGGATCAACATATTTAAAAAGGGGCCTGCGGCGAAGACTCTCTTCGATCGATATATAATCTACCTAAAGCTAAAGAGCTACTTATCAAAATGTCATATTTAATCAACCCAAGCGTGTTTTTAGTGGGCGCAGTAGCGCAGTGGTTAGTGTGCTGGACTACTGTTCACAAATTACATCTTAAAGTTTTTTCTTACTGCGCCACCTCTCGCGAACGTCTGACAAACATCCGAGAGTATGACTGTCACGAAAAAGCTTCTCAATTCAGCCGTTCGGACTTGGCATAAAATTGTAGGTCCCTTCCATTCGTCCCAAAAATAGAAACTCACACAAAACGAATGGTTGCGAGAAGCTAGGCCTAGGGTGTCACCTGCCTGTTGCGCCACCTATTTATTTATTTATTTTTTAAGCGTATTTTTAAGTCTTTTGGATCGGTATTGCCGGGATCCCGTCACCATATAGACCTCTTGATGACAGCCTTGGAATTTAAAGAAAATGTGATCAGTATAGAACTTACCTAAAATGACAAAATATCTGGATAAGTCTATTCTGTCCATACGCTCTATATATTCCAGGTTTATATCGCTATACAGCCAGCCCGTATACCTTATACTTTAGTTATCAATGCGACTCCTGCGATCCAAAGTCAAGTAAAGATCACACGGAAAGCAATTGAGTGTGTTTTCATCTATTTAGCACGACGGGAGGGCTGAATTTTATATTCAAAGTGTGCTTAGTTGCTTAAGTCAAAGGGCTTTACTACCCTAAGCCCATAGAAAAAGCAACTGACGGGAGTAATTCCACTCAGCACTGATGTTATTGCTGGGGTTTGCTGCAGAGCCTGGCTACAAGAATTCACTTTCTGACTCGCATGCATAATTACCAAATCCGAACTTCCATTTCCTTCCTTTACCAAGCCCTATAGTCAATAGTCTGCACTCCTCTATATATTTTATCTTAAGGGCCACAGCAATTATATCTAGATATATCTATAGGTATATGTACTTACATCTACCTACTGAGATTCTTAATTGCCGAGGCAGTTCGGGGCAAGCCTTAACCTTCAGCTTCAACAAAATTAAGACACAAGACTTACACATTTGTTAAGCCATTTAATGAAAAATGGACCTTGTAACTAAAGAATTTTAATGTACCTACCTACAACCGCGAATTCTAAAACTCATAACCAGGGAACGGATTTTGTTGACCTAAAAAATAAAAAAAGGCAAAACTAAAACTGGAAAAAGGCAAAAATGCCTTTTATTTAAAAAAAAAAAAAAATGCAACAAACGCCTGCGATTGTTCCTTAGAAAAGCTTTGAAAGAGCTGAAGAAAGGACATGGGCAGAGACAAGTGGAGACCATTTAAAAGACGTCTTGTCATCGATTGCAATATTTGGAGGCAATTTGAACTTTTCAGCGCCATTTATTACATTATTTATTTCTTTGATGGTCTTGAGTCTTTCATTTAAAAAAAAGAACAACTTCAGCAGCTGGTCCTTTTGCTGTTTTCAATTTCTCATCGATTCCTCTTAAAATATTGAAAGTACATATCTAAAATCAATTGCACACAGGACACAAAAAAAATATAAATAAATAGCGGCAGGTTCGTATAGGAACAATAGGTCTAGCTTTTTTGTAAGGAATGGAAGGGACCTACAATTTTCATGCCGAGTTCGAACGGCTGAATTGAGACGATTTTTCAGGACAGTTATACTCTCGAATGTTTGTCGGAAGTTCGCAAACAACGTGTTTAGCGATATTTTGTTTAAATTGTACCTACTTGTAAGAAGAGAGTGCACATAAATTTCAACTTTAACCAAAAAAAGGCAAAAAAAGCCAATATTAGGAAAAAAGGCAAAAAAAGGCAAGGTCAACAAAATCCGTTCCCTGCTCATAACCATGACGTGACTGAACTCACAACGGACCTTATTTATAACTTTCTTCTAAAAGCCCACAGCAACATTTCCTTTTCTATTTCTTCGTTTCTGATGACGGTCAAACAAACAAAAATAAAAACCAAGCCTCATTCGTATGTCCATAAAATGAACCCCTCTGCACTTTTGTCATGGGCCAATTCTTCGTTTTACAACACCTCTCTAACAGTTACCAGATCCAATTGCCCGACATTTAACCCCTTTATGTGAAAATTTGCATACCACGGCTAACGACAAAAATATTATACATGCGGCACTAGCTTCGGTGCTCCGCAAAAAAAAACACAAGGTCCCTACAAATCTCTGCTGAAATTTCCGCACACATGACCGCGTCCGAACAATTTTCCACCACCACTTGGCTCGGCTCCAAGTAAAATCATATAAAATCTGCACATTCGCCAATAAAGTTCAACACTTCTGCACTGAAGTGGAGGAACAAAAAAAAAAGCAGCGATTGCAACTCCACCCTCACCGCACCCAAAAACTCTTCGACGACTTACCTATACGACGAAATTTATTTATCTTTATAGGAATAGGAAAGCTGTTCCAATCGTGGACGGTGTTGACGTTTTACTCGTTTTCGAGTGTAGCTGCCAAAACCTGTGGGACGAGCATTAAAGGAATTATGGCTATGGTGACCATATTTTCAAAATCAGTTTGAAATATATAAAAAAAAAAAACGAAGTGCCTATTTCAATTCGGCCGATGATTTTGTACTGACTGACGTTTACAGATGTCCTAAACGTACAGCATAATGTCCGAAAATAATGTTTGTACTGGAGATTTCAGTTTCATTTTGTTAAGTAGTTGTTGTTGTTGATTTTAAAATAAAACTAAATGGCACTACGTGGCAAAGAACAGAAACAACTGAATTCCATACATTTGCAACGGAAACAAAGTCAGGAAAAGAATATTTTTTTTCACCAATAGGGCAACAGAAAACATAAATATGTATTTGAATTTGTTTCGCATCGTGTTATAATTCCGTTTTCGTTTTATACTGCGACAACGACGACCACAATTTCACAGATTTGACGGCAGACATGTTTTTCTGGATCTGAAAACTTTTCCAGTTTTAAGTAGCTGAGTGAGCAACATAAACAGAAACAGAATTTACCTTTTGACATAGCGAAAGACCTTTCTTTTAGGTTTCAGATTGTGTTCTTTTGACACTTGGTTACAAAGGCATTGTTTCCGCATCGTGCGGAATCTGTTTTTTAATTGCCTTGCCAGTTTGCCACAACATACAAGGGACAATTTGACAGAATATACGGGAGCCATGATTTAACGAATCTTCTGTTTTGTACAGCTGAATGTCCCCAAAAGTACGTGTATACACTTCGAGCTATTTTGAGCAATTTCCAGCTAAACAGAAACACCAATTTGAACAAAACAAAACTATTTCAAACTGCAGCGAAAATTCACAATTTTAATTAAAATTATGTAATTTATGGATGTTACAGCGCAGTCTTGGCGAGAAACGTTTCGAATTGGGAGATCTGAGGATAAGTCATTTGCTCTTCGCTGATGACTTGGTCATCCTTGGATCCTCTCAGACTGAACTTCAGCGCGCACTCGATCGGTTTGTGGCCGTTTGTGTTGAAGTTGAGATGAAGGTAAACGTGAACAAATCTGAAGTGATGGTCGTCTCCAGAACGCCTCGCCTGTTCAATGCACTCTGCATGTTAGTGGAGTCCCATTGAAACAGGTGGAGAAGTTTAAGTATCTCGGGGTCTTATTCAAAACTGATGGAAGGAGCAATGCCGAGTTTTCCTGTAGGATTGGTCAGGCTGGGTCAATTTTGAGACAGCTTGGTCATTCTGTTATTAGGAGGACTGAACTTGGTGTCAAAGCTAAGCTGTCAGCTTTAATTCGGTGTTTCTTCCAACTCTCACCTATGGTCCTGAGGTTTGGGTAATGACCGAAAGAATAAGATCGCGGATACAAGCTGCCGAAATGAGATCTCCCGTAGTATTGCTGGTGTACCCGTAGAGATCGCATCAGAAATACCAGAATACGTGAGGAACTCAATGTCGAGCAGCTACTTCTCCGGACGGAGCGATCCATGCTTCGGTGTTTTGGACATGTTTAACGCATTTCCCCGACCAGGATTCCACGACGTGCTACGGAATCCGTACCATTGGGTAGGCGTCCTCTAGGTAGACCAAGGATGAGATGGTTAGATTAAGTCCATAATCTTTCCTATACCCGTATGGGGATTGCCCTTGATGATTTATAGTCGATGGCGGAGGATCAAGAGCTATGGAGGGTCCACTTGAGCAACCTACACCCGCGACCCACTTAATGGACAAGCGGAACATTGAAAATGATGATGATGATGATAATTTTTTATTCTGTCAATATCTGTGTAACTCATAACCGAGCAACCGTTGGAAAATATTTTTTGTTTATTTCGCCTATCTGTCAACTTTTTGCTTTTGACAATTTTATCAGTACATGCCGGTAGAAATTCTCTGAACTGTTTCGAGCCAGGAGGGGAAATGTTTGCTAGTTGCTATTGCTACTCATTATTTTGCTTGTTTTCTCTTTTCCTGTCAGTTTTGATGAGAACTTGTATAGACTTTGTGCGGTTGCGATCGACTGCTATCGATTGCGTTCGGTCTAACTGCGTACGCGAATAGACCTTTTATTTTGCATTTAACAACCTATTTCAGAACATTTGTATTAAGAAATTCATAAAGAACAATATGAGTCTTACCAATAATCAATTTTAACTTCCAATTTAAAAATGTTGGCAGTTATAATATTTATTTTTATATGGACATTTTCGTCATTGTGATTTCGTAAAAGGTTGCCTAAAATTATAATTAAGGACCATTTAAATAAGAGCGACCAACTACATGCGAACGAACGAATGTTCGCAAGTTTTGACAGTCCGTTCACATGAACACTTTTCTAGGTCGCGGAGTTCGCGAATTTCATCCATCAGTTTCTACCCGCAATGTCTAGTCTAGCGAATGTTTTATTCGCTAGTTTGTGGAACGCGAATTAAATGATGTGGATTGCGGCTAAGCTTTGACAATTCGCGCCAATGGTGTTTTCGTTTGCTGCAAAAAGTTTGGAATTTAAAAACTTCTGTCTTTAAATTGTTTATACACTTGTTTTCTTAATGCATTTTGAGGGGATTATTCTCCTCTTGAAATAATTTGAAATTTTCATCAATTCGTTCGTTCGCTCTCATGTGAATGGTCCTTTAGTCAGTGCATAGAGCGCAGTGCCTTTGGCTTAAAGTATATACATTACTCTTCTTTATTATACAGAACGAATGGTCACCTTCACCTCTCGACAAGGCGAACAAATTGTTACTGACTTTTTCATTTGTTGGAATAATTTAGGACCCCACGCAGTGTTCAGTTTCACAGGAAACCATCCGCGAGTTAATTACGCGAATAAAAGTGAGAGATGCTTCGGGATGTTCTATGGCGTAGGGCGAAATGAAAAATCTGATACAGATTTCCGAAATTTCCATTTCCTTTTTTTTCACCCTGAAATACCCTTCACTCTACATTTATGTATGTATGGCTGGGTCGATTTTTTTCCACCATGGCTCATGGCGGGCGGTGGAATATAATTGCCGCAATTATATGGTCTGTGGACCATTCTGCAAGAAAAAAGGGCGCAGTGGTCGGTCACTTAATGGGCATTTTAGCCATTCATATGGACGGTAATCTGTGGTTCATTGCATTTTAGTTCGTTTTGAATGCTTTTTGCTCATCGCTCGCTCCGCCTAGTGTGGGTGGCCGTTGGGTCGGTGAATTAATGTCTGATGAATATTAAATTAGAATGGGCTAAAGGGCCGGAGAGACACGGTGTCCGGCTGGGACCCGACTCCGGCGTGGTCAGGTATTATGGTCATCGTTATGCCGTGTAATTCGAGTGGAACGTGTTCGTGATTATTCATTGGATTCATTTTAGCGCTCGGTGTGGTGAAAAATTACTCTGACCATTAGGGTTTGATAATAGTCCGCAGTCCACACATCACAGCAGCCACAGGTGTGAAATGACAAATGGAATGGAAGGTACATATGCATTTGATGCTACTTCAATTTGCGTCCATTATTGGCGTTGTTAAAAAACAAATGTGAATTACTGTGATTTATTGCCCAAGTGGGTTGTGCAACAGTTTCAAATGGATTGTGTTGCTGGGCAATCTACCTCATTGGGATTCGAAACGCACCAGCACAAAATGCTTTCATACTATGTGCTTATTAATGCCTACTCTACCATCGGCGCGTGTTGACCTAACAGCTACCGACATGAAAAATTGCGCATGTTCCCTGAAAACTGACCAAATGATACTCTTTATTGCTATTCAGATGTTCTTTTGGCCATTTCAATTCATATAAGTTCAGAATTGAACATTGGACTCTGTTATGCAGGACATTCAATACAATATTGTAACTACGTGTGGTAAAGGTAAGCACCATCATTTTCTTACACAAAGATACAAGACCATTGAGCCGGAGCGTTGCTTTCCATTCGCCATCTTAGACGACTGATGCGTACTTTTCTGACTTCAAGTCTCGTACAGCTCGCAGAGTTCGCCAACGTCAACGCAAACGGGATCAAAAATCACTCGAAGCATTTTGCGTTCGAAGTGGCCAAGGAGATCTTCATCCGCTTTTAATAACGTCCATTATTCTGCACCATAATGCAGGACTGGGATGATGAGGGTCTTATATAGAGTCTCTTTATTGTTAAGACTTTACTAGTCAGTTTCCTTCTTGGGCCAAAGAAACAGCGATTGGCAAGTGTGATTTCTGTGATTTCGTTTGATTTCTGTTGTGGTGTCTTTGTAAGAGTTTATAGCGGAGCCGAGGTAGACAAAGTCCCTAATCACCTCAAAGTTGTAGCTGTCTATCGTGCGTGACGTTCTGCGACGTGTGTCCCTTATTGTTGATAGCATATACTTGGTTTTGCCCTCATTTCCCACTAAACCCATTTTTGCCCCCTGTGTATACAGGATACTTGCAAACGCATCAGTGACAGCTCGCTGTGTTCTGCCAATGATGTCGATGTCGTCAACGAATGCAAGTAATTGGACAGGCTTTTGGAAAATTGTGCCCCTGGTTTGGCAGAGATATGCCTAAACTTGACATGGGTATCTCTATAGCTCGTGTCTATAAATGCTGTCATATGCGGCCTTAAAATCGATAAATAAAATAGATATGGTGAGTATATCGTCGGCTGAGTTCTTAAGTGTTCAAACTACCAAAGTTTAAATTGTTCAGCAAACGACTTTTTGTATTCATTTTGCTTGTAAGTTTTTTACTAAACATGCAAACGTCTCCAAACAAAAAATAAAAAAAAACAATGTATTTTTTGGTCCTAATAGTAGCAGAAAGAACGTTTAAATGCCTTACACGAATTTAAAAAAAAAAATGTTGAAAGATGATCCAACAAGGAGATTGAACAAGCCCCCATACATATACTAAACGTTTGATAAAAATACTGGAGATTGAACATTTTTTTGGATATTGAACAAACAAGAACTCAGTGCAATGTTCCTGAAGCAACATGAATTGTATGGACTTACACCTTAGAAAAGAAAACTCAAAAGTTTATTTTATTATTTTAATAATTCAGTCTTTTTAAACTCAGGTAGTTCAGTTTTAAAAAGTAAATAACAAAATTCAATCAACAAGAACAAACTTAAAAAGAGAATAAATAAAGGAACTCTTGAAGTTAATTTCGTTGGTTTAATAATATTTTGTAGAATTCAACGTCACCTATTGGCATCCAAGGGAGCATTGATTGTATAATCTATATCATTCTTTTTCTCTTTAGAAAGTAAGTTTAACACTTTTGTTGTGTTTTGTACTTTTGGCAGATCGCGTTTTATTTCATCTGATTTATTTCTGCTCTTCTTCGTTTTAATTAATTAATTAATTAATTACTCTTGAATGATTTCTGGTATAAATGGAACTGGTGACGAAAGTCTTTCTGATGTACCCGCAACGGAACTAACAATATCGTGGCTATAAAAATATCAATAATAATGAATTAGAATTTCTACAATCCTTTTACATTATATTACCTACCTCTGAGCACATTGCGAATTCATTATGCAATATTTATTGCAAAATAACTTTAATAAATCTGCCAGACGGTTTTAAGAATGATAATGAACTCCCGCCAAAATTTCTGTCAAACGATTAAGTACACTCAAAAAAGAAGGAGATTGAACAAAGTAACAAACTAATAAAGTAAAGAGAATTCACTTGGATTTTGTTCAATCTCCATATATAAATGGATGTGAACTAACTAGACGTTTTGTTATTTCCCATGTGAATTTGTTCAAACAGACATTAAAGTGGCACTTTGAACATTTAAGAACTAATCTGTGGACTAAAAAACGTGTTTTTTTGGTCTATTGAACAAAATGAAAAAAATATATTTCCCAAACTATTAAAGATAGACTATTTCTGACTGCGCCAATAGAAAGAGCGTCCCCAAAAACCTAAGAATCAATAATAATCCCATTTTCGGAAAAATTGGAGATTGAACACTTAAGAACTCAGCCGACGATATGTATCGATTTTGACTTCTTGGGTTTTCTCCAGGATCTGCCGTATAGTTGTGGACTTACCTAAAACCGAACTGATAGATAGGGTCTAATCAGTTCGTTGACAAATGGTTTCAGGCGTCCGAACACAGTACGACAGACAGGATTTTGTAAGCGATGTTAAGGAGACTGATGCCTCTATAGTTGGCATTTAGAGGGTTTCCTTTCTTGTGGATCGGGCAAACAATACTGCGAGGCTCCATTCATTAGGCATACTTCCCTCTGACCAAATCTTGGAGACGAGTTGGTGTATGCTCTCTAATAAGATGTCTTCCGGGCCGGGTCCGCTGCCTCGGCAGTATTTACTTACAAATAAATAGATATACAGAGTTAAGTCGTGACGCGAAAAAAACCAATTAAAAAACAGGGCGAATTCATTTGAAATGCAATTGTTAATGGGTTAAAGGCTTCAAGCATCAGTTTTAAGAGCTTTAGAAATGCCTGAGAGTATTATTAAAACCGACAAACCAACACACTATATCCATTTTTTATTCTACTTCAAAGGTTAAACTGGTAGGACGAACAAAAATTTGAAGCAGCAAATGAAAACTACATACCACTAGGAAATACCTTCCAATATACCAATATCTGTGCCCGATAATATTAGGATATTTTTAGCTCCTTCTACACTCGTCAATTAAAAAATAAACAAAAAAATCTCATAACATTTCACGGGTGACATCAATCTAGCGGTAAAGCTGCAGCAATTATTTTTGTAAAGTTTCAATGAACTTTATGTAGGCAGGTAGGCACTAACACTTCCTTAAATATATTTCCTCTAGAAGTACATTAAGTTCCTTCGCCATCACCTACAATTTACTTCTGAAGTCCCCTTTCGCGCCTGATGGAACTACGACTACGAGTACATTATGTACAATGCAATCTCTAGAAAATGTGGCGCCAATTAAGTTGGAAAAATGTCGAAAGGAAACCAAAACTATGTGCAATCAACAACATCCTTTGAGTCCATCGTAAGAGAGCTTATTTTAAAATTCAAAAAAAAAAAACATTTTATCCAGAAAGTTAATTTAACGAATCAACACTTTGCGCGCTAAGGACTTTTGATTTTATTTTTCTGAGAGTGCCTGTGATTCGCACGAACGACAATGTGAGAAGTCGTCGAGATAACTTTTTCAATTCGATGTAAAAAGTGAATAAAAATCAGCGTACGACCTCGTTAACTCTGGTCAATTTATTTGCATACTTGACGGACGCAGATTTATCCCATTTTAAATTTTTTTTAATGGGAAAACTCTCCATTTAATCGAATTAACTCAATTACTGTTGAATGGAAGGAATACGGGAATACGAAATTAAAATGACTTTGTTCAGGATGTTTGTCATTTTCTTTAGACTTTCTTGGACTTGGATGGAGTTGGGATTTGAGTGAGACTAAAAATATAAATAGGTACTGCTTACTATGTAGCGAAATTTGCTTATGGCAGGCAGCCATTTATATTTAAGAAAGGATGACTGACAATAGATGTACATATTTGCTACGTGTTTAGATTATATGAAAAAGGGTAAAAAGGACTACAATATTATAAGCGTATTAATGGTAATTGAATAGAGAAAGTTAAAAAGCACTCGACTTCGCTGTAGATTCTATAAGTAGCCTTCAATATAGTTACTATATGGCCTATTTCCTGTAAATCTTCCTGAAAGTATTTTCCAAGTTATTTCCTATGCATGGTCCCGTTCAGCTTTTGTGTAGGTCATCGCAGAATCTACAAGTAATGCGTATCTTTTTGTTTGGGTATTCTATACTGCTTAGTTAAGGAAAGGCAAAAAATCGTTTTCACATGAAATAATGGCCAAAATGCTTTAGATGGAAAGCAAGGTTTGTCCATCTCAGGTCAGGTTATGTTATGTTTGTGAGCTGGTAAGAAGTACTCCGTGCGCCACACTCACGTCAATACTGATTCATTGCAATGCCCGTAGGGGGAGGTTGTCCCTTACCCATTATTCAATTTACTTACTGTGCTGAAGCCATCCTGATGATTTGACGAAGTTTATTATCTTGTCTATGGTATGGATGTGCTTGAAAGCTCGTCTGGGTCGTTGAAGAATTGACTCCCTAAGAATTTATACCTGATGCTATGTTGGAGACCTTGGCAGTGGCATAGGAAGTGCGGGTTGTGTCCTAGAGAGCTGCCTCATCAACGCAGCCTATACAAAGTACTTATTTCGTTAAGCCCTTTTTCTTCATGTAGATATGGTACCGCAGAGTCATGTGCCCCGTTATGATTCCTACGAGGGTCATGGACAGGGAATTTCTTTGCTTCCGTATGATACTCTCGGTTTTGGTTCCATTGTGGTATTACAAGTATCTAAGGCGGCCCTTATCTAGCGTTCGCCTCTCTTGAGTTTCTCACCAAAATGTCCTTGAAATACAGAAACAGAAGGCATGATTTTAAAATGTCTTTAGAAACAAAGGAAGATATTTTATCTCAAGTTTATTTTAGCAAGTGATACCTAGACCTACTTATAGAAATAAAAAACATATTTTACTCCGGATACTAGTAATCACAAATTTTTGTTTAGAACTTTTAACTTAATTACACATACATAGTTTAAAAATGCATATAATGTACTTGGAATCTAGAGTAGAAGCCTTTTTCTTACCTCAAATGAAGTGCTCTTACAAACATTGATGAAAATTAAAGATCTGCCTATATAGACGGACGAGCTTGTCGGGGCTGTTAAACGTACACATGACTCGACTGAGTTGATCTTTAGATGTTCAGATTTATCCTATCGGCGCGCAGTGGGATTTCGTTTCGTTCGAATGAATACCTAAATTTATAGGCAACTTTCCGAATCAAATCCAAACAAATAGCACACATTTATATTAAATAGCAATAACAATTCAAGTATCCTTTTGCTGGCGTGCACTGTTTTTTTATGGATTTTGCTCCCCTGTCTGGAACATATTGGTCGATTGTAATGCCTGGTCGTAAAAACTTGATTGCAAATAATTGAATAAAATACGTTTGAACAAATTTTCATCGTTTATCCGCAGATAACCCTATACCTTCATCCAGTATACACCGTTATACACAATAGATTGAAAACAATTACGGTTCACAGAAAATGATGGTAGGAAAATAAAAAGCGAAGAGAAAAGTCCCCAGGCCTACAGCGCAGCGGATCCAAACAAGTCGCCCTTTACCTGTATCAACGGACGCAACAAGAAAGAATGGCACACAAAGCTAAATGGCATCACCCATATGAGTCGAATTAGCCACAATACAAAGCCATTCCTATACAGCCACTGTTACCGTCACCGCCACCATAATAACGAAGGCTGTTACGGATTGAGCAAGAGAAGCTACCACGCAATGAAACATAGTGACATACATATGTAGGTATATCGATCAACGGACATCGGAAGAGGCAGCAAGTATGTATTACATAGCATACAGCAGGCAGACAGTGTACAATAACACGAACAAGCAAAATCATACGAGGTAAAAAACGGCAATTGCAACAACGCAGCGACGATCAGGCGACAAGCACAAGCACACACACCGAAACCCAAGCAACAGTTCGGCACACAGGCAGTATGATAGGCAACCAAACGAGACGAACAGCAGGCAGATGTGAGGCGAGACAGCAACCGATAATCGGCAACGGTTATACTTATATGTAGTAATAATGGATTTATGTACATTTCTTCTTTTGTTTTGCATTTTCTCAAGTTCAGTTCTTGTTCGATTTTTCTCAACCACGGATGCGTAATTTAATAAAGGCAATCAATTGTTCTTACGGCGTTGTGTAATAAATTTTTCCGGAATTTACAGGCATACTTTTGCACGGAATACAAACCATATTGGCAGCATACATTTTTGCAAGAATACGGAACATTTTTGGTGCCTCCTGTGAGGAGTAGTTTGACAGTGGTTAAATACTAATTTGATACTTGCGACAAAGTATAGGCATTTGAAAAACGATTGTACGCGTACGGTAGCGAGGATATTTAAACGGTGTATATACACATATATATTGTGTCGGCGACACGAAGTGCATCGGACGAATACAGTTTTTTGACAATTTAAGACGGTTAGACAGTTTTTGGCATTTTTAATACGAAAATAATTTTGGTGCGTTCTTTGGCGGAAATTAAAAATGGCTGAGTTGAGAGTGCGGGCAAGTGCTTCGGCGGCAATAACGAAGTTGATGGCAAAGAAGGAGGCAGGCAAACTGGCAGAGTTGGAGGTTACCATGCAGCGTGTGACACTGGAGAATTTGGAAGGCCATTATTCACGCTTCATGGACGCGCATTTAGCGTTGGTAGGCAATGCGGAGGAAGGCGAGATGGACGCGCATACGACACTTTTCGATGACGTGGAGGACCGATACTCCAACGTGAAGGCAATGTTAATGGCTGCAATCGACGCGGCATTGGCACCAGAAAGACCGCCATCTGTGACGAGTGTGGCGCGTTCGGTGCACGCGCAACGGAACGAGTTGCACGATGTACGATTGGAAAAAATTGTGATTCCGGAGTTCCATGGCGAGTTCAATAGGTGGGTGGCATTTCGCGACATGTTCGAGGCGATGGTGCATTCCCAGGAGAATCTTTCGACGGCAGCGAAATATACAAGGCTTATGAAGGCACTGAAAGGGACGGCAGCACAAGTGGTAGCAGGCTTCCTACCAACCGATGACAACTACGACTCGGCTTGGAAAACGTTGAAGGCAAGGTACAATAATGATAGGCTCATCGTTTCAGCGCACCTAAATATTTTTCTGAATATGGAGTCGATGGAAAAGGAAACGAACATAGGCTTGCGTCGAGTGGTCGACTTGACGAACGAGACGACGCGGTCATTGGCGGCCATGAAACGACCAGTGGATAAGTGGGACGACATCCTCATTCATATTTTGGTGTCAAAGTTACCGAAGGCGACGATTATCCATTGGGAGATGGAGCAACGAGGCACAGAACTTCCGAAGCTGGACGAGCTTTTGAAGTTTCTCGAAGGCAGAGCACGTGGTCTCGATCATATGGGATCCGCAATGGGCGATCGTGCAAACTACGGAGGCAATACGACAGGCAAACGGCTAACAACAAATGCAAAGGCTCATACCACCACAGGCGCAACACCGAGGCTGACGCGTTCGAATCTACCCATGGCTGACCGTGGTCATTGCTATTTTTGCAACGGTGACCATTACATAGGACGCTGTCCAACACTCGAGGCGCTAACACCTGCAGAACGATTCGGTAAGATCAAAAATTCTAACCTATGCTATAATTGTCTTACTCCAGGTCACGCAACACGAGCGTGTCTGTCCAGGAAGCGATGTGGGAAGTGTGAAGGCGCGCACCACACAATTTTGTGTCGCACTTCAAACCGAACGCAGGCTGAGGCTACATTGACTACGACGACTGATGCTTCTACAGCAGCACAACCACAGGCGTCTGCATGACTAGGCTCAGCAGATAAGGCACCGGCTATTGCATCATTTGTATACAATGGCCACACTACGTTATTGGCAACGGCAATCACCGAGATAATCGATGCTCAAGGCAATCGCATCACAGCACGAGCATTATGCGACCCAGGCTCACAAATAACTTTCATAACGGAGCGTTGTATGCAGCAACTAAAAATCAAGAGGCAGAAGTTCGATATGGTTGTTGCTGGCGCAGGCGAAGTACGAGGACCCACGACACGAGGCGTAGCAGTGTTGCAGTTGCACTCTAAATACGAGGCGGAATTTTCCATCCGGATCAATGCGTTTGTCTTGGCGAGGATAACGGCGAATCTACCTACTCATCGCATACACGTTAACGAATTACATCATTTGCAAGGATTACAATTGGCGGATCCAAACTTTGGCAACCCAGGCGAAATTGATTTACTAATCGGAGCAGATGTTTGGGGTCTGATCATCAAGGACGGAGTCATCAACGGCGAGGCAAATCAACCACACGCACAGAATACGCATCTTGGCTGGGTAGTATCAGGTCCCATCGATATAATACACTGTAATTTGGTGCACAGTATGCACACAGTGGAAGACGAGAATTTGGAGGCAGCTCTTATACGTTTCTGGCAATTTGAGGAACCATCCATAACGGAAGGCGATATTCAGTCAACGGATGAATGCGAACAGCATTATGCAGCTACAGTACAACGACAGGAGGACGGCCGGTATGTGGTCAGCATACCATTCTTACCGAATGAACCGAAACTTGGCGATTCCCGACGAATGGCAACACAGCAGTTCTATCGGAACGAGAGGCGAATACATTCCGATCCCGATCTATTGGCGAAATACGTCGCATTCATGCGCGAATACGAGGCATTGGGTCATATGACACTATACGAAGGCGAAGTATGTGAAGGATCACAGGCGTATTACATTCCACATCATGCTGTCACAACTAAATTTCGTGTTGTGTTTAATGCGTCGGCAAAGTCAGGCAACGGTGTGTCACTCAACGACACGCAACATAGCGGAGCAACAATCCAGGATAAATTGGCAAATATTATTCAACGCTTCAGGATGTATCGCGTGGCAATGGTGGCGGACATCGAGAAGATGTTCCGTCAGGTGATGGTGCATCAAAACGACCAAAGGTGGCAGCATATATTATGGAGGGAGAAACCCACAGATCAGCTACGAACTTATCGGCTTGCTACAGTAACATATGGCACACGCTCTGGACCATACTTGGCAGTACGTACGCTGCACGAATGTGCTCGAGATAATTACACCATCATCAAGGATGAGGCAGAGGCAACTGAGGCAAGGAGAAGTATTGAGCAGGATTTCTACGTTGACGACTATCTGTCGAGTGCTCCAACTACAGCGATGGCAATCCGACGAGCGAAGAATGTGGACAGTATCTTGCAGCAAGGCCATATGCATCTTCGGAAATGGCAATCAAACGTCCAGGCAGTTACACAGGCAATTACAGATCCAGGCGTCTTAGGTAAGTTTCCATTATCAGATAATCCAATGGAAACATCTGTTCTAGGCTTGCAATGGGATAGTGTCTCTGATACCCTATCATTCGAAGTCACTTTGGACGAGGCTGTAACACGAACCAAACGAAAATGTCTTAGCGATATAGCGAAGCTGTACGACCCCACTGGACTATTGGCACCAGTCATCGTTAAGGCAAAAATATTTATGCAGAAACTATGGTTGGCAGGCATTGGCTGGGACGACGAGATTTCTGGCGAGCTACTCAGGGAGTGGATCAAGTATCGACAAGGCTGGTTCCAGCTGGAAGAGCTGGAGATTCCACGACATATTGGACTGCATCCCGGACAGCGAACTACGTTACACGGGTTCTGTGACGCATCATCCCATGCGTATGCAGCAGTGATCTATGCGAGGACCATCGATGAAGCAGGCAACGTGACTGTACGGTTGATCACATCAAAGACACGAGTGGCACCGGTCAGAACAGTATCAATTCCTAGGCTGGAGCTCAGTGCAGCTCAACTGTTGGTGACTACCATGAATGCCGTAAGGAAGGCAATGAACATTTCGGCAATTGAGTGCTTCCTTTGGACAGACTCAGCGATTGTATTGGCGTGGCTACGGCAACATCCGTGCAGATTTAAACCATATGTGGCGAATCGGGTGAGTTTTGTGCAACAATATAGCGACCCATCAGCATGGCATCACATTCCCACGGCGCAGAATCCTGCAGATTGTGCTAGTCGAGGACTAACGACTGTGCAGTTACAGGCTCATACACTCTGGTGGACAGGACCAGAATTTCTTCAGAAAGGTGATCGGTACCCTACGATAAGCGAGCCGTTATGTACGGCAGATGATTTGCAGCACACCCACGAGGAGGAGAAGACAGCAGTAGTGGCGCATACACGTAGCCAGACGAATCTACTTATGACGAGGCAACGGGATGGTCAGGCGATTAATTTACTCGATCGTACGAATTCACTCACCAAGTTAAAGCGAATTATGGCACATATTCTCTACGCAGGCAGCGCAAGGCGTAACACACATGGTACTGGCATATGCAGTGCCGAACGATTACATCAGGCAATGTTGGCATTGACACGTCTAGATCAGAGGCAATGGTACGAACGCGAGTTAGAACTATGTTACCAAACCAAGGACTTACCAGGCAACAGCGGGCTCACGTCATTGAACCCATTCATCGACCAAGAGGGAATTCTACGAGTAGGCGGCCGTATCAACCGGGCAACACTGGATGCAGATCAAAGGCATCCAATCATCTTATCACGGAATAGCAGGCTGGCGTATATGATTGTTGCTGAGGTGCATCGAGAGACATTACATGGCGGTGTGCAGTTGATGCTGCAAACTATACGCCAAACACATTGGATTGTAGGAGGCCGGGCGCTCGTGAAATCATACAGCCACAAATGTGTCACGTGTCGCTTGCAACGAGGTACCGTGGCGAGGCAACGAATGGGTGATCTGCCGAAATATCGCGTGAATAGGCATCGTCCATTCCTTATCACTGGCGTGGATTATTGCGGACCTTTCCTACTTCGCCTAGGCACACCACGGTCGAGAACAACGACCAAAACATACGTCGTAATTTTTGTATGTTTGGCAACGAAGGCGGTACATATCGAGTTGGCTGTGGATCTATCAACCGAGGCATTTCTCAACGCATTTGCACGGTTTACTGGCAGGCGAGGACCGTGTGAGCAGCTTCATTCAGACAACGGCACAAATTTCCGAGGCGCAAATCGGATCATGCAAGAGGACTTGGCAGCCTGGCACAACGAACACGCGCAGGATCATTTGGCTCATCGTGGCACGAAGTGGCATTTCATACCACCAGCAGCGCCACATCAAGGTGGCATCTGGGAGGCAGCTGTAAAGGCGGTAAAGCGGCATATGGTACGAGTAGTTGGCAACCATACTATGAGCTATGAGCAATTCAACACGCTGTTGATTCGTATAGAGGCTTGCTTGAATTCAAGGCCATTGGTGGCTTTGTATGACGATCCAGAGGACAGGTTGGCGTTAACACCAGGCGATTTTCTGACGGGTGGTCCAATCATTGCGTTACCTGAGCCCACGGTGATGAAATTACCAATGAATCGGATCAAAGAGTGGAATTTGGTGCGTAGATGGACGGAGGACATATGGCAACGATGGCAGAAGGAATATTTGGCGACTCTACAACGACGAGGCAAATGGCGGAAGGCAGAGGAGAATATAAAAATTGGTGACATCGTGGCAATCAAGGACGAGAATTTGCCACCAACGCATTGGTGTCTCGGTCGAGTTACTGCACTACATCCAGGCGAAGATCAGTTAGTTCGAGTGGTAACGACGCAACATCACGACAAGGTCACAGGTCGATCATTTACCAGGCAGCGACCGATACAAAAGGTTTGCGTTCTATTACAAGACGAGGATTCAGAAACCGGTGTTTCAGAGGAGGCCGGAATGTTACGGATTGAGCAAGAGAAGCTACCACGCAATGAAACATAGTGACATACATATGTAGGTATATCGATCAACGGACATCGGAAGAGGCAGCAAGTATGTATTACATAGCATACAGCAGGCAGACAGTGTACAATAACACGAACAAGCAAAATCATACGAGGTAAAAAACGGCAATTGCAACAACGCAGCGACGATCAGGCGACAAGCACAAGCACACACACCGAAACCCAAGCAACAGTTCGGCACACAGGCAGTATGATAGGCAACCAAACGAGACGAACAGCAGGCAGATGTGAGGCGAGACAGCAACCGATAATCGGCAACGGTTATACTTATATGTAGTAATAATGGATTTATGTACATTTCTTCTTTTGTTTTGCATTTTCTCAAGTTCAGTTCTTGTTCGATTTTTCTCAACCACGGATGCGTAATTTAATAAAGGCAATCAATTGTTCTTACGGCGTTGTGTAATAAATTTTTCCGGAATTTACAGGCATACTTTTGCACGGAATACAAACCATATTGGCAGCATACATTTTTGCAAGAATACGGAACAAAGGCACTTACAATTATTTTGCCCTTGGCGCACTTTAACCCTGCACACAATCCCCGCATTTATAATACAGATCCCTCTTTTAAGCTTCTAGCCTTTATTCGATTTTTTTTTTTTGTCGTATGTGTGGAACATTGTCAATTCAATATTTTCCGCAAGAGGTCCTTTAATATAATATTTTTTTTCGCCTCTCCTTTTTGAATGATTCTGTTTAACAAAAGGACCATCATGTATGGAATTCGATTAAATTTATTTCGGAATGTCCCCCAGAATGGATGCAGTGTGTATTTGGTTTGGTTCAGCGGTGGTGCATGTTTTTTTTAGATTTTGGTTCGACTGCTGGTGGGACTGGGACTGGGAGAATAAACTACAGCACTTAAGGTTAATAGCAATGAGAAGCATCCTTTTCTTTGGCACCACTCGTCCTTAACACTTTCACCGATTGATTGAGCGACTCAGAATGATGTGTGCACGACATACACGCGTCTGTGAGGGTGTAAAAAAATTTACTTGAATTCTATTACTTTATAACATGGAATTCTAGGTAATTCCTTTATAATGTGTTGGAGTAATAACATTAAATTTTATTTTATCAATTTTCAGTTACTACTATGCTTTTGTGTGGTGGAGCACAAGACGGAATTTGAAATTTGTGGTACACGGTGTTGTCTGGAGTCTGGGTTCACCGGCGAAGATAGAATAGTCCTTACAATTGAATCTAAAGAAATGGAACTTTTGAATTGGTTGGTTCAGGATTCTGCATGCTAAAAGGATGTTTGAGGAATTTGATTATTGTTTGCTGTAATTCCAATTTGTGCCACCAGGAAAGTCTACTTGTGGCTATCGAGTTAATTCAATTGTAGGTGCTGTTGCCGCTGTTTTTTGCCTTGCCGGTTTTCCGAATTTTAGCCCCCGATTAAGTGGTGAATTCTCTTTTACTTTTTCAGGGAACTTTTATTTCCTAATAATTAAATATGTGAAATACACAATATAGAATAATATAATATGTACAATGTAATTGTGAGGACAAATAAAGGTTAATTTATACGCACGTTTAGTTTTCCAATTAGGCTTTTCCAATTATTATTATTTTTAAATTTTTACTTCAAGTATTGTTTTAAATTAAGTTTAATCAAGTTCTTTCTCTTATGTAGATATATTTGACCTTCGAATGGCGCTTTTTTCCTTGCGTTTGCCGCCTACATGTACCAGTGCTGCCACCCGCTGTCACTGGCTATATAGTGCTGCCAGGTTTGGCAACAGGTGTCATGAAATAAAGTCTTATGCAAAAAAGTCCAAACCGTAATTTTGGACTTTTTTGCACTTCTGAAATTGCTATAAAGTCCAAAAAGATTTTTGACTTTGTCTCATTTTCAAAAGTGCAATAAAGTCCAAATCGAAGTGGAAATAAAATCCACAATGCATTAACAGTAGAATATGTATGGGGGGCATAATGCCCAATGGCTTTATTGCACTTTCAAAAATGAAATAGAGTTCAAAACTCGTTTTGGGTTTTATTGCAATTTCAAAAGTGCAATAAAGTCCAAAAAAGTCAAAAATTACGTTTTGGACCTTTTGGCATAAGACTTTATTTCATGGCACCCAATTTTATTCTGTTGCCATTACTGAAAATATATATATATGAAATACATACATTTGAAAGTTAATACATAAAATTTCTCTTTCTAGATTCTGCAGGGTATCCCAGTTAAGAAGGATAATCCTTTAAGGGAAGATTCCTGAAGTTATGCCGAACAAAAAAATGTATGGCAGGGGGGTCTATTTTCATCGTATTTCCCGTTATAGACCATCAAAGTAGGTGACCTCTAATTTTAAGGTGTTAGTGGTAAAACGCTATAACTTCTAACCTATTATAGGTACAAAAATTGTGTTGGGCATTTTGAAAAGACAATTAAGTAGCGCATAAAAGTCTAAAGCACTTCGATTACATCTGAGCAGCTATAAAAAAGTTATGGCTTCTTAAACTCAAAATTTTGAAAATTAGTTGAAAAAGGGTTAAATTGAAATGTTATTTGGTTAACTAGAAATGTGAAAAAGTTAAATTGAAATGTTAAAGTGTTAAACCTATTTGTAAATAGGCTTAACCTCTGTGAATGGTTTAAACCTATCTGCAAAAGTGTTAAACTTATTTGTAAAAGGTTTAACTCAATGTGTCAATGATATATGAAATATTTCTGATATCAACAATATTTTTAAAAAGGGGACGACAGCTGAAAATATAGCACAGCATAAAAGGTTAGGTTAGGTAAGGTTTGTGGGCTGGCGAGGATTAAACTGCCTTCTAGTACACCTACATGCTACACCTGGAGACTAGGACCCCACCACTGTTTTTGAATACTCTAAAGCTTCGTTTAGAATATGTGGTAAGAATTATGGCAACGGATACCGAAATTAGTAATATCACATATGCTGTCGACTAAGAGAAACAGCTTTCAAGAACATCTTACTAGAAAAAGCAGAACATAAAATGTACAACAAATTTATAAACAATGCACAACAATCTCAATTTAGAATATATTACACAAAAATGAGTCACTATTTACAGGACAGAACGTACTTCATTGCTGGAAATACAACCGAAATAATAAGCAATAATAGCCCCCGCATGTAGCTGACCTCCCCGTGGTGGGGGGCGGGCAACATGTCTAGGTTCACCTAGACATGGCTAACGAAGCACACACCCAATGATGACAAAACGAAGAAAGCGAGCCTCGGATATTGCCAAGCCTGTCAACATAGGGCGCCCTTTGGAGCCAGGCCTGAAGGGTGGCAGTTTGCGAGCGTCTGGTGGTCGGCTTGTCACGCTCGGCAGTCGGCCGGGTTTAACCCGAAACGGCTACGAGCTTCCTAGCAATGGTCTCGCAAACCATTATGGGGGTCAGAGGGTGGATGCGCTATGCACCAATAGGGGCATAAGTGGACTTTCGGTTACTCGACAACGGCATCGACTTAGGATAGGCACGTGGAACATCTCTTCGCTCACGGGAAAAGACCTGGAGCTTGTTGGGGAGGCTGTCAAATATCGACTAGATATAGTTGGTGTTTCCTCAACAAAGCAAAGGGGTTCTGGAACTGTGGACCTTGCAGATGGGTGGAAACTCTTCATGTCGGGAGTAGCACCTTCAATGTCTGCTCAGGCGGGAGTGGGGATACTCACAAGTCCCAGGCTGTCAGGCAGAGTATTGGAGTGGATACCATTAGGAGGGAGAGTTGCGATCTTAAAGCTTAAGCTTGAAAGATCAACTCTGGCTCTAGTGCAGGTGTATGCACCGAATCTGGAGTCGGGGTACGCAGCTTTCTTAGATGAAGTTGATGTAGCCCTTGAAAAGGTTGCAGATATGGATTCTTATATCCTGATGGGTGATTTCAATGCTCACGTGGGTGCGGATTTCTCGACATGGGGCAGCGCGATTGGGAAACACGGTGACCCCGATCAGAACGCGAACGGAGAGAAGTTGTTGGACTTTTGTTGTTCAAATGGAATGTCCATTATGAACACTTTCTTTCCACACAAAGATATCCATAAATACACATGGTACCGTCGAAGTCTGCAGCAGAAATCGCTGATAGATTTCTTTGTGGTACCGTCGTGTATTAAAAGGATGGTTTGTGATGTTCGTGTGTTGAGAGGGGCTGAACTGTCAACTGATCACCACCTGGTGTTGTGCAAATTGTATCTCACCGATCAAATACCTATCCTGCCAAAGCGTAAACCAAGAATGGTTACGCGCATACGGTGGGAGGGACTACAGAACGATGAGATACGGGAGGAATTTGCACGGCAGGTATCTGCAAGGTTTGAACAAATTCCAAATGTTCCATTGAATGTAGAGGAAGAATGGCAGCTGTTTTCAACAGCAGTCATTGCCTCTGCAGGACATGTTTGCGGAGTGAAGCGGCTCGGTGTGGCGGCTGGTGGTGAGAAAAGAACTGCGTGGTTTAAAACGCCCGGAGTTCAAGAAGCTATCAGAGAGAAGAAGAAGGCTTTCAAGGTGTGGATTCACTTGGGGGACTCTCCTTCTCGAAACCGGTACATTGAGGCGCGAAGAACTTGCAAATTGGCTGTTAAAGCAGCCAAAGAACAGTCTTGGAAGGAGTTCGGCGAAAAATTGGACCGTGATCACAGATCTGCAAGCAAGGTGTTCTGGCAGACCATCCGCCGTCTTAGAGGAAGGAAGTGGAACATTATCGAAGGAGTCAAATACAAAGATGGTACACTTCTTTCTAATGAGGAGGACATCTTGCGCAGATGGAGCGAGCACTTTTCCGAATTGCTCAATCCAATCCAGGGCATTGAGGATGACACATCCATCGCCTTAAGCAGGGCGGAAAATAGTCCCACGGTAGAAGAAGTCACTTTTGCGATCAAATCGCTAAAAGCTGGCAAATCTGCCGGAGTGGATGAAATCCGGCCAGAAATGCTAAAGGCCTTAGGTGAAGAGGGAGTCAAATGGCTCTCTCGTGTCATTAAAGTGGCCTGGGAATGCGGCGAAACTCCCAGCGATTGGCAGATTGGGGTGATTGTGCCTCTTTTCAAGAAAGGGGATAAAAGGGATTGCTCCAATTACAGGGGTATATCACTTTTAAGTCTCCCCGGAAAAGTCTTTGCCAAGGTGCTGGAAACGCGTTGCAGAGCTGTGGTCGAGGCACGATTAGGAGATGAGCAGTGCGGCTTTCGTCCCGGCAGAAGCACAACCGACCAGTTATTCACTCTCAGAATGGTACTTGAGAAGGCATGGGAGTATGCTACACCTGTTTACGCTTGTTTCGTAGATTTGGAGAAAGCATACGACCGAGTCCCTCGAGGGAAACTCTGGAGTGTATTACAGGAGTATGGAATTGATGGTTCTCTCTTGAGAGCCATTCAATCTCTTTACACAAACTGTAAAAGCTGTGTTCGGGTAAACGGCGTTAAATCAATACCTTTCACCGTGGGCGTTGGACTTCGTCAGGGGTGCGTCTTGTCTCCTCTCCTTTTCATTACTTATATGGACTGGATGTTACAGCGCAGTCTTGGCGAGGAACGTTTCGAATTGGGAGATCTGAGGATAAGTCATTTGCTTTTCGCTGATGACTTGGTCATCCTTGGATCCTCTCAGACTGAACTTCAGCGCGCACTCGATCGGTTCGTAACCGTTTGTGTTGAAGCTGAGATGAGGGTAAACGTGAACAAATCTGAAGTGATGGTCGTCTCCAGAACTCCTGTTCAATGCACTCTGCATGTTAGTGGAGTCCCATTGAAACAGGTGGAGAAGTTTAAGTATCTCGGGGTCTTATTCACGAGTGATGGAAGGAGCAATGCCGAGTTTTCCTGTAGGATTGGTCAGGCTGGGTCAATTTTGAGACAGCTTGGTCATTCTGTTATTAGGAGGACTGAACTTGGTGTCAAAGCTAAGTTGTCAGTCTTTAATTCGGTGTTTGTTCCAACTCTCACCTATGGTCATGAGGTTTGGGTAATGACCGAAAGAATAAGATCGCGGATACAAGCTGCCGAAATGAGATTTCTCCGTAGTATTGCTGGTGTGACCCGTAGAGATCGCATCAGAAATACCAGAATACGGGAGGAACTCAATGTCGAGCAGCTACTTCTCCGGACGGAGCGATCCATGCTTCGGTGGTTTGGTCATGTTAAACGCATGTCCCCGACCAGGATTCCACGACGTGCTATGGAATCCGTACCATTGGGTAGGCGTCCTCTAGGTAGACCAAGGATGAGATGGTTAGATCAAGTCCATAATCTCTCCTATACCCGTATGGGGATTGCCCTTGATGATTTAGAGTCGATGGCGGAGGATCGAGAGCTATGGAGGGTCCACTTGAGCAACCTACACCCGCGACCCAATTAATGGACAAGCGGACCATTGAAAATGAATGAATGAATGAATAATAAGCACGATATTTAAGATATAGAGTTAGAGTTAGGAGAGTTAATAAATGTTAACTTTTTACCTCACCGTTCAGATCTACCGATTTTATGTGAGCTTATGTAACCGGAAGGAGAGAGAGAATGTTTTCCATTTTCAATTTGCCCCATACTTAGGGAATTCAGATGCAAGTATTTTGGATATTGCACACTGGAGTTAGAGGAAGCGATCAATATTTTAAACGGCGACAAAGGTTGGGATGTTTTGTATACCTTTACGAATGCACTACGCATAATAGAGAACGTTTTTTTTAAATCTTTATTTATCTTAAGTATTTACTTAGAGGAGATTTTACTACTTAATGTCAATCTGGTAGACGGCCTTAAGAGCCAAACCAATTAGACTAAGAAATTAGAAAAGTATTATGTATGTGTTTCTTTATAAATTAAACTAGCTGACCCGGCAAACATTGTTCTGCCTAAAATAGTTATTTTACATATTTTAAGATTTATTTTGATATTTTTGTTCAATTATTTTTTTTAATAGGAATGAAGGCGGATAGCTTCAGTGGTTCAGCGGCCATTATCAGACTAACATACGCATCAACGTTTTTAAATAATATAGCTGTACCCGCCCGGCTTTGCCCATGCACAGGAATTGTAGTGCTTAGGTCTTTATTATGTTCTTTCGTAAAATGCGAACAATAAGAATTAATTCATTTTATGGAATTTTCTTTCTGCGTAAACCTGAAATACAACAATATCAACAAAACAAAAATAAATCATGGGAATCGGGCTAGCGTTTATAGAGTTATACATAACGTCATCGAGTTTCACCCCATAGAAGATGTTTTTTCATCCAATCTTCACGGGAAAGCTCCCGGGCAAATACCTTAGATTGTCTGTAAATTTTAACTCAATCGATTTGTCGGTTTTCGAGATATGTATAAGACTTTAAATGCTGTTTTTTTGTATGAGCGGTGCCACGCCCCTTTGTCCAATTTTGACCAATCTTCACAGGAACGCTCCCGGGCAAATACCTTAGATTGTCTGTAAATTTTAACTCAATCGATTTGTCGGTTTTCGAGATATAAGATTTTGAATGCTTTTTGTCTGGGCGGTGCCACGCCCTTTTGTCTAATTTTGACTAATGAGCGCTCCTATGCAAATACCTAAGATTGTCTGCAAATTCGAACTCAATTGATTAGATGGTTGTTTTAGAACGACATAAATTATTAAATAACTTTTCACTTAAACAAAAACATTACAAACTATACCCTATGAAATTAACAAAGTACATACACATTAACATAAAAGCTTTCAAGATTATTTTTTCTAACAATACAGTTTTTCTTTGTAACATGTACTCTCTTAATTCAGCTTCTTAAATCATGCATTTTATACCTACTGTTTATTTTCTTTGCTAACATGTTCTCTAATTGTGTGCATACATTTACTGTAATTTTATACGATCTATGACACTCGCTGGCTGGCTGGTAGGCACTTGAATTCATTCGTGCGTACACAGTCAACGAGATCGGTTGATCTATGGTTTTTTTTTCTTATGGTTTTTTTTTTTTTGGAATTATTAAATAAATTAATTATAACGTTTATTGAAAACAACACATTTATTTTACACAACACTACACACTACACAATCATTCGGAACACACACAAAACATAAGGGAAAGTATAATACACAAAAACATATACAACATTTATCCAAAAACATTATTTATCACACATTTTATATACATTGAACAATCACACATTTAAAACGCAAATCAAAAGTTTCTAAACACAATCAATGGTTTTTAGAGATATAAGGTTTTAAAGGTTTTTTTCTATGGTATGTGCCTCGCCACTTTGTCTACTTTTGACCAATCTTCACCGGTGCACTTCTGGAACAATACCTAAGATTATTTGTAAATTTGAGCTCAATCGATTTGGCAGTTTTCAATATAGTATAAGATTTTGATTTTTTTTATATGGGAGGTGCCACGCCCCTTTGTCCAATTCTGATCAATCTCCTTCAGTGCACTTCTGGGTCAATACTTTCTTACTTACTTACTTATCGGGCTCCCGACCCGTGAAGAGTCTCTGCCTGAGACACTGCAGCCTTCCATCCTCGGGCACGCTGCTTCCGAATATCCAGACCAAGCGCTCTGGCATCCGCGATGGCTTGGTCTTTGAAACGGAGGTTCGGTCTTCCTTGTCTTCTCGAACCTGGGGGCTGCGATTCGAAGATCCTCTTGGCTGGAGCATTATTGTCCATTCGCTCGATGTGGCCGAGCCAATGTAGTCGACGTGTTTTGGCTTTTTGGACTACATCCACATCTTGGTACAGCTCATAGAGATCGCGGTTGTATCTTCTCCTCCATTCGCCCTCCTCGCACACAGGACCAAAAATCCGCTGAAGTATTTTTCTTTCGAAGGAGCCCAGTATTAGCTCTCCCAGCACTCGGCGCCATAAAGCAGATCTGGCAGGATAAGGGTTTTGTAGAGCACACATTTCGTCCTTCGAGTTAGGAGTTTTGAACCCAAATGTTTTGACAAACCGAAGTAGCAACGGTTTCCTAGGGTAATTCTTCGCCGGATCTCCACTAGGGTGTATTCGTGGAGTTTACGTTTACTCCGAGATAGGTGAACTCCTTAACTACCTCGAAATTGTTGCTATCAATTGTGACGTTTTGTCCTAGGCGGTGGACAGATGCTTGTTTGTTTGTTGATAGCATGTACTTAGTCTTGTCCTCATTTACTTCAAGCCCAACGGATATTAAATTGGGTCAATACCTAATATTATCTGTAAAAAATTGAACTCAATCGAATATGTGCTCTTCAAGTTATACGTATCCGAACACAAATCAGGATCCATTTTTATACCTATAGTCGTCGCAGTCGACATAATTATTTAGACAAAAGTAAAGTTAATTCTACTCATAAATTTAGACTTACTTCATGTAAACTTTGGCATCAATGGAAAGTTCATCTAAATTCCGTTTGAATGATACAAAACTTTCCTTAACCCATTAAGTATGTGAGTTTTATTTTATTAAATCTGACATTTTATACAGTGTGAGTATACACTAAAATTCTGACAATTTATACAGTATTTCAAGATATGTACTACATCTACTCTCTTTGTAAAAATCTACTTTTTTGAATTTTTTTCTCGGTCTCAAAATAAAAATGTTTTGATGCAAAAAGTTCCTTTCAAAAATCTCTTCGCTAATATTTTTTATGATTTTTTGAATGGGATGATCTCAGAAAAAGATTTGTATGAAAAGGAGGAAAAGTGGCGCAAATAGTCATTTTTAGCAATTTTCAAAAAATCATGCGACACAAAAAATGTACATTCAACGATTTTGACGTTTATATTGTATGAATGTATTAGTGCTTCTGGCTTCGAATCCGAATCCGAATCCAGAAGCAAAATTCTCTTCTTTTCAGGAGAGGAACTGTCAGTTGAGTGCCAATCGAACGATTCTGAAAGCTTTGGAGCAGACGTATCTGCACACAGTGCTATTTATAATGCACGCATTTAAATTATATTCTTATTAAGAATTCAATTGAGTTTCGGTTAGCCGGATTCTGATAAGACTTATAATATGACTTTTTACATTTCAATAATCTCAAAATGTTGTATCCATGAGAGGCGCTTTAAAGTTCTTACAGAATTATGAGCACATGCCGAAGGTCCTCGCATGAAAGGTACCTTATAGAAGATTCCCAACTACCCCGAAAATACATTGTAAGCAACAAAATAAAAAAAATCAATTCGAAAAGCATCAATCTAAAAATACATATGAAAAAAAACCTTATCAGTCGCCCAAAACTTACCTAGGTACATAAAATGAAAAGTAAACTCAATTAATCAATTCCGTTTTTGTCTTGAAGTAACCCGGCACACGCAAACGCAACTCATATGGACAACCTTTATAATGAATTTTTCACTCAATGTTAAAAAGAATATTAATTACTTAAAACTCTTTCCTAATCCTTTTGCCTCAGTTGCTTTTCCGGAAAGCAAGTACGCCCAAGTCCATTCTTCAAATAGATTACTAAATGAAATTTCAGCTTTTTGTGTATCCAACCTCCATACCGCCAGATAAAAAAAAAATCAAAACGAACAACAAAATCAACTCAATTTCATTGCAATCACTCACCTGGATACCAGATGTTTCAATTTACAAAAGGATTCGTTTACATGCACACGCTCTCGTTCTTATTTTCCTTTATACCTATCCATCGTAGGGCAATTTTTTGTGCTTGTTTCTCCAGCCAGGATAATAACAGGGATAAACCTACTCTGTCGAAACAAAACAAGCCCGATGCCAAAGACGACCCACAGCAATAACCAAACAAAAAAATACCTGACACACAAGTTGGGTTTAAAATTTCACACATGACAACCCTTTGGCTAATCAAAAACTAGTACTCTCTCCTTTGTATATGTATACATATATGATGCAAATAAAACTGAACAGTGAACGTATGTAGTACCTACAAATATGTAAGAACGCTCGGCATCGTCATCTACATGCAAAAGAGATTTGGTATCATTTTATTGGCCACTTTCTATCGAAAGCTTTCAAAGTAATTGAGTTGATTTTTCTAGCACCCGAATGGTAGTTTTTCGGGCTTCAAAACCACAAAAACCAACTGTTTGGCGAGGCATTTTCTAATCATCTCGTGAAGTGGAATGTGCATATTTGTGGAGAAGAAAATATTTGGAGCGTTTCAAATCCGATTTTTGGCACAATAATCCTTTCGCTTCAATGCAATACGTGCTTGCAATGCTTCTTCGCCTTGTGAATTTATATACAAGTTCCTACTTTCTGAAAGGGTACACGAATTACAGAAAAGGTATTAAAATTCAAACAAATGTGTCGACTCGTAAATTAGCACTTGACTTTATTCATCATTCTGTAATGAAAGAGAATTGCAAATGAGAACCTTCGCACAAGTATGATATCGAAAGCAATAGCACTTTGTTACCATAAAGTACAGGGATGTATACATTTTGAAGTTAAGTTACGAGGGTCAACTTATAAAGATGGCGTTAGGTATAAAGGTTGACGAAGTTCACAATTAATCAGCTGAATCTCTTCCTTTTCGGTGAGGACTTACAAAATCTGACATTGCTTGGTTTTTAAAGCGAATTTTCATTAAACTGATAGCCATCCACACGGACGCTCTTATTATACTTATATGGCGAGACTTTCAAAAAGCTATAAAAAAGCAACAGTGTAATTCTATACCGAAAATGAATGACTGAAGAAGTCTGGAATAGTATAACATGAGCCCCTAAGAAAGAGGACTTAGTAGATTGAACCACCGATGTCAGCAATATTCAGAATGGCAGATACCTACACTACATAGTTGATAGCTTAGGACCTTAGGTTGTGTATATGTTAAAAGACTAGTGGGTGAACACAAAAAACCTCGCACGCGTCACACTGAAGTGTGTAATACCCTAGTAGAAGTTATAGCTTCTATACAGTGGAATCTTTTAAAGCAATGGTATGTTTACACCTTCCTATGGCTTTTGAATGTCATATGTAGACCCGCCAGAAAATTAAACACGATAGTGAAGAATCGTGCTGGGTAAGGACAAAGAAAGTGTGGAGTATCCTCATGCATATCTTAGTCACTCGCCTTCCCCATTTTTAAGGGGCATACTTTCTCCGGATCGTTGTCGAGAATTTCGGAAGTTTTAAGGAACTTTGGTCGAAAACTGGTTGCCTTCTTGTGACTTGCATCAAAGGTATGTTTCAAAACATATAAGGCTTACGTTTTAAAACGTAGCTTTGCACTTACGCTCCTGCCGAAGAAGACATTATCATTTTACCCCGGCACTTTATTGTTAAAGTAAAAAAAGCACAGCTCTAATGGTTAGGTTAATACACATACACACAACCTCCACCAAACGATAACAAATCATGCTGGCCAATTATCCGTTTTTACAGCAGCAAGACTTATAATCCAAACAGCAAGCTATCTTTCTCGAGGTTGTTTGATGTCCCTCTCCATGTGTGCCTGAGCCGATGTCTTCCTTTTCTGCGTTGTCCCTTCAAATCGAAGACTCTTTGGGTCCGAGCATGAGTGCTTAGATTAGGTCTTTTCTGACCAGATCGCTGTCGCTGTACTGCTCGTAGAGTTCGCTCTTAAATCTTCTACTCCAAAGCTTGTCAATAAAAACGTCCAATGTTGTGAGTATATTATCGTCTTGTTGAAAGTGTTCTTGTGGTGAATGAGGGCAAAAAAAAAACATGCTGCCAACAAGAAGGGACAGTCGACGAATCGGACAGAATGTCAGGATAGATAGCTACAACTTTGAGTTGGTTAGGGACTTTGTCTACCTCTTATCCGCTATAAACTCTGATAATGACACCATAGCAAAAATCAAACGAAGAGTTACACTTGCCTTAGAAGGCAACTGACTACAGTAAGGCCTTGTCAAGAAACATTAGGGAGACTCTATATAAGACCCTCATCATCCCAGTCCTACTCTATGGCGCAGAAGTACGGATGTTTACAATTCCAATTTACGGGCGAAGATTTAATAGCGAACTCTACAAGCTGTACAGCGATATCGACCTGGTCAGAAAAGTACGTATCACTCGACTTAGATGATTAGGACATGAAGAGGGAATGAACACCAACGCTCCCACCCGAAGAGTCATTGGTTCCAATCGGGAGGGACAACGCAATAGAGCAATACCTTACCTTAGGTGACGCGCACAAGTATGAAGGGACCTTAACCAACCTGGATTGTGCAAATGAAGGCGGTTAGCCAAAGATCGGGCTAACGGGAGAGGCGTGTTTGTTGAGGCCCAGGCAAACCCCGACCCGCAGCGCCATCTGAGTAAGTAAATAAGTCTTATTGACAGTATTTGGTATCTGTATATGCTTAAACAAACGTAGGTAAACAAAGATTATTTTAATTTAATTTGCAATGGCCCAAGGGCCATCAAACAAAACTTTGTGTTCGGGTTCACCCATCTTTCGCAAGCCGAATCGAGTTCGAAATTTATTTCTGCTAATTATACTATACCGCACAAGCGACCTCCATTATGCTTTGTTACACTCAAATGTATATGTAAGGTACCCTAATTGAATTTTATAGTGCCCACTTGGCAAAGAGCAGGTATCACAAAAACAACACACACGATATACACAGCTACTTGAATTGAAAGCCTTTTGTGCCGGCCGTCGAAATTCAATTTTTGCTGACGGAAAGCAACTTATATTTATTTTATATTGGAACGCATCGGCTTTCGGCCGTCCGGCGTGCGTGTCGTGCTCGACACAAAGGTATGCAAATAAGTAAACATTGCACATTTCGGCCAATTACCATACGCTGATGAGGCCAACGAGTCAACACATTTATTTTCCTGGACTCAACAAGTTTTGTATAGGTAAGTCCCGATAGAGTGGCATTTGATAGACATACCAACCAACAAGGACTCCGACGACGCGTTGTGCGTGCGTTGTTGGGTCAACCGTCAACTATAGAGTATGCGAAACCTACACATTATAGTTTGGTGCTCTTTGCACTTATTCCTGCGGAACTTCGAATGGCTGATATAAAACTATACGTTATCCATGATATTCCCGGGGCCACACTCTGACTTGTGTGTGTAATGCACCTGACCTGGTTTGTGGCTGTGTCCACTCGTGGGTTAATTTAATTAATTACGATGCAAGCTTATCATACCTCAAATAAACAGCTAAAGTGGTGTTGTGGTTAACGCCACTCTGATGAGAATTTAAGTAAATTTTCCTCACAATTTTTGTCGTTTTTGTTTGCATTTTCCATTTGCATCTGGATTTTTCATCTCTGTATCTGGCTCGATATATACATACGTACGAACCGAATTGGGTTCCTATAAAATGGATTATAAGTAAATGAGTGCAAATTGGATTGAGTTTTCTGTTTTTGTTTTTGTATCCGGATAAACCAAAAGGATTTTCAGTTATTTTAAGTGAACTCGATTCGAGAAAATTTAAGTTTATTGAGGGAATATTCTGCAGAAGATATCCTTAATTGGGTTTATTTGGGTTTTCTATTGGGAATTATTCGGAATATCTGCAGGTTTGGCACCTATCTATTGCTAGAGCTACACAACACAATCATTAGGCAACATGTTCTCATTAAAAAATTCATTATTTTCATTTTAATTTGATCCCTGTGAGGGTTGAATGTTAACACAAATTGTAATCCCAGCGTCAGATATAGAAGTCACAAGAAAATGTAAAAACAAGTCTAAAAAACCAACAATCAGTAAAAGATTGATAACTAAAAAAAAACATTTCGACAGCGTTAATTACTTTATAGATATTTAAAAAAAATGGTCCCAAACTTCAAAGTCAAATGAAAACAGTATTGGTATGTTCACTGGGACGAACTGCATAATTTCTTCGCTACGTTGCCATGTGCTGATAGGTGCTTTGGAGATACCGATGTCAATATGGTCACAGAAGCCATAACCGAAGTAATTTTACTCGGTATGGAACTTTATATTCCACATTGCATCAAAAAACTAGCTTCAAATAAACCCTGGTTTAACAAAGAAAAAAAGCGAGGTACCGCAGCGAAAAACAAGGCTTTTCGTGAAGGGCGGTCAAACCCTTCGGAGCAAAAAAGAAGAAGAATTTATAATTCTTCGAAATAGAAGACCACTTACAATTACAATGAGTCACTAACAAAGTAATTGGATGTCCTAACGGCTCACGCGCATTCTGGTCCCTGGCAAAGGCAATCAATAATAACTTTAGTTGCTCTTCCTTTCCTCCCTTTTCGCTAGCATGTTTTCAGAGAATTCCACCCTAGATTTTGACAACTAGAACCACTAAATATCCCTAGGGTGCAAACATCGATGGCAGAAGTAAAATTTCGGCCTCGAATAATTCAACGCATCCTTAAAGAACTAGATTGCAATAAGGCAACTGGACCCGACGGAATCCCGGCTATAGTACTCAAGAACTTGCACCTGTACTGTATAAGCTGTTTAGCATGTCGTACTCCCAGAAGACGTTTCCTTCTTGCTGGAAAACCGCTCGCATTCAACCTATTCCAAAGAAAGGGAGGAAATGTCTGCCACAAAACTATCGTCCAATGGCGTTACTTTCAATGCTCTCAAAAGTAATGGAAAATGCAATAAATGTCGAAATAATCAAATATCTAGAAGGCCACCGATTAATAAGTGACAAGCAATACGGATTTCGGAGCCGTCGTTCCACTGGAGACCTGTTAAGCTACGTAACGCACTTATGGACGCAAGCAATTGAATACACAGCGAATCTAGAGCCGTAGCCTTGGACATATCAAAGGCACTTGACCGAGTCTGGCATAGAGCTCTTTTAGGCAAGTTATCGTCTTATGGATTACCACAACAACTCTGCGGATAGATGCAACATTTTCTTCTGGGAAGATCGATCCAAGTTGTTGTAGATGGTGTCGTTTGATCGTTTGTTATAAATGCAGGAGTGCCCCAAGGATCTATTCTTTCTCCAACTCTATTTCTTCTCCACATCTACGATTTGCTTGGATCGACAAATAATAATATCTACAGTTTTGCTGATGACAGCACTCTTATATCCTCTATCTCGAATAGTGGGCCTGTGAATGTGCTTACATCACACAGGCAGAGATGTGAACAATGGTTCTCTAAATGGTGATCTGGACAAAATCTTGAAGTGGGGAAAAGACAACTTGGTTGTATTTAATGCAAACAAGACACAGCTCACAACATTTTCCAGGATAAATGCATAAAGATCAGATCCAAATGGATGACCATCCAATCCATCCCAAGGTCTCAATGCACCTTCTAGGAGTCACATGGCAGGTCCACATATCGTATTTCGCAAGATCGGCGTCTGCTAAGTTGAGCTATACCTATTTGGAGCAAAGAGGTACTTTAGCCAGAAGCAAAACAAGTCGCTAACCTTTGCTTGTTCCATAGGTACTTCCATGGTAGGTATATATTCCGAGGAACTCAAAGACATTATTCCTCAAAATGTAACTTTTGGGCACTCCACAAGACAGGCAGCTAATGCTCATGACCATAGAGTACACTAGACAACCGCGAGGACATTAATTGCCCAAATCTCCTTCTGTTACAGGACAAGCAAACTTTGGAACTCGCTTCCAAGGGATATATTTGCAGAACAGAAGACTACAATATGCAGCAATTTAAGTGCAGAACTAACATACATCTGCAAGCATCTCGGGGCGCTGATGAAGCGTGAGAAGTATTCCCGGGAGAAGTTGGCCACCTGCCGAAATTGGCCAGTATATAGTAGAACCAAGAAAATTGCATAAAAATATTCCACCAAATACCTAGGGCCAGATTATGTAAAATGAAGACGATCGAACGATATCGTTTCGACAATAGCAGTCTCTGTCTATTGCCACAGATATGATAGAGACAGGTTTAGTGAAAATTAAAGCGTGTTTCGTTTCGTAATTTACAGAATCCCACCCCTGCTTATGTTAGCCACCTGTCTATCTTGGAATTTGGCCACACATTTATTTATTTATTTATTTATATTTAAATAGTTTACAAACAAAAAAAAAATAAATTTATAAACTATTTTAATGGAAGACATCTGGGCAGCAAGGCCATTTGATGCCGTTGTTTAAAATTTCATAATTAACATAAAACTAGTTCATATATGTATGTATTTATGTACAGTGTATTATAATTTTTTTTTTTTTTTTTTTTTTTTTTTAACATAAAAATAATTTATATATGTTTGTATGTAATATTATAAAATTTTTATATGTCATTAAATTTGGAATGACGAGATGTGGCTTCTTTTATGTGTTGAAGGGTTTCAGCTTTTGCTGGATTGAGAAGTTCGCCTAGTTCTTCGATATGTTCTGGGTCTTGTATACGTTTGGAAATTGGACAGGTGACCATGATATGCCAGATTGTAAGAGCCCTTCCACAAAGTTGACATTCTTCGGGTGTTTCTTGATTGTAAAGATGCCTAGTTGTGAAAAGGGTTTTCCCTACCCTGATTCGAAAAAGTCTTATGCAGTCCTCTCTGCTGAATGCTTTATTGTATGGAATATGAGTATGCAGGTTGTGGTGCGATCGAAGGAATGTTTGGCAAGATTCCCACTCCTCGGATCTCTCTTGTTCCTGAATTGATCTAAAGATTCTCCTGGCGAGTTGATAAGAGTTTGGGGTTGTTGCTACCAAAGGGTATTTGATGGCTTCTTTGGCGGCTGTGTCTGCAAATTCATTATCCTTTATTCCGACGTGTGCGGGTACCCATGCTAAGGATAGATTCGCGTTTGAGTTGAGACTACTCCTGATGTATTCTAGGGTGGGGCACTTGTTCAATCCATTTCGTAATCCATTTAAAATGCTTAAATTGTCAGTAAAGATAATAGTTTTCTCTGACCAAGACTGGGCGATAAAAATCGCTTTTTCGACAGCCGTTAGCTCAGCTGTGTAACTGCCGGCTAGTTCCAGAAGGAGTCCTCTTTCGATGATATTGGTTTCTCCGTCTTTGTTAAGTTCAATCACAGCATATGTGGTATTATTATCCTTGCACGAGCCGTCGGTGTATAAAAATCGGACTGCGTTTGAAGAACCAATCATTTCCAGGTGTAGAGCTTGAAATAGTGTATCCGGTGTTTCGTTTTTCCTGTATATTTCCAAACTCGAGTTAATTTTTAGTGAATTCCTTTTCCAGGGTGGAGGGGGATTAAAATCAGTTTTTGAATAGGTGTTAGGGAGGCATAAATGATGACTATGTAGTAAGGACACCATGTGGCTTATAGCGGAGATACAGCTCTTTCGGGTTGGTTTTATGCTAAGAAGCAAATCCATAGTAGCATTGTGCAATGGATGCATGAAGTCGGCAAGTGCCTTACTTACAACATTCACTGCTCTCTTTCTTCCTAGGTATTGGAATGATGCGTATCCAGCTTCGACTCGGAGAGCTGCGATCGGTGTGGCTTTCAATGCTCCTGTTGCCGTGCGGAAACAATCGTTGATGGATGCGTCAATTTTTTCCGAATTCTTTTTCGTACTCCACATGTAAACCGTCATACCATGTTGAAGGGTTCCATCAACTAGTGTTTTCGTTATTTGGAGGGCAGTATGAAGGTGTGGCCCCTTTCGGCGTGAACATATCATCTTCAATGCATTATTTCGCAATTTTAGCTGGTTTGAGACATTATTAAAGTGTAAATCCCATTTGAGATTACCGCTGAACCAAACTCCCAGTATTTTAAGTTGTCTCTGAAGGGTAATTGATAAACCACGAATAAGGACCGGGGAAATTGTACATTTTCTTTTTCTACAGACGTGGAGAGCTTCTATTTTGGATGGTGGGACCACCGCCCCTCTTTCTTGTGCCCAACTAAAGATGGCTGAGTCGGCTACTTCTAAAATTCGTTTTACCCTACTTGGATCCCCTGAAGCTAAAGCATAGATGTTATCAGCATAAATTCCTATGAAATCCAGGTTAAATCTTGGAGCGGAAAGTTTGGTAAGTAGTGAGTCAATGTAGGCGTTGTATATAACCACTGAAAGTGGCGAGCCTTGTGGAATACCGTTTTCGAGCTTAATTGAGGATGAGTTATAACCGTCAACGTTAACGCGAAATGTTCTTCCCGATAAAAAGGATTGGACTACTTTAAGGATCTTTTTTGGGACTCCCCATGAATTCAGCTGGTGAATAGCAGGGAAAAACAGGACTCGATCAAAAGCTTTTTCTAGATCCCATGACATAACCACACTATGTTTAGTTCCAGATAAGTTTTCAGCAATTTTGTGTTCTAATAGGTGTAAGAGTGTCTGAACTCCTCTATTGGGTCTAAAAGCGTGTTGTCCTGGGTGCATCTTTTTCTCCACTGTCCATCCGATTCGTCTCGCAAGGATTTTCTCAAAAATCTTGGAGAGAACGGGAAGAAGTGAGATTGGACGATATTCTTCGAAAGAATGGCAGTTGCGTGACTTTTTGGGTATAGGTTTAAGCTTTGCCCGCTTCCAGTCGTGTGGAAAGTTCCCAGTATTTATGATGTTGTTAAACAAAGTGCAAATTCTTCGTTTAAGACTATCATCACTATGCTTCACCATTTTGTACGTGATCTTATCCTCTCCAGGTGTCGTCCCTTTCGCAGTCTGTAGGGTTATCTCGAGTTCAGTCAGTGTTATTGTATCCATAAGATATTCCGATTGGTCAGTTGAGTTCGGAAGCTCGTTTCATTCATTCATTCATTTTCAATGGTCCGCTTGTCCATTAAGTGGGTCGCGGGTGTAGGTTGCTCAAGTGGACCCTCCATAGCTCTCGATCCTCCGCCATCGACTCTAAATCATCAAGGGCAATCCCCATACGGGTAGAGGAGAGATTATGAATTTGATCTAACCATCTCATCCTGGGTCTACCTAGGGGACGCCTGCCCGATGGTACGGATTCCATAGCACGTCGTGGAATCCTTGTCGGGGACATGCGTTTAACATGCCCAAACCACCGAAGCATGGATCGCTCCGTCCGGAGAAGTAGCTGCTCGACATTGAGTTCCTCACGTATTCTAGTATTTCTGATGCGATCTCTACGGGTCACACCAGCAATACTACGGAGAAATCTCATTTCGGCAGCTTGTATTCGCGATTTTATTCTTTCGGTCATTACCCAAACCTCATGACCATAGGTAAGAGTTGGAACAAACACCGAATTAAAGACTGACAGCTTAGCTTTGACACCAAGTTCAGTCCTCCTGATAACAGAATGACCAAGCTGTCTCAAAATCGATCCAGCCTGACCAATCCTACAGCAAAACTCGGCATTGCTCCTTCCATCACTCGTGAATAAGACCCCGAGATACTTAAACTTCTCCACCTGTTTCAATGGGACTCCACTAACATGCAGAGTGCATTGAACAGGCGTTCTAGAGACGACCATCACTTCAGATTTGTTCACATTTACCTTCATCTCAGCTTCAACACAAACGGCTACAAACCGATCGAGTGCGCGCTGAAGTTCAGTCTGAGAGGACCCAAGGATGACCAAGTCATCAGCGAAGAGCAAATGACTTATCCTCAGATCTCCCAATTCGAAACGTTCTTCGCCAAGACTGCGCTGTAACATCCAGTCCATATAAGTAATGAAAAGGAAAGGAGACAAGACGCACCCCTGGCGAAGTCCAACGCCCACGGTGAAAGGTATTGATTTAACGCCGTTTACCCGAACACAGCTTTTACAGTTTGTGTAAAGAGATTGAATGGCTCTCAAGAGAGAACCATCAATTCCATACTCCTGTAATACACTCCAGAGTTTCCCTCGAGGGACTCGGTCATATGCTTTCTCCAAATCTACGAAGCAAGCGTAAACAGGTGTAGCATACTCCCAAGCCTTCTCAAGTACCATTCTGAGAGTGAATAACTGGTCGGTTGTGCTTCTGCCGGGACGAAAGCCGCACTGCTCATCTCCTAATCGTGCCTCGACCACAGCTCTGCAACGCGTTTCCAGCACCTTGGCAAAGACTTTTCCGGGGAGACTTAAAAGTGATATACCCCTGTAATTGGAGCAATCCCTTTTATCCCCTTTCTTGAAAAGGGGCACAATCACCCCAATCTGCCAATCGCTGGGAGTTTCGCCGCATTCCCAGGCCACTTTAATGACACGAGAGAGCCATTTGACTCCCTCTTCACCTAAGGCCTTTAGCATTTCTGGCCGGATTTCATCCACTCCGGCAGATTTGCCAGCTTTTAGCGATTTGATCGCAAAAGTGACTTCCTCTACCGTGGGACTATTTTCCGCCCTGCTTAAGGCAATGGATGTGTCATCCTCAATGCCCTGGATTGGATTGAGCAATTCAGAAAAGTGCTCGCTCCATCTGCGCAAGATGTCCTCCTCATTAGAAAGAAGTGTACCATCTTTGGATTTGACTCCTTCGATAATGTTCCACTTCCTTCCTCTAAGACGGCGGATGGTCTGCCAGAACACCTTGCTTGCAGATCTGTGATCATGGTCCAATTTTTCGCCGAACTCCTTCCAAGACTGTTCTTTGGCTGCTTTAACAGCCAATTTGCAAGTTCTTCGCGCCTCAATGTACCGGTTTCGAGAAGGAGAGTCCCCCAAGTGAATCCACACCTTGAAAGCCTTCTTCTTCTCTCTGATAGCTTCTTGAACTCCGGGGGTTTTAAACCACGCAGTTCTTTTCTCACCACCAGCCGCCACACCGAGCCGCTTCACTCCGCAAACATGTCCTGCAGAGGCAATAACTGCTGTTGAAAACAACTGCCATTCTTCCTCTACATTCAATGGAACATTTGGAATTTGTTCAAACCTTGCAGATACCTGCCGTGCAAATTCCTCCCGTATCTCATCGTTCTGCAGCCCCTCCCACCGTATGCGCGTAACCATCCTTGGTTTACGCTTTGGCAGGATAGGTATTTGATCATTGAGATACAATTTGCACAGCACCAGGTGGTGATCAGTTGACAGTTCAGCCCCTCTCAAAACACGAACATCACAAACCATCCTTTTAATACACGACGGTACCACAAAGAAATCTATCAGCGATTTCTGCTGCAGACTTCGACGGTACCATGTGTATTTATGGATATCTTTGTGTGGAAAGAAAGTGTTCATAATGGACATTCCATTTGAACAACAAAAGTCCAACAACTTCTCTCCGTTCGCGTTCTGATCGGGGTCACCGTGTTTTCCAATCGCGCTGCCCCATGTCGAGAAATCCGCACCCACGTGAGCATTGAAATCACCCATCAGGATATAAGAATCCATATCTGCAACCTTTTCAAGGGCTGCATCAACTTCATCTAAGAAAGCTGCGTACCCTGACTCCAGATTCGGTGCATACACCTGCACTAGAGCCAGAGTTGATCTTTCAAGCTTAAGCTTTAAGATCGCAACTCTCCCTCCTAACGGAATCCACTCCAATACTCTGCCTGACAGCCTGGGACTTGTGAGTATCCCCACTCCCGCCTGAGCAGACATTGAAGGTGCTACTCCCGACATGAAGAGTTTCCACCCATCTGAAAGGTCCACAGTTCCAGAACCCCTTTGCTTTGTTGAGGAAACACCAACTATATCTAGTCGATATTTAACAGCCTCCCCAACAAGCTCCAGGTCTTTTCCCGTGAGCGAAGAGATGTTCCACGTGCCTATCCTAAGTCGATGCCGTTGTCGAGTTGTCGAAAGTCCACTTATGCCCCTATTGGTGCATAGCGCATCCACCCTCTGACCCCCATAATGGTTTGCGAGACCATTGATAGGAAGCTCGTAGCCGTTTCGGGTTAAACCCGGCCGACTGCCGAGCGTGACAAGCCGACCACCAGACGCTCGCAAACTGCCACCCTCCAGGCCTGGCTCCAAAGGGCGCCCTATTATGACAGGCTTGGCAATATCCGAGGCTCTTCTAGTTCTTCTTGTCATCGTTGGGTGTGTGCTTCGTCAGCCATGTCTAGGTAAACCTAGACATGTTGCCCGCCCCCCACCACGGGGAGGTCAGCTACATGAGGGGGCTCGGAAGCTCGTCTATTTTAAAATTAGTCTTTTTTCGAATCGTGCCTTCTGGATAGGTGGTGTCCGCACTATACCCTTTCCATTTTTCTGCAAAAGTGTTCGCTATGACCTCCGGGTCATTTTGAAGAGTTTGACCCATGAACATATATGGAAAATTTTGAGGTGGCTTCGAGGTACGAATTGATCTAATTTTGCTCCACAAGGTTTTTAGGTCCATTGACGGGTCCATGGTGTTGACGAAATTTTCCCACGATAATCTTTTAGCCTGAATGGATTCTCTTCGTAGTTTTGCGCAAGTTTTCCTATAATGAATGCAGTTTTCGGTTGTTGGGCTTCTTCGCACTTTAACCCAGGCTAGATTTTTTTCCTTTACCAGATCTGAAATTTCTTTTGTGAACCAGACTGGATTCGATCTGTGGCCTTTATGTTGGGTTACCGGAATGCTTTTGGCTGCTGCTGTTCGAATAATTTTTTTAATTTTTGCAGCTTCCTGGTTAGTGTTGAGTGATGTGTGTCGTATAGAGTTCAGAGTTTGCGTTGTCGATTTAAACAGATTCCACTTTGCCTTATTTTCTTTAAAACGTGTTTGAGATATTTTTGACAATCCTTTTTCTGGCGTTCGTATAATAACTGGTATATGATCTCTGCTCTCAGAACCCGAAGGTTCAACCGCCCAGTGAAGCAAGGGAGCAATATCTTCAGATGCAAGAGATACATCTATCGCCGTAAAGGTATTCCTAGTGCTAAAGAATGTGGGTGACCCATCATTGAGGAATACTAGATTATGATCGTTGGCAAAATTTTCAAACCGCGATCCAGATGGATTAGTTGTACTTGAACCCCATAACATATTGTGTGCATTTATATCTCCCACAATAATGTGGTGATTGTTGTTGCTTAAAGGAATATCGTTCAGGGTTTCTGGGGTAATTTCTACACTGTGCTCTCTGTAAAAGTTTGTAATTTTTATCGGTCTTTTTGTTTTTATTTCAATTGTTTGATGGAGCAGGTTGGAACAGGAAATAATGTGTGCTGATATAGGTATGTTGTTTTTAACTAGAAGGCCTATACCCGATTTTGCATACTGGTAATTTTTATTATGGGGAAAAGGTTGGTAATTTTTTAATTTAAAATATGTTTTTGTATTTGTTGTAATGTGGGTTTCTTGAAGTGCTATTATGTCAGGGTTGTATTTATTAATTAATCTTTCTAGAGCGTGTTTGTTATTAAAAAAGCCTTGAAGGTTCCATTGGAGGATGACAAAGTCAATTTCCAATAGAGCCATTATTATTGATCAACGTGTTCTATTGCATTTGATGTAGGTGGTGTATTGCAGGTATTTTCGTATTGAGAGAGAGAGAGAATTTGCGGGTTAGAGTCAGCGCTGCCCCCTTGCTACAATTGTAGCGTTTGTACTACATTTTGTTGGTCAAAAAAGTGAGTACGTACAATTATTAATTGCGTACTTTGTACTACAATTTCTCACACTTCAAAAAAAAACATAATTAGGGGTATCGCGAATAAATTCCGATGGAATTTTTTCCCTTGTCAGCAATGTAAATCAAATTGCTGAATGGGAAACATTCCGGGGGAAATATTATTCGCGATAGGGGTGAATAATAAAAAAATTATTAAACTAAATGCAGCAGACCCAACTCTGGAACTATTGGAAGTTTGAAAAAAATCTATCCAATGCAAATCAAATTTTAGAGTTCTTGACAACAGTAGAAAACCGATTATATCGGGTTTTTCAATAAGAGCGCTACAAAATTTTTTTTTAAATAAAACAAAAACGCTTCTTTATTCCTGTGAAAGTACGTTCGATGCCATTATGTATGGAAATCAATTTCTTTTGCATGGCCACCACGGGCACGCTTGCAGAAGTCCAGACGCTGAACCCAATTTTCGACGGTTTTCAAATTCAAGCATAAATTGGCCGATACTGCTGCAATTTCACGTTCGATATTCGTACGAAATTCACCAATCGTCGCTGGCTTGTTGGCATAGACCATAGACTTGACGTAGCCCCACAGGAAATAGTCTAACGGCGTCAAATCGCACGACTGTGCCTGTGGATTCAAATTTGTCCACTAGACGCTCAATTGTTGATCTGCTAGGATGATTATGATGACCATAAATTGGACGTAGCGCTCTTAACGTTGAGGCCACTGACTCCGAATTTCGGTAGTAAATTTTAATAATTTCGATTCGTTGTTGGCTCGTATATCTTTCCATCATGAAATGGCAAACCTTACTAAAGAGAAATGTCAAAAGAGCGGCAAGAAATTCGGCGTCGTTTGCTGTCCCTGTCGCTCTACTTTTGTAGCGTCCCTGTTGAAAAACCCTGTATCTTTTGTTTCTTTCATTTATTAAAAAAATTCATATCCAATCCATTTAATTCATATATCCTTAAAATACCTTTTATTAGAAATTTATATATGTTTTTGCCGACATGATTTGATATCAATTGACTTGGACTACAAATGCGACACTAATCATTTCCCATATACATCCATGTATTTTGGATTTGCGTTTGAAGAATTTTGTTCCAACGAAATTTAAAAACCGCTAAAAATTTTGAACAAAAGCTTGCATTTGGAAAAATATGTTAACATTGTGCGTTCTCCCACATAGCAGTGCCACTGCAGAGTGTTATTTTTCTAGTTTAAATTTAATTAAAAACAAGTAAAAGTGTTATCATCGGCTTGGCCTTATGCTTTGATACCCTCCACTGCATAAAAGTCATGCAAAATATTTATTCATATTCATTTTAGTTTCTGTGATTATTTTTCGAACTGTGTTATTATATGTTATATTAAAATTTATATTTACTTAAAAAAATCATTATAAAGTAATTATACATGATTTTATTTGTTTTTTTTTTTCAAATTGTACTACTTTGTACTACATTTTAAAAGCCCCCGTACTACATTTTCGACCTCTTGGGGGGGCAGCGCTGGTTAGAGTGTTTTGATGTATGAGCGGTGTGCTCTGAAACAAAATCAATTGATTCAGTATCAGTTTCCATGTGTTTTACATTATCTATAGAAGATGGTTGTTTAGACCATACTTCTGTGGGGGGAAAAGAGGAGAGTGTTTTTTGTGGTTTATTGAAAGCGTTTGGTGGGAGTGGGAGTAGTTTTTTGATTGTATGTGGTTCATGTTCGATGTTGGTTTGCTGAGGTAGGTGGTTCGGTGGCCTGCTTTGGAGTTGTTGTGTGGTGTGTAGTGTTGCATTATAAGTAGTGGTAGTAGTTAATTCTTTTGGCCAGCGTTGCCGCCGAAAATAAAAAAAGCGTGCCACTTTTTTTAGAGGAGCGTGCCCTTAGCGTGTCCAAAGAAAAAAAAATGTTTTTTCACATTTACACCGCCAAGCCAACGCTAATCAGAAACAAAAACAGAAGAAACAGTTAAGGACCATTCACACAAGAGCGAACTAACGAATTGCTGAAATGCACAACTAACCGCGTTTTAAGCATTTACAAACAGAAAATTGCACATTTTATTATTCCAAGAGGAGGATAATTAATTAGCTCAACAAACTGTACCTATTCAAAAAACAAGTTTATAAACAGTTTATAAAACGAAATTTCGAGTTCCAAAATTGTTGGCGAGAACGAAAACACCCTTGGCGAACTTCCGCGACCTAGAAATGTGTTCATGTGAACGGAATGTCAGAAGTCTCGAATATTCGTTTGTTCGTAGGTAGTTGGTCGCTAGCTATCATGTAATGATCTTTTACACAGAGCTTTGACAAGAACTTTCTCGTCTCTATCCCCAGAGCAGAGCAATCTGGGATGAGGATACTTTCCCCAGAAGATGAATCAATTCACTTCTACACTGACGGCTCAAAGAGCAAAGACTCAGTTGGTGGGGGTGTTTTTTCCGAAAGTCTTAATCTTAAGCTCTCCTTTCGTCTACCAGATTACTGTAGCATGTTCCAGGCGGAAATAATGCGATTAAAGAGATCTTATCGTCATATCCGCCATGGATATCTGCATATTTTCGGACAGCCAAGCAGCCATCTTTGGATTCGGTCTCTATAACTTCTCTAGTAGCCCTCGACTGCCGATCATCTCTTACGGAAATGGCCGAACAGTTCAACATTCACCTAATCTGAGTTCCGGGCGTATAGACATTCCAGGGAACTGTAAGGCTGATAAACTCGCTAGAATAGGAAGAACTCAACCCTTTCTGCCGGATAAAGGCACCCTAGGGATACCCATCGCTGCTTGCAAACAAAAATTGAAGCTGAATGCTATCGAGAGTACAAATCTTATGTCGACAAGTGCACCTAGAAGCGAGTTTGAGCGATCTGACAAACACAGACATCAGAAGACTCTTACGCTTTATAAAGAGCTCAAAATGGTTCAACTAGTAGGGTGATCTTATATGATCTGATATTCATGGTATCACAATGGACCTATGCTGGTCTAAGTGTTGGCGTTTCCCAGCTGGCTGCCACTTTTAATCAACCAACCTACACTGAGCTTAAATTATTTGTGTAAGGTTGGAGAAATGAAGATAACGTGCCATTTTCAATTTGTGCGTGCCACCGTGCCACAAATAAATTTGCGTGTCCAAAAAGCACGATCGTGCCACTTCGGCAACGCTGCTTTTGGCGCTGCTGAATGTTGTGAGTTTGGTTCGATGTTTGAAAAGTCTCTCTGCTGAGTTACGATTTGCACTTGATTGTCAGAGAGTGTGGTGGAGCTGGGGGGGGTGGCGGGCTTCGATTTGTTTTGATTCTCTATGCGTGTTTTAATTATTTCCGCAACAGTCGGGTTTCCATTTCGTTTTTTAGGAGGCTGTAATTGGTGGAGTGAAGGGTTATCATTATAAATCTGCCAAGCATCTCTAACAGTGCATCGGCGATCAGCTTTGATTTTATTGACTGCTTTGTACCGGAGAAAAGAGGGGCAAGCGGAATCATATGACGTGTGTGTTTCTTCTTTGCAGTTAATACAATAGATGCGTTCGCAACTATCGTGCGGTGGGGGGAGACAGCATTCTTTGCAAATAGTGGCATTGGTGCAACGATTTTTCGTGTGCCCTAGTTTTTGGCATGACACACAGCGCATGGGGTTCGGTATGTACTCATCGACCTTGCAGTTAATCCAACCGATTTTGATAGCTTGTGGACGGCGAATTAAATCAAAAGTAATAATGGCTGAGCCTGTGGGTACCATAGCATCTTTCTCTTTCTTCATCATCTTCCTTACTTCCGTTACTTTAAACTTTTTCAGCTCTTCCAGTAGTTCAGCTTCTGGTATAGCAATGATATGTGGCGAGTAAATTCTACCTTGGACGGAGTTCAAATTGACATGGTAGGACACTTTAACGGGAATAGAGTCTATTAGTTTTGCCTTTAGGAATTTGTCTGCGGTTGGAGCATTTAAGACTTTGAGTAGCAAGTCTCCAGATCTCATTGCTTTGACCTCTAAAATGTCTTTTGAAATGTAGTTAAGGCCGCGATTAACTTGGAATGGGTTATAAGATGCGAGTGGACGCAGATTTTCTCCTATTTTTTCAGTTCCACTGATAACAATATAGCGTGGTATGTCAGAGTCATTATTAATCATTGGCAATTTGGGAAAGTCGTCTTCTACTAATTTTCGTTTTGCTTGTTTTTTGTTCCGGCTTAAATCCACTTCTGGTTGAAGGTCTTTAAACCGGTTATGAAATAGGGGGGGCGGCCCCCGGTCCATTTTTTACTTTTCTTTTGCGAGGTTATATGTTTTTCAGCTCGTTAAAAAAATAAGAATAAAGTATATTTCGCTTACCGAAAGAAAGGGTAAATTATTCTGTATAAAGAAAGAGAGAACTATAGCCTTGACTTTACACTTCACACACTCCGAAAAAAAATTATTCTCAACAAAAACACGTCTTTACACGGCGATTGCCTGTTGAGGACTGGGCCACACATTTATATATTTCAGTTTAACTTTCGTACCAAATAACCTGCAAAAGTTGGCCTGGCGTTCGCACTTCTTCAAGTGGGTGTTTAAAAATGCACAAAACAAAATGTACCTACAAACAATGTTCATGGTGACAGCTTATCGTAAAACTTAGGCAGATAAACTTGCCTAGATTTAAAGGCAAATCAACCAATCGGAGGCTGTTGACTAGCTAAGCAAAAGCGTATCAAACGTGGCGATTGCTAGAGGTAAAGTAACGAAATGTTCGTTCGTGGGATAGTGACTGAATTTCTACAGTTTGTGAATAACTTCTCCTTCTGTGTTCCTCTACCTTTCGTGGAAAATAAAAAAAAAAATTTTTTATAACCTAATACCTTTTCGTATTTCGGTTTAAAAAAAAACTGCTTGTTTTGGGAATTTTTGTTTGTTTTTGTTGGCCAAAAATGTCTGCACCACAGGTGGCCAACTTACGAAGGTTTCACCTGATTGATGGGCTAATGTGTATTCGAATTCAAAAGCGAAAGTAGAGGAAACCGCAGAAGACCTTATCTTGTTCAAACATCGACTATAATGATAGTCTTCTTAAAAAAGTAAAGCAAACACTAGGCAGATAATGGTCCTCCCCTTGAAGTGTTGTAAAATTTAAACATCCCTCGGATAAGTCCTTAGAAATATTATTTCACATGATTTCGTATCTTTCCCCAGCAAGTCCATGGGTTTACAAAAACAAATAAAGAAAACCTTCAAAACCTGCAATGCATACAACATGAGATTGGCTTCCCTTGTTTCCTGTCAAAAGCAAAGTAACTAAAAAATTAAATAAATAATTAAATGACAGCTAATTCAGGTACAGCTACAGACTCTCGACTAATTCAATTCCCAATATTTGCATTTCGGTTCAAGTGAAGTTTGAGTGAGCACGCTCCTTAGGGGCGGAACACAACGTAAACCAAGCTTACGCGCTGAAGAAATTATGATGACTAAAATCGCCTCCAGCTTCAGCTGTTTTCAATCAAAACAATGAGAAAACAATCGAAACAATCTGTACAATCTTCGCATTGTTGTTATTTTTAATTTAAATGAAATCCACAGCGAAAAAAACAACAAAGGACGTTATCCAAGCAAAGGAGAACAATCAAATTATGTGCGTTTGTGTTTTTAAACATTTCTTTTTTTCCATCTGAAGGCGCGTCCTCGTGGGATGATAATTTGTTTTTTTTTTTTTTTTTGGAAAATTAATGAATTTGTACTCTCGTGCGCTACTCTGCCATTTCAATTAGACTTGAGTAAGTTACCAAAGTTTCCGGTGCAGTTCTTGTCCCCTGCGAGATACATAAGTAGGTACTGGGGTTAATTTGATTTTAAACTATTTAACAAACATTCCCTTGCGCAATCAATGGATGTCCTTAAAGAATTGTTTCTACATCGACGTAGGTACACCTTTTCTATGTAGGATTATCTCTCTTTGTTCTTCAATATATGGAATTGCTCACCCGCTTAGACAAAATATGTCCTCGTTCAAGTCGTGCTGTGGTTGCAAAAGCCACTAAAGGCTAAACTATTTGAACATTAGCGCGTGACCACAATACCGGTCCTAAGTGTAATGCGAATGGCCGGCGCACGGCAATTAGAGAGGCAAATCCACTCCATATGTGCAATGAACGCTACGAGGGAGGACATTTGATCCTGGGATCTACTATAGCTGTATGGTAGGTAATCTAAGCCCAACGTAATAGTTATGGTTATTGGATGAGAAGAGGATGGTGCACATTAGCTTCATTTGTAATTAACGGTTGCAATTAGGAGTGGTGAGGCGGTTCCGCTTTTTATGGCGTACGGACAGTTGGATTTTTATGCGAGTTATGCAACAGTGTGAGTTTGCAATTGCCTTTTTAGTTTTAGCCTAACGGGGTATATTTTAAAAATTAATGAGACACGTAGTAGGTATGGGCAATTTTTTTTTTAGCTTTTGTTGGCATTTTAGGGACTAAAATAATGTTAGAACATTATAATGACGTACTACTCCAGCTGTTTTTTGAAGCGGTTGGGTTAAATAAATGTGATGTCTTCTATGCTAAAGTTGGAGAGGAAAACGTCGTTGCTGGATTAGTTGGTATATTGTTTCGGTTACCCTCACTCAAAAATTGTCACCATTTTCGACGTCGTATTGCCACACCTCTTAAATGCGAACCGTCAGACCCAAGGTGTGAGTTAGATTGGTTCGGTCATACTTTATCTGTTTCTGAAAACTAACCCCCAGCGGGAAGAGCTGCATACGTCGATTAATTTTACCTTGACACGTCGAAGCTCCAGACTCCGTGAGAGGGTAGTTACAGGCGGGGGGGTTTGACTTTTCCGGTTACCCCTCGTCTTTTCAACCTTTCTTTCACCTTTCGCAGTCAAAACGGCAAAGCAGATTGCTCCAAATACAACAGCATTTCCAACAGCTGCTTAATGGGCATCATGTAAAAAGAGTGATAGCAAGAAGAGAACCCACGTCCAGTCCATGAAGAACCAGTGTACCATCACCCAGTATAGAAGAAGCTGGCGTACTAAAAAAAAGCTTAAGAACAACAAGGTTTTTCTGATGGTTTATCAGCGGGGCTGATAATACGGTGGTAATGTTTTGGTAGGAAACATGCACCGGATCATCAACCAAGCATGGGTGGAAGAAAACATGCCCGATGACTGAACTATCAGCTCCATATGCCCTATCTACAAAAAAGGTGATCCTCCAACATGCAGTTTAGAAATAGCTCTTCTGAACTATTTCAAGCATGCACCGAACTTCGGCAAGGAGACGCCCTATCATGCAACTTTTTCAATCTAGAACTGGAACAGTTCAAAACTCGAAGGACGAAATGTAATGCTCTATACAAAACCCTTATCCTGCTAGAGCGCGTATCCTGGAACGCATCAGAGGATGGAAAACTGAAGTGTCTCAGGCAAAGACTCTTAACAAAAAAAAAAAATATATACCCAAGTATGATTGTTTGCAAATTCATTCGCACCTTTAAATATCCTTTCACAGTCCATACTGGCTTAAAATGAACTATAACGGAAGCAAATTCTTGAAATATTTTTCAACTTACATAGATCCACGAACATCAACTTCAAGTGCGTAGAAAAACATCGAGTAGCAGTGATAAACTGTAGATATACCACAGGACAGAACGACACTATTGCCTTAGATAGATCGGGCTTCCAGGAATTTGCATCAATTACAAGTAAGTATCAAACCAAAGTCCTTACATTTTATTTTGTATGTACCTAAGACATTAAGTACAGAGGCGGCAAAAATGGGTTTAGTGGTGAATGGGGGCAAAACAAAATATATGCTGTCAACAAAAAGGGACACACAACATTTACGAATCGGACAGAACGTCGCGATAGACAGCTATAACTTTGAGCTAGTTCGGCTCTGCTATTAACTCTCAAAATGACATCACATCAGAAATCAAGCGAAGAATTACACTTGCCAACCGCTGGCTGCTACTTTGGCCTAAGAAGGCAATTGATTAGTAAAGCCTTGTCGAGAAACACCAAGGAGACTCTATACCCTCATCCGAGTCCTGCTTTATGGCGCAGAATCATGGGCGTTATCAAAGGCGAATGAAGATCTCCTCACTTCTAACGCAAAATTCTTCGAGTGATTGTCGGTCCCGTTTGCGTTGACGGGCTTTGGAGGAGGAGATTTAACAGCGAACTCTACGAGCTGTACAGGGACATCGACCTGGTCAGAAAAGTACGTATCAGTCGACTAAGATGCCTAGGACATGTAGAGCGAATGGACACCAACGCTCCGGCCCGAAAAGTCTTCGATTCCAACCCGGAGGGACAACGCAGTAGAGGAAGACTTCGCCTTAGGTGGCGCGCATAAGTGGGGACCTCAACTAACTTGGAGTGCGCAACTGGGGGGCGGTTAGCCAAAGATCGTGCTAACTGGAGAGGTGTGTAGGTGTGTTGGTTGAGGCCCAGGTCCACCCCAGACAATAGCGCCATCTAAGTAACTAAGTAAGACAGTAAGACCGATACTGCTTTTGAGATATAAAAACAAAAAGCACTAATTCATAAGAATAAACAACTTTTGAAGGTAAGCCACTGTGAAATTTTGTAAATTACCCATTCCCTCGAAAGTATGACTTAATTTGATAGCCAAATATCATATCATCAGGGACCGTTTATTGCTTAAAAATGAAACACCAAATTTATGACTAATAAAACGTTTTAGTTTGCATTTTGTGCCTCTTGCTCTCCATATCCATATCACTCGCTTAAATTGAATACAATGTATCTAATATGGGATCTAAAACTCATATCCGCTCTCCTACAGCAGGGCCATAAAATCACATCCCCCAAAGCCAAATGTGCAATAATAAAGTTCAATCATGCCACAATACCATCGCGCTCACTATAGTCTACAGTGTATCAGGCAACCATCATTTTTCCGCACAGCGAAGCAAACAAGTTGCACACATCTAATTAAATTGGCAGACATTTTATTTACCGGATATTGCATTCCGTAAAAGGATTCACCGTGCGGCCATCTAAATGCATTCGCACGCCAACCATATAATAAAAACTAGACTCACAAGTCACAACCACCATCAAAATAGATTCTGGGGCCGCATTTGCCGTCGGCAATCGCCGTTTCGTTCGCCTGTGTCGTGCAACAGTTGAGCTTGAAACAAATGATCGCCTCGCCATTTCTAATGATGCAGGACAATACGAGTATTGTGGCGACCATGATATTATAAGGATATTGTTTCATTTGGTCATCACCGATATCATGGTGCGGATTGCGGATATCGCGAATAAAAGGATTCTATATACATTTTGGTGCGTACTATGCACTCACTCACCCAAGTAAATTCTAATTATTAATATTTAATGTTGCGGAAAAGGATTCGCTTTTGTAAAACACAACCGACCATGCACAAATCCTCTACTGACACAGCATTCGGAGGCGGGTATTGTAAGGATTTGCAGTTGCTGGTTTATTGTGCATTTCGGATGAGTTATTTACCATTTTAATTAACCGCAACTAAATATTCACATAATAAGGATTAGTTCTGCCATATTGGTTGGCGCAACAATAATTGGTAAACTTTGTCGTGAATAATTTAATCCCATTAGACTGCAGCGATAGACGGGTCGGGTCGCACGGTGGATACGGATACCTTAAAATCAGCGATGGGTGTTCAAATAATGCATTATGCTCTATTCTCGATTTAATTTATGACTTAATTGTTGATGATAGAAAGGGCGGGCCGCGAGCGACGGCAATCAACTAAAGCAAATATACACATGTCGTGTATAATTAACTGCAATAGCGTTGTTGTTGGTTTTTTTCTGCACACCAATAACGCGCGGAAAGTGAGCAAATATAGATGCATAACATACCGATAAGGAACTTGTTTAATTTAATTCATTGTTTAAATAAAATGATAAACAATAGCAGATTCAATTTGCGTGTAGGTGAAGTCCTAGAATTACCATTGTCCTAAACGATAATTGGTATATTGGACTGGACTGTATAGAGAAGTGCGCTATGTTGTCAAAAAAAAACCCTTATCCCCGCAGACGATTCAGAGTTCTTCTTTCGTCAGGCGCATTTTTCTTATGATTTTCTATTCTTCCGTATATGAGTATACCGACTTCATTGAAAAGGACGGTGATTATTTCCAGGGCGGTTCATCTAGAATTTTTTTTTTTTTTTTTTTTTTTTATAATTCACACGCGCTAAAGAGTTTATGACTACTCTTATGGTGTAGTGTGCTACACAGCGCGGGCGTTAAGGAAAATGGGATAGAGAAGATAGGAGATTCCGATGCACATTGGTTTTAAATGTCTGTAAATTATACTGAGGAGGAAAGACAGAGCCGGGCAAGGCATTCCACATTCGTGTTGTACGGCTTATGAAAGAATCTCTATATTTCAAAGTACGGCCGAAGATAGGCTGGATGGTAAACTGATGGGCATTCCTAGCAAGGCGAGTATTGCGGTTGAATTTCTGAAGGGGCGGAATGCAGCTGGCAATTTCGTTTGAGCACTGTTTGTTAAAAAAGCGATAAAACAGCGAGAGACACGTAACGTTTCTGCGATGTTCAAGCGAATGAATAGAATTCGCGATATTCGAGTCTCCGATAAGTTTTAACGCACGATTTTGGATCCTATCCAGTAAGTGCAATATGGTTTTCGGCGCACCAGACCAGATATGGGAATTGTACTCAAGTTTGGGGCGAATGAACGCCTTATATATTGTAGCCAGATCAGAAGGGGTAAAATATTTCTTGCACCGTTTGAGAAAACCTAGACATTTCGCTGCATTCTTGGCGACTTCGTGTATATGGTCATTCCAACGAAGGTTGTCATGAACACACATACCGAGAATGGAAAGTCTTTCGGTTTCGGTGATGCAAGTGCCATTCATGGATAATGGCTGTAGGTTCGGGTTTCGCTTAAGAGACAGCTGACAGCATTGTGTTTTTGAAGCATTAAATTCCACTCTATTGGCTAAACCCCATTTTAAAATGCTGTCAAGGTCGGAATTTAATGAGCTTAACATACGTTGCCGTTCCAGTTCTACGGCCGAAGAGCAGGGACGTGAGTCCTGGAAAGAATATGAGAAGCTAAGAGTGCTGTCATCAGCGAAGGAATGGATTGGATTAGAAGTTGCAGACAAGAGATCATTTATAAATATGAGAAAGAGAGTCGGAGACAGAACAGAGCCCTGGGGAACACCAGCATTTATATGGTGAGTTTCAGACTTGAAACCATCCAAAACAACTTGAATTGAACGGTCAGAAAGGTAGTTTCTAATCCATTGAATAAGAGACGCATCGATCCCATAAGCACGCATTTTCGACAAAAGAGCTTGATGCCAAACTCTGTCAAATGCCTTTGAAATATCAAGCGCAACAATCTTCGATTCACCGAAGTGATGGAGAGATTGGTTCCACTTCTCGGTGAGATAAGTCATCAAATCACCAGTGGATCTGTTGCCACGAAAACCATACTGCCGGTCATTGAGGAGTTTCCGCGATTCAAGATATTTCATAAGCTGACGATTTATCAGCGTTTCCATGACCTTAGAAAGAATGGACGTAAGTGCTATGGGTCGGTAATTGGTGGGAGAAGAAGATTCGCCTTTTTTAGGGACGGGCTGGACAAATGCTGTTTTCCACCTTCTCGGGAAGAGTCCAGAAGAATAGGAGAGATGAAAAAGCTTACGCAGTGGTTTTGCCAGGGTGGAAGAACACCTCTTCAGAACGATGGGGGAGATACAATCTGGGCCAGCGGATTTATTTATGTTGAGATCATATAGTACTCTTGCGACTGTGCGAGTGCGAAAATGGATTGGTCCCATGGTAAATTCGACGCTCTCGAGCACAGGTGGGGACAAAGCGCAATCTGGGAGCAACGAGCTGGCTGCAAAGTGTGCAGCAAACAGATTAGCTTTGTCTAAAGAGCTGACAGCTGGAGTGTCATTGTAAATGAGAGTGGGGATCGATGGTGAGGCCGAATTCTTAACATTTTTTACAAATGACCAAAAGTTTTTACTACCTTTGGGACATTGGAGTATTTTTTGCCTCAGCTTTTGGTCATGTAAGAATTTAACACGCTTAATAAGGACATTGCAGTCATTTCTGGCTCGTTTAAATTTACTTCGGTTTTCCTCAGAAGGGTTGGCTTTATAAGTCCGAAAACTTAACTCCTTTACTCTAATAGCCTCTTTACAGCTCAAGTCATACCACGCGTTTTCTTTTGGTTTGATACTCTTTATCCTGTTGGGGATAAAGGATTTCATTCCTAAGGTGATTACATTTGACACCATATCAGCGGCGGCATCCACGTCGTTATCGAGGAAGCATAACGACCAGTTAAAACTCCTAAAGAAGCTATTAAGTCCGCCCCAGTTGGCTTTCTCGTATTGCCATACGGTTCTTTTTGGAGTTTTTTCTTTAACTGTGTGGTCGGAGTACGAGAAATTAGCTGATATGGTGCAGTGGTCAGACGAGCCTAGAGGTGATAATACTTCAATAGAGTATTTATTAGGGTGGGAGGTAAGAAACAAGTCCAGTGTATTGGCGTTTTGACCGTCAATGTCTGGAACGCGTGTTGGCTCATTTACAAGCTGGGTTAGTTGATTTACCTCAGCAAAGATCTGCGCATAAATTCCTTCGGGTGTTGTCTGTCCAGAATGTTGAAGCCAGTCAGAATTGTGGATATTGAAATCGCCCGCAATGACGATTTCTGTGTGAGGGTACAGGGACACAATTCTTGTTATGGAGTCAGACAGCTCATCGAACTCGTTACAAGTCGAGTTGCTGTCAAAGTTGGGGCTTCTATAAATAAAACAGTAATGGATTATTTGCCTACGGACATGGAACTTAAGCCATTTGAAATTAAATTCCGGATTGGAACAATGGCCATAATCTTTTGGAACTTGGTAGGCTACGTCATTACGTACATAAATGGCGAGACCGCGATGTAGAAAGAATAATGGCACTAATTTAATTTAATTCGCACCTCTTGTGGTTTTTCTCCTTGTTTCCAGCTTGACGACCCTGAAAGGCGGAATATTCACAGAGGGAACAGCTTATTCTTAAAACAGCTGTCAAATCTTGTGCTGCTAATTCTGAACCTGAAAGAGTGATAACTTCTGCTGTGTTCCAACAACATTGAGTGATTTTGTGAGTGCATCACCCCCTGGAAATGTGGGGAGATGATTGGTGTTGCGGAGAAGCAGACAAAAGGTCTCATCCTTTTCTGCCAGAGGATATAAAATGTTGTAAAAATACTAATAGGATATTAATAGACGTACTGGTATTCAAGATTCTTATACCTGTATACTCGATAGCCAGAAATACGTCTGCGTACTAAACGACAAACTACTGTTGTGCTTGTGTTAGATATCATTTCTCAAGGCTGACTAGCAATTTATCATCTGATTTCTAGTTTGTTGGTTATACATATTGTGTTCAGCGCGTTCCTCGTTCGATGACAGATGCGTGCCGTAAATCCTTGACTTTTATTTCTGATTCCACCAAAGTTTTTTTTTTCATGATTATTATACTGCAACTACCACCGCATTAAATGTTGCGTGATTCTAAGGTTTACAATATTCCCAGGGGTTAGTGTTTCTCCAATTCCTTTGTATAAATAACTGCGCTACTTTGCACTGCCCGCAATGCAAACTTGTAGGAGATTCAATGTGCCCAAAACCTATTCAGATACACTCTAAAGCATTCTTGTCCTGCTCAGAAGCTAGTTGAGGTAGAAATCAACTTTCATATTGACCTCGGTTCATTCATTTTAAATGGTAAATTCAGCAATATTGTTCAGTCTAAGGGAACAAGTGATGCCTGGAAAGCCTGGTGTGTCGATTCAGGGGCATCTAATCATATGTGCAGACGGCGTGATTGGTTTACGACGTTTAATAAATTAGATAAACCAGTCAAAGTTGTTCTTGGTAACGGGAAGCTGTTGCATGCAATCGGACGAGGCTATTTGAAGGTGCTTTCATACAATGGGATCTAGTGGATCGAGAAAACAATTAAAATTGTTTTGTTTGCACCGGAACTGTTTGCGAATTTACGACAAAGGCAATGGATAATGGACACACAAGCTAGTCAGATAAAAATTCTGTTAGCAGTGGTTGAAAGCGATGAAGGAGGAGTTCGATTCACTTTTGAAGAACCAGACATGGACTTTAGTTGAGAAGCCAAAGGACCAAAAGTTTATAGACAACAAATGGGTCTATAAAATGAAGAAGAACCGAGACGATTCCATTGAACGCTAAAAGGGAAAACTAGTGTGTAGTGGATTCAATCAAGAATATGGGGTCAATTATTTGTAAACATTTAGTCAAGTGGTTCGATTCACGTCATTACGAGCGATTCTGGCCATAGCTGCTGAAAAGGTCTATATGGTCTGAAGCAAGCTTCGCGCTTGCTTTCAAACTTCTTGGGTTCAAAGCTTGTGATTCAGATCCATGTGTCTTCGTAAGGCATCAAGATGAAAAAAACCGTAATTTTGGCAATTTATGTGGACGATGGGATTGTGTCTGGAAACAATAAGGCGAGCGTGGAACCCGTAATAAGTCATCTACAGGAACACTTCGAAATCAAAGTAACGTAAGTAGGCTGTTTTCTTGGATTTGAGATCGACCAACAGGCCGATGGGTCCATCTTTATGCACCAAACAGCATATGCTAAGAAGATTTTGCAACGAATTCACTTCGGAGGCTGCAATCCAGTATCCGTTTCAAGTGATCCAAACCAAGTGCTGTCAAGTTTTGAAATTCGCAGCCAAGCAAGTTTCCATTACCGACAAATGGTTGGAAGTCTCATGTATCTGGCCATAGCTATAAGATCAGACATTAGCTAGGTATGCCATCGGAAACGTAAATCGATACTTAGAAAAACCAACGGTGGTACACGAGAAGGCTCTCAAGCGGATCTTAAAATATATAAAAGTTAGCTATGGAATCCTATATACAACGCAAAAGGGAAATCATCGTTTGTGCGGATTCAGCGATGCGGACAGCGATGGTGACATCGACACACGAAGATCAGGTTTTGTTTTCAAGTTCAATGATGGGATTATCAGTTGGAGCGGTACCCGTCAGAAATGTGTCTCGCTATCCACAACAGAATCAGAGTACATAGCAGGATCTGAAGCGATCAAGGAGTTAGTTTGTCTACAAATGCTATTTGCAGAATTACCTAACACCGAACAGCATTAACGAAGTCACAACGTTCTTCACGGACAACACTAGTGCGATTCGCTCAATAAAGAACCCCGAATTTCATCGACGCAACAAACATATTGATGTTAGATACCACTTTATAAGCGAAAGATTTGAAGAGGGTTGCTTCGACTTGCAGTATGTATCAACAACAGACATGACAGCAGACGTCTTAACTAAGGCTCTACCAAGAGAGCGGTTCCAGTTCCTTCAACCGTTAAAAGTTTTTGAAAACGTATTTTTCTTTTAATTAACGTGTGATGTGTTTTATAACGTAAAATGAAGATTTATTGAATTACTATAGCTATAAAGTTGACAAAAAGTGGGAGTGTTGAACATATTGAGTTTTGTCAAATTAAAGTAAATGTAGGTCTCACTCCCTCACTGAGGTGCATCTTTCCCTTCATGTTTTGTATTAACACACACACACACACATACCTACTATTATTCTGTAAGTTCTTTTCTCAGCCTGTCGTCGGCTTCGTTTCCATTATAGTCGTGTCTAATGAAATAAAGTTTTCTTTTGTATAATAATAATAAGCGCAATGAGTATTTTTCTTGGTTCTTTTTACTTTTACAGAATACCTATATAAAAATAACACCGTAAGTAGGTAGGTGAAGATACCAATAGCTTCAAATTAAAGTTAGGTTCAGAAGATTATAATAATATTCTAATTCCAAGTCTCTATAAAATTCTATCTACAGGCAAATCCCCGAATTCAAAGAAGGATGCAACTCAATTATTTATCGTGCTAATTTTTCGGTGAAAACAAAAAAACATTTCGCACACATGTAGAGTAGATATTATGCCATAGTGTGCATGCACGTAAATGAAAACCTCATCAAATGATGATACGTACTACAGAATATCACACCGGATGCGGAGTGGTAAATATTTTATCAAAGCACCGTTATTTAATCATAATTACCCCCTTTTGACTTCTCGGTTTCATGATTTGTGATTCACATATGAGCAAGGACGAATTTAATGGCCACGTAAAAGCATAGAAAAACATGAATCTAATCCTTGCGATAATCATTAATTAATACACAAAGTTATCTCATGCAAGGACCGTCCTTGTATCTTCTATTTAGCTGGTTAGATAGTTTCTCTCGAAAACCAAATTTCACAAAATGAGTTGAAGTTGATCGACGAAACGGATGCAGAGCCGCATAATATAGAAGTTGACCTAACCACTGATGAAGAGAACAGCTATACTATTTTGTTACATCCTCCACTAATAGATATCCCGCAGCAAAAATGAGAGGATGGTTTTGAAATCCCGTATACGCTGTGTGTGTATGATGGTTTTGTGTCCCTGGAGATCGGATTTCAACATCTAGGAATGGTCGATGCTGTTAGCTTTACTTGGGATGGAGAAAGGTAGCGTTAACCGAGTTCCGCGAGTAAGAGGAGAATAATTTTACAAAATAAGTAGGTGTGTATACGGTCTACTGATGGTAGTATTATAGAACAGTAACATTCGTAGAGTCAGGAATTAATATATGTTCGAAGTAGGTATACGAACATTATTAATTTCTCGACGGATGTTTTGCTAATGAAGTTGTATATTACAGCTTAAGTCATGCTTTTCATTTATGCTAATATTTTAAGCAACGAAGTACTAATTGGAAATTGGAACCAAGTATGGTCCTACATCGAGAAAGCGCTGAAGATACAAACACAGGGAAGGCCATACCATAGACATAGAGGATTAGATTGGATTGGAAGAGATTTTTTTAACTTTCACTATAGTGTATCCATTGTAATACCCTTGGTGTTTATGACTCCCACACCATGGAGACTCCGCAAACAAGGTGACATGTGGTTTTAAATAGTCCTATCTCTGTGCGGATGGACAGTATATTTCCCTAGCTACTATAGTGGGAACAAAATATATATATCCAAGACATTTACACATTAAGGCAGGTTATTTATGGATCTGTCGGAAAGTTCTACTAATTCGTCAAAAAAGTAACGATATTTCTATTTTTTATGTGTCAGAGCGCTTCGCAGTGGCAAAAAAAGTGGCGAGTGTCGTCTTGCACCTCCCTCGTCCTTAAATGATACCCTGTAGATAATGCTACCACCCAATTCAACGTTCATCAACTTATGCCTAGCGATGTCAACTACAATATTGCGATTTTAGCCTGTCTATACATTGCTCTATTGAAGAAAATGGATCTGGTCCAGCAACTATGTATGCAGTTGACCACTGTTTTGCAAGGAACTTCCCGAAAATTACTATTCTACCAATTCTTTCATACTCACCTTTATTATCCTTTATGCTGTCAACAAGAAGGGACACACAACATCGACGAATCGGACAGAACGTCACGGTAGACAGCTATAACTTTGAGGTAGTTCGGGACTTTGTCTAACTCGGCTCCGCTATTAATTCTGAAAATGACATAACATCAGAAAACAAGAGAAGAATTACACTTGCCAACCGCTGTTACTTTGGCCTAAGAAGGCAATTGATTAGTAAGGCCTTGTCGAGAAACTCCAAGGAGACTCTATATAAGACCCTCATCATCCCAGTCCTGCTCATGAATCCAGAATCATGGACGTTGTCAAAAGCGGATGAAGATCTCCTTCCAGTGATTTTCGGTCCCGTTTGCGTTGACGGGCTTTGGAGGAGGAGATTTAACAGCGAACTCTACGAGCTGTACAGCGACATCGACTTGGTCAGAAAAGTACGTATCAGTCGACTAAGATGGCTAGGACATGTAGAGCGAATGGACACCAACGCTCCGGCCCGAAGAGTCTTTGATTCCAACCCGGAGGGACAACGCAGTAGAGGAAGACCTCGCCTTAGGTGGCGCGCACAAGTGGAAGGGGACCTCAACCAACTTGGAGTGCGCAGTTAGCCAAAGATCGTGCTAACTGGAGAGGCCCAGGTCCACCCCGGACTGTAGCGCCATCTAAGTAAGTAAGTAAGGCATGCTCACTGCTTGGCCTATCCTAGTTTGCGACAAGTTTCCCGATCTTTATAGTGTCCAAAGATGGTACTACGACTACACCATTTCGCATCTCGGTGCGGGCGAAATTAAAATATCACAGACCCTCCGCAAAGGCAATGTGATATTATGAATCCTGGGGATTATTCCTTTTTCATGCAATCGTCGTGGCAGTTAACATACAACAAGCTTATTAACTGTTCACTTGGCATACCTAATGCAATTCATCTTCGTCCAGTAGTACATACCTAAAAACCACACACAAATTTCTAAACATGAAAACCCTAAAAAATCAATTAAAATTTTTTAATTGCATTCCTGTTCAATGCGCTATCCAAGCGAAAGGATAAACGAGCAACCATCAAACGCCGATGGGCATAAAATCAAACATTTTCTAACAAAAACTTCAACGTCGAACTAAAAACCACTACACACATACATATATAAAGTATAGCAAACCGGTCCATGTATCCGCAAATGGTCTGGAAGATATAAAAAATTGAATTTAAAACTTAACAAATAGAAACAAAAGGACTATAGCGAACAAAAGACGCGGTAAGAGAGAGGAAGAAAACAATACCTACAATAGAAAAAAAATCGCTCGCATTTGTTTCGCAGCGAAAAACTTTTGTTTACGGAACAAATTAAACGAACGCCGCAAGCTATTTTTGGTAACTTTAATGGAATTTCGCGAACGCATGTGGTACCAAGGGAGGCGATTTGTGTATGCGCTCAAAAGTTGGCTCTCCATTATAATGGGATGCTCCTCAGGCGCACACCTTCAACGTGCGGTTGTCCCAGTCAGGACTATATGAAAACTTAATAAAGTGTTCGGTGAATACCTGAGACTCGTGCGCATATTGTTATGGACGGCAACAAAAGAAAACAACTGTTTGTTTATTTAAATAAAATTATTTTCTTTTCTGAAGGTTTGGTCTTGAAGGCTGCGGAAGTTGGTGGCAGAATTAAATTGAAATACGTAAAGGCTGTTGGTATTCGATTGGAATGGAATTGATTTGTAGGCTTTAGGTTTATATTTGTAGATACATTTATTTTATAGTCCCAAGGTTGTGGGCTCTTTTAACAATTCAAGCGCATTATTGAGCGACAGAATGAGAAAGGAAAATTATCCTCGCCAGAAAATCTCGTTAGCACGATCGTTGCTATGCTACCAGTTTTTAACCGCATTAATGCTTTTATGGCAATAGCTATTGCTGCTAGAAGTTAAGAGGTTCCCTAATCCCGAGAAGGACCGCACCTGGAAAACACCAGAAGATGCCTGCGTCGACTTCGTGGGCCATTTAATCATTATCTCAAAAAATAATGAAGCAAAAGGTCGTGCTTCTTTTTAATCCAGTGGTTCAAAAAAAACGCCACAAAAAAGTAAAAAGTGCTGAAAAGTTAAAAAAAATCATTTAAATTGGGAAATATCGACAATACTCTCGTACTAATAATTCTCTCTCGCCATAATACTTGTAATTCAATAGGCAGACTATCACGCGCACGTTCTGCCGCCGCCCGCCGGAGCCATTTTAACGTATTATAGATAGACCAGTCTTATTTATTTTACGAGTTTATTGGCACTACAGTCAGGCTTTTGCGTCTGCTTTCTTTTCGCGGCAACCCTTTTCATTTTTGAGCGCTGTTAAGTTTATGTGCTAGTTTTTCGATAGCAGTTTTTAAAGATTTTTTTTAAATTTTTTTTATTTCACTCTAATTTCAATCCGTAAATAACCTCTACAAGAGCTGAAAAGGTGTTTTTTCACCAGCAGGTAGGATTTTCAATTGAAATATAATTTACACAAGTTGGCCAAATAAGCCATATTTTTGATTCGATCGATCAATAATGATTTGTATGCCTTTTATGCAGGTAAGGTTTGGTTCCAATGACCTTGTGTTGATTTGATGCAATTTTGGTTCGCTATAACCAGAGTGGGCGTCTCAGCTACGGCAACTTTTAGCTCCATATTTCCAGTATTTTTGCGAGCATTTGAGGATTAGAATGAGGATCGAGGATGAATAAATCGCTTAATTCTGTATTACCAAGGCTAAAATATTGTTTACCTTATTCGCATTGATTAGCGGGAATTCAAATACTTCTGCAAAAACAGTCCAGCGGCGTCAAATCACATGATCTTGGAGGACCGGCCGCCGGTCAATTTTTGGTTTCTGGTGTTGCTATATACCCTTTCCTTCAATTACTTCACTGAGTTTTCAGCATCACTGCATGTGGCACCATCCTGTTGTCATCAAATATCCTGCAGACCATGTTCATGCGCTTTTCGAAACAAAAACTTCCTATTCGCGGTAGGCACTGACGATTGATTTTCTTTGTTTTGTACGACCTAAAGGTAACGGGTAACGGTACCGCCAACCTATAAACCTCACCAAATAGCGCATTTTTCAGGGTGCATTGTTAGCTACTTTATTACCCTTTGGTTTTCCTAGCTCCAAGCGCGACAACAAACCCACCAAAATATGAGTAAGACTCATTACAGAACAACATTTTAAGGTACAAAAACATGCAAAAGAATAATCGTTTGATTCTTTGCTTTTTTTTAACTATACAACCTTGACAGTTGTTGTGCTAGTTTAAAGAAGGAAAATAACGAACAGAACAGCAGACAAACGTGAGGTTGGTTTCGCTCTTAACGGCTGTTAGCATCCATAAGGAAAGACTTACATAAGGTAGCGCTACAGTCCGGGGTGGACCTGTGGCCTCAACGAACCAACTGTCTTCAGTTTCGCAAACTAAGTTGGTTAAGGTACCTACATTTCCACCTGAGTAGCGGTCTTCCTCTACTGCGCCGCCCCTTACGTCTGGATTTGAAGACCTTCCAGGCCGGAGCATTCGCAGCCATTTGCTCTACATGACTCAGCCACCACACTCGTTGGACCTGCACTCTTCTGGCTAGGTCGATGACGCTCTTCCAATTCAGCGTTGTTATATGATCTTAATTATCTTATTTTCTAAGATATTGAGGTGGTCTCCAAATGAGAAGATATTCACTCAATTTTAATGCATTTTGTAAGATTTGTAGAATTTTAATAAGATTTGTTAAGATATTAGCTTTGAAATAAAAAAATAATTGAAAAAGAACTCACTTCGAATAAATTTGTCCATTCTTCATATTTATGGAATTGAAGATACCAATTTTCTTAGATTGCTCATTACAAGTTCAATTAAATTTGCATAGTCTTAGCCCTCAAAATTTGTTGCCAAACATTAGGCGTTTTTCCTTTTTTGTTCAGAACTGCGCTCTGAATGGAGCTATAGCATTTTGAGCGTGCTTTGAACCCAGCTCAGTGCACCAGTATCTGATACAATAGCTCAGATCGTTCTGATTTGTTAATAAAACAAACTTGAGCACATAGCTGTCATATCGTTATTTATTAATTTTGTTTACCTTCTGTGCCAGACCCAGAACAACAAGGCTCACCAGTCAATCAATTTATTCTGAGCTCATAAAGCTCGCTCTGATCATTCTTGGAACGAAAAAAGAAACACAAATTCAGAGCTCTGAGGTGTCTGAGCTAAAAATGAAACACGAACTTTTTTTAACAGTTCAAGCTATGCTCTGAATTAAAAAAAGAAAAACCCATATTAATGACATTGATTGTAATTTCAGTTTTCAAATTACATCGATGATCTGCAGTACAGTAGAACTTACAAAGTTAATGGTTAGCGAGCTTTGCACAGCCCCGGGATTGCATCTCTCCTGAACTCAAAATAATAATTTGTACTTCCCTTTGTCGATCTTTTGACTTATTCCCATTAGATTGTTTCAAATATCGAAATCGGGAAAAAATGTTGAGAAAAATCAGTGTGTATTCAAAATAGGTTTTCCTTTTACCTATTCATTCATATCTCGAAAACGGTTTTACAATTTTTATGAAATTTTTCATAGAAATATAGGGTTCCAACTCAGTTTTCAAAACCCAGAAAATTTAATATAAATTTCAAAAAACAGAGCATATCTAAAATACCTTCAAAAACGCTGCACAGGCACACCTAGTTTTTGACTAGAAAATAGGGTATATGTATTTTCAAAATTTCTTTATGTTTATTTATAACTGGCATTTAAGATGAATTAAGATATGAAAAGGAAAGTTGTAAGATCTAGAAAAAATCTTTATAACAACACTACTCCTCGTCTATTCACCGACCGAAAATTACTCGAAGCATTTTTCTCTCGAAACAATCGAGGGTAACTTCATCCACTTTTGATAAAGTCCTAGTCCATGCCTCTGCCCCATAGGGAAGGACTTCAAAATTAAGGTCCATCAGGGTAATTTGTGTTGTTCGGGAGAAGACTTTGTTACTGAGTTGCTTTCTTAGCCCAAAGAGACAGTCATTGGCAAGAGTTATTCTTCGTTTAATCTCAGCGATGTTGGTGTCATTGTCTGACGAAAGGTTGGTGTCCTCTTTCAACGCTCATATTATGTGTCAGAAAATTACCCGCGGATAATTATTTAGCGCTATTCAAGAGTCACATCTTCATAAATAAAACTTTTAATTAAATTTGAGTTGTGGATTTTTTTCAATCATGGGTTACAAATGATTTAGAAATGCAGCTACCCCACCTTTCCGTGAATTTTAACTTCAACATTAGCAGTAATGGCTGCCCAAAAAAAAACTGAATAAACAATCGTTGTTAATTTAGTTACAATAGTCAATTCTGGACTGTATAGTCAGCTGCCTAAAAAAGAAAAAAAGGTAAAAAAAGAACATAGCAGACGAGACCATAAACCCATTATTCTCTACTCCTCCCCAAAGTGAAATTGATTTTTAAATCCCGCTCTCAAAATTCAATTAAGCTCATCGCATTTCGTTTCTTTGTAAACCACTGAAGAACATTTTTATTACCATCAGCCATCAGCCTTTTCCTAACCATTCATCCAGGTCAAAAGATGAACTACAAAAGACTGTATAGAGCCAATGTGCAGTTGGTCCATAAAAACTCCCTACAAATTTGACCACTCTTTCTACCCGCCCGCAAAGAAACCTATTTTGAAATATGTCCTTCCTTTTCAATGAAAGGAAACTCATTTTCAGGTTGCAAACCCATTGAAATTTATATTCATTGTTACCATCCCTCATCCTTGCATAGCCGTCGGCACGCACACATTAAAATGTTAAAATGATACAAAAACCCATATAGGTACATTGTACAGTGTACAGGTACACGGTATCATCCTTTTTGCGGAATTTATCAAGTCTGTCGCACCCTAACCTTTATCGACACATCATTAGGTCACTTTTGAAATTTGTTCTGATTTTTACGCATGATTTACTAACCTGGTCAAACCATCGAATTGGAAACAATCTCCGGATTCATACTTCCTAGAGAGGAATTATTTTTTGTCTCCTTTTTTTCTATTTTCAACATTTTGGGGTGAAATGGACTAGCAGATGGTGCGTCCATTTTCTATATACCAGCAACATCAAAGGGGTAACACACACGCACGCATTATATCATGTACGACTTGGCAATCTCAAAAACCTGCATTATTCATGTGACAGGAGTAAAACCATAAAAAGTTTATTGTGTGTCCATTTTTATCGGTATTCCTTTTAAAGTTTTTCTTCTCGCATTTTCACAATTGATTTGACGGTAAATATTTTATTAGTTTATAGTTGAATTCACTTTGCGAGAGCTTACGGGTTAATTTTATGGCTTAAATAAATTTATTAAAATATTTCCTTTTTGGATGATTTTTCCCATTGCTTCATATTCATTTGGGATCGAGAGGGAAATGTGCACATGAATGTAAATGACTTGTTGACTCAGTATACGGAACTTTGGTATTTAGCTTAGTCTTACACCTGATGCGGACGATTTACTCCATCCATAATGGGGAGAATGCAAGTTTTGCCTGGTAAGAGGTAATTTATTTGCAAAAAGTTGGTCCAAACTAAAATAAAGATGCGGAACGAGCTGGATATTTACTTTTCCATATTTGTTGAAGTATAACATGCAGCATCTGCAACAAGTGCGAGAGAAGTTTATAATTGCTCTTTGAGGACGGTATCGTTTATGGTATTTAAGCAAAGACACTATGTAACTAGCCAAGGGTAAATCGAAGAGACGCAGTATTTTTAGATGGTATATTCAAGGCAAAGGGACCCAGAATGTGAGAAAAGAAAGAGGAGTTTAAGCGTATGAAAAGTACTTCGCTGTTAATCTGATGAGCTAAGAGGGAAAGAGAGGGGGAGAAAGATATCCAAGAATGCAAGGAGGCAGACAAAACACAGTCGAATTTGACGGTTTTAACGCCTAAAATATCATAAGACGTCACAAGCGAAATGCCAAGATCTACTGAAGGAAATCGTCAAAGAACTGTTCCCGCAACACATACTACTTGAAGAACACAAAAGTTGTCCAGTATCAGTGATACCGAAATTAAAACACTGTAAGAAATACTAAACCGCAACAGCAATATCGATGACAATAAATATCCAGGTCCAGATGAAATGTCCACATTAGATTATGGGCTAGGACCTAGGAGAGCCTTCACGGGGCTCTGGCACTGCTGCCTCTTTAAAAGGAGCTTATTGTGCCTTCCCTGGTGAGATCCTAGAGCCATATTTTACTCCGGAAGTAGTCAAAATGACAAGAATCTTTTTTTTTTGCAGACAACAAAATCACCATTTACTGAAGTAGCGATTTCCTCGCCATCAGGGCAGGGCCGTAGCCAGGATTTTGTTTCGGAGGGGGGGCTTGCTTCCAAATCTTACGAAACAAAAAACTTATGTATATTCCTATTCATTGATTCCAGTTAGTTTTTAAATCGTATGTACTTAAACGAACATACTTAAATAATTTTTTTACACACATTTTTTCAAAGCAGTAGACGTCTTGATTTTTTATACCCGGTACTACACTGTGGTGAGGGTATATTCACTTTGACAGTCCATTTGTAACGCACATAAGAAGGCGTTGTAGGTATGACTTACTATATATATTATTGATCAGCATCACTTTCTTAGTCGATCTAGCGTCCGTCTGTCTGTCCGCACGATTACGGCCGTAATTTAGGAGCTATCGACTTGAAATTTGATACGTACGCTTTTATCCACCAAACGAGGCTAAGTTCGAAGATGAGCAAGATCGGATGAAAACTACTACATACTACCTCCAATAAAAAAATATCGGATTTATAAAGCTTTTTGATGTTAAAAAAAAATTAAATTTAAATAGCTACAGTAAAGATAGCACGGTAAAACTTTGCACATGTTGTTTTAATAATATTTAAAATTGTTCTTCAAAAAATGAGCTTGGTCGAATAAAAACTACCCATACTTCCCATACAAGTATATAATTTTTTGATACTAAAATATTTTTAACAATAATATAACAATAACGCAATAACAAGAAATTTATAAGTTTAAAGTAAGTCTTGTCACATATATCAAGCAATTTCAAAACATCGGTAGAAGGATCACTCGACGACTTTTTTTCGCACCAAAGAATTTACTCACAGCTGACAACGAAATTGCATTATCAAAGTAATGTGTTAGATTTTCCATTTCGTTCATTCGCTGAACTGCAGCAAAACCTGGGAGAAGAGCTTGAAACGATGCGATGGTAGAACGTAACGAATCTATGCAAGGGATAACTATCGACATCGACACTCTAAAATAGGCTTCAGTCGGAGAGGTTTCCGGATTCGAACGCGTTGTTTGTTTCAATGAAGTTCTTCAAACAAGTCCTGGGCAAGTTAGGATTCGGATTGAAAAGCCTCTCCAGAAAAATCTTCGGCATTTTCTCTGATGCTCTTAAGAGAATTCAGAACTTCTTTTGTGCGGTTGCAGAAACGAGATCTAAGGATTTTTTCTGTATGAAAACTGATAAGGGCAGCGTTAAACTGAATAGTATTTCGCATACAATGAGGCTTACTAGGAAATCACATTTTTGGACCGCTGCCAAAAGTGTTGATACTTTCAAAGAAATCGCCCACGTTCTGCTCGTTATTTCCTTAAGACTTATTGAGATGCACATGCGCATTTGAAGAGTTCTACCAAGGAAATAATACTGTCATGCCTTTCAATGAATCTTGTTTCACAAAGGCGTAGAAGTCGAGTTTTTCGGCTCTTGTTTTTTAATGACATTTTTGAAAGTTACATATGCGTTTGATGGTTGCGCAAAATATTAGCTTTTTTACTAACTATACCAAGGCAATTGCGAATTGCAGGAGTTGACATGACAGAGCCAGGTTAAAGCTATGGCTTGCACATCAGCACAGTGTACATACCTAGCGTTTAGATAATGTATACCTACCGCTACCGAATCTTAATTTGTAAGCCCCATTTCAATTTACTCGTAATTAGCCGAAGGTTATAAAGCCCCATTTAGACGATTAGTTATCAATTCAGTTCTTGGTTCAGTTAAAAAAGGCAGTGCATTTAGACTTCAGTCATTTTACTTGTGAGCAACCGAAAGTTTGAACATATATCTATGTACTTCTAAAACTGACAACTTATGGGAATTCCATCAGTTTCAGTTTCAGTTAAACGCTTCAATTTTTGCATTTAGACATCAGTTTAACTCAAAGCTTAACTGATAGCTCACTTGAAACTGAAATGACCGTCTAAATGGGGCTTACAAATTCAAATTCGGTAGGTATACAGTATGAGTATCCAAACGCTAGGTATGTACAACTGAAACTGAAATGATCGTCTAAATCAGTGTTGTCAGACGTGGCGATTTATCGCAAAACAGGCGATTTGAAATTTCATTTGGCGACACGAAAATCGGTTTGGCGACGCAGGCGATATTTTTAGCCTTTGGCGATTTAAATTTTTTTAACCAAAATCCTCATATTTTTTCTTTTTTTATAATTTTCACTCAAACCTTACATCTGTGATGACTGTGACGAAATATTATAATTATAATGAAAGAATGAAGACAACTTTAAAACTTGGAAAGATATTGATTTAGGGTCGGATTTTGAAGGAATCGCGAAAACAGTGGTAGCACAGGGCATGTGAATGAAGTTAAGGAGCGAGTAAACGATTTGATTCTTGTTTTACTATTGATTCCACCCAAAAGCTTATAACTTACTGAGGCTCAGTGGGAAAAATTAATTTCTGTCAATTGGTCAAATGCATTTTATCTACATATCTAGAAAGTGTACCCGAAGAAGACGTTTTGAAGATTGGGAACAGCCAGAGTTTCAGGAGCTTGGGGAATTTGCATTTAGTTTTTTTTTACGTAAAAATTACGAGTTGCATCCGCATGAATCCATTTGATTTTTATGGTTTTTGAATTTGGAGAGTGGAAAATTTTTAAATTTGGCAATTTTTTGGCGTTTTATATTTTACGTTTGGCGATTCTCGTTTTTAAAACCTGACAACCCTGGTCTAAATAGGGCTTTAGAAAGTTTTAGTTTTTTTTTGTTTAGTCTTTCTAAACTACGTGCCTGCATCAGGGATATTCTTTTTGAGTCTTAAGAGAGGCGGACATTCCATGGGTATATGTGAATAGAGTAATCGTCACTCAGAGTCTACATGTAGGATCCAGTGAGATGCAAATTCAGTGAAGATGTTTTGTTTTCGAGGCCACTGATTATACCTGGGGGCTATAACACAGAACAACAAGTCAACAAGCCAACAGGCACTTGTAGAATTATGCTTGTTTAACAAGTGTAGATTAAAGGCGTAACAAAACAAAAACCGTAACAATTGTTAAATCCCGAAAATTTCCCTCGATTTTTTCAATTAGTTCAACAAGTCAGTCAGTATTGCTGTCCCCCATCGGGACTCGAAGTTACACCGAAGTTGGTTAGTTCGCAATGTTTGTTACAAACCTATGGAAGCGAATGCGCCGCAATTATATATATATATTTTTTTTTCAGTTTATATTAGCCTTGTTACATAAGAATATCTCACCTCCCTGTGCAGTTTGTGCAATTATTTCCCAAATGCCTTAAAGAAGCTGTTACTGAAAACATATCTTGAAAAATGGCTAACATCTCGAAATAAGCCTTATAACGACAATATAGAAGCTATATATTATTAAGCTTAACAAATTGGGCCTCATACAAGTTAAATTATTTTTAGGTGGGATAATTTTTTGGAATCATTTTACTATCACCGTGAACGTCACCTATAACATGGTACTAAGATCCTGTTTCCTGTCCCAAACCAATGTAATTCTATTTACATTTACTTCGTAACTTTTGCTTGTTTAATTCTAACAAGTCGGTCAACGTCGGTTAAAATATACCAACTTGTTTAACAAGCACTTGTTGTATTGTGTTATAGGCCCCTGGTCGGGATTTTCAAGTTTCACGAGAGAGTGGTATTTTCTGGCAGAAAATTTTGGAAAGAATTGTCAGCTGCATTTCTGTCCCAGTGTTTTACACCAGACTTTATTAGATTCAGTTTGAGATCTTGATGTAGTTCCTGAAATGTTTTTGACTGACACCAAAGAAGGGTTCAGTTCCGATAAGTGGACTTATCGCCGACTTTAGCAAGCGTATTCCTTAGGTACTAATATGGCAGATGTTTGCAGGAGATTATCACTTGAAATACAAGACATAAGCTTAAGCACCCTGCCATAAGACAGACAGTCAATGCACATCACCTATCGGTGTACCGTATACACCTAACTGGACGTCACTTTTCCAAAACTTTTATGGCTACAGGACAAGTTAATTTTGCTTCCTGAAAATACATTTCAGAGAAGGTTAACTTATGCAAACACGTATGACGCGTTATAGGTTCGTCTTTACGAGAAAATTACTAAAATACAACTACACATTTACCATTATCTACATCCTAGAGGTGAGCATATAGTTATTCGAATGAATTTCTTCTGTTATTTATGATTTTTTTTTTTTTAGAATAGATGAAAAAAAAAGTTGCAAACACTTATGTAAGCGGACAAAAGTTTTGCGCTAGTTAATGCCGGCACTCTAACATGCAAATTATTTACAAATAAAAAGTTTAACACTAATTGACCCAACATTAGCATCGCAGTGTTTTTGTTGATCCACATTTGAAATGCAAATGAAACTTTCACCTTTTTCAGATTTATATGAGTAGGAAGAACCCAAGTTTTAAAATCCATGCAATAGGGTATGGTCACGTTGACGAGTATAAGTAGTACCAGTTTTTGATTTCCTTTGGTTTAAGTAATGTGCGATGTTCATCCCCCCCATACATAGCGACTTATACTAATTTTTTTTTTTTTTAATTTCACTTGAAAAACAAATAAGATAATGAAATAATTTTACTTTAAATTGGTAGCCTGCGCTGCTGATTACCGTAGTTGTCTTCCATCACTTGCGAGATTTTAATTGGGGTGGCAAATTGCCAGGCATTCCTCATATGAACATCTAATGCCATCAGGATACATGGGCTAATGGAATGCAAATTCAGGTTCAAAGAGACCCAGCAACTAAAAACAGATGGAAATCCTATCAAGAGCATTTGTACCCCTGCAAATGAGTTCATGTCCTTTTTTTGCCAGGGAAATAGAATTAATTTAACGAAAATGTTTGCAATTAGCAATAATGGAGTTTTACTAAGTTCTAAGGACTCTCCATTAGTTTAACCTTATTTCGGGGATAAAATGTTGTTATCCCTCCCAGTGGGAGGTTGACTTTGAATATAATTTCGTCCCTTTTGCATGAGGTGTTGCCAGTTCACTTGTCCGTGCGAAGGATTTCTATTTAAGGTGCAAAATGCAAATGTTACATCTGTTCATATACACTTGCCTATACAAACTGTGGGTAGGGGAGAGACTTCTATCTGTCCTGTCGCCGTCTTGTTACTTTGAAGCGGAAAAGAATTCCCTCTCGTTCTTCAAGTCAACATCATATCTTATATTGACAGCAACGAACGACTTAGCACTTGGTCGGGCGAACGAATTGAGCGCTTGGAGATTTGTTAGCTTTATGGTTGAGAGGAGATCTTCGATTTTAATATTTGCTTCGTTTCATTTGTCCTTGGGGACGCATCGTCGTCGTCATTGTCGTCGTTAGATTTATCTGCTCAGGTTGCAAAAATTATAATGTTCTTCGTCGTTTTGCTTTACTTTTTATTTTCTATTTTAAATTGTGATCCTTGATTTAAAAATACAAAAGGGATGATAATACTTTGTGCATACGAGTACACGTAATAGGTATATGTTTTAAGACAGAGGTAGAATCAGAACCATAGCCACCCCTTCAATTTACGTATGGGATTAAGGGAATTTCTCTCCTTTCTGATGGGATTTGGAGGCAAATTGAAATTAAACAGAGAATACGGGAGATGAGTTCCGCTTATGGTCCTTTGGGCTAATCTTTTGAATTTATTTTCAAAAAATTGGACCGACGAGCGGAAAGCCAAATCGGTTTGATGTGTGCTTCGGGGCGGTTGTCCAGGATGGGATATACGGTCCAATGGTGGTCCGATGAACTGAAAATTGGGGAAATTATTTTTACATATTTGTATATGATTGCAGTGAAAGTGATTTCTATGTTTCTATGTAACTGAAACGCAATACAAATTGAAAAAAAAAAAAAAAAAAACAACTGTATGGTTTTAGGCTTGGTCCCACTACGGCAGATCCTGGAGCAAACCCAAGAAGTCCAAATCGATTCTCACCATCTATTTATCGATTTCAATACCGTATATGACCGTATTTATAGAGACGAGCAATACAGAGCCATGTCTAATGTGAGCATCCCTGCCAAACTTGTCAGATTTTGCAGAATGACAAACACTCCCTCCTTCATAAAAGTCGGAAACAGCCTTTGATGTAAAAAAAGAACAAAAATGGGTTTAGCGGTGAATGAAGGCAAAACAAGAAACATGCTGTCAACAAGAGTATGAGACACATAACATCGACGAATCTGTACAGCGACATCGACCAGGTCAGAAAAGTACGCATCAATCTGCTAGGACATGTAAGGTGAATGGACACCAACGCTCCGGGCCGAAGAGTCTTCGAACCAACCTGGAGGGACAACGCAGTAGAGGAACACCTCACCTCACCATCGCCCAGAATAGCACTGAAGATATTACATGCGATTTTTAGGGGCTCATTCTTAATGTGAGTAATCCCATAAAGAGGACATTAGAGTCTTCTGAATCATGAGCATTAACTACTTTCTTCCATAGATCCGAACTATTCTGCAGAATTGGGGATCTCTCCCTTAAAAAAGAATACAGAAAATTAGATAAAGAAAACACGGCTGGCTAGAACCTGAAACAGCACTCAGAGAATGGGGCGTGCCAAAAAACTTCTAGGGCAACCTAATCAAAAAGATTTGGAACTTGAATCAGCATTAGCCAGACTATAGTGGCTGCTTAACGCAGCATTGGAAACGTAACGAACACTTCAGAACACTAAGAATATATCTGAAGTTGATCTTTGGATATTCTGCGATGGGCCCAAGTCCTAAAATATATGCTTGACTATTCTGGAGATTGAAAAATTTGGCCAATTTTTCAGATGAGGAAATACCGTCATTGGAGCACGCTCAATGATGACAGGTAATCATAGCATCAAGAATTCAAACTGCTATCGGTTTCGGCGTATATACAAATTCCTCTAAGTAATTGGACAATTTTTGCCAAATAAACATTACTTCGACGAAGATTGCGTCTATGCCTTTGTTAGATTACTCCGTAAACAAAATGGAATCCTTCCTAAAATAAGCTGAACACCCACTGGTGTTTCATATTGGATTTTGCTTTTACTAAAACGCAATTATAACCCTTCATTCGTGAAACCGCAAGACCAATACTGCAGCAAACTTTCAATCCGATACTGAAAATTGAAAATGCCTTTGCAAATAATTAGCCGAGTATACGCGGTTCACCTGCCCCAAGGAACGCACTCAAATCCTACAATTGATTTGCATTCCCCAAAGCAGAGAACAACCCCTTCCCTTCGTGGAAACCTCACAGAAAAATTAAACGCCACAATTCATTTCGGGTATACCGTATACATACTTATATATACCTATAATTGTAGGTATACACTTTGGTATCTATCGCTATAGCTGTATACCTTTGAGCGCAGAATTTTCAGAGCAAACAATTCATCTCATTGTCAGCACCGCATGCCATTCGAAAAGGATTCGACCTCAGGTTTTATTGTCATCGTCATAACACTCAAAATAGGAAGCTCCCGTAGGAGGTATTTCTTGATTAAATTTGCCAGCACAAAGCATTCTGCTGTGCATAGTGTTGGCAATATAGGTGGATAGGTGTGAGGTGCAAATAACGTCCACAATGTTGTCCATAGGCGCTATTAAAAACAATGGAAGAGGAAGACTCTACCGAAAACATCGTCTTTTCCACCTACTGTGTGCGCCCGATATAGTAGATTGTGCATTTTGTGTCTATGGACAGAGTCGCATACCAAAAGTACTATGCCCCCAGCCCCAAGGTGTTGAGGGTGAGGGCGATAGTCGTTTATTAGCTATTATTATTTTTGCTGTTGGAACAGCCTTCCTATCCCATATACACTACACAGGCGATGATGAAAGTATTAAGTATTCAAATTGATGTATAACATTTGTGCCGCACGCACACTGATTCACACTGAATACTGGTGTATTACCAGAGTTAATGTCAATTAATTTAATAGTTAAAAGTGCGGTTAAGCATAAGGGCCTCCGATAGATATAAATAATGGGACATTTCGGATGACACAATTCATCCATGAATAACCTATGAAAGCTGTAAAATAGTTTAAAACTTTCCGTAGTTGCTTATGAGTTCTAAAGGAACTGGACGATATTATCGGTCTGCAGTCTGCATGTTTGTTGTGTTACTGGAAACAGTCGAAGAAACATAGCGGACCGTTCAACGCTCAAAACTCATTCATCACTCACTTGAGAAAATTGTGCAAAACTCGCAAGCCAACACCAGAGGTACAATTTTCCAAAAGTCGGTGCAACTATACTTGCATACGCCGACGACATTGACAGTATTGGCAGAACGCAGCGAACTGCCACTGGTGCGTTGTAAGTATAATCACAAAAGCGGCAAAAATGGATTCAGATGTAAAGGATGGCAAAACAAAATAGGACATACAACATCGACGAATCGAAAAAAAACACCACGATGGTAATGGATAATGATGGTCACAATGGATAATTCTATATGGAAATTTTCGCTATTGTGACTCCGTAAAACTTAGCATGGATATCTACTAAAAATGTCTATGTCTACCTCGGCTCCGCTATAAACTCTGACAATGACACCACAGAAGGAATCAAACGAAAAGTTACGCTAGCCAGCCGTATTATTATTAATATTAATAGAATCACATTGGTTTGGGACAGGATCTTAGTACCATGTTATAGGTGACGTTCGCAGTGATAGTAAAATTATCCCAACTAAAAATAATTTAACTTGTATAAGGCTCAATTTGTTAAGCTTAATAAGATATAGCTTCTATACATGTCGTCATAAGGCTTATTTCGAGATGTTAGCCATTTTTCAAGATATGTTTCAGTAACAACTTCTTTAAGACATTTGGGAAATAATTGGCACAGGTTTGTCATGTCAGAAACATTGCGAACTAACCAACTTCGGTGTAACTTCGAGTGCCGATGGGGGACAGCAATACTGACTGACTTGTTGAACTAATTGACAAAATGGAGGGACATTTTCTGGTTTTAACAATTGTTACGGGTTTTATTGTGTTACGCCTTAAATCTACACTTGTTAAACAAACATAATTCTACAAGTGCCTGTTGACTTGTTGACTTGTTGTTCTGTGTTATAGGCCCCAGATTATATTGTGAAACCGGTCGAGTTGAGCTTCAAATTTAAACTCAAGCTTAGGTTCAGTTGATCTTTAGTTTAGACTGTGAAAGCTAAGAGGTCGAGGAAGAAATTTAGTTTCACCAGTAAAATAAGGATTTTGAATTTCGCAAATTAGATATTGGTTATTACCAGTAAAAGTCGAACCTAATTTTCAGGATGACTATATCTGCGCCATATCACCGATCTTAGAAAATAAGCTTTATTTTGATAACATTGAACATTGAACCTTTTTTCCGCTTTCCCCTGCTTATTATATACTTTTCTTATCGCCCACAATTGGGGGTATTTGGCGAAACCCAGGCTCCTCGATGAGTTTTTTTTACAATCTTTCTTATAAAAAAAGGAATGGGAAAATGGAACTATGGTTAAGCATAGTTAGATCCACTTGAAAAATGGGGTGATGTTGCAAGCTACCTTTTCTACGCCATCGGAGCATAAAACTTATTTACAATATATTTATCAGCATATATTCTGTACCTGTTTGTGGCGGGTAAATTATTTAATTTAAAATTTTTTTTTAAATGTTGACAACAACCGAAAGCTTTTTAAATTATATATATTACATCTGGAATTGAAATGTTGAATATTTTATTATGCAACATACCGAAATCATTATTACAGATTTTTTTCACAGGCTACGAGGGGGCCTAACATGTACTTTGTTTGGTATTAAATTCTTTAAAAATCATGAATTATCAAATGAGATACACTGTACCTATATAACACCCTCCAAAACGAGAATTAATGTTTCCAACAAAATGTTTGTCCATAATTTTTGTAAAACCCCATTTTACAACCACAATGGACTTTACATTCATGCAAAAAAGTACATAATCAGATTCAAATTTGCCCTGTAGCGATTATACTTCATTTATCGTTACTCATAAGTTTTATGCCCAAAACACATGTGCAGAAATTCTGAACGCTTTACTGCAAACAGTACTGCAGGTGAAACAGATGTGCAGAATTAAAATTGCATCGGCTGGTTTCAATGCGGGGAAAATATGAGAGCGCAACACAGACGGCAAATAATTCCCGGCTCTCTTTTCCTCGTATATGCATCAGTAGCTGACTTGAAAAATTCGATGCTGCCAAGTCTATTTAATTTAATTCACTGCGTTGCTATGCAGTGAATTTAGAAATAGAGCCATGTTGCAGAGCTGCGGTGGGCGCAGAATTTATAATTGTATCACCACATAAGAACATGTGTATTTTAATCTTTCTGGAAATTGAATTCTGTACGTGTGTCTTGGGCATTAGTGTACCGACGAATTAAATTTTTCACAGTGGTTGAAAACCCATCTCCCGTGTCTCCATTGAGGTAGCACAAAAGCCAAATTGAACAACCCTCTCGCTTAAATAAAGCTAATTAAGTATACTTCACAATCATGACCATACGGGCAAAGCAATACAACATGGGTCAAAATTAATTTTTACCAACCCTTACCATTAGAAAAAATTTTTTAAAAATTCCAGGACTAACATAATCCTTTCCAAGTATGTAGATGTATTTGATGTTATATTGGTGTTCTTTTAACGTAAATTTATGATGACTTGCAACAGCCGAAAGTATCTATTGCACGGCATGGCGGTGAGTTATTACCAGTCATTGTTAATCAAAAAGTGCGCGTTTGCCAAATGACTACTTTACATTCATAAATTGTTCATTTGTCAAAATTAGTCAGATAACAATGATTCCTTAAATATTTTCCACAGATTTGGAACTTTGTGCTTCGAGGCACCCACATTAAAATGAATAGGATAACATTAGTCATACCCGAGCTGATGCTAAAGAACACTTAAAACTAAACCGAAACAAAACAGTTATGCTGTCCATTATGTTTATGTATATGTGAATATATATGTCTTATCCTGGAATGAACAAGAACACTCCTCTCGTCGACAAAATACCAACAAATCATCGTTTTCGATTATTTGAAGCAGATCCGCTGAACTAATTTAACGGCAGGTATAATTAATGCATAATTAAGCATTAAATCAAACTTAGCATGTCCTATACCGGTCTGGATAAACTTCAGGTTCGTGCTCCAACATTCGTGCTCGGTATAGTTCGCAGACATTGTAAAATTCTCTGATTACATGGTGATTATAACTTAACCTTCATTATACATTAACTTTCATGGTACATATGTGCGATTACGATGTTTATATGCGGTATCTTTGGAAAGTTAGAAAGCACCTATATCTACCTACTTACCTACCATACAGCGAAGCATATAGTCCTCCAAGTCAATGGCATGGTGGTTGTTTAACTTTAAGGTTAGTATAGAGAACGTATTTTCTTGTGCTTTCCTGGAATCCAAATTAATGACGTGTAAAAGTTTTCAAAATATAACCGGGTGATTACCTTATATTTGACATGGGTCGCGATTTTGACATCTTATCCTCCATAGTAGTTAAGGAGTCTTTGTGCTCGTTTTGGGTTTGTTCAAGTGCAAAGTATTATTCAAAAGGATTTTTGTCTGGAGTGTAACAGGTTGTAAGAGTTATACCCTTAAGGGTTGCGGTCGTAATAAAAGCAGAAGATTATTCTGAGTTTGAATTTGGATTCGCCTATAATAATGAGCACTGCTGTTGAGCGCTTTTAAATATTTAGGAACGATTTAGGATAATACGATATTTGTCTTTATGGCTCGGGTCACAAGTAACGATTATATGCACCACAATACCCACCATGAATATTTCTTCACTGTGTATATGAGTTCCGGTTTGTGCATTTGCTAAAGCTTGCGATAAGCGCTGGCTACACTTAGGCCATTTTCGTTTCAACGATTTTAAGGACTGCCCTAAGGTTCTATCGTGAAAGGGAGCCATTCATATTGAGATAGTCGTAGAGACAGTCGATCGTCTCACGAATTCCATAGAGACAACACACCTCAGGACCATTTCAAAGGGAATGGTCCCGCCATTTCCCAACGCTAATAATCTGATCTCGGGTGGTTATTACCCGAATTGTACCACGAGAGTACTTCATGCAGGCATGAAAGGGTTAGTCAAAAGTAAAGGTGGAGTGTGGTATAATTGTACCACAGCCACCGTTGCGCGAAGGATAAGCGGCTCATCCGCGACGGGTCGATACCGGAAAGCAGTTCACCGAAATTTGATGGCTTTGTGAAGGGGTGAGGGCAGACACGCTCTCCCATCCGGTGTTTTACCTATTAAACACTATCCTCAGTTTTAAGCTAGTTTGTAAGTTAGTTAGGCGTATTTTAGGGGGTCTTTGGGAGGGGCCACGCTCGCCAACATGAATGATTGCTACCGAGACTTGACCGACGCTTATGGCCTCGCTCGAGTCCCGGTGGCGGTGCGTGTCCACCTTGTTGGCGACAGGCGCCCATCGACGTAATCGGGATGGTGATCAATCGAGAGATTGCTCATCACCCTGGTTATATCTAATTTAAGTTAATTAGTAACTACCTTTTAGTTTTTTGTAGTTTTAGGTAGTCTTAGTTTTAGTTGTCTTAAGAAAAGCATATCCAAGTTCTTGCAAGTTTCTTGGAATACAATGCAAAATACAAAAATAGATATATTTAATTTCGAAAGGATATGCGGTTAAGTTTAGAGTGCTCGTTAAGAGCAAGTAAGCTAGAATATGATAAATGTTAGTTTTAATTTATATTTAATCATTTTTGTTTAGTTTATAAGTTAAAGAATGAAGTAATAAAAATGAAATCAAAAGTCAAAAGGTCCCGCCGCGCCGTTTCATTGTAATCATTTTCGGTGCAGGGAAATAAGTCCCCACCTAGTGGAAAATAAAACCACTCTCGTGAAGTGGACTTAGTTCCCATGTACGGTGGCAAGGGTCGTGAGAGTGTATCATGCTCAAGTGAATCCTCCACAGTCTACGTATTTCCATTGGCCTTTCGCTATAGCATTTAAAGCTTTTATTTTGCTAAATAATTTTGTTCGGCATTTTATTTTATGCTTAGCTGGTAGTGGTTTCAAATAGCTGGAATTGTATCCACATAATGTACTTTTAATTCAATTGTTCGCTGAGGGTTTCTTGCGGGCAGTTGCAAGGCGATTCTAATATTCATGTGTCGGAAAAGTATTTAAATACAGCTAATCACTATCACACAAGGTCTATCGCGTTGGTATGTAAAATAAAAGAAAAATAGCGAATACTATGCTCTATTTCCCTACCCTTTCCTTAGAAGAAATATGTATGTCTCTTTCGATAAGTTGAGAGTAGATATAGTAATATGAAGAAGTTACCGGTACGATTGAATGACAAATTTATTATCGACAATAACAGCTCCTTATCACATGATTAAAAATGTAAATGCCGGTAGTAACGAAGCTACCTCTTAACACAAAAGACATTAACCACCAGTACCCTCAGGCTGGATACCTTTGCTGCTTCAAAAGTTGAGTGTAATGGAGCTTACTGCAAATCCTCTTAGCCAAGCGGAATCATCCCGATTTCATTTCGAGTTTAGCTCTCTCGTGCACTTAATGCGACTCAGCCATGAGAGAAGGAAATTTCCAAAAAACATCCAGCGCAAAATAAATAATAAATAACGCCTTAGTCATGAGCGAACATCCTTTTTTCATTTTCGGCAGATTACCTATTCTACGAACTCCACTGTCACTACCTTCGTCGCGCAACAAAGCGGTACTCTTCGCTAAATACACATATGCATCACTCCTATACCTATTTGGGTATTTCTCCCGAATTGATGTATACAACATATTTTTCCCATTTGGGATTAAGAGTCAAATGTAATCCTCAAATGAAATGGCTAGATTACAGGGGGTGGAGGAATTTTATTAATTCATATGTTATACACAGTTTGCTTAAGGACTACAATCGATAGCGTCGTACAACGCGGCGGCATCCGCCATTGACTGAAGGTACTCACTGGATGAGATATTATAAAAGGCTTTGTTGGCCAACGAGGTTATGTAGCCAGAAATCAGTTCGTTCAGGAATTGGCGGTTGGTCTGCATGTAAAGCAACGAAACATCTCGCAGTTGTTGGTTTACAAAATTATTAACGGCCACACTCCATTTGGGATCCATGTTGTCAGAGTTTATGTCACCAACTTGTACATAGTATTCCACGTCGGAGAAGAGCATTCCACCGACTGAATTGGTGCCGATTGTCATGCCGCCACTAACGCGGACATTCAATACTTGCAAGTTCACTAGGCCCTTCAGAGCTTGGATGAATCTGTATCCGGCGATATCAGCGTTGATGGAGATGTCGACATCGGCTAAAATTTGGAAGCCCTTGTAGAGCAGGTCGAATGTGGTGCGATTGTTTGAAGAATTTGTGGCGAGTTCGACAATGAGGAAGTCATTGATGCCGGTTATAACCAAGTTCTTGATGGCACCTTTCAACCTGCGACAAGGCGATTTTGATTAAGGAAAACTTTATTCGAACTGTCAACTTACACCAGGAGCTCTTCTTCGATGTCAACTTGGAGTTTGTCGACGCGATATGGTGCCAATACTGAGATATTCAAACTCGCATCGCCACATGGCATGATTCGCTTGAATGCCGTGACAAGTTGATTCAGGGCTTGCGCCATGTCAGCTGGTTTTTCAACTGTACCATTGGTGTTGGCTGTTTCAACTACGTCAGCAGTATCTAGTTTGTCGATTGTGTCTAATGTGTCGCCTGTATCAACGCTTTGTGCTGCAATGTAAATTCTCTTTTTTCAAATATATATAGCGATATCTGACGTGTGGAAATTATCTTACCTTTCGGTGGAGCGGCGCTGACAACAGTCAGTGCCAAAATAGTAAACAATAGCAGGCTCGCGTTCATTTTGACTTCGAATTTGTGCTTATTGCGCGGTTGGTTTCATCTTTTATACGACTTCTCCGATTCGGGTAACTAACAGATAACAGTTTTAAACACCAAACTTATCGGAAAACAATTTCTTGTAAAACATTATTTTGTAATCAATAACATGATTGATCTTTATGATATTAATCGAAACAACATTTTGGTGATAGATTTTGGTAAAAGAACAAATTGTACGTCTGCGGCGTGGACCTATTCGCTTCTACAATGTGTCTGAAAAATTGAATGTTACTGGTCTGATAGTGATAGTATTGGTGTTTTAGTTTTGGCGTGACCTTCTGGGGAGATGAGATGTGACAAAATGATTTTTTTACTTCAGTCAAATTTATTTAATACTTGACTGAACATCGGAGAACGTAGGAGCTTTTTATTCGATAAAATGGATATTATTCTAGAATCAATTTAATTTATTTACCAATGTGGACAGTGTGATTTCAAATCTTAAAGGGAACAAAGGCTTCCCTTAAATTTTATGTGGGACTACAGAGTCAGAAAATCGAAGTTCAGCTATCGGAAAATATAAATAACGTTAACTGTTCGTTCACTATATCAACCCTTCAGAAAATTCTGACAAATATAATAAGAGTATAACTTTCCTAAGAACGTTTATTAAAACAATTGCTCGGATTGATACGGCATTACATTGTAGGTCTTTTTTATTTCGTGCCCGATTTTCCCAATCTTCGAAGCTGATTTCCATTTTAAAAATGTGCCATTATTTGTAAGGGCTTAATTACGCAGAGCATAAATAACGCTCTAAAAAACAATGCGAAAAAAATTGAAAATGCTTTGACGTACATTTCAGGCACTCCTAACAAAAGCTTGAAATGCTAACAAAAAGCTGTCAGAATTTCGCCCCGTAACAAAACAACTTCTTTAAAATTGGCCGAAAAACAATAACAAAAAAAACCTAAAGGTGCACTAAAATACTTCCTGAAAATGCCCCAAAATAAGCTTTAAAACCCCCCAAAAAATACTCGAAAATTGCATCGAAAGACTTACTTACTTTTTACTTTTGGAGGCGCTAACAGTCCGGGATGAACCATGGCCTCAACCAACAAGCCCCTTCAGCCAGCTCGGTCCCTAAGCTAGCTGCCTCTAGTTACGCACACAAAGTTGGTTGAGATCGCCCTCCAATTGTGCGCGCCACCTAAGATTGGGTCTTCCTCTGCTACGTTGTCCCTTAAGGGTGGACTTAAAGACTCGTCGTGGTGCGTTGCTGTCCGTACGCTCTACGCTCCCTAGCCATCTCAGCCGTTGTATCTTCAACTTTTACAGCAGGACCGGGATGATTAGGGTCTTATTATAATATCTCCTTGGTTCTGTGAGAGAGGGCTTTACTTATTAGATGCCCTATTATCCCGAAGAAACAGCGATTGGCAAGAATTATTCCTCGTTTCATTTCTGCGCTGATGTAATTTTGCGAGGTGATAGTGGTAGACAAAGTCTCTAACTACTTCGAAGTTATATCTGTCCATCGTGACGTTTTGTCCGAGTCGTCGATGGTGAGACTCCTTTCTCGTTGACAGCATATACTTCGTTTTGTCCTCATTTAAAGCCAGACCTATTTTCGCCGCCTACGATTTAATACTTTCGACATCCGAGAATATTACTGTCAAATTCGGCATAAATTTGTAGGTACACCTTTCATCCGCTTCAATTAAAAAAAAAACTCAAACAAGCGAAAGCTTGTGAGAAGCTAGACCTAGGGTCCTCTACATGAACCTGCTGCAAAATTATGTGAAAACCTTTCAAAAAAACGATCGTAGAAATACACTCATAAAAAACGTGTTGCCCCAAAAATGTGCCCGAATAGCGCCATTAAAAATCCCTTGCCTAATCTATTCTATAATTTTTTTTTTTTTTTCGATGAAAAGGAATGAGGATTTATAAAGAGTAAACAACATGATAGAAATAGATAGATAGAAATTTCAAGGTTTATTTTGGACAAATAATCGTTTAGCTGAAAGTGTCGCTAAAAGTATCTCGAAGCGTTTACAAATACTTTTGAATGAATAGTCCGCTCCCTGACAGTTTTGAGCTTTTCTATCAATACATACTTTGAAATGCTATTTTGATAATCTGTATGCATTAGGAATGCCAAAAAGTCCCTATGGGTAATTGATTTGAAAAGAAGCATGACTGGCTACAGAAGTATTTGTTAGCAATTTCACGTATACCTATTTTATATTACCTAAAGCTATCGTCATTCATTACACTCGTAACGTAACAACTCTCCCAGTGTCCCATCCAGTTGCAGTTTATGTTCTGTTGTCGTTGGCATTGCCAGCAGATATATATAGTAGTTTCCCAGACCCTTCTCAGAGTTGAGGATTCAAATGATTTTTGTTCTTTAACTATTACGTTTCATGGTATATGCGATACACCCCTTCCAAAGGGATCATTTACATACTGAATTCCCCAAGTCGCAAAACATGAATTCGTATAGGATTAAATCCATTGGAATGGTCATTCCATGCCGTTTATCTCTTGACATCATCATCCATCCAACCACCTCCTTAGGGCGAACATCCTGCTCTGGATGTTTGTGACACTTGAAACATTCACTCATTTGATATGGAACCGGCAACCGCCGGCCGGCCGGACTAAGGTACAGTGATTCATTCTTCCTTGCTACACGTACATCGCTGTCAGAAGCAGCCGTTGAAAGCCGCCGGTCATTTCAGGATAAATTGAATACAATTTTCATTTTAGAATTTGAATTTGTATTCGCAATTTGGATTGTTGGCGGTATGGTGAATAGAAGATATACCTGTACGAAAAACTGTTAACCGGCTTTGGGCGCATGCTACTGCTGCTGTTCTATAGATTATTTCACGTACTTTATGGATGAGTTGAGATTTGTTTTTGAACAGAGCGAAACAAGACGACTGCAGATAATTATCAAAAACAAGCACCAACAGTACGACATTTTGGGGGTTGGATTTGGATTCGTTTATGACGTTTTGGTTATAGGTACTTATTCAAGTGTGTAATGCGTATACAGTCAAAAAAATATATGTATATACCCCAAGGTGAACATTTTTATATTAAAAAACCCGTGAGATATTTGTTCTCATTTTAATTTTTTTATTTCTTTGCTGAGGCATTGTAATTAAATTGATTAGAATTCGGTTGCCTGTTTCAACAGCAGATGCTGGCTAAATGGAAGCGAGAATTGGGGGAAAATGTAAAGCCTAAACGCACGCTTTTCACGAAAGCGGAAGTGATTTATGACCAAGGGCATAGCGGTCATAATAAACCGCAATATTTGTTTTATCTATTCATTGCCTTGAGTTATTGTCCTGGTTGACATCAAAAGATTGCCATATACGTTGTGAGTTCTTTCGGAAAATCAACAACAAATAAAATAATCAAAAACGTCCTTTTACGTCAATCAAATGAAAATCTTCTTTTATAAAAGAGAACTGAATGAAATCTGACTTCCAAACCGCATTTCTATAAGAACTACAAAATCCAATATGGGTCCTGTTCCTGTCCCATGGTTAAACAGATTACAAGTGATAGCCGTATAAGAGCGTTTATATAAATATTCAAGTAGTTTGTGTACTTTTTTACTAAACTTTATTTATAATGACTACGTAACGTATTAATATTTGTCAATAGATACGGTTTCACTGACGATTTGATGGCTTATCTCTTCAGAAGTCGAAATTTCTCCGTGACGCTGGTAAAATGAAGATTGTCGCATCTGATTTGGCAGAGTTTGGCACCGAAATCTTCTTTTCAAGTTCTTTTGTACGATTTTCAGTCTTAAATTTACCATTTAAATGCTAGTTTTCTCCAAGAACACGTTTTTTCTCTGACAGTGCAAGTTTAAACTCCGTTTAACCACATAACCAAGTTTAAACAAACGTTTAACACGAAAAAGTGTATTACAGTGTTAGTTTAAATTTAATCGAGAGTTTAAACCGAGTTTAACTTAACCAGCCATGGATGGGGGATTCAACTAAAGGTGCTAGTACACGATAGGACGCCTCATATATATGTAGCACTGACGTCATTTTGACGTCAGCGAATGGTCCCAATGGGTACATGCCGTGTACAAGCTCTCTTTGTGCACTCTCTGTTGACGTCAGAGCCCCATATATATGAGGCGTGCTACATATCGTGTACTGGCATCGTTTATATTACGGAATTTCGTAGTACAATCTCTCTCCCGGTTTATGACAAAACAACATTGCATCATTGGTGTTTTTTTGCAACCAATTCGTTGATTGTACTCGACGTTGAGTACGTCATCGGTACTTTTGCTGCTGACTCCTCGTTTTTTTGCTAGCGGAGGCATGTTGGTCTTATTCCTTTTAACTGCATATTTCCCTTTTTAACTTTCTCGTATACGTAGTTAGAGAAAGATATTGTTTTCGTACAAAATTTCGAACTCCAGATTTTGATCAATTTTGATATTACGATGATAGGGGAACTCAAAAAAGTGGATCTCGCAATTCTGTCCGTCTGTATGTATGTCTGTCCCACCCCTGGGGAATCTAAACGCTTGGACGGATTTGCTTCAAACTTCGTATTTACAGTTTGTGGGCTTCCCGCTAGGAACGTTTTTTTTATGACGATATATGTCTAAATTTAGATTTTGTCGAAAACGGCTCTAACGATTTGAACCAAAATTGATAGTTGAGTTAATGTAAGCATGCTTAACATGACTGCATACCCAGTTTTTCGCTAAAAAGTACAGCAACGGCCAATTCGAAAATTGGCTTTTTCTCGAAAACGGTAAAAACGATTTTTAAAAAAATATATTTTTAAGGTACTACCTATTGTCATTCTTAACTTGATAGCAAACTCATTTTTTCCCTAAAAAGACTGCGTCCTTTGATATCCACCCAAATCCCTAATAATAGTACCTACTTTAAAAAAACTGCTCATATCTCAAAAACGCCATTTTCGATTATGATAAAAATGTTACTTTCAGGTAATGCTTAAATCCATAGTACATAATACCATTTGCTCAGTTTTGAGCTCAACAGTTGAAAAACAGTGTTTTTTGAACCATTCGATTTCCACCCCAATCGCTAAAAACGGTACTTTAAAAACTACACATATCTCGAAAACGCCATTTTCGATTTGGTTAAAAATGTAACTGTTAGGTAATGTTTATATCCTGAAGAATACGTCGTACTCAGTTTTCAGCTAAACTGTTTAATAACAGTGCTTTTCGAATCCAAATTGTAACATTTGTCAGCATAATTTTACAAAAAACCGCTCTAACGATTTTGATCAAAATACATATTTAACGGCCGATTTCTTCACATGAGTATTAGTACCCGGTCTATCTAGACCTGGTACTAGCTCTGATACTCAGTATCAACGAAAAGTTGGTACTTGTGTATTTCTTCACATCGTTAGTACCAGAGCTAAATTTATCAACCGTACTAACGACTAATACGTCTAAAAACTGGTCTAGTACCCATTTTTGAGTATGAAATGTCATAACGGTGACATTTTATGCTCATTTATGCTCTGAGAGTCAAACATTTTGCAGGATGAGATGACTGATTTTTATTCAAGAGCAAGTATTTTTTTTTTTATATTGTTGTTGCTTTCCTGTCATAAAATATGTGTGTATAGGGGTATCTAGCACGAAATAGCATATGAAAGCGTTTATGATTGGTTGTTTTTTTTTTCTATTATTGCACATATGGAACTGAACTCACCAATTCGGTGTTTGCAATTTAACATGAGTGCGGTAGGTTGCACCGATTGTTCTTGGAGACTATGCAAAGCGATAAAATGCAGCAGCGGCCACCTCCTGTTCTTCCAAAGTTGCTGATATTTGGAATACAGTATTTACTGTATTCCATTGTAGCATAATATGGTAGATGCGGCGCTCAGATCAACGAGTTGCCACCCCTTCTTCACCATTCACATTCTCAATGTCGTCATCGAAATTATTGAACCAATTATCCCTATCAAAAATTAAATCCATTTTCTAATCAACTTCATTAGACTTAAACCTACCATGTGTTTACTTTTTGACAAAAATAGGCAAGAGCTAAAGCAATGAAATCGATCTAATTCAGGTACTAACGACGTTAGACTGCCGATTTTGAGGGTCCAGCTAATACCGAGTACTAACTAATACTCGGTACCAAATTCAGCTTAGTACTTCGTGAAGAAATGACTTGATACCTATTTGAGTATCAACTTTTGGTCTAATACCAGTACTAGCGCTAGTACTTTGTGAAGAAATCGGCTGTAAGACAACATAAGCATTCTAAACATGATCACGTACTTAGTTATTGCCGTTTTATGAATATTTCTCAAAAATGACTACCCAAATCCCGACCATTGAGACCATTTTTAAGTAATAATCAAAAATGAGAATTCGAAATTTATCGCCTCCTTCAAGTGTCAGTTTGGGGTGAAATTTGAAAGTAAGTAATAAAGTGTTGTAGTTAATACGTACATAATGTCTATGTAGGATGGATTACGTGTTTAGTTAAATAAGGTTCAGTTACTAAACCTACGTAACATGTACGTAAGTGGAAATAATTTTAACCGTAAAATTTGTTGAAATGACTCTGGAGATTCTGTGAGATTCGCAATAAACGAGAAAGTTTCGTGCGACCCAGTCGTGCACATTTTTTAAATTGCCAAAATGGCACAATAAACAAAACTTTTGGAAATTTAAAATACATACACATGAGTTCTACGTTTACAGTGGCGTACAAAACAGGCAAGAAAAGTTAAACCGAAGTTTAACTAAACGTTCGTTCAAATTCCACCATGGAATATACTCACTGTTTAAGTACTTGGTTTAAACTTGCTTGTGGGTTTAACTAAACCTGAGTTTAAACGTGCACTGTAAAACCGGCCCTCGGTGTCTCCGGTAGGGTGAGTAGTATTGAGTTTTCCCCAACGATTGGTCAGAGTTGGTAATTTTTGGGGACAGCTGATACATTCGGTTATTAAGAGGACCTAACTTGGTGTAAAAGCATGGTTAGCTGTGTAAGAGCTGCAACAAACATCTCTAGTTCGGTGTTTTTTGCAGCTCTTGTATGGTAATACGATTTAGGCATTTATTTTTTTTTTTTTTTTTTTTATAAATTCCCTGCCCATTTGGCTGACACTGCGACCTAAAAGATCTATTGTATCGGAAGGGATAAGGTTATTCTAAGAGACGTGTGACTTCCCTAGTGAAGGCCACTATGTCCTTAGTAGCGGAGTTGCTGAACTCTGCTGGTAAAAGTATCTCCTTGTTGAAGATACGTTTTCTTAACCAATGAAGTGCCTGGCAATCACAGAGAATGTGTTCGGAGGATTCTACATCCTCAAGACATAACCTACATTCTATCTCCGGGCACAAGTTCATTTTGTTAAGATGATATCTCAAGCCCCAATGGCCTGTGAGAAAGCCCACCAGCCTTCTGATATTATCCTTATTTAGGTTGAGGATTTCCTTGTAGGAGTAAGGTTTAATTAAACTTTTGGATTGTCTTAAGCCCGGAACATTTTCCCAGTGGTTTAGACGAAGTTGATGTTCCCAGTTGTTAATTAGACCTAAAGCAGTAGCCCAATTGACTCTGCAATAAGGTTCTGGTCCACAGAACGCGGATTCCGAACCAGCCCTAGCTAATTGGTCCGCCGATTCGTTGCCCTCAATACCTTGATGACCAGGTACCCAACCAAGTTTAACCTTGTTGTGTTTGGATAGGACTTGCAAGGCATTGTAGCAGCACTTTACTGTTTTTGAGTCCATCGTGTTGGACGAAAGAGCTTGTAAAGCCGCTTGACTATCTGAGAAGATTTGTATTGTGGCGCCTTTAATTCCCTTACTGGAGATTAAATCGGCGCAGACCTCAATGGCATGGACTTCAGCCTGAAAAACCGTGGGACACATTCCCATAGGTATTGAGACTTTGGTATTGGGTCCAGAGACACCAGCACCAACTCCAGATTCCATTTTCGATCCGTCCGTGTACCAGACCAAACTTTTGGGGTTTAGTGTCGGAACACCATTGTCCCATTTCGCGCGGTCCGGTATTTCTACCTCAAATAATTTCCCAAAACTATACTCCCTAACCATAATGTCGGGGGTGGAACAGAACATGTCCATATTTGGGATTGAGTTAAGTATTTCCAGGTGTCCCACATGGTCAGCTGTATTAAACTTGTATTCTAGCTGTAGCTTAATAGCACATCTAGCTGCCACTTTCCTAATAAATATATGTAGGGGTGAAAGCCCTGTAATAGCTTCTAATGCTGTAGTAGGGCAAGTGCGCATCGCACCCGTGATGCCGAGACAGGCACTACGCTGTAATTTTTGTAGTCTATTTGCCGTTGTCCGTTGGAGAACTTTCGGCCACCAGACAATTGCCGCGTATGTGATAATGGGCCTTACCATCATGATATACAGCCAGTGTATCATTTTGGGGTTTAGACCCCAAGTTCTGCCATAAAGTTGCCTACTGGCCCACATGGCTCTAGTGGCACGTTCTGTGGCGAACTTGATTAGTGAGCTCCAGTTGAGCTTCTTATCAAGGACAATTCCGAGATATTTGACTTCATTGGAGTAGCTCAAAGTAGTGCCGTTTACGTTTATAGTGTTAAGATTAACCAATCTCTTCCTTGTAAAAGGCACTAGAATGGTTTTACTAGGATTTATGGAAAGTCCTTCCAAATTGCACCATTCTGAGACATGTAGAAGTGCGTTCGGCATCCTACAGGTAATGGTAGCGCTGAGCTTTCCACTAATGATGATCGCTAGGTCGTCAGCGTAGCCGATGGCACTAAAGCCTAGGCTATGCAGACTGACTAGTAGACTGTCGACGACTAGTGACCACAAGAGAGGAGAGAGTACTCCCCCTTGGGGGCAGCCTTTTGCTGCCGTTACAGACACCGACCTACCTCCGGAGGAGGATGTAATTATCCGACTTTCCAGCATGGCTCTGATCCATTGGTTGGTCGGGTCTTCGATACCTTTGCATCTGATTGCCTTAGCGATCGAGTCGTAGCCGGTATTGTCGAAGGCTCCCTCAACGTCCAAAAATGCACAGAGGGCAATTTTCTTGGATCTGAAAGTTTCTTCTACCTTTCTGACAAGGCAATGAAGAGCACCCTCAGTGGATTTACCCTTTCTGTACGCAAATTGACTTGAGTGAAGAGAGTTAGATAGTTCTAACTGTCTTCTAATATGAACATCGATGAGTCTTTCCATGGTTTTAAGAACAAAGGATGTTAGACTGATAGGTCTGTATGATTTAGGCAGTTCGCTTGGCCTGTTGCCATTTTTTGGACGATTTAGGCATACAGACCGAAAGAATAAGATCGCGGATGCATGCTGGCGAATTAAGATTTCTTCGTTCTATTTGCGGAGAGATTCGCAGAGGTTGTTCAATATCGAGCAGCTTCTTCTCCAATCGGACCAGTCCGTGGAATTTGGAATCATCACGTAATCTCGAATGACAAAAATCTCGAAAAGCTTTTTTTAATCTCGAATGCAAACATTTTGAATGTACAAAAATCTCGAATAGCAATTATCTGCTACTTTTTAGGGTGTCACCAGTGGGAAAAAATACCCACAGCACACAATCTCTATGCTATCCTATGTTTCATTCCTTTCCTAGCTTGTGTTTGAACCAACCACATTACAAAAAATTAGCAAAACTGGATAAGTCTAGCTGTAGGTACAAAGCCTACTACTGCATTGCCTACCGGTAAAAGAAGCGATCTCCGCCGGGTGTAGGTGTATAGAGATAAAATCAGAGCTTTACAATATTCAATAACCGATTGATCTACAGTTTTCTATCAATTGACTTTTATTTTCCGTATTTTCATTTTATGTAGTGCGACTTTATTTTTATTGTTTTACATTTTATATAGTCAAGTGTTGGCATCGCACAGTGCCGATTCTACACCACCAAGCTCATTTTACCACTAAACGATTTTTTGTTGCCGCCAAAAATCTTACTGACCGTGCAACGAATTTTGGATAACTATTGTGAGTTTTAGATACTCCATCAGTTGTCAAATACATATTCCATTCATATTTTCCACACATTAAAAACTCGCACATGGCTGTATTCCGAATATTTGGCATTCGTATCTTCCGAGTCGTCAACAGTCCAAACTATTACCCCACAGACTTGTGATTTGTCTATAATGTGCCTACATCATTGTTATCTTGTTCAAATTAATAGAACAATCAATTAGGTAAACTGTGTCGCAAACAAGAACAATTTACTATGTACATAGTATGTCTGACTTATATGATTCATGCAGACAATTCGACTTCAACACGGGTTCTTATCGTTAGCACATTTGTTTTAAATCCAAAAATAACCTAAAAGGTGATTGATTAAGTATGCGAAATAAGGAAGACTTATTTCTTATGATGTATGATATAAAACCAGCTTCAGTGCGAAAGCCAATTCAAATATAGAATTGATGATTCACTGGACTAAGAAAACTTCGAATTTTGCTCCACACACAGCAAATGTAGCCTTCTTGCTATATATACACTTTATTTTACACAATCCTAAGCAGGACAAGGTACGGCATTCCATTTGTCACTTAAATCTACCACTCCTTGTATAAAACTACTAAGAGTCTTATTATAGAGCACTTCATTAACATTCTTAGTAACATATCCAGAAAGCAGCTCATTCAAGAACTCGCGCCTTGTTTTCACATAGACCATCGATGCTTCCTGAACAAAATTATTGAAGAAATCACCCAACGCTACGCTATATTGTGCATCCAAAATTTCTGACACCACACTTCCGATGTCCATATAGGTGGCCACATCATAGAATCGTATTCCACCAATTGGATTGGTGCCAATGTTGAAGCCGCCACTCATACGCAAATCCTTAACCTGCAGATTCATCAAGCCCATTAGATTGAGAACTAGCTTGTAGCCTGCCAAGTCGGCATTGATATACAAGTTGTATTCACCCAAGAGCTGTAGGTCCCTGTAGATGAAGTCGTATGTTGTGCGGTTATTGGTTGTATTGGTCTTCAAATCGATTACGAGAAAATCGCCAGCTCCGGTTAAAACCATATTTTCAATGCTGCCATTCAGACTGAAAAGCAAGTTTTTAAGTTATAAAATTTTAAAAATTGTTGCAGGTCCATATATAGGCCTAGCTTATTACAACTGTGCGAAGAAAAGTTGTGAACCATTATTGGATTCAACTTACACTAGAAGCTCGCGACTGATATTCAGTGATACAATGGGCATTCTGAAAGGTTCTAAAATGGGCAGGCCGGTGGCTGCATCGCCACATGGGATAACGTGCTTGAAGGCGGTAAATACGTCGTTTAATGCCTCGGCATAGGTCGGTGTGGAGCCTGTTGAGACATCGCCCTCTAAAAGCGTAGATGTTTAGATGTTATTTAAAGCTAAAACTTAGACTTACTTTGAGGTGCGGAATTTATGCCAAATATGGCCACGGCAGCCAACAATAAGAACGTTAAGATTGTCTTCATTTTCTATTCGCTTCTGAAGTTAGTTTCGATTTTTGTTATGCTTTTATATTTTTTCCATATCGCACGGTATGGAATGATCAATTTAAACTGACAGTATGTCAACAGAGTTATCATGTTTAGTCATAGTGCGATAAGTGGCAAATATAAATTTATTTCAAATTGTTGTTAACAACAGGAGTATTACCAATTACTTAAAGAAAACTGTTATAGGCATGCAAATAAATCAGAGACAAAAAGCCTATGATCCGAAATTATGGGGAAGTCCACGTCGATTAGATTCATTGCCAGACACATGACTTACCTACTGTTTATAGTCATAGTCTGAAGGTATACTATGTAACGCGTGTCATGAAAGACCTATGTACGGAGCGCGTAGTAATCATTCATATTCAGTGTCTAGCCTAAATAAAATTTGTTCCTTATTGTTTCCTAAGATAAATATTGAAGTATGCCTAAAAATGGACAAGTCTGTTCGATAATAATAGATTGGGCTCAAAACTTTCCCTGGAAACCGATCCGTTTTCTATATCGAACCATAGTTACCATGTATGCAGACCCCGGTTATGTATTAGCTCTTGGCAATAATTAGGAGCCCTGTTTTGCCGTCTATGGTTATTGTCATTGCTGCTTTGAGAGATAAGATGAATACACTTATGTATCCCATGGAGTAAAAGTTGCCTCGTCCCAAATTCTTGCAATAAGTCCCGACCATGCATATTTAACACCAGAGTTTCACAGGTACTCAAACTATTTTTAAATTTCGTTTCGTTCTGCAAAAACTCAAATACATTGACTAGTTTACCTAAGCATTTCATTTTAGATCTCATCTGCCGGCTACGGCAGATCTTCGAGAAAACTCAATAAGTCCAAATCGATACCCAGCACCTTTCTATCGTTTTCAAGGCCGCTATAACAGCATTTATAGAGACGAGTTATATAATGTCATCTCTATTTTTGCCATCCCTGATAAATTGTCAGATTGTGCAGAATAACGATGAAGAACGCTCGCTGCTCCGTAAAGGTCGGAAACAATCTCACCGAGACCTTTGATGTCAAAAAAGGATTTAAATAGTGTGATGCGCCGTCATGTGACTTTTTCAACGTCATACTTGAGAAAATTGTGCGAAACTCGCAAACCAACACGAAGGGCACATTTTTCTGTGCAACTACTTGCATACGCTGACGACAACGACATCATTAGAAGGAAACAGCGAGCTGTTAGTGCGTTTGGAAGCATCAGTACCAGCGATGCCAAACCTAGCCCAATTGGGAAATTCTAGCACTGTTTCATTTGATCTAGCACTGTAAATTGCTCTTTTAGCACTGTGTTTAATTTATATTTTCAAGCATTACGCATTTAATTATTGCTATAAAACTGTTTTTCTGTGAAAATTTGGTTGATTATTTAAAACTCAAATTTTGTTTCAGTATTTTGTACGTCAAAAACGTCAAAACAGTGTAGATATATACTAAAGTCGTTTGGTCTGGACCTGAACTAGCCCTGAAATCACATTTTTGGCTCTAACTCACATTTTTAATTGGCATCGCTGATCAGTACAGAACCAACATGGAGTGACAACGCAGTAGAGGAAGACCTCACCTTAGGTGGAGCGCACAAGTCGAGGGGGATCTCAACCAACTTCTAGTGCGCAACTGGTGGAGGCGGTTAGCTTACTGAGGAGGCGTGTTGATTGATTGAGGCCACCCCGGACTGTAGCGTCATCTATGTAAGTAAGTAAGTACGTATCTTGATTTAGATCTAATAAGCCATCATTTCTGACTTCTTCTGACGGCTAAAAAGTACAATAAAGCGGGCTGATTTCAAAGTAGAAAGAAGGCAATATAAAGGGTCCGTCATCTAACGTTTTTTTTGTTCAACTAGTGCTTATTTCGCGAATGGTAACACTTAGCTCATGTCTGATTTAACAGATAATTAGTTTTATCCTTCCGCTGAACGAATATGGTTGTGTATACGCTTGAACAACGCTGGGAAATATTGCGACATTACTTTGAAAATCATGGTAATGTTGCAGAATGTGTGCGAAAATTGCGTACGGATTTTGGAAGAAGAGAAGCACCGTCAGCTCTGTATGTTCGTTATCTTGTGAAAAAAGTAAAAGAAACTGGCATCCTCATCGATAAACCAAAGCGTGAAAAGCCAAAAACAGCCGATATACCCAAAACGAGTCACTGTTTGGTGCGGATTTTGGTTCAGAGGCATAATTGGGCCATTTTTCTTCGAAAATGAGCAAGGAGTGGCCGTTACAGTCAATGGCGATCGTTATCGATAATGATAATGATCGCATTATCGGCCGCAGAGCTGATGTTGTTTGGCCACCGCGGAGCTGCGATTTGACACCGTTGGACTATTATTTGGGGGTGCCGTAAAAGATAAGTGTTACGCCGACATGCCAGAGACAATTGACGCTTTAAAGGACAATATTCGTGAAGCCATTGGTAAAATACAGCTGCACACAATCGATAATGTGCTTAAAAATTGGACCGATCGTGTAGGCTACTGCATGGCCAGCCGAGGCAGCCATTTGAATGAAATTATTTTCCATTATTAACCGGAAAGATTGTACTTTCAAATAAAAAAATAAATTTTAGAAAATATTCAGTAGTTTTTTTTATAGCCTTTTTAAAAAAAAAAAAAAAGTTATTTGGCGGACCCTTTAGTTAGATGCGATAACTGTGGCAAAAGCACTCCTCCTTGTGGTGTTTCACGCTGCCTCCTTATCTTTATATTACTGCTAACATGTTCCCAGTCCAGATACACACTATAGTATAGTAAAGTATTGTACCTATGTAATTGGCTAGGGATTTCACAAAAGTGCCACGAAGAATGGGAAATTTCCAGAGCAGAAATTTATTCACAACAATTCTACTTCAGACCGTAGAATAATGTCTATTGGATTATTAATAAATATCGCTCAGCTAAGGATAATTGACCGATTAGCGCCGCTTATAAATTCTAATTTGCAGCTACACACGCTTTAGGTATCAGAAACAACACATCCTCGCATGCAAGTCAATTTATTTGAAAATAAACACAATTTTCTTTACGCACCAATTCAATTTACCACAATACTCGTAATGTACAGGTACACACACGCATATGAACAAAAAAAATGAAATTTTAAGGAAACAACAGCCCCAAAAAAAAAAGATGATGGAAAACCAATTTACCCACTTTAACCCGAGCTAAAAATCGCTCGAATAACGAGGAGAACCCACAAACCGAAAGGAAACAAAAATATTAAAATAAAAACCGATTTCCTTCAAAGTGGGAGGGGAACACGCCCAATTTGGAAAGGGAGCCCAATGTGGTTCATGGAGCGGCGATGGGGTTGAAAATTTGCTTATTTGATAGGTGGAACCTAACTTATACAGCAGACTCCCGGGGATAAAATGAAATCAACGAAAATTGGTTATAAAAACATTTTTCGACTTCAGCATATAGAAGCGGTGTGTAAACTAAATCAGGTAAAGCCGTAAATCCCTTATCCAGGCATATTCCTTTCTATACTATACACTGTCATCATCAATGGGGTCTGTCCTCTTAGGGCGGTTTTGATAGACGAAAATCTATTTCAAATATGAATAAGAAGATTATTACATACATGGATTTGTGTTGATTGTTGGTGGATGCAACGGCAACCTCAGAGGCCCTTCATGAACCCACTGAATATATGTAGCAGCCGCAGGCGAGAATGCGTGTGTGCGTTTGTATTATGCAAAGCAACTGAACAATTTCGAACTTTCAATGCTTGGGCCTGGGGGTGTAAATCAACAAAAGCCAATACCTTTCGACCCATTATTTGGTGAAAAAAAGGAAACTGTTTTCTCTACGTAGTGGAAGTCCTGAAGCTGACACCAGGAAATGCTTCTGTCCAGGATCGGATACATTGTTAGCTCCTTAATTGGGATTTTCTTGATATTTTTTTCTTTCTAATGACCTCATCGAAGTAGGTATTGGTACGTATAGAATGTAATTTGTATCCTTAGAGTAAGGTGACGAACAAATCAAATGGGTAAGTTTAATTGGAGTCAATTGCGCGTTGGGGGGTAAATGTCCTTGCATGGTACAGACGCATAACTCGCATCATTGAATTGATGATATCAAATGGCTACTGATGTCAAGATCCTCATTAAGAGCAGGCTCTTGCTGTGAGGGAGCTTCTGATGTTGCCTTTTCTTGTCAGAGACAGATGATTATTTAAAGCAAATGCTTGGGGAAGGTTTCGAGAAATGTTTTTCCACTTTTAAATGCCTTTTATTTATAAAGTTTTTTATAGAAGCAGTTTTAAGATTTTCGAAAATGGATTCTTCTTTAGAGGGACCACCGAAAAGGTTTTTATCTTATTTAAGAAGCATAATATGTTAGTATAAAAAAAGCTTACTAAACTAAACTACTTAATTAAACAAAGCCCAAGTTTAGGTGTTGTATAAATATTTTTTTAAGTTTTATCTTTTCTGTCATTGAGGGTTTAAATTCTAATTGTTGCGAAAGTATAGAGTCTATATTGCTGCGGAAGGGAAATTCTAATTCTTGCGCAAGTAAATTTTGTATTGAGTCAAACAATTTTAAAAATGATATTGCTATACTTGGTATTATTGAACCAGAGACCTCTCGGTTAGTAGTCCTATGCACTAAAAACTAAGCCACTGAGCTAGTAGGTGCAAAGTGTTGACACTGCTACCACAATTTCGGAATATTTTTAGAATGTACCACTTCAATCACTGCACCCACACATTCTACTGGTAAACAGCTTTCTATACTTTCATTATCTCAAAAAGAAAATTATAGTCTACACTTTAAATGGATTCTTTAAGTCATATGTGTCGTCTTTAACATTTTCATTTCTCAGCTTTTCATTCTAGCAAATCTGACAACTCGCGTTTAGTTCGCTTTGAGTTTCCCTGAAGAAGATTCCATTCGCTTGCAAGTTCATCTAAGAATCACAGGCGATACATGTATAAAACGAAATGCTTGAAGTCACGATGTTCGAGCGAACAAAAATGCACTAAATGCCAACTATGAAAAACGATATGCAATTTTACGGAGAAGAATATAATTGAAAGAGTTATGCGTCACTGTTTAATATACTGCCGCCTTGCCGGACAGAATTAGAGGAGCGCAAGCAAAAATTGAAGAATGTTGTTAATAGGACTATCCCTTTATGTACATGATTCTTCTCTGTATCCTCATAAACGGCTGGGCCGATGTTGATGAATTTTTTTGTGTGAATGATTGGCGAAAATTGGACAAAAGGGCGTGGCACCTCCCATACAAAAAAAAACCTAAAAAATCTTATATCTAGAGAATTACCGAACTTATTGAACTGAAATTCTAAGAAAATATTTGTTATTGCACCTTTTATATAAAAAAACAAAAACCCAAAAATCGTATATCTCGAAAACCACCAAGACGATTGATTGATGTGCATTGTGCAAATAAACAACCGCGCGAAGTGTGGGTGGGATTGAAAAACGGGCGATGGCCATACAACAAAGTTATTTAAAAAACTATATCTGAACATTGCCTGGATTGAAGCATTTTACAAAACCTGGTGGGATTGGACAAAAGGGCGTAAAGACTATCATAACACAAAATACATTTTAAAGGCTATTCTTTGACAGTCCAGGGAAAAAATGTATCCAGATAATACAATTCCTGCGAGCGAGCAAAGCCGGGCGGATACAGCTACTGTAAACATAATTATTTAAAAATCTTAATACACCGTTGGGCATTTGTTGTTGAGACAACACATTAAAATATTAATTATTCATTACCATTTTATTAACCAGCCTCAAGTCAAATTTTGTATAAATATAAAAGTTCAATAAATATTAATATAATTGTTTGTAATTGAAAAGTCGGAACTTACTTACTTCGATCCGATGGCGTCATACTGTCATTCCCATAGGAATATGTCGTATTTACCGAAATATGTATTGCTTATGCAATTGATCGATTTATGAATGTTACAATATGGTATAAATATCAAGTTATTATTAAGGCAGAGGACGGCAGCCATAGGACAACCAAGGACTACAGACCGATGAGCCTGCCATCACTCATTTTTAAAGCACTGGAAAGACTTATTGATATGTATGTTATGTAGGTTAGGTTATGTAAGGTCATGAAGTACTTAATTGATAGAATAAATCATATCCCATCTACATATTTACAAACCGTCTTAGGAACTATTTCAGGTTATTAATGAGGTGTAAGAGATACATAGGAAACATGGGATTGACTCCACCTCTTCGGGTTCGGATCATTTAGTGTCTTTCTCATTTCGGCCATAATTTGGAACAATCCTCTCTCTAGAACGAGCTGGACTATCTTTCTCTATTATACCATTGAGTATGCTATAACATGCCTTGCCTCCAAGGACATTTCGTATCTTAGTGTTTATTTTTTAAGGAAAAAAAAGACTTACAAAAAAACTGAATTTACTGAGACTTTACCTTTCATTCTTGCAGCCTCATCATTTTTTTATTTCTGGTAAAACGTTCGTGTTGCTTACATGTTAGAGTTACTTCTTTCTATCGACTCAGCCGCGTGCTTCTATAGTATTCCCTCTTTTTTGCTTCGGAGAATTTTATATTCTTCTCCATTTTATATATACATACCATACCTACTACTTTGTTAAGCTTCTATATTCTCTGCAACTGCTGCTTAACCCATTAATTCAAGATAAGTCTTAATTTTGGCCAAAAGGTGATAACATAGCCAACACACATTGAGCCCTATAGCAGCTTCGATTCCGGGTATAACAAAAAGAACAAAAACCTGTAAAATACTTAAATGGAAAAGTTTATCCATCCGTACAGATCTTGTGAGCTGCTTACGAAAGGCTTTGCCTAAACTTTTAACTCATTTTGTTCGCACACAGTAAAGTCAGTCTTCGCCTACCATACTGCCACTGGCGGACTTCTGCTGGGCCCGCATCCTTATAGCATCATCCATGCCCCAAAACAGGTATACTTCATTCAATTTATAACCCGTTAGTTTTCAACGAACCCGCCCTTCAGATGGTTCAACCAAAAATTAAATAATGCCTAATAATCTTCGGTAAGTTTGTGTCATGCGAAAAGGAAAAAAATTGAAATGTAATAGGATTAATGGGATGTAATAAGTTTTACAGCCAGTGGCATGGGCAGGAGCGAGATTACCCTGATTATCAACATCAATGCGGTGAGCGTCGAAAGGAAGGATGCCGTTTCGATTGTTGTGGTTGTTGGTCCTCTTTATGGTTGCGGTGAATGATGGTAGTTTTGTGAACTCCTGACTTGAGAGATTAGAACTTCGAAATCGGTAATCACTTTCTTTTCGTTGAAGCATGGTGTTGTTCATGTTCTTGTCAAAGGATGTCATACAGGGAGAACGGGATCAAAGCCTCTATTGATGGATCACAAAGGATTTTTGAGCTTTGTGTTGATGTTGATGGAGTACATGTGCGGTTATACGGGTTCCTTCAAGCAGGTATATGGGACTGTACACGTTTTACAAATATTTAATATTCAACGCACTTTTAGTGATAGATGGCAGGAATCTAATTGGTAAGGGCGAAGGTTACAAATTATTATAGCTACCTATTTCAGTTTTCAAAAGATGTGGAGTAGAGTTGGAGTAGGCTTTTAGGAGGTTAGGCATATAAGCGTTCGTTGGGAGGTAAGATTGCTTCTATGAATCAATATTATGGTCTTTGAAACTGTTAGTGGGTAAATAAAAAAGTTTTATATACATGGTTTTGATGTTTCTTTGGGGAATCTTCTTGAGATAACATGGCAGCTCACCTACCTCATTGTCCTGATAGACAGAGTCAGCCGATATGTACCTAACCTATCTCACCCCCGTCTGGAGGTTAGTTAGATATAGCTTATCATGCTTTCCTCTTGTGTGAGCAACTGCTTGACCTTTTCTCTAGCTTAACGATTCTATGCAGCATCTATGGTCAGTTACAGTTGGACGACAGGTTGGGCTGATTTGGTTCTCTATTGTGAAAACTACCCATCAGCGGACTTTTGCGTAGATACTGCATCTTTTCTTCGTCTTTGATGTATTCAGCACACCCTGTTAGGTATAGGATATATGTTCCAAGCCGGTTTTTAGGTATATTCTGCATTATAGCATAGTCAACAAGTAAGTGTCTTATTATCGGCCTGGCCTATGCTTTGATACCCTCCACTGCATACCAGTCATGCAACATGTTTCCTGTGTCTATAGTCAAGGGAATATTTGTATGTATTTCGATCAAAAACATTAGAATGGTTTTTTGTAAAATTATGCAACAAATATTACAATTTTGGCTTCGAAAAGCACTGTTCTTCAACCTTTCAGCTGAAAACTGAGTACAAAATATTGTTGAATCAAAACGATCGAACGATATCGTTTCGACAATAGCAGTCTCTCTCTCTCTATTGCCATAGACATAATAGAGAGAGCTTTAGTGAAAACGATGTCGTTCGATCGTTTTCATTTTACGTGATCTGGCTCCCCCAGGATATTAGCATTACCTGCCAGTTACATTTGTATCTAATTCGAAAGCTGCGTTTTAGAGATACGAACAATTTGTTAAAGTACCATTATTATCGATTAAGATGGATTGCATATCTAAGGTCGCTGTCAAAAAATAAAAAAAATATAGTTGGCGCAACTAGATGCATGTAATTTTTGTTTTTCCGCGGATCGAACCTGGGATCCCTCGCACAGTAGTCCAGCAAACTAACCACTGCGCCTAAAAGGTCGCTGTCATTTTAGAGAAAAACTGAGTTTGCTGTCAAGTCAACAATTACGAGTAGATACCTACCAGTTTCTCCTCAAATAATTTATATTGTTTTCGAGAAAGATCCAATTTTTAAATGTATACAGTTGTTGGACTTTTTAGCTAAAAACTGGGTATGCAATCATGTTAAGCATAACTAAAATAACTCAACTCTCAGTTTTTTTTTTAAATGTCCTAAAATGTTTATATTGGAAGTACCGTTAATATTAGGGTTAGCATAAAAAAAGGATCCTAGCGGTGAGCCCACAAACTCTAAATACCTACGAAGTTTGAAACAAATCCGTCCAAGCGTTAAGGCTGCAAGCCTATGGGACGGACAGAATTCTCAAGACCCACTTTTTTAAGTTCCTCTATCATCGTAATATCAGAATAGAATAAAATCTCGAGTTCGAAATTTTGTACGAAAACAATGTAGGTATGTACCTACATATTTATATCTTTCTCTTATCTACTACGTATACGAGAAAGTTAAAAATAATCCAAGTGAAGGGCAGCTCTCTTACCAATATTGAATTGACCTGATGGCAAACCTTTTGGAATTTGTTAGTGGCTTAAACTCTCAGCAAAAAAAGGAAGTAAGGCATTTACCTACATGCTACATACCAACCAAATAGATGTTACCTCTCCTCCATATAAGACTGTTCTCTTCGTTTCTGTGGGTATGTTAGTCAGTTTTGAGATGTAGAGCTGGCCACGTATTTTTGCTGCCGGGTTTGATCGGGTTTCATATATAAATATAATTGGTTTTAATTGAGTACCTGCATTTATACAGATGCTTGTTTTAAGTTGATATTTAATATTATCTATATTACATTATATATATAATTTATAAGGTTTATACCTATTTTTTTTAACTTCGGACTCATCAGAGCTATAAAATACACGTCGACATAAGACAAGAAGCGCCCCAAAGTGTAGTGGCTGCGAAGTGGTAAACAACGTGTAGCCCCAAAATGTCGTCCTATGTTGAATTCGTGGTCGCCTTGTTTTGTTTTCCCGATAAACAAAAATACGCAGTTCTAAAGCCAAAATCCACATCGTCACCAGCCTCTATAATATGATATCATTTAAATTTCGTATACACTTTAATGATAATTATCTTGTTACCAATGCTGTCAATACTTAAGACCCAATCGGAGAACTACCTACAAACTAATCGGACTATGTGCACTGTGCAGGATTATCTTTGTAGATAGGTGCGGTTGTGTTATTTCTTGTAAGTAGACCGACCAGAAGTTCGCTTTTAAGAGAACAAGTCCACTTTTATCACTAAAACAAGGTTGAACTAAATTATTTTTGAATATCTGGCATTTTGTCCTCCTTCTTCGTTTTTGCAGAAAAATTGCAATTGGTCCTCTAGGTAGACCAAGGATGAGATGGTTAGATCAAGTCCATAATCTCTCCTATAACCGTATGGGGATTGCCCTTGATGATTTAGAGTCGATGGCGGAGGATCGAGAGCTATGGAGGGTCCACTTGAGCAACCTACACCCGCGACCCACTTAATGGACAAGCGGACCATTGAAAATGATGGATGAATTGCAATCCTACGTAAATTCACAGTTTATCTTTTAATATGCACTTAAAACTTAAACAAATTTTTGAGTTTGTGCAAATTCATCAGGTAAAACTAATTGATCTGGTATTCAGAAAAATTGGTTGACTATACTTTTAAACTGCAGCTGAACGATTTTTGCAAAAGGTTAGGAGATTGTAAACATACATATTTCAACAATTCAGCTGCATAAACAAAATTTGTACTATGTATGTAAAAGTTTATGTAATAAATAAAAATCCAATGTACATTTTTTTTATTAGAATAAAGTAATTTTGAACATCTTTTTTTGAGTCAAAGAAATCTGGTCACTCTACTTGCAGGTAGTAGCTAGAATCGCAATCTTCGAGACAGATAAAAACTTCCGATAAATGCAAATCACCATACACATGCACACACTCCCACATCCTAAAGAGTAGCCAGCAAATACCAGGCAGACAGGGCAGTGGGCACACACAACAATACATTCGATGGCCAAAGAGGACATATCCCTTGAATTTTAATGCAAGACTTGACCGATTGTTCCCCTAATGCATAAGCAAACAGGTGGACATGAACATGACGGCGGATTATGCTTGCTTGAAGCCATATCCCGAATGACGACGAATCAAACGACATGGAAACAGCGAATGGTTAGAGGACACATCAAAGACATTGCAGGAGCAATGGCGATGAATACATTGCCGTCAACGAGCATTGCTAATTGTTGCCCATTGTGGATTCGGATAGCCTCATAGTCATTCGCACGTAAATGCACACATATACAGGCACACGCCACCTGTTAATCTCTATTGTTCGGCAAACTCAATTAGAATTAGATGGACAAGCGGTTTTCGGTGGCAACTGACACAATGTCCAGATTACTGTGGCTATGACTGTGACTCTGACAGTATTTATTGTAAGCTAGGGAATCGGGGCCGCTGGCTGGAGGGAAAGTTTGAAATTCTGTTGTCTTTGGGGCGACATTGATGGTTGACATGCAGCATACAATGTTCTTTCAATGAGATCCTTTAAGGCATTCCACTTTGTTGAACAAACATATTCAACATTATCATTTTCTCTGAGAAAAAAACTACATAAGAGGGCGAAATTTTATTTTGTTTGCATAGGTTTACTTTGTTTAATGTAGCATAATAGATATATTGTAACTATAAGTAAAGTGTAGCGATCACAAAAGATGGTGTATGTATAGGCTAGAAACTTAACGTCAGCTTAAACGGTTTGATGGATTTGCGTTTGATGTGCAGACCGGTGATCTGCTTCACATCTCAGAATATACTGATTGTAGTAATGCGTTAAAAGCTCTTATGTAAAGAGACCAACGGATGTTACTGCTTTTCACATAATTAACTTGCGTGCCTATGTTATGAGCATAGCCATAGGTCACCACAATATTAAACTTCGTTTTTGACTTACTTAGATTCACACCCGGAGGTGGTATCTGAATTTTTAGTTTAGTTCTTTTCTTACGATAACATACTGAGTCCCTACTTGTCATATAATGATTATATTGCACAGAAGCAAGTCGTGCACATTTTTTCATGTTACAGTCTTTCTCTTGGCAAATCCGCACTAGCAGGAGGTTCTCAACTTTTTATACCCACTACAGGAAGATATTGACTTTGCCATTACATTTGTAACGCCAGGAAGGAGTCACAGGAGACCCCATAAAGTATATAATATTCTGAATTACGATCAAATTCTGAATCGATTTAGCCATCTGTATGTCTGCCCGTCTGTAGTTCTGGTTCCTCCCTTACAAAACCAACATTAGACCCATGCGTGTAGGTACATACTAACTCGCACCGCAAACATTTTACAGGACTTGTATGCAGTGGAGGGTATCAAAGCATCGGCCAGGCCGATGATAAAACGTTTACTTGTTTACGAAAACTTTTTGCCTTTTCCTTGTTAAAACCGAGATCGTAGATCCAGCCGGGCGTCGGGCTAACAATTCGCCTTCTATATCTCACTAGCCTAGGGCCTAGGCTTTAGATGGCATGACATCAATTAAGTTATAAATTGGACAAAGACATCGTTGTCTTCGCTGGCACATGAGCCATGGAACTTGGAAACACAATGTATACCTACTCGCAAATATATAAAGGGTGGGTTATCTAGTGGTTTCTTTTTAAATTATAGGTTATTTTGACACTGAAGGCTGTTTCCCGCTCCAAGTCTTGACAGAAACTCAGTATCATACCTCCGCGGAACGAAATGAGTCGCTTTACGCTTGAACAACGTTGGAAAATATTGAAAACTTATTTTCAAAGTGAGTGCTGTGTAGCCCAAACAGTGCGTTTTTTAAAAAAATATTTGGCCGAAATGAAGCGCTGTACCTACTCAAGTTTGTGCAAAAAGTTCGTGAGACTGGTATGCTAGTGGACAACTCTCATGGTCCCCATCGATCGTCGTACTGTACCCGAGAGTGTGAGACTTAATTCACGACGCGCCTTCGATTTCAACAGCTCAACATTTCACGCATAAAGATCTCGGATTATTCGCTTACAAGGTATCCACAGAGAATGACAGTTTAGTGGGGATTGTAGAGTGGTGGCATCATTGGACCATTTTTCTTCGAAAGTGAGGCTGGGAGCAACGTTTCAGTCAACGGAGCCGTGTTAACCGGCTTTTATTTTACTGAAATTTAAGACATGGGTTCGGACGACCTCTGGTTCATGCAGGATGGCGCGCCATGCCACAATCGATATTTTGCGCACCAAATTCCCAAATCGTGTTATCTATCAGCCGTATTAGAGTCTCGGAGCTGCGATTTGACCCCTTTGAAATTTGTTTTGTGGGGAACTGTGAAGGACCGAAAACGATTCAACCACTTAAGGCCATATCATCCAAGCAATCCGTGAGCTACAGCCCGAAACCGTCAATAAGGTCTTTGAGTTTGAACATTTTAGTGACAGAATATGCGCTACTGCGAGGCCAGCCGAGGCAGCCACTTAAATGAAGTTGTATTCCATAATTAATGGGAATGTCTGCTCTTACTAATAAAGGCATAATACATGGAAACAATTTAATTTTGTTCATTTTATTGCATTAAAATAAGAAACTTGTATTTGGCCCACCCTGTACTGTAAGGTGATGTGTAGTTAAATTATTCCCTGAATCAAACATATTTTTGCGCACCCAGGCGTGTTCCTTTTCATAGTCAGATATCTCTTATCTCTTCTCTATTTATATAAAACAAAGTGGAAAAAACTGTTTCCCTCTGCCGCCGGTAATTTCCAACCGATTTTGTTGATTTTTTTTTTAAATGTCGGTAATTACGGTGATTGGGTGATAGGCTAAACAAATTCAAAATCGGACAAAGGGGCGTGGCACCGCGCATACAAAAAAAAAACATTCAAAATCTTGTATCTCAAAAACCGCAGAATCGATTGAGCTCAAACTTACAGATAATCTTAGGTATTGACGGTAGGATGCTCCTGTGAAGATTGGTCAAAATCGGACAAAGGGGCGTGGCACCGCTCATAAAAAACACTCAAAATCGTATACATATTTCGAAAACCACCGAATCGATTGAGATCAAACTTACAGATAATCTTAGGTATTGGGTCTAGAGTGCTTCTGTGAAGATTTGTCAAAGTTGGATAAAGGAGCGTGGCACGTCCAATACAGAAAAATTAAAACATTGTCGCCCGAAAATAAATAAAATAAAATAAAAAATAAAAAAAAAAATAAAAAAGCAACAAAAGGCCTGGCAAAGCTGGCGGGGGTTCAGCTGGTTCATCATAATACATTAAAAGAAGTGTATCTCTAGGTGCTGCTTAAAGAAAGCCTTTGCTTGTCAGTGCTAATCGTCAATTTGCGAAGGAGGTGGCGGCAAGTGCAAAGGTTGTTCGAACCTTGAAATGCACAGACTGAGTGAGAAGATTCACTGTGACATGTAGATAAGTTCCTGTAAGCAAAAAGCTCCGAAAAACACGAAATAGCTGTTATAACTGAAATCATTCACCAACAATTTGAACGATTTTTACAATAGCTTGGGTACTTTACAAACTTATTCAATCAACTGTAAAGAACTTTAAAAAACATGTACGTCAGTTAGATCCCTCTAAAGGCCACTTTAGGAAAACTTTTCTAATCAATCTTTAGCAAGCATTCCAAACCTAAACTCATTTCCATCACATTCCCATGGAAACAGACAAAAACAAGTCGAACAATTCCATCAAAAACCCTATAACCGCTGCACATTTCAGTTTTGAAATAACATTAACTTATTAGTTATACTGCAATTCAATTATGAAACGCTTGGTTCCACCCAATTTCATTGTCATCATTCGTTTGTATTTCCATTCAGCCGTATTCGGTTTGCTCTCTGATGTCAGTGGTTGGGTCACAGGTCCTTTTAAAATCCTATCTCAATGTTCATCCTATACAATGTGGATGAAATTAAGTCCCCTGAGGAGTAATTTCTTGATTAAATTTTCCCCCACAAAGACGTCACGCTTCTCCTCCTATCCATCTGTCCTCCAGATGAGAATATCTACCGGATTTGGATAACCCCTCCCTCTCTTTTAACCCGTTCCATCGCCAACCACCTGAAACATTATTTTCCTAATAGTAAGCAAATAAATTCAACCCAACTCGTTTTGCTTTTCCCCAGTTCCCACTGCCACATCTTTACAGTGTCGTCCGGGGTAATGATAATCCAACAATGACTCAGTCAGAAGTGTTCCGCCCAGAAAAGGACTTTTAATTTCTTTGAACTAAACGTTACATCCCTGTGCCTACTCGTACCCTTGCCATCAGCAGCGCATCAACTACAACCAACGAGGTGCGCTTACATAAACAGAATGCAACAAAAATGTAGGGTTATGCATCTTTTGTTGATGCGGTGTCCTTCTCACATTTCGCCTCGCATGGGTCCTTGGTTTTGTATTCTGCACCACAAAAGGATTATTAAATCACACAATCATATGTTGCTCTGCCGCTCCATTATGCTGAAGCATATACAATCCGCATATACACAGCTAAATAGACCCGGAAAAGTTTTATAAAAGTTTTCCATGTGGATGAGCGCCAAGGAAAAACCTCTCGAGGAACTTTTGTGTTCATCCATAGATCCAGTGCAGAGTGAGTTTATTTGTGAGCTGAATGCGTGGTGCTTGGTTTTCCCTTAACCAAATTACGGATATGGAATTTTCGGAGCTGTAATCTTTTGTTTTCCCATTTCGGCACTTTTGTCTATTTTCGGCATCACGACTCGAAAAGTTCGTCGGAATGTTTTGTTTGGGTTTGCTTTGTTTTCCTTTGTTGTGTGCATAAAGGAGTGCGGTACGATTGAAGTTGCCCTTGTGTCACCGCCTGAGCGAGAACATTGCACATTTTACGGTAATAAAATTAATAATGCACATGTAAGAGATTTTAGTTTTCTGTTGTGGACAACTAAACTAGCCATTTACTTTCAAAAGCTCACTGTACGGTACACCTTTTATTGAATAAAGCAATTATAGGATCTAAAATCAAATGTGTTTTAGAAAAAGTTTTCCAGCTCATGATGCATTTTTTTTTTTCGAAACTCGTTTTGACTGAGAGGGATTGACTTGAAATGAGTTGTCGTCATAGAGATTGCCTTAGATTGTTGGAATTGAAGCTTCACAGATTCTCCGCGAAAGCGAAAATTGGTTCGGATATAAAAGGACATCATGACGAGAGGAGTTCATGACCAACCTAACTGAACAGACCCGTTCTTTAAATTTTAGAACATACCTACTTATACATATATTACCTACTTGGCCATATTTATAGACGCGGACGACAAAAACTTGTATTATAGGTACTGTGCCAAAGTCGATGCAGAATTCAGCGAGCTCTCACTGTGGCATTTGAATGTGAGCTGTCCCCAATACTGCTATACGACATACGGATCATAAGCAAGTATTGAAACGAAAGTATATGAAAATACCTTTGGTCACTAAATCCTTCGAGTGATTTACGATAATCCTATAAGAACCTTGCGAAATTCGAATTTCGTTCTATGTAAATTGTCGTTTAGAACTGTGTGGAAAAATTGGTAGATTATGTTGTTAGTACAAAATATTGTTACGTAAAAATATTTTTATATTTTTAAATGGGAATTTAGAATATTGGGTATCCCGGTATCACGAATCCTGGAATAGTATTCAAATAATACTGCGCGGGTCAGTGTGCTGGGCTACTGTGCGAGGGGTCCCAGGGTTGATCCTCGGAAAAACAGAAATTACATTTTAAGGTTTTTTTACTGCACCACCTCTCGCGCATTCCTAGGGACTCCCAATACATATATAGGTTTACTGAAGTTATTGACCTTCGTCGATCAGTCTCCAGGTGTCGAAGTGCGACCATTACAAAAAAACATTTCTTACGTTAGGTACACCATTGATGATGGAGAAAACTCAAGAAGTCCAAATCGATAATCACCATCTATTTATCGATTTTAAAGCCGCATATAACAGCATTTATAGAGACGAGGTATACAGAGCCATGTCTAGTTTTGGCATCCCTGCCAAACTTGTCAGATTATGCAGAATAATGATGGAGAACGCTCGCTGCTCCGTAAAGGTCGGAAAAAAAACTCACTGAGACCTTTGATTTAGTTTGGTTTTGGTCATGTTAAACGCATGTCCCCGACCAGGATTCCACGACGAGCTATGGAATCCGTACCATCGGGTAGGCGTCCTCTAGGTAGACCAAGGATGAGATGGTTAGATCAAGTCCATAATCTCTCCTATACCCTTATGGGGATTGCCCTTGATGATTTAGAGTCGATGGCGGAGAATCGACAGCTATGGAGGGTCCCCTTTAGCAACCTACACCCGCGACCCACTTAATGGACAAGCGGACCATTGAAAATGATGATGAGACCTTTGATGTCAAAAAAGGATTTGAACAAGGTGACGCGCTGTCATATGACTTTTTCAACATCATTCTTGAGAAAATTGTGCGAAACTCGCAAGCCAACACCAGGGGCACAATTTTCCAAAAGTCTGTTGAACTACTTGCATACGCTGACGACATCGACCTCATTGGCAGAACACAGCGAGCTGTCACTGGTGCGTTTGCAAGTATCAGTACAGAGGCGGCAAAAATGGGTTTAGTGGTGAATGAGGGCAAAACAAAATATATGCTGTCAACAAGAAAGGATCACACACAACATTGACGAATCGGACAGAACGTCACGATAGACAGCTATAACTTTGAGGTAGTTCGGGACTTTGTCTACCTCGGCTCCGCTATTAATTCTGAAAATGACATAACATCAGAAAACAAGCGAAGAATTACACTTGCCAACCGCTGTTACTTTGGCCTCAGAAGGCAATTGATTAGTAAAGCCTTGCCGAGAATCACCAAGGAGACTCTATATAAGACTCTCATCATCCCAGTCCTGCTTTATGGCGCAGAATCATGGACGTTGTCAAAAGCGGATGAAGATCTCCTTGGTCGCTTCGAACGCAAAATTCTTCGATTTATTTTCGGTCCCGTTTGCATTGACGGGCTGTGGGGGAGGAGATTTAACAGCGAACTATACGAGCTGTACAGCGACCTCGACCTGGTCAGAAAAGTACGTATCAGTCGAGTAAGATGGCTAGGACATGTAGAGCGAATGGACACCAACGCTCCGGCCTGAAGAATCTTCGATTCCAACCCGGAGGGACAACGCAGTAGAAGAAGACCTCGCCTTAGGTGGCGCGCACCAGTGGAAGGGGACCTCAACCAACTTGAAGTGCGCAACTGGAGGCAGTAAGCCAATGATCGTGCTAACTGTAGAGGCGAGTTGCTTGAGGCCCAGGTCCACCCCGGACTGTAGCGCCATCTAAGTAAAGTAAGTAAGTACACCATTGATGATCTATAGGATAGTGGCGAACAGTACGATTTTCTTTTTATTTTAATGTTACCTTTTGAGGAAGGGTGGCCCTTAATTGTTGGCACACCGGGAAGATCATTATTTAGTCTGTCGTTCGTTTTTAATACCTTTACATTGTGTGCCATTTAGATCTTTAAAAACTAGAAGTTAGCTCTGGCCAATCCCATATCCATCAGCTCTTATCCCTCTGCTCGATTTTGGTTCGAAAAGATTTTGCTTGTATCCCCTTTTTAAACAAAGTGGCCATTGTTCACTTTGATTTGATTTGTTTCATCTATACATTCATCAAGCTATTCTTGACCACTTAATCACTTTGATGGCATTCCAATCCTTTTGCGATCCATTTTTGTAAAATGCATTAGTTTAATGAGACATCTCTCTCACCCGTTTGGCGTTAATAGCACAATGAAAATGCGAATATTGTTCCATCCGAATTCGAAGCAAAGCCAACTGAAAAATTCACAAAACTATTCGTCATTTTTCTAAGACTGCGAGGCAAATCTGACTGAACTTCGTTTGCGGAGGCAGTGTCATTATTTTACTATCTGCCTCGAAGGAATTTACATTTCATTTGGGAATACCGTGAGAAAAACCCATTTCCTACCGACATGACACGACAAGGTGTATAGCTGAAGGTTAATCCCCTCTTTCACTGCAACAATACTAACTGGTAATATTGAGTCAACTTCTAACCTATAATCCATTATTCGTAATCCTAGCGCATTAACAACTCTCTGAGTCAGTGAGAACTCAAAGTTCCCTTAAGTGTCCATTGAAAATGATAAACCACTTCCGACTGTGCGAGTGAATGTCATCTATGTGTGTATACTATACCCAACCGGAAAGTGACAATTATTGTCTCATGACTTATTCAAATGTCAATTTGCGGATAATTGACTGCACTCGGATTCTAATGAATGGTGCACAAATCCGCTGGCCAAATCATGCCACCCCGCACAGTCCTCTCTATTTTGCCACACTACAGCCACCACAAAAGCCTTCCTTCGACATTATCCGGTTTGCATTTGGTTGTCTATTTTGCGGCCGGTGTTTGTTTACTCTTTCATAATACCTACGGAAAATGAAAATCCATTTTAAAATATTTACATTTTGGTTTCGAGAGGGTAACTTTGAGTGGACTTATGTGGATACATTTTTGGTATAATTTCTTTAGTGGTGTTGTATCGCTGAAGTTGGAAAAGAAAAATTGCGTTGCGGAAAATAAAGATCAATTCCGATACTTGGTTGATTTTATTTGCTGTAGAAAATCATATTAATTATACATATGTACATACTGCAAAGACAAAGGACTTACATTCCTGACAACTTTCCCCTTAAATCCAAACTCTCGTGCGGCGATTACAAACGTGCCCTTCTAATTATGAAAATAGATAATTACATATTAAACGCGAATAATAATTTTTAATATAAAGAGCAAACCTTTTCTTTAAATAAAGTAAATCGAAAGAAGTTAATTTGCCATCCACCCGGCCGGCAACGTGCACAAAAATGACGTTTATTAGAATTTGCTCGATTTACAAATGCAATTGCGAAAAAGAGATAACTGCAATGAGCAACTTATAATGAAGAGTTCAGGCAAATAATTGCCGCACGAGTTCAGGTGGGATCACACCCCTTGAAGACTATTACATTAAATTCAATTCAATTCAATTAGCTGGATTGGAAAATTCAACTTTAGTATGTAATTACATTTAAAATTAAAAATAAAAAAAACCGAAACGGCTCGACAACATCCCGGGGCCCGTCTGAAACTAGGATGAAGACAAATCCAAAACTGCGAGCCGGCCGACTGATCTTTTCAGCTTGATGGACCCATTTGCGACTTGAACATCTGCAGTTCTTACAACTCCATCAGGACCAGGGTATACCTTGGTTATTCTGCCTAATTGCCATGACGATCGGATTTCGTTGGGGTCTATGATTAGGACCACGTTGCCTTCTTCGACTGGTTTAGTATTCTGATGCCACTTGCTCCTTCGGGTTATTTCTGGTAGGTATTCAGAATACCAACGCTTGATGATCTGAGCCATTAAATGTTGAGCTCGACGGCTGTAGAGCTTGCTGCACAAGTCCCTCTCACAAAACACGCCAGGCGCGGTGACATCTGGTAAATCTTCGCCAAACAGCATAGAATTGGGAGTCAGTGGTTTTGGGTCTTCTGGATCTACAGGAATATGAGTTAGAGGTCTCATATTTATCTGCCCTTGAGCTTCCAGTAGCGCGTTACGTAAAACATCTTCTCTAGGGGTGACACCCTTTAGTATAAACTCGATGCTTCGCTTTATGGACTGTATCAGCCGCTCCCAAGCACCACCCATCCAGGGTGAGTATGCTGGTATGAACCTCCAGAGAATGCCCTCGTACTTTGCTGCATAGTCACCTAAGGCTGCCTCCATATCCCTTTTATCTTTATCCAATTGGTTTTTCGATCCCACAAAATTAAGACCGTTGTCACTATAGAGGTAACGAGTGACAACGCGGTTAATGACGAAACGACGGACGGCCATTGTGCACTGGTCTAAACTCAAATCGTTCAACAGCTCGATTTGCACTGCTCTAAACGTCAAGCAGGTGAAGATCATGCCGTAGCGTTTTACCGTGCCTCTTCCAAATTTCACCAGTAAAGGGCCGAAACAATCCACTCCAACATGAGTAAAAGGCTTTTGATGAAAAGCTAAGCGAGCCTCAGGAAGCTGACCCATTAATGGCATCACCGGCTTAGCCTTCAGACGCTTGCATGTATTACACCTTGATTTGACCCTTTCCACCGCGACTCGAATACAGATGACCCACGCTCGCTCCCGGATATCCGAGATGACCGACGCTGTTCCTACATGTAAATTCTTCTCATGATGGTGAGTGATGAACAAGTCTACCAAAGGATGAGTTTTTGGTAAAATCGCTGGATTGCGTGCTGCATAGGAGACAAAAGCCTTTTGCCCCCTAGAGCTCATTCTAATTGTGCCCTCGTCGTCCAAAAACGGTGAGAAATTGATGATTTTGCTCGAAGTGCCTACTCTTTTTCGAACCGTTAAAGCAGCTACATCTTCCGGGAAAGCATCAGCCTGAACTTTTCTGAATAGCCAATTTTCAGCTCTTGCGTACTCCACCGGGGTGACGAAGGTAAACCTTTCAGAACATCTTTTTTTTAGAATGTCTCTAAAACGAAGTAAGAGTGCCATAACGCGAACTGTAGACGACCATCTTGCCCGGAATCTCGGCTTGAGCTCTTCATAAATGCTGTAGGAAGCTAGGAACTGTTTACCGTGCAACAAAATCTGGTTGGAGGTTGTATTTTCTGGATTCCCTAAACTGAGAGCACTTTTTCCGGGTGTGACCGGCCAAGAACCAATTGGCAAACGGAGAAATTCAGGTCCTTTAAACCATCTCGAATCTGTGTCACCTACTGAGGCATCCTTCCATCTCGTAGCATCGTCAGCGACGTTGTCCTTGGTCCTCACATGATACCACTGGCGTGGCGAGGATGACTCTAAGATTTCCCCAACTCTAACAGCAACAAATGATGGAAATTTGAAATTGGTAGAGTTTATCCAAGACAACGTGGTGTTCGAGTCGGAGAAGTAAAAGCAGTTGTGAAAACGAATTGAATGAGACTTCTTGACTGTGTCCGCTAATCGGACGCCAAGAACTGCAGCTTGCAATTCTAATCGCGGCACCGATAGCTTCTTCACAGGAGCGACCTTAGCCTTGGCCATGATAAGAACCACTTCTACTTTGCTGTCTTGTTCGAATCGCAAATACGCCACTGCAGCGAACGCTCTTTCTGACGCGTCGACAAAAACTACCAAACTCACCTCTGAATCGTCTGGGTTCCAAGAAAGATATCGGCGAGGAATCTTAAGCGTCTCGATATTTCGCAGTTCTCTGATGAAATCTATCCATGGGATCCTTAACTTTTCCGAAATGGGTTCGTCCCAATCGAAGCCTTCGCGCCACACTTCTTGAAGGGTGATACGTCCTCGAATGATATAGAAAGAGATCAGACCCAAGGGGTCGAAGATTTTCATGACCATCTTTAGAATTTCCCTCTTAGTGATTTTCGAGTCGGGTAGAAGCATCGTTTCCAAAGTTTCGTTGTTCGATAACTTGTAAGTGAACTGGTCTGATGAGGGCAGCCAATACATACCCAAAATCTTAGTGATAATAGTGTCGCTAGCGCTTGGATCAATGCTTACAAGTTTCGAATTGATGTTGTTGTCTGGAGTGTTTTGGAGAAAAACTTGGCTGTTTGACTGAATGCCCACAAGATCAAAGTTCATAGTTTTGCAAATACGAATTGCATCTTGAGTGACGCTAATAGCCTTGTCTACAGTGTCGTGGCTATTGAAATAGTCATCGACATATGTTCGCTGCGTCAAACCGTCCACGGCTTCTGGACATTCGAGTCGAAACTTCTCCGCGTGATGATTTTTGACAAATTGGGCGCAGGTTGGGGAGCACCTTGGTCCAAACATCATTACTTCCATTACGTAAACAGATGGCTCTCGACTGCTGTCACCGTCCCTCCATAATATTCTTTGGCATTGCTGATCATCTTCTTTAATACGGATCCTATGAAACATTTCTTTCACATCGGCGTTGACTGCAACTGCGCGCTCGCGAAATTTAAAAAGACCAGCGTGGAGCGGGACTAGATTGTCAGGGCCTTTTAAAAGGAAACTGTTAAGTGACACTCCTTTCACTTTGGCAGCAACGTCAGCAACATCCCTCGGTTTCGGCGATAACTTGTTCGGATTCTCTATTATGAAAGTAGGCGCGTACCAAACTCGACTCCAAGATTTCTCCAACTCTGCAGCAGTCGCTATTCTGGCATAACCCTTCGAAATAAGTTCTCTCATATGATGATTTTTCCACTCGAGTAAATGAGGTTTCTTCTTTAAAGATTTCTCCAGCCCTTTCAACCTGTTCAGAGCCATGGGATAGCTATCCGGCAGCGTAACTCCATCACTGTTCCAGAGTAAGCCAATCTCGTATTGGTTACCGACTCGCCTTAGAGTTCGCTGCATAACGTCGACTGCTCGAGCATCTTCTTGGCTTACCAAATCGCCTTGGGGAACTTTAACTCCGAAATCCTCCGTTGAAAAATGGTGCTTCACAAGTTCATGAAGGTCAACTTCAGTCCTTATAGCATCGTGAAAAAGAAGGTGCATCGTTGGTTTGGCAACTTGGTTGAGGCACGACACGCTCAAAGCAGGAGCCGATTTCCCATAAACCACCCATCCCAACAGCGTCTTAATAGCACATGGTTCTTCGTCCGTGCCATGTCGTTGACCATGACCCCACAAGAATTTGGCTTGATCAAGGCCAACGAGAATCTTTGGCTTGGCGTTGACTAGATCTGCCAGTGGAAGTCCTCGTAGATGAGGATACGATCGCTTCAAGTCAGCCACATCAATTGACTGGCTGGGGAGTTCCAAATTCTTGACTGTGTAGACATTTTTCAGCTGGTGACGTTTGCGGCTCTGGACCCCCGAGACTGCCAAGGAAGTACGAAAAGAGTCTTCGTGTCTGGAAACTCCTTTGGTCCACTGAAGAACCAAACTCTCGGAAACACCACTAAGTCCAAGTTCGTCAAACAGGTCCTTCTCCACCATAGACAGCGATGAGCCGTCGTCCAAAAACGCATAAGTATCGACGAAAGTATCGTTAATGCCATGAATACGGATTGGTGCTATCTTAAACAAAATTGAAGAATCCGTCCCAACATGCGACGAGTGAATATGCTGCGGAGGCACAAAAGGGATTGCAGAACTGTTCAACTCAGAGTTATTGTTTATGGCTGACTGATGTAGAAGCGGGTGATGACGTTCTGTACAGCTTAGGATCCGACAAGTTGACTTTTGTCGGCAGGCTCTCCAATTGTGTTTCATCGGATCCAGACAGGAAAAACAAATACCCTTGTCTTTGACGAAAGCCAACCTTTGTTCTGCTGACAAATCCTTAAAGTCTGAACATTGATTCAGAGAATGCCTCCCACCACACCGCACACATATAACTGAAGAATTACTTGATGGCACTGGATTATGAGTTAAAACTCGATTTGAAAGCCTCGGTGTTTTAGCAGGTTTTCTAGCATCAGTAGATTCAGCGTGGCTAAGTAGATCAGGTGGAAGATTAACAACTTTCTCCGTCAAAAACTTTGCGAAGTCCTCTAAATTGGCACGTGAGTTTAATGATTTTCTTTTTACCCAGTCTTGATAGAGACTAGCGCCCAACTTGCAGCCGAGGCAGGTAAGAACATATCCATTGTCGAGATCTTCATCCATTTTTAGCGACTTAACATCAGCCACAAAGCCGTTGAGTTTCACAGCCCATAACCGCAGCTTGGGATCACATTTCGAGGAAAGTCGCGGAAGATTCAATAATTCAGCGGTGAGGTCATGAACCAAAACATCGTGACGACCAAACACCGATCGCAAAGAATCCATAATAGCATCCGCATCTGACGAGTACTTAAGACGATCGCTCACAAGTTGATATGCTTCGCCATGTAACGCCTTGCGAAGCCGAGAAACGTTTTCCTTCCCATTGTATCGTCCTTCAACTGTGGTCGATTTGTACACCTCTTCGAAATATGGCCACTCCCGTTTGTCGGCACCAGTAAACGATGGCAACTCCTGCACGTTGCTTCGATTCAAAATTGTCAATAAACTTGCCATATCTGCATCGCGGAACGAAGTTTCCATTTGTGGTGGTGTTGTGAAACCAACGTTACGTAGTGGTGTCGACTGCTTTTGGTGAACGTTATCCAACAATGAATGATGATTTTCCTGAATCTTTTTTATCAATTTTAACCTTTCCCTAACAATATCCGATTCCGTTTCCTTTGGAACAGGTTCCGCTGATTGTTCAGGAACTGACGTGGCTTTGGCCAACTGCAACCTCATTTCCTCCATCTCCTTTCGAAGAGCCAGAAGCTCGCTGTCTCTTTGTGCCACCGTCGCTTGCGCTACAGAAGCCGCTTCAATAAGAAGGTCGACCGAAATTCCCCTACCGTCATCGCCTGCAGACATGACCTGAGCATTGTCCGCAATGGGAGCGACCTTCCCTTCGCCAACAGCCTGAGATTCACAGCTTGCTTCCTCACAAAACCATGGAGTAGCAGTCTCATACTTATCGGGCTCGAATTTGGCACAAGCATAGTGCCACCATTTCTTACACCGATCACACGACACCATGTCGTCATCATCAGCTTTCTTACAAGCCTTGGAAGCACAACTATGTTCCATTACAAAGCGTATATTACAAATTCAGAATTTTTGCACGTTCGAGAACTAACCTCCAAATATAGCCTTCAATTCACCACGAACAAAATGGTTGATCTCGCTACTTACGACCAAAGGAGTTCTCGAATTGCCGGCAGCACCAGAATCAAATAAAATGATGTTGTATCGCTGAAGTTGGAAAAGAAAAATTGCGTTGCGGAAAATAAAGATCAATTCCGATACTTGGTTGATTTTATTTGCTGTAGAAAATCATATTAATTATACATATGTACATACTGCAAAGACAAAGGACTTACATTCCTGACAACTTTCCCCTTAAATCCAAACTCTCGTGCGGCGATTACAAACGTGCCCTTCTAATTATGAAAATAGATAATTACATATTAAACGCGAATAATAATTTTTAATATAAAGAGCAAACCTTTTCTTTAAATAAAGTAAATCGAAAGAAGTTAATTTGCCATCCACCCGGCCGGCAACGTGCACAAAAATGACGTTTATTAGAATTTGCTCGATTTACAAATGCAATTGCGAAAAAGAGATAACTGCAATGAGCAACTTATAATGAAGAGTTCAGGCAAATAATTGCCGCACGAGTTCAGGTGGGATCACACCCCTTGAAGACTATTACATTAAATTCAATTCAATTCAATTAGCTGGATTGGAAAATTCAACTTTAGTATGTAATTACATTTAAAATTAAAAATAAAAAAAACCGAAACGGCTCGACAACAAGTGGAAATCGATTTTAAAGGATATTGGATTGTGTTCCGCGGGGCTCGTGATGGCAACGGACATAAGCTACTAAAAGGGACTTTCAAACTAAGCCGCAGTCGGATCAACTTTGAATGAGTAGGTACCTAACAGCTAACTATTTGGATTAAATATTATTTTATGTCCCTTGTTTCAAAACATCTGTTTTTCCTGAGTCTTGAGATCAAATAGGCATAACTTAAGAGAATACATATTTGTAAAAGAAACCTATTTCAACCCATTTAAAATTTTGTTCGGCAGGACGCGTGGGTAAAAACTCCTTCCCCAAAAGTACAACCTCATTTCCATAAATTAACAATCCAACAAAAAATGCAGTTACTTAGTTGTACTTCACATGTTATAAATGCCTGACTGTGGAAAGTGCTTAAAAAACTAAAACACCCAATGCAACTGTCCCACAGCTCCCAGCTTCGGAATAATTTAGTCTTTTTTGTTTTCTCTGGATGCCTGGTAGAATACTTAAGTTCGAGTGCAGGAAGTCACCGGTCCTCTTAAACATTCTGCACGAGCAGATTTTAAGCTCCGGAAATGAGTTAATGTTCCCTCAATTGGCAGTCGGACCAAAATGAAAGTTCCATCTGGACTGGGAAGTATGAGGAAGTAGAAGTACAGAGCAACAATTATTTTAGAAGCAGCAGTATAAAATTCATCAGCTCCCTATCTGTTGGTGTTGCGGTTTATTCTGGTACCATTAGGATTCTGGAATCAAACTAAAGTTTGTCATGTTGTTAGCTCATTAAAATTTTATTGGAACAGGGCATTTTGGGGCCATCTATAGTGGTTTTGCCGGGTGCTATGGTGGTGATGTTGGTGGACTTTGTTGAACTCACTTTGGGGCAGTATAGGCTATAAGCACTGTGGTGGTATAGAATACTTACCTCCGCTAGGACGACGCCGGCCGACGGCATCGAAGAGTTGATGCAGATGAAGATTAAATGTGTCTGTCCGGATGTGGGACTTCGAATGACTTTGGAACAAAAATTAATTCCACACCAAGTCGTACGTACAGTGGTGTGTTTGTTGGGGCTACGAATATGAAATGTGACTTTTATCACACAAAGGGTCAAAGGATGACATTTTGTTTTAAGTTTATCTCAGAATAAATGAATGAATATTTTATATGTGATGTTGAGTTGGAAAAGTTCGAAATTTGTAAGCTCTTGTGAATGAGGTAGTAAATTAAATGTATGTTTGGAGAAGTTGTACCCCCTGTTGCTTTAAAATGAACCCAGGAAACGTTGATACTTTTAACCCCTTCTATTCCTGATCCATTTTAATTTTTGAGGTTCCGTACCAAAAGGGAAACAACGGAGTCCTATTAGTTTCGCTATGATGTCTGTCCGTCTGAAGCCATTAAGACCAATTTTCATGCCTTTCGTACCCTTTTTTTCGTGGTTTTTAGAGGGAGTATGACATAAGGCAAGTTGACCACCAGGCGGACCGTCGGAAATCTTTTAGCGGACGGTCCACATTTGACACTACCTTTTTACAGTTGAATAAAACTCATGACATTATCTAAAATGGCTGCCGTACTTCTTCGGTCTGTTCTCTGTCCATACATACATGTGTTATGATTAGTCGTGTCACCTGTTATAGACTCAAAACATACCTAAATGACAGGCCAAATATATAATTTAAAATTTTTGTGGCTTTTTTTTTTCTTTCATTTGAGGTTTTTTTCGTTGTTTCCTCAGGTTCTTTTTTTTAAACTTATAGGTCACTTAATAATATAACGGGTTTTTCAACAGGGAACAGGAACGCTACAAAAGTAGAGCAACAGGGACAGCAAACGACGCCGAATTTCTTGCCGCTCTTTTGACATTTCTCTTCAGTAAGGTTTGCCATTTCATGATGGAAAGATATACGAGCCAACAACGAGTCGAAATTATTAAAATTTACTACCGAAATTCGGAGTCAGTGGCCTCAACGTTAAGAGCGCTACGTCCAATTTATGGTCGTCACAATCGTCCTAGCAGATCAACAATTGAGCGTCTAGTCTAGTGGAAAATTTGAATCCACAGGCACAGTACAAAATGTTCCCGTGCCAGTGAGACAAAGAAGTGCCCGTAGTGTCGAGAATATTGCTGCCGCTGAGGCTTCAGTTGAAGAAAGCCCAAATGTGTCTCTCACACGTCGTTCTCAAGCGTTGGGCATCTCTGTGACGTCGTTGCGGAGAATTTTGCGAAAAGATCTTGGCCTACATCCTAAATTGACGCAAGAACTGAAGCCGCTTGACCACCAGAAGCGTCGTATGTTCGTGAATTGGGCTGAGCAACAACTTGAAAATGATTCGGATTTTCATCGAAAAATCATCTTCAGCGATGAGGCTAATTTCTGGCTGAATGGCTTCGTCAACGTCAATAAACAAAATATGCGGTATTGGTCAGGCAGCAATCCACACATCCCGAAAAAATTACGGTTTGGTGTGGTTTATGGGCCGGCGGCGTCATTGGGCCGTACTTCTTCCGTGATGATCAAGACCGGCACGTTACTGTGAATGGGAATCGCTACCGTTCAGTGATAACCGAATATTTTTGGCCCCAATTGGATGATATGGACTTGGAGGACATGTGGTTCCAACAGGACGGCCGGCCGGCCGGCGCCACAAGCCACACAGCGAATGTCACAATCAATTTATTGGAAACCAAGTTTGGAGAACGTGTTATCTCACGAAATGGTCCAGTCGCTTAGCCGCCTCGGTCGTGCGATTTGACGCCGTTAGACTATTTCCTGTGGGGCTACGTCAAGTCTATGGTCTATGCCAATTCCAACAAGCCAGCGACGATTGATGAACTTCGTACGAATATCGAACGTGAAATTGCAGCAGTATCGGCCGATTTATGCCTGAAAACCGGTTTCAGCGTCTGGACTTCTGCAAGCGTGCCCGTGGTGGCCATGCAAAAGAAATCGAGTTCCATACATAATGGCATCGAACGTACTTTCACAGGAATAAAGAATTTCATTGATATCCAAAACCATTTTTGTTTTATTTAAAAAAAACTTTTGTTCTTATTGAAAAACCCTGTAGTAGAAAGATATCCATTTGTAAATCACATCTCTGTGCGAATAATGTAAATTGTGCGATAGCAAACTGTAACTTATTAACGAAATTAATATATCTATCTATCTATCTATCTAAAATGTTTGTTTCTCCAAAATAATAGTACAGCCGGTTAATAAGAAATATAAAATATTACTCAAAATATTGCTTTTATTAATGTTGAAAATAAAGAAGGCAAACAAACAAGAAAACCCGTAAGAGGTTAATAGTTTCTTGTTAAAGCTTACAGTACGCTGTTCGAGCTAAATTTTTGCTCCCATACAAAATTCTCTTCAAGTGAATCTATTTAGCATAGCGGTACGCTGCTTCAGCTAAAAAATTAAATTTTCATTTCAGACTGTACTGCATGTAAATGTCACAATTTAGCCCGCCCATTAATTTTGACAGATCATGTTGTTTTTTTTTTTTTTGTTTTGTGTTCTTGTATGGCGGAAAAGTAAATAAGCATAAGGTCTTTCAATGAATACCTCAGCATGCTGCTTGAGTGAAACTTAATGTTAGCTGCTCTCCAATTTTTCTCTCCAAACATTAGCTAAAATCCTAGCTAAATTTTGACATAGAGTGCGGTGTGTGGATTTAAATGTTATAGAAAACCATTGAACCACCTCGAATGAAAAAAGAAGGACATCGTCTCTATGCTGCCGTATCAAAGCGCACGGTAGTGCCCCAACCAAGTTCTCCAGTAAAGGGACTTACCCTTTTCATAGGAACAAACTCAGGCTGTTTTCGACCCCCCTCTAACTTCGGAACTAATTAAGCTAAAAACTTCAAACTTAAACATTTACCAAGCTCACCTCACCAAATTGCATCTCTATAGCATATAGGTAAGTCGTTTTCAACATACACTTACTTACTTACTTACTTACTTAGATGGCGCTACAGTCCGGGGTGGACCTGGGCCTCAACCAACACGCCTCTCCAGTTAGCACGATCTTTGGCTAACTGCCTCCAGTTGCGCACTCCAAGTTGGTTGAGGTCCCCTTCCACTTGTGCGCGCCACCTAAGGCGAGGTCTTCCTCTACTGCGTTGTCCCTCCGGGTTGGAATCGAAGACTCTTCGGGCCGGAGCGTTGGTGTTCATTCGCTCTACATGTCCTAGCCATCTTAGTCGACTGATACGTACTTTTCTGACAAGGTCGATGTCGCTGTACAGCTCGTAGAGTTCGCTGTTAAATCTCCTCCTCCAAAGCCCGTCAACGCGAACGGGACCGAAAATCACTCGAAGAATTTTGCGTTCGAAGCGCCCAAGGAGATCTTCATCCGCTTTTGACAACGTCCATGATTCTGCGCCATAAAGCAGGACTGGGATGATGAGGGTCTTATATAGAGTCTCCTTGGTGTTTCTCGACAAGGCCTTACTAATCAATTGCCTTCTTAGGCCAAAGTAACAGCGGTTGGCAAGTGTAATTCTTCGCTTGATTTCTGATGTGATGTCATTTTCAGAATTAATAGCGGAGCCGAGGTAGACAAAGTCCCGAACTACCTCAAAGTTATAGCTGTCTATCGTGACGTTCTGTCCGATTCGTCGATGTTGTGTGTCCCTTCTTGTTGACAGCATATATTTCGTTTTGCCCTCATTCACCACTAAACCCATTTTTGCCGCCTCTGTACTGATACTTGCAAACGCACCAGTGACAGCTCGCTGTGTTCTGCCAATGATGTCGATGTCGTCAGCGTATGCAAGTAGTTGCACAGACTTTTGGAAAATTGTGCCCCTGGTGTTGGCTTGCGAGTTTCGCACAATTTTCTCAAGAATGATGTTGAAAAAGTCACATGACAGCGCATCACCTTGTCTAAATCCTTTTTTGACATCAAAGGTCTCGGTGAGATTGTTTCCGACCTTTACGGAGCAGCGAGCGTTCTCCATCGTCATTCTGCACAATCTGACAAGTTTGGCAGGGATGCCAAAACTAGACATGGCTCTGTATAGCTCGTCTCTATAAATGCTGTCATATGCGGCTTTAAAATCGATAAATAGGTGATGAGTATCGATTTGGACTTCTTGGGTTTTCTCCAGGATCTGCCGTAGTGTGAATATTTGGTCGGTTGTGTACTTACCGGGCCTAAAACCGCACTGATAGGGTCCAATCAGTTCGTTAACAAATGGTTTCAGGCGTTCACACAGTACGGAAGACAGGATTTTGTAAGCGATGTTAAGGAGACTGATGCCTCTATAGTTGGCGCAGTTTAGAGGGTCTCCTTTCTTATGGATCGGGCAAACAATGCTGAGGCTCCATTCTTCAGGCATACTTTCCTCTGACCAAATTTTAGAAACGAGTTGGTGTATGCCCTCTACCAAGTCATCCCCCGCTGCCTTAGAAAGCTCGGCCGATAAACCGTCCGGTCCTGCAGCTTTGTTGGACTTCAGCTTGGATATTGCTATCCTTACCTCATTTTGGTCAGGTGGACGGAAGTCTTGGCTTTCATCGCCCAGGTCGAATGGTTCATTCTGCCTGACAGCGGAATTTGTGTCGTCTTCGCCGTTTAACAGTCTGCAGAAATGGTTTTTCCATGTCCTCAGCACCGACTGTGACTCTACTACAAGGTTTCCTTGTTCGTCTCTACAGGTCTCTGTTCGGGCCTTGTTCCCGTGACACGTTCTTTTTACCTTTTGGTAAAACTTCCGAACATTGTTCCTGGAGTAACACCTCTCTATTTCCTCGATCGCGCGCTTCTCATGCTCTTTCTTTTTCCTCCGGAGAAGCCGGTGTTCTTCCCTCCTTTTTTGCTCGTAGAGCTCACGAGCTGCTCTCGTCCTTCTCTGCAGCGCCGCTTTGTAGGCCAGTTGCTTTGCTGCATGTGCTTGCCGGCACTCTTCATCAAACCAGGGGTTTCGCGGTGGTGGTCGGGTGAAAACTAGCACATCAGTCGCGGCTTTTCTGATGGCTTCTTGGCATCGATGCCACTGGTCTTCAGCACTTGATGCTGGCTGCACAGGACTTCTCGAGAGGTTGAGGGAGACGCGATCGGCAAAAGTTCTGGCGGTTTGTTGCGTTTGTAGCCGTTCAACGTTGAATCTTCTCACAGTATTTCCTCGTTGTTGTGGTGTCTGGGATATCCGCATACGTACCTTGGCTACAACATACAGGACTTCAAAAATCGCAAAACCGTAACTGACTGACTGACTCACTCACTCACTCACTCACCACTCACTTAGATGATGATCTTCAAAATTATGAAGCACTTCCGGCCATCCCAGAATCATGAAATTTGGCAGAATGCTAGATCTTGTGATGCATACACTGGGAAAAGTTCACGACTCGGGATTTTCCATTCAGTGTGGCTTGGTATACGCCCACTTTTAAAAATTGGTTATTATTTATTTGGGCCACTTTTCATTGCCGTAGAATGTTCAAATTCGGTTTTCGGTAGAGCGGTAGGACTTGCATTGTACGAACGGAGAGCTAACCTTTTTGATTTAAGGGCGTAGAATTTGCCCACTTAAAATATGAATAGAAATGAATCTACATTCTGATTGAAATTTTAATGAGTTTATAAGAAAGAAAACCAAAGTGACGGTAACGGTAGGGGTAGTGACTAGTGAGTGTCTGTTGGCATATTAAAAACTGAAGACGTTCAACGTTGTTTGTGAAATCTAATAAAGAAAAACTTCGCAAAAAGTAGTGAAATGATATCAAAAACATAAATATAAAAAAACAGCCAAGTTCCTTTACAAAGCAAAAAACAAACAAAAATATAAGTGTGCCACGAAATGAACACATTTAGATACATCTCATTACTTTTCGTGGCTGACTAGTTATAAATTTTTTTTTTCTTGCTGCTTTATAAAAGAACTTGCCTGTTTTTTTTACATTAATGCTTTTGGTGTGATATGCATAACAGCGAAGATCTAACATTTTATAAGGCTGTTTAAAAAAATTGACTCAGTTACTTTACACACTCTGTTAAGGATCATTCACATGGGAGCGAACGAACGAATTGATCAAATGCGAATAAACCACTTTTTATGCATTTATAAACAGAAAATTCCACAATGGTCCTTTAGTGTTACAAAATATGAATAAAAATAATTGCGTTTTGGTTATGTTTTTTTTTTTTTAATTAATTTATTAAGCTTAGAGAAAAAAAGTTTCTTTATTAATTTTTACTTTGTTAAGAAACTTTATAAACATTATAATATTTTCGTTTATTTTTTTAAACTAAAATAAAGAATGAATTAAATTTCGATTTCAATAAAAATATTTAAATTCCTAATTTTTGTATATTACTGTGTGTCCAATACAAATTCCACTGGAGACAAATATTTGTAACTTTGATTTTTAATGTGTCCGCAACTGTATGGACAGGTGTCCTATATCGATTTCACTACTTTTTTTTAAACTCAATTAAATCAATGTTCAAAAACCATAAAATGCAAATTGCTATGTTCAAAAAAATAAGCAAACCACCACTTTGAAGTTTAAAAACGCTCTCCTGAAAAGTTAAGCTAGAGGTCAATAAGGACATATAAGAACTCAAGTGACGATCTGTCAAAATTAATTTTAATTATTTAATTTTATCTTTTTTAGTTAAGATGATTCAGATCACTTTTGCGAATCTCGATTCGAGAGTGAGATTCACACATCTTTGTCCTTAGTACATTCTCCGCTCTCTGAGGAAGTTTCGCTAATTTTTTTATATTTGACGGTTTCTTAGTGCTTGTGCTTGGCCCAAAAAAGTACGCGATTAGAACTGTACCAACATAATTTGTATCGAATGTGCACCGAGACATATTCCGCATATTAATTTTGTACATGTATCTAGATATTAAATGCGAAAATATTTTTCCATACTGATTATGATACGAAAAACTGTTTTTAAGCAAACCTAAAACTTAAAATAACCAAGCTTTATCATATAGAAATACGATAGAACATTTTTGCGTAGGTATGCTTTGGTTTGAACCTTACGAACATAAGAAAACATTCCTTCAATATTTCGTCCCGCCACCTATGTGTCAGCTAAAGAATCGCATGCACGTGTGTAGATGTTTTATGTTGGTTGACATTTCTTTTGGAGCTATCTCTACCGCGTGTTGTTCGTAAATTTTTTAACTAATCGCGTCAAGATTTAATTTTATTTGAAATAATGTTGAAAGTGAAAATTACAGAGAAAAAAGCAGGTTCTCCTTTAAAACCAAAAGAACCAAAAGTTGAAAAAAAAACCAACGATGCTACTAAGTTGAAGAAAAAACCCAACAACAAATTGATTAAGAAATCAGTTCAAGAAGGCCTAATTAAGCCACCCACACCGGCATCTCCTAAGGTTGGAGCATCATCAGTTAAGAAGGAACTTGATGTGCAGGCTGTGGCCGATAAGAAAGAAAAACTAAGACTTAAGAATATCAAAAAGAAATTGAACAAAGCTGCCGCAAAGCAGGCATCCCTTTTGGAGAAATCTAAGGAAAATAAGTCTGATGCTGAACCCGTCAAAGATGAGAAAGCTCAGGAAAATGGTTCAAAAACAGAAGCATCAACAAAAATACAGAATAAGGATAAACAAAACAAAACCACGGTTAAAAAGGCAATAGGTATGTATATTAAATCTGACATTTTACAGGGTCACTAATTATTTTCTTTTCAGTACCAGCCACTCCTGGACAAACCATTTTTGTTGGCAACCTGCCTACAAACACAAAACGTGTTCAACTCGTAAAGCTATTTAATTCCTTTGCACCAATCGTAGCCATTCGCTTCCGCACAGCCAGTGGAAGGGTCATCTTCAAACATAAAATGCGTAAAGAATCGGGAGCTCTTAATGCATACATTGTACTTAAGGACGAGGAAACTGCAGCGAAAGCATTGGAACTAAATGGAACCGAATTCAAAGGCAATACCCTGAGAGTGACGAAATCGGAGAAGACGGACGAACAAGTGGACAGCAAACTGGTGATCTTCGTTGGAAATTTACAGTATTGTAAGTCGTCCCTATTTTGCCCTGCATTACATTACATTAAATGGGGTTTCCCACTCTTTCAGCTTGCACTGATGATAAGCTTCGACAGATCTTCTCAAGCTGTGGAGAAATCGAATACGTGCGGACAATCCAAAACCCCGAAAATAACAAATGCAAAGGTGTTGCGTATGTTTGCTTCAAGAATGCAGATTCCGTGGGTTTGGCTTTGGAACTTGATGGCACTGTACTCGATGAACGACCGATACACGTTGAACGGTATTCGGTTAAGAAATTAGGTGCAAAACAGAAAAGAGATGAAGCTGAAAAGGTGCAAGGTAAGGCACCACATAAAGGCAAGGGTCCACAGAAGGGCAAGGGTCCACAGAATGGCAGGGGTCCACAGAAAGGCAAGGGGCCACAGAAAGGCAAGGGGCCGCAGAAAAGCAAAGCTCCAGTCACAGAGGGCGCTAAAAATAAGAAGAATGTTAAGAATTCCGAAACCGACGAAGGAAAAAAGAAAAAATCCGAGTTTCGTGGAATAAAGACTGAAATAAACAAAAAGGTAAGACTTGTAAGCTTATTTTTCTATTTTTTTCAATAACGTATCTTTCTTGCAGAAACAAAAGAAACCGCTTCCGAGCGCAATGAAGAAGTTGGCCAAGAAAATTGCACCCAAAAGCGACGATTAAATGACGCAGAATGCAATTAGATCGTTTCTCTCCTTTTAATCTTTATTATTTGAATAGTCTAAGAAAAATAACTTGTAGAACTGTTGATACAAATTACATTGTAAATAAATTGTTCTAATTATAAAACGGATTGTCAGATGTCCACTTAGGCTTAGGATCCATTGCCTCATCGAAGGGGTCAAGGTAAACCTTTTTGACGATCCCATCGGCACATTTATAACGGGTGCCAACAAGTATGTTTAAACAATTTGCAAAAGTCAATGACGGATGAAGTGCTTTATAGGCATTGCAGACTGGCCTTTCCCTTGTTCTTACGAGAAAGAAAGGATGCAGTTTTATGCTGAAAAATCACTCTGTTATTTCTGAACTATTTATTTACACCCTTTAGTCTAATCTCTCTGCAAACTGGCCAACTGCTTTCGGAGCTTTGTCTGGACTTCCAGTGGAAAACTCTTCACTGCTCCTTTTGCACAAGTCAAGCAAAATGTTGCAGCATAGTAAAAGCTACATTCAACGTCTCTACACACAATTTTCTCGCAAAGGCAGCAGTGAGCCCCTAATGTTATAAAAAATTCCGGTTTCCGTCGCCATCGAGGTGGATGTGGTTGGAATGGATCGCGCATGATGTAGCTGTCCTCTTGAAGTTTCACGCCGACAACAAACGGGGGTTCTGTTCCCTTGTAGTGCACCATTTCATTTAGTCCGCAGGATTCGCAAAGAAACGAAATTCTCGGTATCCGATCATCTTCGTCTGCTGGTGGTGGGGCTTCCTTCGGCGCTTCCTCATCGGGTAGCTTCAGTTGGTCTATCTCTTCCTTTTCTGTTTTAATGTAAAACTCGTCATTATGCGATTCTTTGGCTGCAGCAATAGCAGAGGATGATGTTCCAGGTTGTGGCGAATCTTCTTTCATAGCTGTAAGAAGAGAATGAACGATGAGTCAAGACGAATAAATCAATGAACAGATCAACAACAGATCTAAAAGCTTTTATTCTACTAAGGATACACCAAAATACATTATTCTCAGTCTCTCCGCATGGACTGTGTGTTGGGAAGTTCGCTGGGCCACCAGGCAGGTTTGGATACTGTGCACAACTGCCCGTCTATCATCAAATCTTGAGCTTTTAGTACCTGTTCGACTCTGAGCAATGCCAATGCATTTCTATGGCTTGTACCTCGAAGCGTACCCACCACAGCTCCGGCTTGTGTCTGAACTGTGGCAGCAGTCGTGTCGAGATCGCTGGTGAGTTTTAGTGGCATCAGCCGTTTTCTTACTATTCCCGTGTGATAGACACGTGCGGTGAGCTCCTGGCCGACATAGCATCCCTTGTGGAAGCTAACTCCATTAAGAAAGTCACAGTTCGCTTCGAGAGGAAAACATTTCCCAGGAGGGTGATCTATTATCCCTTCACCTACACCGTAGCTGTAGCGATGTGAGATGTAGTTGCATGCACCTGGCTGCTCCAGAGTGCTGCTGGGAAACAGTTTAGCTAAGTCTTTCAACTCATTGGATTGCGGCTGAATTATACGCACCCCAAGATGCTTCACTCGTGGATCTGCCGAATAAATTAAATTTGTGGACTCATCATATCCTTCGGTACTCAAGTTATTTGAGGCTTCTACACTTTCGGCAGTATTATACACTACCCATGGCGTGTACTCCGAATTGATGCAATCAATGTCGATTTTCTTCCTCACACGATACAATCGCAAGTGTCTTCGCAACTCGCTAGACGCTTCGCGGTCACATTCTATTAAAAAGGTGTCTGTCCACGGAGTTTTATATATAATCGAATCGTAAAGCACTCGACCTGCATTGTTCAGGAACATTGTAAACATTGAAGAACTCCCATCATGTAGATGGTGTATGTCGTTTGTGATGAGGCCCTGCAAGAAAGGAACAACTTCCTTGCCCTGTACACGAATTAATGCACGGCTAGCGAGTGGCTCAGCGAATAATTTTGATTTAGACGTTGCAGATGTCTCTACAAAACGACGAAACTGACGCATGCATGTCCTGAGCAGCATATTCATAGCTGTCGAATTGAGATCTACAAATACAAATAGATTCGAAACAGATTTACAAAACTCTATTAGCGATGATTTTACGTAATTTCTAACGACTTACATGTTTCGTACTGGGAGGTGTTTGAGTGAAATGTCAATAGTGAGTAGTTTAATGAACTGAGAATTTAAATATTAATAATTACCTTTTATTATTTAGATTTAGTGAAATATGGGTACCTAAAAGCCAATTTATTGTAAAATATCCACAAAATAAGTCATTGGCCAGATTTTTTGACTGTGCAGTGCATTGAGATAAAACGTCAAAATACAAATCAGCTGAAGAGTGGAAGTGTTCAAAAAATTTGTTACTTTATCTGACAACTATAGGGCATTGTACATTTCGTGTAAGTTAATTAGAATAATTTTTAACTCTCATACAAAATTCTCTCCAAAATTTAGCACAGCATTTCAGACTGTACTGCAGCTATTTAGCGCGCCCATTAATGGTTCGGCACATTTTTTCAAGCAGCATTTTTTTGACAGATCATGTTGTTTTTTTTCTGTTCTGTTTTTGTGTTGCGGAAAAGTAAATAAGGATAGTGTTTTTCAATGAATACCTCGATGAGGAGTCCTTTGAAAGTAATAAATTTAAGATCAAGGAATAGCAGACAAGGAAAAAGATAGTGCAACGGAAATATAACACTTTTTCGCGACGATGAATTTTTAAAGAATTTTATTTTCAACGAACAGCTGTTTTCTGTGACACATCTATCCACAGCGCACTCTATGTCAGAAATTAGGTAGGGTTTTAGCTATTTAGTTTCGCTCGATCAGCATACTTAGCTTAACGTAAAAGTATATGGTCATGTGTCAATTGAGCTAAATAATTGTCCTGACACTATCATAAGGGAAACCAATGCTCATCTGTCAAAAAATGATCCTGCTTCAGGAGCAAGAGAATAAATTATCCTTATTTGTTACTGTTTCCTTTTGCTTGAGTTTTGTTGGTGAGGAAATAGAACACTGAATTTTAAATTTTAATAGCGTGAAAATAGACAAATCGATGTTTAAAGTTTGGAGTTTGGTAAACTTCTCATTTTAACACTCACTACCTATGTGTTAGAAAATTATCCGACAATAATTATTTAGCGCAATTAATGTAGCTGAATAGTTAAAATAATAGGGATTATGCACTGTTTAACATATTTTGAGGGAAATAATGCTTTGTGGCCCAATTTCGCAAACGTGCGATGACCGATGAGTAAATACTATTTTATCAGCAGAGAATCTGAATTTTGTTTTACTTTGGTTTCCCACCAGCAGCGTGATTAAGCCAAAGTGATTATTAAATCACTAATGGCGTTTCCACCGAACTGTATGTGCTTTATTTAAACATTTCTGTCAATTCGTAAAACCTGTTTTCCAAAGTACCAACAGGAAGAATAATAATTAGTCTTTTTCGGACCAAATTGAGCTTTTCACAAACTTAACGCCACAAGTGGAAACTAATTAATTTAATTTATTTCCATGGACAAATTTGTTTGTTCGGTTTGTGTTCTGTTTTTTATTAATTTTTTTTTTTTTGAATAAAGAGCTGCAGTATAAAAAGGTATATTTCATTTTATTTTATTTAAGTACCTAAACGTATAAATCACGTAGGTACATAATTCAGAAATCATGAAAATGTATGGTACATCACGTAATTAATCACATGATTTAGCTAAATCCACTTGATTGAAGGGAACGTAGAATTAATTGTTCGCTTTGCAGTATATGGCTTGGTATTATATTTCTTCAACATGTTCATAATTCAATTCAAACTAGCAATTCGAAATAGTTCCTTATATGTCAAGAAAGCAATAGCAATCAAAACTAATTAACAATTATGTTTCGCGCTACCTAATCGTGTTTCGAAGCCAATAAAAGGTGGATTGATGCCGTTTGGATTTTTAATTTAGCAATTCTGTTTCATGCTGGCAACATCTGTCTCTCACTTTTTTGGGCCTAGATTGATCACTCGACCATATTTCCAATATGATGTTGACTGAGAGCAGTTTTTTGTTTGTTGACCAATTTTTCTTATTGATGTTGATAGTAGATAAGGTATACACCTTCGGAATAGTGGTTCTAGTCGTTAAGTAAACGAAAGTTTTTATTATAGACAAGCCATATACGCATTTTGACGCGTATACCTACAGAAATACCATCATACAATTATCACTTGATTATATCCTATCCTAAATAATTGGTCCCTTTGGATACCAACCCCCTTTATTATCTACTAGGTAAACAATTAAAATTTCTATCAATATTTTGACCTGCCAATGTTGTAATTGCATTCACAAGTTGACACATTATAATTAATGCCAACCTCCTCTGCAATCATAACCAATCACGATTGTATAATAACTTCCAATGAAATTAAATATATACCATCAGCCTATATATGGGACAATTCCGTTGTATTGCGCTCATTAGTTCAGTTTTCTTCGGTTGCAATAATTTACTCTAATGAAGAACGTAACGCAAGGATTTCTCAGAAGACAAAGAAAATGCCTCACCCTCATGGGTCATTCATTGTCTCAAAATATCAAGGAATCAATATGGAAACAAATCCCACAACTTTTTGGAACTTTCGTAGTGATATCAGCTCAATATCCAATGATTTACTACGCCTTTTATCACATTAATAATCTAGAAATGGCGACAGCTAGTATGAGCATTGACTTTACCAACATGTTGACCTCCATCAAAATTGTAACATTTCTCGTGAATAAGTCCTTGTTTTTGGAAATAATGAACGACCTGAAGAAAATGTGGCAAAACTGTGTGAGGATATTTCAATCAATTAATTCGTTAAAATAAATTAAGCTATTTAAATCATCAGGTGACAATTATGCTTCAAACCGTATAAAAGCAGCCAATGTTATGGCCGATCGTATGGTGCATTTTTATTTTATTTCCGTATCCTGTACAGGCACTTACTTTATGATGGGACCATTGCTGAAGATCGCGTGGGCCAAGCTTTTAAATCAACCGATTGTAAGGGAATTACCAATGCCAATGAAGTGAGTATAGCAATCATTCAAAGTTTATTGGCGTATGCGGACATTTAAAATTACTTAAAATTAATAAATTAGCAAAATAACGAGTAATTCAGCGGATTGGCTCTAAGGCCGTGTGTCAATTAGGGCTATTTAATTATACTCTGATAATTTTTTGCCACTTATAAAAGTGTTGAAAGAGAATTTCACCAAACTTAAATCTTAAAATTTATCAAATTTTACGCTATTAATTGATTGAAATTCAGTGTTTTATTTCCTCTTCAATATTTTAGCAAAACTTAAGTAAAAGAAAACGTCAAAAAATTTGCTTATCCCTATAGGATAGTTTATTATGCTCCCGAACCAGGACAATTTTTTGACAGGTGAAACTTCGTTTTCCACCACGACAGTGTCAAAAAATTATCCAAGGATAATTATTATTTAGCCCAATCGACACACGGTCTAAGAAGCTTAGACAATTTATGAAGTCTTGTAAGGCGTATCCGACGAGATGTACCATTGCGTGGTGTGCGGTTCATTATAGCCGTATCGTTATCGTAGCTGCGACTCTGCGAGGCATCACATGACGAAGACGATATCTACGATGACAATACGATAGCCTTGTGCGGATGCCCTAAATGTTAGGCCTTAAAGACATCGGAAGATCTTAAGGACAGGAAATGGATAATATATTTATGCTTTAAAATTTACAGATTTTTCTTCGATGTAAAAGGTACCCCAGGATATGAATGCGCATTCATCTACACAGGTTTCATTACATTTGCAGTCGTGATGCATGCCTCTGCTATTGATGGATTATTTATATCGTTTGCAATTAATTTAATGTCACATTTTCGTCTATTACAACACTATATTCAGACGAACGCATTTAATAGAAATGATGGAGATACAAACTATGACATATGTTCTTACATACGGTATCATATAAAACTTTTGCAAGTATCTGATAAAATCTGTCGAACTTATAAGCCAATTATATTTGGGCAATTTTTAATAACATCCTTGCAAGTCTGTGTTATAGTTTATCAGCTTGTTACAGTAAGTTTAATAACGGATACATATTTTATAAACACCCTTGAATATAAAATACTTACTTAACTGCAGCACATGGATAACTTTATGGTTTTAATGGTCTATGTCATATTTTTGGTGTCCATTATGATTCAATTGCTAATCTATTGCTATGGCGGCGAGATTTTAAAAATCGAAGTAAGTACCTTATGATGATATTCCTAACGCATTGAGAATAGCCTTTTGCCCATAATTAAATATGAATTTTGTTTACTTTAGAGTTTAATGGTGGCAACGTCAGTGCAATTATCTAACTGGCATCGATTGTCACCGAAATACCGAAGAATGCTTTGTTTTCTTGTTATGCGGTCTCAAAAAGAAGTCATTATACGTGGTGGTTTTTATGAAGCTTCTTTGGCAAACTACTTAATAGTAAGTTTGTATCTGAAATTAACTAATTTCTAAATGCTGAGTCTTGTTTTTTTTTTCAGATACTCAAAGCGGCAATGTCCTACATTACACTCATTCAGTCAATCGAATAATTGATTAACTAATTTCGAGTTTCTATATTGGTTGGTCTATCTAAATTTGGCGGAACTGCACACGTTGTCTCAATAGATTTGTCATTTGTCCCACACTTGAGTTTCATATCATAGTTTCTTTAATATACAAATTTTGGAACATAAACAAAAAATAAAACCATTTTGAGTTTAGATTTTAAATTTCAGAAGTCTTACTTATTTTTTTTATAATTACATTTCAGTGAACTTTAACTCTGTTTTAGGTTCCAAAGAGTAACTAAGGCCATTGGGCTCAATAATTATTCTCGAATAATTTTCTTACACTTCTTATTAAATTGTTGAAAGAAAAGTTCATCAAACTCCAATCTTAAAACAAAAACTTCGATTTTTACGCTATTCATTAATTGAAGTAATTATGTGTGTTTAATTTCCTCTTCAACACTCTAGAAAAACTCAAGCAATAGAAAACGTCCAAGAATTTGCCTATAGGATAATTTATTATCTTGCTCCCGAAGCGGGATAATTATCTGACAGCTAAAAGTTCGTTTTCCCACCACGATAGTGTCATTAAATTGTCGGAGGATAGCTATTTAGCCCAATTGGCACACGACCTAAATAAGGAATCGTCATTTCCTTTAGTTAAACTTCGAGTATCTCACGTTTACTGGAAAATTTATTTTAACCACTATTGTGTCAATTATCATGAACGCACATATGACGCTGTCATACGAAAGTCATGTGCATGGTGTAGTTTGGAGATGTTACCATTTTCGCCACTTAGTGCTCCCAATTTATTTTGTGTACCTAGTTATACATATACGCTACAATATTACTTACCTTCCATTTATTTGGATGTCGACGAACTGTCAAATTGTACAGTAGAAACACATTTAGTAACATAAAGTCCAATTAAAATTGGTTTTCAAAAAGATAATTACATAATAATGCCTTATCAAATTATTTGACAGAACAAGTTTCTGTTTCTGTCATTAACACTGTTATAACTTTCTGAGAACCTTTTTTTTATAAATGAATAACTTCTCGGTGACTATGACTATTAAGTAGTGTCAATGTGCAAAAAAAGGTTCTATAAGTTTAGCCCACCGGATTTATGATTTTTGACAAATTATTGTGGCGTGCAGAGTCTACGGTCGCATTATGCACCTGTTAAATTGAGTAAAACTACACACGCATAGAGGTACTTGAAATTTCCATTTTTTATTGGCAATTGTTATACATAGAATTTATTATTATTGTTATTATGTTGGATTCTTTTTTTGTTTTATATTTTTTTTCTTATATAAAAAAAGAGATTTTAAATTGGTAGGTATAATGTAAATTTTTGTTTGTTTTGTTGTTATATACAGGTATTAAATTTATTCGATTTCATTTTAGTGTGGTAATTTCTAAAATTTATATAATATGTTGTATGCTTCTGTATGTTAGGTATGTAAGTATTGATTTAAAAATTTTCAAAATTATTTGCTTAATGAACTTTATTATTTATTATTAATTAATTGTGTTACTCTATGTGCAAAATAAAATCATGGAGAATTATACTAAATTTAATTTTTTAATGTGTTATACTATTTTTAAATTTATTTTAATGTATTTTCTAATCATGCAATTAACTTATTAAAGACACATCGGATTTGGAAAAGGCTAAACTGTAATTTTAATTTAATACTAATTTATACATTTATAAAATAAGTTTCGCATGATATTTTTTAAGTTTTTTTCCTTTAGAAATTTCCAATTCTATAAAACGAATAGCAAAGCAGTTTCTCCTTCTGTTAATCAAATTATAAATGCCTTCAGTTCAGAACACGATACTTTCAAAATACTAAAATTAAAATGAATACCTAGCTTTTTTATTGTGTGATTGTTTAAGCATTGATGAGTTTTTTGGAAAGTGGAAAAACAGTGATAACTAGCTACCATAAAGTTGGGAAAGCCATTTTAGTACAATGTTAGTCATTTGAATTTTTTCCCCATTCTGTTCCATATGCATCCGAAGTGATGACTATGATAATTAGCAGATGAAGTGCTCTAAAGAGGATATTCTTCTCAAGACTATGAGACAGAGCAAAGAACAACAACAACATTCCGTTGGTTTTATTTATAGCTACTGTTATGCCCAGGATAGAATTAGGACACCCTTTCGCAAATAGTTCTTTTTTGTATGTTTTCACATAGAAGGCTACTAAGTGTATATATTGTATAGCACATAAGGGGTAGGGGATGCTTACACTGGTATCAAGGTACTGCTTCTTTTCGACTTTACAAAAGAGCTGAGTAGCTAGTGGTGTCGTAATACGTGAGGCCCAGATTTTTAGATTTGTTAAGAGTTTCTGGCCTTATTTTAAAGTTTGTGAATCGTCATTCGAGAAATAGTAAGTCAATTGACTGCTGTTTCTAAAATAAAGTGATGAAATGATGTAAGGATATAGAGAGCGTTATCAAAAACACAGTTAGTTTCACAAATTCACTAAAAATGAGCACGTTTAAGATTCTAGTCTGAGTCTGACAGCTCTCTCTAACTTTATGTAGCTGAGTTGTAATTGAGCTAGACTGGTCACGTTTATTTTTAAAATATTGCTCAACACATTGAAAATGCATTGTTTTTCGCATAACGCTTTTACTAACCCTGAACTGTCAGCTGTCAAATTTTGCGGGAATTATGGGACACCCTTTGTATGGCACGCTTATTTTTGTTACTCCATTTTTTTCAATAGAAATTCCCCATCAACGTTGAAATTAATTTTTAATTCAAATTGAAAATCTTCTTATTACAATATTTTAGTAGAAACTCGATAAAAAAAAGGTATTTAATACAAGTTACTATACCTTAAAAATTAGAGATTTGAGTAGACAAAATCGTGGATACTTAAATAATGCTGTTAGAATTTTCGTTTAATTTAAAGCTTTTCATTTTACGAAAATTATTGGTTTATCTATCCTTACATTCTAACAATTGTTCTATATCATTCTTTTACAAGCTCTGTTACAACATAGCAACAACGACCAATAAAATCCTAATTCATTATTATTTATTTTCAACTGCCTTGATAAATACTATTATTGGTTTTCCTTAGTAAAACATAATTAGGTATATTCCACATAATGGCTTTTTGTTTTGTTTCCATTAAACCATCCTTTCAATTACTAAAGGCTGAATCTCAGTCTATGTAATGTTAATTAAAACGATTCATTCGTTTTTTTATTGTTAACATTTTTTAAACTTATTATTTAAGTTAAATGATATTTCCATTAAATGTATTGAAAATGTATTTTATGTAGCCAACAAGAAATATAGGTATGGTTCTTTTAATAGTTTATCTGAGTATAAATACATATATGACACTTAAAAATGTATAAAATAAATTATTTTGATTTGAATTAAATTGTATTTTAAAAAGATCACACAACAACATCAAGGGTAAATATTTTAAAATAAAAATAAATACTTTCACTCCATTTTCTTTTATCCAACAATACAATTTTTTTTATAAACACTCTGTAAATAGAAATCTTTTAGTTTTTGTTTGCGTATTATTATTTCCAACAATTCAATAAATAAATGTTATATGCATTTTGTAAATATAATTTGTAACATTTTTATAAGAGATAATGTAAGAACTCAGTTGAGAGGTAGTATAAAATAAGCTTAAATTATTATCAAAAAATATATATAGGGATATTTTTTTTTTGTGAAAGAAGAATTCTTATTTAAAAATTTAAAATTTTTGTTTATAAATATTTGTGCGTTTTTTTATTTTGTTTTGTTTCCAAAAAACAAAAAAAAATTTTGATACTTAGGTACAATGTTGCAACATGAATTTTCAAAAGCTTCTCCATACATTCATTCTGTTTGTTTTGTTTTAGCAAATTGGAATTTATAATTTTGTTTTTTTTTTTTATTTTGTATTTTTTAAATATATTTTTTAATACCTATCATATCACTTGTAAACAAATTAGAGGTACCATCATTCGTATAAAAAGGTAGTCTTATAAGATATACATTATATATTTATATGAAGTTTTTTTTTTTTGTTTAGCAATTATTTGTTTATCCATACACAATACTTATTATTTCTTAAAATATTTACTTTTATTAAAAATACCTAATTTGTTAAAAAAATTGATTAGCCTTAAAAAAAAGTAAAACATTTATAATTATAATATACTCTTTATTTAACGTTTATATAAAAAAATTAGTGGTATGTTTATGTTTAAATTATTTAAGTTAATTAACATGTTCCTATTTGGATCAATGCCAAAGTACATCGATACATAATTCCAAAATTTATCAGCACAAGTAGCTGAATATAAGCTATATCTATGCTTATATTTTACCAAATTCGTTTGTAGTTCCAAAAAATATGTCATTTTAAACTGGCGTGTGTAAATTGTGTCTTGTGACATTAATATTAACACAGGACATTTATTTTACAAAAAAACAGATGCCATTGAGTGAAACATTGAAATAAAAATGTATGAAAGTGAGTTAAATTGTACAGCAAGAAATAATAAGGCTGTTGCTATTCGGCCGTTGTTCAGGATACGAAATGTCAAAGTTTATATTGCGTCAAGTTTGGGTATGTGCAAAGACTTTAAACTCCAGTATAAACATTTACGGACATGATGCTGTACGTTTAGGTCCCAACTTTTATCTTTATAAACAGTTTTTAATGAAAATATAATGATTAAGTTACGTAGTCGTATCCAGAGCATCGGTAAACATCAGTCAGTACAAAATCAACGGCCGAATAGGCACCGTAATAAGAATCGACAGAGATGATTTTATCAAAAGTATGCGATTTAAAAAAAAAATAACACAAAGAAATAAAAATATTTTTATACATAAAATAAAATGCATTCGAGTTTTGAAATATCTATAGCGGAATTGCGGGGAATTTATATGTACATTATACCGTGCTATCATAACCTTGTTCACAACATTTAAATACAAGTCTTGAAAAACGGGACAGTTTTCACAAATTCTGTATCAAAAAGGGCACTACTTACATGTAGGCAATTGGTTGTCCAGTTTTTAATGATTTACCAATTTGTCTGAAAATACATTGAGTGAAATTGTCACTTGCACTCACGCACTTATCCGAGTAATTCATTTATTTGACATTTTTTGACTATCAAAGTAAAGTAAACTGTCTTAGCGAAGAACGTTTCGAATTGGGAGACCTGAGGATAAGTCATCTGCTCTTCGCTGATTGATTTTGATCAATTTTGACACAGCTTGGTTGTTCTGTTATTAGGAGGACTGAACTATAATAGGTGTCAAAGCTAAGCGTCAGTCTTTAATTCAGCGTTTTTTTCAACTCTTACCTATGCTCACGAGGTTTGGGTAGTGACCAAAAAAATAATATCGCGGATCCAAGCTGCCGAAATGAGATTGCTCCGGTGTATTACTGGTGTGACCCGTAGAGATCGCATTAGAAATACCAGAATACATGAGGAACTAAATGTCGAGGAGCTACTTCCCCAGACAGAACGTTCCATGATTCGTTAGTTTGGTCATGTTAAACGCATGTCCTCAATCAGTGTCATCTGGGCTATCGAAATGTCAAATTGCATTCTCCCATGCTCTCCGATGAGCCAATAAAAATTTCAAAACTGAGTTCTCCGGACACATGTTGGCACAAATATATGTCAACTTAGTAGTAAGTCGATAAATTCTTGACTTCATTTGTTGGTGTGTATTGCCTAAATAAACGTCAACTGAGAAAACCGTGACCAGTTTAGCCCAATGAAAACTCAGCAACATGAAGTTAGAGAGCTGTCAGACTTACTAAACTAGATTCTTGAACGCCCTCATTGGCAAAGTACGCGAATGGACCTACTTTAAATCTTCCAAATTACGAAAGGCTCTCAGAGAGCGAAAAATTACTGCTTTCCGATAAGATTTGTTGACGTTTAAATAAAAGTGTTAACTCTTTTGTGAAGGAGATAGAGATGGAATACTCTAAAGTCTAAAAGACTGTTTTTCAAATTACCAATCGTTGCCAGATGCATCTATTTGGTGCAGTTGTTAAAACAATATAAGTATGGCATTTTGACATAACATCTGAACGCAGCTGTAGTAAAAAGTTGGGTGGAATTTCATTTTAACATTTCGACGGTTAATTTCGCACATTTGTAATTCGTTTTATGCAGATTGGAAGAAAAACATCAAGCAACTGATTTTAAATATGACACATCCCCACAGACCACAGCAACATCGTCATTAGAGCTTAGTCCTAAATTACATAAATGTTCCCGTGTAAATGTTATCAACGTTAAGGTGACTTTTTTCAATTCTCTCAACTTTCAAATACTGAATTAATATTATGCTGCAGGTGCAGCAGTGTTACCGCTTTTCTAAAATTTAATTCTCGCTTAAGTTTCAGGAGTTTATAAATTATTTTGAAAATACTAGATACTGTTCTGAAAGATTCACACTTTCGTCTTCTTTAAACCAAAATGGGGAAAACCGTGGTGTATAACAACGTTTCTCGCTTAAATTGGGAGAAGGCCCGTGACTAATTTTTTGTTAGGACATTTTGTCGAGTTTATCATTGAAGTGTCGTTTGACAGCACAGCATCTTCAATTTTCATCATCAGATTCATTTAAGTTATTTGATTTAGTTTAGCATTAAAAATAAGTTTAGTATCTGTTTGCGAATTTTTTTCAGTCACCTACCCCTAGAGAATCAATATATTCATTCTTTGCAAAAGTTTACCTACCCCTATATACTTTAATTGCAGGATAAATACATTCTTTGCAAACGTTTTAAGAGCGTCAAAAGTAAGTGAACACCAATGCAGTTTTCATTTGTCATTGCCCTTTGAAGTATTTTTTTCTGTCGAAATAAAATATGTTTTGTTATTGTTATTTCATTGTAAAACTTTTTACAGACTGCAGTTTTTTAGACATATTTCAAGACCATAAGAAAACTTAAAAGAGCATCGGTGTTCACTGACTTTTGACGCTTACTGTAGGTCCAAAAGCCGATAAATGAGAAATGTATCACGTTATTTCCGCTCATACTATCATGAGAAATTAATGCAAGGAGTACACCGGTATTTATGTAGCTTATATTCACATGCTCTTATAAGTCGCCAGTACATTGATTGCATCAATATTTTCAACTATCGATCTAGTAAACAAACATTTCAGTCATTCTCGTCGTATCTTCTGTGAAAAGGCCAATTATTTGACAGTCAATGTTACTTTGAATATCGAAGCTAGATTACACAAATAAATATTTTTTTTTTGTGCTAGAATTTGAGATAATATCAGTAGATATTTAAAAAAGAACCTGCAAGCAAAATGTCATTTCAACTTTTATTTTTTATTTTTTGTTTTTGTTAGTAAAATCTATGTCAACATTAATTTAAATCACAAACATCAAATGTCACAATTCCACGCCGTTGGTCCAGAAAAAGAAGACTCTGAACCGTTACAAAAGTTCTCTCCCAGTGAGAGTTCAATTAGAAAACTTCCAAAAATTGTTTTTTTTCCTCAATAGGTGTGTTAAAGAACCCACAATAGCAGAGCCCTATGTTTAGCACAATAGCTTTTGTTTAATGCAATTTTATTCATGTTGCTGTTAAAGTTTAGATTAAATTTAATTTATCACAAATATGTTAATATATTTTCTTTACTTTTTTTTTTTTTTTTTTTACCTAACTCTTGTGTTTGTAGATGTATACTATATATATTTCATTTGGTACTAACTTTTTATTATTTTTTTTATAAGTATAAAATATTGATATTTTCATTGCATATTCATGATTAACATGCTTTATTATAGAAAAAAAATGTGCGTGCATTCGGTTTTTGTGTGCCCATCCCAACATTCAAATTCTAAAAAAAATACATCGATAGTTAGGATAGTATTACGAGAGAGAAAGATAGAGATACGGAGCTGCAAAAAAATTTAAATACTTTGCTTTCATATTAAGATGTTTTTTTTTTTTTTCTTTAGAGTTTTTGTACCTCGTTCAGTGTAGGTTCAAACAAAATTGAGCTCATATCCCTGCTCGATATCCACTGCGACGGAATCAGCGCCATCTTGTGATTTTTTCGATTTTGCTTTGTCTTTAGATGCAAATCCCAAAAGGCTTATGCCGCTCCCACGACGAGATGGGAGCCCTAGCTATTCGAATCAGGAATCGACCAAGACATGCCATCGAGCGAGTAGCTCTCCTTTGGCCATTTCTCTAACATCACACCAATGAGCCACCTCCTCTGGTCCGGATGAGTTTAGACCTAAGCTAAACCAGCCGACCATTTCGTTGCGTTTCATATTGCGTTTAGCATAGACAGACACCATAAGAGTTACATCGTTCAGTTGAAATAACGCTACCTGAAAATATTTATATTGTACTTGAGTTATACGTACATGTACCTATTACCATTTAAATGGATTTATAAATAGAATATTATATACAAATAAAAAAATAGCAGGTCTAAGGATGTTAACCGTAAATTTTCACATGTTTATTTATTTTTCGGAGGAATGGAAAGCCACACAAATTTATGCCGTATCTAAATTTCGAATTGAGAGACAAAAATATACCATTGGATGTTTGTCTAGCTTTTAAGATGTGTTTTCTGGGGGATTGAACTTTCGATCTACGCTTAGTAGCCCATTAACCTAACTACTAGCCGGTGGGCCTTCGAATTAAGAAATAAAGGTACCCACATACTGCTTCGAGAACTTATCTTCTCAAAATGAGGCCGTAAAAGATGAAAAAGCTAAAACAGTGGCGTTAAAAGTAAATTATTTTTAAGCCCCCCGTCGAAATGTGACTTAAAATTGAAAATGTTGTAAGGTTTGTTTTACGTAATTGTATGCAAACATAAAAGTAAAGGGTGTCCCATAATTCACGGAATGATATAGGAGCGTCAACATTTCGCAAGCAATTATGCTCCGGACAATACATTTTTGTCGAAAAGAAATAAGAAACTTCTACCTAGTAATCTATTACATCAAAAAGAAAAGTGCAACGCAAATTTTGTTTTTAAATTCGTCGTGTCACTTTTGTTAGTCGGAAAACTATCTGAAGATAATTTTTATTATTATAAAGAATTGACACATACCTGAAATACAAAAGTCTCCTTAAACAACGGATTCGGTTGCCCACGTCTGGTTGATGTCTTCGCTCTTGATATTTCTTGTCCTATACTACTGACCAGACATAGCTTTACATACGTATCTGGCGCTTTATTCATTGATAAACTACGAAAATGGCTGCCTTTCACAATTTCCACTGTTAGTCGGCCTGTGGTGCCATTGTATGCTAAACCTAAAAGTAGCTCTGGTACACCTCCATGTTGCATTGAAGTGGTTGAGCCGGCACTATCGGATCTGGCTAAACTTAAAAGATCACTGGATGATCCAACAATCTTTAGAGAAAAAAAAGTACAAACGTATAAAGTCTATTGTTTTTAAAAAGTTTTTCAATATCAATAGCAACCTACCGATGATGTATTCCTAGGTTCCAGAGGTAACCACAGATTGGTCTCCAACTCGAGATCAATTGCAGCAAAACTAACGACCGCCTCACCAATGAGGCGCTCCTTTCGCATTCTCTCGCAACCGTACAAACGAATACGCAGTCCCATTGAATTCACCTCTTCCGGATTGGCACGATGCAAGAGAAAACTTTCCATAAATTGCGGATTCTCTCCAGATCGAATTTTTGTCTTATGCTTTTGTTTCTTATTCGGCAGCATAAGTAGTCGAACCTTTGAGGAATTATTACATTTAAATTCAAATCTAATGGATCCGACTTGTGTCTTCAAAACTCACCTGAGTATGGGTCTGTTGGCCGTTTTCTCGTGTCGGAATCCCTCTGGCTTGCAGCACATGAACTGTCATCTTTCGCATTGGTGCATCGTATAGCAGTGATATTTCGATGCTACCGCTTTTTCCATAACACTGGTTCTGTAGCGCAAGATCATCGGATTTGATTGATCTTAAATCGCTGGTATCGAAAAGGGGTTCTTGTGATAGAACAACAATGCACTGAAATGGCCATAAAGGTTTAAGTGAATCTTTGGGTATTTGGTAGGCGATGGCAACACTTACGTCTTCGTTGTTGTTGCTGTTTAGATCGGGAACATCATCTAGACTACTCTGGCGCTGGGTTGGAGATATTTTGTGATAGCGTGTTGTATTTGCATTGGCACGTCTGTCGATTGAAAAGCGATTGTCTATTCGAGTCTCTTTTATAGATGAAACACTTCCCTCTGATGACTTGGGCGGTATGTGGGAACGATCTGATTTAAATAGTAATACATAAATACATTGGCATACAGAAATTCATACATTATGTCGTGTATCAAAGTCATTTAAACCGCCTATGGACTAATATTTGATATTTTTATGCCTGTAAAAACCATTCAATCAGTACCATTTTTCTTACCACATTAAAAACATTTTTTTTTCTCATTCCGTTTATTCTAATCAAAATTCAAAATTGTCAGATGTCAGATGACCATTATAGTGACACGAGATTACTACAAATTTGTAATCGTGTGACTACAAAATATAATTAAAGGGGCAGAGGAGCCTTTAATGATATCTATTCCCACCCTCACTCATTTCCACATGCAAACATGTTATCATGAACTCTGACACCTGTCAGCAATTACAAATTAAAAACTCTTTAACTCGATCATCAGCTAAAAACATTTTGCATATTTGAAAAGGGCGGCATATTAACATATGTTCCAAATTGACATGACATTTTTTTTCCGACAGCAATCAAAATAGTATTTTGACTCACCTTTCTTTTCGCCTGTCAAAATACCAGTATTACTTTCGATGGACGCTTCAACTGAATCATTTGAACTACACTCGCTATGTGATGAAGGTATTCCCACTTTTCCCCGTTCCGCGATGGCAAGTGGATCCTTTGATGAATCCCTTGGTGTAACTGTAATGTGTTGCAATTCACTAAAATTATAATTTTGTGCTAGTGGATTTATATGGTTTATGCCGTATCCGGTAAATTGGCCATTTGGGATACTACGTGACTGCTGGAGACGTAATCGTCGTAGGATTTCTTCCTCAGAGTCTGAACTTGTGTTTTCATAGCGTCGCTTGCGTGCTGTACAAAAATAGATATAAATATTTTTTAACTGGAACATTGTGTTAAAACAAGACATAGATAGTTAGGTACTCACAAATTTTTTGAATGTATTTTGATGAGATATTGTTTTCGTCACAGCAAGCAAATGCGTGAGTTGATGCATGGAAACACCATTTACGATTGATATATAAAAAAAATACTAACATTAACGCTACAAGTCCAAAAAGTGCTCCAACAAGGGTGGTTGCTTCAACAGATCCTGTAAGAGAATACGTTTTAAGCTAATTTTTTTAGATTATTAAAATTTTCTAAAAACATTTTAAAGAAATTCGTAGAACTAAACCCCTCACATATTAGTAGTTATATGTGCAAAGCTTCCTACTCAGGTTTAGCTTTACTAACTTTATTTGTATTTTCGGAGGCACTACGGTCCAAGCGAACCTGGGCCCCTACTTTGTATTTTCTATTCTCTATTTTGACAGCAGAATGATATCTTTAAATGTCAAAAGTATTGAAATGCGGAGAACATTATTCTGGGTTTGTTGATTTGACATACCTATCTCAAAAGAAATCAATCAAGACTCGACAAAAAAAATAAGCCCAAAAAGTTTTTAGTAATTTTTTTTTTTTTATTTCGAAAATGTTACAGAATACCAATTCAAAAATGGAACGAAAATAACTTTTGAATAGGATTGACTTTCGAAACGAAATGGGCCCCTGGGCCCTAACCTGTCATTTTTACTGATTAATTCACACCTGTCTTCAATACATTTTTTGTATAGTCTTCGAATCGTCAGTTTCTTCTTCGTGAAACCTAGCAGGCTAGCACATCTGATAGCTTCTTGCCATCGCTGCCAGTGGTCTCATGCACTTGAATCTGGCGGGACGGGACTTATTGAGAAAAACGCGCTCATTCCCTACGCTAATTTCCCTACCACGAAAAACCTGAATAGTTGGTAAGCAACTACAAGCCTCGAAAAAGAAAAGATCTACTGTTGACGACCCTGCAAAACCAAATAAGGACTGCGATGGAATGGGCCGGAGAAAAATCGGAAAACTTCGAAGGAAATCTTGTTGGAGAATCACAGTCGGTGCTGAGAATATCAAAATATTCCACCGGTAGTCCATTTATAATAGACGTTATCAAAGGCGGATGAAGATCTAAGAGCTGTACAGCGATTTCGACCTGAAAACCAGAAAAGTACGCATCAGTCGTCTAAGATGACTGAGACATGTAAAGCGAATGGACACCAACGGTCAAGCCCATAAAGTCTTTGATTCCAACCCGGAGGGACAACGCAGTAGAGGAAGACTGGACCTCAACCAGGGCTCTATGCAATTACTCCTAACGTATTTACTCCTAACAAAATAAATGAAATAAAACCTAAAATTTTACATACAAAGTTAGGAGTTATTACATATGAAAGAACTCCTAAATATTAGAGGTATTTACATCTTATTGCATGTTTTAGTGTTAGGAATTATTTCATCATGAAATAAATCCTAAAATCATATGAATGAAATAAAACCTAATTAATAGCTATTACATTCAATGTTGTTAGGAGTTATTTCATTTTCCTTAAAATCATATTTCTTAAGTTTTTTGTTTTTCAAACTAATTTTTTTTGTAAACCGTTAAACTATAATTTGTCGTACCCATTGTCACTTAAAATCGCTTTTGTATATTTGTCAGAGAAGATTATCAAATTAATGGAGGAGAATATTCCACGGGCAGACCGTAACTTCCTGGCGGATGGGACATTTTCTGTGGTGTCTATTGGATGTTTTAACCAACTACTGGTAATATATGTTGAATACTTCAATAAGGTAACTTATCCAAACATAAAAATCAGCTCTATTATCAGCCGGGAGGAGGGGGGGCGCGGACGGCGTGGCTCGCGGAGGACCGCGCGCAGACGGCGCGCCCGGTGCGGGAGTCAATTTGAATATCATGATTTATATATCCACAGGTATTTTTATTCTTGTTTGTCCTCTTGAATAAGAAGTCAAAGAAGAGTTACTCAACTATGGAAAAACATAGCAACCACTCTAAATTTGGCATGCTTTTTGCGAAGATGTAAGTCGGGCTCTCAGGCTTATCATAAATTTCTTTCTTTGCCCTTGTTACCATTCACTCAGATAAGACCGACGACGTATAAAACTATTAAAGAAAGTGTGAATACTTTTGATACTGATGAGTACTTGTGCATCATCTGCTGCGTTACACGACCAAACACTCTTTTGTTGCCTTGTAAACATCTTAAACTCTGTACCGAATGTTTCGATAAGTTACGTTCGGATGAGGACGAACTAATTAGATTCCCTGTATGCAGATCCGTAGTAGTTGACAACATCCAAGTTTATAATTCAAACTGTACCTACTGACGCTAAATTAAATAAATAGTTTGCACTTTAGGACTTTTTTCATTTTTTACTGCTAGGAATTGTTTCATTGTGAAAGAACTCCTAAATGTTAGGATTTATTTCATATTTAAGTTAGACGATATTTCATCCGGGGTTAGGACTTATTTCATTTTAAAAATTAGGAATTATTGCGTTTATTGTTAGGATTTTTTTCATTAGGAACTATTTCATTAGGAGTTAATACTTTAGAAGCTATTGCATAGAGCCCCTCAACCAACTTGGAGTGCGCAACTAGAAGCGGTTAGCCAAAGATCGTGCAAACTGGAGAAGCGTATTGCTTGAGGCCCACGTCCACCCCGGACTGTAGCGTCCACCAGTAAGTAAGTTAATTTACCATTTTCGAGAATGGTAATCCACCTTACCGGGGTGAAGCGGCTTAAGTAGAGAAACAAAAAACTTTCTCAGTGATTAAAACTCCTCTAGTATAGCTGAATGTAAAACTCAAGAACTGCGGATCCCATCACCGTTAACTGCACGGTCTGTCATGCCGAGGAAAGAGAGATAGGTAGAACTACTGGCTCACAGAGTTCAGGGATAATTGAATCGCTAATGGTAACTCCTTAGGGGGAGTTCAATTCCCTCTTCCCCGTTGTAATGCAGTTGAGTAGGGAAGGTATTGGAGATCTCTCTGCCTACTTGGTCAGTTATAATCTCCCCTACTCCAACATATGAACCGAAATAAAAATAAGAACAAAAATAAGTATGAAAAAGAAGACGAGTCTTCGGAAAATGAGGTTGAAAGCTATATATAGGGGTCGAGAAATTGCTGAAAAGTGCTGGAACGACAATGATGAAGGATGAGGGAAAGAGTTAGCTGATCAATCATGAGTAAAGAAAGACAATGCGAGGAAGGAAGTTATGCTGGTCAGACTATCATCAAAATTCCTGTGTGAATGACAAAAGAATAAGTATGACGACGTCAAAACTATCGGAACCAAATTTACAAGCTGGAGATAGACTCTATTGCGGGCTAGACGTGGCCTAAGGACCATCAAAAAAATTCAAATTGGAAACCCACCGAAAGAGCGCGACACGAAGTGTTAGCTGCCATGAAAATGAAGTCAACACAAGTCTAGCGGGAGGTAAACTTGTGGACATATACTTGCTATACTCAACTAAACCTTCATCATAGAAAAACACCATCAGCAATTATAACTAAATGTTTTGCGGTAGATTCAGAATGGAATATATAACCCAAATAATGTTCAATAAATTTACATGTTCCTTTTTGCTCTCATCATTTCGATATCAAAATTGGTACGCTGATAGCAAAGCGCAATGCGACGGGAGCGAAGCCGACGATAAATGTTAGTTTGCAATATTTGTCTAAATGTCAACCTCTCGTCTGTCAACTTTTTTAAAACATGCGTCCCCATTTAAAATATATATGTATGTTCAAATCAAAACATAATAATATGTTCTTGGAATAACGGTAACGTTAGTAATATAATAAAGTTGGCATTGGCTTGTTAGCTCTATCGTGAAATTGGAGTTGTCATGAATGTCAAAAACAAATATTTTTGGTACAGAAAACAATTTATTGAAGAATGGGGTCATATAATATGTTATAGATACTCTTCTATAAATAAGGGATGTTGTGCTATTTTGAAGTTGAGCTAAAAAAAAAAACTGTCAATTCAATAGAAATGTCTTTGGCATGGCTGTTTTTGTTAAACAATTGAAATAAAGGCATTCAATGGACTTTTTTCAACTACTTTTTTTTATCTGAATTATTTTTGTTTATCGGCATTAACAATAATACTTTTGACATACATAGGAAACTAATAAGCAGAAGTAATTTCGTTCGTTTTTGGATAAGGTCAATTATGCCAAACCCGAATGTCAGATTACGTATTTCAAACATTTGTTCGATATTAAAACAGAAGAGAACTATGTGTGTGTGAAGGCTGGTGTGTGGTGTCACTACGGACAAAATCTAACGATTTAGCGCTGTGCATATAAAAGTGGGCGCAGTGGCTAAGTAGCTATTGTGCGGGGTTCCCGGTTCGGTCCCGGAAAAACACAAATTCCTTCTTAAGGTTTTTTCCACTGCGCCACCTATCGCGAACGTCTGACAAACATCCGAGAGTATGACTGTCCCTTCCACTTGTCCCAAAAATAAAAACTCACACAACCGAAAGGTTGCACAAGAAGCTAGGCCTAGGTTGTCTACACACCTGTTGCGCCAACCACTTATTTATTTATTTTATATGAAAGACTAAAAAGAAAAGTTTATGAAATTTATTAGAAAAATGTGCTGTTTTTGTTTCGTATGGGCATTGTCTACTATTGGAACTTAGATCGCGTCCCTGTCAATGACACCGTTACTGAATTATGATCGACTATTTGTCTCCAAATTTGAATAATATCTGACATGCCAAACCTGACTGCTGGTTATTTCAAAATGTTGACATACATAAAATCCATCAGGTACAGTGTACAGTTTTGGTTAGTACAAATTAGTGTTTAGCGGAAAAGTATTCAAAAAGACCTAAATGTTTGCGAAGTTGAATTTTCAACCGATGTCCTATTACAAGTTGTTTACTGTTAACTTAATAAAAGGAGAATAATTGTTGGCTGAATTGAGAGTATTTTCCATGACGGTTACACGATCGGACTTTTAATAAGAGATGACGTAGTGGAAAAAGTTATTGATGTTTTATTTTCGTGAATTAAAACTAAACTATCCCTTAGAAGCATTATATACAAACCACTGAGCAACGACAATTATTGCCACAATAGTAGAACTTAAGTTCACAAGTACCTATATGTATATACGGCTTAACATTGATCGAGCTGTGCAACTGCCTTTGAAAGCTGTAATTTTTGCCTACAGTTACGTGTTTGGTATTAAAATACGATCGTCGACCATGTGCAATGTTCAAACAATTTTTCATATATAGTTTATCCCTCACTAAAAAAAAAACGTTTCCTTACCCCATACCACAAATCAAGCATTATATATATATATCCTTGCACTTAATACATGAACTCCTTAATATCCACGCTCTGACAAACGCAATCCTTCACAGCACACCCATTCATTAATAAATTGTGAATCCTTTGCTAGGTATAGAATCAATCGCAATAAAATATCATCATAGTAATTTTCCGAAACCCAAATACCCCCAACCAGGGCATGTCCTTTGTACAAATGGCTCCTCATCAGAGTTCATAAAAAAGAAATAAACCCCAAAATGTTAACAACACCGCGCGACGAAAAACGATTTCAAATTAATAAGTCAGCAAATGAAATAACCATGACTCATATTTCCAATAATCAGTAAAGTAACGCATTATCCCCGCCACAGGATACCGTTTTTGTGGAGCAAATCCTCATTAACCACATGTTAGCAATCAGATTCAAATACGAATAACCAATAAAAAAAAAATGTTGCGTATACGCCATGGAGTGCTGGAATAGTTGTTTTAATTTTCTTGTGAATGAGGTTCGTGTTACCGTAGATTAATCGGTTTTAAGTCGCATTTAGATAGTAATTGAATCCTTAATATGTACAAGTATATAATACTCACCATTTATATAGTTATCCACACCAGCAATCAATATCATTTTTTGTTAAAGGACCACAAACACACCGTTCCCTGTTGGTTTCCTATTTTTCAGCTTTTTATATTTAAAAATTTAAATTATCCAAATAAGTTAGTTTTAAAACCACCGTATTTAACTGAAATGTAAAGATAAGTAAATTAATCATAGAATAACGGCGATAAACGAAAAATGAATACAACAAGATATAACACACATAGTGGCACAATTTTCGAATTGTTGTTGTAGGTACGAGTACTTCGCACTAGACAAACGAGTACACACAACCAAACATAATAGAAACACAGAGTAAATAAGTAGATGGGAAAGTAATAAGAGTGGTAGGTAGTATGAGCTTTACAGTAAAGTGAATAATCGATATTTCGATTAAAGTGCACAGAGCCAAAGATAGAAAGGGACAATAGGGAGCCTCTAGAATATGTATAAAGTATTGTTCGAATGATTTTTTTACAGAGCTACATTTTATAGAATAATTCAATTCACACCTTTGATTATGTTCACAAAACACTTTGAATTCTATTTAGTCGGGTTCACGAGCTTTGAAAATGCAATTTTCACGTAACATTTGTGCTAAATTATGTTGAAACTGCGTCTTGTTTCTATGGGTTGTTTTATTTTTCTTTTTAAATTTTTCTCTTCGGCAGGACTGTTTATAAGGATACTACCGACCGCCAGGAGTAGGTATCTACGTGTAAGTGTAAGTCGAAACTCGTGAGAATCAACTGTCTATGTGAAGCTTTTTGGTGAAGTATTTAAAAGCTGTTGGAGGTGAGAGTCCTTTATTTAAGATTTAGAAATTGTAATAGAGGATTCTACCATTTGTTTAAATTCTGTTCATATTTTTTTCGTAAATTTTAGAGTTTTCTTAAATTTTGTCGATTTTTAGGTCTTATTAAGTCATGTTTAGAAAAGAAATTGTTTCTAAAGCCTAGAGTAAACGCTTTGGCCATTGTGTAGGTATGCGAAAACTCTCACATCAGAATAGAAAAGTACAAAAGAACACCGCGTTTCAGCTGAACTAGAGCTCGGATTGTTAAAAATATTATTCAATAAGATATAAGTTTAAGAGTAATACTTGTATAGACATTATACAGACAGGAACAATTAAGTTCCTTTAGATCTTTTTTATATTTATTTCATATGATGGAGTGATACAAGATCGTGATCTTTTAGTTTGTGCATTACGGTTTTTGACATAAGTTCTTGGAAAAATATTTTCTACGAATTCGTTAGCTTCTTTTAAATTCATTTAACATATCAAAAGTGTATTTTCGTTACAAACAAATACATAATCTCATACGGCTCCCGGAAATTACGCCAGAATTTTTTTTTGGCAAAAATGCCAGAAAATTTTCCATACAAAAGTCTGGCTTTCTTTCCTAGGTAAAAAGGTCTGACTTTTCTGGCAATCTTTCCACAATTTCAGACATTTTTTCCAAAAAGTTTTCGTATTCCACCGATGCGATCTCTTAAAAAAAAACCGGCCAAGTGCGAGTATCACTCGCGCACCGAAGGTTCCGTATACTTGGCCACCATGCCCTCATACTTTGCATTAGATACGGAACAGACGGTAGGGTTGTAGTAAACTATAGGAATTTAAGCAAAACAGTCTCCAGCACATATATAGCTACAAATATGATCTACAAAATAGGAATATGTGCAATGTGCATGCGTGGTTTTTGTTTGTAAATCAACAGTTTTTTGTGCAAATTAAAATATTTTGTTCGCCAAATTAATAATTATTCCAAACCCAACTGATGTATTGTTACCACTGGTATTTGCCGTTTAACTAGAGGTTATACCTGATGTTGTGTGCAAATTTCAACCTTCTGCGTCTATTAGTTCTTGAGATAGACCTAGGTACAAAATTGGCTTAGTGGGTTCGGACAGGCACCCAAACATCGTAGCGAAAACAATAAGGTTCCATTTTGTCCCTATGAGAACGCCGCTACTCTTGTATGGGAGCACGATTCTTCGAAGGCTCGGAAGATCTAGCAACGATACCTCTATCAGATTTAAAAAGATTCATTTTGTTAGATAGATGCTTTCCCTATCATCTATATATATAAAAATAAGTTGTATTGTGTTTGTCGCCAATGTTCTCTGTAATGCGTGAACCGATTTTTATTCTGGAAATTTCGCATGAAAGGTGACGTTAATAAGATGGTTTGTAAGTATATACGGTCTTTGTAGGTGTATTGGTTCATGAGTTATAGGGGATAGGGGCGTGGCACCTGCCATACAAAAAATGCATTCAAAATATTATATTTCGAAAACCACCCAATCGATTGAGTTCAAATTTACACACAATCTTAGGTATTGACCCAGGAGTATTCTTGTAAAGATTGGTCAAAATTGGGCAAAGGGGCGTGGCACCGCCAATACAAAAAGTACATTCAAAATCTTATATCTCGAAAACCACCGAATAGATTGAGTTCAAATTTACAGATAATCTTGGGTATTGGCCCTGGAGTATTTCTGTGAAGGTTGATCGAAATCGCACAAAGGGGCGTGGCACTTCCCTTCGGTATAGGTATATAAAGGGGTAACATTGATAGCTATGCATTGTCCTGATACTTTCTACGCAATACGATTCCTGGAAAAACCAAAAATATAAACCACGTAGCATTACAATTAAAACTGTTTATCACTGATTTAAATGAATTTGAAACTGATTTTTTTATTTTTCTATTTTGCACTATGAAGTGTGCCCTTCTGACCTAACATAACATAACTAAACTTACTATAATGTTGATTTTCGGTTTTTTACCGTTTTGCTCTCAGATCTCAGATTTTTCCTGCCCAATGGAACAAGAAATGAGATCAATTTTTTCTGCATTTGTGTGTTATTTGACAGTCAGCTATTTTTAAATTATTGCAATGGCCGCGTTCCTTTGACCGCTAGTCATCTAGCACATAATATCCCTGATGGAGGAACGCTAGTGCTAGAGATCTAGTGACAATTTGAATTCGTATTATTTCATCTTCATGAGAGTCAAAAATGTATTTTGTGCCATCATGCCGCATATTTATTAATACACTATAATTTAAATAAACAATAATACAATGTATATTAATTACATACAAATTTGAATTTTCATTTTAATATTGACTTCTGCACTTTCACTTTTGTTTTGACAGTTCGTTATTTTTTTTTCAATCTAGCAGTTTATTTTGTGCTAGATTGAAAAATTTACCAGAAAAGGATATTTCACAAAATGTGCTAGAGCTCTAGCGCATATGCTGAAATGTCAGTTTTTTTATATGGAGTTTGGCATGCTGCTAGTCATCTAGCGGTCAATAGAACGCGGCCAAATTGTTTATACAAAAAATGTCACTTGTTTTGGGGTTAGTGAAAGTACCCCCCGCGGCCCCGCGCCACTTGAATAGCACACCCCCTAAGGTCGGTTTTCTATCGCCCACTGGTCCCAAACCAAGCATGCTAGAGACTTGTTATCTTTGCACCATAAAGAGCAAATTATTCAGTTTTTCTATAATTTTAGAACTGCAGCACTACCTGCCGCAACTAAATGGTATTTTCAGATGTTTTGATTTTGATTGTTGCTTATGTTAATTATTTTATGCATTTAATCATAAGTTAATGATTATCAAGTAGCTTAAATAATTTTGTTTATATATTATGTCAATGATTTTCCATGCTATACCATGGGCCTAGGATTTTTCAAGTATGCGTGCGTTAATGGTGCTCCTTTGATTTTGTACAGCACCAATCCATGAAAAATCCTGGGCCCGCCGGCAGCTTGTAGGCAAAGTCCGTTATGTGGGTGGAGTCGACGGTCTATTCTTACTGGTTTGTGGTATGTATAACACTCAATGGATAGAGGGTTCCATGTTGAACTCGAGGAAAATCACAAATTACACTGCTCCCACACTGAACAAAATAGTAGTACTTTTATAGTTCTTTTTTTGCAATCAAATTCAAATTTTCACGTCACATATGTATTATGATGATATTGACTGAAATTCTACAGCCGCAAGCTTTCACAGCACTCAGCAGCGTAGTGCGCATTGTGTGTGTACATAACAATTTGTCTAAGTTCTACTTTCAGAGGATGGACTTTTTTACGATTTTTTGGCATAGGTACTATTTATAAACTATTAAAATTCATCTTTCTGAGAGCAATAATAATAAAAAGCGGCTGTTACGATAGATAGATAAATAGATAGATACATCTGGTTCTGATAGGCTGTTACGATCCATTGTACTTCCTCTTCCCTATTGGTCCTAACCGTTTATGTTCCATTCAATATCATTCCGGGTGGTCTTTTATACAGTGCTACTCATTGACATACTATACATGGACTGCTAGTGAAATGTCAGTTTCATACAAATGTGCGAGGAAAAATGAAGCAAACATAAGCACTAGCCCTTTTGGTTCAGTGCGGCGAAAGTAGGAAAGAGATTTCAACCTCTGGCGCCTTTGCTATTTTTTTACATAGAACACAGTGCCATCCATTGTAGAAACATTGCAACTGCGCAAAAATAACGACTTATTCAAATTATTTCAAAAGATCTATAACAGATGGCAGTATGGCACACTCAGCACACAAACCTCGACACAAACCAAATCGCACGAATTGCTCGATGACATTTGAGTGTTCTCGTTTCTCTCCGCCGTGAACCAAAAGAGCTAGTGCTTATTTTTGCTTCAACGAAAAATTGGCTGCTAGCAGTCCATGTATAGTATGTCAATGGTGCTACTATACCAGGACGTTTGGATGTAGGGGTATTGCTATATGATTATATTGATAAAATACCATAGAATTGAATTGAATTCTTTATTAGACTTTAAGTAACAAAAATTGTGTACAGAAGTACCTAACGATAGTACACAGTTACATAAATTATTAGTTTGAGAGGCTGAATTGTATAGCCATCTCATTCTTATATCCACTATAGTCAAAAATTGAGATTTTAATGTAGATTTGTTAAGTTGGCTGTACTGCACAGTTTAAAAGAAAAATTGCTCAGCATAACTTGCCAAATCCCAAATTTGATGACAAAAAACGGCATTGTTTTCAAAACTATATCCACTATAACTTTTGCACCAAAACTTTTCATATACATACCAATAGGCTGAGAGGGCATGACGTTTGTAGGTATGTCATTTTCGGGATCAAAATTGAATCATATTTATGATAAATATGAGTTTTGGTGCCTACGTGGCGTTGTCTTTGTCTTTTTTTAATGAACACATAAAGAAGCGATTCCGATCTTGCTACCGGAGCAGACGGTAATCGAGTTGACGAAGATTTTATCACAGATAGAGTATAAAGATCGGAAATACAATAGAGCTATTCAAGAAAGCGTTCGATGTCAACATTATCTAAATTCTAAAGGAATGGACCTGTGACCTGGCCTTCAAGGTGGTGTGATTTAAATCAGGTCGACTATTTTCTGTGGGAGTATTTTAAGTCATTTGTTTATGCAGAAAAGACAACAACGATTCCAGTTTTAAAGCCCATAAGAAGAAAATATTTGTAATATTAAATATGTTTCGATGTACCTATTTTGTTCAAAAAATGCACAGGCATATTTTTTGTAACGTGTATTTTTAAGCGACATTTTGAACAAAATTAAATTCAAAATTTACGAATCCCAAACAAAAACAATTAAATTGAGAATATTCTCACCAAAACCTTATAAATACACGCCTACTAAAAAAATTCTTTCATTCTAATAATTGCAACTCTGAACACAACCAATTTAATTTTGCGCGCCATTCCACACGATATTTAAATTCATTTCCATGTCAATCCGCCCGGCTTTAACGACGAAACACGAAACATTCGTTACATCGCACATCAACGTTGTCCAACGCTTAGTCGGCTGTCACCTCACTACACTCCAGTCTGAGTCTGTTGAATCCGCCATCGTAGTTCATCTAGAAATTTAATTTCAAAGCATTGGATAGTATTTCTTTCAGTTTCAGTTGAACTAGTTAATAAAATCTTATAAATTTAAGTTCCTAAGTAAAATTTATTTCTCAAATAAATCAAAATGTTTTGGGGTAAGTAGAAAATAGATGTGTACATCGTCAAAACTAATAGAGCATACCGCCACACCACGTGTTTTAAAACTTTCCATGCGGCATTTTGTTATTTTTCTTTAAATTCCCTTATGTTATACATTGTTTAATATATTTGTATAATTCTAGGACTTATATTGAAGGCAAACAAAAAATACACGCAAACAACAAAGCAAGCATTCCATATATCACAGGCCGCCCTCGATGTTACCTCGTGCGCCGATGGACCCATTCAATTGTTTCTCACCTACGAGAATATCAAATATTTAATTTGTACTCTTCGTAAAAATACCGCCGAGCAAGTGATGCTTGATTTGAACTTTAACGAAGGCGATGAGATATCACTACAAAGTCAGGGTAAGCATTTTTTAATTTATATTTACATATTTTTAAACAATCCTTGGTATAGATTTGTAATATTTGTGATAGTTTTCCACTTCCGTTTTACGATAATTTTATATAGAGAAACGTGGAGGAGTAAATTTGAGATCTACAGAGATAAAATTTTAGACAACTAAATTTTGTTGTGGAATAGATAAGGGGTCTGGGTATAAAGTATAAACTAAAGATACAGTGCTGTGCTAATAACCATTTATACAAGTTAAAATTTCCATGCATAGTTATTGAGACTTGCATTTAAGTGGAAGGAAGGTTAAACTAAATACCTATGTAGGGTTATTTTTTATAAGAGGCAAGGCCCATTAGTCTATACAAACTTTGTGATAGATCTTATTTATGTCAGTTTCTCGTCAACTTCGTACTTGGCGTTGGCAGTACTTCGCCATATCCACGGTTATGATAGATGAGGAATAAGTAAACGGGTAATTGTTAATTTGTACCATATTTCAACACCAGTATACTATTTACTAAAACGAATGTAACCAAAGAAATTACTATGCAAACGTCCAAAAATATCTACTACCTATAGCTTAAACGAAAAAGCTATAGGTAAAAAAAGGATATTTTAATAAATACAATCTACATTAGCTTATTTAACCTATCCTTCCCTGGTGTCCCATTTAAAGATGAAACATCTGTCACAATATTCACTTGCTGCAAACTAATTTAAAAGTGTTTTGGTGGCTTCTGGAGCCACTAATACTCACACCAAACGCGATTTTCGCAGCTTGTTTCATACAATATGTAGCTCTATTTTATTTCGGTACAGTATGTAGCTATTAAACGGCTTTAAAATATTTCTCGTGACTCTTTTTGTCGACTTTTATTCGTATGAATGTGTACTAAAGCTATGACGAAACCTGTCTGCAGTTTCTGATTAGATTATGTACTTTTTATTTTGAGAAGCTCTCTATAAATTTAGAATAAATTGTCTGAGCAGTTTGAGTAAATTGGTTGGAAGCATGCTCGACGTGCTCGAGCTCTGTTCACTGCTGTACTCTGAAAGAGAAAAGAAAAGCGTTACGAGTTTCCAGTTTCTTTACAAGGCCCAAAAAACAGCAATTGGCAAGCCCAATTCTTAAATACATACACAACGTGGGCTAGGTCCTCGTGCTCAAGTGACAATTCTAGTTGTAACCTAGCCAAGACAAATCTACTTGATATACCGAGTCCGAACGGTTGAATTGAGAAGGTTTGATAGGACAGTTATACTTTCAGATGATGTTTATAACTTAAAAGAGAGAAATGCAGATCTCTTGATCATGGATAGTATGTATCTCGCTAGAATACATCAAACTCTGCGCATTTAGCCTGCTAATTTACGTCATTTGTGTAAATTTGCAATATAACATGCGGAATAGCAAAAGTTTTGCATTTTGGTTCAATGGATTTCTTTATCTATTCATTGAACTCAGATCACAAAGCTAACAAGACACTAATTAGGATAAGCCACCCTTTGCATGGATATAATGCTGAAAATCACTTCACTTGATCTTGAACGTTAAATATTCGAATTAAACGATTTTGTTCTTTGCATATTTCAGGCAGTGGAACAATCCACATTTCTGGCTATGTGACAGAGCTCAATGACCCGTTCGACGATGACCTCGACGAAGAAGAATCTGAAACCGAGGATCTTCAGGTTGCCGCCACAAAGAAGTCAAAGAAGCCAGCTGATGCAAAAGCTCTCAAGTCAGCTGTCCTCAAGAAACTTGAGGCCGCTGTAGGTGACGATGATGACGATGACGACGACGAGGACGATAGCGATTTTAATGGTGAATTGGATGCCGTCAAAGACGACAGCGATGACGATGAGGAAGATGAGGGTGAAGATGAGGACGATGATGATGACGAAGATGATGATGACGAGGAGGAGGATGAAAGCGAAGATGAAGAGGTGCAGCAACCCAAAGCCAAGCAACCCAAATTGGAAAAGGCCAAGGTAAATGGTACTGAACCTCAAAAGAAGGACAAAAAGGACAAGAAAGATAAGAAAGAGGCCCAACAGCAGCAGCCACAAAAGCAAAAGGGCGGCGAACAATCACTTGCTGGAGGAGTTAAAGTAGAAGACATTCGCGTTGGTAACGGCCCAGAAGCCAAGCAAGGCAAGCGTGCTCAGGTCTACTACGAAGGACGTCTTAAGTCGAACAACAAAGTTTTTGACAGTCTGAAACAGGGTGCTCCATTCAAGTTCGGTTTGGGCCGTGGTGAGGTCATCAAGGGTTGGGATGTCGGTGTAGTTGGCATGAAAGTCGGAGGAAAGAGACGCATTACTTGTCCACCACACATGGCATACGGTGCACGAGGATCACCGCCAACAATTCCACCAAACAGCACATTGGTGTTCGAAGTAGAACTTAAGGGAGTGCAGTAAACACAAGGAAGCCATAGAATGTAGTATTTTTTATTTGTTTATTTTTTTTTCTGGCACTATTACAAAAATTTGAAACCGGTTATTTCATTTTCTTTCAAATTCAAAACTATAATGAGAAGCGTTATATATTTGTTTTGTTTGTTCATTTTCCTTTATATCTTTTTCTTTTATCCGAAATTTATCGTTTAATTCATGAATTTGATTTGTCTTTGGCAGTTTGCGTTAACCCTACACATACAAATATTATACAAGATTTGTTTTAAGCTTGGATACAGAAGTAAATAAACTGATAGGTTAATGGAATTGTTCAGCAATTCCTAAAAAGTTTTTTTTTAAATGCCTTGTTTTTATTTTTCATTGGTCAACTTGTTATTATTGATTTATGCACAGGATGGTCATGCTATGGGAAATATCTAAAATATTCCTTCGCGGAGAAAATAAAAATTCTTCATCCTTGGAAAAGAAATAAATTTAGCCAGACAGAAAAAACTAAAAGGATTCATGGGCCTATTACCAGCACCAAGGTAAATGTTCGGGTACAGCAACAACGGAGTTTTTGTTGGGCTAGAAGGGCCCCTATTGTAAGTGTCGATAGTTGATCGACAACTGTGATTGTCGATTTGACAGTCGCTTTTAGTCGATTACAAATGTCTATGCTTTCTCTTGGAAGTAAACAAATTTTGTGCGTACGAATAGCTAAAATCTATTGACAATTGTCGTGAAGATCGCTGATCGATAATCACAATAAGGGCCATAGGTTTACGGTGGGACCTTGCGGGATTACCAACGAAATTGTTAGACCGCTAGACTAAGCACCCCTATCGTGGAATCCGTCGGAAAGGTTTCTTTATTGACACGTTTTTGGGAAAGGTAGTTCCACTGTCAAGCCGCTGCCTTTCATTTGTAATACAAATCTGTGTAGCTGCATTCGTCGGAGGCATATAAAACTACTTTGTTTTAAAACTGATTTAAATAAAAAATTAAGTGTTTAATATAGATAGCTCTATTTTTGAAAGCATAAAAGGAAGAACGAAATAGTGGTGTTCTCAGAGAACAATACGAGACAGGTTAAGAGCAGCAGTGAATGATTTCATGTAACTTCCGGATGTGTGTGTGATTATTTTTTGATTTTAAGAAAGTTCAATACGACAAAATGGATTTCGATGTCAAAAACGTCAACCCCACCCCGTCTAAACTCATCATTGGCTCATCATCATACAATGTGCGTCCGATGTGATGGCTCGTAGCCTTATGATGATACGTTCTGACAATAGATTTAAATTAATTTCCCTAAAGCACCTTCGTTTGTCGACATAAGCAACATATCGCTGGTTAGAGATGCTAAATCAGCTTTCACTATCAGCTCCATATGCTTCATCTACAAAAAAGGCTATCGTATATCTTGCAAGAACTATTGAGGCATATCCCTGCTTAGTGTCGGATATAGGATCCTATCCCTATCCAGCGTACTGCGTGAAAGTCTTAAACCGTCAGGCGATGCAACGTGCAGTTTGCAAGTAGATCCTATCCTGCGACTTCATCAAATCTTTTACTGGAGCTGATAGTAAAAAAGGCTGCACAGCAAATGAGACGCGGTGCAGTTATACCACTTCAAAATACATTATCACTTGTTTATTAAAACCATTCGTCCGGCGGGTTAAAAAGAAGAACCCAAAATTGTATGTAAAAGCATTTCGTAAAGTCTAAAGTTCTTGAAATGATGTCTGTAGAGCAATTCGATAAATTTTCCATTAATAGAATTTATTTATCAACATTCAACACGTAATTTTAGGCTTTACTGGTTTCTCCCTCCGACTGTTGTGCATTACCGAAAAGGGGTTCGCCATTTATCTTCCAATGCTCGGCGACATATGGTAATCGTTCACTAGGGTCGGTGCTCCAATGATGAATTCTGCAGCGTAGACGTGCCTTTTCCAGGTTATTTACTGTAATAGTACAATAGAAATCCTTGCTTTCCTTCTTTAGATCTGGGCCCTCAATGATCTGCTCTGGCATAGTTATGCACTCCTCTTTGACATAATACCCAGCCTTCCGAAGAGACGCTTTAATATGCCATTTTTCGACTACCCACGGGTGGTCCTTGTTCATTATAACGGCTAAAGTTAAGCCTTGCAGCATATTAACAGTCTAAAAATTTAAATATGGTGTAACTACATAGAAATATATATCAAACTATATACCCTCTGAGCGAACGGTGAACTGTGCAAAACTTCAGACTTGTCAACCTCCGACTTGGCATACTTCTTGATGTTTTCTTCGGTTTTGTACACCGCTAAGCCAGGTAGCAGTAACTTGTTGTATACAAAAGTCGGCTTCATTGACACTATGTCACCTTTGTCACCAACTCCTTCAACAAATGTTTTGAGCACAACTTCTAGGTTTGGTCGTTTCTTTACGGTAGTGTCCTCGACCAAGTCATAAATGAAATGCTTCGCCCGCATTTTTTTCGGGTGGTGGCCCTTCTTATGTAAAAGTGGTTCATATCGTCTCTTCAACACAAATGTTGTCTGAAAAATGAATAAATTTGATCAGACATGCGGCTAAAAGTGTTTTTATCCCAGATTTACTTACTCTAACTTGTTGTTGAAGTGGAAGGACATTTTTGAGAAAGTTAATATTTGATGCTATGGCGGTTTTCAACATTTTAACTCAACTTTGCGGAAACTATTAATTAGGTACTGAGGAAAAATATACCGACATGTGAATGTGAAGCAGAAAAAATGTCCAGATGATTTTGACAAATGACAGGGTCAACCCAATTGAATTCGATTCGAAACGGGAAATGGTGGGAACGCATTGGCAATGAAATGTGTGTCTCAGCTCATCATGTTCTTTTTGTTGATTTAGTGCATGCTGTGAAACGTATTGTTGTCATGTCATTATTTGCATATATGTTTGCCCAATGATTTAGACCTACTCCCCAACAATAAATATAAAAATCAGATGAGAAATTGAATGAAATTAATTGTTTGTTGTTAATGTGTCAATTATTATTAAAGACTTTAAGAATCGGAACCTATACTATTCATTTTTTTAAGCTTTTTTAAAAGATGTGTTGATGCGCGGCGTTGACGTGCTACTGATGCTGCGAAAGATAGCTATTAAATTCTTCTTTGTCTGAAGACCAATAATTTATAAAGCTGTCGGGGTCAGAATTTAATGAGCTTCGCAATGGTTGCCTTTCCGGCTCTACGGCCGAAAAGAAAGGATATAAGAATTGGATCAAGTGATTTATTAATTTAATTTGTGTTTTTTATTTTCTATTTGCCAGGCTTGCGCTTGACCAGACCCCTGCACGATTTAGAAGATAAGAAAGGGAGCTCATAATTATATCATTACGCGCCTACTTATTGTTCAAAAAGAATCCATTACAGAATCGAAATATTGTTACTGTAAAAATATGAACATGTATTTCACTCTTTTCTATAAATTTGTTCTATCATAAAATTCTTCTAGATGCATTTCGTTCTCTCGTATGCAATTTGATGAATATCTAAATAACCGCACTTCAGACGAAACATTAATGCAAGCCCTAAGTTACAATTTGCATACAAAAATTGGTAGGTTCAATACACAAGTAGGTAACACGAACGCCCCCAATAGCTACTTGCGTAAATGATAGTAAACCTATCAGCTGTATTATTGGAAAATTTAATAATTCACCTATTATTTTATTTGCATACAATATTCATTATAATGTTTTTTTTTTCTGGTTAGTTAATGTTCCTTTATTTCAAGTGCAAAATGTCACAATGACATAATCGTAACGTAAGTGAAACTATCTTGATTCCAAAACCTTGATCCAAACTTTGCGTCGAATGTTTATCAACTTTTTATAAATGATTTCCCCATTGACATACTATACATGGACTGTTAGCAGCCAACTTTTCGTTGAAGAAAACATAAGCACTTAGCTCTTTTGGTTCACGGCGGATAGAAACGAAAACTCTCCAATGTCATCGAGCAATTCGTGCGATTTTGTTTGAGTGCTGTGTGGTGCCATCCGTTATAGAACGTTCGAAATAATTAGTTATTTTGCGCAGTTGCAATGATTCTACAATGGGTGGCACTGTGTTCTATTTAAAAAAAAAATAGCAATGGCGCACAGAGGTTTCATACTTTCGCCGCACTGAACCATAACGCATGTTTGCTTCATTTTTCCTCGCATGTTTGTATGAAACTGACATTTACTAGCAGTCCACATTATAAGTACCTATGTCTATGGATTTCCCTTACAAATTTTGACAACTCATTTACCTTAGCACTTAAATCGAACAAGCCTTGCACATGAAACGCGATAGAATTGAACCAACTGACAAACGTCAATCGAAAAGTCTCTACAGCGCAGTCGAAAAGTTAACATCTCCATCACACAATTGACAGTTCAATCGAAACAGCTGGTTCAGCTGGAGGTAATCGCGACTTTTACTTTAAAAAAATATAAAATTTTCTACTTGCTAAATAGTTTACCTAAATCTATTTTTCTATACTCTTCACGTTAAATCTGTCTCATCATTCGTTGAATACAATCGGATAGGATGTTTGAATCCATAAAGACTTAACCTCTTCCAATCTCGAATAAATTTGGTGCATCGCTGCAAATAAGAATTATTCATTTAAACCATCTCCCTACTCTACATCCAACATTGATGTGTCAACATTAGAGAAACGTAAAAGAGAAAAATCCAAAAATTAAAAAAAAAAAATTGGCCAAACTTGCAAAAAAGTGAAAAGTTGTGCAAATGAAATTACGACCACCCGCATTATATAAGATACATCAAATGATAGCCAGTTCCATTCATAAAGATTATTTCGCGGAAAGTGTTTTTTGTGTGTTAAACTAAAGAGAACGTGTATGTGTGTAGTTTTATTAGTTTTCACCGATATAACTGCAGCGCCCTTGCTGCACTATTATGCTGAAAATACTGTGTTGAAGAATTTTCCTTAGCTTTCCTCTTGCGTCTTCTTGGTGTTCATCGTTTGCGAAGACCTAAAGGTTAGTATGAATTGCATTGGAATTTGTTTTTATTTATTGTTGACACATGGGATTGCTTTCAATATGCTTCCCATTTATAGGTTTGCTGAATAAGGTATGGGTATCTACTGTGGACAAAGGTACCTACATATCAGAATATATTTTTTGTTCTATTGTTTGTTGCGATGGAGACTAGGGTAATTGAATTTAGGTTCTACGACTGATAAGAAACGGGTTTTTGGCATAACGATTATTGGACTAACCATCAACCTTAACAGATACAGAAAACTAAAATGACGTGACATGGAACAGTTTTCCCATCGACGTCGGGGTTATCCATTGCCTATTTTATAAACAAAGCATTTCATTGTATGATCCACTCTTATCACATTGCTGGAACACAATTTGTATAATTGGCGTCAAAACAAAATCCAGACTAATTGGGAGACAGATTTCCGTTTGTGTGGGTCCATGCTTGTCCCCTTGAAGTGCTCCACTAATTGACTCGAGATTTGCGTTTTTATTGCGAATCGTGAGGATGTCTCGTGTAATATGGTTTGTACTGATGAAATTTTTTGACTAGAAGAAGTGCTCCTATGAGAAATGTATTTGCCATTCAAATAGGTTTTCTAAGAGCTGGTTAACTGCGCTGAACTCAACTTTGCCAGCAAGTCTAAACGAATTCTATTAGATTAGGTTCTAGCAGTGTAGGCGTTAATAAAAAAGAATAGCACAACAAGTGTAAGACATAATGCGAAGGCGATTACCTATTTGGAAACATAAATCAAATGATGTTGCAGACTGTCTCTCATTAAAATAGATCAAATTTAAAGAAGGTTATTTTATGTGAAGAAAGTACCTACCTCTGAACTGGCTTGAATTTTTCAGTAAGTAACCGGCGAATTAAGATTTACTGGTAAATATAAGCGAATCGATTGTATTCGCTGCATAGGGTCAGGTGAACCATCTGTTGAATGCTAAGATCGAGAGTAACTGTTAGCTGATTATAAAATACATATACTCTAATCATCTAATTTAAACTATTCTAAGATTGTTTGCGTTTAGGTGTCACGTAAATGGTGAAAAGTTGGCTACAGTCTGTAAAAACGTTCAATAGAATTGCATTAGTTAAGTAGGTAGGTAGGTAGGTACTCTTTTCTTTTCTCGTCTGGCTGCTATCCAATATGTTCGAAATGTTTTACCAAACCTCTATTTAGTCAAGTAAGCTTTCAAAATTATCGATTGTTTCTGGCTGTCATCATTTGATTGGCTGCATTCAAGAACGAACTATACTTTTAAAAATGGCCTAAGCAAGTAAGTCATCTGCAGATCGGTTGTTATTTGTGCTCTTTGCATGTACATAATTTAATTTTTATTTTAAAAATCGTAGGTGCGATAGATATTGACTTTGCAGCGGACCACTGAAAATGTTTACATGGTAAAATCTGTTAAGATTGCAAATTACACATGAAAACGGAAACAGACACAGAGTTTGCTGTTGCAATAATTACCATAGTTAAATAGGTGGCATCTTTCGGGAACAAACTTATTAACACTTGAAGCATACTTTTAGGTGTACGCATTTTAAATAAAATATCTAATCAAATGGCTTTGTGTGTAATTGCTCATCAGTCATCAACTATGTAGGTACCTATATTAAATGAGGTTCAGAAAATTATCTATGCTGATTTTACGCACGAAACAAAAACAAATTTAATCACATACCTATTGCTGATACCTAATATGATTTGGCCCGATTCGGCTTATTTGGTCTAACAATGAAAAAAAATATTTTTTTTTTATTTTTGTAAATACATTTTAGGTAACGACTTTCTCGATACATTCATTCAGGACAATGGATTCATAGAGTCGTTTGCTAAGGCCTTTTTCTGGGCTTTCTAAGCTCACGCGACAAGTGAAGGCAAAAACTTAGCATTTGTTTTTGATTGGTAAAAGATCCGTAAAGCGGTACAAGTAAAATCATTTCGTTGTAAGTAAAAGGAACCTGCAATTTTATATCGAATTCGATGTCTAAATCAAATTAATTGGATTATTGTTTATATGCGTATGATATGTACATTCTATGTAAAGAAAACGACCAACACAAAACAAAAAGTTTACTTAATAAAGCTATCGACGACATTTTAAATTGGTCCTCATACCAGTGTTATTATATCGTGGGATTTATCCCTTTTTGTGGGATTTTCGATGTCCGAAAAACCTTCCGTGGGATAAAGGGAAAAAGCACCAAAATCGTGGGAATTTCAGGAAACTGACAAAACAAGTGTTCAAATCAAATTTTTGTGAAATTTTATCAAAAAATGTATTTTGTGCCATAATGTATGTATTATATGAGAAGCTAGACCTATGGTGATATGGACTTATTATTTTAGTTCTCTAAATGATGATCTGGACAAAGTCTTGAAGTGGGGAAAAGACAACTTGGTTGTATTTAATGCAAACAAGACACAGCTCACAATTTTTTCTAGGAAAAATGCATCAACAGCTTCTCAGATCCAAATGGATGACCTTCCAATCCATCCCAAGGACTCAATACACCTTCTAGGAGTCACAGTCAATTCAGGAATCACATAGCAGGACCACATATTATAAGTTGAGCTATTTATTTAGAGCTTTAAACCCAAGCAACGTCTCCTTCTCTGCAAAGCAAGGTTAGACCAGGCCTGGAATATTGTTCCCATATATAGAGCTCGGCCCAAAGCATTCACTTAACCTACTTGACAGCATACAGAAATGAGCAGTTCGACTTATTGCTTGTTCTATAGGTACTTCCATGGTAGATGTTCCTAAGGAACTCCAAGACATTATCCCTCGAAATGCGACTTTTGGGCGCAATCCACTCTAAACCTTATCAAAGCACCCTACCACCAAGCCGCTCATAGAAGTATAAACGCATTACGAATATGTTGATAGAAGCCCACCTTCCATCGATCAAAGAATGTGCCGCTGCTGCCAGGGCCAGACGAATAAAATCAGCTATCTCCCAGGCACTTTTGACTTTAAAGCTATTACAAGTGCCTTTCAAAAAATTCGGGAATTACACAATAAGATGCCCACCTTGGACCATAAAACCCACATCCCTTATTATGGACCTCGTGGCCTATCAAAAAGAAAATACACCCGCATCACTTTTCCGCACAATATTCCTCGATATCTCCTCCAATCTAAGCATAGGCTTATTAAATGGAAAAGCATCCATCTTTACTGCCATTCTCAAGACCATAGCGGCAACCTCGTCCATCCCCTGCAAATTCGTCATAATATGTTCTGACAGTCTATCGGCTGTTAACGCCATAAAAAACTCCAACCTTGACTCTGCAATAATCAACAGGATCAGAGACTATATAATAAAATCACACAGTAAAATAAAAATTATGTGGATCCCAAGTCATACTAAGATAAAAGGGAACGAGCTTGCTGATGCTGCGGCTAACCTCGCACACAATTCACCAGTCCACTCGTTTTATTATATGACCAAAAAGGCCATGGAAGGAAATATCAACTCGTGTCTAAAATTCCAACAACTGTTAGAGTGGGTCGATTACAGCCATCACTACTCCACCATCAATATATACAGATCTCACCTAACCTATCCAACCACCACAACAAAAGCGATGAACACCGTCTTCGTTAGGCTACGCCTAGGCCAGCTGCTACGCACCAACATCTGCTTAAGAAGGAAAATCCGCCTAGATGTGAAACATGTAACGCGAAGATTGATATCAACCACATATTACGTATAGGCGACACCCAAAACTGCACAACAAACCCACAATCACTTAACAACAACTCCTCGCCATACGAAATTCTTAGGAAACCCTCTTCAGAAAATATTAATTTGATATTTAATTACATAAATAACTCGAACTATATATAATTTAATCGATCTATTTAATTGAACCAAATTTAAGTTCTTTTATATAAGATTCATCAGAGCGGAGGCCTATGCAGCTGGTGCTCTTTTATTGGCATTAAGATAATAATAATAATATATCGAATTCGAGAAGCTTTCTTAAAACAGTAAGTTATATTCTCGAATGTTTGTTAAATGTCTACGAAATATGGCGTGGAATACCTAAAGTCTAATTTGTTTTTCTGGAAGATAAACTACCGTGTAGTCCAGCACACGAATCACTGAGTCACTGCACCAACATTTTCTAGCTTCGGGTAGTTCCCTAATACAAAGATAGCACACAAATGTCATATGACAAAACAGTTTATAGACAAAGATCAGGGATTACACGCAATGCTCAAACAGGCTTCATAAACTGTCAACATAAAATAACTATTTAATAATATAGTTTCGCCAATATTTCAAATTACAAACGCAGATTAAAATAATTGATTAATTCATATCATATTAATAAAAAAAACTGTCTGTGCAAGGGAATCGAAAGAGTATTGAAGAAAAGCGAGGCCAATGTAAAGGGGTTGTTATTAATAAATTACATTGGCCGCGTTCCATTGACCGATAGATGACTAGCGGCATGCAAAACTCCATATACAAAAAACTGACATTTCACAATATATGCTAGAGCTCTAGCGCAAATGCTGAAATGTCAGTTTTTTTTATATGGAGTTTGGCATCTAGCGGTCAATGGAACGCGGCCATTGGCCCCTAATATCCCTGACGAAGGTACGTAGGCGCTATAGATCTATCGGCAGCGGCAAAGTGACATTATAACCAATTTGAATACGTATTATGTATTTCATCTTCATTAGAGCCAACAATGTAGGTATTTTGTGCCATCATTCCGCATATTTATTAATACACTATAATTTAAATAAACAAAAAAAATGTAAATTAATTACATAGAAGTTTCAATTCCCACTTTATCCCAAATTGGAAATATTCGACTTCTGCACTTTCACTTTTGCTTTGACAGTTCGTTATTTTTTTCAATCTATCAGTTCATTTTGCGCCAGATTGAAAATTTCCCAGAAAAGTATATTTCACAAAATGTCAGTTTTTTTATATGGAGTTTGGCTTGCCGCTAGTCATCTAGCGGTCAATGGAACGCGGCCATTTGTTTACTCTCGTTTAACAGGGTTTTTCTTCCGACCTTTTTTCTATAGACGCAAACAATATTGTTGCAAAATTGTATGATAAAGTTATTTTACAAGCAGGACATATAAGATTTAACACTCTTATTATGAGAATAATACATACCTTTCCGTTGAAAATTCAACATAATATTTTTTTTGTGTAAAAATTTTCAAAATAAGCAAAATTTCATGGCAATACTTTTTAAATCAATAATATAACTCAAAGAGTATATTTTCCATACTACTCTACGTCTTGGAATCCGAGTTGAGGACATGAGTTTACCTCCGAAGCATGAACCGGTCCGTTTAAAAAAGTAGCTGATCGCTATTGAGAAGGTCATCATCTCAGACAGTTAAATAAGTAAAACATCGAAGGAATCTCATTTCGGTGGCTGTCTATATCGGTTAATCTCACGACCATGGGTAAGGGTGTCGACTCATCATTGCTCCTTCCATCACTCGTGAATAAAACCCCGAGATAATTAAATTTCTCTACCTGTTTCACCGGGACTTCACTAATATGTAGAGTGCATTACCTACACACTTATTCACGTTTACCTTCATCCCACCTCCAGTACAGTCTGAGAGGGCCCGAGGATGGCCAAGTCATTAACGAAGAGCAACTCAAATCCTTACTTCTCCCAATTCATTTATCTCCTTTTTGTGTCAGATTTAAATCAAATCATTGCTTTGACGCTTTACTTTCTCGTCAATTTAAAACCAAGCCCTTGCCTCAGGCAGTAAGTGGCTTTGAACTTTAGACGTATAAGTTTCCTCAAGGGTTCTCCATCTGCGTACGAAGTATTGTCCATTGTTGTAAATACCACCGGTTTTGTGAATCATGCGTCTTAAAAGCTGAAAACCTCTGCTAGACATAATACTAAGAGGCTTGTGCCCAGTGGCGTCACTCCACTTTGTAGCCACTTGATTTGAGGTCTATTGGTATGGTATAGGCTACAAGTTCTGTAGGTCAGTACGCATACATATATGTATATATTTTTTTTTAAGCGCTAAAACAAATTTTGTTAATTTTTCAGTGATAGCACTATTTCAAGTCTGACAATTGTATAGCTGTACTGATACCATCGAAACCCCACTGCAGAATATCGTGCATCCTTTTAGCCTTGTCATAGGTCATCTATAAGTTCATTATTGCGTATGTCTCCATCGTCATTCTGCACAACCTGATGACTTCATCTGGGACATATAGCTATAGGTTGTCTATAAATGCTGTCGTATATGCGACCTTACAATGGACTTTTTGGGTTTTCTCTACGATCTGTCGTATAGCGAGAATATTTGGTTGGCCGTGGACTTACCGTGGGACAAATGTCAATCAGATCGTTGACAGGATCTTGTATGCAATATTCTGCGCTCAAGTATTAGAAACCATCTACAGCTACCTTCGGCAGATAAGCCTTTGGGCCTACCTCACGTATTGCTCGTTCACGATTATCACGATCCGGATAAATGATCCGTTCTGCCTGAGAGAGGGATTTCGGTTGTCTTCTTCGTTTAACAGTCTGCAAAAGTAGTTTTTCCATAAGGACCAACAATGGCTGTAGTACTACAAGGTCTCTGCTGGGGTCTTGTTGCCTCGAAACGATCTGTTTATGGTTTGATATAAAAAATAAAATTTCTGGAACTTTATAATTTATAATTTTCGCGATCGCGCGCCTCTTATGCTTTTTCTTTTTGTTTTAGAGAAGCCGGTGATCTCTCCTCATTTGCTCACGAGCCGCTCTCGTCCTTCTGTGCAACGCCGCGCCGCTTAGTAAGCCAGCTTTATATTTCTGCATGTGCTTTCCGGTAATCTTCATATCAGACTAGAGGTCTCCTGTGTGATTGATTGGGTCAAACCCAGCACACCAGTAGCGGACTACCTGATGGGTTCTTGGAATCGATGTCACTGGTCTTCTGTGCTTGTTGCTGGCTTCATAGAACTTTTGAAGAGGTTAACGGATACGCAATCGATAAAGGTTCTTGTGATTTTGTTGCGATTGATATATTGATAGCTCTCTACAAAGCGCTTATAAAACCAAGGCGGGGAGACTTTCTGCGATTTACCTAATTGCAGTTGAAACACTTACTAATTGCACCTTTTAGGCGATATTCACCAATAACCAAGTGATGGCGGACGTTTTCAGCCACATTACATAATATTTATGGTCAGCTTGGAGACCCTGACCAAAAACAAACATTCACACCTTCAATTCGCAATCTTCCTTCCTGCCGGCCGCCATGAAGCTCCTCCATATCATTTCAAGGTGGCCTGCAGAGATATTCCCTGCATTGTCTTTAGCTGTTGATGTTGTAACCATTCTAAAATTTCTCATGTGGTTAATAAAAAACCGGTTGTTGCGCGCCTTTCTTTTACCACAGTACTAAATTATACTAAAGAGAAAAGGGCGCACTACAGACTACACCGTTGCCTGTATTCCTCCAACCAGATGACACATCAAACGCTTCATGGGAATCTCATTGAGTGCGATCCAAAATGCCTCCAACTAAATAACAAATGAAGTGAAAAGAAAAAAAGATGATTTACTGCATTTGTTTTGGGAAATCCACTCGACTTGCATAATCCATATTCTTGAGATGAAATTTGACTCGTCTTCGGGCACATCGCACATGTGTGTAATCTACCCTTGGGTGTGAATTTAGATTTCCTTTCCCGATAATGCATGTGATGTCCGTCCCTCTCATGACAGACGACGATAGAGGAAGAAATGTATTTCTTATTTAAAAAAGATATTTTCAAACCGAAATTCAATAGATACTCGCAAATTCGTATAGTATTTCGTAATTTTTACCAAACAGCTCTTATAATAAACTAAACATCATCATTACTGTCATTGTCGTTGTTGTGCGTCTCTATCGTGTGTTGTTGATGTCATTGTGTGGCTTGTTTTGCGTGGAGTTGAAAACTTTCTCCACCTGGTCGACGCTGTTGCTCCACCAGTAGATCGCGCACGCCGATCTCTTACGCCGTGGATGAATGATTTTTTGGAAGACAACCTCGTCGCAGCAGACCCAGACCCAGAGTCTCATCGGTCGAGTCTGTTGGTTAGTAGCTGGTCGTGGTCGCTATGCTGACAGTATTATTAGTATTACTCTCTCACTGATGTTTGCGTACGAAATTTTTACATGTTCACCAGTCCACAGCCAAATATCTGTCGCACCTCCTTCTCACCACCTCTCTGGCGGTCAGTCTGGTTGGAATGGAATTGGAACTGGCTTGCTTTATTTTTCGGTTTTAGTGATTCAGTTTGGCAAAGGTCCGTCTTAAACCGATTTTGGGTTAAATTGTTATTACGTGATGAATTTAACGCACTTTCCCACAGACACAGCAGCTGAAGCTGAAGAAGTATCTATAGCTGTTTGTCGTCATATTTTGGTGGCGTATTTCGCAAAATTGAAATTCCAAAGAGAGATGACACGAACACGAATAAATAAAAAAAACACGCAAAATGTTTACGATGATCGATTTGTGGTAATGTGTGGTGGACGATCGACATCGAAGTACCTACGCTACAACGTGCAAGATGTCAATTGACGCTGCGCATGCTTATTGCAATGCGCTCACCTAAGCCATCCGTTAACACTGTATCTGTATGGGTGGTGTCTTTTGCATAATATAAACATTTCGATGTGCAAGACGCACTCTACTATTTCATTGTCGGTGCGGGTGGATGGCTAACTGAATGCAAAACAATCGAAAGTGATTTCCTGTAATTTGGTTACGGTTTTATAAGTATTTGTACCGACCGAATGAGCGTTTGGTTTTGGGGTAAATGAGGGCACTTGGTTTGGATGGGCTTTTCGTTTTTAATGTGCGTCGCTTCTTATTATACCGCTGCCTAGTAGCTGCACCATAGAGTGAGCATTTTCAAGTGGAGGCTTTTGAGTGGCCTAATATACGCATACGATGTGATTTGAAAGGAACACGATAGTCTGTTGTGATGAAAGTATAGATAAATGCAGAGAAACAGATTTATAGTATCTTAATGTTTTATTGGTGAAGATTCTTTATCTGCTTGGATGATACTTAAAGTGATTATTTATGTGGGACTCGACGCTATCTGGAATCTAGAAGGAATTAAGAGCGCATAATGCGCTCGTTTTGTTTTATTATACCATTTTGTTTGGGAATTCAGATAGACTTGAGCAATATGAAATAGGATTGTCCGGCGGAATTGTAACTTATTCTCAGTCACTTTGATTTATTGTCGATTCGACACGTTACCTAACACGCGTTTAGCTGAATTGTCAGCTTTTGAAAGCTGGGTTTTTATTTCTTTGGTTAATTGAAATAAATGTGGCCGTACTATCGAGTGTCCATATCTGAGCGATATTTGTCAGACTCATTCATTCATTCATTAATTTTCAATTAATTTTCAATTCCGCTTGTCCATTATGTGGGCGCGGGTGTAGGTTGCTCAAGTGGACCCGATGTAGCTGCTCGACATTGAGTTCCTTACGTATTCTGGTATATCTAATGCGATCTCTACTGGTCAAACCAGCTACCAGCAATACAGCCGAGGAATCTCATTTCGACAGCTTGTATTCGCGGTCTTATTCTTTCGCAAACCTCATGATTATCCAGTCCAAATAAGTAATGAAAAGGAGCGGAGACAAAACGCAGCCATGGCGAAGTCCAACACCCACGGTGAAAGGTATTGGTGTAACGCCGTTTACCCGAACACAGCTTTTACAGCCTGGCCCTACTTTAGTCCCCCTATTTTGTTCCGAAAGTCAATCATATTCGAAATTGCTTTTCGTTCGTACTCTGTAATACTTTCGATTTTCCGTACATCTATGCTTTTGCTATTTGGAGATTTCATTCCGTTATCGAAATTGAGAGTAGCTATGTACTAAATATTCGGTTTTGAAAAATTTCACATTCGGAAAAAATACAGAGTAGGTCCAGGACTGTGAAAATGACAGAACTGGCTGACAGCTATCCTATCAATACTTGATGAATGTTTTAAAAAGTGTAGGTACATATTTGTTTTAACAATATTACTTTTGCTAGATTAGAGTTCGAGAAAGTTCTACCGAAAATAACTATAAACAAGAGTTTTTGAAAACCGGAAAATATATGGAAAAACTCCAGGAGCGAAAGTTTCGAGTGTGCATTATGTAGGTACATTAAAGGAGTTGGGTCTTGAAGCTGATTACAGAACTTGATGCAGCAGCGAACTTTTTTTCCATCTTTATTTTACACAGACGAATGAATTTTGCAGAGATGCCAACACTTTACACGGATCTGTGTATATAGCTCATCTTCTTTTTTTCCAGGATTTGTCTAAGTGAGAAAATGTAATCTGAGTTAGACTTTTCTTACCTAAAAGCGCACTGATAAGGGCCAAACAGGAGTCAAATTGATTTGTACGCGAACGGGCAGTGCGTGGCGGAATTTATTTTTGTAAAATACAATTGATCCGGGCACCAGATTTTTTTTTGTTTTAGACGTTCACATAATAATGCAGATATTTTGTACGCAATGTTAAATAAACTGATGTCTCCGTAGTTGGCGCAAAAAAAACTTTCCTCTGAGATATTGCTCACCACGACACTTGCTCATCAAGAGTCTTTTATTGGACATTATAATATAAATGAATGATTCTTTTAATTTAGAAAGGATATGTATATATATGTACAACGTCGTGCTACACATTCCAAAAATGCATAATTTTTAACAGTATTATAATTAAGTCGGTCACTTCCTACACGTGGCGTTGCCATCAGAAAAATCAGAAAGTGCGTTGCTTAACAAATGACAGTACGTATATTTTATCCTTGAAATTGAAGTGAAGGAACAAAGGTCGCAACAGCAACGCCATATCTATTTAATCTGATTTCTTTCCTAAACCGGACCTTATTGCAATGTGTGATTATTTAGTGTTTCCTATTGCTGTCAGCGTTACTCCAAAGATAACAATTTCGATTTTTGTGTGAGTAGGTACAACATAGTCGTAAAAAATCTATCTAACAATCAGCAAGTTTGTGAATAAAATAAAATGTAATCCAGTCGTTATTATAGTAACTGCAATTTTCAAAGCAATCGGCTATAATAAATATTACGAAACGCCCAGATGATTATTGATCAAATGCATGAAACTTCATTGGAATGATACCTATAGATATATTCATTACCATATCTATATGACTATTACCATAAAATAGACTATACCATCTATGACAAGATTACGTAAGCAAATATGATTACCTATTCGGTTTCGGTGCCCAAGCCCAATAGTGAAAAATACCATTAAATGAGTCACATTCGTCAAAAGTTTTAATTTAATTGGCGCATGGTTCTATAAAGCTTTCACTTCTTTCCGACCTACCTCAATGCAATAAATAAGCACTGATAAGCTTTATAGACTGTCATGCACAGCACGCGTATTAAATTCAGTTGAAATAAGAAAGATATTAAAGCGAAACAGTTTTGTATTATTTATGGTAGATACATATACAACTATGTTATGCGAACACACATATTAGTTAAACATATGGAACGGAAGGGTCTATATTTGCACATCTACTTCAGTTAGATACAAACGCAAGACTCTAAAAAAATTTGCATAGTTCCTCTGTAAATCCAAGTATCTCTAACTATGCGAATTTATTTAACTATGTTGGCTTTGCGAACTATGGATTAAAATAATTAGCATTTACCATTTAGATCTCACACATGTTTCTGAAGATGCTAAAAATGTGCGTTTAACGATTTTCTATTTAAATCGAAATGAAGTTTATTAATTAATGGGAGTGGGAGGATTTTATTGGTAATACCTCAACGAGTAGGTACACGAGTAGGTGCACTTATTTAAAGTGATTTTGCACTGTAAGTGTAACAAATAAAGTCAAATTGTCGGTTATTCAAGATTTGCTGCTCCCCTTTGTTACAAAAGGGCAAATCTACACGTTTCTGGAAGACTACTTCCTTCACAGCAGGTTTGTTTGTTGGGGCATGACAATAGGCGTATTTTTTTGGGAAGTGAGTATAACACAACCAAAAGTGAGTATAACAATTTTGCATGTAAAACTAGAAGTGCGTATAACAAAACCAAAAGTGAGTATAAAAGTTTTGCATGTAAAAGTAAAAGTGAGCTAGCTATAGACTCTCAAAAAAATACGTCTAATATAAGACCCTGTCGGCGTAAAATCTTGTCGGCGTACACGTACACACAGCTAAAACTTTTCGCTAGCCATCTGATCGGCCCATATCAGTGTGGTTTTGGTCAGAAGAAGTTTGCTATAAATCTGCCAAACCTTTGAAAAACACGTTAAACTCGACTTTAAAGTCGCCTAGCGTATGTGCTCACGAATTATAGAAAGCGCGTCCTGCCAAACTCGTTTGTCTGATTACGAGGGAAAAATCTTGCTGCTGATATTCATATATATCATCGCGCAGTACGCGGCGGGCTGTCAAAGGCGCGATTGCAAGAATCTTAATGGATGCGGCCAAGATGGGGCTGTCTGTTAACGAGGATAAAACGAAGTGCATTCTGTCATCGAGAAATTACTTGGAACATTGGTTTACTTGGTGGCGCTACAGTCCGGGACCTGGGTCTCAACCAAAAGGCGTCTCCAGCCAGCACGATTTTTGGCCAGGTGCCTACAGTTTCGCACGCTAAGTTGGTTAAGGTACGCTTCCACTTGTGTGCGCCACCTGAATCGCTGTCTTCCTCTACTGCGCCATCCCTCGGATGTGAATTCAAAGATTTTTCGGGCCGGATCATTCGCATCCATTCGCTCTGCATGACCCAGCCACCACAGTCGTTGGACCTTTACTCTTCTGGCTAGGTCGTTCATTGCCTATTCGGGCAAAACGTCACAATGCACAGATACAAGGAGCGAGATGTTAGCACCAACCAATATCTCCATTCAGTGTCTCCGTTAAGAGATTATTCGGAAAACTGGATAGGATTAAACCGGCCTAACAGGTCTCTCACAGCACCATGCTATCAAATTGCATTTAAATTATGTTCTGAGTGTTTTTTTTTTTTTGCAAGTATTTATGGATGCATGGAAACATGATCCTTAAAACGAATAAGACTTGAATTTAAAGACTTTACATTTAAAAACTAGTAGGTTGTATGAATAATCTTATATGAGCTCATTTCCTGTTCGAAATAAAGTTCTCGCTAGCATATACATGCTACCAATAAAATATGTATGTAGTATATTGTATACTAATGCGACAATTAATTAAATGCATTTTACAAACCGGACTTCACATCAGAAAAGAAACGTGTCGCGATTCAAAAACGTGCTGTTTGTATTATAATAGTGATGAATCTCTGTTGAGCTGCTGTCAACGGAAGTCAAAAACCAATACAAATTGTCAATACGTTATTAGTATATGTCTGAAACTTTAAGGTAGATGTTTTCCTGCCCCATCCGATTGCGGCAAAGCATATCGCTGCAATTATTTATTAAGTTTGTTAACCTGTTCGACACCAAAAATGGGTTAGTGAAGTGCTGGATGCATCAGAGTCTAATTAATCTAAGTAGTAATATGTATTCAACTTTCAAAGCAGAAAATATACTTAACCTCAAATTCACAAAAAATTTGTTTGCTGCTGTCTAATAGCCTACATTTAAGCGCTGCATTCTAATAACTTGCAACACAATCTACAAATGTTACACCTACTTTGTTCACCCCTATAGCCTCATAAATAAATGGAAGGCAGGCATACTTATTTTTCGAATCAGGTTATCAGGTGTTTGTCTTCCTTTTTAAGTTTTATTGCCCATAATGAGATCCGAGACATGGTTCACGACACTCAAAGGATTGGCAAGTGCCAATATATGGTACATAACCGTTTACATAAAACCTGCAACAACTTCCATTTTGCTTCTACGTCGACATCAACCCCTTTAAAGACTCATTGATGACAGTCAACAAGGAAGAGAATTTTTTTTTCAATTGGAGCAATCTTTTTGCCAACAGAAAGATAGAATATTAAGAATAAAGCTTTGATGTCGATTGGATTTTCAGTGAACTCGATGGTTTGCACCAAAGACTTTACTTAGTCCTATAGGCCATAAATAGTAAAAGAGTAGATAGTATATACCCCTCTGTTTAATTTAAATTCAATTGTATGGAATTGCAACCACTCACTGAATATGTAATTGCAAAGATTTGTTAGCCTATAAATATGTAACACTTTTTTGGATTCATTCTATTGTGGGTTTATACGTGTAGCCTATTAATAGGCTACATTTTTTTTATTTCTTCTATTTTATAGTTTAGATAAGGTATGTATAAGGAAAATCAACAGTTTTGTGTTTGGTTAATTTTATTTGTTTTTGTCAGATTTGTACCTTTCATTTGGTTCATATTTCAAAAAAAGGCCCTAATTAGCTCGACAAAAAAAAAAAAAAACATGAAGCCTATCATATTATGATTGGCCGCCTGATTTACACTCTTTTCATTATTAAGGCTAAGTATCTACCTACCTACGCAGCTCGAGCGAAACTACATTTCAGCAGCTCTCCTATAGCTAAAACCCTAGCTTAGTTTTGCCATGGACTTCGTTGTGTATATAAGTTTCACAGAACACATATGTTCGTTGAAAATAGCTTCCTTCAAAAATGCATCGACGGACGCGGTTTTATTTTCTTTGCGCTTTCTTTTTTCCGTGTCTGGATTCCTCGATTCCTTATTTAATTTTTCGTAACAGAAAAAAAAAACAACACAATTTGTTAAAATTTAGCTTGAGAAAATGTGCTGAATTTTGACAGATACATGTAGTATAGTCTGAAATTGAAATTAAATTTTTTAAGTGGGTAAATTGATTTGCTTAAAGCGAATTTTGAATGGGAGCTAAAATCTATCTCGATCCACGTACTAAACTTAAAGTTTCAGGGCTCGCATTGCGATGATTTACAGGTTCAGTTTACTAAATATGTACCATACTATTTTTGTTGCTTTTAAATTCAAAAAGCCATTTGTGCAGTTGGAGGTGGAGCTGTGCATTCACCTTAAAATGGGGGAAAATTAGATTTTAATCTAATTTAACATCCAATGCTCAACTCCTATGAGTGATAAAGCACAAACCTTTCTGGAAAAGTGCTGATCAATAACAATGAAAACCGCATCCAAATCCGATTATTTTTTTTTTCTCGAGATTAGCGGGAAAGATACTGACAGACGCATTTTGGGGACTTCCTTTTATGCTATTTAATATAAATTTTTTTATTTTTTTATACATATTTATAGTCATTTATATCATAGAAAATCCATAAACAGAAACTTCTAGACTTTTAGTAATCATAAAATGTGTTGGTATTTATAAGCAAAATGCCTGAAGTTTCGCTGACGTGATTTCCATCACCCAGCATAATCGGTTTCTTTTATCTTGAAAAAAAAAAAAAAAATTTCAACCCACATGCAGAATATTGCAAATCTAACCGCAATCTGGTAGTTGACTCTGTCTAATTCTTAGCTAATATTGAGTAAACAAAATGTGAATGTCAACTAGAAGACAGTTTGCCAATCTGTATATACAACTGTCCACGAAGGTGAGGCTGTTGAGTGTGGTAAACAAACCATAACACACAAACAAAAACTATTCATAAGGCCTGTTGCATTACCATGCATTTAATAAACCAAAGTTGCTAAATATAATATTGGTTATAAACCTTGGGATATCCCATAAAAGACCCCTCCTCTTGACCGCTGTCATATGGTCAATAGTCATCTTCATCTTTTGCGTTGTAGTTTTTTTTTTTTTTTGTTGCTATACTATTAATTCTGTTGTTCATCAAAGAAGATCATATTATTGTAAATATAGTATCCACCGCATGTCCATGAATCTTTATGTACTATTGCACAACGCAACCAGTGTGTCCAGCTTCAGACTATAATAAAACATGCTTCAAATTATGCTGGCTCTGCGACATACAAATACATTTGCAGAGTAGGAATGCTGCGCGTGCGATTTATCATTTTGCGCGTTGACGCTTCGTCAACTTTCTTTCTCAACTTAGTGTTGATATTGGTAATCAAATATGATGATGATGCTGGGGCTATCAATAAAAATTTGCTGCCCATGCATTCAGGTGAAGGTCGCAACCAGTTTTTTTTTTCACACACGCATTTTGTTTGGTGTATCTTCCTTACACGATATCCGATCGAATTTTTTGTATAATTTTTTCTCTTTTGTAATTTAACCTTCGCACTCGGCTACGCGATTCTTGTGGCCACAGCAAAACCGGACTTTTAAATTTTCTAGTTTTCCCTGGGCGGACAAAAAATCTATACCCTTTGCGGTGATATAGACTACCTATACAGTATAGAGACTGCGTGTGTTTCGGTGTATCTCTGCATGGTTTACATAACTAATATTTGATTAAATTAACATATTTATAACATATAAGAGTGCCGCATGTGCCGTCGCGTCTTCGTTTGATTTCTGTGATTACATCGCGACTTTTGGACCATTTACCTACAGTGTGGTTGGGATGGTTGTGTTTTTTTTTATCGATTTTGGGTCACATTTTAACGATTGACTATGGTAATAGACAAAATTTGTCAAATAATAATACGATCCACGTTCAGTTTTAATTACATCCCAACCTATACAATGTTGCTCGAAATGGTTTCGTGTATAGTCTCCGACGTGCCAGTGACAACGTGTGAATGCAAATTATATTATTTCGTAGAAAGTGTCAGTTAAAAATAAGAAGCAGAAGAAGACGACAAAAAGAAGAAGAAGAAGAAAACTTTTACTTTTCAAATGACAATGGGACTATGAGAGTCGTAACAAACAAATGCCAGGTGATAACAATATAAATGGGGGAGTGCTGAGTCCAACATAGCTAAGTGTGCTACTGGGCCTGGCTATAAATGTATTTCCTGGTACTTGTAAAGAAATGGCGCCTCTTCGAAGGGAACATTTTAGAGATGCCGTTTACCAGTTTTTCTTTGTATCGCTCAACTTTTTGTGTCTAGTTAATTAAATTCATTTAGGAAAGTGAGGTAGTAGATCAAACTCCCTTCTATTACAAAATGCGTGCATTAAATTGTGGCTTATATTCGTCCCAAAAATTAAACTCGCACAAACGCATTGTTGTAAGAAGCTAAGGGGATATATGAAACTGTTGCGTCAACAAAGTTATTGTTATAGATTCTGCAACTTGAAACTAAATTTCAGTCTTAAATGTTAACGTATATGGAGACCCAACATTAAATTTTTGCCTATACATATCCTATTAATTAGCATCACTTATAACAACAACAGCACGTGTTCCGGTCTTCGTCAAGATTTGAAATAATCATGTAAATTAGTTCTACTACATAGCCCTATATGTGTCTCATTTCATTTATGACACATTTACGTGCTAGAATTATACAGGGTGGGCCATCTAGTGGTTTCTTTTTAAATCATAGGTTATCTTAACACTGACAGCTATTTCCCGCTCGGAATCTTGACAGAAAGTCAGTCAGTATCATACCTTTGCGGAACGAAATAAGTCGCTTATCGCTTAAAGAACGCTGGGAAATATTAAAAACTTATTTTCAAAGTGGGTGCTGTCGCTGTGTAGCCCAAACAGTGCGTTTTTTGAAATGAAGTTTTGGCCGAAATGAAGCACCCTGCCGTTCGCAAGTTTGTGCAAGCACTTAAGGCGAATATCATCCAAGCAATTTGTGAGCTACAGCGTGAAACCATTAACAAGGTCTTGGAAAATTGGAGTGACAGAAGGCTCTACTACGAAGCCAGCCGAGGCAGCCACTTGAACGATGTTCTGTTCCATAATTAATGGCATTGTTTGCTCTCACAAATAAAGCCATTATACATGGAAAACATTAAATTTTGTTCATTGTATTACATTTTTAAAAAGAAACTTGTATTTGGCCCACCCTTTAGAACACAGCTAAAAAATAAGCTTTCCTTAATATTCGAATAAATGACCACTTATTCCGTAAGAGACAACCAGGATCCTTTATAATCAGGACTTTGAACTATAGCCAATCTAATTGGGATGAGCTGTATAATTTCCTCGCATCACTGCCATTTACAAATATGTGTCCTAGGGAGACTGACACACTTTTTTAATGAACTTTATACTCTCTATTCGCACAGAATACTAGTGGAGAAAACCCTGGTTAAACAAGGAATGCAAAGAATGGTGATTCCGAACAAAAATTACCAGAAATAAAGAGAATCACTAACAAACTTATTGCATGCCCTAATGGTTCGCTCGGCTTCTGGTCTAAGTCAAAAGCAATAAGCAGTATACTTAGTTGCTCTTCCTTTCCACCTTTATTGAAGGAAGAGGGATCACTAGAAACAAGACCTAAGACAATATCTCGAGGGTACATTGATGACTGTGGGTGTAAAATGTTTGCAAAAACTTAATGTTCTGACGGAATATTCAGCTCATAGTTCTTAAAAACCAACCACAGTTCTCAATAGTACCCACGAGCTCTTACAGTTTTTAATACTCTGCGGTTGGCAATTTCTTTCTAGAACTGGCCGTAAAAATAACAGTTTTTTTTTAAAAAGGAGAAGCTTTCGACATGTCATGTTAGCTTCTGTGTACTTCATCCGTTAAATGGGGATAGTATGTAATGTAGTTAGTTCTGCACTTAATTTTTAGTAAGTTGTGTCTCTAGAAAGTTGTTCACAAAGTTGAGTGTCCTGTAACCAAATGCGTTTTCAAAGAGTATTGTCCTGCGCGGTTGTATAACATAGTTTAATCGCCCTACATTTGGATATACATAATACATATGTAGTATGGAATATGCATATCTAGCTTAAAGCTGTGATTGTATGGGCAATACTGATCTGTTCTATCCGACGTAATATTGGTTATGTGCTCAGTTGTGACAGCTGGCTATAGTGTGGTGATATAGCCATCGCGTCGGTCAACTTTCCTAGATGATCGCGAGACGGAGAATCAAAAGCACCTTCGCTGAATAAAATGGCATGATGCTCATCAAGCAAACAACAGCTTCGCCAAATCTAACAAAACTATATTTAGTCTAAACTTTGCAGCTTGTGTATATATGAATAGAAATTAAAGCTTCCCAAAATTAGTATATATTTATTTCCATTCCCCATGAAACACACAACATGGACCAACATCCACATTTGTATCCCAAACAAAAATGAATAACCACCCACTAGGGGGAGTGAGTGATGAAAAATGACTCGCCAACATAAACACACGAATTAAGAAAACTTAATTGCAAAGCACTTCTTTTTTTCGATTTTTTTTTTTTTTGTTTGTTTTCCTAATTTCTGTGAAAATCTCCTTACGTTTTGCAAAACTTTCTAAAAGCAATTCAATTTTCCAGCGAAAATGCAAAAATTATTTTAAAATGATTGCACGACATCTGTGTACACTTTTGTTTGTAAACAAAAAGTCGCTGCACTAACAGCCGGTGTGTATCAGTGTCCATGAAATTTACGTATTTTCCATCCAAAACGGGATTTGGCAAAATTTTCAAAATCACAGGCAATTTAAGTGCTCGTTGCGCACTTTAGCAATTTCATTGATGCTGCGATTGAATTGATTCAGGCCAATTTATATTGAACTTGTGGCGCCGACGAAAATAAATTTTCCTTGGACCGACTGGATATACCTAGTGGATATCCAAAATAATTTACTTTGGTGTTCAGAGATTTTGCTGGAAAATGTTTTTTTTTTGTTCTGTTTTTTTTTTTCGCCAAAATTTATTACAAACGCTGGTGGATTATAAACTTAATTTGAGGTAATATGTACGAGTATAAACTATTGATTTTGTGGCGCTTGCAATTTTATTTATGTTTTCGATGAGCTGGCAAAAATGTGCGAAATTCCATAATAATTTAAATTATATCATTCTAATGTCCATGCTACACTAAACACTAAACACTAAACCCACCTTACGAACTCACTGGACCTTACAAATAATTATTTTTAACCTTAACCTATATTTTGTTTTAACTAAAAACATGTAGTCACGAACACAAGATAAAAAGTTTTCCAAACAAGGAAAATGTAGGTGAACACAATAGTTCGTAAATTGAAGGTATATTTTTGGCAACTAGGTACTTTGCTTCTTTTTTACACAATCGATAGCACTTCTCGATAACTTTGAAAGTGATGATAGCTTAGTAGCACAATTTTATCTAGTCTTAAGGTTTTAGTACGTTGCTCGAGCTAAATTTTAGTTCCCATACAAAATTCTCTCCAAAATTTAGCTGAGCTAAATTTAAGTGAATCCAATTAGCTGAGCTTCAGCTAAAAAATCAAATTTTCATTCACAATGCACTCCATATGAAAATGTAGCTAGGGATTTAGCTAATCTTTGGAAAAAAAAAATTGGAGAGCAGCTAAAATATAGTTTCGCTCAGGCTGCGTACTAAGCTTAAGGCATAAGACCCGATAAATATCCTCGCTACCGCAGTTTGCTACACTCCTATAAGAATTTCATATAGCGCAAACTACCTGGGACTTCTACTAGACAAAACACTAAACTGAAAAAAAAACACAATTGGCTTTTATTCCTGCAGCAGAATCTTCGGGGAAAACCTGGAGACCATCTCCCCAATATATAAGTTCTGGATGTACACGGCTATAGTAGGACCTATATTGACATATGGCAGTCTCGACAGCCAATAAGGCCACTTACCGAAAGGCTTTAACGAAGGTTCAAAGACTAGCGTGCATCGGCACCACTAAGAACAACTCCAACCGCATTACTTGAGGCTATCCTCAACCTGCCATGAGAATCATCCAATCAGTAAACTGGAAATTGAATGAAACGGGTTATACGATGATTCTACAGAGATACTTTGGCCGTGTATCTGTCAGGGACTATATCACGCCTTACCTAGAGTCTACAAGACTTTTTCGAGCGCTTATGCCAGTAGGAAAGAATGGAGAGATGGACTCGTACCTATAGCATGCAAACCATGGCCGTATTTACAGACGGATCTTATTGACAATGGGGTAGTGTGAGGTGAGGTGTTTTCTCCGAATTGCTGGGGTATTTCAAAATTGATACGCCTCCGCAACCATACTATAGTAGCGTCTTCCAAGCAGCCCTTGAGTCTGTGGTAAGTGCAACACCACCTATTACCTTCTTTATAAAAAGCCAGGCAGCAATAAAAACCATAACTGCAACTGTATTACCACAAGAATGCTATGGCCGTCCTTCAATGAAACCAGAAACCAGAACCTAACCTAAATTTTTCGTCTTTAGACCAGTTCCTTTTCACAATTGGCTGTCAGAATGTGCCTATGTAGATTTGTAGTAGTCTACTATTTTTGTAGTAGACTCGGATTTATTTTAACAGAGCTCTCAAATTCTGTATGAATATAGCAGTTGTGTTTAGCCTGTAGGTTAACTTTAAATTCATGTTTAGTTAGACCCGGGTCTGGAATATACCTATGAATGAATATGCCCCAATGTGCACAAGTATAACTATTCTTAATGCCATAATGGAAAAGTTTCAGAAGTGTTTTTTTTTTATTTTATGAATTTTGGGAGATACATATCTCAAAATAAAACTAAAGCAAATTTATAGAAAATGTACCCCCATTCTTGGTGTCATTTAAAGCGTCATCTGTTCATTTTCGCCGACAAAATGACGTAGGTCAGTAGGTTTCTGATTGCACCATCCCCAGGGGTAGTTTTCCATCTTTTTATGATTAAAAACAATGGAAAGCTCTTGCGGAAATTCCACTTAAGCAGGAAGAAGAAAAAATAAATTAAGAACAAAGCAATAAAAATGCATTATGTCTCCATAGGCGTTAGCGGCAACTAAGAAAGGGAACTCTCGAGAGGAACGTCGAGAAAGTGTATCCATCCTTTTTTGCATCAATGACAAGAAATGTAAAATGTAAAATGTATCCTTGATAGTTTAAATAATTTTTTATTTGTGAAGCTTCAAGTTGTTGTCATTTTCGTCTAAAAACTTATTTTTTGTAAATAATTCCAGTTTGTTGTTAGTGAAATAAATTAGTGTGTAGTTATTTACGTTGGCACTTACTAACTTATTGAACTTTAGTTTTCTCTAACCTTCATATATATTTTCAGATTTGAACTTGTTCATTATTCACGCCTTATGCTTAGATAATGTAAATATGTTATAAAGCATGCGAGGCCATGAACTGGGTGAATATACTCGGTTTTCTTCAGTTTCATTTATATGCAGATTAGTTTATTGGGAATTTTAGCAGCTCTCTTTAGTCAGTCGTCATTTGTTGAGTTTAATGTTTATTTGTTTGTATGGGGTCTATACAGCGACATCAAAGCATTGATCTCCGTCCTCTCTATCCATAGTTATTTGTTAATTTTTGCTTTTGCACGATCGCTAATATTATCATGGCTTCGTCAAACGCACGTTTGATTCGGCTTGTTGTGGCTTCATTACACAACCAAATGATGAGACCTCTGTAGGTTAGTGTGTCACATAAAGACAGTTCTTCTCTTTCATCCGCCCACTATATTGACATTAAAATTACCTATAATAATGTAGCCATTGAAATACAGACCTGACTGGTTCTAGCCACTTTTATATTTCATTGCGTACAGTTGAGGTTAAGTTTCTTTGTCAATTGTTCTCAATCTTATTTTGTAATCGTCTTCTTAATGGCTAAACTTAAATTTGTTTTATCGTTTCAGGTATGTTTCAACCATACCCTTATATTATCCAGACGCCACGCCGGCCGATACATTGTATTTCATAAATTCCCCTGGTTAAAAAGCAATACATTCAATGCGTGTTATTGCAGATGGGGTGAAGAATGTTATATGAGTGCCAACAATTCAGGTATGAAAGAGTTGTTGTTTGGTATATTTACATTTAATAGTTTGTATATACGAATACGTGGTGAAAATGATTGTAATGCAGAGCTTAAAAAAAATTCTGATTCATTAGTCAAAAACATGAAATAACATACCTAATAGGGGTATTCACGATTCGGTGTATTAGGTCTAGTATCATTGTGAAAGTGTAAAAGTGTGAAGTTTTCTTACACTATAACAACAAGATATACTTGCTACACGTTTAGGCGGCTCTCAGATTGAGGCAACAAGCAATAAGCAACTTATCAACTGCCAATAAGCAATCAGCAACATTTTTCGTTCGACCGATATTTAGTTGCTTTGATGTGAGATGTGAGATCTCTAATTTAATTCAAAGTAAAATAATTGTGAGCGATAATATTGCGTGTTTCCTATTGCCAGTTGCTTATTGATTGTTGCCTCAGTGTGAGAGCCGACTTACACTTTTACTATACCCCAGACCTATAGTAAAAAACAAATACGACAGTGTAAAATGTATCATTTATATTTGTATGTATATGTATATTTGTTTTTAACATTTAACCTTCTTAAACTAAGAACTTGGCGTACATTTAGATCTCATTACTTTCCGTGGCTGACTAGTTAGTTGTTGTTTTGTTGTTCTATATAAGAGAACTTGGCTCTTTTTTTATATTTTTGAAAGTAATAAAGTGTTGTATAGTTAATACGTATGTTTATGTAGTATGTATTACGTTATTAGTTACACCTTGAGTGGGCTTAGTATGATTTTAAACGTAAAATTTGCTGAAATGACTCTGAGATTGTGCGACCCAGTCATTCACATTTTTTCTTTTAGATTTCACAAACAACGTTGAAACGTCTTCGTTTTTTAATATGTCAATAAACACTGACTACCGTCTCTTTGGCTTTCTTTCCTACAAACTATTCATATAAATTATATTCAGCAGGGGATCATGACGTAATCTTGAATGCAAAAATTTCAAATGTACTAAAATCTCGAATGTATACAAAAATCTCGAAATACTATATCTCGAAAAAATCACGAAACTAAAAAGTAAATCCGAGATTTTTTTTTGGGATCTCATAATTATAAACTTTGCATATACCCAGCCTTACACCTACTCCAAATCCTACAGTGAGCACAAGCAGGAGGTTGCATACATATCTAACTTTTTAACACCATTTTTAGATTTGGTTTTATTAATTCTGTCGCGTGCAAATTGTTACCATTGTCTCAAAAATTAATATTAATTCGAAATTTTTTTTCGAGATTTTTGTTATTCGAGATTATGCTTTCTACATTTTTTTTCGAAATTTTTGCTTTCTAAATTTTTTTTTCGAGATATTGTGCTAAACCTATTCAGCAGGTAGATTAACTTCTATTCATATTTTAAGTGGGCAGATTCCACGCCAATAGACAATTTTTAATTTTTGATATTTCTGCTTTCGTACAATGCTAGGTCCTACCGCTCTACCAAATTTCAACATTCTACGGCAATCGAAAGTGGCCCAAATATATAATAACCGATTTTCAAAAGTAGGCGGATATCACGCCTCCTGAAGGGAGAATATAAAATATTTAATTGTTTTTCTTTCTGTGCACTGCAAGTTCTACCGCTCTACCAAATTTGAACATTCTAAGGCCATCGGAAGTGCCCCAAATAAATAATAACCGATTTTCTAAAGTGGGCTTATACCACGCCCTCTAAATGGAAAATCTTTAGTTTTGGACTTTTCCCAGTGTATGCGCCACAGTATTCCGCCAAGTTTTACGATTCTAGGAGCCGGAAATCTAAGTGAGTGAGTGAGGTTACGGTTTTTGAAGTCCTGTATGTTGAGAACCACTAATGCTATAAAGATGAAATTTGGTAAGGTGAACCTCTTTAATGAGCGTAAATGTTTCAAGTTTGAAGTTTCTGGGTCAATTGGTCCCGAAGTTAGAGGGGGGTCGAAAACAACAAGTTGGGATTGTATTCGGACGTCGCGTCGTCGGAACTATACGTACGTATATGTACGACAAACTCGCACCCAGTGTGCGCGCTCCCATAATACTTGGAAGGTCGGGATTGCTCGTGCGTATGCGTAAATGTTCGCATGAGAGAAATTCGTACGAAATCGTATCCAATGTGCGGCTAGCCTAATTGAACGCGCACTGATTACACATGCACGATTACTGAATGTACATTCACTGAATGCATTCATTTCCTTCATTTGACAATTTATTGATGAGAAAAATAGCCATAACGTTTGGTTTGCAAAAATGTTGTTTTAAATGGCAATATAATAAACATATATTAGTTTATTATTCATGTTCGCTTTTCTTTTTTAGCAAAGCTGGCTGATAACGATAAGTCTCAGTACTCTCAGTAACAGTTTAGTACATCAAATGTTGGCTTACTACTATCAGGGATGCTAATCAATAATAATAAGTAAATAGAAATAGAAAGACCTACGTGGTAGATAATTGGCAAAAATGTATGTATGTATGTCCGTTCGGTATGCGGTACCGGTACTACTTTTATTCTATTCAACCAATCTTTTTTTAAATTTGTACCGCATATTATTGATATTGAAAATAGTCCGTCTATTTAAAAATTGATATAACACTTAAAAAAACCTTTTGTAGACGAAAAACTATTTCTCTATATTTTACGCCCACTTTTAAGGGGCGTTTTTGGCTCAAATGTTAAATTACTGTTCATTTTATTAGAAAGCCAAGCAAAAAAAAATTCAAATTAGGCATATAGGTAAGCCAAAGAGACATTGATTTTATTCCGCTCCAAATTTTTGGATAAGTATATAATGGGGTCCGCCAAAGTATACTGTAGCCTTTCCATTTGTTTGTTGTGATTTACACGTATTCTTTCTAAAACAAAAAAAAAAAAACAAAAAAACATTGCTGTATAAACCATCCACATGTTGCTTGACCCATTTTCGTAATTAAGATCCGCCAAATGCCACTTAGACTTTGGCAGGAAATTAATAATGAACCAAAGTTCTTCATACAATCTGTCGAACTAACTATACCTTACTTCGGTCGGTAGTTTGGTATAATTTCGAATAAAAACTCATCACACCAGAACAAAGGTATCAATTTTGTTGCCATGTTATAGCCTTGTAACGTAAATAAATGTGTGATGCAAGAAGGCATGCAATACGCACAAAAATTCCATCTAATTTTATATTATAAAATAAAATATTTGATTGCAAAGTCTAATCTAATAAGGGACCCAAAAGTTCTACAAAAATTGTAGTTGCGAGTGGTGCTTTAGTTCTTTTGTATTTATAACCAAATGTGTTTGCTTATATATCACAATAATAATTTTACAATGTCGCTGTTTTCGTACTCAGTAGATACGTTGAACGTAGCAATGAGGAGGGTACGGTACGTATCAATAGAAAAAATCGTTGTTAATAAATCTTCTTAAATTGGGATCTTTGCCAGATCTTATAGAAACTTAGACTTATACTTCGAGCGACTTTCAGCTAAGGCCCTAGTTATAGTTATCATTGAAATGCATCATTGAAAATTTAGTTTTCCGATTTTAAGACGATTAATCAAACAATATTGCCTTTAGTTGGTATCAAAACAGAGGTAATCAATTGTGGAATTTTTTACGAAAGAATTTACTTAATTCTGACTAAAACTTATCTTTAAAATCAATTTTATTATTTCACTGATCGAAATCGATTTCAATGAACAGCTGATTCTCGTTTCTCTTATTTGGAACCCAATCGTTTCACTGATGTGTTAGATTCTCATACTATTCTCAGCTGTCCGTTTTGCTTTCAATGATTAATTCTAAACTTAATTCTAGCAGTTATAACAGGCGTCTTAAAATCGAAAATCAAAATGTTCAATGATGCATTTCAATGATAGCTATAACTGGGGCCTAAATCACTTTTATTTGTCCAAAACAAACCTATTTCAAATTGCAGCGCAAATATTTAAATTTATTATTCAATTATGCATTATTTACTAGCATTTATCCGTGGGTTCGCACCCATTGCAGAAGTTCCTAGTGTGTTTTGTTACGCGCTCGATATGATGAAGAAAAATGTTCCCCATAAAAACTGAATCCCCCTTTCCCGTCGCTAATAACTCGAGCCCCAAGCTAAATTTTCAGAATCAGGATAACTAATTTCCTTTACTTTTTATATAGAATACACAAACCGAATTTTATTGGATGAAAAATAGAAATTTTACCATAAAAACTTTGACCTCCCCTTTCCCCACTTTTTTAGTTCGAATAAATGGAAATTTGCTTAAAAATGTCAGCTTCCTATTTTCTTTGTTTGAATTTGGCTTACAGTATTTTATATTTAACAAATCTATCTGCACGACTTAGAGGTTAACAAAACGCGGCCTTATCAGTCAAAAATAGAAGAAAAGACGAAGAAACCCAAAAGCACGGCAATAAACAAAACACCTCGTAGCAACAACAGCCCACTAATGTTGATCTTCTTCTCCGTTCTATATTTACTAGTTTGCGGCATTATGCTTATCGCTCAATTGGCGCAAGTGCGATATAAGGTAAAGAATTGACTGTCAGATTTCAATTAAAAGAAATCTGATGATGGATTAGTGGTGCACATAATAGGATACACCTATATTTCCTTTCGAAGTTGTTATTGTTGTTCGACAATAACAGGAATTGTCAGGGGAAACCTAATTAGCGAGAATCATTGTTACTGTAGGGGTTTTAGGTTTACCGGTTGGTAGAGTAGGGTGAACCCTACTGTACCACACTTAGGTCCTTGTGGACCCATTTTGATGTCCGTTTGTAGGGGTTAAACGTTGGTTTTAGAGGTGGCTTAATATCCCTCCTTCCTGTGATTACCCGACGCCACCCGTCCACCCATCCTGATATCCTCAAAAACCTTTAAAGGCCAGAAAATGAGACATCAAGACGTTCTTGTAAGTCATGCAAGTAACGACTTCCAAGTTCCAAGTGTTCTGTTCCTCAAGTGACAGAGACATGGGAGGAAGTGAGAAGAGAAGGTCCTCTTGGACCTCTTCGTTTCTGCAACCTCTACATATATCTTCATCTTTGAGATTAAGTTTAATTGTATGGTTTCTTACAGCGTTGACCTGTCAAGCTGTATAAGTTTGATGGTCCGGCCTCTGTCATATTCTGGCCATAGCCTCCGAGATACTTTCCAGGTAGTTAATTCTTTCCAGCTCCTCGTTCTGTAGTGCGCGATCATGATCTATTGCAGACCCATTTCTCGCCAGTTTCTCAGCAATCTAATTGCCGGCTTTCTCACTGTGCCAAGGGACCCAAAAAAGAATCGTGGTGCGCTGCGAGGTTCTTCGCAACAGCGTGAACCAGCTTGATTTGGTTTTTATTGCCTGGCTGTCAGTGAAAGTGGTAATATCGTTTCGTTGTATTGCCTGAAGGAATCCTGATTGAGAACTGTATATTTATATACCCGCACCAGTTCCACAGTCCATCTTTGATCCATCTGTGTATTGTAGATGGATAGCGATTTCCCTTTCGTCAGTCCATTTGAGTTCCAATCATCCCCACTCGGAAAAGAGTATGAAAATGGTCTATAAAAGTCCAGATGGGTAGACATATAGGTGTAGTCAGAAGTGTCAACATTCCCAACGTATTTCCCTAGAATCTGTGCATGAAAAATTTCATGGGCTCCAAGTGTTAGTTTGGCTTATCCTGAGGCCACTTTTGGTAGTATTGTCCATTGCTATGTACAACCACAATTAGCTTTCTTCACTCTTTAATTGACATTCGGCTTCCAAAAAAGTTTCCTATCGAGGGTCATTCCAAGATATTTCGCCCTATCTGCCATCTTTATAGAAGTTCCCTCCAACAGTTGGTGGCTCGAATTGTGGTATTATTCTTTTGTTTGTGAGCAGAACAAGCTTAGTTTTCTGGTGATTAACCCCAAAGCCGCATTGTCCACTAACTCTTAGTGCTACGTGCCATCATTCGTCACCTTCAAAAATAGAGCTATCGCATACATTATTACATAATAAACACTATTTTTTTATTTAAATCATTTTTGAAACAAACTTTTCCATATTCTTTTATCTTAGAAGTAGAGTTATTAATTCAATTGATTGTCTACCAAATTTTCCAAAGTTAATTAAAAGTAAACAAAAACATGTTTCAATAAGGAAATAAACAACACAGCTCCCTCTCAATATTTGGACAATCAAACCATATAGTACCGCGGTACCTTACATTGGCCCTCGGTACACCTGCCCATAAGGTTTACACATCTTCAATCGCTGAATGACTATTGACCTTTGGACAATTATTACCGGCAAGGTCGTTCAACTGGCTGTGATTACCTACAGTGGAATTGATTTGTTTTGGTTTGGAGTGTACCTATTCAAGTTGAAGGGTCTCTCTTCTTCTGACAATGGAATAGTAAATGGAAGCAATTGAAATTGTATCCCTCCAATCATCATTCGTTGTATTGTGATATAAACGTATGTACTGTGATATTTGTTAAATTCAAACTAGTATGTAAGTGTTATCTTATTTAGCGTAATTCCATTTAAAAACCGCATTTTTGGGCATTAATCTTGTAAATGTGACATTCGGGAAGCATGTATTGTGGAACGTAACCTGCAGTAGCCAAATGGGGTAAACCCATTAATTTATTATACATGCGGATGCTGTACTATTTATTTTCATTCAGCCCCCTTTTTCCCTGCGGTGTTTGTGTGAATCTTTCAGGGTCTCCCACACATAACACCAGCCTCAAGAGGGCTTAATGGCGAAGCACAATAATGCGAAACAGTAGTGTGTGGTACAATTGTATTATACATCTCTTGAGTAATTATATAGTGAAGACCTGAGATAGGTGCGCCCACATTTGTCTCCATTCTAGGCCATAACAACACCACTTGGCATAGTGTTTGGCTACATTTCAGTTCCATTAATCGATTTTTGGTCTCGCAAATGATGATGTTCAGCTCATTGTTCTAAACTGTCTCCGAAGGGTTCTATTTGCAGATTGTCGATGCTTTGTTCTGCTTTGTGGGTCGTCTGTTATTGGGTGTTGTTAAGTGATTGCGCCAACTTTATGTTGTAATTGGAAAGTGTTTACTTTGAAGGTTGTTCGTGGTTGCTTTGCATTTGCCTATTACGGAGTTGTGTTCTCTATGGAAATACATTTTTCTTCCAAAGGTAGGTACACAGAGAAGCTTCTTCTTGATTACAATGTTATTATTTGGAAAAGTGGGTTATTTTGTACTCTTCTAGAGTTTTACTGAAGTCGTTCTTAGGATTGAAGGATAAATTGAACCACAATAAATCATATTGCTCCGACTGGAGCGAAACAGTTCGTATACGATCTATAACATTAAGACTCTCCGTTGTCTTTTTGTGAGCAAAATTGTTGTCATTTTCGAGCTGCTCGCTACCCAAACAGAGAAGCGATAACGAAGCGGGTGGTCATTTTGCTTCAATTCCTTAGTCAATTGGACGTTGTACGCAAATAATCCTAGATTTTTATGTAAAACTACACTCAAAGAAAAATCCTGTGTAATATTGCCTTAACCGCATTAGGTAAAGTTTTTTGTATGGATATTATTAGACAAGCATATTTCTCCTTAGAAATAAGCCCATTTATGTACGGCCTAACTAATCAGAAATAGGCTGAATTGCCTAAAAATGCTTAGTAGTTTTAACCAAGAAATAACATGTCTTTTTTTAACTTTGCCTTTGACTGTCAGGTAAACAAAGTAATTTTGCCTTAGGTCTTAGGTAATTTTTTTTTAAACATTTCGGGAGCTTTTTAACTTTACCTTAGTCCTGAAGACGTTTTGCCTTAGATCTAAGCAGACACCCCTTCCATTATCTTAAACTGTGTAACGTTACCTTAAGCCTAACGTAATTTTGCCTTACGCCGGGGGTAACCTTCGGAAGTGTAATAGTTGAATTCGCGTTTCATTGTGTGCATACATTTTTAAACAAACATTACTCCTGAAACATGATTAAAACATTAAAACTGCGTGCTGGCTCCTATTACAATTAGAAGGTGAGTTTTATAAATAGTTTTAATAGTTTCTATTATGTACTTTAACTGATTATAAAAAACAACATCCTCTGTTTATTATCAACTATTTTTTAGTTCTAGGAAAAATGTCCAAAATGTCCCCGAAGATCAACATTCATATCCTAGAAAAAATGAAGCTCAACGAAAATGTTGTGGAGGAATGTAATGAAGAATGACATGAAGAAGGTAAGGTTTTGTTTAATAAAATGGTGGACAGAGAAATTTATGTTCAAAAAAAAAAATATTTGTTTTATTATAGATTCTTAGGATGAAACTGGTGACTGCTGGTGACTATTTCAATAAAGATGGAAGCCATTCGAATAAATGCAAAAATATGAACAACGAAAATAATGATGCAAGCCTTAAAAAAAATGGTGAAACTGTCCGGTATATAAATAAAATATAATAAATATATTAAAATAAATAATTTGACTTTCAATTGGGATTATGGTTAAAAGCCATCTATAATTTAACACACTTTAGGCTAGCAAATAAACAATCTTGCAAAAATTAGGCAATTTCTAAGGCAAAAACATTTTGTTATTAACTTAGTGGTTAAGGCAATTCAACACAGTTATTGGCTAAATATATTGGTAAAAATCACCTTAGTCTTAGGAAATATTGGCTTAGGCAAACATGGATAATTCAAGCAAAATCTAAGGCAGTTTTACACTGATAATGTGGCGCGGTATTTGCCTAAGCAATTTAACGCAACTTGCCTTAAAACTAAGTAAGCTCAAAACGGCCTTAGGACTTATGAAAGTTAACACTCGATTTAGGTAAATTTTACACATGTTTTTCGTTGAGTGTAGGTGACAGACGTTGTCCTGTCTAAATTAAAAAAAAAAAAGAAAAAAAAAATTGTTTTATTTTTTGATCGTTTTGGGACTGTGAACAGCTAATGGAAATGTATACCTAAGCAAAATAAAACTGAAAAAAAATCGTCCCAAAATACATATTTATTTTCTAACTTTAAATTTGAAATCGCAACGAATCGCAAAATGTTTTATTTTTATTTAGATTGCAATCTTTAAAGGAACACTTCTGGGCCAATACCTAAGATTCTCTGTAAATTTTAACTCAATCGATTCGCTGGTTTTCGATTTATATTTTGAATGTTTTTTTTTTCTTTGTATGGGCGGTGCCGCGCCCCTTTGTCCAATTTTGACCAATCTTCAGAGGAATGCTCCTGGGTCAATACCAATACATATAAGATTGTATGTAAATTCGAACTCAATCGATTCGGTGGTTTTCAAGATATAGTAGGATTTTAAATGTTCTTTTTTTGTATGGGCCTTGCCACGCCTCTATAACGCATGAACCAATACACACACAAAACCCGTATATACATACCAAGGTATTGACGTCACCTTTTATGGGAAATTTCCAGAATCAAAATTGGTTCACGCAGAGAACATTAATTACAAACACAACTTATTTTTATATAAGGTATTAGAAGAATATCCTTATTTAAGTGTGATGTATATTCTTTGACAACACTTTCGGCAATAACAGCTACAATATTCTTCGTTAAGCGCACAGGATGTTCGTGGGAATATGTTCGGTCATTTCGACAGAAATTTCTGTTCAAAATTCGCAGTCTTTCGGCAACACAGCATCCGCTTTGGAAGTGACTGCAATTTTTCTCAACACTTTTTTGAAGCGTAAACCGAACCATTTTGTACCGCGAACATGTGTCACGACACGACGGAAAACCCGGCACGCACACCACTAAAGTGCTGGAGTATAAAAGGATCGTCAAAACCGACCAGAGACAACTTGTCGTGTGTACTCGAGAGACCGGTCGATACCCCGAAAACTATTATCTTTTTTTATTTTATTTTTGCTTTTAAAATATAATTACAAGCAAACTCACAAAAACAATGTGTTGTGTTTTTTTCATCTGAATCATCCTGACACATGTAATACATAGTTTCTGTCAATTTTGTTAGCGCATAAGAGCTGCCAGTGTCAAAATAACATATGATTCGAAAGGAAAACAATAGATGAATCAGATGAATTTGCTTATTCAGAAGCTGAAGTTGGGCGATCTTTTTAATAAGAGCAATTCTTTTAAAATATCAGCCAATCAACGACTTTGTTTTACGAATTATTACAATATATTGCTGTATGGTGCTCAAGCTCGGAGTCATTCTTAAACGGTTGAAGATCCTCGGTAGGTTCGAGAGAAAGATTTTTCGAAAAATTGTCGGTACCGTTTGCGTTGACGGACTTTGGAGGAGAATAGATTCAATGACGAACAAACGAACAGCGACAAGGATATAGTCAAAAAACGTGCATTAGTCATCTAAGATCACTATAGGACATGTAGAGCTAATTGACACTAGCTCTCCGATCCGAAGAGTCTTCGACTCCAACCCAGAGGGACAACGCAGTAGTGGAAGACCTCGCCTTAGGTGGAGGTAAGATGAAGAGGCGTGTTGGTTGAGTCACAGATCTACGCCGGACTGTAGGTCCACCAAAATGAGTAATGTAAAAAGTAGCCGACTGCATGTTGGCATGACAAATATGCCGGCGAATATTAATTGGTCTCATTAAATACAGCCCGTCCATTTTAATGAAAACGCAATTAACCATACCATCAGTTAAAATCTTTGTTGCCAAAAACCAAATCGAAACTTATCCACAATTAAACAAAAAAATAAATATGTAATTTACCCAACGATTCTGAATTTCAAAATGCTAAACATTGACTTCTGAAATTATTAAGTAAGTACGAGTACATCAATTAAAAACAGGTTTAATGGATACTACCATTAAACTTACAACTTTCGGTTACCATTAGCACTTATATCAGACTAATAGGTTTGGCCACTACACCTTCTTAACAGCCGTATTACCATCATTTTTGTTTAAATTGAAACAAAAATATGTTAACATCTGTAATACACTTTATATGTCATGTCAGACGTTCTTGAACCTCATTAAATTATAGATATTATAAATCAAAACTCCACAATTACAATTTGTGCGCTTATTGACATTTAAAGTGTCATAAAATGTTCACATTAGCTATAGGATGTAAATAGCAATAAAACCTTAAAAACATAATAAAAAACTATTAACTAATTTGTGAGAATCTGACAATTAACGTATAGAGTCGATGATTTTCTGCCCCTGTGGCACTGGTTCATTTTTTATGATGAGCAATGTACCAGTGTGAGCGACACATAGCTTTTAATCGGTAGCCTTTTGATGTGATTGCTCTCAGGTTATGGCGTCTTACGATTTACAAATTGTTAAAGTCCACGTGCAGGTGACATAAATTCGTACTTGTGCTAAAACATAAACTTGACAAAAGGAATGCAAAGTTTATTCCCCTTTTCAAAAAAAAAATTGTTAATATTTTTCAAGCACAGTTTGAGCTCTGATTAGTCGTCCCACAAATGAGTAAACTTAGATAGTTTATAGAAATAAAATTCAAATTTAAAAGAAATTATTTTGTCCTAACATTAGCTGAAGTTCTTGGAAATTGTTGTATAGTTGGGTTACATGAAATTTGGCCTTAATGAAAATATCCACAAAAAAAATATATAAATAAATATTCACTATGAGAAATGCTGCCCAAACTTTGTCATTTTTTTACAATTTTTCTATTCAATGTAAAGAAGTCAAATGGTTTTGTAAAATATTAGAGCCAAAGGCCAGGATGAGGGGTTGTCGGTTACTTTGTCATATCGCATCGATGATGGGGTCCATTTTACTGTTGAAAAGGAACTCAAGTTGAACGCATAACGTGCAAATTTTGTTAACCAGTTTCATCTTTGATTGGCAGCATTGAGCGAGCTTCATTGTGGATAAGAATTTCGGCTTTTGCCTTAACGTTTCCTCGACGCCGATCGATTGATATTGCTTAAAACAGGAAGCCATTGGTATGTTATTGGGCATGGGTGTAATGACCCATGGATATAAAGGGTGTCCCATAATTCACGCAAAATGTAATTTTGATAGAAAATACAGATTTTTTTATAATTCATAGAGTATATGTATAACTAGCTTTTGCCAGCGGCTTCGCTCGCGTAGTCCTCAGGATTTGACACACAGAAATTTCTTCACAGTCTTTTTTATAAATATAACGCACAGGAAACCTATCTAAGAAAGTACCTAAGAAGCAGTTGGTATCTCTTAAAATTATGTCCAACGCCCTATTGGTGAAAACACTTCAAAAATATAGATATGATCAATTAGTTTGTGAAGCACGGAAGTCTCAACAAATCACACTATAGCAGACTGAGCCACTATCTATGGAACACAACATATTTCTTAGTTAGCCAATCTTTAAGTATATTCCACATTGCCCAGATCTTCCTAAACTGTGCAACATATGCAACCGGAAAGGTCGTGAGGATGTGTATACCACTCTCTAGCAGTATAACCCCATTCTTACAGAATTACGGTTGAATATCTTTGGAGTACGTACGATGGAGTTAGATGAAGCGATCAGCATATTCAACAGCTATGAAGTTTGGACGCATTACAATGTTTCAAATCGATACGACGAACGGTTCGTGAATTAAGAAAAGGCCCCCCTTAAAAGGGGTCATCGCCAATAACTCGGACCTCAAGCACAATTTCCAAAATCGGACAAATTAATTATCTTTATTTCTTATGGTTTAGGTCACGCGTTGTGGATGCATTTGTTTCTCAACAATTTACTCGTGGGTTTTCTGAACCCCAAATGCGACAATTTTCACGATTAACGAACATCAAAATCAAAATGAGCTTGATCACTAAAGATCATTTTATTCGAAAAATCAGCATCCGCTTGTTGTTGTTCTAAAATCCATTCAACGAACTCTCATCGCGCTGCATGGTCAGTTCTCTTCAGTTCTTGAGTCAATTGAATTTTGTAAGCATAAAGTTTTAAGTGAGAATTCGCTGAAGAGACCTTCTCGAAATGCCCAATCCTTGACTACGGTCCGGAATTGATGTTTCTGGACTGTCAGCAATACTCTTGAGAACTGCTTCAATGTTTTCTGTTGTACGACTTGTGACATATGACACACAGAGTGTTTGAAATCACTAATTGATCCAGTCTCCCTAAATTTTTCAATTATTCTCTTCACAGTTGATGGTTTTGAAATCACTATGAAGGACATTTTTTCATAATCTCGCCTCTACACGTATGGGAAATGCCCTTGATGATTTGGAGTCGATGGCGGAGGATCGAGAGCTATGGAGGTTCAACTTGAGCAACCTACATCCGCGACCCACTTAATGGATAAGCGGGTCATTTGAAAACCTTCAATATTTTTAAAATATTGCTCAACAATGGAAATGCATTGTTCTTTCGTATAGCGCTCCATTTTTACTAACCCCGAACTGTCATCAGCTATCACATTGTTATCTTTTTTTCCGTTGTCATTGCTGTACTATTAAATGGCGCAATGGGACATCCTTCAGTAGCCTAAAAACTTTCATATAAGCAGTTTTTTTGGCTTCAATATTGACCTGGCATATTCAGACAGAAGGCCTTGTAAATTACTGCTGAGAAGTTCCGATTAGATTTTCCATGCAATCAGTTACCAATTTTTTGATAATTACAGATTTTAGACTGAATTGACTGACATAAAACGTACATCGCCCCGAGATGCTTGCAGATAGGTCTTAAACTTTAACCTTTTCTATTTATTACCCACCGCGGTTCTCTCTTAATATGGAAGTATAACTCAAGCTTTAGCATTTTTGACATTAACCGTAGCCATTCTTAAAATATTGCGCGACCCTTGAAATTGACATTTCTTTCTATAATTTCTACTTAAATTATTTAATTTCATGAATGCTAAAATGTTTATTGATTCTATTAATATTGTTGGTCCTGTCCTTATACGTATAATAAATAGTTCCTTATGTGCAGGAGTTTTTCCAGAATCTTGGAAAGAATCAATCATTCTTCCAAAAAGAAAAGTCCCTGGTTCAATTAAGTGTAGTGACTATCGTCCCATAAATATGGTGCCTTTGTATGAAAAAATTATTGAAAAAATTGTTATGTCGCAACTACAAGAACATATAAATAATTGTAGCATCTTAAGTTCAAATCAATCAGGATTCAGAACAAATCACTCATGTGAAACATGTATTAATCATGTAATAAGCGAATGGAAAAGTGCAATAGACAAACAAAATTGTGTAGTTGCTGTATTTTTGGACTTGAAACGTGCCTTCGAAACAGTGAATCATAAAATATTGTTGTGTAAACTTGAAAAGTATGGAATCAGAAATACGGAACTAAGTTGGTTTAAGTCGTTCATTAGTGAAAGAAGTCAGAGAACTATTGCTAACAACTGTGTGTCTTCCCCATTGACTGTGAACTATGGAGTACCTCAAGGTACAATACGTGGTGTTCTGCTGTTTATTTTATATATCAATGACATGGAGAAAGTGATAAAACATTGCAAATTAGTACTTTTTGCCGACGATGGCCTGCTTTACATAACGGGAAAAGATTTGCAACAATGTGTAAACGAAATAAATAGTGATTTAATGTTAATAAATACGTGGCTCAATATGAACAAACTTATCATAAATACCGATAAAACTAAATGTATGCTGCTCAACAGTCCTTGCCCCGATCCAGTAGTATTAATTTCAGTCAATAATAAACGTATAGAATTAGTGTCGTCAATAAAGTATCTCGGTGTCCTCCTTGACAATAAACTATCATTTAAGTGTCATATAGACTATGTTTGTAAAAAGGTGTCTAAAAAACTGGGTGTTTTAAGAAAAATAAGAACAAATCTATCAAGAGACAGTGCAATAAAAGTATATAATGTGACAGTAAAGCCTCATTTTGAGTATTGCTCAAGTGTACTATTTTTGTGCAACTCAACCCTTAAAAATAGATTGCAAAAACTACAAAATAAAGCAATGCGAATAATTTTGAAATGTGATAGATATACGCCAATACTAACCATGTCAAATGAGTTAAACTGGCTAAACATAAACCAAAGATTGTATATGATGGCAATGATCTTCGTGTATAAAATTAAGAATAACTTGTGCCCCGAATATCTTCGATCCAGTATCCCAGCTGCAAGAAATGTACCATACGGACTTCGAAATATTAGTGAGTTCAACATTCAAAGGACAAGAACTGTACGAGCTAGAGCGAATTTTCTTCACGCTGGACTGCAATCATTCAACAATTTACCTTGCAACATAAGAACAATAGATAATCTACCTAATTTTAAAACTGCTCTTTTTGTATATGTTAAAAATAATGTAATTTGATCTTTCAAAGCAAATTATCTTAAGTAAAGAATTTTAATAGATGTTAATTTGTAATAATGCCAAGAAATGGCTATTAAGCCAAATAAAGCTAACTAAACTAAACTAAACTAAACTTAAAAATGTTCAACTAATCTGACATCTCGAATACCTAAAATAGTTTCCAATCGGTGATGCAATATCCGGCTTATAAGTCGCCTTGACGTTTGTCTTGCAAACAGTTTTTTTTTGTAAGTCGAACAAAAAATCACTGCCAAAGTGCTACATAGAAAACGCCCTTGTTAACAGTAAAATATATGTACGAAGAGAATCTAAATAAAGATCTATCCAAACAAAGCTAGTGAGAAAAGTTACAAAAAAAAAAAAAAATAAAATAAAAAAAATTATACTTCCAAATTGTGATATTTGTTAACACATCTAAGTGACTTCCACTGTTGTTGTTGCTGTTTTAGTCAAAGTGTGACTGAATATTTGTTTAAGAAATTATTTTCTTCCTGTGAACTGTTCAGTTTCTGGAACACTCATCGACTTATCTACATCTAACACTTTTTTTTTGTTCATCTTGCAAATTTCAACCATTTTTATGGTAATTAGATGAGCAAAAGATGGACGCTGAAGGAAAAAGGAACACTAGGGTGTTCAACTGTTCAGATAATGGATGAGATAATTTTAGAACTAAATCATCCTATTAGTAAATTTGCTGGACAAAAAGAACGACAAATGAAACATCAGTTCACCTTCAGGTGTAATTTGCGATGTGACTATGACATATCCATGTAAGCAGCTAAACCATTTATCTACGTCAAATTATATATTTCAAATTTATTCGTCAAATTGTTGTTGTTGTTGTACCTTTTTTGTATGTGGTTATTCGTATCTGGAAGCGCGTCAGATCGTTGTTGGTTAAATAACACCCCATCATCCAGATTAATTTATTCGCGATTCGAAATTCATACTTTTGTGGTCGTCTCCGTCTCATTTCGGTTCGTTTGCGCTGTGGTGTGGTGTATGCTTGTCGGTTTTAGATAAAGCAACAACAGAGACTCTTGAACCTCAGTCTCATCTCTGAAGGAGATTCCTTTTGTAAATTAATTAGCCATAGTGTGCTTTGTGTCGTGTGCTGGTTGTCATCGAAAGCGAGCCGTCGACGGCGCCAGTTTGTCTCGCGAGTTCAAGTGATTTGTGTCGTAAAAAATCAGAGACGGTGTCATAGTCGAAGTTGCCGTGTCGTCGTCGCATCGTCACTTTTGTGGTTTGATGGTTTTGTGTGTTATGGAAAAAATAAAAAACTTTAAAACAAGCGGTATAATTAATTAAATTAATCATAATTTATCTTTGAGCCAGTTGTTGTTGGTTGGTATTTAGTGAATTAATTTGTGTTTTTCAAAGTCACACGAGGAATTCGTACAAACCAAGTTGGCAATAAATTGAGTAACTTTCGAGTGTGCAGTGTACAGTGTGAGCAGCGAAATATCTGATTGGTATTTCTCATCGATTTGTAATCTGAGTGTATGCATATGCGGGATTTTGTAAGTCGGCCTTGTTAAGATCTTACATTGAAATTTATTTGAAAGCGATCTTGGGTTTTTATTTATTTTGAACACAGCAGTCAGTAGTCTTCAATAAAAATGAAATCAATGTTCTTTATGTGTGTTCTATTACATTTTATAAGACCGCAACAGTCTCAAAGTTATAAAATGTACCTGAGTAACTAAAGAGAGACTGCCAATAAATGGAAACAAACGACTATCCAAAGTGGAATCTTTTGTGCTAATATATCAAATGCAAATACGCTTCCAAAATTGACACCTAGTCTTTCAGAGTACATATCGTTTAAAAATCCGACCAAAATATATCGTAAACTACGCCTGCTATACTTGTATACAAGCCTTGTAAATTTTTTCAAGTACTAGCTGTAGCTAGCCTAGCCTAGCTTTGCCATTGCCCAGGAATTGTTTTGCTTTGTATAATGTTTGGCATTGTCCTGCCGTTCAATGTTTCAAATATTAAAATTTTGGTTCCCATAATTTTTTATTTATTTTTTTTTTTGAACGAGTTTCCAAGCATTTTTGTTACTCTCCACCAATACTTCTCCCGCTACAACAAAAAGTCCAGTCTGCGTCTGGCCAGCCTTGTTAGCCGGCTCTCACATTGAGGCAGCCGCAGCTTTCAATATAGGCATAAGTGGCAATATTATCGCTCACAATTATTTTACTTTGAATTAAATTAGGCGGCTTTCAGATTGAGGCAACTAAGCAACTAGCAACTGGCAATAAGCGATACGCGACTTTATTTTAACCTATTTTCACATCGAAGCAACAGTATTGCCTGAAATTTTAAGGTATATCAGGGATCCCCAAAACGAGAGATTGTGCGACTCAAAATGTCGGTTTTGGCTCGTACAGTATGAACCGTTGCTTCATTTCTCGTAGCCGAGATTCAGGTTATACGCGTTTGGCGGTCAACAGCTAACATCTGGTACACTGTCTGCACTTTGTAAGGGAACATCTTACAGTCTTTTATAAACATTATCTGTTAAAGACCGCCGATTGATGCCCAATTGAGTGACACGTCGTCTGGTCAATACCCCAGGGTCCTCTGAAACATTTCAGCCACAGCTGCGATGTTGTCCCATACTCTTCTAGGCGAGCTGATAAACGTCGGTCGTAGTGCTTGCACATCAGTTGGTATCGGACGAGCATAAAATCTGCGCTGAAATTCTTCCCTCTTCTTTTAAAATTCACGCTGCGCCAACACTTCCGACGAATTATTCCACAAAATAATAATACATATAAACAAATGTCAAAGTAGAATTGACATTTGCCGCTATTTGCAAAAATTATAGCATCTTCCGATAGGGTGATGCTGATGATTTTTCGAGCCCAAGATTCTCTTGGTCATCTCTTTAGGTCTATACGTACGTGTCTTGTTTTTTATTGCTTTGTCAGGTTCTTTTTAACTTCTAGTGGGAGTAGCAACGACGTACATATTTCCACCATCACACATATGTATTTCGTTCCCTTTCTTTTTTGCTCGTGAAGCTTATGAGTCGCTACCACTCCACCCACAACTTCCAACCTGGAGACCAATCCTTTTTTTTTTACCCCGTGACAGCAGACCAGACATTCAGGTGTCAGTAACCCACTTCGAGGGTGCAAGAACAGTCATTGGCAGTCTCATTTAGCACCCTACCCTGACTATAGTTCTTAGAAATTGTAACTGGCCTCAGCTCCAAATATGTTCGAGTAGCTCACATAAGGTATATTGACTGCTGATAACACCGTTGATTAAATTTAGCGTATAACCACAGCGAAAATCTCATCATCGGTAATGTTTCTTAACTTTAGCTGGGTTTTTGTTATTATACAGCTATCATCAATAAAATTGCACTTATGTCAATCAAATTGATTACTAATGAATGATTATTTTCGTTTCATTTATTTTTTAATGTTGCGAGTTCTTCCACTTTCCTGACTGTTTGCGAAATTCCAAATGTTTGCCTCGTTCTAAATAAATTTGTCTTGCGTTTCGTTTGACCTACTTTAGTTGATTCTTAAAGATGATGCGGAGAAGTGAGTGATGGGACCATGGTTGCCCTCAACTCTCCCAGGGCAATGAAGAATGAAGATACAACTTTTCTCAAAATATGTTACAAAGAAGTAGAGTATGCAAAAGAGCTATCCTTGTTGAGGACGTGATAAAATGTACGGCAACAATGAGTAGATTTTTTTTGTATATATTTTAAAACGATTTTCTTTTCGTTGTGCTGTTTAATTAATTTTGTTTTTTATTTGTTTATTTTTCAGGTATGTTAGCGTGGTATCGCATATATAAATTTGCAGATCACAGGTAGATGTAGTGCATAAAAAAGTGCTCTTTTAATTATTGATTATTCATTCATTACCATCATTCTTGTAAAAAATGGGTAAGGCAGAACACACCACATTTGAAAAACGTTTTATTGTCGGAATCTATCAAATAACTCTTCTAACTCTTGTAGGCTAGGCGCCAGCACACTGCAGGCTTTTCACCGATTTAATCGGTCGCTTATTTAGCATGAAGCTTTATATGAGTGCGCTAAACTAAAGATTTGAAATACATACAAACGAGTTTTTCCTGACTAAACCAAACCGTGGAGTCATGAAACTGGATGGTGTATTCCACGAACAATTAGATTAATAACTTTAGAGAAATTATTAGACAGGATTTTTTCAAATCACCTTGTTACCCCTCTTTGTGTTTGTGAAACTATCTAATTTTTTTAAGGTCTATAACTTTACATTCTTATGGATTATATAAAATATTTTCGTACATACATATTTCAAGAGATCTTGATTTTACCCAATAGCCCGTTTTAGGGGGGCAGTACCCCTAAGAGGGTAACATTAGTGATAGTATTTTACATTCCGTAACACTAATCATGAAACAAGTATCTCAAACATTTTAAAAAATTCTAACCTTAAATTCTGGGCTCAACCGCGGAAAAAAAATGCATCTTTAGGTTTTTTCCCACTGCGCAACCTCTGGCAAACGTCTGACAAATATCCGAGTGTAACTTTCCTGAAAAAGCTTTCCAATTCAGCCGTTCGGACTGGGCATAAAATTATAGGTTCCTTTCATTCGTCCCAAAAAATTAAAACTCACACAAACAAATGGTTTGTGAGAATCTAAGCCTAGGGCCAACTATTTATTTATTTTTTAGCCTTAAAAAAAGTTGCAATATCACTTATACCATTTTTAGGAGACCTTTTCATAATTTCACAAAAAAAAAAAAACTTAAATCGTTCCTAAAACGTTTAATGTAAAAATTTGAATGCATTTGACTCACAAACAGCCGTTAGAATAGAAGCCCTCCGGTTAGCACACTGAAAGTGGTCTGTAAATTGTAGATAGTCATGAAACGCGTTTGTTTTTTTGTCGTACTCTATTATACTCTATTATGCAACTGAATTTTAAGTTTATGAAGAGTTTAAAGTCTGCTCGTTTTAAAATAGGATCTCCGATAATTCTGCTATTAGTCAGTCTAAATGTTCTCTGCTTGGAGCTACTTCTACCGTTAAGTAAAACCCTCAGCTAGGTATCCAACTAAATAAGGCAATCTGGATTCATACAGTCAAACTGCTCCGTGTAACGATCCGCAAGGAATTTATATGTGATCGTAGAAGAAATGCCTGCACGTATGTGACACATCGAGAGTTGAATCTAAATGTTCATTCATATCCAAAACGTTATATCTGCTATAATGAATTTACCACTAACATTATATCTGAAACGAATCCAAAGTACTTCTGATGTTCTGCAGAGCGTCATCTGATTTTAATCCAAGTCAAAACTTTCGCCAACCAACTCATATTATTTAAGTAGGCTAAAGATGCTTCCTTTTTTTTCTAAATATCTTCTTAAACACATAAACAGAAACTAGATCAGAGCAGTAATTTTTATTTCACAACTTTTTATTTATTTAAACAGATTTATATTAAAAGCAAAACAAAATTTACTTCTTCAAAGCGATTGGGGGGATTTTATTTCTCTTTAGGAATATCCCAATTAACACCAGCTGTGTTTTGCAGCGCTAATTGACAGGAATTAGTAAAAGTTTCTGATAGAATCGGACAATCACAATCCCATGTTAACCCTCACTCCCTATAATCAATGAACTTGTTTTCGCTAATTGAAAGCACAACAAATTAAATCCCCACTCTAAAGTTCCTGTCATTCGCACCGAATTAGCTAGCTATACAAATAATTGTCATGGTTGATTCTATTTCCTATTTTGTATCGCTATACAACGAAAGTGAAAACAATAAATTAGCATCAATATATAATAATAAATTATTTTCTCTATACAAATACAACACCTGTTTAGCATTTCTAGCCCAAATTGACAGGTGGCGTCACCATAGAAAAATGCACGCACTACAAGTGGCTTTGTCTGAAGCATAGTAAACTTTGTCGGACTTAACCGAACAAATTCGCATTCAAATCGCGTGCAATCGGGCAACGCAGCGACGCGAAAGAAATCAATTAAAACGCACTTACTCCATACACTATACCAAACCCCTAACTATTGGCTTTTAGCTATTATAGTTTTGTTGGTGTGCAATTGCTGAATGTGTAATAATGAATGTTATCACGTACGGGGGGATTTTTTGGCTATCGTCCGAAATAGGCGCCCGTTTATTTTGGGATTTTAAAAGCCAAAAACAAAAGACGACATGAGGGAGCTCTGTCAATTATGAGTGATTCCTTGGAACGGCACCCGCAACAGTCTGGGTGCCACACCATGATATTAGAATATCAATTCTCTCCCTCTAGATGACAATTCGGTAACCATCAGTCAACATTGACTCATGGTGTGGTGGGTATTTCTCCGTATGATGACGCTGACGAATGGCAGAAGCCTGAGAAAAATATAAATTAGTACGACCGAAGTATCGGTGTCAGTTATCAGTCGCCTTGTGCTTTGTTTTTCAGTTCGCCGAAGATGTTATTCTTCTTCGATTGAATAAGTGAAAATTCTGACGAAAAAGTCATCTGTTTAATGTTGTCAATTCTAGTGAATCCATGATTGCGCGTGCATATATGGAAATGGGAATATGCGCGTGAGTATGTTAATTGAGAAATGTTTGCTTGTCTCGTATAATGGGTTGGCTTGCGCCTCAGACGGTTTTATTTTTAAGTATTCCACCACAAAATTTCAGACCGCAAAGGAATTTATAGACACAGACTGCGGGACGGTATTTCGGCAATGTCCCATTTGGCGCTGGAAAATACGTACGCGAGTTGGGTGTTCTGAGATCATCTGTGTATCTATATGCGGTTATGAACTTTGTTCTGATATAGTAAATGAGATGATGTTTGGTTATGTGAATAGATTTCGTGATAATCTGCAAACTCATTGTGAATCATGAGTATTTTTTTGCAACTTCTGTGAATGAAGGTCGCACACTTGAACGCTTTAAAGGGAGTTACGTTTTAAAATAAAATTGGTACCTATAGCCACATTGACATGCTCATGTTAGTTAAGTTTTTGCGTGAGGATTAAGGCTTTTAATCGCGTTTCACTTTTCGTTACTAGTTGTCAACCTGCCAACTTACTTGTAACTGTCTTTAGACAGTTGAACAAATAACATGAAATTAAATCTATTGCGTCGCTCCGGTAACACTTGTCAGAGAGTGTTAGGTTATGCGTGAGTAGTCAGTCATTCAACCACGTTACACTTTTCGTTACGCTCCTATTTCCAAACATGCAAACTTACTCTTGACATGTGAAGTTTCATGTTTAACTCACTCCACTTCCTAGTTTTGGAACTCCCACTCCCTGTTGGAACGCTGGCCTAGGTGTGCAGTGCTCAATCGTTTTTCGTGATGTTCCTTTTCCTACCCGCGAGTCATAAGGAGTCATGTCATAGTCATCTAGTCAAATTTTGTGTTGTTGCTTAGCGCTCACATTTTAAATACGAAAGTAGATTGTGCATTTGAGTGGCCTCTACTACAAAAATGAGTTTAGCCTTTCGCCCCGATGTGGTGGGTAGGCTTACCAGTAGACGAGCACCAGCACCACATCTGATCCACGATTTGATTTTCACCGAGACTTTTGGTCTTTTAATCAATAACTGATTGTGAATCATCCCTCAAGATGAATCTTTGATTCATATACTATCGTCGAAAGGACTTGTGAGGTTTGTTATGAAAGGTAAAAATTCTACGAAACTCTTCTGCTTATCAAAACACGAGGTGGTTGGAACAAGCTGCATAGTACCCTGCGTATAGTAACCTGGGTGCGATTCTTAAAGCAAACCTGATCATTCATAGATAAATGCAGACCTATACCAAAAGCAGAAACAAAATATATGATACGCATCCAATCCATTAACAATTCAAACAAAATGCAGGAAGTGAATTAAAGTTGACAGAATCCTGTTATTGAATTAGCAAAAGTTTGAAAATATAGATGAATATAAATCAAACAACTCGAATTCTTACTTTGTATAACTTGTGAAGTTCGTTTTAGTTATTTTAAAACTACAAAAGAACGAAAATTTATTCAAATATGCATAGGTTAGGTATTCAGTTTTTATATATAGTTCTATAAATGCATACACTTCACAAGCAAGTAGGTAGACAGAAAGTCAGTTTGAAGCCTGAGCAGCTGTCTGATTCTTTTAGAATAAGATGCATAAGCAAGCATCGTTGCAAAATTTAATAATATTTTGTAAATTTCCCCTTCTCCAAAGTTGCGTTTCGCTATATCCAATTATTATGACCAATTATTAGTATAATAGAATATGACAACACAGTCAAACCTGAATACATATACACATATGTTGTATTTGTTATGTCGAGCTCCTTTACCCCGAGGAAAGCAAATAAACGGAACTCCTCTATGGAAGAAAATGTGTGTGGTGCGGCAAGGAAAACTTTGAGAAGTACGAGCGACGCAGTCGTGCACAATTTTGTAAGTAATGGGCTGGGACTTAATCGGCTAAGATTTAAATCAAATTTGGTCTCTTTTGTAAAATTGGTCACAAAAATATGAGAGCAATTTGGCAGCACGGGCATAATGAAATGGCATCGTTGCTGGCTTAATGGTTAACATGTCAAAATAAAATCAAAAACAAAGATTATTAAGAGCGCACAGCGCGTTTATGCAACTGAACAATATTCTAGAGTGTTTCTCTCAGAACAGCAAACATTTTTAATTTTTTTTAAATTATCTATTGTGATGTGATCTCCGAAATATTAAAGGGTACTTGTCCCAAAAATCGTGTGACTTTAACGTACCGTACAAGAAAATATTCACCATGAAGTTGTTGCCATTGAACTAATGCTTTGCTCTCTTGTATTCACAATTGTGTTAAAAGCAATGTCCATTAATTAGACTAATGCTGGGTTTCCACTTGTCGATTTGAAATTGACAATTGACGTATTTTTATGCCAATTAAACAATTGGCAAGTAGAAATAGCGAAAAATTGCTTGTCAATGAATTGACTAACAGCGTTTGCCAATAATTGACAAAGAAACCACTGGACAAGTGGAAATAGCTGAATTGTCAAACAAAATGTCACTTTGTCTATAATTGACAGAGAAAATTTAATTGGCATCGAGTTCATAAGTTGGTCAATCAACTGACAAACGATTTTTTGCCAATAATTGGCATAAGTGGAAATGAACTGACGTTGGTGTCGTTCAATGACATAAACGCGAGGGCTGTCAAACTTTGTCAATCAACCGACATGTGGAAACCCACCTTAAGTATATAAAATCCACATTCAAAAAATTCATTCATATGTACTACTATATAAAATCCAAAGTCCGTCCGTTTGTCCATCCATAACTCGAAAACCATTCGTCCGATTTTTATGATTTTTTTTTATTTATTGATCAGTTGCCCATAGCTAAGAAGTATACCTACGCCGTTTGAGTGAAACTAAATTTTATAGCCCTCCAATTTTTTTTCCAAACATTAAATAAATTCCTAGCTAAATATTGACATGGAGGGGGGTGGTTTTTGTAAGGACTGTTCGTGAAAAAATCCGGAAAGAGAAACTAGGCCTGACAATTTTTAATCCTGAAAGAAAAGGATTATGCTCAAAATTTTTTAAACAACTATTATTGGGCCGCGCTAAATAATTATCTTCGGCTAATTTTCCGACACTTATTAAGTGTTTAAAAGAGAAGTGCACCAAACTCAAATCCTAAAACAGGAATTTAATGAATATTATGGTATTAAAAAGAAACCGGTGAGCGGAGCCGCATCCTTGGCTAGTACTTTATAAATAAAATATGAGAATAACGCTGTGTATTAGTTTTTGTTATATTAAAAAATTATGAATTATACTTACCGATTTCAAACGTATACTTAAATTGCCTGTGACCTCAACAACAAGTTTTGTACAATTGATCCAATTTAAACATATCACCACTATTAAAAAATGCATTACTTTAAAACAAACTTGTATAGTTTCGTATTATAGACCCCAGGTTTCTTAATAAAAGCGTTTTTAAGGCTCCCCGTCAGCTTTATTTGATGCCTCCAAAAAGTATATCATTCGTATTTCTGTTGAAATGTTCCCACGTCTTCCTTTCCTATGTTGTCCGCTTGAGTTAAAATCGAAGACTCTTCGGACCGAGGCATTAGTGTTCATTCGCTCTACATGTCCTTGCCATTCACTGATACTGATTCATACTGATTCATACTTTTCTGACCTTTCGCTGTAAATAAGTAGGTACATAAGTAAGCATTTTTAGAGTTCGGTGTTAAATCTCCTTTCCCAAACTGGACCGAAAATCAATCAAAGTATGTTGCGTTTAATAAGAATAATAGAGTAAACCATGGTATCAGCGCGTACATAAACCAATTAACTTAGAGTAGCTGAATGCAATTGGTTTTTTGTTATCTTCTCAATTCCTATAGGCTTATACAAATTTGAAAACTAAACTACAAAACAAAAAAAAAGTTAAGCAAAGTTATTCATGTTGTTGTATAAATCATTGATCACTTCAAAAATCGAACGCTTCCATATCAATAGTCATTATTGGTTTTCTACATATGTATATCTTTTTATGCAATCTTTCGCTCTGCGTATCTACGACTGTAATTTAAATATTTTTTATAATCATTCAGAGTTAAAGCTACGTTCTTGGGTATATATTTTGCAGACATAAAGACTCATGCACTTGTGTTAATAATAGCTCAACCAATTCAACACAAAGCGCTAGAAATGCCTATCTATTAGACCTGAAGACGACAGTTCAACATGATGTATTCTTATTTTAATCGAGGCTCTTGTATTACAGACACAAACAAAACTAAAAATCTAGAATATCGTACTTTCAGTTGTTGTCCTGTTTCTACATACAATATCGTAATCTGGGCTGTCACAATTTAAAGACATACATATGTCGCACCTAGGGTTGGATATTTTTCTGGCGTCTGTATTATGGTAGAGTGGGATGATTCTGGGTGTGACTTGGAATGCATTAAGCGGTTTATTTCTCTGCTCTGTGATGTTGCACATCTTGTAGCAAATAAGGATTTCAATTCACGTTTGAAATCCCTTTTGGGAGGGAGCCAAATTAGTTTCAAAATAAAATGTAATTCCTTTAAGACGTGTAGGTATAAACAAAATGTATTTTCTAAAAACCACTTGATACGCCTTTTCGATGATAACAATAAATAGGCAGCGGTGTACCGCCTCCTGTATTTATGTTGATGGTTATGTTATTTATTTTTCCAGATTATGTGAGGAGCAAAATGACAAAAAAAACATAGAGTATCTTAAAAGGGGCTCCATTCAATTGATGTAGGTCAATTCGCAATACAAGTAAAATTTCCTGAAACATTGGAAGTCAGTAAGAATTGAAGTAGGAGCAGGAAGTCGAAAGTACGAGGATTCGTGCCGAAATAAGCGTGCGAGTCACCAAATATCAAGAACCACTGTAATCACCTTTGCTACCCACTTCTTTTTAATTTTGCTTGACGCTTTAAGAAAAGATATGAAAACCGTCCACTATTACTAATTTTTCGAGCCACCTCTACCTACCTATACTGACTTTTGGTATAGTATGTACTCTGATTGACATTTACCTGCCAATTGCCCAGTGTCGCAATTATCTGAAACAAATCGTAATTGTTATTAGTTTACCTCCCCAGGTGTTAGCCACCTGTTATTGATCCCAACTCGACTCGGCTGCAGTCAAGAGGATCTTTTAAATTCAGGGGCCTGTTCAAGACAATAGTGAACCTCCGGTTGTCTTGGTCGTGGTCAATTGGAAGCAACGTGCCAGGGATCACTGCAGTGTCACGGGCAGGTCAGGTCACAAACGACAAATTTTTTTATTCTTTCGGAAGGCCTTATTGTCCATTTCCTAACAGACCCAAAATTTAAGAAGTAAAACTACTTCTCTGTATAGGAATTCAGTATTGCAAAAACAATTAAAGTCTTTTCAATTCTGAGCTTCCTCGCCTTACACATTAGTTCATAGGTCATTCGCTGGATTTGTTAATTCACAGTCATCCAGTGTTAATTTACATATTTTTCTCATGACTGATCGATTTAATTATGAAAAAGTGCGGCTGTTATAGACTGGCAACTTTTGTAAAGGACGAAGTGGGGAAATCCTTATAATAGGAGGTGTTACAGGTTAACTTCTTATATCTTCCATATCTACTTTCTGATAAATCATATTTTAATCCCCCCTTCGCATTCGCAAGAACAACTCTATATTTACTACTTCATCAGAGATAAAATAGCAGGTTGCCAAAAGGTCCATTTCACACACCTGCCTTAAAAGGTTATTCTTATTATTGTTCCTGTGGTCTTTTCTCTGCTGTTCTTAGTCAGGAACTGCTCATTGGTTATTCGCAGAGTTCATTATCTGCATAAATCATAGCTACATACCTTCGGGTGCTACTGCTAAATTCCTATGTCATGTGTCTTTCACCTTAAAGGATAATCTTACACCCCCGTTTACTCTAAATCAAGTTGTCGAACTGACATGCTTGGCAAAAATGGGCCACAATATTATTCAAAATGAATATGCAACAAATAGTTCACTCTGTTCTTCCAGTTGCTAATTGATAATCATTCAAAGCGCATTACGAACAACTGTCATTAAAATTGATTGTTCTAAAATATTATGCAAATAGTTTGTCTCAAATTAATTTACTCTAATCGTTGTACAACATTCATTGACGCTCGAATTATCTAAGTCAGTTGTATAGGAGTAGGTACATTCATTCCTTGGTAACCAGCCAGTACATAGTTGCTACTGAAATCTAAATTGCTAACCGACCCTCAAATCGACCAATGAATCCATAATCACCATTGGACCGATCCAGCATCAATATTTATCACTGCGACTATAAATGCTGTGCTATCTTCGGTGATCTGGTAATTGGTATTCCTTTTATGTGCCATAAATGCATTATTTATGACACCGATCTAAAAACAATTAATCAGTCAATTGCATTCTCGAGATCAGCTCCCCACACTTGACCCTTATATATTGACGGCCAAAAATGCGCATCCTCGCCTCTTGATCTGGATCTCATCGGCCATGAACAATCCACTCGGCAAAGTCTGCTGGAAATTTTTTCAATTTTATCGCATTTTGTCCGATTTGACTTTGGTCTGTAATTATCCACCGATGAGTGAAAATTACCAGCAATTTTCCCTCCGCATCTATATTCGCCGATATTTTTTGGTTATTTTCCTTAGAGATGTTTACACATCGTCGAAGGAAAATTCTCTTGAAATTCACCTGCCGACCGCTACCGCCCACCGCAGCGCAAAACACTAAATCCAAATTGATTACTAACACACCAGAAGATACAGTCGCTGCAGCAACACTGATGTCGAGATACATAGATATATGTTTCGGTTTAAAAATTCTACTCATGATCTTCATTGGATAGAGGAGTGTGCGCTCGCAGATTTGCGCAATTCTTTTGATTTTATTGATTGTTTTTGCATATCAATGAGCGGTTAATAGATCACAACACAGCTAAACAATAGCGGACAAGGGTTCAAGCGCGTCTGTCACTTGTCAAAGAGCAGCCAGAAAACTGTTGAGGAAGTAGTTAACATGTACGTGCGATGGACTCGCCTAGAATATCATATTTGCGCTGAGTGAAGACCGTAAATACATGTGACTTTCTGAGAACATTTAATGAGATCGCACCGAAATTAAAGGGTAATTCCCTTGGTGTACTGAGTACTGTACGTACATGCCAGACAGGTGTGAGGCAGATGTTGCGCAAATCTCTGGCTCTGGTCAAATATAGTATAAGTGGTTTTGCATGGTAATGTGTTTTGGGTAGGTAATCAGAATCAGAATCACTATTCCTGATTAGTATCCATGAGTCATTGCGCGAAAACTGAGGTATCAGTTGAATGAGGTGGTGATGTAGTGTAGATCACTCCGGCTGTGATGTTTGTGTTAAACGGTCGGCCTGTTCTTTAGTTTCGTTTTAATACGGCGGCGTACATTCGAAGTGTAGTGCTACAAGTGCTCGTTGAAAATAAAGCTGTTTATGTTTATCAGGTTTGAAAATCCTGTTTACTCGCATAAGGAAATGTGATACAAAGTTAGTAAATTTTTCTATTGTGAAGTGTTTGTGTTTGCATTAAGGACTATTTTCCTTTTGAAAAAAAACTGCTTATTAAGTTGGCGCTACAATTCGGATATAACCTACTGGACCTACTTTTGGTAGATACGTTGCCGACTTCGAAATTAAATTGAATACCTAAAATTCCTATCTGAGGAATAAAAAATGATTTTATTTCGATAACTCACCGACTTGTTAATATTTGTGAGATTATATTCTGCAACCTTCGGCTTTGATACTGCAAAGAGCAGGTTAAAGATAAAATTTCTCAACAAAAATCGTACGTACAGAAAAAGGATTAGGGCCCGGTATTGGCCCGTTGCGTTATTAAATGATGTACTGCCTACTGCATGTAGACAGTTTTAGTCTATCTATAACTTCCTTGCCTTTAAGAATTCCAAATGAATCCGTAATTTTTGAAATGCGTTCTCTAGAGTGTTTGCTCTTATCGCCATAAAGCCCGAATAAAAAAAATGTCATAAACAATTGCTAAGCAATTCGTTGCTGTAAAATATGCAAAGAAATGTTGGCGATGTACCAATTGATTTTGGGCGTAATGGTAATAGTTATCCCAAGACGGCGGTCCAGTCGTATTAAACTGCAAATGGCTTTTGGGCTTTATTTCCATCTAGTTTTTTATTTTTGGGTGTTATTTCCAAAACGATTTGGGCGTTATTCTCTAACGCTTTTCTCTAGGTACATGGGGTCTTAATAAATATTTTCCATCGTCACATTTTACCGATTTCCATTGTTCGTCTGAAATTTTAACTCTTGTCGTCAGCTTCACCTGCTATATAAGCTCGCTATTCAGCGCTGCCAAACCTAGCCTAATTGTGAAATCCTAACACTTTTTCATTCGATCTAGCAATTATTGCATACATATTTAGCACTGTGTTTAATTAATATTTTCACATGCATTTAGTTAATGCTATAAATCAGTTCTGATTTTAGTTATTATTTAATAATTATTTAAAATTAAAATGTTGTTTTTGTATTTTGTGGTATATACTAAAGTCGTTTGGTCTGGCCTTAAACTAACCGTCGAATGATATTTTCTGGCTCTGAAGCAGGTTTTTGAGTCGGCATCGCTGCCATATTGATTCCAATAGAAATCGCCAATTACGCTTGTAATTAATAATATGGTGTATAGTGAAAACGTATAAAAAGTGATTGAAATTGAGTTTTTGAGTGATCTTATTTGAATATCTCGATCGCGAACAACTAACATTGAGCATTTTAGGAACCTTTAGAGAAGCTTACGATATTTTCGAGCTCTAGCTGTGACGAAAAGAATGACAGTATATAAATTCGAATTGACAACTGTTAATCAATTGTAAGATTTCAAATGACGTTGATGGATATGATTGTTGTATCCTGGAAGCATTAGTGTCAAAACTTTAAAGTCAAATAAATTAATAAAGGGTGTCCCATAATTCACGCAAAATATAATTTTGATAGAAACTACATATTTTTAATTAGAAAGCTTACATTTTTTATTGATTCATAGATTGGGGTTGCATGTGGAACCGTATGACTGCAACGGCTTTGCTGGCAAGTACTACTCTGTTGGTTAAATTTTCTATGACTGTTTCCCAAAAATGTGGCTGAATTTTATCAATCCACCTCCCAATTTCCTCTTTCAATGAGTTGGTATTCGTTGGCTTGTTTGCATAGACCTTTGACTTCAAAAAACCCCAAAGAAAAAAGTCCAATGGCGTTAAATCGCAAGATCTGGATGGCCAATTCTGATCGCAAAAACGGCCGATTACACGATTACTAAATGACTAATGCAGTAATTGAATTGAATTGTATGGCATGTGGCACCGTCTTGTTGAAACCACATCTTGGTCTGGGCTATCATGTCACGGATAACGAACACCGTTAATTATTACTACCTGACCAGCCGCATTTTCGAAGAAGAATGGCCCAATAATGAATCGAGCCCAAAATCCGCAACAAACAGTAACGCGTTGTGGATGCAATTGTTTCTCAACAATTACTCGTTGATTTTCTGAACCCCAAATGCGACAATTTTGACGATTAACGAAACCATCAAGCCATTAAGATGAAAATGAGCTTCATCATTAAAGATGTTTTTGTTCGAAAATTACGGACTGTAGCTGACAAACTTTCATTATTTTTAAAATATTGTTCAACAATGAAAATGCATTGTTCTTTGGTGGAGCGCTCCATTTTTATTAACCCCGAACTGTCTGCTGTCACATTGTTATATTTTTCCGTTGGCATGACTCATGACTGTACTAGTAAATGGCGCAAAATTCAAAATATTGCGTGAATTATGGGGCACCCTTTAGAAAATAAATTGTGACAGAGAGCAGGGGGCTTATTCCCAAATGCTCGGCGGATCGCTTTTCATGGCGGATTGATATTTTTGTATTTCCAAAAGCTGTCAAAAGCGATAGCTATTCAGGTGGCTTTTGAATGTATCGAACCGCTTATATAAAAATACCAATCCGCCGCGCATTTGGGAATAAGCCCCCAGGCATAGGAGAAAAAAAAATGTATTGTGGGTGGAATGTTATTTTTTTATGGATGACCCTTGTCCACAAAAGGAAATTCGAATGCTTGTGACTTTATTCCACTTAAATAGGGGAAAGTAAGGATTAAAAAAAATTTCTCGCTTAAATTTGGGACCCGGCCCTTGACCATTTCTGATGGGAAATATTTAAAAGTGAGAACACTGTGTCACCAATTATGTATTGAAATTGAATACAACAGAAACTTTGCAACCGTAATGCATATTTTGTTGTTTAAAAGGTTTTATTCAAAAACAACAAAGAACCTATAGGTAACTCAACTCAATTGTTATCAAGCCTTGATTGAAGCTGTCATCTCATGGCATGAATTTGTTTGTCTCATTATGGGCAATCCTCGAAAATTGTCATCAGCTCAATATACAACTGAATAAAAATAACCGCCATTCCCACAGCGATTGTAGTTTGCATAAGTAAAACTCTTCAGTTCGTCTAAGACGTACTAAGTACATACCTTGAATAACTCCAAGTGCGTATGACTAATTGCCAATCAATTCGATATAAATGTGTGTCGGCGATTTTTCCTTATTACTCAATTACATAATATTCGCATTCACCTTATGTCATCATCTAATGCGAACGCATTAACACGATATTCACTGTAGATAGGTACCGCTGGGGCTGGCACTCAATTTAAAATGTGCGCCATTCCAATTCGTATTCCATTGCAATTTCATCTGACTTCCGCATTTATAAACGCAAATCGTTTAACACCTTTGTCTGAGTTTGATTTTAGTGCCGACACAATCCTCAAAATATGCGCTGGGCTGGGCTGGGCTATCTTCACACAACAATTTGTTTCAATTTCGTTTTTCAAATACATGAAATTAATTTCAAAGAGACATTGTAGTATCGTGTCGACCTATCTGTCAATGGGCACGCATATCAACGCTTGCGAACATCATCGCTACAATCATTACCATCATCGTGCCGGCATTTATTATTTATGAATAAAGAAAAAAAAACCAAACAAAAAATAAAACCTTTCCCTCTTGTCTATTTTCAGATTGGTGATATACAAATTGAATTCCAGCACACTCTAGGCAACGAGTGGATAAAAGGCAGACACCGCTCTAGACACACCGCTCATAAAATTGGTTACAATAAGCGCGCACTGCACATTCATCTTGACCACTAGCCACCTCTTTCGGCTGAGAGTTAATCGCAGACAAGTGGCCCATAGCGCTTCTGTTTTATTTTTATTTTTTGTACCGAGCGCGGGCTTTATTTTAATTTAGTTTTTATTATTGTCTCTCGTTTGTTTCGTTTTCATTAAACAAACATTTAATTTACAATATCATCGCACATCCCTAATAAATTTACGCAAACATGATTGGAAGATTATTTCGTGCGCATGGCGAATTTTGCGCCTCACATCCTTGGGAGGTGATTGTGGCACTTTTGACAGTGACCGCATGCATGTTGACAGTAGACAGAGGTGCGACACTGAGCAGTGATGCGGGAGGAACAACAACGAGCTCGTCGACGGGCTCACCAACAGCATCGATGCCAAGCAGAAATAGACCCTGTCACGGATGGAGTCAGTCTTGTGATGGACTAGAGGCTGAATATAATGCAGCCGATGTTATTCTTATGACCATTGTGAGATGTTCAGCAGTACTGTACTGTTATTACCAGTTTTGCAGTTTACAAAAACTGGGTTCTAAATATATTTTAGGTAAGTTTTTTTTTTTTTTTGCAAAAACATGTGCTGAGTCATGTTCTATGTACACTCATAACTAAATCTACGGTGTCTGTTTTTTTTAGAGCCGAATAAGAATGAAAACGGCTTAAAATGTATTCCGAAATAGCGTTGCAACATAAATATAGAGCATAATGTAGTAGTTATCGTAATCAACATCTTTAGTAATTAGAAATAAAGTTTAGTACCTTTAATTTATTTAAACCGGAAACAGATTATAGGTTTTATAAAATTAAGCAGAAATGTCTAACTGTGTCAAATCGCAAAATCATGTTAAACTGAACTGGATGATAGCCAAATTTATAAATAAAGGTGCTGTCAAAGTGTTGGCGCAAGGAAGCGATTTTATCACGAGCTGGGTAGCATGTTTCACAGATCAGTTGAAACCAAACAATTTCCTAGTTAGGCTTCTCCGATAGTTATCATGTTATCTTTTATAGTTTTAAACAATTATGAGAAAACTTTTGAGATTATTCTTACATGAAACAGTTTATTGATTTCCCTATACGATACCTCTCTCCAGCATCTGACAGAAATCGGAGACTATAAGTCTCGTAAGAAAACTTTTGAATTCAGACATTCGGATTGGACATAAAATTGGAGGTACATATTACAAAAACTAAATTCAATAAAATACAAAAGATATGTAAATGAAGATGTACTCAATTCTTAAGGTTCAGTCGGATGATATGGGGCCTTTAGCTGATTTAAAAAAAATGTCACCTAAACCATTATGTCCACACAGCAGGAAAAAACTATAGAAAACATTTATAAAAAGCAGAAGTTTCTAGACTGCGACGAAATGCTCTCAAAACCGATTGGCAAACATAATGTTGCAAGCATAACTTTTGAAACATTTAGCGCGCTCAGTAAACTGTGGCAGTCAGAAAGTCTGTGATAATTTTCGTTTTTTATTTCTTTGCACCTCAGACAGGAAGTTTCCAATTTTTCTTGATTTTTAAAAAGCAGCACGTTATAATATAATTTTCTACTAGCCGTTATTTATGGTAGCGTCGAACTTACAGACTACGTCTGGGGGGATAGGCGGGGGTCACCTTTCGTATTTTATACCTTGCGCAGTCAAAATAGCAAAGCAGATTGCTCCAAATACCCTTCCTTGATCTAGTCTAGACTAGGGGGTAGACTACTTCGGTCATCCCTTTCCCCTGTCCGAAGACTAACCGCCACCTGGAACAGCTGACTACATCAATCACTGACTGAATTGAGAAGCTTTCTCAGGACGGTCATACTCTCGGATGTTTGTCAGACGTTCGCGATGGCGCAGTAGAAAAAACCTTAAGATGTAATTTGTGTTTTTCCGGGGATCGAACCTGGGATCGAACCTGGGATCGAACCTGGGATCCCTCGCACATTAGTGGAGCACACTAACCACTGCGCTACTGCGGAAAAAAAAATAGGTGGCGCAACAGGCGGGGACACCCAAGGCCTAGCTTCTCGCAACCATTCGTTTTGTGTGAGTTTCTATTTTTGGGACGAATGGAAGGGACCTACAATTTTATGCCGAGTCCAAACGGCTCAATTGAGAAGCTTTTTCATGACAGGCATACTCTCGGATGTTTATCAGACGTTCGCGAGAGGTGGCGCAGTAGAAAAAAAACTTTAAGATGTAATTTGGGTTTTTTCGGGGATCGAACCTGGGATCCCTCGCACAGTAGTCCAACACACTAACCACTGCGGACTGATTGTCAAAAGAAAATAAACGGGAGGCAGACTGCTACTGTTACCCCCATCCCTTTCCAATAGACAATCCATCCACTGACTTTTGTGTTAAGCAGCAAAGCGGACTGGTCCAATCACCCACTTCTGTTACGCACCATTCTCCCTCCTTAGTGATGGTCTGTCAGAGGCATTAGGCAGGGGGCAGACTGTTACGGTCACCCTCCGCGATAACGAATACTAAGCCGCAACCAAGAGGTCAAACTTATTTAAGATTTGACTGCCTCAGTCACCATAAAAACGTCATAACGAGGTAAGACACCCAAATTCGGAAGTAATGTATGTAATTTAATGATGTCTTGGGAATTATCAAAATTAAATCGTGACCCAACTATAACCAATCCCTAGGTGCATTTCGGAACAATCCTCAAAAACAGAAGGTATTCATTTTCACATTTTCAAGTCCTGACAAACTACAGCAAATATGACAAGCCCTCCTATCGAAGCGGAAGTCCCGAAGCTTCCAATCCCAACATCACGAAAAATTACTGTCTTTTCTTTGGAAGAAACGTAAAAGTGATCTTGTTGCAATTCTGGAAAACAGAAGGCCGGTGACCGAATAACCCCAAAAATTAATGAAAATTTGCCTATTCATTAATTTTTAAGTCTAAAAATTGTAATTGGTAAAAATTAAAACTACCACGTTAGTAGCGACGTAGCTGCACTTCATACGCACGCTTTCGTCATTTGCAGCTTGTTGTACGCTTGCTTGCAGCTTCCATATAAACAAACGAAGCTCTGTCCACGGAACGGCAAAATACGCTTTTCATCATTTGCAGCTTGCATTGCCGCTCCGTGGAGAGTGATTCATTTGTTTATATGACAGCTGCAAGCGTACACTAAGATACAAGTGACGAAAGAGTGCGTATGAAGTGCATCTACGTGACCATCAGTAGGCCTTAGCTTGATTTTGTGGGGTTTTGAAGTCATCGAGGATGCATTGATGACCATACCACCAGTTACATCACTGTTTGCTGAATTCACGATTCAATCGTTTTATGCCGCTAAAATATTCTACAATATCGCAAATGGTTATCAACAAAGTCTGAGATAAATCTTGGTTAGTTGCGTCCGCCATTGGTATTTGGGATAATGCTGCACAATAAATGGAATATTAACAACAATTTAAAGAACTGCAGTTAAAAAAACTGTCTAATCCCAAAAAAAAATTGTTTACACGAAACGAACACAAGTTTTTCATTCTAATTTAAAACGATTCAAACATATTTTACGAACCCGGGGTTATTTTATTTTTCATAAACAATACATACTTGAATTTTAGACCGACAAGGTTTACATCAATTTAAATAGTTTTTCATTCAATTTATTTTTTTTTATAATAAATTACCTGTACGTAAAATTTATTTATCCATACTACTTATAAAATGCAACGTCCGTCTGTTCGTTTCTCCATAACTCGAGAACCATTCGTCCGATTTGTATGATTCTTTTTCTGATTTAAAGATGTGTGGCCAACTTAGTCCGTAGGGTGGGTGAGAATTGCTCAGGAGTTAAGGGGTCGCGGGGAATAAGAGGGGCCTCACGCACCGTTAGCCGTATGAAATTGAAAGTTTGTGTGTTGATAGATAAATCAAAGGAATTACATGCCTCATTCTTCGTTTTTCAAAATTCGCCCCATAAGGGTTTAAAAACGTTTGCACCCTACTTTTCTATTTCGACCTTACTATGCTCAACTTGCCATTATACTCATAAATCTACGTATGTCATTTCAAGGAATGCTTTTATTTGTTAGCCAATACTTCACCGAGTATTTTGATCTAAAATTCATCTTTCTGGTCCATCCAGAGAGTGAGATATAATAAATTGAAAATAGATCTTATTTGGTCAAGTGCGAAAAGAATGATTTCTCGATTGCAGTTGTGCTTAGGGGTAGTTTTATATTGCGTTCCCAAAATAGAATATGATTACTCGCTCGACTGGCATTCAGAATGTACATTGTATGTACGTACATACTCATGTATGGCGTAGTTGAATTTGATGTAGGCAATGGATATGCATAAAACAAACTTAATATGTATATATGTAAATCTACGTACATATAAGAGGTTTGTGGTGCGTAAGTGATGGATACATATATCTACATATATGTATTTGAGATCTGCAGCTATGGAAAGTGTAACGATATTACCGTGTAGTATGAATAATTAGATCATACCTGTGACGAGTTTTTATTTATGTGAAAACTTATGTCCATTGACTTAGGACTTTCGGATCAGTACAGGTTACGTAAGGACTAAGTTGACGACGGGGGACGGGTAAAGGGGTGGTAGGGACTAACTCTTGAACTATTTGGCCGATTGTACCGACTACATCCTCCGGATCAGTATAGGTTAGTTAGAGTGTGGATAGGGGAAGGGGAAACAGGGGTATAGGGGTTATCTTCAGAACTACTCGGCCATTGCCAGAGTTGACATCTGACAGCCACGTCTTTCACATGAACAGCTATATATTGAATGTTCGTGTGTGAGCTGTAGGCGTAATTTGTTTATAGCTACTTGCGCCCATTAAATTTATAATAGGTATAGTTTATGAAAAGGCATACCGATCAAATATTTTGTAAGCTTAAAAAGAAGACAAAATATAAACAAGTAAAAGTGTTACCATCGGCCTGGCCGATGCTTTGATACCCTCCACTGTGTGTACTGGTACAGGTACACGCATGTGTCTAATATGAGCTTTGTATGGGAGGTAATAGAACTACTTGACCGACATGGACCACTTTCAATAAAAACCTGAAGGCCATAAATATAAGACCTCCCATAAAATTTCAGTTGCCTAAGTCGATTCGTTCGGACGCTATCGTGATTTCAACAGACAGACAGACGGACATGGCTAAATCGATTCAGAATATGATCCTGATTCAGAATATTATATACTTTATAGGGTCTCCGGTGATTCCTTCTTGGCGTTACAAACGTAAAAACAAAGTGAATATACCTTCCTGTGGAGGGTATAAGTATAACAAACGTGTATTTATATGATAGCTGAAATAAATTTGAATTTTATTTAATAGAAAAGAAACCAGCGGGCGGAGCCGCAGGCGTTGCTAGTTTTATTATAAATTACCTGTACAAAAATATACGTACCTATATACGATGACAGATTCCTGTAGGTCTGATAGGGTTCTTTTCTTCGCCACCAGATATCGCAGGCCCACTTGTACATGTACATTCGTCAATTAATCTCGACAAACTTTTTTTTTCGCCATTTTCAGCGATTGTTTAGTCGTGTTTTTTTTTAAACAGGAAGAACTTATGTCAAATTGTAAAAAAAACATTGTTACATTGTTAAGGTGTAAACAACATTGCATTTTGCTTACATTTACAATGCAAACAATTGAAGGTTCCATGAATTCCTCTGTGAGTTTGTCAGGTAAATTGTTTCCAATTCCAATAGGTACAACAAAAAAATGGTCGCCCCTTACAATTCTCAATACAATGCGAAGAAGCAAAACAACTAAGAAACAAAATTCGTTAAAAAGATATCAAGCTATCATAAACCTTTAAATGGGAATCGTGACTTCCGAAAATTGCAATTGCACACCAAGGAAACCATACACCAAGGAAATCACAATATCAAAGAAGCACGTGTACAACATCTACAAAGGGGAAAGGATCCAACTGGTTTCCCCCGCTGCCATAAATGGCGGGAAACAAAAAACAACTGTACACACAATAGAAAAGTTCCACCACGTCAACCCCGACGGAAAAGAATTGGCACCAAACCAAACAGAATTCTTTACCGGTTTTTGTGCCATTCCCAAAGAATTTGTATAATCAGGCTTATGTAAGAGTTCTTAACACTCTGGTCGACTGTTCTTTTGTTTGCCAGTTCAATTTGAGCCTTATTCCCGTTGTTAGCACGAGTATGGGAATTCTTTTGCTTGTTTGTTCTGTTCGTTTTCGAATAGATTTTCACTTTTGCTGCTGCTTGCCCACTGGTTTCGTTTACTTTCAATTGAAGAGATGGGCAAAAAAAAAACCGACGATTTCAAGTTTGCTAACTGAGGTAAAAATTTCACTTTTCCACAATGTTTTGTCAAAAAAAAGTGATTGACCTGACTACCCGCTTGTATCGGACACAGAAAGCTTGACTCGGTAACAGAACTTTAAGTTGTTGTGAGCGGTTTCTGTTGTTTTTGTTGATTAGTTACATCACATTAATTAATTTAAAATGTTGAAAGAGAGTCGTAGAGATGAATTTTTAGTTTTGTATCTGGTGTATCTTAACTGTATGGGGTGTGGGGGGGGGGGGGCAGGCATACGGCATCGCATAGGCATAGTCTTGTCCATCATCGCTTTGGTGTTTTAAGATGACCCAGATATCCAATCAATTGCCCAAAATATGTGCGTCATTGATTTTTATTTTCTTGGTGTTATTCAATTCAAGCAGCAGGGTTGTGTTATAAATGTTCTTCTTGTTGCTGTGTGAGATAGAGACATCGGTTGTGGATGTTGTCAGAAAGATAACAAAATTTATGTTTGAAATGGGTAATCATATTGTGCTAGGCGCATTTAACTACTATGTGTGTGCATACAATATACCTAACATGAGTTCGTAGGATTACGATAGATATTTATGAGGTTAAAATCACAAACACTCTTTGAATACAGCAGCTTAGGTCTTAGGATGTCACAAATCAGCAGATTCCTTTGATGGATACTTTGATATCTACTTTTATTGGTCTAAATTGTAAATTCGGTTTGAATCATTTTTTAAGAATGTAGGTAGTACGTGAATATTTTCAAAATATTTTGGATTTTATTTAGTTTTTTGTTTAATGGCTGGGAATGCATTAAAATCTGTGCCTCCTTCATTTGTTGTTTTATTTTTTCTTGTGATAGAAGAGTGAAACCTTCCTTATATGAGCTAACAACCAACAAACGGTCCGACGTCCATAGTGCCGGATTTTTAATAATTTGCATCCCTAAACAGGGTCGTATAGACAGCATTACTTCACAGGTTTCGAAGTAAACACTTATGTTAGGCGGGTGAACCACATCAGAAGCTAATAATAAAGTTTCGGACTTGTAGTGAACAATTCTCCAAGATTGTCAAGTAAAAGGCGGGGCAAGATTTTCCAAAGTCGAAGTATGGGGAAAGCTAAAGGAATTAGAGTGGCGTCGGAAACGGAACAACAATAAAGGCAATACATCGAGAACTACTTAAGAAATGATATTCCGCTGCATGAAAAATCCTACGAAATTTTACTACAGAAGAATTTTCTGTTGATAAATGTTCGTAATCTGTCAAATGGAACAAATGAACTGACGTTAACATGTCAAAGAATGGAAAGACTTTAACATGTCATGTTGTTCTACAACTACAACTAAAACCAGTTGATCTATTCTTGAGAAACAGCCAATGAAATTGTTAATTTCAACACCTCAAGTAGCATAATATGTGACAATGACTTAAAGTGTTTCATTGCATGCCAATTAAACTCGATTTAAGTTAATACGAATATAATTCGCCATTATGATTGACCACAGTAATAGTTGTTGTGTACTCATGTAGTACAGACGGTGAGAAAGAATGATACAAGACAAGCAGCACAGAACCTTCACAAGTTGTGTAATTTTTGTGGAAAATTAATCTGCGGCCTTCCACAATCGTATACTGAAAATGACAACTAGTCGCTGTCAAAAGCCCTTCTCTTTGTGGATAGATGGTATCGGTTACCTCGATGTTATAAACATAATACCATCAATGTAGGCGTAGACATTCGGCGAATGCATTTCCAAATGATTTAAAAAAAAAAAAACAAAAACAACAATCCAACTTCAAGCTTGCCATAAGGTATCAATGAACTCTCATCTCCCACGGTGCGGCATCTGTGCAGAGACTCAAACTCTACGGCAACCGTATGTGGTCGACAGGTAGGTAGGTATAGAGCGCTACACATTTGACATGTTAAACTTGAAAAGGTGCTTAATACTGACACAAAACAAATGTGAACTTGAACTACACAAACGGCATCGCATACGCAGTAGTTAAACAAATAACCTCCGTCGCCATCGTGATCGATTCAAGCAGTGAACATCTCACGCTTCGTTTGTGCATTAGTATAAAAACCACCAATCGATGATACAAGATAGAGATTGCCTCCGCATCCAAAGCCTCAAGCTGTTGTATACCAGCATACCTAATTACAATTGACAAGAGACCTTGATTGGGGTTTGCAGAGGCAATTTGCACGTTTATTCCGTCTTTGGTACGAATTTTTCGGGAATGTGCGCACTTTTGGATTATCGATGTCAAGGGTAACAACGCGGATGATGACGCTGATGTTAATGGCTTAAATCTTGCACAATATCTCGACGAACAAAACCTGTTAAATTTGACTTGTTCATACAAATTGTAGTACTATATGAAAAGTGAAAATTTGATCGGAGTCAGATGGCCGGGGAGAGCCCCCGCTTCGCACTTAAACTCAACTTTTGCCATTCATATTATGCAGTAAAATAAGCAAGCAGGGATTGCAATGCGCCTCGGACTTGGTATAACCGCCATCAACAGTTGCTTTCGGTTTCATTAAGCATCGACTTGGAACTGGAACTGGAACTGGAACTGCCTCCACGAACGACGAAGCCGATGCCGTGAGTATTGTATTTTCGCAATCAATTTGCAACAAATACATTATTACATTCGATGATTTCCTTCTTCTTTATCACGAAGACAACTTCGCTGCTATAGTCGGATGGCTATTGGCAGCCCCTTCACCAATCATGTACACCGTATAGCATATACCATCCCCACGTGCTGGGTACAAAGTATAATATATTTATGTCTAATTAACGAGTAGGTAATAATTCACCTTGAGTTATAGTGAAAAATTAGACAGCGAAATAGCTAAATCTATGTATATGTAAGATGCGTACTTGTCACAGATTTAACGCCATTTGGAGGGCGGTTTAACCACGTGCACAGTATAAACATCAGAGTTGAAACGGACTTTACTCGGTAATTTGTGTCTGATGAGGAAGTTGGTTATTCATTTGAAATTCCAATTTCGATATCGCGCATATCGAAAAGGTGAGACTGACCTCATTGCAGATTTATCACTTCAAATTAAATTGAATGAGACAATAATGTTTGCCATGAAACTGTCATTAGCACCAAGAAAATTTGAGCATACTTTAGTCCAATGTTGGAATTTGGTGGGTGCGAAGGGAGGTGGAGGATATAGACACGCATTAGACATTATAAATTTGTTTAAATTTTTACTAATTCTTACTCAATGTCGTTCCCTAACCTGCAAAAAAGATAGCAAGATGCGGAGATTTGCAGTACCTCAAACTTACAACTCTAGACTCTGGGTGTTGGGTGTTGCTATTCGGCCGTTGTTTGGGACATGACTGCGTAACGAAATGTCAAAGTTTATATTGCGTCAAGTTGTGGTATGTGGCTCGCTTCGCGGGCGGCAAACACTTTAAACTCCATTATGTATGTAAAGGGTGGTTACAATTTAAGGGCCGATGTTGATTTTGAGTAAAACACAAATTATTTAAGAAATTACTGTCATTTCTTTTTATTATGATAATATTGGTATGGTTCAATTATGTATGGAACAAAATATAGGCCAAAAGGCCGCCGGGACCTCGGCGGCACACCTCCATCCGATGATGGTCCAAATTTTCGATGACGCTGAGGCATAATTGAGGTTCTATGCCGTTAATGTGCCGAATTATCTCATTCTTTAGGTCTTGCATTGTTGCTGGCTTATCGACGTACACCTTTTCTTTAAAAAAAACCCCAAAGAAAGAAGTCCAACGGTGTCAAATCGCATGATCGTGGCAGCCAATTAACATCGCCATGACGTGAGATAACACGGCCATTGAATTTCTCCCGCAAAAGAGCCATTGCTTCATTAGCTGTGTGGCAAGTGGTGGAACCGTCCTGTTGAAACCACATATCGTCCACATCCATATCTTCCAATTCGGGCCATAAAAAGTTCGTTATCATCTCACGATAGCGAACACCATTCACAGTAACTGCCTGACCGGCCTCATTTTGAAAAAATACGGCCCGATGATGCCTGTACGATGTGATGAGCTGTACGAGCATGCACTGGTGTTTTCACATCTCCTACAGACCCGGTTTGCTCAAATTTTTGCACTATTTTTCCGATTGTACGCACATTTGGATGATTAAATTGACCGAAAAAGTCACGAAGTGCACGATATGCATTTTGATTTTGATAGCCGTTTCCCGAACATCGGTATGTAAACGTCGGCCAGTACAAAATCAACGACCGAATAGACACTCGTACATATAAGCAAACACTTTTCAAAGCTACTAAGAATGGGAGATTAGGTCTGTTCCTTTACTTTTAAATCTTACCAATTTTTACTAATTCTTACGAATGTTTACGTATTTTTAGTCAATGGCGTCCCCTAACTAGAAAAATTCGTAAAAGAGTGCGGCTTTGATAGAGCAAGATATTACCTCTTCACTGAGAATTTTACTAGTTTTTACTCAACATGACATTTGATTTGAATTTAAAATTTGTCTTTTGATTACCTACCTGCGATATGAGAAATAAATTGGTATGAAAATGGATTCATAAATCATAAGTCGGGAAAATAAAGTAGCTTTTTTTCTCTTATCGAATGCATGTAGTTCATGTTCAGTCAGTACATACAGTGATGAAAATCGACTTTTCTCAATTGTACTGAAAACTGAAACAAAATTGTACTGAATAGTACTCAAATTTCTTAAATGTATAAAACCGATCGAAAACATAAAAAATAAATATTTTATTAAAGAAAAAAAAAAGTCTTGCAAAATGTTAAGCATTTATGTGAGTTCGTAAGTATACACAAGTACGTGGCTCTTATAATGATTTTGCAGGGAGGTACCGGAACAAAGAAGTCCTTGCACAAAATTTCATTCGCCTACGTGTCGATTCGTTTGGGTTGGACTCTGTTTTGTTTTTAAAAGACAGATAGACCGTCGCGTCGGACGGATAGACGAACATGGCTAAATCGTTTCAGAATTGCATCCTGATTGAGAATATTTATGGCTTATGGGGTAGAGGGTGACTTCTTCTTGGCTTTAGAAATAAGTGAATACTTATACTTTCCAGTGGAGAATGTTATCTAAAGGCGCATTTAATTGAATCTAAAGCTTAGTACGCAGCTCGAGCGAAACTAAATTTAACTGCTTTTCAAATTTTCTTTTTAAACATTAACTAAAATCCTAGCTAAATTTTGACATAGAGTGCGCTGTGAATATAAGGGCCGTTTGCTGATACAACTCATAACGATTTAAGTTCTACTTTAATTCTTATGGGGTACTTTTTGTATGGCATAAACTGTCACATAAGAGTTTATGTGGAACTTAAATCACTATGAGTCGTATCAGCAAACGGCTCTAAGTGTCCCAGAAAACAGCTGTTCGTTGAAAATAACTTCCTTCAAAAATTCATCGACTCGAAAAAGTGTTATATTTTCGATGCACTTTCTTTTTTCCTTGTCTGATATTCCTTGATCTCAAATTTATCACTTTGAAAGGATTCCTCATCGAGGTATTCATTGAAAAACCTTATCCTTATTTACTTTTCCGCAACCCAAAAACACAACAGAAAAAAAACAACATGATCTGTCTAAATTTTGCTTGAAAAAAATGTACCGAACCATTAATGTGCGCGCTAAATTGTGACTGATACATGCAGTACAGTCTGAAATTAAAATTTAATTTTTTAGCTGAAGCTTAGTACGCTGCTCGAGCTCAATTTGTTTTATTTATATAGCTATGGCAGCCTTAATTTTTAATAAGATTTTTAGATTCTAATAATGTAGTTTTACGCCTGCATCCGATTCGTTAGCTTTGGTTATATTTTTTTTATAAGAAAACATTCTTTACGAAAGAATAAGAATGAATACAAAAAGCACCATAGACAATGCGGTGTAGGATTTGAAAACATGAACTTGTTGCATTCATTTTGCACAAGGCCCATTAAAGCCCAAAACGAAGAAATAGAAGTATGTATCTATTTGTATCGCAGTCAGATAAAGCTCTATATACATTATTGATAATTTCAATACTTTTTTGTTTACCAGGAAAAAACCTTAAGACAAATTGGACCATTGAATATACTTGATCGTCCAAATGGCAGTTTGTGAAAAACGTTGTAATGAGTTCAAAAAAATGTTTCCGAAATCAAATCTTTTTTCCATATCTTCGAGGATTGCAAGAAGTTTCAAAAGTCAATTTTTAACTAAGTATGTACGATGAGTAATGAATGCATTCAGAATTTTAAAACAAAGCGTTCAGCTTATTTTTGTTTAATCCTTTGATTTAAAAGACATAAAAATAAAATTTAAAAAAATTAAATTAGTACAAATAGTACAGAAAATTGGGAAGTGGTACTTGCGTACTCGGGAAAGTCAAATTGTACTGAATTCAGTACAATAGTAAGCCTTTTTGCAACTGTGGTACATACTCTTCCACATACTTGGATTCGTACTCACTGTCACTACTCACATGCATTTTATGAAAAAACAAAATGCATCATCTGTCATTTTTCATAGTTACCTTTACCTACTACAAAAGCGTTCCCTAGTTTTCGTTCGTAAGTTTTTCTCTTTGAAAGAGACTTCATCCCCACCACTGTCATTTTGACAGTCTTTCCCATTTTTACTACAAAAGTAAAAAAATCAGTAGGTACCACAAAAGTCTGATACCCAAGTGTGGTCAACTTCACTCTTAATTAAAGCCTATAGGCAAAAAGCTTTTATTGAACTAAATAGCAGTGTTGTCGTTGTGGCAGTCTTCAAGAAGTAGATATAAGGAACGTGACAGATAAAAAATTATCTGCCGATGGTTGCAAAGGTTAATTAAACAAGTTTCTATATTAACTGAAGTTGGGTAATCATTTCTTTCCAACGCTCATTTAAATGTTTAAACCTTATTTAAGGATGTTTACGTATCTAACAAAATTCACGCACAGTCTAGGTATGCATTTTCTAAACGTGGTTTTTGACAGTTCAACACATGTGGGTGTCTGTGTCGCATCCTTTGTGGGTACCTACCGAGTTTATTTTTGTGCAATACCTACGTAATTCATTGATTTGTATTACGTTTTTTTTCATAGTTTTCGCGCTGTGCTTTAGGATATGCGGAAGAGGTTCTATATAAGTGCGTCAACCATATTCCATTCTTATTCATTGATGACGTTTAAACATCGTACCTATTACCTAAAGCAATAGGGGTCGAACTACTGCATTCCTAAGCTAGCAATATGTTGTACCTACGTCAGTGGATACATATATGGATTTTACAATAATTTCACATGCCAAAGAAGGTCGTTCTTTCTAAGTTTTGGGCAAATGAAAAGTACAACCGTAAACAATTCAAAAAGAGAAACAATTTTGTAAAAAGAGTCTAGTTAGGTACCTTAACCTCATTTTTTACATCAATTTGTGAAATTTTGGAAATTTATATTCATCAGAAACAAAAAACATAAATTCAACGTGCATTTGATAATGGTCTATAGTTTTTAAGCCCGTTCGCGTATTTATCTGCCAAAGTTAAATTTATTGAAACTTATGTCGTTTTCCATTGGGCACATCAGATTTTTATTTCAGATCTCCGATTTTTCGTGGCGAATGGAACATGCAAGCAGATTGATCTGCTTTTGTAAATGTATTAGTGCGTTATTTGGCAGCACATCGGCTGTGCAAATTGTTTTCGTTTGTCGGTGGAAACATACGAACTTCATATTAATAATGATATGTATCGACGAAAAATCTAAATCCACAGATGACTAATTTCCAAAATTAAGTCCATGTACATTATTTACGTTTTTGTTCTGAGTGATTGCTTTTCAAGAGGGTTTTAGTAGATAATTTCGTTTTGAATTCAAATTCAAATATATTGTGGGAGTATGCGTAAATTTAGAAAATTATCGAGATCTACAAAAAGTGATCCAAATCAAAAAAAATATTGATCTTTTTGCCCAGTGGAACACGAAAAGTGATCCGGATAAAAAAAAAGATTGATTTTTTGTCCCAATGGAAAACCACATTAGTTAAGACACAGCTCGACTCGAGGGCATAAGGTACACCTTCCCACTAAATATTTTAGAAAAAAATAGTGAGAAATCTATTTCTTATTATTTCATTTTTTCGTAGTTTGCTCCAAGCCAAAACTAATTTTCAACTTACAAAATATCTCAGAATGAGTGACAGTTCAAAAAGTTTACATGTAAACTAAAAAGTAAATATAATTTTTAGCAATTTGTATGCATTCTCCGTAACACACCCGCTAATTTCCGTTGCACACTTGCATGTGTGTATTTTTCTTAACGACCCTGAGTATTAATTGAAACCGAAAGTAATCGGCGAAAGTTTAGTCAAATTGTTAACCTTTCCCTCACAATTTTTATAGTTTCATCAACATTTATCAAAACGTCACATCTTCCCGAAATGCTAGAAAAATTGAAACAGATTTCTTCTACGTCAAATGAACTCGATGAGATTAAGGCAAGATGCATACGGCTTACGATACATACCTAATGCAATAGTTGTTTGCTTTAATACTAAATACAATCTTTACATAACATCGCCTTGTCTATCAAAATACATGTTTGTGGTATACAGGGTGGGCCATCTAGTGGTTTATTTTTTTATCATAGGTTATTTTGACACTGACAGCTGGGGTGTCAGCACGAAATTTGATACAATCGAGTTTAGTCGATACAATCGAGTTCTGACACCCCTGTTTCCTTCTCGAGATCTTGACAGAAAGTGAGGGGTGGAATCGGCTAAGGTGATTTGTGATATGATAAGTGATAGTCGCAATCAAGAAAATTGGTCTGCGTAAGGTGATTATCACCGGTGACAATCACATTTTTGTGATAATTCCTTGTGACAGGAGTTTAGTTGTCACTTGCACGTGTCTCCGAAATAAGCTAAACATAGGTACTGGAGCTGGAAAATTCAAAGTACATACATGTTTATACATGTGCATGCAAAGCTAATTCTAATTATCAATTCTAAATATCAAAATAACGTTTCGGTTAACGGTGGGCGTTACAGGACCATGTTAACCGACTATTTTTAAACTGAAATTGAAGGCATGGATTTGGACTACATCTGGTTCATGCAGAATGGCGCGCCATGCCACACAGCCCATGCCACAATCGATCTTTTGTGCACCAAATTCCCAAATCGTCTTATCACTCAGCCGTCTTGGCGATGACAGTTGGCCGCCCTGGGCGCTGCGATTTGCCCCCCTTTGAACTTTTTTTTTTTGTGGGGAACCGTGAAGGACCGATGTTATGCCAATAATCCGAGGCAGCCACTTGAACGACGTTGTGTTCCATAATCAATGGGAATTTTTGCTCTTAACTTATAGCCATAATAAATGGAAAACATTTAAATTTGCTCATTTGATTGCATTTTTAAAAAGAAACTAGTATTTGGCCCACCCTTTATATGTGATCTCCTATATAAGGTTTAAGCACGCTATATCAATGGAATGTCAAAAAATAAGATGAAAGCCATTAATTCCGTGTTGAATGAAATTCTGCAACTCGAAGCCATGGCATTATGGTGCAGATACATTTAGCATGTAATTTATAGATCAATCGACGTTAATCGTTTCGATATTCGACACAAATTGAGATGGTATCTCTCTGCGTCTTCGGGTACTGCGCAGTTTGACCCGAATGCTGTGCGGTGTTTACCCATACAAATTACGGTTCGAAGACCGCGAAACGAAGTATCTATATACCAAACTAGAGACTGGGTACAAATCAACGACTCGAATACGTGACCAAATGTAGCAGTTTGTTTTTTTTTTGTACTCGTATATGCTTGGTTAATGCACTTGTGCAGTTCGCTACGAATGGTTAGGTACATTTTTTGTTTGTCTTGCAAATGAGGTCCAAGGTGAGGCGAACTTCCTTTTTTGAGATGAAAATATGTAGCATGTTCACCTCACGCGTGGTTATCTCGGCGGATTGGGTTCGAGGATTAATTACAATCAAAAGTGAATGATCGTTATGATGGCAATTGGTACGTATACTGATTGGCTTTGAAAGATATTACAAATTTGATTGATAGTTGTAGATAAATACCTACTAGTTGGGATTTTCTTTTGCAAGAAAACGATAACACGCGTCATTTAAGCTTCAAGGATGCTAGCTTGTAGTGCTTGAATGTTAATTGATGCCATAAATTTATGTGTCTATAAATCGATGACTTTGTTGAGGGGGGCGATAAACATGCAACTTTCCGTTGGGCACTTTCGATTTTTATTTCAGAAAACTATAACTTGCATTTAGGTTTAACCCATACAACACAATCTTTTTTATGTTTCAGGCATTGCTGGACTCTTCACAGTCTTCTCGAGCTTTATATTTACAACAACAATCATCAAGTTCCTTGGTAGCGATATATCCGATCTAAAGTAAGTATTCCCCTTGAAATTCCATCTCTCCTCAATCAATATATTCATTTTCTTATTTGTCTTCTTTTCAGAGATGCATTATTTTTCCTGCTACTACTGATCGATTTGTCGAACTCAGGCACACTTGCCCAACTAGCTTTATCTGGATCAAATCAGGCCGAAGTGACAAATAATATCGCCCGAGGATTAGAGTTGCTGGGCCCAGCAATCTCATTAGATACGATAGTTGAAACTCTAGTTATCGGTGTTGGTACACTGTCGGGTGTTCAACGACTAGAGGTTCTTTGCACATTTGCCGTCCTCTCTGTGTTAGTGAATTACATAGTCTTTATGACCTTCTATCCGGCGTGTTTATCGCTGATATTGGATTTGTCACGTAGTGGCATGGACATGTCGTTGGTACGTGCCAAAGCGAAGGATTCAATCCTCCTCAAAGCTTTAACCGAAGAGGAGCAAAAAAACAATCCAGTGGTGCAGCGTGTGAAAATCATCATGACCACTGGTCTCATGATGGTGCACATCTATTCGAGGGTTGTATTTTCGGAAAATGACTACGACAGTGTGGAGAATTCACTGTCACCAAAGCTGCAACAGATGAACGTAAACACAAATCGAACTGAATCGGGAGAGTTTGCAGAATATATTATTAAGTAAGTGCTTATTCGATGCCTGTGTGAAACCCTATGTTACCATTTCGCTCTCTCTCTCTGTCTCTTTTGTAGATTGCTCACAATGAGCGCAGACCAAATCGTGATCCTCATTCTTCTAATTGCATTGGTTGTGAAATTTATCTTCTTTGAGAATCGCGAGGAGCTCCATGATCAAATCAGACAATCAACAGTCGCTGCTGCTGAATCAAAGACACCTTGTGTGGCCACGAAGAGCCAATTATCTGTAGATGTAAAGCCAGCACGTAGAATTCCACTCTTCACAATCGAAGAGGACAACTTGGTGAACGTGTCAACACAAACCGAAGACAATCACTATACAAGCGCGTATGTGAACCGCAAAGAGCTGCAAGCAGTGACCGCTTCCAATGATGTGCCACGCACCCTTGAAGAGTGCCTGGATATTCTGGTCTCAGATCCAGACTATCTTACGGACGATGAAATTGTTTGTATTGTAAATGCCGCCGCCACACACTGTCCCCTGCACAAGATCGAAACAATTATTGATAATCCAGAGCGCGGTGTTCGCATTCGTAGGAAGATCATCAGTGCTCGCGCCAAGATCCCCATGGAGAAGCTAGACATGCTTCCCTATAAGACGTTCGATTACAAGAGGGTTATGAATGCATGCTGTGAAAATGTATTGGGCTATGTACCGATTCCGGTGGGCTATGCAGGACCATTGCTGCTCGACGGAAGTCGATATTTTGTTCCTATGGCCACCACTGAGGGAGCCTTAGTTGCGAGTACAAATAGAGGATGTAAGGCGCTATCGATTCGTGGCGTGACTAGTTATGTAGAAGATGTTGGTATGACAAGAGCACCTTGCGTGCGATTTGCAAGTGTCGCCCGCGCCGCAGAGGCCAAGCGCTGGATAACAAATGATGACAATTACAAACGAATCAAAACTGAATTTGATTCAACAAGTCGATTTGGACGATTGAAGGAAATGCTCATTGGCATGGACGGTCCACAATTGTATATAAGGTTTGTCGCACTTACCGGTGATGCGATGGGCATGAATATGGTCTCAAAGGGAGCCGAAATGGCTCTGAAGTGTATTAGTAGAGAGTTCCCAGATATGAAGATTATCTCGTTGAGTGGAAATTTCTGCAGTGACAAAAAACCGGCGGCGATAAATTGGATCAAAGGTCGGGGCAAACGGGTAGTCACCGAATGCATCATTCCAGCGGCGACATTACGGTCAGTGCTAAAAACGGACGCCAAAACTCTAGTCGAATGTAACAAACTGAAGAATATGTCGGGAAGTGCAATGGCTGGCACTATAGGAGGTGAGATTTTATTTTTTTCGATTCTTACCTATTTTTGTAGGTTTTTTTTAACAGCATTATAGCTCATCTGTAGCAAACACCAGTACGTTTTGGCTTTTGTACCAAATAAATTTTACCAGTAATATATTTATAAACGCATTCGATCACCGCACAATAGTACACATTTTACAAGAGTGCGCAAGCTAACTAAAATGTAAGAAAAGCTTTACTAGTAATCGTCCGTGAAAGACAATTCTCCTGATTTGAAGAATATAATATATAATAAGAATATAATATATATTTTTGTTGATGAAGCTTTCAGTCACTTTTGTCGAACTTGATGTGAAAATACAACCATTTGAATCTTCTACTAAAACATCAGTCAGTCTTCGGCTACTCAAAAATTAAACAGTTCAATACCACATTCAGAAATGAATCAAGAGTGTTTTAAAATTCAGATGGCCAGGCCACAATATTGCCCGCAAGTAAAACCGAATTTTGGAACTCCGTCGGAAGCATTGCATTTTGGGCGACTATTTTGATCTGATCAAGCTCAATCTTCTATATCCTCTGCCACCGCAGGGGATATTTCCGCTTCGTCGCAGAGCAGTCTTAATTGGCCTTCATCTCTTCGATGCCCTTTTTGGGTCTTGCCATCCCGAAAGTTAGTTGGACAGCAACGGGTACGGATATGAAAGCGCACATATATGCGCTTTCTTAAGTGATGTCAGTTGACAATAATTTTATAAGTCGCATAAAAGCAATACTTTTCGTACGTTGTGGATCGACTTAAGTACGCCCATTGGGTGTGAGTTTACGGACTTTTTATCTTTTTTATTTGTTCTCTAGTATTTTTTTTATATAGCTGCTAAACTCTGAGTTAAACTCTAAATTAAATTTTTCTTTTAATCTCCAGGTAACAACGCTCACGCAGCCAACATGGTGACAGCTGTCTTCCTTGCAACCGGCCAAGATCCAGCACAGAATGTTACCTCAAGTAATTGCTCCACCGGCATGGAATGCTGGGGCGATGCCAACGAAGATCTATACATGACTTGTACGATGCCCTCCCTGGAAGTCGGCACAGTCGGTGGCGGTACTGGTCTGCCGGGTCAGAGTGCATGCCTCGAAATGTTAGGTGTACGCGGAGCAAATGTTGAACATCCCGGTGAGAATGCCAAAAAATTGGCACAAATTGTATGTGCCACTGTGATGGCTGGTGAAATCAGTCTTATGGCTGCATTAGTGAATAGCGATCTAGTCAAGAGTCATATGAGGCACAATAGGTAAGCGAAAATAATTGTCAAAAAAACAAACGATTTTCTAATCTATTTCGTTTTGGTTTCCTTACGAAGGTCCTCAATTGCCGTGAGCGGCAAAGTTACCAACAATCCATTGAATGTGTCAGTGTCGAGTTGCAGCAACATAAGTTAAAATACCGTTTGCGAATATTTTATTTAAATTTTTTGTTTTTATAATTTAAGTGATTATTCTAATTTAATTGTTAATTTAATATAAAAAATACTGTAAATGGCCAGCGAAGCAGAATCACCACAAACACTCCGAGTCATCACAAGATTGATGACAAAGAAACACAGTCAAAACGCCAAAGCATTCTTCTACTATAATCACAGTCACAGGAAGACGAAACCATATAAATACACAAACAATGGCCATTAAAATACACACGCAACACATTCATAAACACACGTCACACGTAGTATCATTTACCCAAGTCATTCAACTCTGGGAAGGATTCATGCTTTCGAAAGTGTGTACTACTGCTCGCATTGTTAAATCTATCCATTGAGGTGCTTTTTTTGTAAACTAAAAACGTTTGTTAGTTATGCAATTTAATTGCTACATGAGAAGAGAGCAACAAATCTGTTGCTGCTACTGGTCACGTTGCGCACACAGGAGTATTGTAAAAAAACAGAATACTTAAAGGGAAACCACATACAATTAATATTTTATAAGAAACACAAATCATTAGCGGGTCAAGAGTTATAAACAATGAAATGCAAATCGTAGGATATATTATATTTATAGATTTTTATTAAAAAAAAAAAAAACGTATGGAGAAAGAAACGAATTATTTAATTGAATAGCTGGTACCTTTCTTGACTTGATTATTGCATAAATTTATAAACACATGTACATGTACATTTTTGTGATAAGTCAAACACACATCTTCTGCTTAGGGAACTAAATGCAATTTAAGATAAAAATAAAAAAACGTTTAAATGATATACATAATCGCGTTCAGTGTTATGTATCTAATCTAATTTTTTTCGTTTGTAAAATCAACATTTCAATAAAATGAAAATGTACAGTCAGTAGAGACTTTGGAAAAATATATTTCCAAGATTTCTATTTTGAAATAAATTAACGAAATGATATATCTATTAAGAGAATGATGGTAGAGAATTGTAATAAAAAGAAAAAACAAAGAAAATGAAACAACATATACATAGGAAACTTTACATAATGTACCTAAATAAAATTTCGATATTTTTGTTATACTACTTAGTTCTGGTGTTTTAACGTGAAATGTATTGGATCGGCTTAATGGTTGTTACATTGGATCAGCAGGCAGTCGATTGATATGCCATGGAAATCGATACACTCTGTTGAGCCCATACAGACCTTAGCTCCATTTCTGGAGGAAAGAAATGCTAACCCTATTCAAACATTTTTACTCTACAAAATAGAATAAGTTCCCAACTGCAAAGGGTTCCCAACATCTGCTAACTCTTTTTAAAAGAATGGCTGGGTCACTTAGTAGATAGCCAGGAAAAACATTCTTATAGCGCCTGCCAATCAAGCGGTGATAGGCGAGCAGACGAAATTCAACACATCTCTTATTGTATACGTATAGGTTATGGGTATAAAACTTTACAAGAGTATAGCGGAATTAATAAGTTATGTCGCAGGAACACTCGCGCGAAAGATATAGAAACTCGTTGGAGCTGTTCTGAAACAACGAAATCATACCACAGGTGAACTACCGACTGCAAGAAGCAGAGCTTCTCACACCAGCAATGTCCTAAATATCACTCTTATATGGTCTTAGGCGATTTGAGTTCCCAAATAGATAAGGACTACTATAACATTTTTCGAGTTTTCTAGCCCGCATAGCCCAGCTTACTTTCGGTTTATTGCTTCGAGTAAGTTAGATGAAAATTCACTTTTTTACCGATAAAATTGATTCGGCGACTATGTTCGTTTTTGTCTTCATGTCTATTGTTAGGCTTTATTTTTAATACGAGCAACTGCAGCATGTGTTCAGCTAGTTAGGCTTAGGCGGGGCTACGTGCCATACATTACGGCTACCGTAACAACTGATTTGCTCAGAACACAAATTTGAGGACAATGAAAATGTCTATTCCAACGCAATCGATCGTGCAATTTAACACCGTAGGATCCATGAGCGGTATATTCTCTAGACCAGGGGATCCCTAACTGTGCGTCGCGACGCTATCCTAAGGGCGTCGCAAGATTTTTTTCATTGCTGTAAGACTCCGAACAAAAAATAAGCTTACGTTTCTCTTTACAAATAACAAGAGCAAGTTCGAAGCGAAATCCAATATCTACATAGTTACATTGCAGTCGAAGATTAAACGCGTTTGTGTTTCCCGCATTTCCAGTCAGGCTTGCTTCGTGACTGGCACTCGTATATTTGCCTGGCACGGGTAGTTGCTAGCCACATTGGTCGGGAGGTTTACGCGCTCCATGAGAGTGTACAGGAGAACCCGACTCAGTCAATTCCTTGTCGTGCACAAGAAATCGGCCTTTCGCATATTCCAACTTGTCAATTTGCATCGGGACTTGGGCTTACGCCCCTACAATATGCAAATAACCAAGGAGCTTAATGTTAATGACGTTTAAAAGAGGACCCCAATTTTGAATGAAAAATCAACTTGAGCGACAAGGCGCATTTTTTGATGAATGCGCGTATGTTAACATACAAAATTGCCATAAAAGGGATGACGATATTTCAACGTCGTTCTTATTGAAAAACCCTTTAGTGAATATTTAGTTAGATCAGCTTCTATTCACATATCTGTGCTTTTAGAAGTTCGTCGTAGAAGGGAGTCTCAGTATGAAAAAGAACCCCTGCTATAGACTAAAAGCTTGTATTCAGCAACTGTTGATCATTCTCCATCATTTCAAATGAATTCTTTGGCCCTGGATAAAAAAAGAAAAACCAAAACTAGGTTTCTTCAATTTGTTTATATTTAGGAGGGTTTTCATTTTATTTTTTTCTCTTTTTGGAAAACAATTTCCAGATTGTTGCTTTTATATAATATATCTCACGAATATTCATTTTCAATATAATTTAGGTGCTTTTTTGTTTTCTGTTAAAATTCCCTTTCTTTTGCGGACTCATTAAATATAATCTTTATGATGAAATACAAACCAAACTTTATTTATAATATAGATATCTACTTTCTTAAATGTTCGTTTATTTCATTGCGAGGATTTTTCAAAGTCGTCTAATCCGACTCGGCTGCCGCAGCAGCAGTAGCCACCATCGATTTCTTGGGACTGGGCTCAGTTTCGCCATCTCCGTCGATATGCACGCTTTCAGAAGGGCCGGGGACAGCAGCAGCTGCTGCTGCAACTTCACATTTATCCGCCGAACCGTTCTTACCGTCATTACTGTCGTCGCAGTCAACTGTTGTAAGCGGGTGCAACAATTTCATCTTTTCAATTCGATTCACTAAAGCCTTGTGCAAATTACTAATATCAGCTGGACGCGACATGACCAGGAACACTTTGATTTGTCCATTGTTGTCCATGGCGGTAAGACGCATAGATTTTTGGCTAGGACGCTCGGCAACCATACCAGTCCACACCTGTTAATAGAAAAAAGAGGCTATATTTGAAACTAACAGTGGGCCATGTATGAATTGTGGTTACCTTTGTATTAACTAACAAGCGCAAATTTCCAGATGTGCGGAATACAACTCTGGAGCATTCCTGGGTTTTTGAGTCATTTAATCTCAGACTTCCGCGTCCCCTCTCCTCCCAGTTACTGTTAACGAATGCAAATAGCTTGCAACTTATCTGAAAAAGAGCCAAGTGTTATTATTTTTATATTTTTAAATAAATTGAGGAAACTTGGGTATAATAACTTACATCTACAATATTAGCTTCGTCCTCTTCGCCTGTGAAAGTCTCCACTTCTTCGAATTTACGCTTTTGTGCCCTGCTCTCTTCGTATTCGCGTGCAACTTCTGTTAGACTCTTCGCGTCTGTGCTTTCCTTAGGTGCACTTTCATTCTCAGGCTTAGCAGCGGCCTGTATAACGCTAGAGAACAGGAGTGGGGAATCTGCGGAGGCGGTGGAATTGTCTGATTTGCTGGTTGATGATTCAGCGTGAATATTTTCCTAAAAAATATTTTATGGTTAGCATTTCAATACCCGGTTGTAACTTAAAAGTACTAAGTCAATTTTCAGAGATGGTTACAAAAAAATTCAAATCATTTCCAAATAGCTTTTAATTATTTCGAAAATGGCCACATCAAAAGGGGCAAAGTTACTGAAAATAGACTTGATGATGGACAAAAACTACATTGATTCCTTTTAAATGGGTATATGATGTTTTATGTAAGAACGGTTCTCTATGGTATCTTCTCATCAGTTTACCTCGAAAATTTTAGCCGGACGAAACTCTTGAGTCATCTTCGGTATTTGTAGCCTGAATGACATAAACGAAAGCTTGTGGGCTTCACAATGGGTCGACACATATAAGTGCGCATTTCATACATTTTGGCCTTCTTAAGGCAACCTCTCCTTGGGCTAGGTTTCTCGATCCGTAAAGCTATGTGAAGTGATAAATGAATTATCATTTCAGTTTCGACAACAGGAGTGTCAGCACGTAACTTGATACAATCGAGTTCAGTCGATACAATCGAGCTCTGGCAGCACCTAATTTGTCTCAATCGATTATCCTCGATTGATAGAGAAAGTATTAACAATTTCATGAGATCAAAAATACCTTAGGAGAAAAAAGTTCCTTTAAATAAATTGCTACTGTGCATGTTGGAATCTTTCTTTTGCTTTGGGACGGGCTATAGCTACTTGCATTTTTTTATTATATATGGACTGTTGGAAGACGACTTCGTGTTGGTTCCAACATAACCACTAGCTCTTTTGGTTCGGAGAGGAATAATTTGGAAATTCACACTTTTTTGTAGTGACATCTATTGTTAACGACGCAACAATTTGAATTTCAACATTCCAAATTCACTAACGCCCAATATGTGTCTCTAGCATTCTATGAAGAAATCCCAGATGGTTTGTCAATTTGTTTCACTTATTTTCCGCTCCGGACCAAGAGCGCTAGTTTATGTTGGCGTCATTTTCTGGGCAAAATTTGTTAAGTGGAATTGACATTTGCCGCCATTTGAAAAATGTGTGTGGAATTGTATTACATATAAAAAAAAGGCATTTTATAGGCTGAAGTTTTTAGTCTTACATTTTTGTGGTTTCTTGCAATGGTTATAGAGATAAATAGTAAGCTAAAATGCCCACCCCACATTTTATGGTAAACCATCATTATTTCTTACTATGAGAAATGACACGTGGCAAGCTATAAAAATTGCTCCTGGAGTGAGATGAGAAGAGATAATAGGAAACAAAAGCCTTAAATGAAATACTCAGCTATGTATAGACAAGGTACTTCTATGTGCAAATTGAGGGATTTAGAATGTCCCAATATGTTCGCTGCCTGTGACCTAATTGAAAGACCGGTATGGGGTATTTACGGATATCAACTCGGTAGGTAGCCTTGTTCCATTTTGGCCCCTATTATGAGTGTCCATAGTTGATCGTTGATCGACAACAACTGTCGCTTGTAGTCGATTACAAATGTCTGGTCGATGCTTTCTCTTAGAAGTAAAAAAGTTTGTGCTTAAGAAAAGCTAAAATCAATCGACGCAATCGACAATTGTCGTAACGATCACTGATCGACAATCACAATAAGGGCCATAAACGCATCTTCGAAACGCCACTACATTCATTTTTATCGAGATGTTCACAAATTCTTTAAATTTAATACTCACCCCGGTAACACGCTCATGGACATTTTGTCCAAAAACAAATCCAGATTTCTCAACTCTGGGAATCGAATTTTTAGCAGCAGCAAACATGTTCGCCCGTTCAAAGCCATTTTTTGCCAGCAAATTTAATGGATCTGGTCTCTACAAAAAAGACAAAAATAAAACTAATAATAATTATAGTTATTTAAAAAGAATTATGACATACATCATCTTTTTCATCATCGTCATGTTCGTCCGGTTTAGTACTCTCCGACGATGTAGTAGCCTCATGTCCATCATCATCATCCTTTTGCTCCCTAAGAAAAGGGTTTAATGTTTCTCCCTCGTTATCATCGGCATCCTTTGGCTTGCCATCCGAATCGACCGCGTTGGACGAGTTCAATGAAGAGCCCAAAACAGAGGGACGTAAAACTCCAGCTCGAATAGGATTATTAAGTCTGGAGGCTTGCAGGATGGATTCGGATCGACTATTCGAATCGTTGGAATTATCTGAAAAAGCCAAACATATATAAAATTGTTTTTCCTTTGTAAAAAAAATGCACGACAATGTTTTAGGAATGTGGAGTATAAAACAATCAGCAAATTAATAAAAAACACTTGTTCAAAGATTACTGACCATTATTTTCCGACATTTTCTACCAAATTTTATTCACGAAACAAGAGTTTGTTTTAATACAATCCTAAATTAAAAATTAATAAAAGTGACAAGCCAGGGAAGTTCAGCGTATGCAGAATGTCAAAATGTACAGGGACAATTATACAAGCCGTTAGCCATAAGCCGATGCGATTTTGCAAATAAGTGTTCAGCAAGTAGAATGTTCCTTTTTCCTAGGTAATCTATGGTAGGTGGGTCTACCTACTTGCATTTGTAAAATTTTATTTAATGCAATCAACCACTTTACTAACAAACATTATTTAAATTTAATTTATTAAATACATTTTTAAACCAAAGCGATTAGAAATCGGAAGATTCCCAGGCCATTTTTACCTCGACCAACACGGAAAAAGATACAAACTATGCAAATTCATAAAGGAAGATACTTTGCAAACTGCGTGCGGAACAGTTCGCAGATCGCAGGTAAGGAGGGTACGTCCATAGTGAACCAGCTTCTCGCTTTATCGCTTTCCTGCCGCTGGTTCACGCTGGTAAAAATAAAGCCGGCGATGAATGGGCACGTCCATAGTGAACCCTCTTCCGGCTTTTACAAGCTTAAATCGGAGTTTACCGGAATGAATTTTTAATTCTTGTTGAACCCGATAACCAGCTTTCATTTTCTCTGTAATCGAAAAAAAAATGTTTAAGCAATTGATTTGGGACATAACTGAAAAAAAACCGTCACGATGTTTACTATGGACCATCATCTGCGAAAATCACGCTAGCTCTAAGTTCCTGCGTGAATCTTGTCGGAAAGGTGGTAAGCGAGAAAATGAGAAGGTTCACCCTAACCCAAATTATTGGATTGTTTTCAATTGGACCTTCTATATTAGCGAAAATCATACCAGGCGTATTTTTTTGAGAATCTATAGCTAGCTCACTTTTACTTTTACATGCAAAACTTTTATACTCACTTTTGGTTTTACATGCAAAATTGTTATACTCACTTTTAGTTTTGTTATACTCACTTCCCAAAAAAATACGCCAACCAATAACTTTTTATAAATTGGTCCAGATAAAAAAAAATAAATAAATTGATATTTAAATAAATAATTAACACAATTCCACTTCACAAAGACCGATGACAACAAGACTATTATTGGTTTATCGAAAATAGCAGCAATTATGTCATCACCGATTTTTAATAAACTTCAATAATGGTTTTTAAGGCTATTGTATTAAGGCTATATTTGTGCTCATTCTCCGATTACATACTTGACATCCCATTACTCTTTTTTTTTGTCAAAATCTCCCGGGTCATGTGTCACTGGCAGAAATTTTATTTATATGACCACTTGGAATGCAGTCACCTTACCATAATTCTGCAGTGGAAACTAGGTAGATACAATAATTATTGTGACACTTTGCATTGGGAATACCTATTTTTGTTTAAAACTATTAATCCATAAACCTTCATATTTCTTCCCTTTGGGAATAATTAATTACAAAATTTAACTTGTGAATAGAAAATATGTAAATATTGACGGCTAATCATATTCCCAACACATGAATACCATACCAACAATAAAGAAAACAAATAGTGTTTTTGCATTTAAATGAGGCCCCATAAATCTGAAAGCGAATCTGAAAATCGCAATCAAATATTGCACAAAAGACCAACTAAGGCTGCAGTTATACCTATCAGTAAAATGCATCCGTACAAAAATTGTTTCACTTGTTTGGAGCACTTAAACTTAATCGTTTAACTCAATCTTGGTCTTAAATAGTTGCTTTTGAATTATAAAACTAATTCGTCAAAAAAATTAAGCTATTGATCTTCAAATTTGCTAAAAAAAACTTTCTTTATTTTTCCGTACGAAAAACTTTTTCTGTTCAACTTCTCAACCAGTTTCACGAAGTATTCCACTGAATTCCTATGATGTGCTATGGTTAAATGTTTCAGTTTTGTTCTATTTCGTGTTTTTACGGGTGCATTTTACTGATAGCCTATAACTGAGGCCTAAACAAAGCCGTTCAGAGTTCCTCACACAGAATTCCACACTGTATAATATTTTCTACAGATGAAACATCCTCATTAGGATCTCTGCCGTCATCGCTCATCTGACACTTGACGTTTCTCTCAAGTAACAGAAAAAAATAATCTTTATTTCTTACGTGGGAATTCGTTGATTTTTATTATCAATTACCGATGCAAAAATAATGTTAAATTAACTTAATCATCACCATCATCATATTCCTGATGTAAGTATAAACCGAAGCTTTCAAAAGCCGGCTTGGCAATTACCAATTTTCCCACACAAATTGTACACGTATCACAGTTTTCTGTTTACGATAAACAAAAATCTCCACCACAAATCAAGGAGAAAAAGAACCAAGAAAAGATATTTTCAAAAATCTAAAAGAAAAAGTAATCGTTTCTAACAAATGTTAACGTTTTTTTTTTAGTGAATAAACCAAAAATGAAAATTAGAAACATACATCTATTAATCGGCATTCTTCTGGGCACACTGACAGTGGTAGTGAGTACAACCGAATTGCAAGGGCCACCGGATCCGACATCCAAAACGAATGAAGAGAATAAAGATGAACCGTCTGAAAGAGCAGCAGTAACTGAAGCACCTGCTGATGGATCAGAAGAAACTGCTGAGAGTAGTGGACGTAATAAACCGATCACAATCACAGACGCCCTCATTCAAGAGAATCTACTGATGTCACATCTGGGTCGGCCCTTGCTTATCAAAGCCATAAGCGATCAGCAGCTAAAATTGCAACTCGAAGATGAGATTACCAATATGGAAAGTACAATGGAGAAGTCGGAACCTAGGGAATTGACACCCGATGAAATTGAAGGTAAGAGTAGAAGCCAGTTATTTTTAATAGACAATGATGTTCCGTGTATCTATACGTATGAGTACAATAATAAAGTTACTCCTCTCCACATCTATTAATTTGATTAGTTATGATAAGAAAAGTTCTGTAGTAGATTAGGAAATTCTTGTCATTGAGACTTGAGAGATAGGTTATTTACTACAGTTTTGGGATTATGAAAAATTAATTGCACACTGCGATTTTGAGGCTACAAATTAGTACCTACCCTGGAATAATATGGTAATGCGTATCGATTTTGTTTTTTCATATTTTTTTTTAAGTTTCAGTAATTTAGTTTGATGTCGCTTCTACACCTACTAATAGGCTATAGATGTATAGTTTTTTCTGACCATGAGGTTTGTACTAGGCTGCACTGAGAGTTAGTAGTTAGAGACTTGGTTGGGTGAAGGGTGCCTGCAAGTATGTAGTTAGGGCTCGATATCTGTGGGGCTGATATAGAAAGTTTGCACAATTCATCATCGAACTAAGCACCCCTAAAGTTTTGATTTTTTTTGTTTAGATAACAGTTTTGTTTAATTCGACGTAGTCTTCTGACATCTGACTGTGTGAGTGTATTTCACGGGACCGCATATATTTCAAAAAAGATCATGTGATTCTGATTACTATTAAATACGATCCTTTCACATTCGATTGAACCAAACTAGCTTATTTATCTAAATGCGTTCGAAAGAACTTGTTAATAAACCCATATAACTATGGGTTGTACTCTATGCACTACTATGTATGTACTCGATAATAAGTTTAATCAAGGCGACATCTCTCGTTTGAAACCCAAAGTGTCGATCGATAAGGATGCATTATTTCGCCAATACTCCTTTTTTTATTGGTTATTAGAATTAGATGGATTCAGACATCCCGACAGGCTGACGACGGGACTTGTGCTTACTCTCCACAAAGCTATGGATTTACATCAAATGAAAACACATCTGGAGGCGAATAATTTTGTTCTTAAAATTAGCTAAAACAAAGGCCATCGATTTGATTACTTAAAGTTTGCATTGCTTGACAAGTAGTAGAGGGATTTCAATATCTTTGGAGCTTTGTATCGATCGAATGCGGCAAGGAACGTTCCCGTTTAGAATGCGGCTCAAATGCTGAACTATTGCTGCTTTGTGCGTGCAGCATAGGTAATGGGTGCGATTTTCACTATTTTGTTTGGTTTGGTTTAAGAGAAGATCCCTTTCTTGCTAGCACTTTAGATTTTTAATTTCCCGTAACATATCAGTATCCGAAAACCCTGCAGAGTTTTACGTTGTGCTAGGAATCCAAAACTCTTATCGAAAAAAAACTACCAAACTTTGATTTTAGCAGCTGTTACTGTTACTGTCAGTAGATCGGCTTGGAAAACGCTGGATATTGCCAGAATTTCAGAATAAAATGAAGACCTCAACGTAGATTAGTATCGCTGATAGTGATTCGATAGGTAGTATGTAGTTCATTATAATGGTATTTTACACGTTGAAACATCTTTCCATCATATTGAAATATTAGATCGTTTTCTTACCACTATTTCAACTTTATTCAATTTCAGCGGAACAAATTTACAAGGAAGCTACTGAGCTGCTCGGTAAGCGTCAGGGAGACAAGGTCTTGGGACACCTAAAACTGGAGCTAGCCAGCAAAATGAATCATGTAAAGGCACGGTGTGACATTGCTTGGGCACATGTCTTGGGTGTTCGTCCGACTGACTTTGAATTCGCTGCCAAAGAATTTGAAGAGCTAGCCAAACTGGGTCTACCAGAGGCTAATATGGTAACTAAGGCAATTATTTTCCATAAGCTAGAGACATTGAAATGTTGTCTATTTCCAGGGATTGGCGTTTCTATATTCAGTAGGAGTTGGTGGCAAAAATATTAGTCAACCACTGGCACTGATGCACTACACACTGGCCGCACTGGGAGGCGATGTTTACGCACAAATGGCAATGGGTTATCGATATTCGTTTGGCATAAATGTACCGATAAGTTGTGAAAAGTCGCTGTCATTTTATAAGCGTGTCGCAAAGATTGTGGCCTCGAAGATAACATTTTCGAGTGGGCCGATAGTGCATCGTGTCCGTCTTTTGGATGAGCTGGAAAATTCTGGCAGTCAAGAGACCGAATTGGTGGACTATTATCAGTTGCTGGCGGATAAGGGTGATGTTCAGTCACAGGTATGATTTTAAAAGTTTCAACTACAAAGCCTGACTTTAATATCTGTTCAATTATTTAGGTCGGTTTAGGTCAACTCTACTATCAAGGTGGTAAAGCAACCGAACAGGATTTGCAAAAGGCCTTGGAGTACTTCACTCAAGCTGCCAATGCGGGTAACGCCATAGGATATGCCTTTTTGGGCAAACTCTACCTGGAAGGCAGTGAATACATCAAAGCTGATCACGAGGGTGCATTTAAATTCTTTAAGAAAGCCGCCGAACTAGGCGATCCAATCGGCCAAAGCGGCTTGGGTTTGATGTATTTGAAGGGACTAGGTGTTCCACGGGATACCACCAAGGCATTCAATTACTTTACTCAAGCTGCCGATCAGGGGTGGGTCGACGGGCAGCTACAATTGGGCAACATGTACTTCAGTAAGTCGATTGAAACCAACCACGCAACTGCGTCATTTTTAATTTCTGTATTTAAATTTCTTGTGCAGCTGGCAACGGTGTAAAAACGGACTACAAACTTGCACTTAAGTACTTCAGTTCAGCGTCGCAATCGGGACATGTTCTGGCGTATTACAATTTAGGCGTTATGCATGCCTACGGCTTGGGAATGCTGCGTTCGTGTCCAGCTGCTGTGGAGGTAAGTCTAGACTAGTGGAATAATTCAAGTTGATGTGGACATCCTTGCTTGCAGTTTTTCAAGAACGTCGCAGAGCGTGGCCGCTGGAGTGAAATGCTTATGCAGGCGTATAATGACTACAAAAAGTACGAAATGGATACATCATATATGAAGTATGCCCTGCTCGCCGAAATGGGCTATGAGGTGGGCCAGAGTAATTCCGCCTTCCTACTCGATCGCAATGAAGTTACAGTATTTAATGATCGCCACGAGGATTTGATTCGCGGTTTTTACTATTGGAAGCGAGCTGCAGCGCAGGGTTATTCGGCCGCACAAGTCAAACTGGGCGACTACTATTACTATGGATGGGGGACGGCGGTGGACTTTGAGTCGGCAGCCTCTCTTTATAGGTTGGCAGTAATGCTTGAAGAAACTATGTCAAGTTAACTTTTTTTTATGTTCACAGGAAAGCATCAGAGCAGCATTATAACGCACAAGCTATGTTCAATCTAGGGTACATGCATGAGCAGGGTCTGGGCATGAAGAAGGACTTGCATCTGGCGAAGCGACTATACGATCTGGCAGCTGAAACCAATGCTGATGCCAAAGTTCCTGTCGCCTTAGCGCTGATGAAACTGCAATTGATTGCCAAACTCGAGGCAATAAAGGAGGTAAGGGAAGAGCTTTATTGTTATATGTATTGTCTAGCGTTTCCTATCAAATAATTTAAAAGCACTGTTTGTTACCTTTCAATGATAAGGATGGACCAAGTACTGCAATTGACAAAACTAATCTTTCAGCTAGGCTAGGAATGTATTTCGGACACAAAGAATACTGAAGACATATTTTGCGTCTTTCACAAAGTGATTGGCGATTTGTTTATCCGGTGACCGCCACGTTCGCATTGTGCTTGCTACTATTAGTTTCCTCCTCTTCATCCACACAGCTTCTGCAAAGGCGTTTGCAAAAAGGCCTAGCCTTACGGCATTCTTTTCTATCAGGCAGTGTCCAGTAATGACACCTATTGTGGTGCCGATATGTAATCTGTAAAGAGAAATCAATTTCTTAGAGCTTTTCAAATTCAGCTTAGGCCAATTTTTTTTTTTTGCTAGACAAGTAGTGCCACATGCCACTTGTCCTAAAATTTGTACTCTCGATAGCATCCGGCTTCAATTTTTGTTTGCAAATAGCTATTGGTATGCCTAGGGTGCCTCTGTCTGTCACTTGGCAAGTGTTTGTCCCACTCTCAATTGCCATTGAGACCTGAGAACGATGTGTTTTCAGCAGTTAGGTACCTACACTCCTCTATCCGTTACTGCTTTAAAGTACTCGCTTCCCTTGGAGCCACTGTATTAAAAAAAAACATTTAAAATGCGTTAATTTATTCTTTGAATTCCCAACCGATAAGACAGCATATCTCGTTAATGATATTGCATATTGACAAATAAAGGCACGCCTCCAATTACAGACGTGGTAACGTGCAAACACAATTTCCTTTTAACGTTTCGTGAACACATTCACCAACAACATACCATTTTTCTTCACAGTCCCCTTACAAATTTATTTTCTACTTGGACGAAAACATCGCAGCTAATTGGGATCTGTACATGATTACCGTACTGACACTACTTCTCGGCTTTATAATGTACACGCGGCGTCCTCATCAAAATCCACCACCGACACCAAATAACGAGGGTGACGAACAAAGAGCACGACAGCCCAACCCCGAATCACCAACCCCAGCACAACCTCCAGATAATCAAGAAAATTCTTCTACTACCAGCCAGAGTGCATCACAATCGGCAACTCCAGCAACGGTTCCTGCATCATCAACATCTGGTGAATCGACAAGTGGATCTAGTAAAACGCAGCAAAACTCATCCACTTCATCGACATCGGCATCGTCGTCATCATTGTCAACTCAATCATACGCAGCAGCGGCAAAGCCAACCCCCTCAGTTATATCGGATAACGAAAGACCTGAATAGTCCTAACCAGTTGCTTCGTTGTGTTTTTTTTTTTTTTTTGTTTAATTACAATTCGAAAAGAAATTTAATTCTTTGTAAATAATTAAAATTCATAAAATGTATTTTTTTTATTCTTAATATTACGTATTTTTATTTGCATGAGAAAATGCCAGTTTCTATTGTTTTGGCCCGCCCACAACAATGTTTCGTATCACAAAAAAAAAAAAAACCTATTCCCTTTTCTTTTTTAATCTTGTGATCTATTTGTCGCGTCTCATTTGTTAATCATTTGTTGTATTCTTGTCGTGTCGTTGATTGAGTGATGTATTAAATTAAAGAAATCGCAAGTGGAATATGAAAGCCCATGCAGAGTTTGTAAATAATGTGGAATACCGTTATTTGTGAAACTAGACCCACATACCAGTTAGAATAATTATTAAAACGTCGTTTATGCTAAAACTATAACTCTGATGGCACTCTCACTTAGTTTTTCGTATTTATAATATGCTTTTTTTTGCTATTCCATATTGAGATCATATATTATATATTTTTTGTTTTTGAAAAACATTTTAATAAATAAAAGTAAAACAAAACAAAAAAATAAATAAAATGAGATGAAAATAATTATGTTAGTATACTAGTATGCACATTCTAAATGAAATGAGGTAAAATATAACAAAGCAACAAAACATTTTGTAAATAAAATAACGAATTAAATGAACCACAACAAATAAAAGACTTTAATAATTTATAAAAAAAAAATGTCAAAGGAAATGGTTTTATTTTTAATATTTTGTATGTATGAAGCAAGCATAAGCCCTTTTGATTCAATGCGGCGAAAGTATGAAACCTCTGCGCGCCATTGCTATTTTTTTTTACATAGAACACAGTGTGATTCATTGTTAAAACATTGCAACTGCGCAAAATAACGATTTATAAAATTGTTTCGAACTTTCTATAATAGATGGCACATTCAAGAGAAATGGATGGTGTACCCTAGCGGCGATAATTTGAACCCTTCTAGACAGATCGGTGAAAAAATATACGGTAAAGAAGATAAGCGGCTTTAATAAATAAATATTGTTAAAATTAAATACATTTGTTTAGTAAAAACATACAAATAATGTCCTAATCAGTTTACAATAATGGAAAATAAAGAAAAAGTTTTACATCGAGCCTCTCATTGTGGTGTATCCCAATGCAAATCATATAGTCAAAGTGCTATAACCATGTACAAGATGTCTTAGTTTGATTTTGTGGGGTTTTAAAGTCGTCGAGGATGCATTTATAACCGGACCAGTTACCTCACTGTTTGCCTTTTATGCCGCTAAAATATTTTGCAATATATCGCAGATGGCTATCGACAAAGTTTTCGGTTGATTGGGTTTGCCATTGGTATTTGGGATAATGCTGCACAATAAATGGAAAGCAGTAATTTGAACAACTTTAAACAGTTAAAAATGGTCTAATCCCAAAAACAAAATTATTTACACGAAACCAACACAAGTTTTTCATTCCACTTTTAAATGATTTAAACATATTTTATGGACACGGGGTTATATTATTTTTCATCAATACTTGAATTTTAGACCGACAAGGCGTCTACATCAAATAAAATAGTTTTTCATTTTTAAAATAAATAAATTAACTGTAAAAAAAAACACATACCTACCGCTTACCGATGACAGATTCCTGTGTATCTGATAGGGTTCTTTTCTTCGCCACCAGATATCGCAGGCCAACTTGTACATTTGTCAATAACATAACGATGACATTTGAGTGTTTCCGCTTCTCCCCACCGTGACCAAAGGCGCTAGTGATTGCTTATGTTTGCTTCAACAAAAAATTAGATGCTAACACTAGCAGTCCATGTAAATTACATTTGGTCCTATTTACGTTTATTTTCACTCAAAAAAATAAATGTTCAGCCCCTTATTATGAAATAAATGTGATTTTAAGCTTTAACTCGTTTTGAGTTTGAGCGACGAACTCAACCCCAGTTTGGCTTGCTTTTCCAAACCTTATCTACTTTTTATGTAATTGCATTGACAACATTCATATAAATTGCTAAATCAAAAATACAATCCATTATGATTTCAATTAGCATAGTATTTTTCACACGAACTGGTATAGCAAAATATAGATTAGCAACGTTGTAGATTAGAAAAAATATTCACGCATCATGTGTCGTGTCGTTGTAAAAAGGATATTCAGATTTTTTTCAATCTATTGTTAAGAATTTTGCTTCTTTTTCTATTTGAATTAATATGTGGCGCAACAGGCGGTAGACACCCAAAAGCCTAGCTTCTCGCAACCATTCGTTTGTGTGAGTTTCTATTTTTGGGACGAATGGAATGGACCTACAATTTTATGCCGAGTCCGAACGGCTGAATTGAGAAGCCTTTTCAGGACAGTCGTACTCTCGGATGTTTGTCAGACGTTCGCGATAGGTGGCGCAGTAGAAAAAACTTGAAGATGTAATTTGTGTTTTTCCGGGGATCGAACCTGGGATCCCTCGCACAGTAGTCCAGCACATTAACCACTGCGCTACTGCGCCTCTTTTTCTATGTGTTCATTGTAATTTTCACTCGATTGCCTCAAAAAAGTTCCAACAACTGACTGAAAACCGAAATGAAAAACGCGACAAACGCCAACGGGAGTAGAGGTTGTCTCTCTGGTAGTCCATTGGACTGGCTTCCAAAGAAATCGTTACATATTTATATGGCCTCTTTTAGATGTCGGTTCTACACCGAAGTACCGACTCAAAACTTACAAATTTGTTATTAAGTAACCGTTTATCGGTTTTTGTACCAGAGTAAGGCCAAACGGAAATAATCAAAACAATACAGCGCAGTAAAATCTTAACAGGCCTGCCGTTGACTTGATCGACCATTCATGGGTAAATTCGGCCGAATTTGCAAATTCCAATGTGGCGGAAATCCTGTACTCTCCATAAACTTTTTCCATATAGAGGCAGTCCCATGATAGCCTTTGTCTCCTACTTCAACATTTCAATACAGTTCCAAAGGAGATTATGTTAAATACGTTTTTATTTGAATCTTTTCGCCAGAAAGAGTTATTTGAATAATTTTAGAATGCATGTGTTCCATGTATAAAAATACAGTAGATAAAAAAAAGAAAATCAATAGTAATAAGCATAACCTAGGCGTAGTAATTCAAGTTAGCCTTCTTTTTAGCTTGAACCTCCATAATGGCGTCCATAAAATCTTCGTGTGTGACGCAAGTCGCCGATCGTCGCAGAGCAATCATACCCGCCTCCACACATACCGCCTTGCACTGGGCCCCATTGAAATCGTCTGTGGAACGTGACAACTCCTCGAAGTTAACATCGGGGCTGACGTTCATCTTTCTTGAATGGATCTGCATTATTCTGGCTCTGGCCTCCTCATTTGGATGTGGAAATTCAATTTTACGATCCAAACGTCCTGACCGAAGCAAAGCTGGATCCAAAATATCCACACGATTAGTAGCGGCAATGACTTTGATATCCGAGGTCGAACTAAACCCATCCAACTGATTCAAGAGCTCCAACATGGTACGTTGTACCTCACGATCACCAGCCTTCTCGGAATCGAAACGTTTCGTACCAATCGCATCCAACTCATCAATAAATATGATTGCTGGAGATTTTTCCTTAGCTAAGGCAAAGGCATCACGCACCAACTTGGCGCCATCACCGATGAACATCTGTACAAGTTGTGGACCGGCCAACTTGAGGAAAGTAGACTTTGTTTGAGCTGCGCAAGCACGAGCCAAGAGAGTTTTACCAGTTCCAGGAGGGCCGTACAATAAAACACCTGCAATATAAAATAATACATTAAACTGCAGGCAGCTAAAATTCGAATGACATACCCTTAGGTGGATGTATGCCCAAGTTCTTAAATTTCTCCTTATGTGTCATTGGCAATACAACTGCCTCGATAAGTTCCTGAATTTGTTTGTCCAGGCCACCAATATCAGAGTATTGTTCAGTTGGTCGCTCATCGACTTCCATTGCCTTAACTCTAGCGTCATACTCGGCTGGTAGGGTCTCAAGAATCAAATACGAATCTTTGTTAACGCCAACCAAGTCGCCGGGCTTTAATTTCTCTGCATCTACTAGACCAATTACGGGCAAGAAGTAGGCCTGACGTGTCGATGTCTTGATTACTGCACATTTGCCTTTTCTCTGATTGTCCAAGACCAAGACCGCTCCATCATCCTCCTCCTCTTGTGGATCGACGTCCAAGAGTTCAATGACATTGGACACCAAGTATGGAAGTGTTTTATTGACCTAAATGCAACCATAATTAGATGGGAAATATTGAAAGACTGTTGCTTACCTTTATTTTCTCAGTATTGTCCTTAATTTTTTCGTTTTGAGTTTGGATTTCGTGAGTAATACGCATAACCTCACTTTTCATGATTTTGATTTCATTGTCCATTAATCGAGTGCGACTAACAATCTCGTCGGTCGGCATACGAAGGACTTCTTCGCCAAGGGATTCATCACCATCTTCCCAGATAGATTTATCTTCCAGAGTTGCAGCCATAGTTTACTTTTTTTGAGATATGAAAGAAAGAAATTCAAGAAAACTGTTTCAACAAATATTCGATGACTTGTAAATTTTGGTCGAATTTTTTTTGACAGAGGCTTATTTGACAGCCAGTCCACAAACAAAAGATGACAAATTTCGATGAGTTTGTTTTGCAAGACAGCGACCTTCGTTCAGTGTAGTGTTGAGTGAAAAGATATGGGTTATCGATAATTTTAGCGAAGGCATGGAAATCTATAGAAGCCTATTGAGAGCGTGTTACATTTTTTAACACTACCTACCTACATAATGTACTATACGTCAAAGCTTGAACAAACAAAATTCCAGAATTTCCTTGTTTAATGTCGTTAATCGACCAAAATCGCCTGGTTATCGATTTCTGTGATTAACTAACCAAATCATGGATTCTCTGGTTAAAATTTGACTAAACAAACAGATTCTATGATTATCGGCTGGAATAACCATTGGTTAGAGTTAACCAAAGATGAACAAACCGGCCCTAAGAATGTTTTCCAGCTTTTCGAAGCCCGGTTAATGCCTTTTCATATGAGTGTTTGTCTTTACCTAAGGCTGCAGTTATAGCTATCAGTAAAATGCATCCGTAAAAAAATTGTTTCACTTTTTTGGAGCACTTAAACTTAATCGTTGAACTCAATCTTGGTCTTAAATAGTTGCTTTTGAATTATAAAACTAATTCGTCAAAAAAAATTAAGCAATTGATATTTAAATTTTCTAAAAACAGAATTTCTTTATTTTTCCGTACGAAAAACTTTTTCTGTTCAACTTCTCAACCAGTTTCACGAAGTATTCCACTGAATTCCTATGATATGCTATGGTTGAATATTTCAGTTTTGTTCTGTTGCGTGTTCTATGGATGGACTTTTCTGATAGCTATAACTGCAGCCTATTGTATGTACTTAATCCTTTTCAATAAATGCAGCAATTATTTTTAATGGTTTATTGAACTAACGAAACGAAACTTTTTTCACCAAACGAAAGAGTGTCGCCAATAGTAAGGCCTATTTGACAAGATAGATTAGATTTGGTTATGATTTTTCTACCTACGTAAAAGAGATGACAAACTTATATGCAACTAAAGCCACTGATATTTTCAGAAAATAGCTGAGAGTGTATACCATATATAGGTACACAGATTAGATACGACGTTCGTAAATTTTCTCATTACAAATGATTACCTTACCCGTATTAAAATAAATGAATCGGTTTTTAAAGGGGGTTGTGTGAAAATAATAATAATTTTTTTTTATTTCCAACTATGTAATTTCTTTCTTTTGGGTATAAAAAACACCTAAAAAAATGATAAAGACAAATTTCGAAAACGAAAATGAGGTTCTTTTAATGGCCAGAAATCACGTAATGACTGTCGAATGACACTCTAATCCAATAAATTAAATGCAAAAAAGTCTTCTCATTTTATGTTCCATCGACAAAACTAGAGCTTTGAACGTGCTCATTTCATTGTACGCTGAACAGAATTTATTTCACCTTCCATTTCCATATTGTTTCATTCTTCATTATCGTTCATTTTCCTCAAATAATGAATTTTTCATTTTCTGCTGCATTTCAATTTGTGATTGTGGGGGAAACGCATGTCGTTTTATATCGCTCTTGTATTTTTTCTTTCTTTTATTCTATATTCAGTTTTATTTATTTGTTCGTTTTGTTTTTGTTGTCAACTTGCGATTCGGAGAAAAGAGAAAACATAAATAAACTAATTCCAAACAAGTGATTTATGTGAGTGATCAAGTGCACAATTTTTGTGATTATTATATTCGTGATTGTGAACAAATTTCGATTGACGTTTCGTGTTTAAAAAAACAAAATCATCGCCGCGAATAAATGTAAAACCGAGACATGGAAAATTGCGAAAAAGAGAATAATCTGTGAATCGGCTTTAGTTTTATACGCATTCCGTATCTGTATATCTGTACAGAAAAAAAACTGAAAATCAGCGATAGTCAGTCCAACAACGAAGCAAACCAAACTGTAAAAATGCAAAACTAATTTGCTATTCTGTTATCTATTATGCTCGTTTCTCGTTTGCCTTTTATAATACCTCCTCCATCTCATTCTTCATATGCTAAGCATTGGAATTTACAATAAGAATAAAAAATGAGAAAAAGCTGGTGATAGAAAACGAAAAGGGGCTAATCAAACAATTCTCGCATTCAAATTTGTTGTAGGTATTTCCAATATTGTTGGTGTTACGTATATACTTTAAAATAATTGTTTTCTTGTAGTTATGCACTTAGATACTATTCCAGAATAGGATCGCCTGTGGCTCTGTCCTTTGTACCTTACCTACTCGGTGTTGAAATGTTTTTTATTCTTTTTTTTTTAAATACTCGCACGACTTTATAAAACCGGCACATGCCATATTATGAATTCTAAAAATACATTTCGGAATTTTATATAATGTCGCTCGTAGTGCCACTTAATTGTTTGCCGAAGGCTGTCGCAAAGTCCCTGACCCTATATCTACCGACATCCACATGTATTTAGCGAATCTGTGACAAAAGTTGGAAGTTCGAACAGTGAAAATAAATTTGTGCAATAACTTTCTATCTAAAAAATTACGAGTCAACTTATGGACAATAATTCTCTCTTCCGTTTATCACCATTTGTACAATGTTTAATACACGCCTTAAACAGCTTTAACCTTTTACATGTCTCAGATATCGATCAATAAATTTTATTAATTCGTAGGTAGGTATATACCAGTTTTAAAGGGTGCTATGCCCGATATAATGCACCCAACATACCTCTTTTACCTATTCATCTATACAATTTTAGCTAACAGAGTTATCCGTTGTATGGATCATAGGGTGGTCTTCTTAGGGAAACCTACATATCCAGCGCTGAAAGTGGCAGTGAGGCATAGGTCCACTGTGTTCACTGTGTTCAGTTTTGAGAATACATTTGTTATTCGGCTAAATAAACATTTATATCTCTTCTGATGACAATACGTATGTTCTTATTTTACAACTAAGAGAATGTGGTTTCATTTTCCCATTCAGTTTATTGGCTTATTTCTTGTTTGCATTCTATCGCTTGTAATTTTAGGCAAGGCATATCAAAATAAAAATGCCTGTAGTTCGGGTCGTTAAAATAGCTATTTTTTTGCCTCAATAATCTATAAGATTCTAGATCATTGTTTTCCGTGGTTTACAACAATAGTTGGATCTTGTACTGTTGCTATAAGCCGTGGGAACCAATGGTCTTTATAAAACATTGGGGTAAGAGAAAACACCTTTAATATTCAAAGTAATTATAGAAACTAGAATAGAGTTTTTAAGTTAAATAATAATTAAAAAAAAAACAAAACAAAAAACAAAAACAACAGAAAATAAATAATATTATTAAAAAAAAAAAAATAACTACATTTTTTATAATCTATGTACCTACCTACTACTTTTAAAAATAGATTTAATAAAAACAATAGCCCCACTTTACCTATGCATACATATATCCATACTTCCTACTCTAAAGTAAAGTAAAAAAAATCGTTTAATTTTCATTATACGTACTGATATTACACATCACCCAAGCTAGGTAGGTATGCTTTGTGAAACTTGTGAATAAAATTAGTAAATTAACTTTGTTTACATTAAGCAAATGTAAATATAGATTATACAAACCCATGCAATAGATAATAAAATTGAAATAAAATGTTTCGCCTATTCACCTAATTAAAATTTTTAATTTGCAAACACAAAATCCACCACAGTTTAGTTGATCAAATAAAAACAAAAGTGCTGCCGGGGCAGGGTTCAAGCGAGAAACACAAAACACACGACATGGCCTAATATACATTCTCCACCCATTCTCACTTTCAATGGACTAGTAATTGATTTTCTCTTTTTGTTGCTTTTTCCTCTTTCAGTTGAACGTCTCGAATTAATTCGCTCGCGCTAAACAAGTTTAATGAATAGCAAAACAAGTAACCACACAATCACAAAATAAAACGAAGAGAGGTAAAACAAAGTGCGCAAAAAAAGTAAATTTTTCTAGCGACAGGTGCGCACGATAAGTGCTGCTGCTAAGCGCTTCAGTAGCTAACTCTACACATTGCATTTTGTTTAGTCGATTTCGTTTGACTTGTCTATTGCTGTTGTTGATTTTGTGAAAAGTTGGATTCCACACGCGCAAAGCCAAATATAAACAAACCGCTGCTGTCGCCGCCGGGGGAAATATAACCATAGCCAGATATTTTGAAGCGATCCAGCTGAACAATGTTCGGCCATGAAAAATTGTTGATGAATGGTGGTGGTGGTGGTGGCGGAGGCGCAGCCGCGTCCACAATTGCAGCAGCAGTTGCCGCACAATCAGCATTGACAACAGCGAGCACATCAGTAACATCGACATCAGCTGTAGCTGCTGCTGCACCAGCAGCAACAACATCAACACCAGTGGGAGCATCAAATAGTTCCGCTTCGGCTGGAATCAGCAATGGAATAAACCAGAATGCAAACAATCATCGTGGTAAGTTTATTTATTATTTGAATGCGTTATACTACCTACACAACTGTAGGTATCTATCGTGTGATCTAGCTTTGAGTTTACCTATATATCTATCTATGCCTCTTTGTAATCACATATTGTTAGTCTTTCCTATGTTTGCACGTTTGTTTGAGTTTTAATTTTCCTCTCTATGATGGTTGAAGGGGGTTGATAAAACGATAACCACTGGAGCAAATGAGATGATTTCGAAATGCCAACACGGAAGGACTAGTAGACTACAACTTCATATAATGTTGTTCACTTGAGAAGTAATAGCAAATGTCGTAATCGTAAGCAAACCTGGAACGTTTCGCTAGTCGTAGTCTAACCACTTGAAAAAAGAACGGGAATCTGATCAATGGTGGAATTTTTTGGACATACATGTTACAGATATAGACTAGTCAGGTTGTTGAGAGGTCAGGCGGTAGCCCAATACACCCACGGAGACTGACTCCTCTGGAAATGAATTGATTTATGTTATTCACCAAAGTCTCCTGTTCCCTTAAATAGCTTTGCAGACACATCACACATCTGTCGTTCGGTCCACTTCCAGTAGTTTTGTTGTGAAGAGATTTCTATTCTCACTTAATTTTGATCGGATGTACAGAAAGTTTTGTCTTTCCATTTCCTCAACATCTGTTGCCCTGACGCGATCTTTTCATCTTTTATTTAAATTTTAGCACATAGTACCTGCGTAGCATCTTGTCATACACTTTCGGCTCTTGTATCTGTTAGTTTCAAGACATTTGATTGATTTTTATGGTATTATATACCCCTCCTTAGATATATGAAAAAATATATTTGTGTGCCGACAAAATTTAAATAACCGGCAGAACAAAAGCATCTAAAATGGTTTTAAAGCGGTTAGCGGAGCAAATTTAAATACACAATACGCTGCAAATATAAGTGGAGGCTCATAACTAAGGAGACGACCTTAATAATCCATCGACGCTCGGCCCCGCATTGTCTTTGATTACAGCATTTTGTACAGGTGCCATCACAATGCTGTTTAATTCACTCCAAGTGTCACATCACAGACTCACAGAGCTCTTGCTTATTGAACATTTATTTTTAATCTTTATGCTCTATAAAATAAATTTAGAAAAAAACATCAAATTTGGATAACATAATTAATTACTTTATGGATGTTCTTGTGGCAATACCTCTTTATACGATTGCATACAGAAAGCAGTTAAGTACACACTTCTCTGAATGTGTTCTTAAAATATAAATTAAATTCCTCACTTAAATCAAGGACCATCACTCTTCCTCTAGCACCTCAAAGAGTATATCTTTCATTCGAAACCGAAAAAAAGTACCGACATTCTCGTGAGCAGATGTGCCTCGGTGCCTTAAACGCCAGTCCCACTTGTCAAATAGTATAGAACATCTTAACGAATGTCTATTTTCGCTTCGGAAGTTTATAAAAGAGGGTTCAGAAATAAACTGATTGTGGGACCAAAATAAACATCACATCAACGTAAATCAACGGGATTTTCGTTCCATTTAGGGATAGGGTGTTATGGGAATTTTCATTTTAGGAATTACATACTGCAATGCCAATGATAATTTTACTCTCAAACGGCCAATGATCGTACATAATGTGACATGTTTTGTACAACTAAATATCGTTATCAGTGAAACCTAATCAAACTGGGATAAGTATGTCATTTGCTAATACGCCCATTTTTGTTTTTAGTGAATCCATCTGAGCTAGCCAACCTATCTGTTGAAGTAGAATTTTTGTGAAACAAAATAAACGAAAGCTCATTCTCATTGTGTAGTTATTGTCTAGTGTCACGCAAATCCAAAAGACCGCATTCTTTTGCCCATTCAACGTCATAAAAATATATAAAGCGAAGAAAATAAACTCAGTCACTTTGAATTACCTGGTCATTAACTATATTGAGGTAACTTGTTATTCGTCGAGCTGTGTAGCAGGAGGAAACGAAAGTCATACCAGCCGACACAGAATGTGAAATTTTTATGTTTATGTGTATTGTGATTAAAGATTTATTGTCGGGAACTATTCTTTTCAATTCGTATTTCTATACGAGAAGAAAACAAACTAATTATTGTCTTCATCTTCTTCTTCGGAAGTAAGCTGTAATGGCGGTGGCCATGGTGTAGTGGTTAGAGTCATTGCTTGTGACCCGAGCGGCGTTGGTTCGAGCCCCGGCGGGGGACAGCAATACTCTGCCACCGACCATAAAAGAGAAACGAATAATATCAGAGTTTCTCCACCACTACACCAAAAAAGGGGTTTCTGCTTGGTAGTACAATGGACCGTGATTCGTCTGAGTGCTCCAGGATTTGGAATCCCCTTTTATTCCAAAAAAAAAAAAAAAAAAAAAAAAAAAAAAAGCTGTAATGGACTAGTTCCCAACAGTTATTGTTTTCTTATTTCCATAATTCCTGTTGCATTGAGAGAGAAACCGCTGAATGGATTAAAAAAAAGGTATTCTATGCGGCTTGAAAGACACTTTTGAGAGTTATTAGGTGCATACGGCATGCGTATATGGCCAAAACTTCTCCAAAAGTTGTGAAATCATTTTTTTTCGTCAAATTTGTAGACCTAATTTTGGCGAATATGCGAGTAGAGTTTTATTTGGCAATTAACTAGTACTCACTCGGCTTCGTCTATGTTTGTCTAAAAACAATGAAAATAAATAAATAAATAGGTGGTGCAACAGGCGGTAGGCACCCTAGGCCTAGCTTCTCGCAACCATTCGTTTGTGTGAGTTTCTATTTTTGAGACGAATGGAAGGAACCTACAATTTTATGTCCGAGTCCGAACGGCTGAATTGAGAAGCTTTTTCAGGACAGTCATACTCTCGGATGTTTGTCAGACGTTCGCGAGAGGTGGCGCAGTGAAAAAACCTTAAGATGTAATTTGTGTTTTTCCGGGGATCGAACCTGGGATCCCTCGCACAGTAGTCCAGTACACTAACCACGGCGCTACTGCGCCCACGTCTAAAAACAATAAATGTTTAAACAACATTCTGAACCCAAACATGGCATTAAAATATAGTCTAGTCATGGACAGATAAATAACACAAAGTTATATTTAGAATTAACATTTAAATTTCAAAACTGAAAATCTATTAAAACGTAAGTTTTTCGCAATCCTCTTTGATGCTGTAATAGTTCTGCTACCTATGGCGCACAAAGGTTAGGCCGATTTTGATTTATACTTGAATAAATGGATTTCGACAACTCTTATACACATTTCTGATGTACACATACATACATATATACAAGTCCAATGTTGATCTTATCAAGCACTTATAAGACATTGTGGATTGGATAAGTCCCCCGTCTAGCCTTACCGAGGAAATGGAATTTCTGTGGGAAATTTTCCACTCCTGAAATTATTTACAGCCAAAATGAAACATGCTATGAAACATAGAAGTTCCAAGGCACTTTCATGGGTGAAGTAGTTTCCTACTGACCAAAGTCAGTCAAATTGGACTTTTCAATGTTATTTTAAGTAAGGTTTATTTTTTTAAACATTGAACATTGCACACTATTTGAATCAGATTTTTACTGGGGCAGTGATCAGTGATCACTAAGCCAACTGATTTTATGCAGGGATAAGGTCTCTACTAGGGTAGAATCAGATGTTTACTGGGGCAGTGAGCCCATAATAATAGAAGAAAAATATTTGTCTGCGACTGGAGAAAGCCATATTTTGAACCCACGATTTCTAAACATTAGTCTTTTCTCTTTTTCATTGAGTTCTGCAAATATTTAGATGACATACTAATTTTTAAAAATCAATCTGTGATCAAGATACTACCAGCGTAAAGACTACATAAAAACTTGCACCTTTCTGGGTAAATAAAGTATTTTGGGGATATACCTTTATAGAAACCGCAATTTTGTTTGTTCACTAACTTATTGAGCCAAGTGGGCGCTTCGTCAGAATAATCGTTATATAAAGGGTGTCCCATAATTCATGCAAAATCTAATTTGATAGAAAATACAGATTTTTAATTAGAAAACTTACATTTTTTATTGAATCGTAAGGTATACAGATTGGGGTTATGTATGGAGTAGCACAACTCTTTTATTAAAATTGTTTATGTCCGTTTCGCATAAATGTTTTGCATATACCTTTGACTTAAAAAAAGCCCAAAGAAAAAAGTCCAATGGCGTTAAATCACAAGATCTGGATGGCCAATTCTGATCGCAAAAACGGACGATTACACGATTAGGAAATGACTCATGAAGTAATTGAATTGTTTCTCTGGTGGTGTGGCTTGTTAAAACCACATGTTGATCACATCCATATTTTCTAATTTATTCGCTTAAAACTGGGTCATCCTTTCATGATAACGAATACCATTAATTGTTAATGCCTGACCAGCCGCATTTTCGAAGAAGAATGGCACGATAATTAATCCAGCCCAAAATCCGCACCAAACAGTCACGCATTGTGGAGTGGATGCATTAGTTTCTCAACAATTAAACAATTTAATTAAACAATTACTTGTGGAATGCGACAATTTTGACGATTTTTTTCCGTTGGCATCACTGTACTATTAAATGGCGCAAAATTAAAATTGAATTATGGGACACCCTGTACTATAATTAACAAAAAAAAAAAAAAAAACACAAAATTTAAGGGGGTCATTGTGTTATAACTTTGCTTTATGTGCTTTACTTGGAATATTGTTCCCTTATATGGAGCTCGGCCCCAAAACATTCACTTAACCTACTTTACAGCATACGGAGACGAGCAGTTCGACTTATAGGGTCGAACTACACTTAAAGTGTAGGGTCCCCACTCCCCACACTCACTTCGAATCGACAACCGTTGGTGCACAGAAGACAAGTCGCTGACCTTTGGTTGTTCTATAGGTGCTTCCATGGTAGATGTTCCGAGGAACTCAAAGACATTATCCCTCGAAATGCAACTTTTGGGCGCCCCACAAGACATGCAGCTAATGATCATGATCATGACCATACAGCACACGTGACTTGGTGAGGACATCAATTTTTCAAAACTCCTTCTTCTTGATGATGATTAAATTTCGCACAACATTGCGCTGAAGCTGTTTTAATTTTCCCATGCGATGGTTTTTGGCCTTCGAAATTCCCACGAAAGGTACATTTCACACGACTTAATAACACTCAGTGATTAGTCTGATGGTCTATATTGTATGTAAATTCCTCTTTTCACTCTCAGTTGGATATCTATTTTTACTTAATCTGCGGTTGTAGTGCTATAGCGGGGGGCATCTTAATCTGATCTCTGATGTCTGAATGGACGTATAATCTTTTATACTAGAGCTCTAACTATTTGCGTTTTTTTTTTATATGGAGTTTGATGTGCGGCAACTACATTTTTAATAACCTACCAACATAATGGAACAAAATGTATATGTCTTTACTAAAAAAAAAGACAGTAGACAATTATCTTCAACTATGCCGAAGCTCAAATACCTGGTACTATTATTATTTAGGGGTATCGCGAATAAATTCCGATGGAATTTTTTCCCTTGTCAGCAATGTAGATCAAATTGCTGAATGGGAAACATTCCGGGGGAAATATTATTCGCGATAGGGGTGATTGTAAAAAATATTTTAGTATTAAAGAATTATATGTTTGTATGGGAGGTATGGGTAGTTTTTATTCGACCAAGCTCATTTTTTGTCAAACATTTTTAAATAATATTAAAACAATATATGCAAAATTTAAACTTGCTATCTTTACTGTAGCTATGTATTTATATTAAAATTTTAACATCAAAAAGCTATATAAATGCCATATTTTTGTATGGGAGGTAGTAGTAGTTTTCATCCGATCTTGCTCAGCTTCGAACTTAGCCTCAGTTTGGTGGATAAAAGCTTACGTACCAAATTTCAAGTCGATAGCTCTTTAATTACGGATATACAGACAGACTGACATCGCTATATCGACTATAAGAAAGTGATGCTGACCAATAATATATTGTTGTTTGTCATACCTACAACGGCTCCTTATGTGCGTTACAAATGGAATGTCAAATTGAATATACCCTCTCCATAACGTGGTACCGGGTATAAAATAAAAATTTCCAGTTACAAACAAATTAAGTCTCACTACGTTCTAACGAAGTCACACTCCACTGCATGAACAGGTACACTGACTATAACTGGCTTATGTAATCCGTAATTTAATTAAACGATTTCTATCATTTTGTTTCCTAAGTTACGTATCACCCTATACATGTCAACTAATATAGCCGGCTTCCATTGATCCATTAAATTAATCTCTGAAGTCGTCGCCGAAAGCTTAATGTTTAAAATTAGTCATCCGTAAACACTACCGAAAATGGCTTTTTGACACTCCTGCCCCGTCACAAAGATCACCTTTATTTTCACCTCTCAAATGCGAAAAAAAGTCCCAGTTAACTACTATAACCCCCTCCTCTTTAGTCTTTGGTGTTTTCATTCCATTTTGATTTTGTTATTAACAAATGACAAAGCCTCTTCATTAGTACATATTATACACAACAACGCTCATCACGGTGATATAACTTTTTCGCTTTGTTTTTCATTTTACGAAACAATTTTTGTGTCGTGCATTCGAAGCGAATCATTCCGTGATGTCATGCGTCGGGTATTGATTTCTCAGTGAAATTTCTTGGTTGTCGTGGCACAAAACTGCATCAAGATACAAAATTTTGGCACAAATCGTTAGTCGTTTGTAAGGAGTGCCGTCGCGATTTAAAAATTCCAAAAATTATAATACTGGCTGTGTCTGTGTCCTTGGAGTCGGTACTTTTCGTCGTTACCATTGTTTCGATGAAGTAAACAAAGATTGTTTTGACAATACATAACTACTCGTATTCTTCCAGACGACAGAAGAAGGTGTGCGCATCGCATCGGGAAATTGTTGATTGTTTGGCATTTGTTTGTAGTCTGCTTCGCGATGACGAGGCAAACGCCCTTCTAAAGGAAGCAGTGCCCTTTAGCGGTGTGCCAACACTTTGCATATACGTATATGTTTCGCGTAGACACGGTTATGTGTCTGGCATGGGAAAACCCTAATCGGTTATAGAATTTTTTTTTGTGTGTTTAGTTCCTAAGTGTTGAACCGTGTTTGTGCGTGTGTTATTGCAGACGTGTCTCTTTGGTTAGGATTTATAGCTGCATAATAATAAGCGGCGGGTGGTGGTCGATTTACGTTGGAAAACTGCTTGAAGAGCAGGTGTAAGTGCAACTGGAACGCGACTTGACATGCAACAGTGTAGAGTAGATAGTCAAAGTGTTTTCCCCCAGGTGGCTAAAGTGGATCTCGTGACAGTGGTTAACTATTTTATTTTATTTGTCTACATTTCCTAATGTTCGAGCATTGCCTGCTTTTATTCGTTACTAACATACGGCCAGAGGAGAGGCTTTGGTAAGCTGCATTGCTAATTTATTGCTGCGAAGGTGGGAGTAGTTAATTTAGAAGAAAGGTGGGTCAGCAAGATTTGCCGGTTCCATACATTAGATTACATTTTGCTTACAAATTACTCAAAGTGAATGGAAGTTTATAATATTACTTAAACTTATTAAACAGTATCTTTAAATGTAAAATTTAAACTTTTTTGGAATGCGATCTAATTTTATTATGTTTTATATTTAGAATTATCCGAGTTGCAATTCTATGCAGAAAGGGTAAACAGGTTACTTTTAATCATTTCAATTGCCAAACAAAACCAAAATGAAAGTAATACTAATACGTCTGCGGTGTATAAAATAATAAAAAAAATTAAGCCAAAATTTAAATTGTCCGGTTGTCAAAACCGTGCAGCCAAGATAATATAGTTATAAACATAAATGGCCGCGATTAATTGACCGCAAAATTTTTAAGGGTGAAGTGTCCTGCGATCGTAGATGGAGGCAAAAATACAAATTGGTTTTCTTTATTATTATTTATAGACATTGACATCCAAAACTGCAAAAAAAAAAAGACAATTCCCCCTTATAAATATTGAGGTGTGAAAACTTGGTCCAAATTTGATTAGTCTAATGGCCACACCGCTCTGAAAACTGAGTTTTCGACAAAAAGTTTACGAAAACTTGTCAAAGCATTCACACCAAACATCAACTAGTTTTCTTTTGACATTTCAATTAGCTGTGAAACTAGCTATATACTGTTTGTGGCGACTGGCGACTAAAGTTTTATTTTAGTAACTAAACTCCGCTAATATTGACTTAATAAAAAAACAAAATCAATTAAGCTACTTGATAGTAGGTAATTTATTGTTAAAATAATTAACATAAGCAACAATCAAATTCAAAACATCTGAAAATACCATTTAGTTGTGGCAGGTATGGTGCTGCCGTACTAAAATTCTAGAAAAACTGAACAGCAAAGATAACAAGAGATTTCACATTTGAAAACAAAAAACCAGAAGAAACAACACTGCACTGAGTGAGAGCTATCCTGTTAGTAGTTTTGCTGAACTCGCTGAATGTTGCAAAAGGTGTGTCTGTTTTAACAACCCAACGATTGGAAGTCGGTTTTTCGTGGCATTTTCATGGAAAACGACTTTAAACAACTCGTTTTAAAAACTGCAATATGTATGGGAAAACTTCTGTTTTCGACTCGGTGTGAATAGGGTATAAGGGCCGGTTTGTTCAACTTTGGTTGACTTTAATCAACGGTTGTTCCAGCAGGTCCATGGTTTGTTTAGTTAACTCGAAAAATTGATAACCAGCCGATTTGTGTCGATTAACGGCATTTAACCAAGGATATTCTCCCCTGCTATCTCAGATATTAGAATGATGTTTGGTCATTCCTGAAATGTATGGAGTTCAGCGTGAAAGACACTCGGATATTTTTCCATTGTTACCGGTTGATATTTATTGTAAGATTTTTGAAGGCCCATACTTCTCAGTTTGAGATAAATATATTGAACATTCTGCCTTAAAATTTGCACAGTTTTATTTTTTTTTATTTTTAATTTACCATCAAGTTGAACCTGAGTCTCGTAAGTCGTGTCAACTTATAAATTTAATAATACAAATGTTCAGGTAGTGACAAAAACAATATTGTCGTGACGCAAAGATCAGTTCAACAGTGATTCAACCGCATGTGGGTGCGTGTTGTTAACATAATAATCATTCCTAAATTTTTTGTAGGTCACTCTTCATTGTGAGTTTATAAAATTTAAATTTGACTGGCTTTTAGTACTACGCGGTGTATTTTAACTTGAGATTCGTTGGCCATTTCCATGGTCATTTTGGTCTGCTTGGCGCGGGTCAAATAGTGTTTTTTTATTTCCCTGCACTGCTAACAGTTCCTACGTTCATGTGGGCATTTTCCACTTGCAACTCTATTTAAAATCCTTGAACCCAACCAGTAACCATGTGATCAATTTAGCAATAGCATTATAAGAGGCTTGCCACGCTTCGCACCTCCTAATAAATTTAAGTGCCGACTGACATTGAAATTGAATTGTGTGAGGCATACGAATACGAATATGGACATATGAGTTATTCTTCGAAATATGAACCTACAATGGTTGTATGGTCGCACAAGTATAGCCCCTATGAAACATTACGAGGTTATAAATATTCAATTGCCATGGGCTGATCGTTTATTAAAAAATAAGAACTAAACGTTCACATGATTGATGTACTCATTTCCTCCACTTGAAGTCTTCTCGCAATTTTCTCATTTCCACATATCAATGAAACGTCATCTACTCTACATAGCACATTTCTCATAATCCGACTCTCCGACAGTCCATTATCTCGTTAAGTGAATTGTCTTCATGAAGATAATATCGATTTCATTTAGCCACTATGAAGAGGATGTTCCCATCTGATGATACTCTGGCGGCAGCTATATACAGCATAACCAGCATAATCGATTTATAATTGCCATCCATGAGATAACCATGCCGCTAATATCAATTTCCAAAGCAAACTATGTATTTATACACACCAACCCGAAAGGAAATTACTCAAGCCCGCACATCTATAGATACTACGGTACTCTATGGAGGAACGGACAGACAAAGTGGTATTAAACCTATGCACTGCGAATGCCACCATTATTGCCATCATCGTCTGCATAGTTGTGGTCGATGAGGATGCGATATGCAGTTCAAGTGCATAAGTATAAGCGATTCATCTGCACCCGCGTGTGAAACGCGCGCATACAGAAAGAGCATGTAAATGTTTACTTTTCCAAAGACATACTCGTATATAGCGAAAATTCCTCTTGTCGTTTCGTCACTAAAGCGTTGCAGTTTAAAAGCAAGATAAAGGCGCTCACAACTTTACTTTTTTGAAATGCGTACGCTGCATGAAAATTTAATGACTTCCAGTCGGAGGCACTGCAAACTGATGGCGTGTCTGACTCTCAGATGTTGCTATCTTGTTGAAGAGTTAATGAAAATGGCCGGTGGCGGCTTTGCGCCACCATTATCTTTAGCAACACAATAAATTTGTAGTGTTACACTCAGCGACAATGAATTCTGTATAATCACTCAAATTCTGACATCGAAAGTGATTCGATTTCAGTCAACTGACACTCTAAAGGACCATTCACATGGGAGCGAACGAACGAATTGATGAAATGCGAATAAACCACTTTTTATGCATTTATAAACAAAAAATTGGGGGCGCAGTAGCGCAGTGGTTAGTGTGTTGGACTACTGTGCGAGGGATCCCAGGTTCGATCCCCGGAAAAACCCAAATTACATCTTGAAAAGTTTTTTCTACTGCGCCACCTCTCGCGAACGTCTGACAAACATCCGAGAGTATGACTGTCATGAAAAAGCTTCTCAATTCAGCCGTTCGGACTCGGCATAAAATTGTAGGTCCCTTCCATTCGTCCCAAAAATAGAAACTCACACAAAACGAATGGTCGCGAGAAGCTAGGCCTTGGGTGTCACCCGCCTGTTGCGCCACCTATTTATTTTTTTTTTTTTTAAACAAAAAATTGCACATTTTACTACTCCAAGATGAGGATAATTAATTATTCCATCAACATTTATTAAGAAAACAAGTTTATTAACAGTTTAAATAACGAAATTTCGAAATCCAAATTTTTTGCCGCAAACGAAAACACCCTGGCGCGAATTGTCAGTCTATTCACAATCCACATCGTTTAAGTCGCGTTCCACAAAGTAGCGAATAAAAAATTCGTTCGAACTTAACCTTATTCCAAGAGGAGGATAATCTTGAAATAATAAAATGTGAAATTTTCTGTTTATAAATGCATAAAAAGTGGTATATTCGCATTTCATGAATTCGTTCGTTCGCTCCCATGTGAATGGTCCTTTAAGTTCCAACGAATTTTTTATTTGCGTTTTTGTGGAACGCGATTTAAATGATGTGGATTGTGAATAAACTGACTATTCGCGCCAGGGTGTTTTCGTTCGCGGCAAAAAGTTGGGAATTCGAAATTTTGTTATTTAAACTGTTTATGAACTTGTTTTCTTAAGGCATTTTGATGGGATAATTAATTATCCTACTATTGGAATAGTAAAATGTGGAATTTCCTGTTCATAAATGCTTAAAAAGCTGTTTGTTCACATTACATCAATTCGTTCGTTCGCTCTCATGTGAATGGTCCTTAACTTTTCATTTCGATAGACATTCGTATTTTGTTCATTTTTCTCCACATTCTGTTTCAGTTGGATCGAGTTAAACGTCAAATTTTATTCGAGCGGAAATGTTGGTTGAAAGCTCTATTTAAAAATGTAAGTTCAATTGTTTCTGCATAAATCGACAATTTTGACGATTAATGAAGCCATCAAGATGAAAATGAGCTTCATCACTGAAGATGATTTTGTTCGAAAAATCAGCATCCATTTGTTATTGTTCTAAAATCCATTACACGAACTTTCTTTGCGCTGCATGGTCATAGTCTTCAGTTCTTGAGTCAATTCAACTTTGTAGGCATGAAGTTTCAAGTCTTTCGTGAAAGAGAGCTTCTCGAAATGCCCAATTCTTTGCTACGGTGCCGAATCGATGTTCCTGGGCTGTCAGCTATACTCTCACTGCTTCGATGTTTTCTGTCGAACGACTTGTGACTTGTGAGAGGTCACCCAGAGTGTTTAAGATAACAAACTGATCCAGTCTCCCTGTATTTTTCAATTATTCTCTTCACAGTTGAAGGTTTTAAATCACTATGACAGCAATATTTTTATTTTTTTTTGAAAATTGTGGACTGTAGCTGACAAACCTTCATTTTTTTTTTTAAATATTGCTCAACAATGGAAATGCATTGTTCTTTCGTATAGCGCTCCATTTTTACTAACCCGAACTGTCAGCCGTCACATTTTTATATTTTGTTTTCTGTTGGCATCACTGTACTACTAAATGGCGCAATATTTAGATTATGGGACACCCTAAAAATTAAATAAGAAGCAACATTTGTTCGTCTTACGCGAAACACTAAATGCAAATGGATTTGACTTGTCTAATACATAAATGAGAATCTGACAGCTAAATATTTATACAGCTGATTTCGAAAATAAAATTCATCCAATGAAATCATTCCATAATGAACTTCTTTTCCTTAATTCTTAGAATGCGAGAAGTTCATTTGAGTGAATGTTTTGAATTCGATTAATACTCGATTCTATCGAATCTCAGAATAAGCGTAATTATGCTTTAGTTTGCAATTTGGCTGCTTTCGAAAAGAAACAGGATATAATAAATGAAAGTATTTCCTAAAATGTTTGACAGATAAACGGCCGGCCTTTACTTTACTAATTCCCATTTTTATTCTCAACATAAAATATTATAACTTCACAATAGCTATATTTTTTTTATACAAATTTCTCAGTTGTGAACTTCTTTAAATTTAAAGTCAAAGCTGGAATTTTGTTATACTATTAGTAAGACGGATTGGTAATTTTTAATGAGACAGCTAAAAACCTGTTAGCAACCAAATTGTAATTGTCCTCAATCGAGTAACGCTGATTGTACAACAAGTTACCATCCATTTGGGGTCAAAAATAAAACTCTTATAACTGCAAATAAAGCCTTTTTTTAATGTGGTGCTGTATCTATTTGCTTTGTTTTACGTATCACAAAAAGGTGGTAAAACAATCGCACTGTGTCGTTGACTGATTGTACAAATTAAACTAGTCCTTCTCTTCGACATCTTTGATCGTTTCGTTACTCAAACATACAGCAAGCCAAACATGAACGGTTGCGAGTTCAATGCCCCACTTAAAGATACAAGGTCTACCACATACATAACGTTTTCTAAAGCGGAGCGACTTGCTTTCAATTTTGAGATAATCAGCGAAATTGCATTGCAAAAAGAAGAGAAGTGGATCAAGCATAGGAGGAGAACTGCTACAGTTGTAGTTGTATCTGTAGTACACATATTTATAATCATTAAATCACATTCGCGATCTTTATTTCAAGATTATCGTACCCAAAACAAAATAAAATCTCATCTGAAGTAGCTTGGATAAAATTTTTTTGTTGGAAGCAGTTCTATTCCATAGTCCATCCATCAGAGGAAGTTTGAAGATGATACGCACGCATGAGCTACGAGTAAGCGTGCTGTGATTATTATCTAATCTCAATTTAATTACACTTTCGAGTAGGCCAAGGTCATTATCGTTGTTAGCTACTGTTTATTTATTTTCGCTTTGTACGCACAGTCTAGCGACATTAGTTCCGCAAATACACTTGAACAGGAGAGATAAAATGTTCGTATCTTTTGCAATCAGTGGGAGTGGGATTTTATTTACTTTCTATGGTTCATTTACAAATATTTACCCTGCAGAGTATAAAGTGCTATCCCAGATTTGTAGATAATTATCAGCAATTAATGTACGAAACTACTGGTTAATGTCTGCAGGTTGGAACTGTATTTATTTATTTGCTTAGTTAATTAAGATTCGGCTATAAAGTGAAGAGCGAAATTATTTGGTGCTAATTGTCTATAAATTATACGTGAGTGTCGCATGACTCATAAACATATAAATAAGGGTTAATAACATATGTATATACAAATATTTTTTTACTAATTTAACTTAGATTTTTAACTGCGGATGAAGTGCTGTTTCATGAAGGGTTCTCATCTGTCCAGTAACGCATATTTTGCTTATTCAGGATTTCACGAAGCCGTTTAACGAAAAATACGCTTCATCATTACGGCCGAAAATTGGCGTTAACGATTTTAAAGTTGCGACTCCGATTTGGAATTTCGGTTAAATTTTAATTATTTGTAAACGTTGTTCCTTCGTGTACTTCACCATGATAAAAATGTTGATTTTACTGAATATTTTGACATTGACAGTTCGGTAATCGGTTTAAGGGTGCGTTCACACTGAAAGTTTAAAGTTGCCAAGTCGCTAATGAAAGACCCTTTATAAAGCAAAAATCACGTACTGTATAAATATCGTTTCACCGTGATTTCAATTTCAATCAGCCACCAGGCGGATTTGGCTGTCATTTATCTAATCTGAATTTCGAAAGTTTATCCCACATGACTTCGAAAGAAGTTTTCCTCTCAGGCGGTTACTTTACTTAAATAGCCTTAGGTTTTATTTTTAACTTATCTTTTGTCTATTATTTATTATTGTGTGAATACATTTTTTGTTTAGTCGTAATTCGGTGTCAAGAAATGAAAATGAACATCATTGAATGACAGGTGAATAAGTAACAGCTATACAGTCTAGAGTAGACTACGAAACATGTGCAATCTGAAATCAAATGTTTGGAAAAAGTCACCCTGCAAAGACTGCTTCTCGCACAGAAAATGAATCTTATTTTTGTTTTGCTTTTTAAATTTCGGGAGACATCAGGAAAGTATTTGTCTAGGGGGAAAGCATATTTAGAAGCACTAATTTACACTAATTTTTGTGAAAGAGTTGAGACAAAGACAAAGTAGGAAAGTAATCGATATCTGATTTCTATTAACCATTTTTCTATATGTATTTATCATAAGCGTAAAATCGACAATAATTGTTTACTAAATGTTTGAAAATCGGTAAATCGGCTTAAATAAATTGACGATTAATTGGCTAGACTAATGCACTAAATACTGAGTTTACTATTGGACCGTATTGACCTTTGTCCATAAATCCATTTTGTTTGCCATTTTCGGTATAAACAAAAACACCACTGCGACTAATAAATTTCCTGATTTGTTCATAAATCTTAGGACTTACTTACATAATAAATTTACTTTTACCTATATGACCTCTATAATTGTAGAAGATTCCTAAAATGGCTTTCTCTTTCGTTACACACTCCTAAAGATTCAACAGCGCGGTTCTATAGTAATGTGTCAAAGATCATCTAATAAATTTTAAAACGAACACAAAATATCGGAACCAACATCAAAGACCAAAAGTACCCTGTTTTATTAAATTGTTCTCACCACCACAAGCTTATAGACATGTGTACATATCTACATCTGTTATCCATTTCATCGGTTTGATAATAATTTACGAGCTCAAAATACGACTATAGTCTGAACATGCCCTACGATCTCTTAGTTGAATTAGAAAAGATTTTTTTTTGTTGAATTGTGATCAATTTTGGGGGAGATAAACCGTAAGTTAGATCTCAACGGGAAGCTATTACAATTCACTTGGGATGGGAGATGCACATGGGAACCACGGGTATCTTTGTTGAAAATCAAATGACAATGCATTTCCACATCCGGTGACATGGAGTAGTATAGATTGTCAATTGATTGCTGATTACGAGCTGCAAAGTGTGGACAGATTTATTTGTTTATTTGGATAACATTTTTTGTTGTTCACATCACCTTTTGTGGGTCAAGATCATCAATAGATCATTAAAGCGGTTATTCATTTCGGTCTATACATCTATCATGACAATGTTGAGATAATTTAAGCGATAACATATTTATAACTTCCTGTGTTGTAAGAGCAGACAAACTTAGGCTTTGACTGTTGATTGCACTAAGCATTTACAGACGATCATTTGATTTACGGAACCGCATTTGCTTTATAGAATCTGGAAAAGAAAATTCCAAAGTGGTCTCGCTTATTTGTCACGATTTATATCATAGAGTGAAACAATCATACCGTGGCTGGAACCATCAACCATAATGTTAAACTCCGTACAATATGTATTGGTATTGGCAATGCAACCTTTTCAATTTGCATTCCAAAGATACCCGTCTCGTTGACGTGCTCAATACTATAACAAAGTATTAGACTTGCATGGTGCACAAAAGAGAATTTTTAATGTACCTTTGCTTGATGTACCTTATTTCTTGACAGCGTAGCACTCTTGGAACCACAGTCACGGATGCGTTAATATTTATGGCGCCACGGACAATATCACATACACTCGAAAGGGCATTCTTTTAGCTGCAATTGTTTCTATGGACAGATGGGAGCTGATATTTAGAATTTCAACAGAATCCGACGCCGCCGGCCGTAATTATTCAATATTCCTTATTTCCGTGTTGTGTTGACATGTATCATTTTAAACGTAGACTTCACGTTTGCCGTGATCGCTAGATGTAGATATTGGTACAATAATTGTGAGAATTGTTAAAGTTGCTGGATCTAATACAAGCGGTCGTCAAATTCAATTTCCGCGATAAAGATGACAATTTTGATTGCATAACTTTAGTAGTTAGTCCCGTAATTACAATCGGACCCCTGCTTTTAAAATTATCTGCAATTAAATCACATTTATGTAATGCAATGCACTGCATTACATTTTCAATTCATAATACAATTACATGTGGAGAATACAAATTCCCAAACTGTGTCGATTAGACAAATTAATTATGACCTTGCGCAACATTTATTTGTACGATAATTGGCGACAGTCAGATGATTATAAATTTGTGAATTTTTTTATAAAGATTTGCTGCTGTTTAGGGAGCATACACTCCTCGCCACTTGAATAGAACACCCTGTACAAGTGTACACTCTCTTTACAATTGCTTATACAATTGCAAGTTCTGGAAAAGTGCAGTTATATATTTTTTCCCCCATTTTTCACTGAAATTTAGGCAACATTTTTGCGCAACTTGAATAGAATATGCATTTAGATTGACCATTATCATAGGTTATAATGGGTGGAGAAAAAGCCTTAACCAACGCAAAAAAAGGACAAATCAAAGCTTAGAAGACGTTCGCGTATTTATTGCCAAATTAGTTAAGAAACTTGAGAGAAGCCGAGACGTAATATATTTTTAAGTCTCACTACTAACTTTGGAAAAAAACATGAAAGGCCGCATACAAAATGGGGAAAGGTGGCTTTAAAAAAAGCGTCAAATTCTCACGACTCTTTGGCAAAAATCAGGGAAGGATGAGGTATCAAAGGATGTCTCACAATTATTCGTAGTTTTATTTGGAATGCTAAGCATATAAAAAGACTAAAAATCAAGAAGAAGTCACCGCTTAACCCGGTTCGAAAAGCGCAACGCCTCCGTTTATATCGAGCACACGTCACCTGAACTTATAGTAGTAGCTCTTCTGAGAAGAGCAAAATTTAATTTGAAAGGCCCCGATGGCTATAGCTATACTATTTCCATAACCTCCGAAAAAGAAACTCATCATGGTGGGAGGGCCGACTCAAAACACAATTCAATAATTTGTTGAATTCTAAAATATTCCAATTACCTTACATTTAAGTAATGTTTGTGTTAAAACGAAGCAGAATTCTCTAAAATAATTTGTTCGTTTAAGTGTTCTATTCAAGTGGCGCAAAACTACGACCACATATTTCGCCGGCTTTTAGTTAATAATTTTCTGATTGATCTTAAAACTCGTTTAAATAATTAAAAGGTTTTGACAGAAACACTTTTTTAAGTCCGACCATCTTGATATCCTTAAACTTAAATTTGGATGTTAGCCGCGTTCCATGTTTCATTGACCAGCATCTCAAAAAAAGGGAACATGTAACCATTTGTAGCTAAAGCTCTATCATGGGAGAGTAGGATAACTTAAGCGATGTATCTGCGAAAGGAAAACAACCTGTCAATGCAATTTTATTAAGAGTAAAACAAAAAAATTATACTTAAAAACAAAAGGCGAAAACGATGTTCTTCTATAAAATTCATAATATACAGACAATGCTAAACTATACCTATTTTACCCTTCGCATAACAAGCTTAGCAGAACGTTTCTTGATTCATCACAAGGAACCTATAGAGTCTAGTGCTAAATATACCCTGGCAAATTTTTGTTTGATGCAATTTAAGCTTATTATTTGGATAGTTATTGACCGGTATGACGCTCTTAATGTTAGCATATCGTGCATAGAATATTACATTTTTTGTGCAAGTCCATCGAAGGAAGATTTTCTGATTTTGCTTTGATTTTCGGTGGCTGACAAAAATTTATAGATTTGTTTGAACTGGGCAATGGGATGGAAGTCTCATACACAGAACAGAATAGAAATAAACACGCCAAAAGAAAAAACATCTGACAATTGTATTAATAAATGAGAACAAGTCAGATCAGAAAGCACATCAAAGGTTTCAGAATCTAAATATTTGAAACGAGCTGAGAATCATAAAAATCGTTGCTGATTTGTTGTAACCTATATCATTCACAGTAGCGCCAAACTTATTTTAAAATTGCACACTAATCGAAATGATAGCATTGTTGACAGCGAGAACTGTCAGAAGTTGTCATTATATGACCACTTGTCATAATGCAGTCCAACCTTTACTTTACTATTCAAAAGTAAAGGAAGATGCTTCCAAATTTTTAAATATAAACATTCTTCTTAATTTTATTGCAAAATTTCTACTTTAGCAATACATAATTTGCTGTAATTATTGTCTTATTGACATAATTGTACATTAACGTCCGATATTAATAGTCTTATCTATAGTCATAACTATTTTCCCAAATCAAATCAAATTCAAAAAATGTTAATTGAATATTCAAATCCAAATGCGCCGCTTTATTAACAATGTCAATTGATACAAGAACTCTCCAAATGTTACTGAAAACCAAAGAATACAAATGTGTGGCCTTATATGGGATTAACTTTACGACGCCAAAGCTTTTATTACTAACTAGCTGGACCCGTGCTCGCCTTGCCCGCTCGCACAAAATTATATTTGGTTCATTTAAAATTACACTTTTGAGTGTTTCATCGAAATCTGTCCAGTAGTTTTCGCGCTTTTAGGAGAAAAAGAAAATTCCTCCCTCTCCTAGATCTTGCTACTTATTTGTAATACTGAATTTTCTTTCGTTTGTTTCCCTCTTCCTATATGGAATCCAAGGAACTACCTACCCCAAACCTACCCTGTTACCATACCACATATCGAATGAAATTCTGAAATAAAACCTGTTTTGTATTATACGTCTCTTTTCTTATGAAGATTATTAATATACCCCATGCAACTGCATTTTCTTTCCTTTCCTTTACTTCCCTCTTCCTATAGAATCCAAACAACTACCTACCCCAACCCAACACAGTTAATATACCACATATCGAATGAAATTCTGAAATGAAACCTGTTTTGTATTATACGTCTCTTCTCTTATGAAGATTATTAATATACCCCATGCCATTCTGCAGCACGCACGACTCACCCCATCCCCATCCCATAATATACATACCTACATAATATACAACTGACCATAGCACTCACTGCGAAAACAAATCAACCCTTATCGAATGTGTAGTATACGTATGCTAGTCTTGTTTTGTTTTTGTTTGACGATCGCAAAAGTACAAACATCCATTCGTAGCAAGGTATATGTGTATGTATATATTTTCACTTCAAAAAATGCATACGTCATATCAGAATGAAATTCCTACTGCGTTGTGTGGCGATATCGATAATGGATGTAATGTATTGGATATATGCACCCTCTGCATCGCCCTCCCTCGCCGTACTCTTGCTACTTGTTTGTAATACTGCATTTTCTTTCCTATGGAATTCAAACAACTACCCTAACCCTACCCTGTTACGGCAAAACAACCAAAATAAATTCAGTCACCTAAACTAATAACAATATACATACATATTTGAATACATTTATGTGTCTCACTTGTTTTGTTTTGTTCACACACAAACAATATAATCAAAATCAGTCAAAACGTTTAGATGAAAAAAAATAGAAAACTTCCTGGAACCCAATTGCAGCGCCACCTATCGGGTCCAATTGTGAATCTAAACCATCCAGGGACCCACTCAAACACAACAAAATTTCAGCAAAATCGGTTTTTTATCTCGCGAAGGAAAAGTCTGAACTATTTTTTTTTTTAAATCAGAGCTTAATTTTTTCGGACTTACCTTGCTGATGAAGTTTAAATTCAGAAATCAATAGGTATCTATGTATTCAATTTCACTTCTAAAATCAATAACAATTCAAGTATGTATCTAACAATCGGCTTTCGTCTTTACTATGATTATATATGTATATTTCACAAACTGGCTGGACAGAAGTAAGTCACTCATACACAGTACCTATCTGTTCAAGAAAAATTGCTTTCGATGTGCGACAACAACCCCAAAGTAGAACTATGGAATCCAAACAACTACCCCAACCCTACCCTGTTACGTCATATCAGAATAAAATTCCTACTGCGTTGGGTGGCGATATGCGATAATGGATGTAATGCATTGGATATATAATGTGCACCCTCTGCATCGCCCTCCCTCTCATTGATCTTGCTACTTGTTTAATATACTGCATTTCCTTTCCTTTCCTTTGCTTCCCTCTTCCTATAGAATCCAAACAACTAACTACCCCAACCCAACACAATTACCATACCACATATCGAATGAAATTCTGAAATGAAACCTGTTTTGTATTATACGTCTCTTCTCTTATGAAGATTATTAATATACCCCATGCCATTCTGCAGCACGCACGATTCACCCCATCCCCATCCTTCATCGGACATACAATCATAATATACATACCTACATAATATACAACTGACCATAGCACTCACTGCGACAACAAATCAACCCTTATCGAATGTGGTTGTTTGACGATCGCAAAAGTATAAACATCCATTCGTAGCAAGGTATATGTGTATGTATATATTTTCACTTAAAAAAATACATTTTGGCTAAAAACTATTCCTAAGGACGTGGCTATAAACGACATAGCCTATAGCAGTCTCACAGTCTTAAGGAACATTTAAAAAAAGTTTCATCGAAATCTGTCCAGTAGTTTTCGAGTTTTTAGCTGACAAAGAAAATGCCTACAGTTTTATTATATGTAAGGATTAAAAGAAGATACCCACCGCAGTAAGTGTGGTAATTCTTACAATTCATAATTACCTTGAAGGTACAACCGTTTTTTTTCTCCATGGACAACGGTTATATGTATTTGCAAAACATTCTGGCCGGAACAATTATTGTAGCTTTAATTATACATAACTTTCTGAATGCATTAGTTCTTAATGCTTACCCAATAACATTTCCGGCATCGAACACAAATAAAAACCCATTCAATCGGAACGGGACAACTAGTGTAGTGCATACCACACACTATAAGGCCATACACTTTGCTTTGCCTCCGTGTCTGCTCAGTTTTGCCCACTTGGCACATGGCACTGAAACTTAACTGCACTCACGATGACGTTGATTGCATAAGACGCCCATCATCATCCAGCCATATGTATAGGTTTTTATTAATACTTTCGTTTTCATCGAGAACCTCAGTTACAAGAAAAAAAAAGTGGAAACTAGGTTAGCGCTGCTGCAATGTGGTGATTATGATGGGGGATCTGGTTCGAATTGAGTGTCATCTTAGCTGTAATAAATCTTAGAAAAATTATGTTGAGAGATGTCAATAAAGTAGGTGTACCTACCCTCCACCGCCCACTGGGGAAGTTGTAGTCTATTTTTGAAGACGGTTTGCAAATCTGACGGCGACGACGACGACGACGGCAATGGCTCTTGCATGTCAGGCAGAATGTCATAATCGTGACTAGTGAAGCGATGGTTGAGAAGTCCGGTATTTCATAATTACCCACAATGATGGCTAGAATTTGGTAATAATAGGTATGGGTATGGTACGGTATTTGGTCAGCAAAAAACCATTAAGTGAACAACCGTCCGGGAGATAAGTCGCTCACAAGGGACACCTATGGCCGTTTAACTGTGATTCATACCACAAGGAATTTGCCAAATTACAATGTTATCGATATTAAGTTAAATCTCGACTAACGAATAACGTTAAATGATCGTTGTCATCGTTGCGGTATGTTGTTGTTTGTTTACTTTTTTTGTGTTTGTGCCCGAACGAGGTTACTCCAAAGACCAGTTCCCGTCTCCCATGTCTTGTGACTGTCATGCTTTGCTTTGAGGGTGTTTTATTTTCATTTTATTTATCTTTCATTGGTTGAATCCATTTTGGCAAACCTCGCTAATGCGATTTGATTTAACGAGTGCCTATACTGTCTCGACTAGTCGAACCGAACGAAGTGTGGTGCAAGAAGTACATAGTGCGAGCGGTTTATATTAGCAAGCCGATTTGTTCAAGGCAATTAAGAGGGATTTTCGACCCTATTTTTCATGCGGATTATGTGCCTTTCTATAGATGAAATGTAACACGTTTTTCGCATGTTGTGCGTAGAAATAACTATAAATGGTGATGGGCACCAGCTACATGTTGTTGTTGAAGTGAATGACCATTTGAAGCTAAAATGTATTAAACACCAACGTTGCTCACACTTTGAAACAAATGTTTAGAAGGTTTCATGATTAGTTTCCTACGCGTTCCCATTGAGGAGACTGCTTATGACAGTAGTGTTTGTCTGCATTTGGTAAACAAGTGTTAAAGGTCGGAACGGAGGCAGTGGACAGTAACTTTATCGTACCTAATAGGTACCTATTTTTACTCTAAGTGTATTCAGCGCACAAAAGAAGGTAGTTAAGTATGTGGACTATTTGGAAACTGTTAAAGATCAAATTCTGCAATCTTCTTACATTTTGCATTGTCAAAATAAAGTTTAGCAGCAATTTAATTTAAAGGTAAACAAATTGGAAACAAACAAAACGTTGGTGTTTAAACAAACAAAAGTTCGGTCGTAAAATCAGTTAATAAAATTGGAAATACATAATGTGAACTAAAATTATAAGTTCTCACAGGAACGTAAAAGTTTTTGGAGTAAAAAGAAGCATAAACAAAACTTAATTCCAAATTTGCTTCGCTCCATCTATGACATTATCTGCTAGGTTCCACATTTCACTTTTACTCGAAATGAATTTTTGTGTTCTACATTTCACTATATTCGATTTCGATTCCAAAATTTTCGGAATTGAGACAAAGTGAAATTGTGATTTCGAAAAAATTTCGGAGTTTCCGAATCGCTCGAAATGCAGAACACTGAAAACGAATTCACTCGACTTGCAGTTTCGATGTCACTCGATTTCTGGAACCTAGCTGTATGTGATATATGATCATTTTGATCAAATGGCAGGCATTGTAATCGAACTAGGAACACGAAAGACTCGATGGCATTTTTGTTAACACGGCTGGCTGCACCGCTAATCAAAAGCTCATGAAAATAAGTCCTCATAATAATGATTAGCTATTCATAGCAAAATCTAGCACTGACTAAATACGTATGTATGTTCAAATCAGTGCTCAACTAAACTACCCTTTTGACCATTTCAATAACGGGTTTCAGTGACAGTGTGAGTTTAGTCGTATTTCGAACGTGCTATGGCTACCAAAATACCCACCAGATGGCACAAGGGACCACTTTGAGTCTAAGGGTAAGGTCCTTTTTATGTTTAAGGGCGTTATTGTTGTACCATTTGCCTTCCAAAACCCTTTTGAATCTCTGTTAGCTGTAATAACATACATTTTTGCTTCGTAGTATTGTTTTTTCTTTGGCTTTAAAATTTTAATTAACTTCGGAGTAGAGCAAACGCCCATTCGAACCATTCCTGTATTACATGATGCTTTTTTTCATATCGTTGAATTTCCGGCTACTCTTCGGATGGTCGTTTTCGTATTTTTATCCTTTAACAAACCAAACATAACCAACAACAAAAAATTTTCTTTATATTGCAGGCTCAGATAGCAACAAACGTAGAAAATCGAAAAGTCGCAATACAACCGTCCCAAATTCGTCCACATACTCAAGAGATCATCTAGACGCATGGCTGGAAACATGCCTGAAAGATGCAAGCTCAACACAACTATCATCTTCATCAGAATTCCTGGACTACAATCCAACAAATAGTTTTCTACCGAGTAAAACCACTCAACCACAACTACAGCAACGGCAGCACCAGCATTCGCAACAACAACAACATCATCATCAACAGCAACCGCAACAACAACAGTTTCAACAAAACTACCAACAACAGTTTGGCGGTAATTTCAGACATCCTGCATATCCTGCTCCATTCAGCCAGGGCTTCCAAAAGGTATTCGAATACACTTATAGCACTGCATCATCTATCTAATCCTTTGTTGGCAATTTTTCTTTCAGAGTGTGCCAACATTTTTAAAAAACTCATTAAACAACCGTTTTGCTTTCAATTCAAACAATCTTCTACATCATACCGATGGTTCAGTGGAATTCGCCAGTCTTCCACCGATCGTTAACCTACTCGGATCGGAGAATGAGAATAATTCAACCGATGTCCTCGATGGCAGCAGTAATCCAAATATAAGCAGAGGGTGAGTTTGTTTAACGTAGTCAAATTTTTATTTTTAACTGTGGACTGAGACAGTTTCAGGTTCAGTGATCCATGTTTACTAAATCCGTCCGATAATGATTCCAAAGTAAGTGGCCAAAACACACCAGATCGCAGAAATTACACAAATCCCGCGGATATGGAAAACAATAAATTCTTTACAGCATTGATGGAACAGATTAATTTATTGCATGAAACAAATTCAAAAATTTGCCGAAATCTACATGAGACTAAAGGTGAGTTGGGTTGGCAGTTTCAAAAAAATCGCTGCATTCATTCATCATTTCATATTACATTCACACTGTCGAGTACTTGTATTTAGTTGTCTATTAATGTTGGCTCTAGAAGTTGTTCTGTTTTCTTAAATTTGCTAAGGGCTTGTATTGTATGTTATGTTTTGTTTAAAAATTAGTATTTTGTGAAATTTGTTTTTTTAATATTTATCTTTAGAATTTCTGCTGTTATATTGAGGAGCTCTTTTGTTCGTTATATTCCTTTTCTTGCAATTATTTATCTCAATGTCGGAAATTTCGGGAGGAACATTTGTTAAGTATCTCAATACACTGATGCAAACTAAAGCCATATCGCCGTATCAAACACCACTGCTTGGGTTTAAAAAATGGTTTGCCTTAGAGATGCCATAAAAGTTGTCTTTTTGATAAAATGTATACGCGTTATCAATATCCATATCCACACTACTTATAAAATGCAACGATAACTATTCGTCCGATTTTCATGATTTTTTTTTCTGATTTATAGATGTGTGACCAACCGTGTAGGGTGGGTGAGAATTGCTTAGGAGTAAAGGGGTCGCGGGGAATAAGGGGGCATCACGAACCGTTAGCCGTATGAACTTGAAAGTTTGTATGTTGATATATAAGTCAAAATTATTACATGCCTCATTCATCGTTTTTCAAAATTCGTCCTATAAAGGCTGACAATAGATCTTATTTGACCATGTGCGAACAAAATTGCTTTCTTGATTGCATTATGCTTAGGGGTAGTTATATATTGCTCTGCAAGGAATAAGGAAGACTATAGATATCGATATTATTCTTGGTATTTTTTTTTATACAATCCAGCGTTACTTTCGTTGCATATAATTGTCAAGATCGAAAAGTTTTTCATACGATATATGCTCCTTATTGGAGCATGGTGTGCTTCCGTCGGGTGGATGCTTCCGTCGTTAAGGATGCATCGCAAATAGGTTTACAATTTCGCGATGCTTCCAGAGACTTTGGAAATTTCACATGCATTCGGCAGTACGGTTTTAACGATGAAGTTGAAGAGCCTTAAATTGGTTAGGTATCGTAACTGCCAGTGAATAATACACGCTCATGTGCATATATGCGTTAGCTTAGTGCTAGCGGTCGCCAAATTTGTCCGAGTACATAATAAGATCGATCAATGCCGAAAGATACATATCGAACTGTATAGTGAATCGTCGTTTAGTTGTTTATTCATGATTATGGATCGCGCAAACGAAGCTGATAATATAAGGCGCGGGTTCATTTGACTAAATCTTAGAAATTAGTTAGTGCATGCTCTCTAAGAAGTCATCTTCAGCTGCTCTAAAAAACTTGGGCTCAGCAGCCTTGTTGGCCTTTTAAATTTCCAGCTCAATTGGTTTCATTTTTCATAAGCTGACAATTTATCAGCGTTTTCTTGACCTTAGCAAATAGCTATGGCTACTTAACTCAGGTGCCTTTTAAATACTGCTTTTAAAACGCAGATGACAGACAACATGAATACTACGAGTCTAACTGACGGCCAATTTATTTTTCCTAGAAGCTCCCAGCTTCAGGTAGAAGTTTCATTCTACTGGTCCATTATTTTATATCATGTGGTAATGTGCTTTTATCAAAGAATGGGACAGACATAGTTGGTTTCAGTGCTGCCTATTCCCAAACAGGCAGCAATTATCCTAAACGTATTAGGAGGAGCCAGTCTTGAGACAATATGAAAACGCTCTTTCTCTTACTTTATTAGCATTGTCATTTATTGGAAGTTGGTCATACATTGGCGAGTTTTACGTCTATGTAACGTTTTACGTATTACTTTTTTTCAGTATTACATTTCATCTGTTGTAATGTACAATTTATACTGCTTTTTATGTTATAACCGCTAGTACTCGCCTACATCCTCACATAGCAGTAATATTCCATACACAATACAAAAAACACTCATACACAAAACGCTCATAAACTTTTGCCAAAGAAAAATCAAAATTTATGTATAAAACAATATATTCTATCCTTTTCTATCTTCCAATTTGTTTTTATTTAATTTTTATGTTTATTTTTTGTGTTTTTATTTATTTTTTGGAAATTTATATATATAAATTTAAAATCCCCTCCAAAAGTTGATATTGAAGCTTTAAAACACGCACCTAATTGGGGTTTGAGACACCGTAGAGATAGCATAAGTGGACTAAGCACACACAGCCAACCTCTGGGTTTTGGCTTTGGCACTCAAAGTCCAGCGCCAACGTATCACTCAGGTACAGATGTTTTTGCTAAAATTGTTTCTTTTTGTAATTGAATTTGTTTTGTGTCATGTGTTCTGTCGGAAAATGAATGGAGTTTTATAAATGATCTGCCATTGTTTTTCTAGGTGCATACACACCCGGCATGATGACTGATGTTGTTAGAGAGGTTAAGGAAGCGGCGAGAGTCCGAGAAGATGCTCTATTGAGCAGGTGAGATGGTGGCAACAAATGTATTTGATATGTTTTGTAAGCTTTGCGTTTAAACTATTACAGAGTGAAAGCAATGGTTGAGGAACGTTCGTGGTCGATGGGTGAGAGTAGTATGCGAATGATGCGGGACATTGAAGAGCTGAAGGTGAGTAACGGCTGGAAATCCAATTGAATTTTTAAGAGCAATTCGCTATTACAGTCACAAATTCAACATCTGCGCACCGATCGCAAGGAGACCAACAAACGCATCGTGCACTTGGAAACAGAAAACAAGTACATGCGTCAAATGTTGGCCTCCATTCTCAACAATCGCGGCAATGCCAATATAATCTATGAAAATGAAGCTCTACGCTCTGCACCGCTGCGAAAGAACTTCCCCTCAGCAGAGATGCGTCAACCAAAACGTGCCAACAGTCTGAATCTTCACTATGGAGTCATACATCAATCTAACGAAGAAGAGGACCCAATGAATGCACTTCATATTGCCGAACAAGGTTCAGTCGGTATTACGCCAATGGAATCATCAGATCATCGCAATTCCTTCTCCAGTTCCGATGGTCAGACATCGATTGTTAATTCGACATCCAAGAATGGATGGCCCGAACGAGTTCAAAAGCCACCACCAGCTACAGAGGATACACAAGAGCTGCGCAAGGAACTCCAGGAGGCAATAGCCGCTCGGAAACAAGCCGACAATCGTATTATCGCGTGGGTGTAGTAGCATTTATTGGTTTAGATTTAGTTAACTCTGTTTCACCTTTGAAAATCCCTTACTAACTCTTAATCTCTCTCTTTTTTCAAATTCTCCGGTCATGCTCAAATATACACGACTTCATGTGCAGTCTGGAGAATATGGTTAAGAAGCTTCAAGTGAAGCTTCCCAATGGTGGAGATGAGCGGATGATGGTAGTTGGTGGTAGTAAAAATAGTAGTGGTGGTGGTGGTGCTGCTCCTGGTTACAGTTTTATCACATCATCGACATCGTCATCGCCGGCACCAAGGGTTAAGGCAGAGCACTCAGTGACAACAGCACCAACAACTGCATTAGTATCATCTGCATCTTCTGCGTCACAAAGTTTCCAAATAAATAGTTCAAACCAAATGCATGTAGCACATCAGCAACAACATCAACTACAACAACAGCAGCAGCATCAACTACTACAACAACAACAACAGCAGCAGCAGCAAAGCCCTTTACCAGCTAAATTGAGCTTAGCTGGGCCAATAACTGATTTATAGTTTTAACTATCGCAAAGCCACAATTCACACAGTAACCCTGTTATAGGTAAATGGCGACAGCACGTGTCCCGCAGTTTGTTTATATATTTATTTTTATTTTTTCTAATTATTATCCTAATGCTAGTTTTTGTTACAATTGTCTCAAATACCTTAGAGATTTATAAAGTTTATTATTCGTTATTTAACACACAGTGGAGTGAGTTTGTTCGATGGGGGGAAGAGTTTTGATGGAGTTTTCACAGTCAATCTGACTGCAGCATTGTCGTTGTCTGCTTAAATTTATTGTTGGAGCAATATTGTCTATCTACTTCACATTTATTTATCAGTCGTTTGCTTGTTTTCACATAGATCAAACACTCAGCGGTTGGTGTTATTTAAAAGAAGGCCTAATCAAGTTTTCTTGGCTTGGTGCATTGCATTAACAGTGCTAGTGGGAAAGTGAAAAGTTAAGAACGACTCTCACTGGTGGAGGAATACTTTACTCAATTTGTGGTATGAAACCAGTTTTCAAACTGATGTTAGACTGCCTCGGGGGATTTAGGGTCAGTGACGGAAAAAATCAATAGTTTATGTGGGTCTACTTGGTCATTGTACATTTGTGGCCCTTGTAATGAATACATGCAACGTCTTAGTACACGCACAAACTATTTTTGGTGGGGTTTTGGACAACACTTTCAGATCATTCACAGAAACCTGGCGACCATTTTCTCCATTCTATTCCTACGTTAAGATCATTTTTGTGGGTGTTTTGCTAACTTTTATCAGTGTTTGTTTGCAGCATAGCATTTTAGTGGTACGAACTTATCCAATAACAGTGTTCCACTTTTTGTGGATCGGGTTGCTTAAATTCTATTGTAGTTGCAATAGGCATACATTTATTTGAACAATACTACATACGTATGCGGCTTGCTACTAGCATCTTTAGAAATGGCTTGGTACATGCTTTCTACAGAGTCATCTAAAAGCTCGGCGGGTTAGTCGTCAATCACAGCAGAATTGTTATATTTTTTGAATGCTCACTTATTATCGTCTCATTTGAGTGGTTCGTTCACCTACATGGCGGTATATACAGCTACCCCCCCCCGTTGGTACACAATTTGCAAAAGTATTTTTTTCAATATTCTCAGCACCGATATGGAAGTAGAATGATTTATTTGTCGCATATGATAAAACATATCGAGACTGGTGTTTATGAAGATTATTCCTTAAATCACAGCCCACTTTTCAGTCCTTCGTGCTTTTGGCATTTAGTGCTGAGCACAGGCAATTGCATTCTTCTGCACACAAGTGGAGTTTTGCTCACCTACCTCAGGAGTGCGTTTTATAATAAAGAATAAACTTGTTGTTAAACTTGAAGTTTAAGGGAACATTGCACATTGCCAGTTGAGTAAATTCATTAAATAATAATGATGCGTTTAAAGTGCAGTTTTCTGGAGTTGAACAATACTACATCCAAAAGTGGAAGACACAGGAAATGTGAAAATTAAAGCGACAAAACGGAATATTGTAATTCAGTCGAAAATAATCGTTAATGGCGCTTGCTTAAGAAAGAGTGCTTGTGAACAACTATTTTTTTTTTAAAATGCCGTTTAAATATCATTTTATGGTTATACAGGTAAGCGCAGTGGTTAGTGTGCTGGATTACTGTGCGAGGGGTCTTAGGTTCGATCCCCGAAAAAACACAAATTACATCATAAGGTTTTTTCTACTGCGGCACCTCTCGCGAACGTCTGACAAACACCCGAGAGTATAACTGCTCTGCAAAAGGTTCTCACTCAATTCAGCCGTTCGAACTCTGCATACAATTTTAAGGCCCTTCCATTTGACCTAAGAATAAAACTTACACAAACGAATGGTTGTGAGAAGCTAGGCCTAGGGTGTCTACTATATACGCCTGTTGCGCCAATTATTTATTTATTTTTTTTTTTTTTACAGGTGAGATACCATAGTTTGAAATTACAACCAGTCTATTCTAGCATATTTTCGCAGACCTAGAATCTGTGGACGGATAGTTTTTAACGTCCAAATGTAGAAAGCCCATACCGGCGAGGTAGTTGCAGAAACTTTTGTAAGTTGCACCCCCATGAACATATGAAGCGAGTTCTACTTGCGAGTTTGCTTGTTTTTTAGCCAAATGAGTTTTAGAATAGTGAATTCATCGTCCAGTGCACTGGAAACTAATGATGTTGCTGGAAACATCAGAAATATTGTTGTACCTAAAGATAGGTCAGCGGCTGTAGATTTTATTTTATTGTTAGGGGCAAAAGTTTCTATAAGGATATTCATTCTTAAAATATCTATTAGGTACATTAATGTTTTCTAAAAATTCACTTAAACTAAATATGGTTAAACACTGCGTTGGGCGCCAGTTAACAAGATGTCTTCTTATGCGTAAAACGCTCCTTTCGTCTTCAAACTCTCTTCTCTTATTGATAAAGGTTACAAAATGTGTTGCATTTCTATTACATAATAACAAATACTCTTATACACCCACTTTTTTTTTTGTTTCTCTGATTACTCGTAAGTACATATATCTTAGCTTTTACTTTTTTATTTGATCACAAATCTGAATAATTAAATGTTCGAATCTTTTTTCCAGATACAATATGTATGGCACTGCTTTTATTAGTTTTTTTATGTTTTTTATGAGCATAGCCTACTAAATGCAACATACACACAAATTCTCCAATTGTTTCTTTCCAAAATAATATTACAATTTCAATTCACACAAATTTTCATTATTTTCGTTTGCATTTGTTTTTTTTGTTTGTTTACCAAATGTTACTAATAAAATATAAAGAAAGTACCTAAAATAGAAAATACGAAAAATCAAAATAAATTTTAAATTATTCAACAAAAATAAATCCAAATCAATGCATTATTTTAATACAAACAAGAAAATGCATAGATATAATTCTATAATTAATTATAAAATGATCACATATATGTATACATAACTGTTTAAGTAGTTTAAGTGCCATTTACATAAACAAGTGAAATAGTATTTAATATTTATTTTTCTATTTCAAATATGCAATGTTTCTTTTTAATGTGTATTTGGTTAGTGTTTACATTTACTTTACTATACTAGAACTAAATTTGTAAAGCAAATTGTTTTTTAATTAATTACCTACTATAAACGTTTAAACTTTAAACAAGCTCACCTTTGTAAATGTTTCTATGTACTCAACTTTTATTTTAATTTGATTTTTGTTTTGTTCTTGATATTGTTAAAATTTATCATAGTAGATGAATTCTATGAAATGGTTTTAATAAAAAAAATGTTTACTCGATTTTAACCAATAATAGTTATATTGTTTTTATTCCCCTTTAGGTTTGAAAGATTGGTAAATTATGATGATTATGATGGTTATGATTTTTTATCTTTTACACTTTAGTCAATTAGGCGTCTGAAAAAGTCTCTTCTCATTATATGTTCGAAAAATTCGTATCATCAACTTTGTGCATTGGGCATGGGCTGGCAAAGCTAAAGTCACCGTCGTCCAATAGGTGCGATGGAATGCACCAGATAAAAAGAGTTTGAAAAACAGTGATATATATTATGGTGATTGCTTGCTACCGGAAGCAAAGCAAATTCGTCATTGGAAGTTAACTTAGGGGAGAAGGCGGTTGGTTTGCCCTAGTGATAATACGTATATAGGTTAAATCCGACAGTACCAAAGAATATGAGCAGCTGCATTTGTATACGAATTACTGAGAGGGTAACAACGTACGAGATTTAAATTGTGATTCTAACGCCAGATTAGGAAAAGAGGAAAGTTTGGCCAATCTTTTGGTGTGCACATCCTACGCGTCATTTGGGAGCGGACAAGGGCTAAATAAATGAAATAACTTCGCGACAAGACGAAAATATTGTGGTGGGTAGTACGCTTTCCCAACATCCCCACATACATTATTAAACGTGGCCGGATCAAAAAGCATGAAAAGTCAGGTCGTTCCGAAAGTCAATCCTATTCGAAAGTGCTTTTCGTTCCGCTTTTGAATTCACACTCAGTAATACTTTCGATTTTCCGTATATCAATGCCTTTGACATTTGGAGATTTCATTCCGCTTTCGAAATAGAGTACATACAAAATCTTCGGTTTCCGAAATACATAGTAGTAGTAGGGCCTCAGATTGGTATATTCCGATCGACGAGGGCATGTTTCCAGTACGTCTGCACATTCAGATCTACCAACATTGACGCTGACCAATATTTAGTAATAGTAGTAGCCAAGGTACGCTTGCGGATAACTCGTACAGTCTGAGTGATATGGATATAATTTTGAGCTATGTAGTGAAATACTTTACCTACCTCTGCGATTTGCTCCAGCAATGACATCAAAACAAAGAATTATTCTTGCTATTGCTATCTGTACGGTTTAAAAGGTTTCCCGGCTACCTCTTTAATGAAGTCGCGATACCGGTAATACCAGTTGTTGTCATATGTGGCAGAATAGCTTCAAACTGAGATGCAATCTGAAAATTCTGCGTGTGATAATGCATACAAAGTTAAGTTTCTTAATCTAGCCGAATTTAGTGGCAACAAGAAAATAGTCACGAGTCAACAAGCATACAGCTGATTTGGTTGCTGGTTTAACCATCTGTGGAGCATAATTAGCCCATTCTTGGCCTTACTAAAAAATATTTAGTGAATGCCTTGCCACGCTCTGTTTTTGTTATCTACTACAATTTGGGGTATCGCGAATAAATTCCGATGGAATTTTTTCCCTTGTCAGCAATGTAAATCAAATTGCTGAATGGGAAACATTCCGGGGGAAATTTTATTCGCGATAGGGGTGAATTTAAATAAACAAATAAATAAATCGAACCTGGGTTCCCTCCACTATAATTTACAGATTCGAAATCAATCTCCTATTTTCTCTATCCCATTTTCCTTAATTTCCGAGCTGTTTACATAACACTTAAGAGCCAAATCCTCTTTAGGTCAATTATAAACAAAATTTGCACATCATTAGCCATGGAGACCTACTGCTATGTATCACTGCGTTATGAGCTCCTGCTGTATGAGAGCTTAACTTGCTGGTTATCTGATACGGCCAAGTTACAAGAGGACAGATACGAGTCGTCAGAAGTAGCTGCGTATTTTTGGACAACTCAGTGACAACAAGTGATGCGTTTCGGAATTTAAAACTCTTTCGCTCTTTAGAAGGATTTGGTTGCTCTATATCAAAAGGACAAAGTGCGATTTCTTCAATCAATAAATATAAGTTTTATTTATTCAATGTAAACATTTGGCAGTTCTCATAACAAAAAAAAGAAAAAAGAAAAAGAATAATGATCAAACGATCTTTTCTTTTTTCGGTCTACCACGCTTAATGAGATTAGCCGACGGACAAAGCGCATTATTTATACAATCCAAACATTTGGGTTTGGTTGGTGTGCAAACAGTTTGTCCGAAACCAACTAATAAGTAATTCACTTCCCTCCAGCGATCCGATGGTAACCAAGACTCCAATTCTTTACGGGTTTGTTCGGGTTCTTTTGTTTGTTTGCGCACCCATCCAAGACGGTTTGAAATGCGGTGAACATGAACATCGACACCTAAAATGATCCAGATGTAAAAATTAAAGACCAAACTTTTAAAGATCAAATTTACCGATCCCGGTAACGATATCCCATGCGGTGCTCATGCAAATATGTGCCATTTTCGGCCCAACACCTGGCAACTTAACCAGTTCATTGACACTTTTAGGTATATCCGAGTCGTACTGATCAATGAGAATTTTTGATGTATTCTTGAGGTATTTTGCTTTGTTCTGAAATTCAATAGACATGGGAATGTGAGTAAACGAATTAACAGGAATTTTCAAACTTTACACTCACCTTATAAAACGATACTGGATATAAAAGAGTCTCCAATTTTGGTGCATCCATTTCTGCAATAATTGCTGGAGTGCAGGAGTTTTCTTTTAACCGATTCATAGCCTCAAAGGTTACCTGATCCTTGGTTTGACTTGAAAGCATCAGTGCAACCAATTTGTGAAATCTTTGTGTCTAACAAAACGAAAAATCAACTTCAAAGCTTAAGCAATAGTTTATCTTACTTTCTCATCAGCAGTCTCATCGGAGCACTTATGGCATCCCATTGTGTCAACTGGAGCTTCAGCACTTGCCCGCATTGTTTTGATGTTCTCTAATATTTCACTCCAATTGTTTGGTTCCCATTTTTCTTGTTTGACTTCTGTAGACTTTGGCGAATCTTTGGATTTTCTCTTTGTTTTACCTACTACTGCTGACAATGTCACATTTTGTTTGACCAACTCAATAGAATCATCTAAAGAACCTTCTGCATTATTTAGCGATTCCTTTGACTTTCTTTTTGGCTTCAAATCTGCGGGGAGTAGGTCTGCCTTCTTTTTCTTAGTTTTCACAGGTTTTGGTGATACAACGGACGTTTCGTTCTTTAAAACCTCTAGGGGAGCATCAGCATCCGCGGGTAATTTCTTTAAATCGTCTAGAAGCTCTTGCTTTTCAATCGCTTTTTTAGATTTACTTTTCTTATCCTTGGCGGTCACATCTACTCTGCTTTGTACGACTTCTTTGCTTATCAGGGATGGAATTGGTTTCATCTCCGCAGTCTTGATTCGTTGATTTCTTGTTTGAATTGGAGAAAAGTAGGGTGATTTTGTGCCATTTACTAAATCTTCAATGTCCTGCAATATTGTTTCTTTATAAACAGCACCTATATTAGATAAAAATGTGCAATTCAATTTCATACTCTGATAGGTGCCACTTTCATCTCCGACTGGATAACTTTTTCTGCTATTTTTTCCGTGTTTCGTGAGCCCATTTTCGAGAATAAACTGCCGATTTTCTTAAATAAATTCATTTATAAGATGAATAATGTAAATTAAATAAATAAATAAAGAAACTAGAAGATTTGTTTCGAAAACAAAATAAATAATTATACAAAAAGAAAACAAACCCGACCGCGGCGCAAAATGTCAAAACCTAGCATGTGTTCAAAAATACGTCAGTGAATAACGTTTGCATGTTCTTATGTTCAGGCCATAGATGGCACTGAAAATATGTATTTCGGATTGAAACCAACTTTTTTCTAAATAATGCTGAATAAGATTCTGATTGCACTTATATTGCAACCTTTCCTAGAGTGGTTAGTGTTCTTGCTATAAATTTAATGTCCAAAATTTTGCAAATATTTAAACCCACCGAAATTAAAATGAATTTAGTATTTACTAGATTCATAGAAGGCGATAGTTGTATCGTCGCCGAAGGTGCATGGTTTTTGATTGTGAATTATGTTATTTTGATAACGAAGGAAGAGAGAGCTCACGATCACTAGAGATTCAGAAATTTTCCCACCTCGGAATTTTAGTTCAAGAAATTTCTTTAGGCAAATTTTTTGAGAGGAGTTAAACGTTTTATGATTCGTATGTCATTATACTCATATTTATATCTATGCCACTTTTGTCATTTTGTGTTAAAATATGTAGGTATGTACAACAAAACAATGGAGGAAAGCCACGCATCGTTGAAAATCCCAACCAAATTGCTACGGCCGCTACTGCCTCTTTTGGAGCAGTGGCGGCAGCGGCTACAAGTTGGAAAGACACCCCACATCCCAGCTTAAAAATAACGGGAACAAGATCTCAATGCGCGTATTGGTATTGTACCTACTTATTGCACCTGCAACTCCTACATGTCAAAACGTTGGACCCTATACTTGGGCGCATCCTTACAGTTTTATGGGAGGCTTACACCGGCCATACAAATAACCGAGACGTTAGGTTTGATAATTGATCTAAAATTCAAAAATTTTCCTCTTTAAAGCCCACTTTAGTTTCTCTCCGGATACTAAAAGGATACTTCGAGTATTAGGGAGCTTAGTTCAAGAAATAACTTCATACAATCCACAAACGTAAGGGAAAGACATTAACCAAGGAGGAAATAGGCCAACTTCGAGCTGTAATCGAGAGTGCCATACCTACTGTCCTCTTTTCTGATGAAAAAAAAAATTATTTGATTCCATGATTTGAGAAAAGAAGAAATACATCTTCAAAGGCGGCACAGCAAAGGAATTGGCGTATTGGAGTATGGGAAGTAATAAGCTATTACGGAACTGTGGAGATGGATTTCCAAAGCTCCAAAATGACGACAATAAATTACAAATTGACACTGGAAAAAGCTTTTCCGCAGTTTTCGGAGATATTTGGTGGTCAGCGATGGACTTTCCAACACGACAATGCACCGATACATACCGCACGGACTACAAAAGACTGGATTCAGAACCAAAATGTAAACCTACTTGCATGGCCCCCATTTTCACCCGACCTGAGCATAATGGAAAACGTGTGGGGTTGGCTTTCAATAAAATACTACGAAGGAGGAAAGCAATATCATGAAACGGAAAAAATTATTGAGCTATAAAAAGCCTGGGCCGAAGTTTCGCTAGAATTTTTGACAGCACTCTGTGAATCTCTACACTGCAGGCTGATTGAAGAGATTTAGCGATCAGGAGGTAATAACCATTTTGGGCGATGAAAGCCAAGACTTCCGCCCACCTGACCAAATGAGGTATGGATAACAATATCCAAGCTGAAGTCCAACAAAGCTGCAGGACCGGACGGTTTATCGTCCCAGCTTTTTAAGGCAGCGGGAGATGAGAGCATACACCAACTCGTTTCTAAAATTTGGTCAGAGGAAAGTATGATGAATGGAGCCTCAGCGTTGTTTGCCCGATCCATAAGAAAGGAGACCGTCTAAACTGCGCCAACTAAAGAGGCATCAGTCTCCTTAACATCGCTTACAAGATCTTGTCTGCCGTACTATGTGAACGTCTGATTAGACCCTATCAGTGCGGTTTTAGGCACGGCAAGTCCACAACCGACCAAATATTCACACTTCGGCAGATCCTGGAGAAAAACCAAGAAGTCTAAATACATACTCACCATCTATTTATCGATTTTAAAGCCGCATATGACAGCATTTATAGAGACGAGATATACAGAGTCATGTCTAGTTTTGGCATCCCTGCCAAACTTGTCAGATTGTACAGAACGACGATGGAGAACGCTCGCTGCTCCATAAAGGTAGGAAACAATCTCACCGAGACCTTTAACGTCAAAAAAGGATTTCGACAATGTTATGCGCTGTCATGTAATTTTTTTTAACATCATACTTGAAACTCGCAAGCCAATACCCAGGGGCACAATTTTCCAAAAGTCTGTGCAACTACTTCCATACGCTGACGAAATCGACATCATTGGCAGAACACAGCGAGCTGTCATTGGTGCGTTTGCAAGAGTCAGTACAGAGGCGGCAAAAATGGGTTTAGTGGTGAATGAGGGCAAAACAAAATATATACTGTCAACAAGAAGGGACACACAACATCGACGAATCGGACAGAACGTCACGATAGACAGCTATAACTTTGAGGTAGTTCGGGATTTTGTCTACCTCGGCTCCCCTATTAATTCTGAAAATGACACCACATCAGAAATCAAGCGAAGAATAACACTTGCCAACCGCTGTTACTTCGGGATAAGTCCAAAGAAGGCAATTGCTAAGTAAGACCCTAATAATCATCCAAGTCCTGCTTTATGGCGCAGAATCATGGACGTTATGAAAGGCGGATGAAGATCTCCTTGGTCACTTCGAAAGCAAAATTCTTCGAGTGATTTTCGGTCCCGTTTGCGTTGACGAGCTTTGGAGGAGGAGACTTAACAATGAACTCTACGAGCTACACTGCGACATCGACTTGGCCAGAAAAGTACGTATCAGTCGACTAAGATAGCTAGGACATGTAGAACGAATGGACACCAACGCTCCGGCCCGAAGAGTCTTCGATTCCAACCCGGAGGGACAACGCAGTAGAGAAAGACCTCGCCTTAGGTGCCGCGCACAAGTGAAAGTGGACCATAACCAACTTGGAGTGCGCAGCTGGAGGCAGTTAGCCAAAGTGATAACGGAGAGGCATGTTGGTTGAGGCCCAGGTCCACCCCGCACTGAACCGCCATCTAAGTAAGTAAGTAAGTAGGTAGTACCCATTACTAAAAACTATTGCTACTCTTTGAATAAAACCAACATTTATTTATACAAACAAATTTTGTATCGTTTTTTTACCTTAGCTTCTAACAGGTAGATTAAGCCACTGTTCGTAATCAAGTGAGACAAAAATAACAGGTAAATGTTATGACCTTTTTGGGAAAAGTGTCATAAAAGTTGCAACTTAATCCCATTTATTTTCTACAATATAAACCATAATATATCATTCATTCCTTGTGCAATTGGTTTTTCCCAGATAGGCGAAGGATTTGAAAAATATCGTAAAATTTAAACAAAAAACTGTCAGTTCGTAATCAAGTGAGACGGAGTGTATGTCGCTGTTTACAGTGTGAGTTTTTGCCGGGGCATTTCACAGTCTGAAAGACTTGGTGCATTAAGACAAATGAATAAATTTTATTATGTATTTCAATTTCAGAGTTAAAATGTTATACCTACTTAATCTGAAAAGTACGGAAGCTGAAGTAGAGTTCTTCTCATTCCCTTAAAGACCGTAGATCGCATAGTTCCTAAACGTTATGCCATGCATAGTGCAAATATGTAATCATCTTCCTACAACCTACAAGAATGATATGAATCTTCTCCCTTAAAATAAATTTACATTATATATGTATAATATGCTCGTAATTCGTATGCACAACAACATTCTCCCATATTTATGAGAATACCAAAATCATTAAAATAAGGGATTATGGCCCAGGCTAAATTTATTAGCTAAAACATTTTGTAATAAATAATTGAAAACTATTTCGAATTGTAATGGTTGTGTAACTTGAAAATGAACACTGTTCAACCTTCCCACTTGCATTTGGTTGTCCCCAAACTTGAACTCGAAATCAGCCCTATTCAAGTGATATCATATAAAGTTCTGGGACTGCGACTGCAACACAAGCCCGTATTATTAAGGAGAATGTTTTATGCTTATTGCCTTTTCATTATGACAAATCGACAGAAATTTCCCTAAAACTCAGTAAACTGGAAACATTGCCATTATTTATGGCATCGGCTTTTACACCTAATTTCGTGTTTCTTATATTAGACAAGTGTTCGCATTTGTTTATTCATAAACTATGCGGAAACAACCCTTAGCTAGATGAATAGCCTGGTGTTGCAAAAAAGTATACCAACCACATAAGACCGTTTCTCATTCTCAAGAGCGTGTCAATAAAAAAAATATTCTGATTGGAAATTCGTTCCGGATATTTTGACCGATTGGTATCAATATTTCGTATAAATGCTTTTGCGTAGCAAAACGTTACGGACGACATTTCATATCTCCTTGTTTGGTTAAAGGGTCACACATGAGTATATAGGAAATCCTTAAACACAATGGATTTGGCCAGTGTCGTCCTATTACAAATGATGGTAATTTCAAGGATAATGGTCTGCGATTATTATTGAACATATTCGTTTGGATTACCAAATTTAGCTCATAATTTGTATACGACAGGAAATGCTTTGACCTATTAGTCATTTTGACACAAAGGGGCGCAGAATGCATAAACGCACGTATTTGTTTGCAAAAGCATGACAGAGGATACAATTATTGTCCTGCTGTGGACCACCTGCATGAGTGCTGATGTGATGTATCCAGGTTATGCGATACTTTTGGAAATAAAACTTGTCAAAAGTGTGTATAGAAAGGACATGTACTGTACAATTGCAACGAATGAAAAGCTGTTCTAACAATGAAAATCACACTTGTAGCTGTTTATCAGGTTCGAGAAATAGTTTTAGGCCGGCAGTAAGAATTTTGTGTGTTAAATTTGTGCGCAGTATGGAGGGTTTCATTTCTTTTGAATCGGGCTAACAATGCGACGTTAAAGTTCCATTTATTAAACATTGCTATCCTCACTTCGTTTTAATCGAGTGGATGGTAATCTTGGCTCTCATTGTGAACGGTTCGTTCTGCCTGACAGGATAATTTCGGCAGTAGGTATTCGCCGCATTTAACAGTCTGCAGAAGTGGTTTTCCAGTTTCTCAACACTGACTGTGACTGTATTACAAAGTTTTCTTGCTCATCTCTACAGCTCTTGTTGCCTTGACACGTTCTTTTAAGCTTTTGGTAAAACTTCCAGACATTGCTGCTGGAGTAGATATAGCACCTTCTATTTCCTCGAACATATGCTTCTAGTGCTCTTTCGTTTTCCTCCTAAAAATCCGATATTCGTGTCATTTTTTTTATAGTGACGCTTTGTAGGCAAGTTGTTTTGCCAATTGCCACATGTGGTTGCCGGCACTCGGCGATGGGATATGAAACCTGGCATATCAGATGCGGGGTCTTGATGGCTTCTTGGCATCGATACAACTAATCTTCAGCACTGCCAGCTCAGAACGTTTGGATGTCACATCGAAAAAAGTGCTACCTCTGCTCTCATCGTAGAAAGTGTCGCAGTTTTCCATCAGCTTTTTGTACTGCCCATTCCATCGTACGTCTTGGTTTTCTTTATTCGGTTAGGTATAGTTAACCCCATGTACTTTTTATAACCATTGCCGAAATAATCACCCCTACCAATATATACAAACATCACTATAGTAGATACCTATACAGGCTTAAGAGATTTAGAAGTTCCACCAACGCCAAAAGGCTGAAAATTCAAAAATTTATTAAAATTTTATGGCAAACTAATTATGCCAACATCGCCCATAAAATCTCCTCAGGTGGTCCATGGTTTCAACTCCCAACAATTTTTTTTTATTCTCATTGCGATTTTGAACAACAAAATATTTTGTTCGTTCCTCCTCCTGGAGTTTTGTTCATTATCATTTCCGTTGCCAATGCATAATCTCATCAAGTAATAAATTATTAGTATTTAAAAAAAAACTCCTTTCGCGCGCCCTATATCCTGAAAAACGCATCTTCAAGCGGACACCCTACTATACAACGCCATTTCTATGGTTCGCTTAACACGGCCAAGGGATTACACTGGAAATTTCAATTAATCCAACAACAACCCCAAATGAAGTTAATATGTTCACTCTTTTCAGCATAACGTCAAAAATTATTATTATTACTGTTATTTTGTTGTTTCGTTGTTACGCTTGATTATTTAATAAGAAATACTATGAAAACACTGTAAATTACCTGACGCCCTAAGTTGTTGTAGTCTGGCATCACCCCACGTCGCAGAATCTCACCCCTGATTTTAGAGATTCCATGATTCTTTCCTTTTGGTTTTCTCATTTTTCCCAGAGTTTGGTATAGGTACTTCTATGACGTGCGGGGATACAAAAATTCGTCACAGTGTTAATTTAGTTCATTGTAATCATAATTAAAATTCTAACGCGTTTAATTTTAATGTCATCATTAAATTAGGAGAGAGAGAGAGGGATAGAGTAAACAAAAAAAACTTCAAAAGTCCTTGCTGGTGCCTTTGGGCAACAATGTGTCGACGAGGAATGACTTTTGACGGGTGGTTCTACTTTTTTTGCTCCTTTTATATTGCAGGAACAAATCAAGGACTCGCAATAGTCGATTGAGGTTAGCGGACGGGTGCTTATTTGTTAATGAAGGATAAAGAAAGGAGGGTTCTCTAATTAGTCGAGCGTTTTTATATTCCCAACGAGTTTGTTGCGCTCCTTGTAAGGAGTCATTTACCTAATTGTTATGTTCCATGAAATGTTGCTCAAATTGTTTTTTTTTTTTTTAATCTTTATGTTTGCAGGTTTTACGAGTTTCAAAGTAGCAGATGATGGCGTAGTAAATGAGTGAAAAAGTACGGCAGACTGTTCTGGAAAGTAATGTGACTTGACTGATGAGGTGGTTACTGTTTAAATGGTTTAACATGACTTTTTGCGTGGTGTGGAGGTTATTTCAAAAGAGTGGATAATTGCAAGAATTATAAATAAAACGTTGATAACCGTTTTTGAAGACAGCATACGAATATTTTATTTTCCTTTGACGCGATCGGCTTTTGACGCAATATTCGCAAATGCACCAATACAGGATGAGCCAAATATGCAATAAAATGAAAAAATTTTTGCTATGTATTATGGCTTTATTAGTAAAAGCAAGCATTCCCATTAATTATGGAATATAACGTCGTTTAAGTGGCTGCATCGGCTTGCTACGGCGCAGTAGCGCATTCTGTCACTCCAATTTTCCAACACCTTGTTGATGGTTTCGGGCCGTAGCTCACGGATTGCTTGGATGATATTGGCCTTAAGTGCTTAAATTGGCAAAGGGCAAATTGACATCGCCAAGACGGCTGATAACACGATTTGGGCTGTGTGGCATGGCGCGCCATTCTGCATGAATCAGAGGTCGTCCAAATCCAATCAGTAAAAAAAAGTCGGTTAATACGGCTCTGTAACGCCCACCGTTGACCGAAACGTTGTTCCCAACCTAATTTTCGAAGAAAAATTGTTCTATGATGCCACTACTCTACAATCCGCACCAAACTGTGACTCTCTGTGGGTGCATTGGCTTATCGACAATAACGTGTTGTCCACTAGCATATCAGTCTCACGAACTTTTTGCACAAACTTGCGTACAGTAGGCGCGGTGGGTGCCCTGCCAACACCTCTTTTCAAAAAACTGTTTGGGCTACATAGCACTCACTTTAAAAATAAGTTTTCAATATTTCCCAACTTTGTTCAAGCGCAAACCGACTCATTTCGTTCCGCGGAGGTATGATATTGACTTTCTGTCAAGATTTCGAGCGAAAAACAGCTGTCATTGTCAAAATAACCTATTTTAAATCATAGAAACCACTAGATGGGTCACCCTTTAGTCATCGGCCATCAATTTGGCGGCCATATGAAGGGTTATGCGGAAATTTATGTAGGTATTTATGGGATCTATAAATCGTTGTGACATTCGTTCGAACTTAACCTCAAATTAGAAACTGCTGGTAGAAACTAATGGCTGAAATTCGCAAACTGCAGTGACCACGAAAAGTGTTAATGTTAATCGACTATCCAAACATATATGCAAATATTCAATATTCATTCGTTCGTAGGTAGATTGTCGCTCTTATGTGAAAAGTCCTTTACTGCCATATTATTTTATTCACTCTGGGTGTAAATCAGGTTTAAGTTAATTTTACATCCAATCATTAATCCACATTTTTTAAACCCGACAATTTAAATCCATATCCATAATATTAAATCAAAAACACGCATTAAACGCGCTGGATTAAAAATGAATTTAAAACACTTAAACCGATTTTGCGGTTGATTTTCTAAGCTCTAAGGACTCCATTAAAATATACAGTTATATCGAAAAAAGGTGCAGTGAATTTGTCACGGAGATCATGCAAGTTAACGCCATTTGAATACTTCTTGTTTACTTTTGTAAAGTAAAATTTCCGAACTGTTCAAGACTTATAAGACTATATTCACCACATTATTGGTGATATAAAGCCCAAAATTCTTCAATCAATGACACAAAGTTTGCCTGACAATAGGGGTATAGATATAATATGCGATCGCCAAAATAGTCATGAGACTGAGCCATTTTGCATATACATATTTAAACTAAAAATTCTAAAAACAGACAATTTATTTAACTATTTTTGTCTACGATGTGAGGTTGACATTTTTGTGAATATTGCTTCTGCTTTATGTTTATCAAAAATTTCCTACGCATTAGCATTGGAGCCGGAATTTGTTTGCTTTTTCCCATGCTATGGTTTTTGACCCTCAAAATAGATTTCCCACGACTACACTATGTACTAGTGCGTGTTGTCGCCATCACATTATCAAATGTTGGAAACCCAATCACTCAACAGCGAGAGATTAAAACTTTTATCAATTCTTTTACAACATTATTAGAAGACAGTTGGACTTGCAAAGGAAGTTGGAACAGTCTCATCTCAAGTTAAATGGTAAATGGTTCCTTATATCTCAAAGGCAGTTATGTAGGAACAGACAAGAAAAATTGAGTCAGCCGTTATTTTATTGGACTTTGGTGCAAGTCGGCCGCTGCCTTTCGACATGTGCTTTCCTTTCTATTAATTGAGTTCAGATCCTACGTTACTTAGATCTATATAGAAGTCAAATATCTACGTTGATTTTCATTCAACCACATAAACCATTAACTGCTTAACCCTCACATGGACGGAAATTTAAATGTACATACTTACATGGACAGTATCTACCCGGGTAGATAAACAAAATCTCACGCATTCTGTGTTATAGCTTTGTATATACATTGTATATACATAGGAATGTATATACAAAGGTTATAGTTTTTCTTTCAATATTATCCCTTTGCATTCATTCCCTTTATTTTTTAACTTTCTCGCTTACGTTTGATTGTGCATATTTTTCAGATAACAGCTTTTTTTTTCAAGCAGAGCGCTCCCTTTTATCGACAACGATATCGGTGAGGCGCTTCAAAGCAATTTCGCAATAAATCGTATTTTATTATTTTATTTGCTACACATATTTGTATGTCACGTACAATATACTTTAGTGTACTTTTAGCTCTACTTGGTACACACATGATTTTTTGTGTCGACATTTTGCATGCAAATTCAACTACATAATATCTACCTGGGTAGATACTGTCCATATAAGACAAAAAAAATGACAAAACTTAAAAAAAAGTAAGAAAGGACATTCTCACAGCACTTTTTTTTTTAAATTATCTTCAATAAAACAATAATTTAGTAACTGATTCCAAACTGCATTAAAATCTAATAAGAAACTGAAGAGATATTTAGAGATGAAAATTAAAATATCTACCCGGGTAGATACTGTCCATGTGAGGTTAATCGAAGACCTTGGTTTGACATAAATATTTCCTCACAAACTGATAAGTGCTCCAGTAGTAGAATCATTAACAGCAGTATCATCTGAAGTTCAATTTAGAAAGCTGTTCGTCGTTACCCTGAGACTCCACAAAAGGAGAGTTCTTCTATCATATGGAATATATCAATCAATAGTTTAGCGGTCAACCTCAAAAAGAGCGAACTCACTTGTTCACAAGAAAGTAATATTAGACGCTTACGCCCCAGAATTGAGAGGAATTCATTTTTATGTCTTATCCAAGTCAAGTCCCTCTAGACTCCAAATTAAAGGAGGAAAGAATGACGAAAGGACTGAAAGTTTTTTATAGGAAAGTGGTCGGTCTATCTGCCGAATATAGCGAACGATTGTTAGGTTTATTTTATCTTATGTTTGGTGGAAAATAGTTAACATTATAAAAGATGTTATAATGGCTTATATGGTGCCACAACTTGACCTAGAAACATTACTGAGTCTAAATAGCATCGAGTTATATACTAAAAACTTTATTAAAGTACCTACTCTCAGACTAAGATAGAACAAAGTTTGGATGCCTGGTTCTTTAGGTCACTCGCGAATACTTGACATCTAAGAGCTGATTAAGGAAAGCCAAAGTACTATGACTTTGACAAGAAACTAAAAGTCTGCCTCTATGGCACCTGAACTTGACGGACAGTTTCTGGCTCTTCCCCGCTGTACTCGCATGAGAGGTAGTCGCAACTTCTTCTGCGTCGCATTTTTTCGGACGTCCTTTTCTCTTTAAATATCTGCCATTTTATGTTTCATTTTTAACTTTCTCGTATACGTAGTAAGAGAAAGTTATTGTTTTCGTACAAAATTTCGAACTCGAGATTTTGATCAATTCTGATATTACGATGATAGGGGAACTAAAAAATTCTGTCTCGCAATTCTGTCCGTCCGTATGTCTGTCTGTCCCACCCCTGGGGAATCTAAACGCTTGGACGGATTTGCTTCAACTTCGTATTTAAAGTTTGTAGGCTTCCCGCTCGGCACGCTTTTTTAAAAAAATATAAATGTAAAAAATTTACGAAATATGACGAAATATGCCTAAATTTAGATTTTTTCGAAAACGGCTCTAACGATTTGAACCAAAATTGATCGTTGAGTTAATGTAGACATTCTTAATATGACTGCATACCCAGTTTTTCGCTAAAAAGTCCAGCAACGGCAGTTTTGAAAATTGGCTTTTTCTCGAAAACGGTAAAAACGATTTAAAAAAAACTTAAGGTACTATTGTCATTCTTAACTGGATAGCAAACTCAGTTTTTCCCTAAAAAGACTGCGTCCTTTGATATCCACCCAAATCCCTAATAATAGTACTTTAAAAAACTGCTCATATCTCGAAAACGCCATTTTCGACTATAATGAAAATGTTACTATCAGGTAATGCTTAAATTCATAGTAATACCATTTGCTCAGTTTTGAGCTAAGCAGTTGAAAAACAGTGTTTTTTGAACCATGAATGCGTGCTTCGATTTTCACCCCATTCGCTAAAAACGGTACTTTAAAAACTACACATATCTCGAAAACGCCATTTTCGATTTGGTTAAAAATGTAACTGCTATGTAATGTTTATATTCTGAAGAATGCGTCGTACTCAGTTTTCAGCTAAACAGTTTAATAACATTGCTTTTCGAATCCAAATTGTAACATTTGTCAGCATAATTTTACAAAAAACCGCTCTAACGATTTTGATCAAAATACATATTTAAGACAACATAAGCATTCTAAACATGATCACGTACTTAGTTTTTCTCAGAAAACTCGAATATTGCCGTTTTATGAATATTTCTCAAAAATTACTACCCAAATCCCGACCACTGAAACCACTTTTTTAAAATAATCAAAAATTGGAAATTCGAAATTCATCCCCTACTTACCTCCTTTAAGTGTCAGTTGTTCGGGGTGAATTTTGAAAGTAAGTAATAAAGTGTTGTAGGTATGTTTATGCAGTATGTGTTACTTAGATACTTTTTATTTAATTAACAAGGTTTCAGTTACTAAACCTGAGGACATCTTAATTGGGTATGATGATTTTAAATTTGCTGAAATGACTCTGAGATTCTGTGAAATTCGCAATAAACGAGAAAGTTTCGTGCGACCCAGTCGTGCACATTTTTTCTATTATCTTCGCGTGTAAAAAATTTAAGGATATTGACTTTCATTCGGATTGACAGCATCACCAATTATTGCTGTTAGATCATTAACTGAAACCGCTAGCAAAGCTAAAAGAATTTTTTTTTTATCTTCACGAATGCTTCAAAGTTAGAGATAGAGTCTTCTCAAAAAAACTAAATGCACATGTAAATGTTAACAAAAATGTATTTTTTAACAATAAAATCATTAATTAAATGATTGTTAAAGTGTTAAATCAGTAGATATATTAGGTAGGTATAATACACTTTTTAAGTGACGAGTCTCAAGAATACATACATACATACATACATACATTTTCAATGGCCCGCTTATCCATTAAGTGGGTCGCGGGTGTAGGTTACCTAAGTGGACCCTCCATAGCTCTCGATCCTCCGCCATCGACTCCAAATCCTCAAGGGCAATCCCCATACGGGTAGAGGAGAGATTATGAATTTGATTTAACCATCTCATCCTGGGTCTACCTAGGGGACGCCTGCCCGATGGTACGGATTCCATAGCGCGTCGTGGGATCCTGGTCGGGGACATACGTTTAACATGACCAAACCACCGAAGCATGGACCGCTCCGTCCGGAGAAGTAGCTGCTCGACATTGAGTTCCTCACGTATTCTGGTATTTCTAATGCGATCTCTACGAGTCACACCAGCAATACCTCGGAGAAATCTCATTTCGGCAGCTTGTATCCGCGATCTTATTAGAATACATTTTCCTGTTCAAAATGAGACTACATTTTCTGGGGGTTCCTTAGGTTTTTGCCAGTCACGAAATTGTAATGAACTGACACTTTTCAGCGGGCACTGAGTTCGCCCTAGGTCTGACCTGACCACGTCGAATAAACCTTATGTTTTAGATTGTTGTTTTTGATTGATTGGCTTTGATTTACGGCCGATTTCTTCACATGAGTACTAGTACCCGGTCTAGCTAGACCTGGTACTAGCTCTGATACTCGGTACTAACGAAAACTTAGTACTTGTGTATTTCTTCACATTGCTAGTACCGGAGCTAAATTTATCAACCGTACTAACGACTAATACGTCTAAAAACTGGTCTAGTGCCCATTTTTGACTGAAATGTCATAATAGTGACATTTTTATGCTCATTGGGCGTCAAACATTTTGCAGGATATTTGCATACGCCAATTTTGCCGAGAATCGGAACTATTCGCAGTGCATCGAGTCGCCAAATAGCCTGTGTTCTTCCAAACTCGCCGGCCTCAAATCGCGCGCGTACATTCGATTGACGGAACATTTTTTTGCGTGAAAAAGTTTTGCTAGATATAAGATGGTGCAATGGCTGAATACTTAGGGCGAAGAATCTATGGTTTGATCCCCGGAAAGCACCAATTATATCTTTAAGATATTGCCTCTGCGCTACCTTTCGCGAATGTCTGACAAATATCTGAGACAATTCAGCCGTTCGGATTAACTATAGAATTATAGGCCCCTTCCACTCGCCTCAAACAAATTAAATTCGTTGCGAAAAACTAGGCCTACGGTTCTGCTGCATCAAATTATATATTTACCAGATAAGAGGTTCACTTCAAGAACCGTTCAATTCCCAAATGGCAGCTTCAGTTTGCAATGTTTGGATATTTCGAATACTGGGAGAGTGCATTGGTGGTTTAATGATATGGCGGAAGCCATGTTCCATTGTTTTCTGTACTAAAGTCAATTAGCTTAAAAATTTGTCCCTACATAGTATCCAGGTAGGCTATGTTTTCCAGCTATGCGGCCAAAAAAGTCTTCCTCTTTTATTATGGGCGAAAAATCACCAATGATGATTGAAACCTCTGCTGTTTTGTTGAAGAACTTTGATAACATCGTTTTTTTCCTCTCAGGGTATGGGAATGGCCGCATGGGTACTAGTTTTAATGCGGGATTGTCGAAGGATGCTCACTCATGTGTCAAAAGAAAACCCTAATACCAATTGCCTACGACTGGCGCTAATGACAGACAGACGGACGGACATGGCTAAATCGACTCAGAATTGAAACCTGATTCCTGAAATAGGTACTTTATGGGGTCTTCGGTGACTCCTTCTTATGGAGGGTATAAAAAAGAATAAAATTAATTGAAATGAAAGCGTACGACATATTTAATTTTTTCACAAAAATAGGCAAGAGCTAAAGCAAGGAAATCGATCTAATTCAGGTACTAACGACGTTAGACTGCCGATTTTGAGGGTCCAGCTAATACCGAGTACTAACTAATACTCGGTATCAAATTCAGCTAAGTACTTCGTGAAGAAATGACTTGATAACTATTTGAATATCAACTTTTGGTCTAATACCGGTACTAGCGCTAGTACTTTGTCAAGAAATCGGCTGTTAATGTTTTTGTTTTAACAGAATTTAGGTTGTATCGAGACGGCAATGTTCGTATTTTGTAAACAAATAATTTACCTATCGGTATAAAAAATAGCACTGAGTACATTCAGATTTTGTGTGGAAATGGCTTAGTTGTGTCAGATTTTGTGACTTCGTTCCATGTGATGGCTCTTCTTTTCTAGATTAATAACATAGCGCCAGAAATACTAGATAATGGGACAAAACTTTGATTAAGCAAGGAAATAACAAAACTCAACGACTTAACGTCGCACTTTCTGCTTCAAATTTTATGTGTGTATAGCTACGTTTGTGTATAAGTATACAAAGCAAATTCGAAGCCATATGTATTTTCCGTTTTCGAGAAAAAGATGACTATAAAATTTCCCCCAGGAATGCCTTTCCATTTCCAATTCTGGATATGAGATTTGTATTACGCGCTTGCTGAGCATAAGAATTCGTAAGTTAATTGCAAGTCGCATCTGCCTTTTTAAAGTTAACAATAAATGGGTATAGGCAAACACACCTTTAAAAACTAATTAGAAAGTTAAAAATGTACTTTTTCCAACTTCATCCTGGTTTTGGTTTTACTGCTCCTTCGTTCATTTATCTTCATTTGCGACGTTTAAAAATTTACAAGTTATTTTCTTTTTCTTCGTTATAACCCGTTTCTCTTGTCTTATCTTGTCTGCTCTCTAAGGAATAATACAAAATGCACCACACCGGCCATAATTCATTTGTTTAATCCTTTTTTTTTTAGAGTGGTGTGTCTGAACAGTTAAAAACGAAAAGAAAAGTCCATCTTAAGACAAACGATTTTACAATGTGTCCAGGTTGGAATAAAGTTATCAACGAAATTTGTTTGGTTTTTTGTATTCTCATGCAGTCGGCTTATTTCCCAGGGGACCTTGTTTTCTATTTAAACGATTATTATAGGATTCGAAAGGAAGAAATTGAACTCCATAATCATTTGTTGTACAACAATCAACACGTATGAAAACGCCAAGTCATTTAGATTGTGGATGGAGGGGTGCAAAATGGCAATCCTTCAATCTGAATTGTTGAATTCCCAGTAGAGTGAAAGGACATTCTTCGTATATAGGTAGTTAGGATGAAGTTTTTATGCATTAGCCTCATGACATGCCAAACCAATCAATCACAGTTACTTTGTTAAGTTCGCTGGGTATATAGGAACAAGCAAAAGAGAATCACATCTATTTTTGTTCTCCTGGATGTGTGGTGATTGTGTAGGGATGCGTTGATTGGACATCCTGGTAATTTTTCTATATGAGCTTTGAATTTTAATCGGTTTCTTTTTTTTTACTGGAGCTTTGTCTTCTTCGATATGATGAAAAACGTAAGAAGTAAAAGGTCCCATGGGACATTTGTCAAACATTATTTACCCTTCGAGTTCATTTAGAACGAATATGTGATAGCTATTAAATATATTCACTGCAGTGGCTGTTTTTTTTCTTGTGATTTTTAACCATAACCCGGTGTTGCTGTAAACTATCCAAAGCTCATTCCCGCAAAAGAGACTGTGAAACGTAATGCAGGGTATCTAAATAGGCCACAATACAAAATATACCTCATGGTTGGCCTCTCCTCTTTCGTTTCCGCTTTCACTGAATCACAACCCTTGTATTTGTGCAATTTTCTTCAATAATAACAACAATTTACCCCAGATTTTCCTCGAGTCTCATAAATCTTCACTACCTCTCCGCGATTGACATATCAATAAACCGGATGCTATCCCCTTCCACTACTAAAATTCCCCAGAATTTATGTGAAAATATATTCCAAATAGCATATTCGTCGTTTGAGTTTCGCCTGTTTTTTTTTCCTTAACCGGAAAACGGGAGAATACCTTTGTTAAGTTCCAGTACATAGATTTTTTTTCCTGTCGAAATTCAATACAAAAAAAACAAAATGTTTCATTACCCAAACAACCCGAAGGGTTGACAATAATCCCAGTTGAAAGGATAATAATAGAATAGCGGAATTAAATTTGCGAATACCATCAGGACGAACGAAAAGTAGCTACGCATATGCAATGCACAGCACATGACATCCTATACGATGGTGTGCAGTGACAGGATAACTACGTTACCCATAAACTTGTTTGGCATGGTTAAATTTTAGAAAGAACGAACTTTGTTTCTTAAGTGGGTCCTTCGTGAGGATATGAAACCTAATAAACCGCGATTTTTTTCTCAAATCTAAATCGCGAACTGGTTTCTTTATACATCAAAGTTCTTGTCTTTCAGATTATTGTCCTATTTGAGAGGACATGCAGGTACCCTTTTGCACAATGGAATATTTTATTCTATTGGTGGAATTATTAAGTGGTTGTTGCTGGAAGGGGAAATTGAAAATGGAAAACGCAAATTTCGTTTGTGAAATCAAAACCTGTTCAAAGTTTTTGGTTTTTTTTTTGTTTGCACTTAAATTGAACTCACGTTGAAATTTGTTTTTCAAATTTAATATTTTCAAGATTCTGGCGCAAGGATGTTTGCGTACACTCAGTTGAATGGTGAAACTTGTAATTTTATTTGGAAAGTATTTCTGTTTAGCGGAAATTCAATTGAATACTTGATGGAAGTTTTCTTTTTCGATTTACCTACTGAAGATGTGCCAAATGGGGTTGGGAATTGCGTATTCATTGGTTTCAGTAAAAGGGGTACATTTAAAGAATTCCAAAGTTGGTTTGGTACCAACGCGGGAAATGCAATTTTGTGAACAAATTTGTATTTATAGAATCTATACCTATCTCCAACGGCACTACGTGCGTGTATAGTCGTCAGTAGCGTGGATTAAAAAAAAACACTAACGTATCTTTCTGGTCATTGAGGTAGGTACGAACTATGAGACTATACGGCTATGACAAAACATACCCGCAATGGCACCGGTCAATGAATGAGAACCCTGGAAATACAGCTTCATACGACAAGCAAAGAATGAATTTGGAGATCAGCCGTCAATAGAGATCGCTGTAGAAACATGATTTCCGACTTCTTCGTTCCTCAGTTGAATGGTATTATTATAACACGGCGCGCGACACAATCATTTTATTGGGGGAAATATTTGCTGTGCGCATATTTTCGCGTAGTGGACCTGTTAACTGGGCTTCACGATCCCTCACACCTTTATATTACTTTCTTTGGGGGTATGTGAAGACACTAGTCTATGTCGATAAAACAGAGACGTTGGACGATTTGGAAGTCAACATTCGCCGTGTTATTGCTGATATACGGCCCATTTGCTCGATAAAGTTGTCGAAAATTGGACTTCACAAAGTTTACCAGTTGCATTAAAAAAAAATAGTGAAAAAATTCACAGTGTTTGTAATATGCCTAATGTAATGGGCCTATTTCAAAAAAACAACAGACAAGGGTCAAAGAAGAAAGAATTCGAGCAAACAAAACTCAAGTTTCTTGAAAACCATAGAGTTAAATATGGCCCACCATGGGCGAGTAGTAGATAGCCACCGTGGGCCATATTTAACACAGGGTGGGCCATATTACCCGCACTTTCATTCCCATTATCGTGGAGCAAAGGTGTCAATAGGAAGAAGGTATATGGCCTTGCCAATGGCTTGGGAATAATATGTCTGTTTAACGTGGGTCTCTAATGCCTTCTATCAGCTAGGTTCCAGAAATCGAGTGAAATCGAAATTGCAAATCGAGTGAATTCGTTTTCAGTGTTCTGCATTTCGAGCGATTCGGAAACTCCGAAATTTTTTTGAAATCACAATTCCACTTTGTCTCAGTTCCAAAAATTTTGAAATCGAAATCAAATACAGTGAAATGCATAACACAAAAATTAATTTCCGATTTCATTTCGAGTGAAAGTGAAATGTGGAACCTAGCAGTATATGTAGCCCTGGTCTGTGTTTTTCACAGGCGTCCTAGTTGTGACCTGAGCATGAACTGATCATAAGAGTTAGGTACTTTGTGAGAATTCTGCGCTGATCGGCCTATTTCACCAACATTCAAATTTGTGTTTACAAGTATTTTTCCACAAAATTCGTGATCAAACGAATGACAGCGAATCATAAAAGCTCACCCTGATTAACCATTATCTGAACAAGAAATGATTCTTTTTCTCGTTTTTCTAAAGCCAAAATAAGACTATAGGATTAAAGAAGGCGTACAAGAGAAAAGAATCCCTGCAGGCAGAACTTTGTTCGCTAAAATGGCCAATATGGTCATGTTCCTAATGAGAACTATCTGACATATTTCAAAGTGAAAATGACATTTGCAAGAAAAAATGTACGCAAGCTCTACGCAGCCTCTAAACGCAAATTTTTGTGTTTATGTTACGCGGCCTTAAAACTACGTGGGTTAAACTCGAACATTGTTTATAAATAACGTTTTCCTGCGTAAGGGCATTTTAGAGGGTGCGTAAAGTTAAACATGCACTTTTCTGTGAAAATTGAAAACTTTCCGCAGAAAAATTCTTTTACAGTCAGTTACATCTTAGAATAAGTCAATTAAAAAAAAAAATAAAAAAATAATTAAAAATATCGGGGCGAAACGCATACGAAGTCGAGGCCAACACAAGTTGTGATGACAATCGTACACTCCAACGTTATTCAATTCATAAATATGTTTATGATTGAAAGTAGTTTGATTAAAAAAAATAAATTGGCATAATGGAAACCTCAGCCCAATGGAACATGAAATGAGATTACTTTTTTTGTGCATTTGTGTTGGTGTGTTATTTGACAGTCATCTATTTTTTAAATGCAATTTGTGTTTAAAAATGTCACTTGATTTGGTGTTGGTGAAAGTGATCTGAATCTTAAAAAAAGTGTTGTTTTTTTCGCCCAATGGAAAACGACATTAGATATACTTTCGGATGTCTGTCAGAGTCAGACGTTCGCGAGAGGTGCCGCCGATATAATTTGTGTTTTTCACCGTTCCATCAGCACACTAACCACATGTGGTCTACAGCTGGCAACAATCTATACATATAATAATATATAAAATAATATGCATCGATATCTTTCGATTTCTCCTTTTCTTCCCCTTTAAGTGTCGACGCCGCAGCAACCATACTTTCTTATATCTTCTTTCTAAAGTTGAAATCGTCAATGCTACTCCCCCTTAAACGAAAATTCCAAACAAGTTCAGTAGCCCTTTGCATTGTTCGTTTCATAAACTAAAATGCTTTTAGTTCGAAGGTTATTAAATTAAATATGACGAAGCACACGTAAAAGCATCCCATCGAGCATTACAACGACATAACTTATAAATTCAATCATTTAAGATCTAGGCAAACACACAAAAAAAAAAAACCAACTCAGTCCCAAATCATCCATAAGACCACTAATGTCGTTCGGACAACCCTTATATATAGCGCATACTTCACATTCACTTTAAAAGAAGAATCCATGGTCGATAGTCATATCGTACATATGAATGCTCAAAGGATGCTCATAATTTGAACGCGTGTATAATAAAAGGACACACTAAGTGAAAAACACGATGCAAACGAAAGAAAGGATTCACATCGGCGGAAGGGTGTGATAACCCCAAATGCGTATGTGTCCCAAGCGTTTGTTTAACAATTTAACTGTTTTAGATTTATGAGATGCGACCCTTGATGCCAACCGCCTTTGCATAAAGGATAAGGTTTGTTAGCAGGGCAAACTAAAAAAAAGAGGAAAAACAGAACAAAAGGATAACAAGCGACGCACCATCGCATTATATCCCAATAAACATAACTTTTAATATGTGCAATCATATGTGAGAAATTTATACTTTGTTTACACCGCTTAAATGTGCGAATGTAATTTTTGATTTTGGTAAATGGGCCTTAGGGTTGGGTATGGCCGTATGGGTATGTCTTGTTAGTTCCGTGGGGTGTTCTTAGTTTGAAAGGCGTACTTTGCGAAAGCATGAATGGTCATTATATCAAGCATTTTATAGAGGTCCTACAAGTGAGTTTTGTAGTGATTTTGTATAATGGAAACACTATCACTATAGCGATGTCGACATAATTCTACATTTTGGGAAATTGATTTTCGCCATACAAAGAAATTTGTATACCTAGCTATCTTGCTAGAAGTAGGTAACTCCGGCGCTTTTGGAGTTCAGTAGATATATATATACTAGAAGCTCTTCAGGTTGGTTTGTTTTAATCAGTTCAGTGTCATGAGTAACTTTTAGAAGGTGCATTTTGATGTTGTTTTCCCATGCGGTCTTTCTAGGGGGCCTTTGCTCAACAAGAGTATCTTTACAGTACCCACCAAAATTGCGCCAAGTTCATGATAAATCCAGAATAAAAGTATATTTTGAGAATAACATTTCGTTTGAGAAATCATTACATTTGACGTTAACACATTCGTGGTAGGTAAATACCTAATCGAGCATTTTTACAGTTTTGTTAAAATTCGTACAGCGGCATGCTGTGAAAATGAGACTATTGTCCCGGGTTATCCATTATAAGGGTGCCGAATTTTTATATAAGTAAAACGATGGACGATCCTTTCCTCCTCCCAGACGAGCTATAAAAATATCCTTACAATATTTATCGCCAATACATAAATATAAACTTTTTTCGCTAAGCGCACTTTGCAAAATGCATTGAAATTGAGTTACATTTTTATACTCCGCGGTAATCCTTAAAATTGCCGGATAACAAGAATGTCCCTTTGTACAATCTCACGTAAATCGGACTGGCGTCAAACTTAACAGCGGGATCATAAAAAAAACCCCAACCATCAATCGCATTCCACGTACAACGTGTCAATAAAAATAATGCCATAAAATTAGCCCCCGCTTCGATGAGTTTTTATCAGCGTAGTTCCTTTAGAGCGTTCACACAGTATAAATGCCTCCTCCATGCATCTTTTGCACTGACAACTTAATGTAACATAAATATGGAGTTTTAACGATTTCATCTCACTGTGTGTTAGATTTTGTCCCCACCCATGGGAGGCAATTTAAAACGCAATAAAATGTCGCTCGCTGAACACTTCCTTCCCGTGTACGCGGTTGAATTGCTGAATTTTGCGGAAGGATTCCGACATTACTCATAGGTTTTATGAAATCCTGCGGCAACAGTCGCGCGGCGCAACACATTTCGGTGAACCACCAACAAAACACAGCCGTTGCTTCCACAGACACCGAAATAATTATGATATTAAACAGAACTGATGATATCATTCGAAAGCCATATGCATATCAGATGCCTATGAAACGCCACAAACCCCAACACAACTTGTGTATTCCGCAAGTCTATAAACATTTCGTAAAATTCATTAAAATTACCCCCTTCGAGGCCCGACTCGCAGTGGCTTAAAAATATATCATCAAGGATACTCGTGCGATAATTTTAATCACTTTGCTAGATTTCTCCCACCCCCCTGCCCCCGGTTGGCAAAACAACGAAAGTGAAGTGGAATTATAATTTCCAGGATAATTTTACAACAATTCATGGCCCCATCGCTGGTGTAAGCTCGCATTAAGTGAAAGTTATATAGTAATTTGCGCGCCTATATTTTATGAGAATAGTTATCGCGTCTGTTTGTTCCCGCAAGTGGTCGGGGGTGGTTGCCAAAATCGAGCGCATAAATTAATGGTTTTTGTAGAAATATTAATTTTATGATAAGCAGCGTCCTTTTTTCGATGAGGATGGGTGGCGTTTTTAATTCGTTTTATGCAATATGATGTATCCAAATGTAACCACTGCACCACTGGCTCATGTAATTCTATAATAGTGGGCTGAATTGATTTTAATTATAATACCGATAGTCCAGTGGACCAGTGTTTCATAATTGGTTTTGATTGCACGCGGGAATCTAATACTCATAAATTTGAAATATATTTCATGGGATCGTATCTAATGATTTGTTGTGTAACCCTTGTTGAAGTATGTAATTACTTTACATGTTATCGAAAATTGAACAGTAATTGCTAAGTAGTGGTGAGGAAGGGCTAACAGGAACAGTTGAACTATAAAAATGAATTTATCGGTCGCACTTTGGGGAGGGGTGAGGATAAAGTAGGTTGCCTTTTGCCTAATAAAAAATAACCTCAATAGCGTTTTAGTGGACAGCGGAACGAATCAATGGGCCAGGACCCTACCCTTTATTATAAATTAAGAACATTCTTAATCGAAAAACTTGCACTCTGGTTGGTAAATCGAATTAAAATGCTCAAATTTCAGTGAGAAGTTTTTTTTCCTAAATTTTGGCACTTTTCATCAAATAATGGCAACTTGATTCATTATGTAAAATTTTTCTTCGATGACCAGTGAGCTAGCTATCCCATCATCCTTAAAAAAATCCAACAAACGATTGGTTGTGGGAAGCTAGGCCTTAAGTCTCATTTGAACCAGATGCGCCAACAGTTTATTCTTCTTGATAAGATTATTATGGCGATGTCTGCATTGGCAACAGTGCACTGCCTCTTGGAACTAAGGCCCACCTGCCAAAATGAACTAAGTCGAATATGCAGTGGGATTTAGTTCATAAGTTTGGGCTATGCAGTGGATTCTGCTTATTTGAGACACATCGGGCGAAACTGTTTTGTCCCAATTAAGCGGCTGCCGCAATAATACGTAGTGATGATAAAGTATGAAAAAATACAACAAAAAATTATTATTTTACATAATAATGCCGATTAATTCACATTTACCCGTCGATGTACTTCTCTCGCCAACTTACGGAAACGAAGGCCCCTATTATTGTGAGTGTCGATAATTGATCGTTAAGCGACAACTGTCGATCGTCGTATGTAAATTTTAGTATTGTGTTTGTCGATTGCGATTGATATATGTCGATTTGACAGTCGATTACAAATGTCTGGTCGATGCTTTATTTTGGAAGTAAAAAAAAATTGTGCGTACGAATAGCTAAAATCGACGCAATCGACAATTGTCGTGACGATCACTAATCGACAATCACAATAAGGGCCGAAAATAGAAGGCAACCCACGTTGACAAAACACCAACAAACCGCTTTGCACTCACACTTCTGAAACTGCACAAAGGCAAAACGGTGCGCAACACCACTTGCATAACATTGGGCCAATTTGCTTTCTCTTCTTTGTTGACAGACAAGCAAGCAATGTAAGGGTTTTTTTTTTTTGTCAAAATGTGTAAGATGTGTGATGAATCTGCCCCCAATAAGCGGCTGCTTTTGTCTGCGAAACAAGTTCAAACTATACAGAGCCATGTCTATAGTTTTGGCATCCCTGCTAAACTTGCCAAATTGTGCAGAATGACGATGGAGAACGCTCGCTGCTCCATAAAAACAATCTCACCGAGACCCTTGATGTAAAAAAAGTATGCACTGTCATGCGACTTTTTTAACATCATACTTCAGAAAATTGTGCGAAACTCGCAAGCCTACACTAGTGGCACAATTTTCCAAGACTCTGTGCAACTATTTACTTGCAAACGCTGACGAAATCGACATCATTGCTATAGAACACAGCGAGCTGTCACTGGTGCGTTTGCAAGTATCAGTACAGTACAGAACAGAGGCGGCAAAAATGGGTTTAGTGGTGAATGAGGGCAAGACAAACTATATGCTGTCAACAAGAAGGGGCACACAACATCGACGAATCGGATAAAACGTCACGATAGACAGCTATAACTTTGAGGTAGTTCGGGACTTTGTCTACCTCGGCTCCGCTATTAACTCTGAAAATGACATCACATCAGAAATCAAGCGATGAATTACACTTGCCAACCGCTGTTACTTTGGCCTAAGAAGGCAATTGATTAGTAAGACCCTCATAATTCCAGTCCTGCTTTATGGCGCAGAATTATGGACGTTATCAAAGGCGGATGAAGATTTCCTTGGTCGCTTCGAACGTAAAATTCTTCGAGTGAATTTCGGTCCCGTTTGCGTTGACGGGCTTTAGAGGAGGAGATTTAATAGCGAACTCTACGAGCTGTACAGCGACATCGACCTGGTCAGAAAAGTACGCATCAGTCGACTAAGATGGCTAGAACATGTAGAGTGAATGGACACAAACGCTCCGGCCCGAAGAGTATTCGATTCCAACCCGAACGGAGGGACAACGCAGTACAGAAAGACCCCGCCTTAGGTGGCGTGCACAAGTGGAAGTGGGACCGCAACCAACTTAGAGTGCGCAACTGGAGACTGTTAAAAAGAAGTCTATAAATTGTTTTGAATTTTTTGAAAATTAGTTGGTTTATCGTGGCTAGCATTTGTAATACTAATTAATATACGTAATAACTTCCTTAATTAGATAGTAGGCTCCTAACTCGTAAAGAGTATTTTCTTATAAGAAACTACAGCCCTTCGTCTTTTGGGATCCGTATAACATTGCTTCCAATTATACAGACCAAGTGCTCTGACATTCCTCCTTACCGTTTCAAACCATCGCGGTAGAATTCTTATATTCTCTATTTTCTTCGGGAGCAGGAAACATATTGTGGGTAGCTTTAAATATTTTGAACAGACAAATCAGTGCAAATCACTCCAGAAGGCAATATCCTAATTTGGCCTAGCAATTTCGTTTTTGCAAAAGGATTATCTACACATATAAGTACCAACAAAACATTAGATTGTGCAAGCCAACCCAACAGCTTTAGCAACCCGATCAACGAACGTCATCTGATGCCAAAGCACATGTACTGAGTAAGACCCTTTAAATTGCAATCCTCTTGCCGCGTACTAATTTTTTTTTTAAGTCAGTTCTGAGTTGCTTCTGGCTTGTTGGCATTTCCCAAATAGACCTGACATGAGATAGAATTGAATTCGTTACATCCTGGATGCAGCTTAATTTTCATTGTCCCGCCTATCCAATCCATTACAATGGTCGTGGATATAAAAAAAAAATTAAAAATGGATCTTCATAGTTGAAAAAATGGTTGTCATACGTTGACGTTAAATCGTTTGAGAAAAACGCAATACGATCAACAATACATTTTTCTCTTAATTTCGATGTAAATTTTAGCCACACACAAACTTCAAGCCATACTGACGTAACTTTAAGCAAAAGTAATTTTCAGTTGCGATAACAAAATCCTCCACGTGAACGCACGTAGGTACATCATCGTTTGAAATTACAAACAGATTACAATGTACGTTGCTTTTATTGACTCATTGATACCATAATTCTTAGGACTAAAACCCAATTGAACAATTAATGCACTACGAACTGATAAGCACGTATCGAACTCATACGACAGGAACTATCTGTATATACTATCAGTTGATAATTCTTCTTGTCTAGACAAAGCCACAGCAAGTCACACAATCTTCTCCTTGCAACGAAGAAGACAGTAATTATAAGTTTTAAGATTGTCTCAGCTAGCAACTGACATTGGCATAGCGTCGAGGTGGAATTCGATACTTTTGCCAAATCTCCGCAAGTCATTGGCACTGGTACCGGGTTGCGGGTGGTCGTCCCCAGGTCTAATCAAATTGCTGTCGAGTCTCACGTAAATGCAATAATTGACTCGCACGTACGGACTTATCAATGCGAAGAGTTATTAACGTTCACTGTGGTCGGAACGCTGGTATGCTTGATAGTCGCTCTGGAGGATTTACCTCTTCAATGGATGGTTTAATATTTCAATTAGTTGATTGCGAAGTGTCAAGAACGAATTTTTTTTTTGATAAGAACAAAGTCTTATCAGATCACTGTCAGTTGTTAATATATTTGAAAAAGCTCTTGACCACTCAAACACGTTATAGGTTAGTTATCTTCTGATAATGGGTAGGAATTAAAGAACATATTTTATGACAGCCAGATAATTATATTCTAGGCCAGGGATGGTTTCAATAAACTTGAAATATATGTGACCCTAGTATAGGTCTGTATATAATTTATGAGAAACTATACAGTTTTCTGACAACTTGTACTAACGGGTTGTTTTTTTTTTGCGCCATCATTTTAGTATGTGACGAAATATCCAGATATGGCTGAGGGCAGGCATGTGTCTGGAGTAACATCACAAGAAGGCTCATCTTTGAATCCATATGATACAGACAGAGACAACAAAGAAGACAAACAGTTGTCCTATTGAACTTGTCTTCTTCGTATTACCAAAATTTCGGGTGCTAACAGTTTGTTAAAATCATCTTCTCAGGCGAGGCTTACTCTTGAATGCATGGTTTTTTGACATTACTGGTGCGAAAACAGCCCACTAGTATTATGGGCCATGCCCCTGTCGAAAATTGAATGTTTGGTATTGCTAATGGCGGTCTTATCGGCCCTATTTCTCCCGAAGTGAAGAAAGAAGAGCCGTAATCGTTAACGACGACCGCTATCGAGCAATGTTACTCGATTTTCTGTGGCCTAAACTTGAGGATGAAATTGAGGAAATGTGGTTACAAAAAGAGGACACATGCGATGCTCGATTTGCTGATGCCTATAAGTTTGAAAACTAACATTCAGAAAACTATTACCATTCAGTTTTTGGTTAGAAAATTACAAATGTCAGAGCAAATCGAGCAAACAGTGCGGCTAGATTAGATATGGTTGTCGTATATAACTGATAGTCCATAGACCGTATTAGGACGAAACGCATTTTTGAAGTATAGTATAGTGTATAAGGCCACCGACACTGATGAGTGAGAACCACTTTCACATATGCGTTAAATATAAAGTGGATTCATTTAAAGTTGGGGCTTGAACAATTTTTGAAAACTCAATTTAATCTTCAAGACCCGAGTAAAGCTTACCCTCTAAACAACCAGTTAGGAGTTAGAAGTTTTGAAACCAATTGTTTTGCCAAACCGAAGTATAGCAACGGCTCCCTAGGGTAATTCTTCGTCGGATCTTCGCCGGTGTCAGTCGCAGAGTTCATGTTTATTCAGAGGTATAGATGAGCTTCTTGTGGGCGCAGTAGCGCTGTGGTTGGTGTGCTGGACTACTGTGCGAGGGATCCCCGGAAAAACACAAATTACATCTTAAAGTTTTTTTCTACTGTGCCAAAAATTGTAGGTCCCTTCCATTCGTCCCAAAAATTGAAACTCACACAAAACGAATGTTTGCGAGAAGCTAGGCCTAGAGTGTCCACCCGCCTGTTGCACCACCTATTTATTTTTTTTATAGGTGAGCTTCTTAGCTACATCGAAATTGGTGCTATCAAAAGTGTGACGTTTTGTCATAGGCGGTGAACAGATTGTTTAATGATTCGCTATTTACTTCAAGGTCAATGGATTACGCCAGTTCTTCAATCGCCGTGTACGCTTCTATCACGGCACGCTGGAAATTGCAAATTCGTTCGAAAGACATATTTGCAATTATAAAACTACCCTCTCGGATGTTTGTCAGACATTTTCCAAGGCTTGAACCAAAGACCCTATTTTTCATAGTCAGCAGACTGACAACTTCTATGCCGGGTTACCAAAAAAAAACGACCCTAACTGTCATTATGTCAGACCCATTTAAGCGCTTTTTTTTACATTTGAGTTCCTGCAGTAAATTGTCAGTGGATACGTACATATATACACTTTGAAATATGTATTTAAAAAAAATTTTGTTATTAAGTGAACTCCGTACCAAAATAGTTCAGAATTAAACTAAAAATTTTTCCTCGCTAACTTCTCGTATCTTGCGAGAAGCAAGATTTTATTTAAAGATACTAAATGGGAATTTTGGATAAATTTGCTAAATTAATACCCGCCAGCATTTTTCTCAAAATTGTACATCACTGGTTTTTAGTTCCATGAATATCTAACCGTGTATATCTCGATTATTTTTAGGCCATATGTATAATAAACTCCCCTTCGTATTATGTTCCACGAAAATGTCATTCAGCATTGCTTGAACTTATCGCCACAGTTAAAGCAATCCGCCAATATTCCCGCATTTATTGTATGTATATCGCCATTGTTAAATTTACCATATAGCACTTTTATGTTTATGTTTGGTAAAATTAAAAAAAGAAGGAAACCATTCGCTTTTATAATAAAACTGTATCCATCTACCTTTCGTCATTCGACAAATGTTATTGTTTTCATACATCTTTAGGGATTTCGACGTACGTCCGCATGCCGCCGCCGTCGGTTATAACCTGCTTACGATTTCAATATCAATGTTATCTGTATGGATACAGCAACCGTTAGAAAAACAATTTCGCTTTCGTATGATGATCTCTGAAATGACAAATAAAACATTTAAGCTTTTTTGATGTTTTAACTTCCGTCAACCGTGGTAAATCCACCCCTGTCATAGTAACCCACCCACTCACCCATCACCACCGTCGGCATTTTTACAACCATGTCACATCACTCATTGTTGTATGCGAGCGATATTGTAAACTCACAAACCCCCTGCCCTGTTCTCTCGTTACACATAAATAGTATCGCAACATTCATTCATCCCCTGCGTACAGAATTTATGCAATTAGAAATTAATACTGCGTTAGTCATAAAAAAATAAAAATAACGTTGAATCTTTATTATATCTATACCAGGAGCATCCTTCGCTTTAGCGGTTTACGACTGTCACTCAGTTGATGGTTTACGAGTTCGATGGCAGTTATAAAAACAGCGTATATAAATTATTTTGACATTTTTCTGTCATTTCGATGTTATTAAAATTAATAACCACAAGCACACGTACGGCAAGAGAGGACACGGAAGTAACTTGCAACGATGTCCTGTCGGCAATAATTTCAATTGCAGACACTAGTTGGAATAAAAGAATCAGAATTTTATGGGCAATCATTCTGAAAAAAACTTTGCTAACGAGTGCCACAGTTTAATGTGAAGCGCTAAAAACACATACGCACACGTTCATTGTTAAAATATTTGGACTTAATGCGGACACGCGTTATTGTATTTATGCGTCTAGCCAAGAGGTATAGACAGACTTTTCAAGCCGATTTTATGATACTATCAACAATTAGTTATGGCGTTGTGCATGCCAATTGTATCCACAGTTTCCGTTTTTGACAGATTTGGTAAGTTTGCGTTATAGGGTGATACTGATAATTCTTATATACCTATACTTATCCAAGTGCAGTGTTAAATAAGTGTATATGCTCAATTATTGCAGCAATCTGGTTGACACAATAGCAAGGGTCGGAGAAAGGTGTAATACGGCCCATAAAGAACACGCCTGATTGCCAGCTCTGCGCTTTATAAAATTAACCTTATGGTTATAGGGGATATAGTCGGGTGCTCAACTGAAGGTTATTCCAACCAAATACCGAGTGGGCCTGTCTAAACCCTCAAATTATACGGAAATTCTGCAAATTCTTAAAAATAGCAACCTTGACCTTCCAACCCAATTTAAAAGATTGCGATAACGTCAATAATTGAGGTGAAACTAAATGGCAGCCGTTCCTATAAAATTGGAGGACCCTTTCATTCGTCTCAAAAATAAAAACTGCCACAAACGAATGGTTGTGAGAAGCTAGGCGTTGCCTATATGTGACATACGTCGTTGAATATGCATACAGTATACTTATATAGTTAGATATGCCTTTTGGTGCCTGTCCCCTTTCTTGGTAAGGATGTTCGCCAGAGTTAAGGTTGGCTCAGAAAATCTTGAAGATGTTTCGTAGATATCTTTGTTAATAAATGTTTGCAACTTTCTCATGACAATAGTCGTCACCTTTCCTCAGACCAGGCCCTGTTTCATAAACATTGACAGGTGCAAATTCTACATAGTTGTTAGTTGACCATTTTGTCATTGTAATATTTTGACAAATTCGTCCGACAATTTTTTCAGAGTTATATTAATTTTGGCAAATGTGTGGTGTGTGGGAGTGATTTTTTTTTTGCGGTATGCTATTATCCACCAATTTTTTAACAAAATATACTTCGGTGCTATTTTCCGGGCAATTTTTTTCTTAAATTCGAAATCACTTAATTTCCGCTTAAAGAAATAAATAATATTTAGCATTCATACTTGTTAGGTACTTCTCTATGAATACTTGACCGAAACTCAAACGCCTGTCGGAATTGTCAATTACATACCGACGAAATTGTAAATTCTAAAATTTGATCTGTTCAATAAAAAAATTGTCAGTACAAATTTGTCGGAAAATTCATTACAGTTGTCGAAAAATGCCTGACAATTCATTGTCATGGCAATTTTGTTATGAAACCAAAACTTGACAATTGTCGGCTTTTTTCCGACAATTCTACAAAATTGTCTAATTATTTATGAAACAGAAATTTGACAATTGTACAGTTGTCAGTTTACAAATTGTCACCTATCACTTGTCGTAATTGTCAATTTTTATGAAACAGAGGGCCCAGATATTAAAGAGATATCAGATTCAAATGAGTTTCTTAGTCCTGTGACCTACCAAGTACTGACTACATTGGGCCTCAATGGTTGCTGGGTGAAAATTGTACATCAGCTACACTTCTACCTAATCTAACATCTCCTCCTAACCCAACATACTGGATCTACCTACGTATACTCGTAGAGGGATTTATTAGTCTGTCAAAGTTATAGCCCTCTCTTTCTGGTGGTATCATGTGAGTATAGTAATTACTTTGTGGTAGTAATTATCATAAAATTATAATTTTTCGCCATCAGTTATCGTCATTTTCAATACCAGTTTGGTTGTCAAGAAGACTACCTCTATAACGGCGAAATGGTCAATGTAATTTAAGCTTGTTTGCCTTTTAATTGTCAGCAAGTTGACTCGTCTTACGCTTAAAGACATTCTCAAATTTCTATCTTATCTACCTCGTTCGTAAGGTCACCATGATAACATCAGCTACGTACTTGAATCTAATTATCTTACTTCAGTTAACCTCTAAAACCTTTATCTTATGAGTTACTGTTCGAGTTCGAGGAATCTAGCTATTTGCTTCCGTATATAAAAAAGGCCGGAACAATTTCGGTAATCCGCAAATTAGCTGCCCTAAACTATCTATAGTCTACAAATGCTAGATCGTTTCCCAGTTTTAAATGGAAGTAGGTGTCATGCGTGCCACTGTCCACGGCGAGAAGTTAAAACAAGGAGCTAATTTCCATATTAAATTTGGAAATTAAGCCAGACAAAAAAAATTGTTCTTTGGTTTTATTTCCAAACTAAACTTGGAAATTATGCCAAAAAAAATAACTTTTTGTGGCGTAATTTCCATTTTACTTTTTGGCTATGTTTCCAAAAATATGGCGTAATTTCCTGGCATTCTGGTGAATTTTCTTTTTTATTTTTTGACGTTTTTGCCAAAACCATTACGCCGCAATTATTTTGGTCCTTTTTCCAAAACACTTTTTGGCGTAATTTCTTTTGGCGTAATTTCAGGGAGCCAAAACAAGCACTTTCACCAGAAAATGGTCTTGAGTATGCTCTCAGTGGGAGGAACATACTCAGGTGGTTGCAGCATGACTTTGCTCATACTCTTGCCTTCTTTTTTACTTCTTGGGAAAGTAAGAGGGCAGGATAAATACAGCGCTTTGTTGAGTGCTAGGACCTTGACTTAACAGTGAAACTTATTGTTGTTAAAGGCTAAATGAGAAATTAATAATTGCCTTAGCCAAAGCAAGGCTAAGTAAATTCTGTAAATTCTGAAAGGTAGTTGACGAGGCGAATCATGGTTCAGAACAATGCCTTCCATTTAATATTCAGATCACGGCGGCGGCGTCGGCGACCATTACGTATCACCTTTCTAGTACCTATGACAAAAATGCAGCAACCTAAGCATATTATTGTTCAAAAAGGTTCTCGAAACAAATTAAAATCGTGGTTGTCAAAATAAAAATTTGAATTCTGTTAACGTGCTGCGAATTTCCATGATAAACAATGTAGTTTATTGAAAATGTATAAAATCTGTCAAAATTCAAGCAAAAACCAAAGGTAAGTCCTCCACATGTTGTCAAAAAAAAAATCCCTATACGTCTGCATGCCCATATTCATATAGTAAAAGTGATTCCCATTGGGTGGTATATTATTCAAGCATATAAATTCAAGTAGAGTGATTTTTATGACAACCTTTACCCTTGATGATTTTTGCAATTTTTTTGTTCTCTGTTTTCTTTATCCCCTAACCCGAAAAGCCCTTATTCAACACGTTTCTGAATAATCATTGTATCTGAATAATCTCTAACCGCATATCTTTTGACATTCGACACCGTTCGTCAAATGTGACATCAAAAAACAGACGATGGGAACACACTGATATGATGAGGAAATAAAAAAGGATATAAAAATAATAAACGAAATAAAAATGGAGCATAAACTGCACACCACTGCCCTTTTGTAAGCAACCGAAATTGGTTTTATTGCTCAATAACAAAGATGAGATAATCTGCACATTATATATAAGGATATCAAATAAAACCTGCTCAAATATTGCTCTGGCTTCATACATAGAAACGCCATCTACATAAAACATATAGTGTACCCTAACCTCAGATGTCCACTAAATTTTTGTTGATTAACTTTAAAATTTATTCCAGCGGATTTCCTTTTCAATGCAACTTCCTGACTTCTCGTTCCCCTCCCACCAGACTAAAAGACATGTCCAAAATCCTTAAAAAGTTTTCATCCGACAAAGGACTATCCTATCCGCCATATCCACAACTCTCTCAACACAATGATATTTGCCTGCAACAAACAAAATCAGACCCTCTAGGCCTAAGTAACACGGCGAGGAAATAAATTCTCCGAAAGGATTCCAAAGGATTTGCCTTTTCACCCCTTTTATTTGAATTGAAAAACCTCAAGACATTGTAAAGCCACTAAATAAAGAGACAACAACTTGAGCAACAAGACACAACAGACACAAGCAACCAGTCAGGAGGCCGCCCACGACCACACGACTTTTTGCTGATTTATTTCCTCAAGTTTTATTTTTAATTTATGACCACCCTTTCTTGTGAGGAGGGCGGAAGACTGGCGGGACAGCGCGTCTTCCTTACATGGAAAATAATTGCTCAAACAATGCCCAACGATGGGAAGGGGGACCAAGATCTTTATTTGTATACGTTTTCTTTTTGTTAAACACTTTTCTCTGGTCAAGACAATGAGAGACTTTGGCTATTGCCCATTCCACATCGACACCATTGTCCTGATACGAGTAAACGCACCCAGCAATCAGATGTTTCACTTAACTTAATGAGTTTGAGTAATTAGACGGAACATGTCGGCTGTTTCGTATGTCTCCAGGACGTTGTGGAAGATATTTATTGCTTGGTGTCATATTTCGTAGGGCGATGAAAAATTGCCACGATTTGATGGAATTTATTTCTAAGACAACACCAAATCAAATGGGGCTGCTGATAAATGATGGACATAAGATAGTGGTCAATCTGGAGAAATTTCGGGGTGTGATTTGACCAATGCAATAATTAAAGTGGTTGTTTAGAGCGAGCCAGAGTGATTACTTGATGGCGAAACGAGTTTAAACTTAGCAAGCTGAATATAAGGATGTGGTGAGTTTGGGGGGCAATGGGATTGTTTGGAATGGAGTTTGTGGTGATGGATACTAGCGATTATACGAGTTGATTTGATTTGAATATAAATACATACAGGTTTGTTGTTGTTGTACGCTTCATCGCTATTTTGGAATTTGGAGTGCGCACAACTAGAGGCAGTTAGCTTAGGACCAGGCTATCTGGATAGGCTTCTTAATTCGTGCATCGGCAAACCCCAATTCACCGAAATTTTAAAAAATTTGCATTGTAGATACAAGATACTTAATTGATTTGTAGACCCATTATCACCTACGCCTCGGTTGTATGGTGGGCCAAATCCTCCCAGAAAACTGTTAGGAAGCACCTGGATAGCGTCCAACGTTTAGCATGTATATAGGAATTACATGTGCAGTACGTATACAATACCAACATGCGCGTTGGAAGTGATCCTAGGTAACTTACCGCTAGAATTATTTATTAAGAAAACAGCGGCCCTAACGACACTTCGTTTGCATCGAGATGCGAAATTGCACAATCGTGGGGTACCCAGACACCACACAGGAGGATCCTGAAACTTCCAAAAACAAAATAAGGGAACTGAACATGCCTATAGATCGGATAACAAAGGTGCGTATTGTGGAAGGAAATCACAAAACTCGAATTGAGAACGAATTACTTCCAGAAAAGAGAAATGGTGAAGTAGTGATTTTCACGGATGGATTCATGATGGACGGCGGTTGGATTTGCTTGAAAGTCAGGTGGAAGGAAGAAATATCCTTATAGCACTGGACAATCAGGCGGTGATTAGATGCATGGAACAGACAACCATCACAACATCATTGGCACTGGAATCTGTACTCAAGCTCAATAAGTGTTCATCTAAAAATGAACTAACACAGACTTGGGTACGAGGACACATAGGGATCGACGGCAATGAAAAGGCGAACTCCCTTGCAAAACAGGGGTCAACTGAAAAGTTAATGGGACCACAATAGAACGATTCTCTTCAATTGGTAGAGGAATGGTAGAACAGCTGATTCAGAAATGGATCACGGCAGAACATCTGAGAAGGGTTCTAAGCATGAGTCGAGGAACATTGAAATGGGTGATGGCGTTGGTTGTGACTGCAGGACATGGTAATTTCGGGTATCATTTAAGGAAGATGGGCCTTAGAGAGGATGAACTATGCTGGAGGAATCTGAGACAGAGGCACATACACTGCGCCAATACCCGGCTTTGGCTGGCAGAAGAATGAGGATCTTTGGACAACATTGGGCCGATACCCCATCGGATGAAAAGATATCAAATAAACATATGCTAGCGTTAACACTAGGAATCGAACCCAGGGAAAAGCTCATGGAAAAACTCTTTCTGGGGAAGATTTATAATGGTAAAGAGACAAAAAGAGACCCGGCACCTGGCAATGGTGGTCTGATTCAAGCATCTCTTGAAAATGAAATCTATATACATAAAGCGTGTCACGCAAAATTCTAATTTTGTGCCATTTGTGCCAACGAAAAAAAGATAAGAATGTGACAGTTCGGGGTTAGTAAAAATGAAGCGTTATGCGACAGGACGCATTTTCATTATTGAGCAATATGTATTTTAAAAATAATGAAGGTTTGTCAACTACAGTCCGCAATTTTCGAACAAAATCATCTTCAGTGCTGAAGCATGAAAAAAAAAAAAAAAATAAATAAATACATATGTGGCGCAACAGGCGGTAGACACCCAAGGCCTATCTTCTCGCAACCATTCGTTTGTGTGAATTTCTATTTCTGTTTTTTCATTTCCAAGAAACTTTGCTAAAAACTTGGACTCTTTATTATTTTTGTTTTCTTAAAACTACCTAAAACTACTTAAAACTACCTAAGCTACTTAACCTAAATTACCTATAATCAGGGTGTTGAGCAATCTCTCGATTGGTCACCATCCCAATTGCGTCGATGGGCGCCTGGCAGTCCCCAACACGGTGCACACGCCTCGCCGGGACTCGAGCGAGGCCATAAGCATCGGTCATTCATGTTGACGAGCCCGGTCCCTCCCAAAGACCCCATAAAATACAACTAACTAACTTACAAACTAGCTTAAAACTAAGGAGGATGTTACCTAGGTAACGCACCGACCCGGAAGAGCGTGTTTGCCCTCATCTCTTCCTCAAGCCACCAAAATTCGGTGAACTGCTTTAAGGTATCAACCGTGTCCCAATCCGCAATTGCGGTATTAAAACGGAGGAGCTCCTGAGTATTGGCGGCGTACCCGTCGTGGATGAGCCGCTTATCCCTCGCGCCTCGGTGGCTGTGGTACAATACCGGCACACCATCTTTATTTTGGACTAACCCTTTCATGTCTGCATGAAGAAATGCCTCAGGCGGGACAAAGCCAGACCGGAGCGTACTCTCGTGGTACATTAAATTCGGGTAATAACCACCCGAGATCAGATTGTTAGCGTTGGCCATCGCCCTTGCAACGCGCCTTCGAATCACCTTAATTAGGAAATTGTCAATCCTATTCAATCGAGCCCCATCGTATAGGGTCTTGTTGGGATAATATTTTATGTACTCAGACTCGGGACACAAACCTGGTTTGTGCTCGGGAGTTCTAAACCACCCTAGGCAGGTCCTGAGACACTGTCTCTCAAACACCCGAATCTTTTCCAATAGGAAGGCGCTATATTGAACCAAATGGGACAGCCATAAGCGATGATCGGCCTTATAAGAGCCACGTAGCATATGACCTTTACTCTAGAATCAAGTTGACTGCTGCGAAACTGTCTCCTTGTCAGAGCATAAGCCCTCTTGGCCCCAGCAAGACAAGCATCTATATATTTGTCAAAATACAGATACTGGTCGAGCCAGATGCCAAGATACCTGACCACGCTTCGCACCGCTAATGGTTGTCCACTTTGTCCAATAATGGCTAATTTTCGCCAGTTTTTTCTGGTATCCCTTGAGGCCCCAGCCAATGGAGTTCTGAACAGGATTATTTCCGATTTTTGGAAATTGATTTTTAAATTCCAATCATCGCAATACCTCTTAATTTGATCGAAGTCACGCTGCAAAAGGATGTTGATGACCTCGACTTTTGGACCTGATCTGTACGCCACTAAATCGTCTGCGTACGCTATAGCATGTCTGAGGGAACCCACCAGATCACTCGTGTAAATATTAAACAGGATCGGAGAATTCACCGCTCCCTGTTGTAAGCCGTTTTAAATTTCAAAGACTTTGCTCGAAGTCACGTCGCCAGCTTTGACAACGAACTTCTTTCCAATAAGCATGTCATAAATCATATATAGCAATGGTTTTTGCATACCCAACCTAGTCAGCTTATAAAAGAGCCCCTCCAACCATACGGTGTCGAAGGCCTTCTCAAAGTCGACCAGGCAGGCACCAGTGCATTGGTTCTTGCATTTGTGCCACTGAATGTCGGACACCAATTTAGACGCGGCATGAATCGTTTCATGCCCCGCTCTAAAGCCAAACTGATTGTCCGGAATAGTCCAGCACACTAACCACTGCGCTAATGCGCCCATGAAGCATGAAGCTCATTTTCATTTTGATGGTTTAGTTAATCATCAAAATTGTCGCATTTGGAGTACAGAAAACCCACAAGTATAATTGTTGATAAACAAATGCATCCGCGTGACTGTTTGGTGCGAATTTTGGGCTGGAGGCATTATTGGATCATTATCTGATGACGTCAGATCTACTGCATGCAATATACTACGGCCTCAATTGTGATGTTATATTCGCATTTTATGCAGCTCGACATGTTGCACAGTTTATTTTGTGAAAATTGCGTGCTTAAGACTCAAGTTATCAATATTACAAGCGCTTCTCCCCTTAACACCATCGCCCATCGGTATCGTTTGCAATGACTTTTAGGTATTACCCTTCAAATTAGCGCTCCGAAAATTAATTCGTTTTGCATGTCTTTGTCAAAAGGTTGTTAACTTCTTTGACACCGCATGATGTTGAATGTTGCCTTAAAATGTACGCGTGGGTATAATATGTACCAATGTCCTTTTCCAGTTCCCTTATACAAATCAAATAAGTTCTTCAAGCCAAGCATTTAGACAATTTATTATTCATCTATTCATACCTCATCTTAGCATTAGATGAAGAGTGTCTTGTATGCTCTCGTGAGACCTATTCAACCATTAAATTAGAATAAATTATATTGCCACACTGGCTCCCTCTTCCCACTCAAATGAAATTGTAGAAAACGCTGTACCGCAAAAAAGGTAAAATTCGAAATGTGATCTGTTCTCAGTCCTGGTAACTGGTGAGTATATTTCTAGTGTAAAGGAACCTATCCAAACCAGACGCCATAAATAATAAGACTGCCACTGCTGCGCGCCGCCATCACCGACATCCTTATAACTGCCATTAGCAGTCTCGCGTAACCTTCATTGGCGCCCCCGCATCTTATAAATATTTTATGAATTCTCAAAAATCTACACATTCAACTATCGCCGAATTCGGGAGGTGATGGTTGTGGGGTGATGCTAAATTTTAATATTCAATTATCGAGGGTCCTTTCAAGGGAAAGTTTCACTTGCATACCGCAGTCTCTGATTGGATTCATTGCTGCGGTACTCTGGTAGTCATGTTTCCATAAAGAGGCGAACAAAAAAAAAAAAACAAAGCCGAACAAAAGGATACACTTATCCTATATCAGACATAGAACATACTTTACCTACTCATAGAAAAGCTATCGGGGTTGGGGTGTGACGTGAATTCTTTTCGTTCGACCTTTCGCATAATGTATATGTCGGCTATTAGCGCGGAAACAGAAACGGACTCCTTTTGGAAACGTCTGTTGCTGAAAGGATATTACTATGTGGACCGTGTTGTTGATGATTGGACACGGAGGGTGTGCAATTAACATACCGACCTCTGGTTATATAAGCGGAGCAGAGTTTTCCTTTTTCTCGACGAATTTTTTATTCAATTCTCTGGTGGATTTTATTGCTTTGATATTTCCCTTCGAATGTCATAATTTAGTAAACCGTTCAAATGAGTTTTTTTTTGGGTGTTTCCGGTTTTTTTCTTTCTGAATTTTTTGATGGCGCGATTAGTTTCCCTTGTGATTGGGTCTTTTTTTAAGGGAGCATTTTAAAATTTCTTTCCAATTCGAATATTGTAACGCGTTTTGGATAAATTTCTTGGTGTAAATGAAAGGCGAAGAAATATTGTCCGCCTGCGAGAGATTTATGGACGTTAGAATGTGTGCAATTACGTCGGAGGGGTGTGACAGCAGATTAAGGTACTTTTTCATTCCGAAAGGGGATCATAAAATAAAGTTCAAACGACTTGAATGCGAAACATTTTTGCTTCTCATTGTTTCAAGTTTGATTGCATGAAGGTACCTTTCATACTAAATAAGGTCTCTCGAATCATGTAAAGCTTAATACTGGTCGCCAATTTTTAATCAATTACAGCTCTGGTAAAAGGTTGGGTAATGTATTGTAACCGATATTCATGCGGGATTTGAATCAAGACGTTGACCAACTTTACTTAAAACGCGAAATCATTATCATTATCATTATCCTCAACAATATTGATAACATTAACTAGAAATTACAGGCCCAAGGAACTTTAAAAAATAGTGAAGTGAGAAATTTGTATCTACTTTTCCAGCATATGCGTCGCGTGCGCGTCGGTTGTTTGGTGGTGAGGGCTTTCGCGAAAGTATGTGACTGCCTTCTGCACAAAATTCCAAAGAACAGTCTTGGCTGAACGGGTGCTTTCCCGAGTACGCTGCTCTAGAAGCTCTGCTTGATTTACCTCCCCTTGATACCTTTATCATGGGTTCTACTCCCAAAGTAATTTACCGTCTCAGGCGGGGTGGTTTCGATGAAACTGGGCGACACTTATCCTACGACCATGGATATGCCGTCTGATGCAATGACACTGGAACCTCGGCTGTTGTGCAAACCTAAAGTCAACTTTCCTTGGGCTCAGGACTGGCTTCAGCCAGAGTCTGAGTCTGGTTTGGGTTGTAGTCCAATTTTCACGGCTGGTCTCTTCGACAACATTAGACTTCACTATACTCGTTAGGTAAGCAAAGCATGCCTCTGTTTTTCAAGCGGAGATCTATGCTATCCTAATGGCTGCGGAATATACCTATTCTTAGGGGAGCAGTAGCGCAGTGGTTAGTGTGTTGGACTACTGCGCGAGGGATCCCAGGTTCGATCCCCGGAAAAACACAGGTAACATCTTAAGGTTCTTTCTACTGCGCTCTCGCGAACGTCTGACAAACATCCGAGAGTATGACTGTCCTGAAAAAGCTTCTCAATTCAGCCGTTCGGACTCGGCATAGAATTGTAGGTCCCTTCCATTTGTCCCAAAAATAGAAACTCACACAAAACGAATGGTTGCGAGAAGCTAGGCCTAGGGTGTCTACCGCCTGTTGCGCCACCTATTTATTTATTTATTTTTTTTATAGGAATAGGTGGCGGGGTCGGAGTATCTGCATCTGTAGAAGCAGTCAAGGTTCGCTTAAGGCCTTGCCCAACCCTGTTACTGGTTCCAAAATAGTTCGGAAATGCACGAACTCTTTGAACTCGGTCGTAAGGCTGAACTTTTTGACTTTTGTCTGGGTCCGAGGTCACACTGCGGGATTTCTGGAAATGAGATATCCGATGACATTGCTAAGCAAGGCTCATAAGATAATTTCTCGGGACCAGAACCTGTGCTGGGTGTTCCTGCGTCCTCGGTCAGGGCTTCCATTGACGATTGGGTCTCAAATGAACACAATTGTTTATGGCAAGGCTTTATAGAATGTGGGCTGGGCATACTAAACGCATGCTTCCGAAAGTCAGTAAGAAGTCTGCGGAATTCCTGCTTTCTTTCAGTATAAATGACTGCAAAAAACTTATTGGAGTTCTTACGGGACACTATACGCTTTTGCTAAGCGTCTTAGTGTGCTAGGCTTAAGTGATACCACTGTCTGCGACGATTGTGAAGAGCTCGACGATACTTCGGATCATTTATTTTGTTATTGTCCTGCCTTTGTTTGGATTAGGTGGAGATTTTTGGCCTGATGTGGTCAGTGCTGATACTATAAGATCCTCATGAAGTGCATTCTCGGCTTTCTCCGAAAGTCGAAGAAATTCCAGTAAAATTTAAAATATACATAAATCCAATCACTCACCTTAAACTATCCTGCTGCTGCTTCGGCTGTTTAGTTTACGACAAATCAATAAGCAATTTCGTCAATTATCGTCCTTTATGTGATAATTTTAAGATTTGAGAGAAATAGAATAATTTGTTTAAATGATCATGCTCCCATTTCTCGGGCAACCCCAACACACTAATCACTGAGCCACTGCCCTTACCCATTCTACTTGGCAGTATATTATTCCTACCGCCAGGATTGTGTTACAATTGCTTTTAATCTGCCTTGGATTAAGAGCCTTATGTGATTCGCGTACACGATAATGGATACTTACAAATCTACTTAAATCTTTTAAATGTTTCTAATCAGTATCTATAAATCTGTATTATAATCATACTGCCCTGCCATACACCCCTTTTTGATTTAAAATCAGAAAAAAATTGTCATTTTCCCGAAAAGCCTATTAAGTGAACTTCATAACAGTTTGAAGGGCGCATCACATCCTTTCAAAGCACACACACATACACACACATTGGAGGTTATAAAACAGCACTATGTCATAAAGGAAAGTGAAAATAAAGATTTACTACTCTATTCGAAGATATAAAAACTAATGGGATAACTTCCTGAACTGACATCTCAAGGAACTTATACGTGACTCTTGACACAACGACTATCAGACGCATCCTTATAAAATACACATACAACTGTCATTTCCTCTGCATCGCCGTTGTATCGTGTGACTGGGACGGAGACAACCAACAAAAAACCCGAGTAAAACTTCCATTAGCTTGACAGTTTGGATAAGGAAAACTTCAAAGGCACACCACACCCCCATGTTAAGCTTGCTTGTGCAACATACAACCAAAAAAAAGTTCGCGGATCCTTTATGCGATGCACAAACGAGATTTTCATCCTATTGTCATTCGCATCGACTTTTACTTCATCGTTTTATCTCTGAATAGTTTCCTCTACTTTAACAAAGGAAAGAGGATGCATTTTCCATTGCGGAAGATTACAAGAATCTTATATAGGAGATGGGTGGAAAACATTAGGAAACGAAATATCACTTTCAAATACAGTGCTATGTCCTTGAAGTTTCTCTTTTATTCCAAAAGGATACTATACTACTACATATCTTTAGAAAAGTTTCCAATATAAAATTTATAGAGATGATGAAAATATTGGGAGGACGACAACAAACAAGCAAACAAAGTAGATTCTGCTGCATCAGCAGGACATCTTCTCACGTTTTCTAATTAATCCTATTTGAGGAATGGCCATTGTTCTCGTTCGCCTGGGCACGAGATAAAGTCAAACTGGGAATTATTAATTGGAAAATAATTCCCCTTTTGTACACAACAGCACAGACACTTTCGGTTTTCATTTTGCTCTTTACATTTCAAAATATCTGTTAGTCTTTCTTGTGTAAACACTAACACACATTGTGCAGCTCTGTGGTGTGGTAAAGGACTCCTCCAACCAACGTGAAGAAATGATGTTGGTCTGTTTGCTTTTTGGGAAAATATTGTTCAGCAATATGGTGGTGGATGGCGCATAATTAAGTTCTCATCAGCAAAAAACTTTGACAGTTGTTAATACTGACTTTTTGTGCTTATCTTTGGTTGAAGATAAAAGATTACAAATTCGGCAGAAGCAATAAGTCGCATTGATTAGGTTTAAAAATCGCAGTAGATCATAATATAATCCCAGACGTAATTCAGTATAATTTTTGTAGGAAATATTCAAAATAGATAAATGAAACGTCTGGTTTTAATTGTTGTTAATTGAAAATTTCAGCTGTGAAGGTTGAATGGCCGCGTTCAATTGACAACTAGATTACTAGCGGCACGACGAGCTCTATATTTAAGCATTTTTGACAGTTCTTAGATACGCTTAGTAGTGTTTGACAAATATTTTCATTATCATTACCAATTATAATTTTCTACATTTTATTTTGAAATTCAGACTTTTTTTAGGAAAAATTCGTGTCCATAGGTTAAATTTTACAAACTGGCGAACTTTTTCCATATATAATTATCAATTGTGATCTACAAAATATTTAATTAAAAAAAGATTAGGTATTAGTTAGGTCCAATATGTTTTTAGTGAAAAGGCTGAGTTAGCTATAAATATGGACTTTTGAACAAGCTAAATTGCCATTTCCACAAGAGGCTCACGAGACTCAATTTCACAGTTATTTCTGGTCTCCATGCTGGTGTCATCATTGGTCCTTTTTCAAAAACTAGTCCGGACGTCCAATACCGTACAATAATGATTAGTCACTATTTGACCATGAAACAATTGTTTTACTGAGGACTCGATGAAATGAAAACTTTATAAAGCGAAATGAACAAGTGAATTGGCCACCAAGGATCGTATGATTTGACTAGGTTCAGTTTCTTCTTGTGGGTATAAAGTCTTCGTGTAATCGTGTAAGCTGATAAACCGCAAGTTATTTAAAATTATATCTCATCAATTATACCAGCTGAGCATTAGAGTCCTAGGAAAGAGGATTCAAGTCCAAATTTCCATCATTTTAAGGTGATTTCACAGTTTTAACTCCACTATGGCCTATTGAATGTAAAAGCAGAAAGAGGCTTTATTAAATGACTAATGGGTCATATGTGTGCAAAAAGATGAGCACAATCTCAGAGTCAAAGCTGACGAATTTGAACTCAGATGTGAGATAGACTGGCTTTATTATGGAAACAAATTACATAGATCAGACAGACTGAATGGATTTGAGCTCAATCTAAAAGCTCTCTGTCCTATTTAGCTGCTGTTTGCTGCGAGCTAAGTAAAATATTAATAGAATAGAAAAAACGAATAGAATAGAATGGGAGTGAAATGGGAGTTTGGTTTGAAACAGTGAATTGGGTCATTTCAATAAATTTTTTGTTAAATAACTTAAGAAAACTGAAATTTTTCAATTAAGTTATAGCCGCGACCCACTTAATGGATAAGAGGGCAATCGAAAATGAATGAATTTATACCCATGCTAAATTACCAAAAATAGAACAACACAATTCACTTAAAAATTCGTGATTAATAAATTTGTATACCAGTTAGTTTATCAGAGACTTTGACGATGAAACAGAAAAAAAATCAGAAACATTTATCTGGTATATAGCGTTACCTACGTGTCGGCTTAGCTTAGTTTATCGAGCTCCCAACTTGTATGGAGTCTCTGTCTGAGACACTGCAGCCTTCTTTCATCTACTATCCCGGGCGCGCTGCTTCCAGTTGTCCAGACCAAGCACTCTGCCATCAGCGATGGCTTAGTCTTTGAGCGGAGGTTCGGTCTTCCTTGTCTTCTCGAAACATGGGGCTGGGATTCTAAGATCCTCTTAGCTAGAGCGTTATTGTCCATTCGCTCGATGTTGCCGAGCCAAAGTAGTCGAAGTGTTTTGGCTTTTTGGACTACATCCCGTCTAGGTACAGCTCATGGAGTTCGCGGTTGTTTTTTCGACTTTTAAATTCATTTTTATTAATTCATTCTTTAACTTACTTACTAGACAAAAATGACTAAATCTAATTTAAAACTAACATGTATCTTAATCTAGGTTACTGGCTCTTAATGGGGCACTCTAAACTTAACTATATCCTTGTAACTATTACCTTTCGGCCTTAAATCTGTCTATTTTATATATATTGCACTGTTTTTTTAATTTCCAAGGAAACTTGTTAAAACTTGGACGCTTAATTATTGGCGAGGCCGGCCCTTCCAAAAGACCCCCTAAAATACGCCCAACTAACTTACAAACTAGCTTAAAACCAGTATCAGCTCTCTCTTCTTGCTTATCCTCCAGCACTCGGCCGGCGCCTTAAAGCAGAACTGGCAGGCGATAAGGGTTTTGTAGAGCACACATTTCATCCTTCGAGTTAGGAGTTTTGAACCCAATTGTTTTGCCAAACCGAAGTAGCAACGGTTTACTAGGATAATTCTTTGCCGGATCTTCACTACCGGTATTCATTCGTGGAGTTCATGTTTACTCCGAGGTAGGTGAACTCCTTAACTGCCTCGAAATTGTTGCTATCAATAGTGACATTTTGTCCTAGACGGTGGTGGACAGATGCTTGTTTATTTGTTGATAGCATATTCTTAGTCTTGTCCTCATTTACTTCAAGGCCAAGTGATTTCGGCTGTTCTTTAATCGCCGTAAACGCTATCACGTCACGCTGGGAGCGATTGATGATGTAAATATCATCAGTTTTGCTGGGATTCCGAATTCGGCCATCGACATATAGAGCTCCTGATATGGATATTTTCATTTTAAAAATGGGGCATTTTCTTTGTGGAAAAGGACCTCGATTTTGAGTTTATTATTATTTTTTAGGGCTCATTTTTTATTGGCGCCAAATTTCATGTAGACTAACAAAAATCTCAATCTCAGTGAAATACGCTTGCATAATTGCACACTTTTTTATAAATGCCAAATTCCCTATCAATGTGAGTACTAAGTCCTGATTTTCAAGAATTGTCAGTATACAGGACTTCATTAATTTATCTCAAGTATGTATAGATAATTTTCAACTGCTTTTAAATTGGTTCTAGGTAAACTTAGGTATCTACAAGTGTATATAATTGTGTACGGTAAAGGGACTCTCACTTCAAGAGTCTCTTGGTATATATCTTATAATTATTATCAATCGAATAGATCAAAGCGAAAGGAAATTATAATGCTTAGTAATACAACCCTATCCATAGTTTTACTATTAGCAAATATTTGCATATCCTTCCAAGGGATCTAAGGGAAACTATCTAACTCACGTGCGTGGTTTCTTATAGTGTAGTATCTCCACGTAGCGACATAATCTAATTTTTGCACTAAACAACCCTTAGTCATTGCAAGGACCATTTTCTTAAGGGAACCTCATCACCATGGTTAATCGAATAGTGAAACTACACAAATCCTGTTTACATATAGTAGTTATGTCACTAGCTGACACAATAATTGGTGTAAATCTCTAGGGTGACGAGTTCTTGTGTTTGATGGAATCGTTTTTCCTTACGTGGTGCTTGTATACCAATATCGTGTGTTGTGTGTGCCTATGTTTGATATAATATGGTATTATAAAAGGCACAAATATTCGATAAGGCAGTTGCTATGGGCATGAAGAACATACGTCATACGAACGTTTATTTGAATTACAATTACTCTAGAAAGGGTTTATTAATAAAAATATTTTTTTTATTATTTATTGCAGGGTGTAGATATTGTTGTTGTGTATAATATTAAGACAATTGGGTGGCTTTATGCAAATCGTAAAGTAAAGGTTGCCATATTGCAGGCAGTCTTTTCTGCAACAGCTTGGTGAAAGATAGCTGATGGAGTAATAAAATTAAAATAAGTGACGCATATGAGAAATATTAAATTTTGAACGATACATTTACAAAAGCGAAGCAAATGAAATAAAAATAGGTTGCATGTCAAATAGCTATATGTATTGTATATCCATTCTCAAGAAACGTATGCAAAATTAAGAAAAATAAAACAGCGATAGTGGAACGGTTAACTTGCTTCAAAAGCGCTATTTAATGATGCTTCTAGCGAGTAAAACCAAACCAAAAACATACGGCGTTAGACAATAACGCCCAAGAAAATAACATCCGAATCGATTTGGAATGTAAATCCCAAAAAAATGCATAACGACCAAAAATATACAACAAGATGCAAATAAATCCCAAAAAGAAATAAGCAGTTTAATACGTCTGCCGGTATGCGGGGTATGCTGCACCCCTGCCATCCCTCTACTTGGGATCACTCTTTATTTGAATAGTAGGTAGGTATGTGCGAAATTGGGCATATGCAAGGTATTTATGCGGTGCAAACCCGCGCCTATTCCAAATCCAATATAAAGTCTAAGTGTTAAAAACGAACTCTGCCAACTAAATACAAATTTTCGAAAATCGAAAGCTCTGAAAATCAACTAATACCTTACACTCAAATAACCAAAACCAAGAGTTTACAACGTAAAAAACGTATCGCCCAAAAGAATGCCGACTCTTAGAAGACATTTTCCATGAGTTGACAATACTTTTGTAAACGTCTATACCTACAAACAAAAACTAAACTAGCGACCAACCATTTTTTTTATAGATTTTTGAGCTGGGGACCAAACACGTAAAATGAAAATGATCGAACGACATCGTTTCGACAATTGCAGTCCCTGTCTATTACCACAGATATGATACAGGCAGCATTTGTGAAAACGACATGAAAACAAGTTTATCGTTTATTTCCTTACTTAGGTGGCGCTACACTCCGGGGTGGACCTAGGCCTCAACGAACACGCGTCTTCAGCTAGCACGATCTTCGGCTAACCGCTTCCAGTAGTGCACTCCAAGTTGATTGAGAACCGCTTCCACTTGTGCGCGCCACCCTAAGACGAAGTCCTTCTCTTCTGTGTTGTCGACGTGTTATCGCTCCGGGTTGGAATCGAAGACTCTTTGGGCCGGAGCATTGGCATGGCTTTGCCATCTTACAGGTCTGATGCATACTTTTCTGGCCATCTTTCTTTAAATTTCCTTCTCCAAGGCCCGTCCACGCAAACGGGACCGAAAATCACTTAAAAAATCTTGCGTTCGAAGCGACCAAGGAGACCTGTTTTCTATAGCTTATTCCCAAAGCACTTTTATAAGATTTTTTAAAGCCCTCTGATTTCACGAAAATATTCACTTATTTCTATCAAAGAATGTTTTTGTTAAAGAATTTGTGAGTGTGTATTTTTCAGACTTCACAAAAGCCATTCTATACAGCCTCCCATGAAATTCCACGAACCCTTTAAAAGTATTTCCATTTCAAAATTCCACCGGATTAAAATCCCTTCCTAATGAGTTTATTAACAGCTAAAGCCTGGCCATACTTTCACGTATATAGACCAACCCCACAAACTGAGGAAAAGGACAAAACTTTCAACAGAAATCGTGCAAAATTGGAAGATTTTTATAGTTCCTTGACTACGTGATTAATAAAAAAGTAACTCAACTGCACTGAAAAACCCAGTGAAGAGAAATTGTTGTAAAAGTCCTTCGTGATTAGTATAACTACTATATGGTCTAACAAATAACGCCCTCGGGCGGGGTACGACGACGATAAAACCACTCGAAATTAGAATTGCGTGAGATTATCGCCAAAGTATTTTTTAATTAATGAAACACAAAGCTGTGGAAATGTATTGAATCCTAGGGCAGGATTTGAGCCCTTATTTAAATTTCATTAACCCCTTTTTTGTCGGTTGAATGGTTTGTACAGGGTTTGCTGTCCATTCAATTGGGGGCGTTGACTCTTTTTTTTTTTGTGATTGACCATAGTTGGTCAGTCTGCTGAACTTGTGTGTGAATGCATGGTTTGACAAAATGGTAGGGGAATGCGGACGGACACCCTTTGATTGAAGTTTTTAGCGGTCGAGAGAATTAATTGCAAAATTCTAAACTGGTGCAAGTTCAATTAAGGGAACAAGTGGTAGAAAAACACAGCTCTGCACATATGTGACAAAAGAAACACCCTTTTTATAATAAAATGTGAGGTTACCAGTCTGCTGGGTCAATGAAAAGTAAACGTGAGTTCGGGACAGACAGAAGTTTGATGCTACAATGCTACATATTTAGCAAAGACGGATAGACCCATGCAATCCATTTTTATTGATTTGTATTTGCCGCCTAAAGCTCGTAACCTCACTTTTAACAATGTAAACCTATATGTACATATACCAGTTTGCGTTTAGAGAAAATATCAATTTGAAACCATTGTTTCGTCAATGACTGACCACAGACCTATGTGGTAAGCTACAAGTACGAGCCATTAAATGTACGTGTAAATAGATATAATCGCTTTTGTCGCTAAGTATATATTGTACAACCCCATACCGACTGATTGTGTTAAAATGAACAACAATAAGCGTTAAAAATCACTCTTGTCATGACATGACTCAAAATAGATCATTTCGTCAAAAAGTTAAAAATTATACATGTGATAGTAGGTTATTCGCTACTATATCTAAGGCCTGATGTTGTTTATTTGATCCATCAACTACTAACGCGATCGAAAGCAAAAACGTCGTTTTATACATTTTTTTTTAAAAGACACCCTAAAAGGGTAGGTATCCATCCATACGCATACGAGCTATGGAAGTGTATGTTTTTCGTTCAGTGCGGTCTTAGTAACATCTGAGCACATCTTAGTTTAGTTTAGAGAGAAAAGATAGTAGATTGGAAAAAGTCCATTGTAGTCGTAGATCAACAAAAAGTGTAGCAGACTACAGAAATTTGTGAAAGGGCAAAACTTAAATATACGGGACATATCTATATATATTATGGTATCTTTTACCAATGGACCTACAAACAAAACTACAAGCAGGTAATAGTGTGCTTCTGCTAATTTACAGGGCAGGACTCTTCAAAACTGGACACGTAACACAGCTCCATACTCAAGGATTTTTTCCCCAATATCCCTGATAAAGCGGATGAATATTTGAGAGCTCTTAGCTTCCATACATCGCGCGAACTACTATAGACCCAGATAGAAAAAACTGGCAAAAGAATGAATCTTCAAAAAAACATCACATTTCGATTTATATGGATGGTTCCAAAACTAAGGAGGGGGAAGGTCAGGGTCATACTCTAGTGAGATAGACCTACATGTGTCATTAAGACAACCGGAAACATGCAGTGTGTTTCAGTCAGAGGTTCTGCTGAAAGCTGCTGATCTACTTGAAACTCTACAGACTACTCAGCAGATTAAAGTTACGAATAGCGATATGGATACTCTTTGCGAGGACCTACATGTCGCTAAGGATACTACTTTTACTACTACTATTCATTTTCTCTGCAAATATCGAGCGGAACGATACGTTTGACCGTAAGACTTTAGCCCGTATTCACAGAAGCCCGTAAATGCAAACACAGCAATTCGAAGCTGACCGTAAAATAAAAGCCAGTATAGAGAAGCCCGTAAATGAACATTTTCAAAAAGCCCGTATTTTTTTAATGGCTTTTTCATTTTTCAGAGCAAATTTTTGTAAACAATGAAAACATTAGAGATGTTTTTGGCGAAAAGTCGCTTTGCATTATACTCAACCTCACACTCATTCCAAATCCTACACTGACCACAATTACGGTCTTTTGGTTTTACGGGCATTTGATTTAAGGGCTTTTGGAAACGGACTTTTGGATTGCAAGTAAACGTATCCAACCCATTGGTTTAAGTTTTGGCCTTCTGTGATCAACTACTCACACTCTATTCAAGCTAATCTAACCTAAAGGAATACAACAAATACTGTTCACACCACTTGCATGTTTTTAGTCATTGATAGCTAGTGCTCAATTATTGTGTTTCATTAAACAAAAAATTCAGTAGAATAGTAGAATCAAAACCGATTTTCCAAAAATGGTGGACATTTGAGTGCGTTTAAGAATCTTGTTTAGTACGTCTGACAGCTCTTCTTGTTTCTGAGTTTTGATTGGACTACACTGGTCAAGTGCACAGTTTTCTCAGTTGACGTTTATGTCGGCAATACCGACAATTCAAGTCAAGAATTTCTCGATTACTACGAAGTTGAGGTGCCATGAAATAAAGTCTTATGCAAAAAGGAATTGTGGATTTTATTTCCACTGCGATTTGGACGTTATTGCAATAAAGTCCAAAACGATTTTTGGACTTTATTTTATTTTCAAAAGTCCAATAAAGTCCAAAATTACGTTCCGCTCCCTGACGTATAGAGCAGCAGTTAGACCATTGAGAAAAAAAATACAATTTTTACAAAGTGACATACCGACAATTCAAATTAGGTTTTGCGTTCAGGTACATTTGAGTCCAGACATTTAAAGTCGACTTACGATTACTAGATTCTTGAATGTGGCCATTTTCTTAAGTTAAGTTTAAGTCGCATTTGACATTTACATTCTGATTTTGAATACCTACCAGTATAATTAAATAGAAATAGTTCTAGTCATTTGCATATGGCTTTCCGTAATTGGCTAATAGTTAAAATTGCTCTCCCTCCAATCTCACTAATCTAAAAACTATATGAGGTCTTAACTCTTAACTACCTAAACTAAACGATTCGTTCGCTCCAGAAAAAAGATTTCATTCGCCGACGAGTTCATACCTAGTATTACATGGATTAAATGGTGGACGGCGAATGGCGGTGGATGAATCCTCAACGATTGTGCCAAAAGCACAAGCGTCACAGCTTTATAGTTTTCTATAGAATTTGTAATATTGGAATGAACTATAGGACTAGCCTGGCATAATATGCAAAATATGTACTCCAATGGATATGTCAGTCAACAGCATACAAGTATATAGATAAAAATATCAGCCATCCCTAGTTCTTCAATTTCCCAAAATTTATATGCATGCTATATAGTTTCCCGCCTCAAACGACAACTTCCACTTCCAAAGGACTAATGAAGCATTAAATTATGTTGGGAGCATCCGTATCAGTATACATGTAATACATCACGTATTGCGCTGCAACGCAATCTACATACAATCAGCCGCTTTAATCCTTTTCATCTTCCCTGGCGAAATTACAAAATCGCAAACCGCGACCAACCAACAACGCCCTCATCGTCGTCGTCGCGCCAGAACAGTCAGCAACTCCTTTCATATTTGCTCATCTGTGGCAATATGATGTGGGCGTATAGTCGTCACAGTAATTCGTAAGCCTGTTGCCTTACAGAGCTCAGCAGCAAGTTTGCATACAAATTAAAACGCGTATCGCATGTCATTATATGTTTCGAAAACGCACACATGATTCGACAAAAAAATAAAATGCCAACCAAAATCGAATCTGATAAACTCTTCACGTTAATAGAGAGAGCCCTTTGATTGCCCTGCTTAGGTAACCGTAACAAGAGTTGCCTCATATGCATATGAGTTCGTCAGGGGTTAAGGACTACTAGAGTATATAAATCCTGCCCTGATGTGCATGCAATGAACATTCATCTCCACCCAACCACCAAAGTTTACCCATTTCGCCTTCTTTTCTGAGGACACATGATGTGAGCGGACTTGGCAGCAAAAGAATGTCCTTAAAAAGTCGTAAATCTTTGGGTGGTTTTTTGTCAAATACTTTCGTTTTCCCTCTTCTATGGAGGATTGTTTTGTTTTGGTTATTTTTTGTGCTGCAAGTCATAGAAGCCAATCGCTAGAAGACGCGTGCTTAGACGGTGTGAATCTATAAATCATTCTGTCGCTTGATTTAAATATTCCGATACACAGCAGGAGCAGCTTGTTATACAGTGTCACGAAGACGGGCGGATGTGTATATTTCGATTTCCATGTGCCAGTGAAATGTCTTAATATTTGAGGTATAGGAGCATCAGTTTTAGGGCGAATGGTCGGGTATTTGTGTTTATTAACTATGATGAGATAACTTCCTAGTAAGAGAAGGACACATCGACAATATCGATTGAAGGATAACTTTTATCGGTTAAGCATGTTTTCAATCCTTTAAGTGCCACCTCGTACTTTGTACCACTATCTTCGCGAACGACAATTTTAATAAATAAATGGTGTCCCATAATTCACGCAAAATGTAATTTTGATAGAAATACGGATTTGTAATTAGAAAGCTTAGATTTTTTATTGATTCATAGAGTATACTGTATACAGATTGGGGCTTTGTATGGAATAGCAAATCGGATAAATGGGCGGCGCGGCTTTGCTGGCAAGTAGGCAGTCTTTTATTGAAATTTTCTATGACCATGTCGCATAAATGTGGCTGAATTTCATTAATACACCTCCCAATTTCCTCTTTTAAGGCGTTGGTTGTCGTGGGCTTATTTGCATAGACCTTTGACTTTAAAAAAACCCCAAAGAAAAAAGTCCAATGGCCTTAAATCGCAATGGCAAATTCTGATCGCAAAAATGGCCGAATACACGATAAGGAAATGACTCATGCAGTAATTGAATTATTTCTCTGGCTGTATGGCATGTGACACCGTCTTGTTGAAACCACATGTTGGTCACATCCATAGGTATCTTGTGATTTAGGCACTAAAACCTATTTTATCAGGTCACTATAGCGAACAAATGAGCAGCAGCATTTTCGAAGAAGAATGGTCCGGTAATACCTCCAGCCCAAAATCCCTGGGATTTCTCAACCCCAAATGCGCCATCAAGATGAAAATGAGCTTCATCACTAAAGATGGTTGTGTTCGAAAAATCAGCATCCCCTTGTTGTTGTTCCGAAATCCATTCAACGAACTTTCTTCGCGCTGCATGGTCAGTAGTCTTCAGTTCTTGAGTCAATTGAACTTTGTTAAGCATGAAGTTACGAATTCGCTGTAGAGAGCTTCTCGAAATGCCCAATTCTTGACTACGGTGCCGAATTGATGTTCCTGGACTGCCAGCAAAACTCTCGCGAACTGCTTCGATATTTTCTGTTGAACGACTTGCGGACTGTAACTGACAAACCTTCATTATTTTTAAAATATTGCTCAACAATGAAAATGCGTTGTTCTTTCGTATAGCCCTCCATTTTTACAAATCCCCATGCAACGTCTGTCTGTTTTGCTCCTCCGATTTTCGTTATTTTTGAAGTTAGATAGATAGACAGATTAAAAGCCGGGAGAGCCTTCTAAAAGGACCCTAGTGTGCCTTCCCTCACTCCACTCACTTAGGACGATGCCAGCAAGGTTTGCTGAATTCACGATTTTATCGCCAAGGCGAAAGAAGGCCGGACATTCCATAAGAAGGTATAAGAGAGGATTCGTCACTTTCTAGACATAGTGTACATTTAAGGGTCCGGTACGACTCCAATTCGGTGAAGATGTTTTTTATGAGGCCATGACCGCTAACTATACCTGTCATGATCCTCAGATTATTTTTGTGTATTTTTTTGTCCAAAGTTTCAGAGGAGAATTTTGGAAAGAATAGTCTGGTCTGGCAGTTCGCCCAAGTGTTTTAAGCCAAACTTCGTTGGATTTGATTAGAGCCAATGTTTTTTACTGAAATGTTTTTTACTGACTCCACAGAATGGTTCAGGTCCGATAAATGGCATTGTCGCGCCGACTTTCGCCAGTGTGTTGAAGTTAACGGAGTTCGAAGGTGACACTGTAAGAGCTTATGCCAAAATGTCTCCATAACAAACTACAGAAGAAGAAAAGAGACTGCGGAAATTTTATTATTTTTTTTTTATTTCGAAAACTGATTTTTATAGAATTTCTAATTGGCCAGCAATATGGCCGCTTTGAAAAGGCCTTGTACCTTCAATCTTATCAGAGATAATTTTCTTTCTTTTAAAGCAAATATTATTTGGTTATGCCAAATATTACAAAATGTACATATTAACCACTTTGGCGATCTAACAAAAAAGAGAAACTTAAGCTAAATACATATATTCTCAGTTCAGCCACAATCGGAGAAGGCAATCCCAATCCTTAATGAATATAATTATTATTCCACGGGCTATAAAACAACCATACAATTAGTGAAACAGACTTTAAAAGTAAACGATGCAAAAGTTGTGTCTGGCACTCACCATACTCTTTGCCGACACAAATGCAGGATGAATTTCAAAATGTCCAACTTCGCATCTACAACGTTCCGAGGGGCAAACGAAAAAAAAAAAACGAAAACTCCTTCCAAACCAACAGTGAAGGTACAACCAAAGTGCAGATAAGGGAGCGCAAGGATATACTAAGGCTAAAAAAAGGAAAATCTTCATTATTTCGGATATTTTAATCTGAAATTTACACCACCGCCACATCGTGAAATCTAATTGTCTGCTTTCAGTTTGGCCATTTTTTGTGCCGGGCACTCCTTTTGTTTTGTTTAAGTTAAGAGTCGCGCGATCATGGCGTATAAAGTTCACTGCCACGCAATAAAATCGCTTAACAAATGAGAAAGGACACCCCCGTTCTGGCTGTCTCCTTTATATTTTGTTGGTAATGAGATTTCTTCTTTAATTTGCATGCAAATAAGGAAACACGGCTGCTGCTGTTTGCTTTACGGACATCCTCTCCAGATGGTGCAAGGACATCCCCAAGAAAGGGTAATCGAGACGATGCCATAGGAAGTTGTAAATCGTTCCGAAATGTACACAAAGCTGCTTATTTTCTTCGTGTCCTTTTTTTTTTTTTGCTAAGAATATGCAAATGAAAGTGCATGGCAGGATCCACCATCCACCAGGAGTGATTTTAAAGAAAATTCATTAATTGCTGATTGATATTGAAAAAGCGGCGGGAACACACGAAATTTAAGGATTAAGTTACTACTCGCAGATGAAAAATTAGGTAAAACATATTATAGCCTTGCATTTTTCGCTAAAGAGAATATCCCATTGCCCTCCTAAGTAAATTACAATCGAATTACGTGATAGAAGGAATAAAGTAGCTAAGGATACGTGTCCTTGCGCTAGATTATTAAATTAGCATATATTTTTTTGTCCCTCAATTAATAAACAAGGCCCAATAACAGGACAATGACTTTTAGAAAATACACAAAGAAAAAACGTAAAATGGAAATTACTGGACTACTTTCACCCTTCGCGAAAGGACTGGCGCACATAAATTATTCAAAGAGAAAAATAAAACAGGACATAAACATATTTTCTGGCGAATTCAATTAAACATGTAATTACGCTGTTGTCCTGTTACCCTCTAATTTCGTATATTCCCATTCTTTTTTTTTTGGTAGGAAAAGTTAACATTTTTTTATTTGGTTTTCTAATTGAGTGTGTCCTCGATACGATAAGGAAAGATTTTTCAGTCCCCTATGGATTTTACCGGTTTTTTCTAAGATTTAATTTTGTTTTTCTTTTGAAGATTGTTGCATGAAAGGCCTAATTATGGATAAAAGAAAAAAAAACGAAGGTTGTACCTTTCGAATTTTAATTATTTTATGAGCCATTTAGAGATGGTTAGCTTTTCTGTTGTTTGCAAACATTTTGATCCTGACTGTTTTTCACTTGAGTGGCCTAAGAAATAGGGTGGATTTGATGGGCAAATAATAAGTAGAAATAATTTTATTATTGTTTATTGGTGTTTAGAGTGGATTTATGTGTGGAAGGACACTTCAGCAGTTGCTGATGTTCGCGATCTTGGTACTAATACGTTGTTTTGCGTGAAAACCTTTCAACTACAGGCATTTGCAGAACTCTTATATTACAGTTGCGCACATCTGCGGTAATATGTTGCCAAGGTGTCAGAAATGTAAACAAGCAAACAAAATGACGGCTTAGGCCCGAAACACACATGCGATTTCAATCGCGCGGCTGTTTAGTCGCAAAAAACGAAACACACACATTTCAATATGAATGCGCGCACATAAAATCCAAAATTATGTGCGCGCATTCGCATTGAAATGTGTGTGCTTCATTTTTTGCGACTAAACAGACGCGCGATTGAAATCGCATGTGTGTTTCGGGCCTTAGTGTACTGCAGATTAAGGTCTGAAACACACATGCGATTTCAATCGCGCGACTGTTTAGTCGCAAAAAATGAAACACGCGCATTTCAATGTGAATGCGCGCACATAATTTTGGATTTTATGTGCGCTCATTCATATTGAAATGTGTGTGTTTCATTTTTTGAATGCGCGCACATAAAATCCAAAATTGAAATGTGCGTGTTTCATTTTTTGCGACTAAACAGTCGCGCGATTTAAATCGCATGTGCGTTTCGGGTCTAAGTATGCTACCAGTATCCAGAAATGAGAATAGATGGTTCTAAGTCATGTGTCAGCCGGGATTTTATGAGTTCCATTCTATCTAAACCAGTTCCTTAGATTATCAAATAACTATAGCGTTTTTCAGACAGAAATTACGCAGCTGTTAAACACTCGAATCACAAAAAGTGAGAACTTAATAATTGATTATGCACTGTCATAAAATAGGTGCAAGTTAACGCTGTATTCCTGAGCATAGAGACATGTTAGGCAACTATAGAGAAGAGAAACTAGCCAGGGTCGGCGTAAAAGTGGAACCCTCGTCTGCTAAAAGCCAAAGAAAAAGACCATATAGCTCAAGTAAACGCAATATAGGAAGTTAGTTTAATTCAATAATGGTTAATGCAAAAAATGGCAAAATGTTTGGTTGGAGATGTGTCCAATTCGATAATTATAGATATGTGCAATATTAATATGTATAAAAATAATGCACTAGATTCTTAACACTTAAACCATTGTGCATTGTGCAACACACTTATCGCCACGTACCAGTGTAGCTTCCGGCCTGGCAGATCGATTTTAGACCAAATGTTCACACTGAGGCAAATCCTGGAAAAGACCAACGAATTTCAAGTCGAAACTCACTACCTATTCATTGACTTCAAAGCCGCTTGTGATAGCATACATCGTCAGGAGCTCTGTACGGCGATCGCCGAATTTGAAATCCCGGCAACACTGATTCAGCTGTCTCCCGTGACGCTGGAAAATACGCACTGCAACGTGCAGTTTGGAAGTAGTTCCTTCAGGCATGCACCGGATCTCGACAAAGTTACGCGCTATCGTGCGACTTCTTCAATCTTGTATACTGGAGCAGATATTGCGCAGGGCCAGTGTCAACACGGAGGGCACTATCTTCAACAGGTCTATCGTCTATCATCGGTCGTTCCCAGCGTGCCGTGATAGAAGCATTCACCGCGATGGAAGAACAGGCGAAATCCGTTTGCCGTGAAGTAAATGAGGACACGACTAAGTACATGCTATCAACAAACAAACAAGCATATCTGTCCACCGCTAAGGACAAAATGTCACTGCAATAGTGCAATAGTTAAGTGTTAAGGAGTTCACCTACCTCTGAGTAAACATGAACTCCATGAATGATACCCTTTTGGGGATCCGGCGAAGAATTATCCTAGGAAACCGTTGCTACTTCGGTTTGGCAAAACAACTGGGTTCAAAACACCTAACTCGAAGGACATAATGTGTGCTCTAAAAACCCTAATCCTGCCAGTTCTGCTTTATGCATCGACGATAAGCAAGAGCTTAAAAAAAATACTTCGGCGTATTTTTGGTAATGTGTGCTAGAAGGGCGAATGGAGGAGAAGATACATCTGCGAACTCTATGACCTGTACCAAGATGTGGATGTAGTCCAAAGCGCCAAAACAAGTCGACTACATTGGCTCGAATGTACAATAATGCTCCAGCTAAGAGGATCTTCGAATCCCAGCCCCCAGGTTCGAAAAGACAAGCAAGACCGCACCTCCGTATCAAAGACTAAGCCATCGCGGATGACAGAGTGCTTGTTAAGTAAGTAGGTTTACTTTAAGGGTATTATGTTTCATTTTCAATATCCTCAAATTATTCGCCCGTACTTTTGGCACTACTACGGCGGCCATATCTACCAAATGTCACGAACATTCAAAAATTATACACACATTCGGGTTTTCATTCTGCACAGCAAAACCATGTCAACATATTTGCGATGTTCGCTTTCTAGAAATTAGATCTAAAATATCGTCAAGCCATCTGTGAATGAAATTCGAATTCCTTTCTTCCCTTTTTATTCAATTTCTAAACTCTCTAAATTTGCAGTAACCTAATTTTGTCATCTTCAGACGTCTCATATAAGACACAGTAACACAAACCCTGCGGCATTCCAATTTAAATTGAAACATGTTAAGGTGTCCGCAACATTTGTTCATTCCCAATAGATTACCGAAGGACTTTCTCCCCCACAAAAAAAGGCCATCATTCCTCTATAATTTTACACTTTCCGCAAAAAAAAACCAAATCTCACACTTCCTTTCCACACTGGCCGCACAAAATTTAGAGACCTTTTTAGCCCCCACCCCATTTTTCGCACAAAGAACGAGACAAAAAAAAAAACAATTTTCCAATACACGCATTATTATTGTCATACCCAATTCTATGTTCAATTTTTCAATAATCATCAGGGTAAAGGAGCTTCTTCTTTTGTAATCTTTTCAAAATTTCACAAACACCCTATAAGGACTTAATATCGTTAAATTGATTTCATCTTGTGGGCATGTGAGGTCCTCTCTTTGATTGACAAAAAAATTGGTTTGTGTGTTGTGTTCCCTTTGAAAGAAAATTATGTCATTCGACAACTACGAGTATATGTAGTCAAACATGTTGTCAGTGGTTTAAGAAAATGAAAGGACATCCATTTGACCGGGAATTGAAAGAAACGTCAACATCGCCTGTTTGATCTTTGGCTCAACATGTAGCACATCATATCATTTTGGGATTGACATTGTGCGTACGTGGTGCCGCGTGTGTGTACATTTTACCATCATAATGTGACAAAGGATGAGAATGAGGATACAATTTGATTTCCGGTCATTTCGTTTTTGGAAATATTTCCACATTACATAGAACTTCATTTTGTAGTGTTTACTCGTATTGGCACAGGACGCTGAGGGTAGGTATATGAATTCCACTGGTGGTTGGAGTTCCTTTGTGTATTAATTATGATGATGAACAAGTCGGAAGTATTTGGTTTGTGGTTGAAGTTTAATTTACCTTTTCTTGAGTAGAACACTTTAGAGAAATTACTTTGTGCTGGCACTCAGTGTCCTATGTTTGTTTCGGACGCTCTTAATTGTAAATATTTCAGTTGAGGGCACTGTGGGCAGCTCGTACATCAAAGGGAATTATTTATTTCACATTTTGGTGTAAAGTCGATTTGATTTGCAGTCACGCCCTCATTTTGAAAGAACATTCACGCAACCAGTAGGTGGGTGGGCGAACTTTCCAGCTTCCCTTTGATGACTTTTAATGAATTGGCATTTTATAGAACTATGTTCTCGTTTGAGATTTCTTGGCTTTACGTCGCCAAGTCGGAACCTCCTAACGATATGTGTCTTAGAAAATGGTCCTTCTTTTACAAACGTCGAGTTCAATATTAGTCGCCCTGATTTTGTAAAAAAAATGGACAGCATCCCTCCAGCAGTAGCACTGTCTAAGTAAACCAAAACTAGCAAGCCCCTAATTGGAGATAAGAGCCTGACAACTTATGCCATACTTTGCAGTTGCTAAATTCAATCGAGACTTCTTTAATCGTCCATTGAACCAGTGTCATCTGTTTTGTTTTGTTGTTGTAGACAAGTTGAGACAGTTTTGTCACACAGTTATTAGGAGGACTGAACTTGATGTCAAAGCTTAGTTGTCAGTCTTTAATTCGTTGTTTGGTGTCGTAGCTATGGTCATGAGGCTTGAGTAATGTCCGAAAAAATACAAACAGCCGAAATGAGATTCCTCCGTTTAATTGCTGATGGTGTGACCCGTAGATCGCATTAGAAACACCAGAATACGTGAGGAACTCAATGTCGAGCAGCTACCTTTCTGGACGGAGCGGTCCATGCTTTGGTGGTTTGGTCATGCTAAATGTATGTCACCAACTAAGATCCCACGACGTGCTATGGAATCCATACCATCAGGCAGGCGTCATCTAGGTAGACCCAGGATAAGATTTTAACCATCATTATCTCTCCTCTATGGAAATAGCCCTTGATGATTTAGAGTCGATGGTGAAGAATCGAAAGCTATGGTGGGTCTATTTGAGCAGCCTACGCCCGCGGCCCACTCAATTTATAAGCGGGCCATCGAAAATGTATGAAGCGGTGAAATGAATGAAAGTTCTATTCGCAGCCTTGTCATTTTTGGACGTCGCCCTCTTCCCTCTAAACTCTGATTATACTCGACATCAGGCATTGTATAGTCAGGGTATTACCTGCGATGAGGGGGAAATATTTGTCCTTTACTTTCAACCATAGGTAAAGGGTGTCTTTAACGTTTAAAATTGGGGCTCTGCTAAATTTGTAGCCCTATACTATAGCCTTTTTCTATAATGAAAGAGCAGCAAATATTTCTCACTTTTAACTCTGCAGTTGTTCGAAAGAGTGGATGTGGGCGCGGGCGAAGACCTAAATGTTGAGATCTAAAGTAGGCTTCATAGTATTAGGCATATTGGTCAGTGAGAACTCAGCAGCTGTTGTAATTTTTTCTACAACAGATTGCTCTATTAGAGGTGACACTTGGTGTTATTTATTCTATTCTTATTGTGGAAATTACGGGTTCAAAAAGCTATATTTTTATAAGGAAAACGTCGTATGTATAGGATAACTTTGTATGTAGGTATGCACTCGAATTATGGACTGCATTTAGAAACACTTATCCTTCTACTCCCGGAAGATCTTGATACCTTCTACCTTTGGTATATTTTTATTCGCAATATACCAAAAAAAAACATCCCTTGAAACATTGCACCTATACGTACAAATTTAGTGCAACACACTTCCTCCAGATACTTATATATGTTAACATTCGTTGAGTATATCTACCACTTGCAATGTCTTTACTTATGTAGATAGCCATCTAAAGCTGATTACACTTGAATCCTTTTATTAGCTTTATTGCCAATTTAAACAACACAAAACGGTGTTCCCCGATTAAATCCCATTTTCAGCATTGCTATGGACGGACACCCAAATCTGGACACCTTTAGTATATATCCCAACCGGGATTTCATGTAAAATATTTGCCATCTCCAGTGCTCGTCCAAGGGAAAGGTGAAATCCCATTCCTTAATCTACTTGTTAATTTATATCTTCTGCGGGATTAAATCCGCACTTGGCAGAAGCTCCTTCTGTGTGCTTTCGAAAAACATTTTTGATTATCCTTCGAGTTGGGTGCGTGCGTTCAATCGGAATGCAAAACGGTCCGAGCGTGCAAAGTAAAAATTTAATTACAAATTCTCGTCGTTAACAAGATTTAAAATTACCAATTTAAGTGAGAGAAAGCGCCGAGATACTTAATTAATGCATTGGAATGGGGTGTGCTTTTGAGTGGGTCTATATTCGATGGCAACGCATAGAAGCCGATTACGGAAAGAATATGCAAAATGGCGATATCTCGCAGTTTTAATTTTACATAAATTGTTTAAGTGTGTAAATGAGAATTATTTTAGTAATTAGATGAAGGAGTCGGGGATTGAATATTTATTACTCGAATGCTCATCGGCGATAAAGATAAGGTATAGGTAGGGGTAAAGTTGGTATAAATTTATTAACACGGACGTTACGGACATGGTTTCGATCAAATTAGCATATTTTCATATTGGTTGCGTATTTTTTGATTAATTGAATATTTTCTAGTATAAATGACTGGGAGAGGATACGCGTAGAGTCTCTTCTTTCAATGGAGGATATTCTTATCCCTCGAACTTTCGCTGCTGGTGCTGTAGCGTTTTCGCGTGTATTTATAGATACAGTGAGATTCAAAATTGAGTCTACACCAATGCTGTTTTCATTTGAGCTTAGAAACAATTTGTTTTAAATATCAATAAAGTATTTTATGCTGTCGAAATGGAATGTGTTTTGTTATTGTTATTTTTGATAACAAAACCTCTTACAGAATGTTGGTTTTTTAGACATGTTTAAAAATATTAAAGAAAACTTAAAATATCACTTTTGGTGATCACTGTATGTACCCTGTCCGGTGGGAAATTTATGATTATGGAAAAACTGAGGCTCATTGTTTTATTTCTTATCTTATGATGAAGATGTGTTTTTTTAGATGAATCTTTGCAACCAAAACGGCAACTCTTAAAAAATCTTCATTAGCAAATGCACGTTGCTGGAGCAGTATAACTGACGGCTGTAGGAAATAAGAAAAGGGAAAATGAAAAAAATACCCCAAATTTGAGGTGTTATTTCATAATGAAATAAAAAACGAATGCATGCTGCGCTGCCCCCTGCAATCCCCTGCTTGTGTTTACTGTCAGATTTGGGGCCTTCTGGGGCCTTATTTCGCAGAGCCTAGCTGACAAACTGACCCCAACATCTTCTTGTTTGATAATTGTTTAAAATGTTAAAGTATTAAATTTAAAACGCATGCCTCTATTTTTTAAGAGGTTTTGTTTTTAAACAACGGCAACACTGAAGTAGTGCAAAATAGAAAAACATAAAAATCAATTTCAAATTCATTTAAATCAGTTATAAACAGTTTTTATTGTAATGCTCTGTGGTACACAACATTTTTGGTTTTTCCAGGATTCGTAAAGCCTAGACCTAGATAATATTCCTGTCTATAAGGACAATGAATATCAATGTTACAAATTTTCCAAACTTTAGCTCTTATGACTGTCGGAGAATAGCGATTCCTCATCCCTGTATCTATTTTTGACCAATCTTCGCAGGAATACAATCGATTCGGTGGTTTTCAAAATATTAAGTTTTTATTGTTTTTTGTTGTATGGGCGGTGCCACGCCCCTGTAACTCATGAACCAGTACACCTATAAAGACCGTATAAACTTATAAACCATGGTATTAACGTCACCTTTCATGGAAAATTTCCAGAATCAAAATCGGTACATACACAACTTATTTTTATATAGGGTGTCCCAGTTAAGTATAGTACATATAATCATTTAAGGGGCTATTCCTGTAGTTCTGCCGAACAAAAAATTGTATGGCAGGGGGTCTATTTTCATCGTATTTCCCGTTATAGCCCGTCAAAGTAGTTGACCTCAAATTTGGAGGTGCTAAACGCTATAACTTCTAAACTATTATAGGTACCTACTTTTGGCAATAGAGGAAGGCTACTAAAGATGAATGTAACAGGTGCAAAATTGCAAAATTGTTTTCGCCGTCGCATATTGGTCACTGGCAGGTTCATAGACAGATTTTAATGTTTTTTTTTTTTGATTGCTATGATGGTAAGAAGCCTCTTAGTAGGCAAGCTTTTTGTCTATCTTATCATACGTAAGTGGCAAATAGGACAACACTCTGTGTTGCTTTCTGGAAATGTGAACATCGAATCCCAGAAAATAAATATTTTCACAAACGTCTGACAATCTTTCGAGGTCAAAACTATAACAAAATGTTTCTTAATGCTAATGCCACAAACCAGTAAGAATAGACCGCCGACTTCCCGTACACCTACCCGATTCCCCCCGGAAAGAATTTCCCTGTCTGTGAATACGTGTAAATGTCAAAATTAATGGCGGCAATGTTTTTCTATGCAATACCATGCGACCAGGATTTTTCAAGTATGCGTGCGTTAATGGCGCCCCTTTGATTTTGTACAGCACCAATACATGAAAAATCCTGGTCTCGCCGGCAGCTTGTAGGCAAAGTCCGTTATGTGGGAGGAGTCGACGGTCTATTCTTACTGGTTTGTGGCTAATGCAGTGCTTATAAAAGTAAGTCATCTTCATACGTTAATGGCGTTGCATATAGCAATTGCCATTAAAAATACAGTATATGTATAAGATTCAGTTCAGGAATGGCGTCTGGATTCATAACCAATAACGTACTAACTAATGTCCATGCATAAACTTACTTTAGCCAGGCACAGCGTAATTGTATCATGCATTCGTAAATTTCCTCCCAAACTTAAGCTTCCTCCATTTTCCAAATTCGAAAATTGCATCAGGCAACCGCAATTGTATCCTCGCGGACATCTTGAGACAGCGACAACCATGACGACGCTTCCCAACTGCTGCATTGTGTAATAGGATCGAAGAGCCCATCTCATTTACTATGCAATGCATGCAACACCAACACATTAAGTGCGATACCAAAAAGAGTTTAGGACCTGGCTTTCTCGCGCCGTACATCCAGCAATACTATGCCAGACAATTTAAGAGATAATGGGATTTTCTTTTGCCTTTCGAATCGCATCGCACCCAACCATTAAATTTCGTATCCTACAGGATTATAATATCGTTCCCAGCTAACGCCAGCATAAAACACATTTTTACAGCGAACATTGTACGCCAGCAGATTGTGGGCCACGTCCAATTCGTTTCAAATGAAATTAAAGTTAGTTTTAGGAGGGGCAAGCCAAAAGGATGTGCGTTAATTTGTCGACTTGGTCCACGGGTGCTGTGTCGCGAAGTTGACTCCTGAAAAGACAATTTGCCTTTATAAGTGGAGTGAAGGGGAAGGTAATCTTGTTCATTTGACTGGAACATTTCGATGGATAAAGACTTGCCTAATGGTTGCTGTCGCCGATTAGAAACATTGTAAAGACACTTTCTGCGGTCGTCAAATTGAATTAAATGGCAAGTTTTTAATTTAGGACTAGCCCACTGGCAATCAGTGGATTTTCTATTAAATGCAACCAAAATGTCAGCAACCTTAAAGGTTAAACCAACTGCAGGGGCAGGCCTATATTACATCGACGCGACGTTTCCTATTCTCATTTGCATTTGGAAGCCATTATACATGTAAAGGTTCTGCATCCCCCTTCCGCCATGTGGGACAACAATTGTGACTCTGTCTGCATGGGTTGCTCTGACAAACACAGTTTGACCAACCGTAGCGCCAAGTGGTCATGTACCAGGCTCATCGGCACTGTTCACATTGGCTTTGTTTGATTTATCTCAGTTGGTACACATTGTTTACTCGATGATCGGGCTTAAAGGTCTTTTTTTTGCGGATATTCTACTCCACCACCGACAGGAGCTGGAATTCCAATTAATTGGCTTTTGATTGTCAAATGTATGCCCGAGCATATATGCAGTCGAAACGGTGGATGATTGTTGTCTCATGGCTAATATACGCTACTGCTACTGTTGCACATACAGTCTGAGTGATACATACTCAAAATTGCATGTACCCCCCCATCAGTTTGAAAAGGCGCCTAAACGGCTATTGCATTAGAGAACATTTAGGGGGTCGCCCGCGCCGGCAGGTTGGTCAAAAGGATCGAAGCCGAATGAGGTTGATGGTTGGGTTCTATTGGCATTGGCATTGGCATTGATTTTCTTTCAAAAGGCTGCATCCTGCAGTCCAGACAGTCAGACGAATGTGCATACACAAACCGAATTCAGAAGTACATAAAAGGAATTTCGAAAGATAACCGGTGATGTTAAATCAATTGATTTCAGAAAATCCCCCATGGAAAGGGAATCCTTTTGATTGGCAGAGCTTTTGTTCCAAAGGCAAAATTGCATTTAAATTTTCCAATAAACGTCTGCAGCTTGTCTGATGGGTGGACTTTTGTGCAAAGGCTTCCATTATGGTAATAGAATTATTTATGTACCTTGACCGTAGGACTTGAAGTTTTAGTTAGATTGCGGCACAAGTTGTTTGTATGTATTTATATAAACTGAGGCGAATAATGTAACATGTTGATTTATTTACGAAGTTATAATTGGAATCCTGTCTAGTTAGTTGGTATTCGTAGAGATGGTATTTATGTAGTGTTTTCAATTTGGTTAAGGACTTAAAAGGTTTCTGAAAGTAACTGGTGATTCGGGTAGTACGACGGCATATTAGAAAGGCATTTTTTATTTTTTTTTAAATACTTCTCCCGGGAAAGGCGAACATATAACGCTTCAACAGCGTCCCGAGATGCTTGCACAAATACCTTAAAGTTATAACTCTAGGGACGACTTGTAGTCAATGTATTTGCCCGCGTCACTTTAGCCACACTTAGATCTATATCTAGCATTATTTGTATACCTTAACCGTATACTGGGTGGATGGGTGTTTATGAATAGGGCGCAAACTGTAATTGACATTAACCTGGCTATGTCGAGAGTCGTAACTTGAAGTGGAAGGTAGACACATGATCTATACGGACTTCGGAACCAGTCAGGGTGCTGAAAAATATGCGTTTGCCAATAACCCATTTATATGCTAATTGCCACCGAGATATCCGGTCCAAGGGCCAAAAAAAGGATCAAACCTCACAAATAGGGGACTTTGCCGTCAGCGTAACTTCCCGACTATATTTAAAGAGACAGAAATCGAGGAAAATGAATCTTCTAAAACAGCAACTACGACAAGAATCGGCGGAAATCAACAGGCTATACAATTTGATAGTATACCTTCCAAGAAAGCGCGTATACGCTCTGCTATACCTACTTAACAAATGAGTATGCGCTCGGGCGGTATAATGTAGATATTATCGCGATCCCAGGAGAAGAGAAACAATTGCCGTATCCCTTACAGTAGAAAACGGGGCTTTTCCAGAGTGCAATGCCAAAGTTGTGCTCGGTGTTGTCTTGTCAGTGGTCCACACAGTAACTTGGCACTCTCCAGCCAGGTGTCTTCCGAATGGTGTCACACCAGTGTTGCCAGTTTGACTGTTTTCCAGTTAAATTTGACTGGATTTTTTCGGTATTGACTGGAAAAAAAAATCAAATCCAGCCGACTGTTTTTTTTGACTGAAGATTTTTCCTAAAAAAAAAAAATAAAAAAAATTGCACCTCCAATGTAAACCTAGTGTGAGATTCGCGCAGTGCAATGAAATGAACACACCCATTTTCCGCAAGCCGCTTAAAATTAAATTGAATCTAGTATTTCTTGCAGTTTGCGCAGTGTTTCTTGAGAATTTTGAATGATTGCCTTTGCATTTAATTCGGTTTGTTGTATGTTGTTTATGTTTCATCAAACCCACATGCGATTTCAATCGCGCGACTATTTAGTCGCAAAAAATGAAACACACATATAATTTTGGATTTTATGTGCGCGCATTCATATTGAAATGTGTGTGTTTCATGTCTGCGACAGTCGCGCGATTGAAATCGCATGTGTGTTTCGGGCCTAATACAAAAAGTTGGAAAGAATACTATATATATCGAAATATAAAGGGTGGGCCAAATACAACGTCGTTCAAGTTGCTGCCTCTGCTGGCTTCGCAGTAGCGTATTCTGTCACTCCAATTGTCCAAGACATTGTTGTTGGTTTCGGGCTGTAGCTCGCGGATTGCTTGGATAATATTGCCCTTAAGTGCTTGAATCGTTTCCGGATTGTCGTAAGTCCAAAGTCCAAAGGAGTCAAATCGCAGCTCCGAGGAGGCCAATTGACATCGCCAAGACGGCTGATAGCACGTTTTGGGAAGTTGGTGCAAAAGATCGATTGTGGCGTGGGCTGTGTGGCATGGCGTACAATCCTGCATGAACCAGAGGACGTCCAAATCCATGTCTTCAATTCCAGTAAAAAAAAAGTCGGTTAACATGGCTCTGTAACGCCCACCGTTGACCAAAACGTTGTTCCCAGCCTCATTGTCGGAGAAAAATGGTCCAAACTGTCAATCTCTGTTACATTGTCGTCTGTGCGCACCGTACGATGACGCGGACCAAGAGTGTTGTCCACTACCATACAAGTCACACGAACTTTTTGCACAAACTTGCGTACAGCAGGCGCGGTGGGTGCTTCATTTCGGCCAAAACTTCTAGAAAAACGCACTGTTTGGGCTACACAGCACTCATTTTGGAAATATTTTTTTAATATTTCCCAACGTTGGTGTGATACTGACTTTCTGTAAAGATTTCGAGCTGGAAGCAGCTGTCAGTGTTGAAATAACCTATGTTTTAAAAAGAAACCACGATGACCCACCTATTTTTGTTTTCGAAAAAATATCTGTTTACATTTTCGACTGTTTTTTGACTGGAATTTTTGTTTTTAATGTTTGACTGTTTCTTTTGAAAAAATCCAGTCAAACAGTCAAATTTGACTGGATTTTAACATTTTCGCCTGGCAACACTATGTCACACATCCAACATCCTAAATGTGCATTCCTAAAGATAAGCATAGACTCTGCGGCTAGATTCAGAGCTCGACTGTTTAACGAGAGGAAGTTCTTTAATCTATACCTATAGGCCGCCCCAGAGAAAGAGCCCATTATCGGAAAAAATATTATGGAAAATTCACATGTAAAAACGAAGACAGTGAAGATAAGTACATATATCGAACCAGGAGAAGGGAAGAGACTATTCTGCGTAGAAAGAGAAGGTCCTATGCATCTAAGAAGATTTCCACTATCGAAACAACATTCCGAGGTCTTTAAAAAAAATACAAGCAACTGGCTAATGGATCGTCGAAACGGCGCGCAAAGTAAAGCTTATGTTCTGTAACAAGGAATAGGTATACAATACAGTCCACGTCGGATATAAGAAACACATAACACACACACACATCGCTTATAAGAAACGCAGTTGGAAACACAGTGAAACTTTGTTTCTTATATACGTGCGTTCGAACAACTCGGATATAAGAAACATTTTTTTTGGATTCTAGAGGTTTCTTGTAGTAAGTTATTTAGGCAGTGAAAGGGAAAGAAGAGATCCGACATCCGACGTCCAGTCAATGAGTAACCAGTTCCGACCAGAGCTTAACTTAAGAACAATGGTCCTTACCAATAATCATTTTTAACCTTCAACTTAAATATTTTGACGGTCACAATGGATCATTTTATATGGAAATTTTCACAATTGTGACTTCGTGAAAGTTAGCCTGGACACGAAAAATTATTATTAGTACCGCGGAAAAAATGTTTGATAGTGTACCAGTGGAATTCTTTAAATGTTTCGGTTGGGCACTTGTACAAAATCTTGAACCAATCACTTTTTCCAAAACACTTTATCTACAAAAAGTTGATCCCATTATTACTTACAAGAACTAAACGACGCATTTTAACCATTTGATCCAGATTTCTTCTCAGTTTCTTTATGTCATATCGCCATAATCCCTTAACCCTATTCTCTGTTTAGGTATAATGATAAAACCATATATCCACGCTATAATGCAACATCAAACGAAAATCGAAAAAGCAATTTAAAATTACTCCTGCCGTTAAGGACATCCGCAAAATGTCTTCAAATAGCCAATTTCCCTAAAGCTCAAGCCCCTCCTGAGCACGAAATTCTCTTACCAGCTTCGGTACCACAAAAACTCTCCAAAATTTACGATGCAATCTAAAGAAACATTCAATGAACCATAACAACCAACGGAGTAATTACGAAACCCCACTATTCCCGCCATATGTGACCATAAGTTATGCGGCAAACTACCCCCAACCCCGGCTAAAGTATAGTTAGAGGGGTCATTATGTAGTTCAAAGACCATCTTCCCCCATTACTAACCACTCCGAGAAGGTGTAGTTGGTGTCTGCTTACATGCAAATACGATATTTCTCCACCAAATGGGGTTTCCTTTCATTGCCATTGGCATCGTATATCGCATCTTAATTTCACCCAAGGTAACAGCTTCCAATTATGACAATGGCACACGGGCACATGGACCGCGCCGCGTTCGTTTGAAAACGGATTACCATATGAATTATTATTATGATTATTATTTTCGAAAATTTTGGTTCTTATGCGATGATGACATCGACCCTGTATTGTTTCCATATGTGTGGATGTTGTATATGTGAATTGGAAAGGAAATATTGAAATTGGGTTTAAACAGAAATTTCACCCTGGGGGCTCAGCGTAGACACTTTTAAGCAGACAAGCGTCGTCGTTGGACCCCCGCAATGGGGGTAGTGTGCGTTTCTATTGCGTGTTTCCCGTGCTGGATTTTATGTTCTTGTACGGTACGGTAATTAATTTCTCTGTAACGAATGAGTTGGCTTTTTTCAGGATATAATTGTCATCGACACACCGTAGCCCGGGACGGGCAATAAACATAAAAGTTAATGACTGATGGTGGCCAAAGGCCGTTTTTGGATTCCTTGGCTAGCTTATATTAGAAACGAAAGCCCTTTAACGGGAGGCTTGGCTGCTGTGAAGGAATAATTAAATTCAGCGATGCTGAGGTACGATTTAATCGTTGCAATTCTGTGGTTTGTTGCAAGTCGTATTGTGGACGGTTAGCTTGTGAGGTCGTAATGTCAAACGATCCGAAACGGTGTGCTATACATTAGAGCAATTTACAAATGCTGTACTTACGGATGAGATTTTATGTTTCTTTAATTTTTTTTTGTTGCTACTGCTGATAATGGCCTCGATTGGCATTCGGTTGACTTTTATGAGGTTATGTTACTAATTGCCTACCAGTTTAAGGTGTTCTATTCGAAAAGGTATTGCAAATGGTTCAAAGGAAGTAAAAGACTGCAACCCGATTTGTTCACAATTGGCGCCATCGATAAAACCAATTCTTTGTCATATAGGGAAAATGTGTATGCCATAAAATATTTGCTTCCATTTTTGACGAATTTAAACCCAGGATATAGGTATTAGAGAAAACTTTAGTTTCAACTGTACCCAGGTTTAGGTACTCGCTGAAATATATTTATCTATTTAATTACACGATTGCTGGGACAGATGTTTTCTTATGTTTAAAAGTCAGTAAACATTTACAATCCGCAACTACAGGGTTGAGGGTCCAGCAGAAAGGTAAGGCGGTTTACAAAAAATCAAATTCAGGTTTGTCTTTTCATAGCACATTGAGAAAATCATGTGTGGAAAATCACATGTCATGTGGTGGCCACTATCAGCGATGCACTTCTAGAGGCGTTTTTTGAAGTGGGGTGGGGATCCGCTTTTTCCAACGTATGTCGTTGGTCGATTTGGGCAACTTCCACACGAATCGCTTCTTTCAATTATTTTTTCAGTGAATATTTGTGTCGATCGCAATGTGGTAAATTGACCAGATGATTGGCGGTTTGTTGATCTGGAGACAGTCATATGTCACCTTCTGAATATTGATATCTCAATCTCAATTATAGTCCAAGTCTAAGTGCTATCCTTACTTTAAAAAAAACTGCCCTACCAACGATTTTCTACTTTCCTTTTTTGGCATAAAAATGTCATAATTATGATTTTGTCATATGCATACCATTTGGAATTTTCATTGCTCGTTGGTCTAGTCGGGGAGCTTGTAGAAACTGTCTTTAAGCGTCGTACCTTTCTTCTGTTGGGCAATGAGCCCATATTTGTCATTGTTCACTAATGTTGAGAAAGCTCAAGGCGTTTCTCAAAGTTTCGCGAGTATGACAAATCCACATCCAAATAAGCCCTAGGCCTATAGCTCAGCTCTTTATAGTTTAGTCCGGTCATACGTGCAGCATAGGTGTCATCCTTATTTAGTTTTGCAGGCGTTAGGCAATAACGCCCAAGGAAATAGTGCCCAAATCGATTTGAAAAAAAAAACAAACTCGTACAATTTGTCGTTGCAACATTTTTCGTCATCTTGGGTGTTATTTCCTTTTCAGTATTCGTTTTTTTTTTTTTGACAAGCAGTAAAGCCCAAAATAGTAGGCGGAAATGCATAAACAGTGGAATAAGTATTGTGGGAGTGCTATCCCCTGCAGCCCCCCCGCTTGGGTTTTCTTACTTGCTTTGTGTGCTCTGTTTATGTAAATACTAAGACCCGGTTATCTTTGTACCACCTAAAATTTACTTGTTTGTAACTCAATAAGCGTTTTTCTTGTTTCGAGATATACTACTTTCAACTTTTTTTTCTTTGTCTTATTTTGACCAAACTCTTATTTTCTCAAAACTCGAGCTTAATCGGTTCGGTGCTTTTCGAGTTATGCAATTACAGGGTGGTGGTGTAAATATTTCCCATACAAAATGGAAATTTCAATATTTGTGATTTTCCGGCTTTTTATTTGGGGTTTTCGAGACTAACGCACACCAATATTGATTTTTATACTATATGTATAAAGTAAAGATAGAAGATAGTATATATGCATTTTTTTAGCGCGCAGTTTCCAACAATTAAAAAACATTTCCGCAATACATTCTCCTTCTTCCTTCTTATTTTTGAGTAATACTTTTTTTTGTTTATATTCGGATTCTACGATACACTTCATATCGCACTTATGTAATTACGAGGAATTTTGCAATACATAGATAAAAATAAAAATAAATAGGTGGCGCAACAGGCGGGTGACACCCAAGGCCTAGCTTCTCGCAACCATTCGTTTTGTGTGAGTTTCTATTTTTGGGACGAATGGAAGGGACCTACAATTTTATGCCGAGTCCGAACGGCTGAATTGAGAAGCCTTGTCATGACAGTCAGTGATGAAAATCGACTTTTCTCATTTGTACTGAAAACTGAAAAAAAATTGTACTGAATAGTACTCAAATTACATAAATGTATAAAACCAAACGAAAACATAACAAAATATATATTTTATTAAAAAACAAAATATTTTGATACCCTCTGCATAAAAGTAATGTAAAATGTTAGCCATGCGAGATGTACTGTACAGGCATGGGCTTAATGTCAGATTTGTATGAGAGATACCACAACTACTTGACCGAAATATCCACCTGACGACTATAAAATAAAGTTTTATCACGAAATTTCGTTTGCATAAGTCGATTCGTTTGGACTCTATGGTGTTTTCAACAGACAGATCGACGGATAGACGGACATGGCTTAATCGATTCAGAATTGCATCCTGATTCAGAATATTTATGACTTTTGGGGTATAAAGTGACTTCTTCTTGGCGTTAAGGTGCCAGTACACGATATGTAGCACGCCTCATATATATGTGGCTCTGACGTCAACAGAAAGTGCACAAAGAGAGCTTGTACACGGCATGTACCCATTGGGACCTCATACTTATATATGAGGAGTGCTACATATCGTGTACTAGCACCTTTAGAAATGTAAGTAAATACTTATACCTTGTACTTAAATCTAAAGCTTAGTACGCAGTTCGAGCGAAACTAAATTTCAGCTGCTTCCCGATTTTTCTCTCCAAACATCAACTAAAATCCTAGCTAAATTTTGACATAGAGTGCGCTGTGGATATATGTAAGTGTCACAGAAAATAGCTGTTCGTTCAAAATAACTTCCTTCAAAAATTCATCGACGCGAAAAAGTGTTATATTTTCGTTGCACTTTCTTTTTTCCTTACCTGCTATTCCTTGATCTCAAATTTATCACTTTGAAAGGATTTCTCATCGAGGTATTCATTGAAAAATCGTATCGTTATTTATAAGTCTTAAAGACGGATAGGAACATCAGCCCAAGTACATACATATTAATAGATTAAGGCTAATCTTTGTATAGTCGTGCTCAAAATCACTTGTCAAACGGTCGATTTAGCAAACTGTACACTTTGAACAGAGAATCTACCGTTGGCCAAGTGATTTGAACACGACAGTAGGTACCAAATTCATAACAAAACAACCTTTTTTTTTTATAAAAAGGGATTCCAAATCCTGGAGCACTCAGACGAATCTCGGTCCATTGTACTACCAAGCAGAAACCCCTTTTTTGGTGTAGTGGTGGAGAAACTCTGATCTTATTCGTTTCTCTTATGGTCGGTGGCAGAGTATTGCTGTACCCCCCCCGGGGCTCGAACCAACGCCGCTCGGGTCACAAGCAACCACTTCATCATGGCAACCGCAAAAGATAACAACCTACTATACAAGTTCTTCATTTTCAAGTAATTTATTTTGTAAAGATCTGTTTTATTTATATAGCTCTGACAGCCTTAATGTTTAATAAGTTTTTAGATTCTTATAGTGCAGGCAATATTTACGCCTGCATTCGATTATTTTGCTTTGGTTTTATTTTTTTTTATAATAGTTATTTTATTTAAAAGGCCCATTTCAGCCCAAAACTTAAAAATAGAAGTATGACCTATTTCTATCGTAGTCATATAGAGCTCTATATTCATTATTGATAATTTAAATACTTTTTTGTTCACCAGGGAAAAAACCTTAAGACAAATTGAACGATTGAATTTACTTCATCGACCAAATGGCAGTTTGTGAAAAACGTTGTAATGAGTTAAAAAAAATGTCTCCGAAATCAAATCGTTTTTCCGCATCTTCGAGGAATGCAACAAATTTCAAAAGTTAATTTTTAACGAAGTATGCATGATGAGTAATGAGTGCATTCAGAAGTTTAAAACAAAGGAGTGTGTTCAGCTTATTTTTGATTTGATTTTAAAGATATAAAAATAAAATATCAAAAATTAAAAATGGTACAAATAGTACCGAAAATTGAGAAGTGGTACTTGCGTACTCGGGAAAGTCAAATTGTACTGAATTCAGTACAATAGTAAGCCTTTTTGCAACTATGATGACAGTCATACTCTCGGATGTTTGTCAGACGATCGCGAGAGGTGGCGCAGTACAAAAAACTTTAAGATGTAATTTGTGTTTTTCCGGGGATCGAACCTGGGATCCCTCGCACAGTAGTCCAGCACACTAACCACTGCGCTACTGCGCCCACGTAATACATAGATGCAATACGAAATAAATTTATTTCCATCCAATTTGAATCTTTATTACCTACATTATTTGTGAGTCATTTTCATATCAAACGAACCTATGGCCAAAGGTCTTCCCAGTCCCTCCCAACTAGAAAGCACAATCATCAGCATTTAATGAGACGCGTAATCAATTCAAAACAACAAGTTGTGTTTATCGCTGTCTGTCTTCGCATTGCACTTTTTTCACTCGATTGTAATCTGATGACAATTTTCTTGTAAATAATATACGTCAAAACATGGCGATTTGCACACTGTTTCTCTATTCTAGAACAGTAGAACTGTAGCGGTGTGTGCAACTTCCCATCGAGATATCTTATCTGTCAAGTAGAAATTAAATCTGAAATTTATTTTGATAAAAAGTGTTGCCAAACAAATCGATGGTAGGTACGGATTAGAAATCGTTTAAAGTTTTAATGATGCCGTCATGGCTGGGCAATATGGCCGAAGACGCTGATTTTTAACTTTGAAGTGCCTAGGCCTACATAACATTATTATACGTCTTGCGAATCTCATCGTGTGCAACAGTGACCGTGATTGCTGATTTTGATGACGATGATGTACCTATTATTAAACATTCTACGAATATATTTTGATTATTGCTGTTGTTGCTCGAAATATTGATAAGAATTAAACTGAGGTTTGCGCATTTCATTGTGATTCAATTCAAAGCAAAACGTTGGAAAATCACATTTGTTTAAGTGACGTGTACTTAGTGAGACTTTGTACTAATCATTCCTGAGAACCATAAATAATTGAAGTATGGATGGGCTTATTGACTTTGAATGAGAATGGGGTTAGAATGGTGTACATAAGTATAATTGGTTGCTAAGTGAGTCTTAATTTGTAAAATGATACTTTTGAAATGTCAAGTGCTGCTTGACAGCTACCTATAGTTTATCTGTTAGCAGCACCGTGCCATTACCAAGGGATCATTGGATTTAATTTACTGTACTTATGATTTAATTTAGATAGGCAAGTGTTAAAGTTTTTTGATTTTTCAATAAGCAGATACAGCTATGTTAATGTATAGAAACTTTGACGTAGTTTTTTTTTTTTTTTATATTTTTATTCACAAATCACAAAATTATTACATTGGATCCGCGAAAATGTAGGTAGGTCTTGTCTTGTTAATTGCTGTAAATTCAAAAGAGTCCGTTAAATAAAAAAAAATCAGTTTTGGACGCCGAAACATGCGTAAATGTCAGTTTATTTGATGGATTTGGATGCCAGATTGCCAGACATCGAAAAGTTTGACAATCTTCAGTGGAGAGATTTTTTGTTCATTACTTTCTACAAATCTATAATAATTGTTCGTAAGTGAACGAACTTACGTCCGACGTCACTCTTACACATCATTAGCCTTGACTGTAGCAAACGGATCTCTCTTTCTGATGTCATGCAAAATTGCGTGGCATGGTAATGTAAATCCACCACCATACAGTCCCCTTCATAATGTATTTCCCTTTTTGAGACCGCACTTCTCTCCTAAAGCTTTATTTAGTACGCTGCTCGAACGAAATTTTAGCTCCCATACAAAATTCGCTCCAAAATGTAGCTGAGCTAAATTTAAGCGAATCCATATAGCCGTACGCTGATTCAGCTAAAAAATCAAATTTTTATTTCAGACTGTACTTTATATATGTATCTGTCAAAATTTAGCGCGCCCATTAATGGCTCGGCACATTTTCTCAAGCTACATTTTGACAGATCTGTTGTTTTTTTTCGGTTGTGTTCTTATGGTGCGGAAATGTAATAAAGGATGAGGGTTTTCAATGAATACAATTTGGACAATTTGAGATCAAAGAATAGCAGACAACGAAAAAAGAAAACGCAACGAAAATATTTATACACTTTTTCGCGTCTATGAATTTTTGAAGGAAAATATTTTAAACGAACAGCCGGTTTCTGTGACATTTATATCCACAACGAAACTCTTCTTCAATATTTAGCTAGGATTTTAGATAATGTTTGGAGAGGAAAATTAGACAGCCCCTTAAATTTAGTTTCGCTCGAGCAGCGTACTAAGCTTCAACGTCTACAGATGAGAAAGGTATACGTTAGAGACAGCTAGCTGAGCCCAATGTAGGTAAACACAATTTAATTTAGTTTATCCTTTTGAATGACAGCTCTTTTTATTATATTTATTATGATTAGGTAGGTATATCGAAAAAAAAATTAACTCGTCAAATTATTCCAACAGAAGTCAAATGCTAGAAAATAAACTTCAAATTGACAATTTACCTACCTATGTTTGAGCCATAATGTAGCTGCGTTCAAAAAATATTTATATGTCAAACACACTTTGACACGAAATTTGTCGTTCACGGATGAGGCAATTTAGCTAGAGGGTTCCATTACGACCTCAATCTCAAATAACAACCATTCCAAACCGAACAGTGTATTCTAGGTATGTTTTTCAAAATTCCTCCAAAATCTTGTATTCAACAGACATATTTGGTATAAAGGTTACTAATTAAGATGGGTTTTAGACTGGACAAAGACATATCGCATGACGCTCTAGTATATGGCTAAGTCCACATATGCAACATAATTGCGTCTGAGATGTGGAACAAAAACCGACTGGGATTGTTCAAACTTAAGTTCAAAGTTTTCACAAAGTTTCACCAGAAAAAAAGCATTGCCCCAATCAATGCAATGAAGTAGAGACGAAAAGAAAATAAAAACACCAGAGAAAAAGTCCTTAAAAACTTGTCAAACGTCTCGTTATTTCCGCACAATCCTTATACCAAGATTGAGGATTAAATAAAGAAATGTTTTCCTAAGTATTCGCCATATAGAAAAGGAAAACCCAAAAACGAATTGAAAGAATAGCCGAGGACTTTATCCACGAGAGGAGTTTAATGAATGTCGTCGCATTAGAAGGACACTCATCCCAGGCCAGACTAGAAGAGCAATGAATTATTGCAGTTTAATCAACTCAAATGGATGGGGATTAAAGTTTATCCTTGGACGTAATGAGCACATTAACTGTGAGTCGTCCGTTTTATCGTTTGCATTCTTCTTTCATTCGACTAGCTTTCAACTAACAGCTTTGGAGGAGGCGAATCAGCTTGAAGAAATAATTGCTCACCGCGGCAGATGTTTTCATAATTTTGCCCGTAGACCGTAGAGGAGTCATCTGCATTTTTTTACGGTTCAAATAAATTACCATGAAACCTGTTTGCAAAAATAATACATAGAAAAATGGTTTTAAGTTTAAAAATCGTCATTCATGCAGATGGTATAAGTCCGATTGTCCATAATGCCCACGATGGTCCACGACCACTGTGAACCCTCGAAAGAGAATCTCCGTCCACGAAAGGATATTCGAATTCAAATATCATGCGGAAATGACATGTATCCTGTGGACCCTTTTAAGGTTTATTAGGAAGCTGCAAGCGTACGCATCAGCATCAGCATCATCATGGTTTGATGGGTGAGAACTGAGGATGAGAAGAATCCGCAAATTTGCAACCCTCCATTCGATTATGCGAATGCTGAGCTGCTGCGTATATTTATGCAACGTCCTCGCCACCATTATATTATAGTGGCCTGGACAAATGCTGTTTATTCCTCCCTTAGTGGAAGGTGTACGGAACGGACACGGGTTGTGAACTATTATGGATGTAAAAGTGTTCCCGTAAACAGTGTAGGTAGGATGTATTTGAGAAGAGCCCTGTTTTCGTCGACTCAGCCTCGGACAGGACATTGCAATTTCATTCCGGTTACGCATATACATTTTCTTCTCAACCAACCGGTTGGAATGGAGATTTAACACAAAGAGGACGCATATGGTTGAAAAGCCCACAAAGGCAACCATGGAAATGGACACGTTTCGTATGCAAATATCACAAATGACTTGTTTACCCCCGTGTGTATGTGCAAATTTTTCCGTTTTTGCACAGGGGGACTTTCATCCTTACGACGACGGGCGTGGCATTTTTAAACCGAAACTTGGACTTTAAACTCGCTGGGCCTCGGATATTGAAATGGTGGTTTTTGTATTCGTTTTCTGTTTCAATATAGAGTATAATGAATCCTTAGACGGTTCACTTCATCCGAAGATTGGCTATACGCAGCACATACCCACTGACCTTGAAAACAGGATTAGAATTGAATTGAAATGACTTTTTCCATCAGTTGTAGGTAATGTACTCTACATACATATACTTATGTATGTACCTATGTCGAAATCGAAGGGGTGCGTTTATGCAATCGTGCAAAAATTACATCTTTTTTGAAGAGGCGAAGCTATGATGTATAGGGCGAGGGCTACAACCACTCATCCACGTGTAGATACAATAGAGGATTTGGCGAAATTTCAAAAATTGTGCCAAGGACTTTGCTTTCCGTGGATATTTACTGGATGTGGAATTAATTTTGATTTTTTTTAAACATACGAGTATAGGATTCGAGATTGTTTATTTGTTTTGGTTTGAGTGCTTGTGAAGATTTGTTGGTGTGGGCTTGAGAGGTATATTAGGCTTATAAGGGTTTGCAGAACCAGGGATTTTATAATTTTGTAATCGTAACGAAATCGGATTAAGGTCCCTTTTATACGACAACTGTTCGATTTGGTTTTTCGATAAGAAATCATTTTGCAGATGATTTTCTTATTCCTCTATAAGGTTTTTGAAGAGAATTGATTATTTTTTAAGGCAACCGAAACTCGAATTAAACGGCGATAGTCGCTTATGGGGTTAAGTTAGTCCCCACTAATCCATGTACCTTATTGGAGTCAATGTAAATTCGGCAGGACCACTTATCCAATAGCGCATGATCAGCGTCCTCAAAAAGTGAAGTTACTTATTTATAGAAACAACTTCTCCTTCTAGTTTAGACTATCAGGGCCTCGATAATTGCTTTTTTATAAAAATTAATTAAAATTTACGGCAATTTTGTTTGTTCACGTAGCCGCCGAGATGAAAATGCGCCTCGTCAGAAAATCTGATTTTTAGCCCAAAATGGTTGTCCAATTCAAGCTGGCGGATGGTCATGCGCCTTCAATAATTGTTGAGTCAATTGGACCTTGTAAGCGAATAATCCAAGATCTTTGTGCAGAATTCTCCTCAGGCCAGTGCGTGAAATGTTGAGCTGTTGAGATCGAGGGCGATTTGATGTTCCTGGGGCCAGGTTATGTAAAATGAAAACGATCGAAAGGTATCGTTTCGACAATAGCTGTCTCTGTCTATCGCCATAGATATAATAGAGACAGGTTTAATGAAAACGAATGGGTTTTTCGTTTCGTATTTTACAGAATCTCACCCCTGAATTGAGTCTCACACTCTCGGCTACAGCAACCACATTTTCGCCTCTACGTACCGTACGACGACGGGGGCCATGATTGTTGTTCACTAGCTACTAGCATATCAGTCTCATAAGCTTTTTGCACAAACTTGGGTACAGCAAGTCGTCGGTGCTTCGTTTTGGCCATAATTACTTTTCAAAAACGCACAACGCAAGCGTAAAGCGACTTATTTCGTTCCGAGAAGGTGTTGAAGGTGTTGAAGGGCTATCTATAGGTTCGCCTTTCCCGAGAGAAAGCATTCAAAAAAGTTAATTAGAAACCTTTGCGTAGGAAGATAACAGATAACAACGTATAAGAAGTTATTTAACATTAATTAGATAATTTATGTTAATCGCGAAAATATGTAAGACCTGAGCAACGAAAAATATGGACGCAAAGAACATAGTTGATGGCCACGGAAGGGAGTTCTCTGGCACTGACGAAGATTTGAAGCTGATGCTTTTGAAATGTAAAACGGTCACAAAAACGGTGGTCAAAAAAGCTTCAACCGAGCTCTGGATTTTCAAACCAGTTGCAAGTTTAAAGACGAAATCGTAAATACTTATGGGTAGTGTGAAAACTTGTCTAGAAGAAAAGAAGCTCCATTCTGGAGGAATACACATTTCCCACCATAACACGAAACAACTAGGTACCTACTAAAATTAATTAGAAGTCAGATTCGATTGGTCACAGCTTCCTAACAGGGAACTGTCGTGTCCAAAAAAAACCCTTTATGGCCATGGGCAACGAGAAACAGCAGAACATATGAATGTAATTGTTTAATCAAAACATGCCAACGTTGTTTAGGTAAATTCAACGTCGAAGCAGCGGACATAGCTGCCAGCTCACCTAAAGAGCTAACCGCTTTTATAACAAACTGGGGCATCATGGATGAGCACTAGATGGAGGGTATCTAAATGTCCTAGCTATATTAGATCAACTTTATTTACCTACAATCCAAACTTCAACACTTTAAGGGAGGACTAGGATGATTAAGATTTTATTGTATAAAGCTACTACTAACGCTTTTCCATACCAATTATAGATACACCCAAATAATTAACATTAACCTAGCCCTAGCCTCTTTGGTAATCAAAATCAGGAAAACGTATATAATTTCATCCTTTATGCACATTACAAAAATTTTACCTTACCTACCTACATCTCCCAATTGGGCACGCTTCATACATTAGCCCTATATGCATTGTCATATTTTGACACACAGAAGAGGTGCGTGTGTGCCCAATTGGACACACCACAGCAAACATCCGAATTACCAATCATCAAACATCCTTTTCGGCCGATCATTAGACCCTCAAATACACACACGACTTGTGTTTATAATGAAACCGCTTAAATAGGAATTATAATAATTGCGCTTCCAACTAGGATTCACTGTGAAATACAGTTTGAACATCCCATACCAGATTGTTTGTAGTGCTCTTCCTCATCGCAATATTATTGTAGAACTTAGCTTAGAGGTAATAGTAACCCCAAATGGTAAGAATGAAATTTAATTCCCATCTAATAATTAGGCATGGTCATAACGCCTGAGCTTTTCCAGTCCCCCAAATAAAATGACTGACCGTATGTGCGCGTCGGCAATTATTAGTTGATTGCCCGGCTTAGGGTGGTGTTGGTTTTGGTTGTGGTCGCATGCAAAATGTCAGTCAATTTATTCCTCTTTCACAGTAATATCGTCATAATTGTATCGTGTCATTAGGCAATTACAGCTTTTATTCACTTCTCCAAAAGGCCATAGGAGTTCCAGGCATTTGTCGTTTTTTTGTTGGGTATATACAAACACAAAGGAATTGATGCGACCTTCTCATAAAATTATAATCTTCGGTTATTAATTGCTGTGATTTAGGGAAAACCCTTACTAGTCCCTTCCTCATTCATAATCTTGGGTCATAAAAGTGGTCGCAGGATCACATGACGTAAGTACAAGAAGCAGTTGCTTCAAATAGCTTTGGCAAAAGAATTATATTCCATAGAATATAGGCTATACAGGGAAAGCATATCAATAAATTGAGTGACGGTGCTTTTGTTATGAGAAGGACATCATATGTATTCCATCGTAAAATTCCGGGAATGGACAATTACATATTATGGAACTGTGTGAGTGTGGTCTGCATTGCATCATTAATTTTAATGGGAAACTGGTTTCAATGGACTCATTGAAATAACGTTAAATAGAAAATTATAGGTCCTGGTGGTAGTCTTGAATGGGTTGTGACTGTAGTATGGAAGATAAGCAAATATGTATAGAATGTGATTTTGAACTAGCAAGCAACTTTGAATATTTGGAATGCTATGGAATCTTCTAAATAAATGGGGTGTTGGGGTGGAAAAAATAAGTTGGGCAATCAACTCTTTCTTACCGTAAAAATCCCCCGGAATTAAAGAAAGAACCAAATAGTTATATAGCATTATATGCGTGTAATTGAATATTCGTAAGAACATGGGGCCTAATCCTAAAATAGTCATGTGGCTTTACACGGCGGTTGTAATACCGATACTAACATATGGTAGTTTATTCTGGTGACAAGCGCTGTCAAAGGCCAACAATCTTAGAACCATGATAAAAAGCAAAGAATCGCCTGTATTGGCAATTAGAACCAGCCTGGCGGCTTCGCGCTCATAGTACAACAAAAAACTTTGCTGGGTTCCCGGACACAAAAGCTGTACCTGGAAATGAAAAAGCTGATGAGCTGGCAAGAAAAGGGTTCTCCCTTGAATTAAACCAGGCCAACACCACTGTAATGATTCCACCCTGTATAATTGGGAAAAAAATACTAATGGCAAAAATTAAAAATGGAGCAAGCTCGACTCCTGTCCCTGTGGCATAACCATAGGAAAATGTGCTACAACAAACAGGAAACTGAAAAAAAATTTTACAATTAAACAAGAAATCATTGTCCTCGGTTGTATGGGTATTATCACTGGACACAATATGCTGAAGAGGTGATGAAGAGGTGCATGAGGACACACTACACTTTTTTTGTCACTGCACAGTGCTCTGCCACATAAGAGACAGCATACAATATCCTTGGTAGAACTTTCAGACAAGTCAATTTATTTATTTATTTATTTATTTCAATCAAATGAGTACATCTACTGTTCTCGCTAGATTAGATACTTAATACAAAAATTATACTTAAAAATTACCACCAAAGCCTAATAACAGGAGTAATTTATTCCTAAATGAATCTCTACTAAAATGAAAATCAATAACATCACAATATTTATTCGATTCTCTAAGGCATCTAGAAATTGGTTCATTGTAACCATAGTTAACCCTATGATAGGGTATATGAAATAAAAAGCGATTTCTTAGAACTCTCGCAGGAGCATAAAATCCAACTAATGATAATAGAAAAGGGCAATCGATATGACCATCTATCAAATCGCGAATAAACATAATGGAGAAATATTGCCTCCGTCTGAAAAGAGGTAAGATACCAAATAATTTGCATCTGGTCTCGTAAGATGGCATTTCAATATTCCATCGTAGTCTACGAACAGCTACTCTAGTCAGACGCTTTTGGATCTTCTCAATTCTAAAAGAATGTACTTCGTAAAATGGATTCCATACTATACTACAGTATTCGAGATGTGATCTGACAAATGCAAAAAATAAACATTTCAGAGTATGCGGATCTTGAAAGTCTTTCGAATTCCTCAATAAGAAACCTAGCATCTGATTACCTTTGGCAACCACAAACTCAATGTGGTTGCAAAAGCTAAGTTTAATGTCAAAAATAACTCCAAGATCTTTTTTGAAGCAGATAGTGGACAATGGGGTATTATCGATTACATACGTAAAGGGAATTGGAGAGAGGTGGCGATAAAAAGAAAGGCTTTGACATTTAGAGACATTGAGATGAAGGTCATTGTTATTACACCACACAGAAAGACGTTTAAGGTCTTCTTGTAGAAGAAGACAATCTTGAACTGAACGTATTGCTCGGAATATCTTCAAATCGTCAGCAAACATAAGACACTGGGAACTCAAAAACAAGTCAGGAATGTCATTAATAAACAAAAGGAAGAGCAGAGGGCCCAGATGACTACCTTGAGGTACTCCAGACGTAACATAAATTGGTGACGAGAGCATTTCGTTTATGCGAACATACTGGATACGATCGGTTAAGTAGGAATGAATCCACTTTAGGATATTGGAGTGAAATCCTAAGGTAGTCAGTTTGGAAATTAGTGTACTGTGATTGACGCGATCGAATGCCTTTGCAAAATCTGTATAAATTACATCACATTGCATGCCATTCTCAAGGTAATTCAAGGCAGTATTACAAAAAATTGAGAGATTTGTAGTAGTGGATCTGCCTGTAACGAAGCCATGCTGAGACGGAGAGATAAATCTTTTTAAGAGAGGTGTAAGTTTGTCACAAACTAGTTTTTCAAAGAGCTTAGGGATAGAAGAAATTTTACAGATTGGACGATAGTTAGTAATATCATGCCTCGATCCAGATTTATATATGGGCGTTAAAAACGACCTCTTCCAATCATTCAATAATGACCTCTATACTATATTTGTAAATAAAACGGTTTAGTTTACCAATCCGTAGGTTTTTCATAGGTTTTCCTTTCCAGTGTGTGGGAATCATAAACCCCTATGGGCATCACACGGATCTACATTGATCTAAGTGTGACACGAACAACATATTTCTCCTATTTTGTCAACCCACTAACCTAACCTATCCTTGCTCGATCGAGGGATAATATTAATTAATTCACAAGGGCATAAAGGGCAGAGTTCATATTGATGCGTTTTGTGTTTTTTGCAAATATAATCTTAAAAGATAAATCAAAACGAAGGGTGATTGATAAGTGATAACTCACTGATCACATTTTGATTAGATTTTATGTCTAACATTGATAACGGAGTGCTTTATTAATTTCATATATGAATTTTGTTATAGACTGTTATCTGCACTGAACTCTGAGTAAATACCTACTGTAGGTAGCTAGATAGTGAATGTATATTTTGTGTCTATGAAAGATACTTGTACTATACTAAAAATGGATTTTCCTTATGACTAGTACAAAATCGGAGATGGGTGCCTAATGTAGGGATAGGGCTATACAAATATACCTTACCTACCTGTAGTAGGTATATACGCCGTTATACAATGCAATTCGATTTGAAAGTCAAAGCACTTGAAAAACATTTTTGTTTCCTTAATTGCATTTAATTAATAATAATAAGAATCCTTTTGAATTCAAAATAATCATTTTTTTATTTGGTAGATACCTACCTATAAATTACCAATGCTAGTTTTAGCTCAATGTGGTAGATAGACACCGCGTACTTCAGATTCAGAGCTTCGATGAAACGAAAAAGTGACAGGGAACGGGTGGTGGTAGGGGTAGTGCACATGGTGAGGCAGCTGCGGGTAGAATGGGACATGGGAGAGTGAAATTCTTATGTCCCGGTCTTGCCCTTCCGGACTCGACTTGCTAAACTTATAAGCGCGATTGTTGAAAACAAGGGAAGTGGCAACCCTATAATGCTTTGTCCTTATTTTCTGGCTGAATAAGTCTCAGAAGTCCAACATGAGCACACCATTCGCGCAAGCTATTTGTTCCACATTCCTTGATGTTCTGCTGAGCCCTGGCTTAGGAGTATTCAGAAACCTTTGCTCCCACGAACGAATTAAATTTAGCTTTAGCTTACCCTTTGCTCAATCACCAAGTATTTTAATGCAAGAATCGCAATTCTTTACAAACGCCCCGATATCAAATGCACACGATGATCTTTCTACCACACTGTACCTACTGTGAACTGTGACATTAGGCGTGTTTTACTAACTAAACATCTTCTCAGCAAAGTAAAGTAGAGTAGAATCATCTGAAGCACGCAATTAAAACAACTATATAGAGTCTCGAAAGTGTCAAGGAGAGTGTACCTAAGTTGTTGTAATTGCATGCTGCAGATTCTACTTTGGTTTATGTACTTTGCTGTAGTAGATATTCAATAAAACACGCATACTGTAACTTAAAAATCTGCACTCAATTCTGCATTCTCCAATTTCATACTAATCGAATGATTTTTGCTTCGAGGTATTCTTCCGAACAGCTTTTCGGAACTTTGGTCCGACAATATGTACCGCACACTGGCGTTTTGCGTTTCAGTGTGATCAAGTGCATTTTGACTGATATTTTTGACAGCTTCTTACGAATTTTCTTCCGATAAGCCCGGACAGGTATTGGTTGCAAAATTCGTTAACGATTTGCAGTGAAGTATTGACAAATGAAAGCAATAAAGAAAAAAAACATTTGAGCAAAGGGCACAAGTACGATAACTTAGGCTCCAAAAATTGATAACGGTATTTTGTAGAGGGGTTAAATACATATCTCGCTTCGTTTAGGCGAGAGGGGTCATTTAAGAAAAATAATACTTAAAATGAAAAAAATATATAAAATAACAATGGCAACACTTACAATAAAGAATGTTGGCATTTTTAAAAGCCAGGGATCTGTTCTTTCATATTATTTTTAAATCAAGTTATTACTGTTAATAGTTTTTGAAAAAAATACTTACAAACTTGAAATTTAAGGAAAAAAATTAAAAAAAAAAGTTTTATGCAGATTTTTTCAATATTGAGCAATTAGATACTTAATTTGTTAGTAGTTTTTATACCTAGTCCAAATCATTCAAATTCTTAATCGAACACTGAAAACCAGATTGATTAATGTCTTCTAGTTTTTAAAAAAATGGAAAATTTCTTGGACAACAGCATCTACTGCGCGCGAATTAATACCCTTGTACTTTGAAATACTGCCCCCTGCAACCCCCCGTGCTTGGGGTCACTGTTGGATTTTGGGGTGGGTGCGAGTTTGCAATATGCAATCTTTATTTAAATTAAATTAGTTTCCCCGATTTTCAACAACACTCTCTAGCAACAGTCTAAAGTCTATGACCTAAAATTTCACATTATAGACAAAAGTTTGCTTATTTGCATAATAGACAAGTCAGAACAGATTCCTGGCTTTAAAAAATGCTATAGTACTTTTTTGTAAGTGTTGCCATTGTTTTTATTGTTTTATTTTCCTTTTAAGTATTTTTTTTTTTTAATTACCCCTCCCGCCTAAACGGAACGAAGTAGACCACCCCCTTCCCATAGTAAAAAATGCTTGTAACCCCTCTACATAAATCCGTCATTAGTTTTCATCGCAAAAATTATCGTACTCTTCCCATTTTTTACCCTTAAATTTCAAGTTCGAAATTGGTTTTTACAAAAACTATTAACAAAAATAACTTTATTTAAAAACAATGTAAAAAGAACAGATTCCTGGCTTACAAAATTCCAAAATCCTTTACTGTAAGTATTGCCATTGGGCCTTACCAATAATCATTTTTAGTCTTCAACTTAAATATTTTGACGGTCACAATGGATAATTTTATACTGAAATTTTCGCCATTGTGACTTCGTCGCATTTTAATTCAATTCTTTTAAGAAGACGGATACCTACCATACCTAAATACCTCGAATGTAATTTGAGCCTCCGCCTCCGCCGAAGTATGCGTTGCGGATAATTGTCCGTTCCGACGGATACCTCGCTAGGACCGATTATCGTTTTAAAATATAAATCTGATACCGGACACCCTGTAGTTTAGAGTTCCACTTTAACCTGTCGCCTTTTCGTTTCATCACAGTTCAGGCCAACGATAAATTTTGTTCAGTCTTCATGTTCCTTCTACAGTTTTCATCATAACAAAATAGGTAGTCAACGAAAATATAAAATTCAATGTTGTCCAGTCTCTGAAACGACCACAAATCATCATCACTTATCAATGTGGCATTATATGATCACAAACTAATTTTTATTAGCTTAGCTATATAAATGTATTTAAAACTGCAACTCCCTGTCCCCATAGTCCGCCACCTTTCCAGCAGATAGATTACAAGAACAATACAATCCATAAATATGTGAGCATGAGCAGTTACAGAAGATAACAAATGGTGGTGGTGGAACGTATATAGTCTTGCGTAAGTGATGTCAACAAGGCAACAACAAGTTTGTTTATAAGAGAAAACATGAAATAAAAACAAAGAGCCGTTTTTTTTTTTTGTTTTTTTGTTCTCCCAAGAGAGAACGTTTTTTATTTTTGTTTCTCTATCAGAAAACGAAATGTTTCAGAGCCAAATCATGAAGAAAAAAATAGAAATAACAAGAACGAAAGTTTAAATTATAGAGAAATACAATTTTTCAGTTTTATTACAGAGATATCAATAACCAGCGCGATCAATACCCCCCAGTATTGGAATCTTGAAAAATTATCTCGAAATCCTAATCCTAGTTTGATTCTAATTGAAAACATTAAATTTAATTTGTTGTGTCATCTTCTGACTGCAGTCGAAATTGGATTTTGTTTAAGCTGTTGTTCTGCTTACATTACTGCTTTTGCAGATATTCGTCGAACAAGTACACAGACAGGGGTTTGTTGTTTGAGCTGTCGCTCATCAGCTTGTACAAATCGTTGGTGAAACCAGACAACTTGCGGACATCAGAAGCTTGTTTCGATAGCAGCTCCTCCTCTAAGAACTGAGTGATTTCTGGGTCGTATTGAGTATGTTTAGAGACTTCATAATGAATGTGCATTGCCTTTTTCGACAAATTCTTTTCCATATCCAAGGCCTTTGAGAGGGCTTTCAATTCATCCAAATCCAAGTTCTTCTCTACGGCGACTGTTGCTGCATTTTCTTCGTGGTACATAAAGTCAGCAGAGCCACCACGACGAGTAGTATGTTTGATAAGCTTGATGGAGTTTTCGAATGCCTGGTCTGAGAGTGCACGGAATAGTTTTTCGAATCCGGGACGATCTCTTTGGTATGAGTTGAAGAAGGTGGACAACAGGAGATAGTCATATGAAGCGACCAGTTGTTCGTTGATATAAGATTGTAGATGGGATACAGCATGATCGATGCCTCCGAATTTTGAATTACATTCTATTAGGAAAGAATTTATTAGAAAACAATGTTCAAATGTGCTACAATATACGACCTACCTAATTCTTTTTTGGGATTTGCACCACATTCAGTTTCAGATGAGCTGAAACATACGTCCTGAGCAGCGGCTTGGTGTTCGTTAGCAGGTAGTTGACGTCTATTACCATTACCTGATTGCTGCCTGCCTGTCTGACCAGCAACAAGGCCTACTAACAGAACCGATATAATAGCCACAAACAGTTTCATGTTGTATTGTTTTTTTGGTTTGTAATGTATCCTTTAAAAGAAAGAACAAAATTCACTTGGTTAACAAAGAATTTCCACGAAATTACGTCGTTCGTAAAGCAAGAGCGCAAAAAAAATTTATTATTGAAAACTCTCTTTATTTTCGAAATACTTTATTGCGGTTGCTGTAAAAAAAAATTTAACACACACGTCTTTTCTCTTTGCACTTCAGCGTGAAATAATATTAAATTGAAACAGAGTTTTCTAATTTATAATTGAAAAACAGAAATTTATTCGACTGCTCCTTGTACTTACTGAATGATAACGATTTGCAATAAGCTCTGTGAACTGTAGTGAAGAACGGAAAAAGTTTTTTTTATATAAAACGAACGACACACGTAAACGGTTGAATGTTTCTCCCACCCGAACCGATTGAGTGAATCTGAATGTCGAGTTTACCCACAGCGAGGCAATTTATGTAGCAAAAATGTAATCGTCCAAAGAGAGTGCCAGAGAAATTAAATCAATATGGGCGATGGTGGCCATTTGTCTAGGCAAATTGTTGTTGCGACTGCGAACGAATTTCTCAACTCAAGATAAACGGGAAATATATATGGCGAGACTGCGTAGGATTATAGGGTTACCAAGTATTCAGTGTGCTTATCAGAATGTTGCTTATCGTGATGGGATAATGCGTTGGACATTATGAAATCCCTGAATAGATATGGAGTCATACCTATGAGTCATATCTTAATTAAAATGAATCCTTAGCTTTACTGGCAACTCCAAGTAGGTAGGTTTTCTGATTGAAAGAAAGCACACTGAAAATTACTCTGGACTCTTCCCTAAATCATATCCCAAGTAGAAATTTGTGACTTTGATGCAAATTTAATTTAAATTATGGTCACCATATGGTATTTTCGACTCTGCTTTGAGTAGATAAAGACATTACTGTGAAGATGGGAACTATTTGACAAATTTGTTACTATTACGTGTATTAAAGATACATATGTCCTTTATGGTAACATTTCAGTAAATCTTGTGACTTTAAGATTACTCCAAAGTGACAAAACTAAAGTCACAAAAACTGGTAAGTTGCTATTCAATGTTGCCACTAAACAATTACACGAATAAACTACATACAGTCTGAATTATGACCTCGGAATGTCACCACAATATGCCTAAGTATCTTCTGGTTTCTATTTGCACACAATATCCACTCCACACATACTGCCGAAATAACTATTGAACAAGGTGACACTAATACCTAACTAAAATAGTTGAATATTACTTCCACCACTACAACTACCTTACACACAGTTTCTTAGCTGGCGTGTTTGCAGTTGTCAGAAAAAAAATCAAAATGTCACAGAAAAGTTTAACTAAAAATTCGAAATCGTTTAAATACACTACATCATACTACAGAACATTGAAAAAACAAATTGAATTAACTAAATTGCAGTTACTGCAACGTAGAGAAAATTCGGAGAAATTACTCAATAAAGTGTCCTCATATTTACAATTCAATCATCAGACTGGAAAAGCACAACCAGAAATTGAAAATGTACTTCGTCCCCCAGAATGTGTATCATTAATGAATAGTGAAAGTGAATATGCTGAAACAATACGTGCTCCAGCTTCTGATCCTAACATTGACCCTTGTGAAGCTGTGGAAAATGAAATGCCCAGTGATTCAGAGGCTGACGAGCAAGAACATTTTGGAAGTAAAATATCTTTCATGGATGAACTGAAGGATTGGTCTACTTAATAGAATTAGTCATACTGCTTTGTCCAGTCTACTAAAACTATTACGTCGTTCCCCAGCTTTTAATTATTTACCAAAATGCAGCAAGACTACTAAAAACTGCAGCTGCAGTAAAAATAATTCCAATGGGAAGTGGAGAGTACTGGCATAATGGACTTAAAAGTGGTTTACTAAATTTATTCTGCGGTATTAGTGAATCAATTAGTATTCAACTCAATTTTAATATCGACGGATTACCAATTGAAAAAAGTTCCAAGAAAGAATTTTGGCCAATATTGTGCACGGTTGAGGAGAAACCTATGATGCAGCCGCTGGTAATTGGAATTTACTCATTGGACTCTAAGCCAAAACTTCAAGATTACCTATTAGAATTCGTAGATGAACTTCAAGATATTATGCAGAATGGATTATACATACAGAACAATAAGATTGATGTATCAATTAGGTGTTTCTTGTGCGATACACCAGCAAGATCGTTTATAAAAGGTTTTTATGCATTTATGGTTTTATATTCATTTTTATAAATAAATACCTATTTATTTTCGTGTAGGTACAGTGAGCTCATATGCTTTTTACACCTATGTTGTGCTGTCACAATCTGTTCCTGCAAAATGTATTTAGAACATCTAAAAGTTGCAGACGTTTTATTTAAAGAATATGCGGAGAAGTTCATCGAGATTTATGGAATCGACTCTGTCAGCAGCAACATTCATAATCTATGCCAATTAGTTAAGGACGTACAAGTTCGGACACCTGCCCACATTCAGCGCTTATCCATTTGAGAATTATCTAGGTCAACTTAAACTATTCCTTCGGTCTGGAAACCGTCCTTTAGCACAAGTAGCGAAACGAATGATTGAGCTTTCAAAATTAACATGTGTATATGTTTCTAATATTCCTTTCGTTAAGAGGCCTCTACCCAGAAATCGAGGAAAAGTGCGAAAAATGGCATTTTGTTTCCCTCCTAGAGAAGTCAATACTGAAGCGATCGAAATGATATTGGATGCATTGGAAAGAACAGAATATGTCCTTTGAAAGCTTTGAAGCATTTTTTTTAAGCGACATCTCGTTTTTCTTTTATTGAAAGAATTCCCAGCTGTGTTTGGGAAAATTGGCATAAAACCGACTTTTTGTTTGCCAACGCATGATATGATAGAGTTCGAAACAGTCTAAGATAACTTGTCCATCTTAAAGGTCATATGCAAAACACAAATGAGTTTAAAATAAATCTTAAAATTTCATCCTGGTTTTAAAAAAACAGGTGTTTTAAAACAAACAATTTTTTGAATTAAAGAACAACGTTTTTCCTGTATGTATTGATTTATACTTGATGCAATTTTTACTCAAAACAACAAAGTATCATACCAGCTATCGGATGCAAAAAAAAAATTATGTATTTACATGTATTTTCTTGCAAAATACTGAGTTTAAATTTTATATATTTTTCAAGAAAAATACACTGCATGTGTCATAGTTGTTGCACATTCTCAGAAAAAAGTTCCAAGTTTCTCATTTAGATGGCGCTAGTTCTGTCGTCTGATTTGATTAGCCAATCAGAATGACGCCCAAGCTATAAGGGATAAATGTGTAGTTTGTCAACTGCATTGAGAGGTGTGTTATAAATGAAACCGGTTTGGCGTGAAGTGTGATCGAAATGGAATCAAGGATGCGTGTGTTGATATGTGTGTAAGCAGGTGAGGATTCTTTATTCAAAGTGATTTTTGCTTCATGGAGATTCAAAGTAATTTTTGCTTCTTGAATAAAAATGAAAATGAGAGAGGGGAAGCACTTTTCAATATGTTGCTATATTTAATAAATTCTTATTGAAAATGCATTTATTTGTTTAAACAAAATTGCTTAAACTTCATAACAAAAATTATAAATTAATTTAAACGATGAATGTACTCAGATTTTTAGAAATTCTATATATTTTATGTATAGCAAATTTGTATCTTGAAAAGTGCTTGCCGGTCACACCGTGATCAGGTGTAAAGCAGATAATGGTTTGGTTTGTGTTGGTAGGAAAAGAGACGAAACGGAGAGGGTGAAATGGTGGGTTAGGCTGAAAGAGGTATAATTGAAAGCAAATTGTAGTATGAACCAGCAGCATTGCGCTGTTGCCATTTACAAGGAAAGATTATGCAATTTTGTTTGCGCTGTTGCCATTATCTTACCTTTTATGAGCTATGGTAGGGTAGGTGTTTGGTTTTTCGTATGAAGAGGGGGACAGAGGAAAGAATTTGCAACATTATGAAGATCACCAAGATAAGTAGCAAAAGCTACACCAGGATTGTGAGAGGGGATGATGCAAGGGGTATTCAAGTGGGGCTTAGTTGGGTAGGAATTGTGGGTTCTGCTAAAGAGAATATTACTGAATGCAAAGTTATACATATACCTGTGCACATTCACTCGATAATATGCAGGATCCAATAAAAAGATTTATGTGTATTGGGAATTTGTTGACTTGTGGGAGCGATTTTATTTTTTTACCAGCCATTACCTAACACAATAGTACATTTACTACCTCACCTGCTCCCCTTATACCATTAAAATCTTAAAACTACCCTTACAAAAAACTCAATGGATCACAGAAATACAAAATCCTATTGCAAAGTATCCGATCTGCATTTTCACATTCTTTCTCTTCACGTTGTTATCCTTTATCATCATCAACCTTGCCATGCTGAAAATACCCTACCACACACACCATCTATATATATATGCGAAGAATAGCTACCCCATATCGTTGATTTAATTTTTCCTTGCACATTCAAAGTCATTATACCTATGTAATGTAATCAGTGGAGAATGGATTCTTTGTCTTATGCTGATCTACATTTTCCTCTCACTCCAACATTCATTTGGATGCAATTCTCAGCAAGAAAAATAAAACATCCCCCACACACGATCAATAAATGACACAAAACCAGTTTTCATATCCAAGTATTATATAATATCCCACCTAAGTTCCGCCTCCTGAATTGATTTTAAAAGTGAAATGAATGACGAGAGTGGTTTCACACCATGATAAGAGCTTCGCAAATCAAAAATAGATGGCGCTTTGAGTTCCACTTTATGTTCTACAATATGGGTAGAGGCCTCTTAAAATGGAACACAAGTCAAATGATTCACGACTTCAAACAATTTATTACTACTTGCAGATATCTAACGGATTTGTACTGAAAAGGAATGTTAAAGACAAGTGGTTTATGACTAAACAAAATGAAATTGTAGAAATTAGAAGTATTTTTTAAACATAAATAAATATTTTCAAAAATCGTAAAACTAATCACTTCATATCTTTTATTTCTAAACTTATGTTATTGTTAATACAGGCAGATTACGTAGCACGTAGGTAAGTATTCCGTTTTTGGCTTTAGTTATTGTCGCTACTTGTATCTTCGCTTCTGAAAAGATGGAAATCATCTCTCTGGACCGATAGCTTTTCTACAAGAAAATATAACATTTCAGATAAGAATAAATTCATCGATTGCGTCATAAATTTAACTTACCGCTTGCGCGCAAGTCTCATGGTACTGTGTTTAAGAATGTTTTGCTTAAAAAAGTTTTCACATTCTAGGTACAGTGCTAAATCTATTGTCGGCCTTTGATATTACTTTTTGAAATAATGAAACAATTGCACCATATTTCATAAAGGGCATTTTGCCATCTCTCCCTGCACCTGAACGACCAGTCCACGAATAGTTTGTAAGGAGCTCTTGTGAAATGACGCTATGGACAATTTTCAGCCCCACTTTACTTGCAGTTTTTATGCCAGAAGTTCCCGCAATTGATGTTAGCTTTGCAATCTGTTGAATAAAAAGTTCATTTAATACATTTCACAATAGAATATTGAAAAAATATATTACAGTTTGATAATGATACTTACCAGAGTTGATTCCAATTGCGGATTTTTTAGTATTTCTGTATTCAATTCACATAATTTAGTATCTGTTAGTATCGGAAGTTCAAAAGATTCCAGTACATTTTCGTTATCAACTTCAGGATTGGAAATTGATGCCAAGTTGCCCATACTAATTAAAAGTCTGTCCAAAGTTTTTTGCAAGTTATCCATTTTTAAGTGCATTTTAATGTTGGACTTCACGCAGTGAGAGATCTTGTTGTCCAGCAGCTCAAATTCCTACCTGTGGTTGCATTCGGCTATAGGGATTGTATTTTGCAAATTGTCAGCAACAATATTTTGGCTATCTTCAAATTGTATGATGGATTGATGGCTGACATTAACATCCATAGCTTCTTCAGATATTGGCTGCTCCTCGATATATAATGTTGTGCACTGTTCAATTTCGGCTTTGGAATTCGAATTGTGTGCTGCACTGCGCTTGATGATAGATGAACACTGGTCATCAAATAGCTCATCATAGTTTTCAATTTCCTGTTGTTGTTGGAAGTATCCTGGCCGTGATCTTTTTAATTTATTTTGTGCCAAATAATCTTCTTCAGCCTCAGTATCATCCAATGCGGACAATACCTTTTCCATTTTACACGCAGCTGAAAAATCCTTCGCTGTAGCTTTCACGTTAAAACTTTGTTGCAACCAACTACTTTCTTCCGGAATAGACGCAGGATCCCTTCTTAGTTTGTTCAGCTTTTGCTCTTTTAAATGTTGTGGCCAGTATAATAATGCCACCGCGCTCCCAACCAGCTGGAACCGCAATTACTGCAATACTCCCATCGGACTCCACAGTTGTACCAATTTTAAAAACCATGTTTTCGTTTTATGTGTTTCACTATTTATTACTGGTTTACTGTTTTAATATTATTATTATTTTAAAAATGTTTCAAAAACGCACAAAAGCCAGACAGACAGACAGACAGACAGTAAACAAAACGCGCGATCTGTGGAGGATTTTATTTTTGCACGCACTCATATGCAACATTTACTTTTTAACATATGTCATTGTTCAGGACATAGGCGTAGAGTTTATAGGGGGCAGAAAAAAAAAACAGACTGATAAAAGAAAGTAAGTATTTAAGTATTAAGTATTACGGACAGACAGACAGACAGACAAAACAAAGTAAGTATTTAGGTATTAAGTATTACGGACAGACAGACAAAAAAAAAGTAAGTATTTAAGTATTAAGTATTACGGACAGACAGACAAAACAAAGTAAGTATTTAAGTATTACGGACAGACAGACAGACAAAACAAAGTAAGTATTTAGGTATTAAGTATTACGGACAGACAGACAAAACAAAGTAAGTATTTAAGTATTAAGTATTACGGACAGACAGACAAAACAAAGTAAGTATTTAAGTATTAAGTATTACGGACAGACAGACAAAACAAAGTAAGTATTTAGGTATTAAGTATTACGGAGAGACAGACAAAACAAAGTAAGTATTTAAGTATTAAGTATTAAGTATTACGGACAGACAGACAAAACAAAATAAGTATTTAAGTATTACGGACAGACAGACAGACAGACAAAACAAAGTAAGTATTTAAGTATTAAGTATTACGGACAGACAGACAGACAAAACAGAGACAGACACAGACAGACAGACAAAACAAACAGACAGACGCAGAACGACAGACAGACATGGCTCAGATTATTATAAGGTCTCGTGGGGAGACAAATGGAATGACAAAGTGAAATATACGTATAACTTCCTGAAGGGTATAAAAATAAGTATTTAATAACTGTGGTAAAATATTGGCATCCATGGTTTTATTTCTAATAATAAATGGTTAAGACCATTTCTTTTAAGTATTACGGAGTACATGTAGGTACCCCTTGCCCCTACCAAAGGAAACGCATATGTGTTATAATGCACACACAAATCGCCATCTTCAATCATTTGCATTGCCATTAATTTTTAATGAGATAATTTCACAATTATAATTTGAAACTTCTTTATTACGTAAATATACATAGTTTCAATCTAGAAATATAGCCGATAATGCCTTTAATAACATCTTAATTCTTTTAAAATCATGTTCGATGCCCCGAGAACAAATTAAAATAATCTGAAAATAAAATTGAATATGTAAATGTTCAATATTTCTTGAGCGCGTGAGTTTTTGCCACTATAACTTATTCATATTCGTGGTAAAACTTATTTCCGTTTAAATATTTTGCCTGCGGATACGAAAATATGCAATTTAAATTCAATTAGTATTTCGCTTCTATTTTCCACGCACCATATTTGTTTAAGTATTTTGCCATTAAAAGGAAGAAGGCGATGTGTATTATGTTTTATTTGTATCTGGTTGTGTTTGTATAAAGATTTTATATAAGTGTGTATTGTATTTTATTTTTGCCACTCATTTTACAAACACATTAAAACAAATTTGACAGCTTCATTTGTTTGTTACAACACACCTTGTGACCGAATTGTGTGGTCCAGGTACTGTTAACATTGTGAACACTGTGACGGACTAACCACTGTAAAAATTCGGTTAAATTTCGGTTGCAAATCATTGCCAAATATACCATAATGTGTGCTTCACAAAATAGGCGTATAAATATCTCAAACTAATTCCCCACTTGATCACCGTTCCATCCCATAAGAGAAACAGATTGCACTTTGATAAGTTAAACACAATTTGACCGTCAAGGTAAAGTTTCCGTATTGTAGTAACAGCGCATGAACTGTAACCAACAATTTCTACTTGGGTAGTCCTTTGGATTACTTTTGTCAGTGTCAGACAGAAGTGGACAAGTTTAGGCCTTTACCACTCACCACTTCTAAATGAAATACCAATTAAGTACATGTTAAGACTGAGTGCTAAGTTCCAGGCACTTGAAAAGCTGACGAACTAGTCAAGAAGCACAAGAAAGTTAGTGCTCTCATCTGTGGAAAGTAAATGCACCATACGAATATACAAATAGAACTTTAGCCTACTTAACGTTCAGATCGTTGTATAATGTACTAGGAAGATATACCTAGTAGGAGGTTCCCGCAAATGACTTTCGTCGGTGTCATTGTTGCATAAAATTATTTCTTCATTGCATATCTTTTGCAAACAGCCCTTGAAAGTCAGGGGTCAGATCACGTAAAATAAAAACGATTGAACGATATCGTTTTCACGCATGCTGTCTCTATCATATCTGTGGCAATAAACAGAGACTGCTATGGTCGAAACGTTGTCGTTCGATCACTGTCATTTTACGTGATCTGGGGGCAGGATCATCAGTAGGCAGAACAAATACGTCCCATAATGGTTAACCATAACTTCCTATCTTAAGATGGGTATCCACATGCCGATTGATTGACAAAGTTGTACAGCTCTTGCATTTATGTCATTAAACAACACCACGGTCAGATCATTTCCACTTATGCCAATTATTGGCAAAAAATCGTTTATTAGTTGGTTGACAAAGTTATAAAGTTGATGCCAATTAATTTTCACTGTCAATTATAGACAAAGTGACATTTTGTTTGACAATTCAGTTATTTTCACTTGTCAATAAAATGTGGTTTGTTCACATTTCAGCAATTCGTTCGTTCGCTCTCACGTGAATGGTCGTCCTTTATACATGGTAAAAGAGTGAAATGTATGAAGAACATTACATTTTACAAAAGCCCTTATTTAATACATTATGCCTTGTCTATGACAGTTCGTTTATAAAAGCTTTGCTCCCTTCTAAATTATAAATCTCCCTGAATTACTTAAAATTATCAAGGTGTTGTGAAATAACTGCGTTATTGAGTGCTTCTGGAAACCCTACGGGTGCACTTTGCCTCAGCACCACACCAACAAAACAAAAACAACAAACAGCTGACTCATAGCTCTCTGTGCTGGGCAGCCATTTTAATTTTCCAATGCCATGCCAGCCATGTTGAATTTTATACGCCGTTATCTTACTCTCAGTGATGAAATTCATACATTCAAAATAAATCCCATATGATTGTTGTTGTCGTCGCCATTTGCGCGTTCATACTCTCTTTGTTTCGGTATCTTTCTTCTTGGCAGCGCCTGATGTAACTGTGATGTATTTATCAGTATCGTACCATTTTGTTGTTGTTGGTGGCTAGATTAGTTCAGTTATTGGCTCTTTTCAGTTTTCACATCAAAATCGAAGTGAGTGCAGATTTTTCCTTTTAAAAGTTTGGACGTTTCGCCTACAAACATCAGTTCTGATATAGCAGCGTTTAGCAACGTTCTCTTTCTTTCGTCACTATATTCTCAGCCAATAGTCGACTTCTATACCAGTGCGTATAAAGATTCCGACTTTTTATTGAGAATCACAATCAGTTCTAGCAAATTTAACATCGTGTGAACAACATAATACCGCAAAGACTATATAAAACCAAATTGATAAACAATCAACATTCAGAGTTGCTAGTGAATTGATCGCAGGAGGATCTTATTAACGTTTGTGTTTGTGAAAAATAAAACAAAATATCAAAGGACTTCATCATGAAATTCGTCGCCGTGGGAATAGTCGTACTTATCAGTGCCCTCGCCATTGTATCGGCAGTTACGGAATGTAAGTGAAAGGGCTATACATATTTTCTAATTTACATAATTTAGTTTTCGAAAGTGAAATTTAGTTTTGTGTCGGTTTTCGGAATATCAAATCAATTTCGTTTCGTCGCATTAAAATTATATTTGTCAAAAAAAAAAAAAAACTCAATATTTTTTAAGAGAGTTTGGAAGAGAATCATGTTTTGTGTTTTTTTTTCTCCTGTCTCTTGGGCGCCGATGTGTCTCTTCTCTTTCCATTTGCTATATTATATTATTATTTTTTTTATATTTTCTGTTTCTTTGTTATCACAGCGGAAAAGATAAACGAATTTTATACATGAGTTTATACATAATTTATTAGCACTATTATGAAAATAAATCCGCGATAAGTGACACCATTGTGTGAACGAAAGTGATTTGATTATGAATATGAACTTATGATAATTTGTGCAGCTAAGCTACTTCAATATGAACCACTTTCGGATGCAGCACATTTCAAGTGTGTTTAAATGTGCTTTGTAGAATAATTTCGAATTTTAGTTTGAATTTTTTCGCATTGTACTTGACCTGCCTTGCGCTTGCAGTTCCTTATAAACTTGACAGACAAGTGAAAACTGTCATGCGGTTTTGGTTTCGTATACATATTATAAGTGAGAAAGTAGTTATAATAAGGGTATTCATGCATAAGGGTATTGGTATTGGTAAGTTTACGACAAACGTTTGTGATAAATGGTGGCAAACCAATCAGCTGTTTCACATGAGACGAAACGAAATAATAGATAAAATACGAACAAACCACTTTTGATGCAATTATAATGAGAACATTGCACATTTTACTATTCCAAGTGTAGGATAATTAAATAGTCAATCAAATTGTATTAAGAAAACAAGTTTTAAAAGGGTTTAAATAACCAAATTTCCAATTCCAATCTATTTGCCGCGAACGAAAACTCACTTTGTTGAAATTGGAAATTTCGTTATATCCATTCTTTTAAAAGTTGTTTTCTTAATACAATTTGATGGATTATTTAATTATCCTACACTTGGAATAGTAAAATGTGCAATTTGTATTTATAAATGCATCAAAAGTATTATAAATGCATGCAAAGTATTTTTTTTTGATTTCGCGCATTTATTTCAAATGTCACAATCACGTCACGTCGTAAGTTTACCATCTCGGTTTTCCACACAAATTCTCGTAGTAAGTTTACCATCTTGTCGTAAATGATTTTCCATACAAATTTTGACAGTTCATTTACCACGTCGTAAACTTACGTCGTTTACGACGTTTACGGCGTTGCATGAATACCCCTAACATGTTTTGCTACATTTTATTAAGAAGAATGGAAGCTACGATTATTGTGGGCAATTTGAATTTGCAAAAATGGGCACCTTTATTTAGGCCTATTCGGCAATATTTATAAATCGTATTCAGTGTTTCGAACTTTTATGAAACTCTGTTATGGAACTTCGAAACTTGAAAATCTGTTACGAAGCTGTCAAAACAAACCGCAGATCTTTTTTTTATACATAGTCGGTAGGCACCCAGTCTGAAAAGAATATGTTTTGAATTATTACTAACTAAATAATTGTGTAATCAATACTGGAACATGTTTTAAAAAAAAAAAAAAAAACACGACAAGGTAAAAAGAAATATACATACATATTGCTCTTACATGGAACAAAATCCAATTAGAAAACTCTATTTCAAATCAGTAACCAACTGAATCGATCTCGATGTACTGGGCTGCGATAAACAAAAAATGTCTTCCTATTGATGTCAACGAAATTGTCAAAAGTTTAATGGATCGACTTTGCAGTATTTGGCTCGTCTTGCTGGCGGCAAATTCTTTAAACTCCGGTAATCATTTTCCGGGGGGATTTGGCCACATCATAAAACTTAAAAATTAGTATACATATTAATATTATGTTACCCAGGGCCCAGATCACGTAAAATAAAAACTATCGAACGACGTCGTTTCGATACTAGCAGTCTCTGTCTATTGTCACAGATATGATGGAGACAGCTTTAGTGAAAACGATGTCGTTCGATCGTTTTTATTTTACTGTGATTTCCTGGAGACCCTATGATATCAATATACGAACAAAAATGTCATGCATAAAATCCATCGACATTTCTTAACAGCCGACATAATGACTATGACTGATAACGCTTCTTCAATTTTGTTTCTGTTTAAATGCGCTGCATCATAATTCCCAACTCAGTCCACATCTTTTTGTTTTGCGTTTCGACAGAGACCTTTAATCGATTTCTTCCTTTGCCTCATTTTAAAACAAAGCAACTGTGGAAAACAAGAACAAAGCAAAATACATAATATAATATGCATTATATTTATATATGCTATATGCAATATGCAGACAGCGCAGCACGTTGTTGAGTTGACACAAGGGATCAATGCAAATCTTTGCACACTTCCCCAATAAAATAACAAAGTACAGCGATTGAGTAGTGATCACAGTCTCGAGAGAGAATAAAAATAATACATACACTTGTTTGGTTCTGCTTGTGTGTAGGAAGGGAGAACATGAAAAAAAAAACACTTAAATATGTCACTAGAAAAACGAATCAATTTCCCATCGACGAATTATAAATTGGTAAATAATATAAAGAGAGCAATATCATCGCCTTGAGTTATATTTTCCGCTTTGTCGTTGGGGTTTCCCTTATCATCAGCCACCACACTACCCGTTTTACGTTCATTCTATGATAATGGGCCTGCGTACACCGGAATTCTTGCGGAGGGAAGTAGGTAGTATTTCTGTCAGACCTCAGTCAGTCCTCAATTTCAACCATTTTTACCATTCGGGTAAAAAGTTTACCAAACTGCCATTAACGTTGGAATAATGTGCACCCGCGCATGGAGGTAGGTATAACCCCATTGGTTGAGGAGCAGGCAGTCGATTGCAGCCCTGACATTTAACAGTCTCCCTTGTTCTAGTGACATGTGAGTAATATTTGCAAGTTTCACGATCACTTACCTTGCGCCTACAGTAGTAGTTACATAAACGTTAAAAGGCGGCGGTTTATGGTTACTAGTTCCTGCTTTACCCAAATGATTTGGAAATTCTTGCTAACGAAGATAATCATCTCACAAGCTATACCTTCTTACATCTGTTGACGATTACCTATAATCTAAAACCATGCAAATTTATTCATTTACAGGTAGCTTTGCTCTCGAAGAAAATGACATCCCAACGAAGTGGGTTAAAATGACGAAAACTTGCAATGAAGCAATGGAACAACAAATTCAAAAGGAAATCAATGCTTCATTCACCTACCTCAAAATGGCCGCCCATTTCTCCCGTGACACTGTCAACCGTCCGGGATTCGCAGAGTTCTTCTTCAACGCCGCCAAAGAGGAACGTGAGCATGGCATGAAATTAATTGAATACCTGTCAATGCGTGGTAAACTCACCACCAATGTCGCCAAATTGTTCTCTGTTCCTGTAAGTTGGATTGATACATTCATTTTGGTTGATGATTTCCTTCATTAATTTTCTTTGTTACAGGCCAAGACAAATGTGAAGACTGAATGGACGGGTATAGAGGCACTGACAGAAGCCCTAAATCTGGAAACTGAGGTCACCGAATCCATCCGCGACGTTATTTATCATTGTGAGAAACCCGAAAAAGAAAACGACTACCATGTAAGAATACAAATTTGTTTATTTTCGATTCCATATTAAAACATGCACTTTCCCATACAGCTCGTTGATTACTTGACCGGTGTTTACCTGGAAGAACAATACAAGGGACAACGTGAAATTGCCGGAAAATTATCTACCCTCAAGAAGATGCAGAAGGATGGCGAAAGCGATGCAAAACTAGTTTTGGGAGAATTCTTGTTCGACAAGAATTTGTAAATCAAGCCCAAACGTGAAAGAAGTGCATCTCCCGCTCCTCAGATCAAAAAATACAATTACTCGTCAACTAAGAGACTATTTGCCTGATTGTCATTTCTAATTCTTTCCATTAAAATTTCGTTCCATTTAAATTAAAAGAAAAACAAAAAGTTTCTTGATTACGGTTCCAGTAACACAAAGTCAGCGCGATCAACCCCCTCAAATTGAAAACATTATGCTAACATTGTGAACAACAAAAATTTAATAAAAACCAAGACTGTAGTCGAAGAGAACAGAAACAAACTAGTTTTCTTTGTTGCGTTTTCAGTTCATCTCCTTACAAAAAGACTAATAACCAAATCAAGAACATAAATAATTGTACTATGTTCATTGATTTCTTGCTAGTTCTTGTTTTTTATTTAATCTAAAATACTGTTTACCCTTTAGTACATATGATGTTAATAAAATACAACGTGTGGTTGTTTTCATTGGGCATTTCGAGCTGATTTGATTATTTCATAACATTCTGATTGTATTGCAGCACGAGTTCAGGGAGAGCAATGGTCGGTTTGATTAGTAGAAAATTATGAATCCAATGACGGGGACTTTTATATCATCATAAATTCGCATTAGTAAAGATGCAGTCTGATATATAAAAAAACCCGTATAAATTGTGATTGTCGTCAACTTAATGGGGTGTGGGGGTCGATATCCTCAACAAAGATGATTCAGTTCTGCTTAAAGCGTAAAAACGCAGAGGCGGAGTGAAAATGTACATATTTGCTTTCGAAAAACAAAGATAAGGTAAGGTATCTATTGATTTAATAATATTGGAAAACTCAAAAAGGTAAGCTAATTATTATTGGACTTTAGACCTATCACGAATTCCATCGTAATCAAAAATACGCTACGATGTACGAATCCCGGGAAATACGCGATGAAATCCATTTGTAGTAGATTCGTAGTGTCAAATCTGCTTCAAATTTCAAAATTCGTAAAATTAGGTAGGTAGGTATCTCTGAATCCGAATACCTATGTACCTCTTTTTCAGTATAAGTATAATTATAAAAAATAAGTATTTACCATTTTTTTGGTTCTTATTAATATTTGTTGCTCTAAGCTAAGGTGTAAGCCGTGTGTGAATTGAGCTAAATAATTATTCTCCAACAATTTTCTGACTGTTAAAACGAATTTAGAATTGTAAAAAAATTATCGAATCAAAATGTAGGTAGGTATGTATTAAGAAAACAAGTTGAAAAACATTTTAAACGACGAAATTTGAATTCCAAACTTTTTGACACGAAGGGAAACATGTCGGCGCGAATTGTCAAAATTTATTCGCAATCCTCATCATTCGCGTTCCACAAATTATCCTTAATGACCGATATTTGACACAAAACAGCTGATTTCGAAAATGAGAATGAGAGCAGCAGCTGTTAATGGTTCTGTGGTTCTGTTCACACTTCACACCAAAAACATAAATGTAAAAAAAAAGCCAAGTTCTCTTATATAGAACAGCAAAAATTAGGTGCGTAACTACCTATAGTCAGCCACGAATAGTTATGTGATCTAAATGTACGCCACGTCCTTAGTTTAAGAAGGTTGAATGTTAAAAAAATTGGTTAACATTTATGTTTTTGGTGTGATTTTACCTACTACTATTTGCAAAGTTTTTTTGTCAGATTTCACAAATAACGTTGAAACGTCTTCGCTTTGTAATATAGCAATAGACACTAACTACCATCATATTGGCTTTCTTTCTTATAAACTATATTCATTAAAATTATATTCAGCAGGTAGATATTCAGCATATTTTTAGTGGGCAAATTCCACGCCCCTTAAATAGACAGTTTTTAACTTTTGAAATTTCTCCTTTCGTACAATGGAGGTCCTACAGCTCTACCAAACTGAAAGTGGCCCAAATAAATAATAACCGATTTTCAAAAGTGGGCGGATACCACGACTCCTGAAGGGAGAATATCAAATTTTCAATGTTTGTCTTTCTGTATACTGCAAGTCCTACCGCTGTACCCTGTACCAAATTTAAACATTCTACGGCAATCGGAAGTGGCCCAAAAAAATAATAACCGATTTTTAAAAGTGGGCGGATACCACGCCTCCTGATGGGAGAATATAAAATGTTTGATTTTTTTCTTTCTGCACACTTCAAGTCCTACAGCTGCACCGAATTTCAACATTCTACGGGCGTATACCACGCCCCCCGAATTTAAAATATCAAGATTTGGACTTTTCCTAGTGTATGCACCATAGGGTGCAGCATTCTGCCAAATTTCACGATTCTAGAATGGCCGGAAGTGCTTCATAATTTTGATGGTCATCTAAGTTAGTGAGTGAGCGAGTGAGTGAGTGAGTCAGTCAGTTACGGTATTTTTTCGATTTTTGAAGTCCTGATGTATTTTGAGAACCACTAACGCTATGGAGATAAAATTTGGTGAGGTGGTCCTTAAATGATAACTGTTTCAAGTTTGAAGTTTTTGGCTCAATCGGTTCCGAAGTTGGAGGGGGGTCGAAAACAGCCTGAGTTTGTTCCTGTAAAAAGGGGAAGTGCCTATACTAGAGAACTTGGCTGGGACACTACCGTGCCCTTTGATTTTTTGTAGGTAGTTCGTAGCGTAGCTTTCATTCGGGGATTTTGTGATAGGGCTGAATACATATAGAGGGGGTGGAAAAGTCAATCGTAAGATTACTGCCTTAAAAGGCTATGGAGGAGATGATTTAATGGCAAACTGCACGTGTCACGAAAGTAGGTACTAACCCACTGTTGGCCAGGCCTTCGACAGAGTCTTTGAATCTAACCGAGCTGTATACAACGCAGGTATAGACGTGGGTAGGCGCTGGATATGGGTTAACCCTCATGGCTTAGAGTGGGTGGCATGGCGGTGTTAATGTTAAAATATGTACTCAGAAAACATCAAGAACACTTCCAAACTTTTTTCGGTTAACGGATTATTTGCGCAATGTGAAGAACTGATTTGATTTGCCCAAAGCGGGTAGTACGTACTTCACTTCACATAATGTATTTGGATTTTTAAAACAACTTTCCTCCTTTTTCGAAAACCACTTCGAGGTTTTTGTTTTGTTGCAGATTTATAAATTTGATCTTGCTTCTAAAGTTCAATTAGGTATCAGATTGAGACTAAAGTAACCGACTGTTTATAGTGCATACGCCCAAATTAACTGGGACCAGTTTTTACCCTTCGAACATCGTCCTACTCCATTATTACAAATGAACAGTTATTTCAACCACTTTTACGTTCAGCACTCTTGATTGTGCGTTATAAACTGAATCGCAAAGTTATCATCATCGTTACCAAATCTCCTTTCATATCCCGGGCCAAAATCAAACACATATTGGATAACAATAAAAAAAAATTAGCACAGCCCTCAGTGAATCATGATAAATTGTTCAAATGTCATTCTGCTGATTTTGAATGTCCTTTCTCCAACCCTTACCAATGTCCAATTTGATGCCAATTCAAATTGTATCTTCTGCCCAGAGTGCGGCATTTTGTTGTTATACAGACAAGAGTTTGTGCATTTTCGTCACATATGCGAGCGAAACGGATTTTAAAATTTTGCAAATTGACTGAAAAAGGCATAATTTTTGTTCAACCCTCACCTTTCAAACCTATATAGGGCATTGTGCATATCAATAAGTGAGGGAATTCCTTTGTTCGATTTCGGATTGAAGGGACAACAAACCTGAGTCAACAACCCACACCGGCGAACACCCAGAATCTAACATCATAACTTCCCCCTTACACTGGCATATAGGGGTTGCGACAAGAAGTTGGTGTTTGTTTATCTTCCTGTTTACGGATAGCGAAGAATATAAATTGTTCTCCGACGATGGCAGCTCAGTATAGTGATCTGTTGACAGCAGCAAAAACTTTAAATGCTTTCATGTTGACAATCTGTCATCTTGTGGTCGCCTCCGTCATGTCGTGTGTCGATTTAATATCTTACGCGAGGGTTGTTGTGTGGTGTGGACATTTCCATAATTTGTGAATAGAAGTAAGTTGCGTCGTTTATGCTTATGTCCTGTCACGGGATATTATAGACTTACATGCTAGTCTCTGGGCTCATCCGATGGCAATATGTAGAGGATGTCAAATTGATGGTTATCTCGAAAAAGTACGAGCGTATGTTCACCGCCTGACCCTAAGACATATTTTGCTGCTAATTCGAAATTGCTGTAGACATAATGTATTAGGTGGATTACTGTCAGCAATAGCCAATCTGTTTGATTGATAGTGCTGTTTCTCGTCCACTTTCCGTAATTTTGCATACGTTTCTAGGAACGAATTACTTACTTAGGTGGCGCTACCGTCCTGGATGGACCCGGGTCCGGCCTCTCCACAAAAGTCCTTCTTTGGCTTACCGCCTCCAGGTGCGGACTCTAAGTTGGTTAAAATAGTTACCATTCCACAGGTGCGGGTCACCTAAGACGAGGTCTTCTACGTTTACTGAGTTCTCGCACTGAGTTGGAGTGAAATACTCTTCGAGCTGGAGCACGTAGAGTACGCTAGACGTGCCCTCTAACCATAGGCATATGCACGTAAGTAATTGTGCCTACTTTTGAAATATCGCGCCACATGTGATTTTATCTGTGAGTCTCGCACAATTCTTTCAAGTATGATGTTGAAATACATATACATATAACAGTGCATCACCTTGTCTAAATCCTTTTCAAGATTTAAGAGATTTTTTCAATCAATCGTACATAATTTGCTCCGATTAATCATTTTTGAATGCCCGCTCCATACTGATGCCTGACAGCAGAATTTCGGCCCTCTTCGTCATTAAGCAGTCTGCAGATGTAGTCTCTCACCACCGACTGTGACTCTACGACAAATTTTCCCTTCTCATCTTCACAAGGTTCTGTTCGTGGCTTGTTGTCTTGACACGTTCTTTTTACCATCCAATTATGACTCCTGAAGTAGCATCTCTCTATTTCCGCGATCACTCGCCTCTCGCTTATGAGCTGCTCTCGTTATTTTTTGCTATGCCGCTTTGTAGGGGAGTTGTTTTGCTGCATGCGCTTGCTTTCACTCTTCATCAAACCAAGCGTTTCGTGTGACAGTTGCGGCATCTCATGAAAGTTTTTTTTTGCGTTGCTACATAGGGCTTCTTGATAGTAGGTTGAGCGAAACGCGACCAGGTAGTGTTTCTTCTACGCAAGATACAACGGAAAACACTGACCGCTTATACAAATCCTAACTACCCACTTAAATCAGCAGCATCAACGTCAGCAAAATGCTAGTCAGGTCCCTCAGCAACCGAATTCCCTATGGCCATAAAGACTAAAGTGCGAAATGCATACTCACAAGCCATCACTCCCGTTTCCCAACATCGGTTCGTGGACCGAATATAAAAATTTCAAAATGTTCTTGATCTCTATGCACTTCGAAATGTAGAGATACAAAAGAATCCTACCACGTCCAAAAATGAACCCTTTGGCTAAATTGCGATTCCAGCTCACCTTGTATTCCGGCAGCAATACGCTGTAAGAGTAAATGAGTTAAGTGGAAAATGGAAATGGAAAATCCTTGCTGAGTCCCTTGTCAGATGGAGTAATTGCGCCCTTGCCTTTAACCGCACAACAATTCTTTTATGTACGTCGCATTTCAATCTAAGCACAAAGTCCGCTGAGGTACTCTTACTCCATATTGTTGCCGTGAAGGAATTTCCAGCGAATCAAACTAAGCAGCTTTGACCAAACATAACCAAAAAAAAAGAGGAAGGATCCTTCCTCGTCTATTTGCGGATAGGGATTGCAAGTACATTTAAAACATATACGGGACGAAAAGATGACAAGAACACCAAAGAGGGATATATGCGAGATTTTGTTTGTTTCAGATTTTTAAGGATTTTGAAGCGCTCTACCATGAAGTTTCGTGCTTCACATCAATTTGTTGATTCAATCCTTTTCCTCCATGCAAAGGAATCGTTTTTTTGTTTAGCTGTTGGTTTGTGTTGATTTTCAAAAACGTCATCGCCTTGATAAGGGTTGAATTTTGGCATGGGATGCAAGCTAGTTCGTCGTAACCATGTCTGCGTAACGTTGAAGTTTGTTGCATTGCTGCCCATGCCCAATACCAAAACTACGTTCCAATAATACACACGCCCGACGACGTGATGAAAATTTCAATGTCAGGCTGGATGGGTCCTTATCAATTTTTAATTCGGTCTAAAACATTCAGTCTGTCAAGTTATCCCTTTTGGAGAATTTTCACCGTCATGTTTGCATTTTAACAAAGTTGCAAGGATTTTGTGTGTTTCACGGATTGATTGAAGGCGGATTTGTGTTGAAGAAGTTGTCTCTGACTGGTAGATATATGTATAATGTTTGTGCTGTGATAATATGAAGGTAAGGTAAAATAATAAGTAACCACAGCACGAGGGTTAATTTAAAGAATATCTAAAGGTAAAATGTTCAGTTTTGTGTTTACCTTTAAAGAGGTTGTATTCTTTCGAATTTTAAAATATGTACCTACTCTATACAACGACAGTGTGCAACACTTTTTAATAAACACATTTACTCCCCCAGGATATAATTTAAAAACTTTCAATGGAGAGATTTTTTTCATAAAATATTATATAATGAGGTACCTACAATCAATTAAAATGTGAATATTAATTTTAATTAATATTACCCGGCAACTTTACACACCCGCACATTCCAAGCTATTTAGGTGCTGGGCTACTAATAGTGATGTGTGCATTAACAGTAAACGTGAAATGATACATTAAGTAAACTTGCATTATTGCAAGCGGCGCACGAGGACGAAGTAATCCAGCTTAAGCCAATGTGCTATTACATTAAAGGTCGTATAACCATAGTAGGATTAGTGACTCCAGAAATTAAATGGATTTTTGTCCAACTTTGACACTATCTTAGCTCCCATAATTTTATTATGATTTTTCAGAAGAAAACTTCCGATGATGGGCGCAAAACTTCATATAACATACCTATATGCAGAAACCATGGATGTAAAGGAAACGCATCCATACTAATGTCTGAGTGTGTCAAATGTCTGAAAGGTTTAGGGCTGATCTGTCAAAACTCTTCCTACACTTAAAGAATTAGACAAACTTAGTGGATGTGGAATCTGTTTGTGACTTGAAACGGTACTATTATCATGACGTATTAAAATTGTGTATCTATACTTGAATTGTTGCCGGTTCTATTGTAAAATGCTGACTTGAGTAAAATTTAGACTTCAGAAACATACTATCCTAATAGATTATAAAAGTTATAGATCGGCGAAAAGACTGTAATATTTTTCTTCACTTATAAACTACTTACACGATTACAAAAATTGAAGATAATAGACACACACAGATCATTTGATCAAATGGACACCACAAACAAGAAGAACAACAAGACGACGACCGAGAAAAAGATGAGTTGACGATATTAATCAATTCAACCGGTAGAGGGTGTTTTTTTAGAGGTTTGATTTTTAAACTGGCAACATTGTTTCCAAAAATTATTAATTTGACAGTTGAAAGTTGATTTGTGATTAGTACGTTTTTTACCAAAAAGTTTTCAAATCAAGAATAAATTAAAGAAATGAATAAAATTAGTGGAGTAAGCGTTAAATATTATTGAAACATTTAAGTGGCCTCAACTCCAAATGCGTTTCGCCCCGATGTGGTGGGTGGGCTCATCAGTAGACGAACCACCACATCTGCCTAGACGCACTGTTCACTCGATGTTTACCGAGACTATATGGAATCACAAACACAAAGTGCCTGTGAACCACCACATCGGGGCGAAACGCATTTGGAGTTGAGGCCACTTAAATGTTTCAATAATTAGTACGTTTTGCCATTTTACGATGTATATATAAGGTAACGCCAGAACAACGCGTGCAAATTATGCAAACTACCTGAGAAAATTATTCGGAACACGATGAATCGTTTTCCCACCACGTTCACTCTAGCAGTGGATAAAGGATAATATGCATCCCCAAAGATGACAAAAGGTGCAAACAGAAGAAGCTTTTGCCATTGTGGTTGTGGAGCGCTGTTTTGAAGAGAATCCGTATTCGAGTCGATTCGCCATCGTGCGCAACAACTGGAGCTATGCCCACAAACTTTGTGGAAGATTTTACGGAAAGACCTTGCCTTAAAAACTTATAAGATCCAGCTTGTGCCAGAGCTTGATTGAGCTTGATCAACATTTGCTGAGCGCATAATGGACTTTGTGAACTGGCCTCCACGACTGTCATCTCACACCTTTAGATTACTTTCTTTGTATGTGAAGTCACTAATCTATGCCGATAAACCAGAAACGTTGGACAGTTTGGAACGGAAGTCAATATTCACCGTGTTATTGCTGATATACGGCCCCAATTGCTCGATAAAGTTGTCGAAAATTGGACGCATATGCCCGAAATCATTTTTAAACTGTAACTGTAAAAAAATGATCTGTAAATGTTTTATTTCATATTGAATTTGTATACCTCTACAAAAAAACACCTTTTATTAGTATCACGTATAGTTTCAACTTCCCAGCAAACGAATGGATTCGCATTTTGTTTTATAAAATATTTAAATCTAGTAGATATTTAAAAAAAAAATAAAAAAACACTTTAAATCATTTTCGAGTTTGCCACAGAATAACAACAAATTTAAAATTCCAGCTTCCAAAACTTATAAAAATGATCAATATTTAGTGGAATAGCCTAAAGACTTGAACGAATGAAAGGGACCTACAATTTTATGCCGAGTCCGAACGGCTGATTTAAGAAACTTTTTCAGGACAGTTAGAGTCTCGTATGTTTGTCAGACGTTCGCGAGGTGGGGCAGTGGAAAAAGCCTTCTTAAGATGTAATTTGTGTTTTCCGGGGATCTCGCACAGTAGTCCAGCACACTGACCACTGAACCACTACGCCCATCTGGCATCCTTATATGGTGGTATAATACCAGACCTCCTTATTGTTTTCGAAAAGCTCTTCAGCATTTCTTGACTTTTTGGCTTTTAATGGTCTTTCGATGTCGGCCCATGACACAAGTTTTCAATTGGGTTCAGGTCGGGACTTTGCGCAGGTCAATTCAAAATATTTTATTATCTGTGAGCTATTGTTTCACTCTCCGAGAAGTATGCTAAGGATTGTTATGGTGTTAGAAATCATATGTTACTGTTATGCATGAAAAAGGGGTTCCTCTAATAAGCTTTTATAAGCGTGTTGATGTAAGTACAACTAATGGACCAACACTGAACCAACAGAATGCACCACAGACCATTACTTATTCTCCTCCATGCTTCATGGTCTGAAGCGTGTACTGGCTGCAATTCTTTGTTTGGAGGAGGCCTTACATACGATTTTCCATTGGATCCAAAGAAATTAAACTTGGATTTGACACTCCAAAGATATATTTTTCAAAATTGCAATGGTTTTTGTAAGTGGAGTCTTTCTTAATTCCGGCTCTTCCTTAGGACGTCTCTGTTGGCATAATGTGTTTTTTTTTTATGGAATATGCATCCACGAGGATTTTGTTCTACGACACAGCGCATAGCAGCGCTGGCCGTTAGTTCTTGATGGAGTTTAGGTGCAACAATCTCCCTAATTTTTATGAACATCAAAAATGGATTTGCTCTACTTGTCCGGCAAATCTTTCCTTTGCGTTCAATCTCCTTTCTTTTGCGGTTCCCAAAACTTCCGGTCTTCTTAAAAATCTGTATTTCCCCGAAAACAAGCTTCGTAGAACAACCAAATATTTTCGCTATATCAATGCCATTGCCATTGATTCGTTTCCATTTTGACAACTCTGAAGTTCTGGAGTACACGATTTATTTTTTCGCATTTTTGTACTATGTAGTAAATACACAAATTCCATTGCTGCGAACTAAATGAAGCATTTCAGAAGCATAACATTAGCTAGTCTGATGGAATTTTCAAATTTTTTCTTATTTGGATTTTCATGGAGCACATTTTGGGAAACTCGGGTCTAGACTCCAGAAACACACACAAACAAACTGAAACGTTTTTCAAGTTTTTTATTGCTTTTCAAAAATATAAAATTATTATACGAAATCAACCTTTTAAGTGTAGATACATAGCTGTGTTGCCTGCTTAAAGATGATATACGACATATTTTGAATTTCATTAAATCTTGGCCACTAAAACGTAAAGTTGTCTTACCCATACCATAATCAATGTCGCAACAATCTTCCCCAAGGCTACATAATTCTACAAGCTATAACTCTACCGTTCATAAATTACAACGGCCTACTTGCAATAATAGTACATACTACATATACATACATACATAAGTATATATCTAGTCCAAAGTACAAAGGGATTCTTAATCATTAACTTACCCCCCTTAACTACCCAAAATGTCCTAAATCGGAACGAAACGAATCATAACTTCATAACTGAACTTAGTACGGTGTTCTTCAAAGTATTCGTAAAACCAAGGGCGGCTAGGCTAGTGTAATTACAAAACTTTACTCATGACCAACATGGTCATCCCCATAAAAATTAAGGTCGGACATATAAATCAAACAAATTACACGACATATCTCATGCGTGAGAATCGACTAGCACAAAACTTTTACTTAAGGAATATCGAATGCCATTCACCCCCGGTATTCGCCCAGGGATGATATCTTAAATTGTTTGGTGATTTATGTGTCCTTTGTGAGTGCGAGTAGTGATATCACTCCTTCTCTAGGCGGGGTGTCTCACGTAATCCTTCTGTTTATTGTTGTCTTCAAGTGGACTATGGAAGTATGTAAGTATGCAGATTCTATAGAGATGGCTTTTGCTGAAGATAACCGTCCAATAAGTTGGTCATAATTCAACTCTGAACCCTTTAATTGACAAGCACCACAATCGGTTATCCTTTCAGTATGAGATGGAGGGGTTGCGGCGCGCAACAACTTTCTTGGTATGAACTTTGGTCAGACACTCGTTGTACCACGTCCAGCCGGCAACATGAAATATCATATTTGACTATTAGTGTTGTTGGCTTTTTAGATTTATGTGACCAAACGCAGTGTAAACCTTTCTTTAGAGGGTGCGTTGTATTTGCATGCGATAAAGGGGTACGGGTACCATGGTTATCCCCTGAGAAAATATCAATGAAACAAAGGACTATTTTGGAGCGTGTCCGAGCATAAATCATTTCGCAGAGTATAGCATCACACGTTTCATCAGGGAAGCGTTTTCAACAAGGAACTACCGCTATTCCCATTATCCCATGCGATAGGTATATCCGCACAAGTGTGATTCATTGCCGAGGTGGTAATTGATTTACAACGTGTTCTATTCACTGATCAGGATCACAGTAACTAAGGATAGGGATAAAAAGATTCAATACTTAGCTTTATTGCGTGAACTCAATTGACGGCAAGTTCAACAGTTCAAATCAACGGCTGCAGGAAATAAGGCCCCAAAAGAGAAAATGAAATAAGGCCCCAGATTTGGGGTGTTATTTCATAATGAAATAATATCCCAATTTCAAATATGAAATAAGGCCCCACTGCGATGAAATAAGGCCCAAACAAAAACAAAAATGAAATAAGGCCCCAAAAAAGGAAATAACACCCAAATTTTAATAAAAATCATTGTTGTTGTTTCCTGGGGTGGGATTCTGTAAAATACGAAACGAAAAACGCTTTCGTTTTCACTGTATAATTTTTTGGCGCCTTAATTGATTTTTTATTTGCCTTATTTCATTGGGGCCTTATTAACAGTTTGTGCTGTGTGAATTTGAGTTAATAGGGTAAAAAAAAATTTTTGTATGTTTTTTTTCGAATTTAAAATAGTCTTAAATGAACGTATTCGTTCACGGATACGGCGCTGATAATGAAGGAATCTCGCTGCATAATCGACAAAAACACAACCGAACCCATTGATATCGAAAAATTCATATTTGAATGCTTCTAATAGGTATTAACAAAAACTAAAATATAGTGTTTGGTTTAATTGGCCGAATCTGGCCGGCAACGTCCTTAAAAATATATGGGCCGATGATTATACACGTTAACCAGCCCATAAAGCACACTTAACAGTGAGTTTTGATGATGGATGTAAGGACGTTTAGACAAAGGCTTCTGAGTTTCCTCCACTCCAAATTCAGCAATTTTGCTTATTTTCATATCTATTAAACCGAAAATTTTCATCATCATTGCTTAGATGGACGATTATGTCGACCGTAATATGGACGTAGTGCACGTTAAGTTTGGCGAGCTGAACCATGGTTTTCAACATAAGTTTGCACAATTTGCAAACGTTGTTCTGGCTTTAATATATTTCACAACTAGAGCCAGCAAATATCCCGAGGGTGGAAACATCGATGGCAGAAGTGAAATTTCGGCCTCGAATAATTCAACGCATCCTTAAGGAACTAGATTGCAGTAAGGCAACGGGACCCGACGGAATTCCGGCTATAGTACTCAAGAGCTGTGCTCCAGAACTTACACCTGTACTATGTAAGCTGTTTAGCATGCCGTACTCCCAGAAGACGTTTCCTTCTTGCTGGAAAACCGCTCGCATTCAACCTATTCCAAAGAAAGGGAGGAAATGTCTGCCACAAAACTATCGTCCAATAGCGTTACTGTCAATGCTCTCAAAAGTAATGGAAAAGGCAATAAATGTCGAAATAATCAAATATCTAGAAGGCCACCGATTAATAAGTGACAGGCAATACGGATTTCGGAGAAGTCGTTCCACTGGAGACCTGTTAAGCTACGTAACGCACTTATGGACGCAAGCAATTGAACAACACGGCGAATCCAGAGGCGTAGCCTTGAACATATCAAAGGCATTTGACCGAGTCTGGCATAGAGCCCTATTAGGCAAGTTGGCGTCTTATGGACTACCACAACAACTCTGCGGACGGATGCAAAATTTTCTTCTGGGAAGATCGATCCAAGTTGTGGTAGATGGTGTATCATCTAATTCGTTTGCTATAAATGCAGGAGTGACCCAAGGATCTATTCTTTCCCCAACTCTTTTTCTTCTCCACATCAACGATTTGCTTGGATGGACAAATAATAATATCTACAGCTTTGGTGATGACAGCACTCTTATATCCTCTATCTCGAACAGTGGGCCTGTGAATGCGGCTACATCACACAGTCAGAGATGTGAACAAATTAGTTATCTAAATAGTGATCTGGACAAAATCTTGAAGTGGGGAAAAGACAACTTGGTTGTATTTAATGCAAACAAGACACAGCTCACAACATTTTCCAGAAAAAATGCATCAACAGTTCCGCAGATCCAAATGGATGACCATCCAATCCATCCCAAGGACTCAATGCACCTTCTAGGAGTCACAGTCAATTCAGGAATCACATGGCAGGACCATATATCCTATATCGCAAGATCGGCGTCCGCTAAGTTGAGCTATCTATTTAGAGCAAAGAGGTACTTTAGCCCCAAGCAACTTCTCCTTCTCTACAAAGCACACGTTAGACCAGGCCTGGAATATTGCTCCCATATATTGAGCTCGGCCCCAAAACATTCACTTAACCTACTTGACAGACAGAGACGAGCAGTTCGACTTATTGGAGACCCTACACTCACATCGAATCTGCAATCGTTGGTGCACAGAAGACAAGTCGCTGACCTATGCTTGTTCTATAGGTACTTCCATGGTAAATGTTTATTTATTTATTTGCTTGTCAACAAAATACATAGATTTTCTTAGACATTAGATTTTAGCAATACCTACTTGGTTAACAAAAATATTATTAAGATAAAGAAAATAAAATAGAGCAAACGATTATGACTGAACACCATCTAGTAATTTTCTTTTAATAGTAGCAATCGATGAATTAAAATCTATTAAATCGGTGTTATCATTGTAGCTTATCAATAAGCCGTTAATAGATGATGATCTGCCATAATTAGTACGCGAATGTGCAATATTAAAAAAACGGTTAATTCGTAAATTTGGCCGAGGGACATTTAAATTAAGAAGTTTTAAGATCTCCTGAGAGTCAATTTCTCCAATAAGAATCCTATGTACAAAAATTACTCTAGCTACTATCCTCCGTTTTTCAAGCGATTCTAGGCTAATCAATTGTAGCCTTGATTGATAGGAGGGTAAGTTACTAACGTCAGCCCAAGGAAGCCCACTCAAGGCGAACCTGAGAAATCTTTTTTGGATAGATTCAAGTCTTAAAATATGAACATTATAAAAGGGACACCAAACAATGGAAGCATATTCTAAAACAGATCTAACAAATGAAAGATAGAGAACTTTGATAACGTATGGGTCAGAAAAATCACTTGCATAGCGCCTTAGTAGTCCCCATGCTTTATTTGCCCTATTTGTGACATAATCAATGTGATGTATGAAAGATAGTTTAGTATCTAAAAGCACACCCAAGTCTTTTATTAAGGAGACACGCGGAATAGCAATGCCATTAAAAAAGTAGTTATACATGGTGGGCGATTTCCGACGTGAATATGTTATAACAGAGCATTTACTTACATTCAGGGACAGATAGTTTTTTGAGCACCACAAATAGAAACGTTGAAGACAATTATTTAGATGTAGGAAACAATCATCGTGTTTACCTGACAGATACAACTTAAAGTCGTCCGCATACAAAAGCATACGACACTCAGGAATAAAATTCACAACATCATTTACAAACAAAACAAATAAAAGAGGACCTATGTGGCTTCCTTGAGGAACACCTGACGTCACACAAATTTTTTGGAAAAGTGATTACGAAACTTGACAAATTGACATCTTTCGTAAAGAAATGATGAGAGCCATTTTAAGAAAGTGTGTGGAAATCCTAATTTATCAAGCTTATATAGCAATATTTTGTGGTCCACGCGGTCAAAGGCTTTGCTAAAATCTGTATAAATTGCATCCACCTGGTTTCCCTTACCGATTTCAGAAATTACAAAATTTGTAAACAAGAGAAGGTTTGTAACAGTCGATCGCTTCTTTACAAAACCATGTTGTTCATTGCAGATTAAAGATTTGCAAAGAAAATTCAATTTGTCGGTAACCAACATATCAAATAATTTTGGGATAGTGGACTGTTTACAAATGCCTCTGTAGTTCTCAATTTTATTTTTTCTTCCCGATTTAAAAATAGGGACAATAAACGAGTTCTTCCAGATAGATGGAAATGTACTTGTTCTTAAAGATAAGTTAAATATATGGCATACTATTTTATGTAGAGGAACAGCACATTTTTTGAGAAAAACGGAAGGCAGGCCATCGGGGCCAGAAGAAAAGCTAGGTTCAATTGCAAATAAATTGGCTAACACGATAGAATGTAAGGCATAAATCGTTAATATCAAGTGAAAGATGGGGGCACCAGTCATAATTGCTAAGCTCTTCACAAATATCATTATAATTAGCATTTTTAAAATCGAATTTAAAAGACTCATAACTACAGACATTATTAACATCAAAAATACAAAATAACTGTAAAGAAGGATGTTAAGCATCTTCTGGGACCAGAGGTGTGAGGCATCTAGATACAAAACTTTCAGTACTATTATTCGAAAAGATGAGGTCCAAAGTACGGTTTTGGTAGTTTTTTACACAGTTCATCTGAAGTAAATAGAGTGATTGGAGAGAATCAACACCAAAAACATACATTTTATCAGAGGTAGACATGAGACCTTCAATATAGCCGATAGCGTCCAAGTACCTAGTAACTATATGTAGTTGTGACCGAGGAGGGATGTAAACACATACGATATATATTTTACTAGATGGTGTCAGGTCAATTCTGCTGCAGCAAATTTCAATATCAGAGAAATCATTAATATCAATATTCTTAGCCTTGTAATCCTTTTTTACGGCTATAAGCACACCACCAAGTCGGTCGTAGACACTGTTTTCTTCATTTCGATCACAACGGTTGACATCGAAGTTGGAAGGAAATAGTTCGGCATTCTTAAAGTTTTCATCTAATCCGGTTTCAGAAAGAACAATTACATCTGATGTGCAGCTATGCATACTAAGCAAGAATTTGGTACACTTTGTCCGTAGCCCTCTTACATTTTGGTAGAAGAAGGCTAATTCTTTAAGTTTTTTGAAATTGTTGTTCTAGAGCGAGGCCGGTTTGTAAATTCCTTGACTAGCATGTTACTGGCCAAAAGTTTGGGTTAACCAAAATCTTTCCAGTATTTAGAGGAGCAAGAACCTTGAAAGATGCAGACATTCGACCTGGAAGATTATCCGCTGTTAAGCTTATGCATCTAATGTCATTAGTAGCAATGCCTTTCTCTTCAATATACTTTAAAATATCGGAAGGCTTTGTGCCATACTCCAGACGAGATAAGAACACTGCAAAAGGTGGTGGTACAACTCTAAGAGTGCAATCGTTAGAAGGATGAGTGATTGATGGCGAGGGAGGTGAACCAGCAACCGGGGATTTCTCGCATGTTATATCGATTGTTGGCGGTTCTACATTTGTAGTTGAATTTGAACGAAGAACTCTTTTTTGTTGGGGTTGATGTATTTGCTCCAATAAAAGGTGTGAATTTCCATTGCATGTGGTGTTTTCAAGCGGCACTTCACTATGTGAGTTTTGATGACGTTCATTAGCATTAACGTTATGTTCGGCTACAGGATGTGGCAAAAGTTGAATATGTTGATTACGAGGTTGTTTCTTCTGTTTTTTATGCAACTGGTTTTGCTGTTGCTGCGGCATGCCAAAGATCGGTTGATCAATGAATTGCTGTGGGATCGAGAGCTGTGATTGATGATCAATGAGTTGTTGTTGTTGTAGCTGTTCTTGTTGTTGTTGTTGAACAGTGTTGCATTGCTGAGGCTGTTGGAGCAGCTTTTCAATGCTTGTAAATCCTTCAAGCAATTTATTTGTATTCGAAGTGTCGAAATCAAATACTTCTTGCATCTCGGAAAATAACAAAGAAAGACTATTAAACGTCTTTTGAATCTTGATCATTTTCCAGTGCAAAACGTCAGGCGAAATGCTTCGATGTTTTACGCAATAAAAATGTAGGCCCGGAATAGTAATAATTTTATCCGCGTCTTTTCCTTTTATGCCAATGCACTTTGCATGCACAGATTCAAGGCAGATTGAACAGGAAACATTGACATCGTTTGTATTTTTTTTGCAGATAGAGCACTCGAGATTATCCATATCGAGGAAATAAACCAAGAAATGTTGTGGTTGAAGTATTCGATAAGCACGAACTAAAAAACCTTACAAATGCGGTGAAACGTAGTTGCAATGTTGAATTTATAGATGGCGGATGGTCTAGTATAGTACGAAACAGAACCAAAGAATTTCTAGTATGTGTAGACCTGGTTTGCTAAATCGGCAGAACATGTACTAAATATTGTACTCACACGTGTGACAGTATAGGAAGACCAATGTTTACAAGATGTATAGACAGCAGTCCGATGGTTGAAGCGAGATGGGATCAGTTTTTCCACTCAAATAGTTGCGGTTAACAGCATGGAAAGAGAAACCGTACAAAGTGTGTGTGAATATCAATCTGCTTCGATAGGCAGAACATCCGTTCCGGAGAACTTAAGGACATTATCCCTCGAAATGCAACTTTTGGGCGCCCCACAAGACAGGCTGCTAATGCTCATGACCATACCATCTTTCCAAAACTCCTTCTGTTACAGGACAAGCAAACTTTGGAACTCGCTTCCTGGGAATATATTTCCAGAAGATTACAATTTGCAGCAATTTAAGTGCAGAGCTAACATACATCTGCAACCACCTCGGGGCGCTGATGAAGCGTTATAGGTTTGCCTTTCCCGGGAGAAGTATTTAAAAAATAAAAAAATAAAACTTGCAACTGTCAAATTGACAATCTGTATCAGTGTTGCCAGTTTAAAAACCAAACATCTAAACAAAATCACCCCTTATTATTGTAACTCCACTCCACACGTCATCCTTAAATATACTTATCCTTCTAAATCCCTATTGCAAAACTTTAAATGCACAATTTCGGCAACAAAAAAAAAATCACTCCCACACTAAGCCGATAAGAATCGCTACATTGCCAAACAATACACCCAAATGGTCATCGCGAAGCACATTTATTCGAGTGCATATCTGTTTTGTGGTTTACTTTTCCATTCGAATGAATTAATTTTCAATTCCCCGATGTGTCTTCCATCAGGAGGACCATGCACAAATCAACCGACTGACAGGCCAGACATCCGCGCGATACGCATCGAACACACATTAGCCTTTGACATTCAATCCTTTCAATAATCCTTTATGGTTTGGTGGGCTTTCTCAACAACAAAGAAACCAACAAAAAGTGAATAAAATAAAAGCGGATAAGGATTGCGTTAGTTTAACCCTTTCACTTGATATCCACCCACCAGCAGCACTTAGGAGTTGATGAATTTTCCATCTGCAATGCAACATAGCGCGCCCATACACCCCATCTACATCCAGCATCCTGCCAATAATTTTAATGGAATAAAACTTGTCATCTGCTTATAGCTTATTCTATACTTCTTCGTCTTTTTTCTTTGCCCAAATTATAGTGGATCGCCGCATGATGCTTATTTATTTATGAGTTTTTCCAATCGTCAGGCGCTTCCTGATTTCTTTTCCCTTTCTCTCCTTTTCTCTTCCAAATTAACCCGCTCGTTGAATCGTAGATTGACGCGACGCACCCCTTTCACTTTATCATGCTGACCTAACTGTCTATAGGGAAAGTCACAAGGCGACATTATAGCCAAAGGCAACTTCAAAAGGACTCTTGAAAATGATGTGAAAATAATACAAGGAGACAGGACAAGGGAATAGATAGATACTACTTTGTTATCGGTTTTGTAACGTTAGCATTGCAAAATTCTATATTCGATATTTATTTTATTTATTGCGTGCAAGCAACACTCTGTCGGTGGTGAGGCCGTGAGGGTACATCGACATCCTGGGTGTGCACGACAGAGTACTTAAATGAAAGAGGAGAAATGGTTTCGGTTCGGACAATTTTATTAAAATCTGAAATGCGCCGCAGGACGTGAGCGGACTTTAAGAGGAGGAAATTGTTTTCTGCATAGATCGACGACTTTGTTGGTGGTACTGCGTTGGACTTGTATCTATACATTTCCTTTGAAAGAGTGGCGTCGCATGACTTTTTATTTAAAATGTCCTGTTTATGCATAGTTTGTGGCCTGCACTTATTGTGAAAAAGAAAACATTTTAAGGAAACAAATCATAATGGAACTGAAATCAAACTATAGTTTCAGGATCAAGTGCATCTTCGAAATAGAAAAAAATAAATAAATAAATAGTTGGCACACCAAGCATTGCGTAGCCAGGATTTTGGTTCGGGGTAGAGGTTCTTGCTTTCAAATCTTACGAAACAAAAAACTATGTATATTTCAGTTCCAATTAGTTTTTAAACCGTATGTACTTAAACGAACATACTAGCAAGTGAGCTTAACCTTGCATTCTCCATAACGCTTCGGGACATTGTTTTAATCCTTTTCATATGTAGTTGAAAAAGGTTTCTAAAGTAAGTCTTGTCACACATATCAAGAAATTTCAAAACTTCGGTAGAATTATTACTCGACAATATACGGAACCTGTCCGTAAGATTTTGTATTAACGAATCTATGCAAGAAATCAGTATCGACACTCTAAAATAGACTTCAGTAGGAGAGGTTTCTGGATTGGAACGCATTGTTTGTTTCAATGAAGATTTTCAAATAAGTCTTCGGCAAGTTAGGATGCGTATTGAAAAGCCTCTCTGAAAAAATCTTCGGCATTTTCTCTGATGTTCGTAAGACAGAACTTCTTTTGTGCGGTCGATTGCAGAAACGAAATCTAAGGATTTGTTCTGTAGGAAAACTGATAAGGGCAGCTTTAAACTGAACAGTTTTTCGCGTACAATGGGGCTAACTAAGAAATCACTTTTTTGGACCGCTGTCAAAAGTGTTGATGCTTTCGAAGACATTACCAAGCTCTGTTCATTATTTCTTCAAGACTGCATTTGAAGAGCTCTACAAAGGAAATAATACTGTCATTCCTTTTAATGAATCTTGTAGAAGTCGAGTTTTTTGGCTCTCTGCTCTGGTGCGTGTTTTTTAATGACATATTTGAAAGTTATATATGCCTTTGAATGGTTGCGGAAATTAGCTATTTCACGAATTGCAGGAGTTGTGGAGCAGGAGGAGCCCTCAAGCCCCCGCGGCATTATGTGGCATTATGTTTCATAACAAGACCGGTTACAATACCAGTTGCAGCGCAGCATGTGCACCTAAGCCAATGAGCTGGTTATACGGAAGCACTATGGTAACAGAAATTGATTGTGACAGCAAAGGGGTTTATATAATCAATAAAGAATTGATAGGTATATGGTTATAGACTAGAGAAATTTGTTTGCTTGTTTCAATAGTGCACTCAGAAAAAAAACGAGCTAAAATCAAGAATATCAGTGTCATTTCAAGCCTGTTCGTTGATGAAAGTATATCAGTATATCAGTAGATAGGTAATAATCTGCTAGGTTCCACATTTCACTTTCAGTCGAAATGAAATCGGAAATAAATTCTTTTGTGCTACATTTCACTGTATGTACTCGATTTCGATTTCAAAATTTTCTGAATTGAGACAAAGTGAAATTGTGATTTCGAAAAAAATTCGGAGTTTCCGAATCGCTCGAAATGCAGAACACTGAAAACGAATTCACTCGATTTGCAATTTCGATTTCACTCGATATTTCTAGAACCTAGCTGAATATTAAATTTTTAATGTTGCCCTATGAAAATTCACTCTGTAAATGAGTGTGAATTTTAGGTATTGTTGCGCTTGTTTCAGCTTGAAATAAGATTGTTTTGTCCCTTGTTTATGTTTCAATGTCATCGTTTAAGATTGTTTCGGCTTATTTCAAGAACAATGGGTGTCATACTAGCTTGATCATACTATATTTTAGCATGCGATTTTTCTCTGAGTGTAGACCTGACTGACCCAAGGAAGTCAGGGCAGCCCTAGACGGGAAATTGTCAAATACGCACCGCAAACCCAAGCAGCTGAGGGTCTGGGCGAGTTGGCTGATTTTAGATACAGGTGCAGGTCCTATTGTGTTAAGGCAGTAATAATATAGAAATATTCATTTAAAACTAATAAGGAAATAGGAATTTCTTGAGGAGCGCCGGACCTATAACTTTTTAACAGCGCCCTGAGACCTGGGGCTGGGGCGATCAATTTTAAGCGGAGGAAAAGTCATTTTTAGGAAAAGGTATTTCGAAATTATATCTTAAACGTTATACGGTATGTCAAGAGTGAATGGCCATTACGTAGAACCTTCACAATTGGTAAAAAATAATGTCTGAACCCTCCACTAATGAGATCTGAAGATGTGATCATACCACCTTTGCATTTAAAACTAGGTTACGCAAAACAGTTTTTAAAGAAATTTAATATCGTCGGTGAAGCGTTCCGTTACCTGAAGGAAGTAACTTTAACATTACCTACCAAAATTGAGTACTGTTTGGCTTAAAGCAGCTACGGTATATTCTTATTTCTGGAGAGTTGGCAGTTTATTTGTTTATTTCCTAGATCTCCATTAAATGGTTGCTAATTTCAGAGATAATCATTGTTGAGCCTTCCTTAAGTCCTAAAAGTAATGCAGCAGTGGAAAGAAGCGGGCCTTCATTTCACTGTGTGAGAAGTTCCTTGGGGAAAAAAATTTTTTTCGTTGTTCGTATAAGTTTTGCACGAATTTGTGCGTACCTACACGGTGGAATAACATGCATCATGTCCATAAAAATCGAGTTCACCACTCACATTTGGACCTCGTTTTAGAAAATCTTGGACAACTCAATGACGAACAAGGAGAATGATTCCACCAGGAAATTCTCTCGGAAAAAAACAAATTCGAGAGTATACCTGGGGGTCTAGCATGTAACTTGATACAATCGAGTTCAGTCGATACAATCGAGCTCTGGCAGCACCTAATTTGTCTCAATCGATTATTCTCGATTGATTATCCTCGATTGAGACAAATTAGGTGCTGCCAGAGCTCGATTGTATCGACTGAACTCGATTGTATCAAGTTACGTGCTAGACCCCCGTTCTGCAAAAGCTTCTCAATTCAACTCTTCGGATTTGGCATAAAATCGTAGGTCCCTTCCACCCGGTTCAAAAAAATAAGCAAAAGATTCACACAAAATAATTATTGTGAGACGGATTTGCGCTATTTAAATTTTAATTTGTTTTTATTTCTCTCAGGGCAAATTAAATTCTTAAGTATGCGCTCGTCGATCTTTTTGGCAAAGACGCAGACCCTTAGCTGAACAAATTTTGGGAATAATGTAAATGTTATTACTTTTCAGGGATGAAAATCAAGGTTACTTATTGATTAGGTATTTACTCGCTCAACCTACAACAAACACACTACAACTGCGCTAGTTTATTTTCAAAACTGAAGCTCTATAGTATAAGGTACGAGTATACTTACCGAATAAAATCGGGCTAGAAGAAATTTTAAAAAGTCGAATATTTTGCCCAATTGAACCGAATTCCTGAAAATGTAAGCCAAAGCTAAAAACGATGAAGAGAACCAGAGCGAAGAAGTACATGGAATTGATTTGATAAAACCCCTTGAATTTATCAAAATAAAAAGAACAGTTTATTAAATTTTCAAACGGTATTTTCTGCCGCGCTTTATTAAATAATTTTTACTTTTTGTTATCTTTTCCATTTGTAATATTTTCATGTTTCTTTTCCATGTTTTAACTTGAAAAGTCTGCGATTTTTTTTATAAATAATTATAATATTCTGTATACATTTTAATAAGATACAATAGGTATAATAATATGTAATAATTAATTTGTTTTCTTGTTTTAATGAATAAAGTACATAATCGTTTTTTTGTTAGTTAAATTTTTTTTTTTTTTTTAATTTTTTAATATTTTTTTTTTAGATTTTAAAATTTTTTTTCCATTAACATTAGTTTGTATAAAAGTAAAAAAGCCTTAATTCTGTATTATATATATATAATGTTTTGTTTTGTTTGTAAACTTTTATTTATGTCTTGAATCGGTTGTTGTTTTTGTCTAAGCAATTTAAATATAAAAATTATTCGTTATTCCCATTTTTTGCTATATTTTTGAATTTTGTATGATGTTGATAATATTAATTTGCTTCTTATTTATTAATATTTTTAATATGCTTCTGCTTTTGTATTTTTAATATTCTTTTCTTCTTTTTTTTTGATAAAAATTTGTGTGTTTGTCTTTAAATTTTCTATGTATAATAATAATATATTTTTTCTATTTTTCTTTTACATCTGAAGTTTTGCTATTTTCTTGTAAACTTAACCATTTCTTGTTTTATTTTGTTTAAATATATTTTTTTTCAACTTATTACTTTGTTGTTGTTGTTTTTTTTTTTGTTTCTGTAGGTAGAAATGTTCTGAAATTGTACAAAAGTTTTGTGTTTTTATTTTTATAAATTTATTTGTAATATTTTTTAATTAATCGTGCAAAAGAGATTATACAGAAGTTACAAATGAGTAAAACTGAAATTGTTTTTAAATTAATTTTTTGTTTCTACTCGCTAAATACTCATGTGAGTAATTTATAAAAAAAGAAAGAAACAAAAAAATAGCAACAGATAAATGACTTCGTCACACCGTTTTACCTTTACATTACCGTTTGCGGTAAGAAATTGTCTTTCTTCTTTACTTTCAGTCAATCAATATAATTTCCTCGATTAGCTTTAATAATTTTGTTTCTTTTTTAATTTAATTTGTTTTTAAATATAATTATATATATTAAAAATTCTTAATAAAAAACAATTTGTACTTTCGAAAAGGGGGGAGGAGGTGTTTTGTTTTATTACTTTTTTTCCAGTTGTTCGTATATTTTTTATCATATTTGTTTATAAATATTTTTTTCATTTATTTATTTGGGGATGTAAAGGGGGTTTATTCAATTTGTGTATTTTTTCCAGTTTTTTTTTATATTTACTCTTGAAAATAGTTATGTAAACAAACTAGGGCTACTAAGCATTAACTTTAAAACAAAAGAAACTACACTCTAATTTTACTTGTATATTCGTCTCTTTAAAAATGGTTAAATTTTCTAATAATCAGTAATGTGTCTTTTTGTAATCTAATTTCTATTGATGAGAAAGAAATAAATATACATATATATTCTATATATAGTTGCGATTGTTTAAGTTTATATTATTGTTTAAATTTATAGTATAAAATACTTTGTAATAATATAATCAAACAAATATTGATTTAGTTAATCTATAAATAAAATAAACTTAAGACCAAAAAACGTGATTAGACTAAATTGTTTTGTAACATAACATAGATATATAGGAAAGATTACAATTTTTGTTTATTTTTCTTTTTTTTATTGTAGGTAGTAATCAAGAAAACCACTAAATTATTTACTAAAGAAAATGTTCATATGCCTATAATAATATTAATGTAGTAATTGCATTTTTTTAAGTAATAGATTTCTATGTGATTAATAATTGTAATAATATTTTGTGAGATGTGTGAATAAAGGTAGTTGAAAAATGTCTATATAATCCACAATCTCATCTGTAAGAATTTTTTTTCTTTAATTTATTTCCTGGTTTTATTTTAACAAATTTCATTTAAATCAAACAGAATAAATTGTTTTGTATTCTTAAGCAAACAATAGAAATCTTGATAGTTTTCATCATCAATGTATAATAATATAGTTTTGCTTAATTTTTTTTGTTTTCTCAATTTACTATTAGAATATTTTATTTTCTTATTTATCATATATTTTTGTTTTGCGCATAGTTTGTTGTTGAAAATTTATCTAAAATTTCTATGTGAGGTATGTATATTTACTTTTTGTTTGGTTTAATTTTTACTTTTTTTAATATTGTTCAAAAGATATATCTATTATATTTATGAATCTATTTTTTTTTATGAGATTATTATTTTTAAATATTAAATGTGTTGTGTTTTCGTTGTTTAAATTATAAAATAAGAACTAAGCAGTGGAAATTAATAATACTTGATAACTATAAAGTCAACCAATCGCACGATTATATTTTTGTTTGGTGATGGAAAGGATTATAACAATATACGGTTAGTTAATTTTTAATTTTTTTTTACTTAAACATTTCAGCCACAATAAAGAGATGCTGTTTATTTTGTTTTCTTAGCATTAAATAATTTGTAGGAAAAAATTATTTTGTGCGTTTTTTGAGCGCAACTCTTACACAATATTCTTACAATATACATTCTGCCGACTTTACGAAGTCATTTTTTATACAAAATAATTTAAAATTTTGTTCATCAAATCTCACAGATACGAGTTAGTTTCTTAGCCAATTGTTTTTGTTTTAAAATAATTGTGCCAATTTTAATAAAATTTTGAACCAAAGAAACAAATGTTTCGCAGACATTTTCAATTAAAGTTAAAATAAATTTTGTGGTATTTTATTTTTCATTGCCAATCACTGTAAAATTACGAATATTATTTTTTCTTTCAATATTTAATACGATTAAAAATGTTACCAATCCTATGACTAATGCACAAAATGCCATATTTATACAAAATTTCACAGTTGCGAGTCTTTATTATTAAAGCGCAAGTAGAAAATAAAATAAAATGTTTCTTTTTTTTTTTCATTTCAAACGTTAAGGAAAAAAAACAAATTAATAAACAAAACGTATATATTTAAAAAAAAATATTCTCGGTTGCATTTATTGAAAATTCAAATCAGCTTCATATTCGAAAATGAAGACATTAATAGTGATTTTTTTTGTAATAAAATAGGGATTTAAAATCCTGGAGCCCTCAGTCTGGAATTCCGGTCCAAGGAGGAAACACTTTTTGGTATAGTGATATAGAGGTTTGTTGTTACCTATGTCACAACCAAACACTCCATCCACATCACGATGCACCTGCCTTCTAGTGATACGAAGAATAGGAATTTAAATATTTTTCGAGAATAAATCCAAGAAACACAAAAAGCTACAAATAATGTTTAAAAAAAATGTGCTACCGAAGACGCTTTTAAAATTATAATGTACACCGTCTGGAAGTTATTTTTTAAGTTTTTTTTTAACTACTACTTTTAAAAACTTGTGTAAATGAATGTAAAAAAATCGTTTTTTACCTCGTCAATTTCGTTATCACATATCTGGAGCTCTTCTCTTGTATTCAAATTTTTGTATAAAAAAATATTTAAATTTAATTTTTATATTAAAGTTTAAAAATATTACAGTTTTTTGCCAATTACCTTGTTTTTTTTTTCGAATTTTTATTACATTCAATAAATAAGATATTAATTTCGAAGAAGGAAAAGGGACCGGAAATAATTTCCTGTTTCAAAACACAAGACACGTATACACAATTCTTAAATTCAATAAATTAAATTTGTCTTGTTAACATTATCAAGTTTTGTGGCTGTTTTGTTTTTTTTAAATACTAAATTTCCAATTGTTTTTCTTATTTTTAGTGACATGGTTATAGACACAAAATGTTCGCAATACACTTATCATTATATAAAAACAAAATAGTTATGGAAGAAATATTTTTACAACATTTACACAACACAAAGAAATTAGCCGATTATATTCAACGATAATAATCGTTATAATTTATTTGAATAGCATTTTATTTTAGTTCATGATATACTTATATATAATTTTTATATAGGACTTTAATAGGACATTTAATTTAATTTTTAACCTAAAGAAGAAAGGAAGTGTTTGTGTTTTTTGTTCATTAGGAATATAAATCGTGCTTCAATCGATCAAAATGTAAAGTTTTTTTTTGTTTTCTTATCAATTTTGAATAGTTTTGTTTTGTTTTTAATTTAATTTAATTATCAATGAATTAGAATGATTTTCAATGGAAATGAATGAGAGGAAAAAGGAGAAAATAGGGTAATGGTTAAAGATGTTTACGGTTTGTTGTTAGAATTCTATATACATTTAGAAATATTGTGTTTTTGAATTGAGTATATATTTACATTTTATTAATGACGTACGTAAATACGAGTATAAATATAGTTTTGGTGTGTTGTTCTTATAGTTGTGAATTTAATATACAAGTTTTATAAAAAAAAATAAATTCTGATGAAATAATAAATATTATTTATTTTTTTATTGTAAAAATTGTTATTTATTTAAATTTTAAAATACGCTGAAATTAAAGTTATCATTGTCTTTTTTTATAATTATTGATGGAATGATGATGATTTTGTGGTGATGATGATTCGATAGACGATAAAAAAACTCAAGTTGATGATTTTAGATAATCAAGTGTGAATAGATGGAAAGAGTAAGTTCAGCGATTAAGGCTCACTTTCACCTTTGATTAGGAATTGCCGCTACTTTACTTTAGGTAGGTAGGTAGTTTGTGTATTTGAAAACAACTGAACGTAGACAGTGGCAATGATATCTACGGAACTCACACATTTTGGAAGAAAGCTACCTCTAGAGGTGCATTGTGAACAGCACGGATAATGACAGACTACAAATAAAAATACCGAAACTCAGAGCAATAATGAAGCATTGCCAGGGAAGGTTACAAATTTGACAATTTGTTGTGAACACCAGACATGAATTTCATTTTTATTTTTTTTTTTTCATCCTGGGGATCGAACTTCGGACCTCGAACAAAGAATTAGTAGTTGAAAGTTAGAACTGAATTCGTTGGTATATTTTATATACCTAAATACAAAATTATTTTTGTTTGTCAACACAGTTGACATGTCCGTAGATGAAAGATCAGTTGTCCCGCTGACTAACTGTTTCTGTATGAGCTGGACATGATACCTGTACTTGTATAGGTTGTTGGGAGCTGTGTCAACTGCATTCAAATGAATGTACGACAAAACATTTTCGCCCTCTATTCACAATTCTTATCAAAACCATTCATGACTCATGGATATGATATCAATGATTGTATGATGTGCAATGTGATAAATTTGCGATGATGGATTGATGGATGCGTTTAAGTTTTAGGTTATGCAAAAGCATCACATTACAATACCTAAAGTAATTTGATAAATATGTGATGATGATGATTTATGGTAAATGCGTTTTAATTGTAAGTTATTTTAAAGTTAATTTTTGCAATTAGTTTAAGTTAACATTTAAGACGCGTCGTCTAGTCGCAATGTGAATTATATACATGAATTTACCACGACATTATTTAACTTGCTACTGCCATTCATAAATATCAGAAACGAAATCGTTATTATTTTTGTCCGAACGAATTGCTTATGTAATCCTAAAAACAAATCACACTACCAATGAAATTTACTTTATATATTTTGTTAGTTGTTTTTTTCTTGTAGAAATTTGCATCTAAAAATTTGTATTAAAAAAAAGTCTAATACGAAGCAATTACATTTTTTTATTTATTTGTAAAATACTCTATTTGGGTGTTAAAAAAATGTTTTTGTGTAGTGGCAGCTGTTTGTTGTGTTTTTTTTTCGGTATGAGGTATTGTATATTATTTTTTTTATTAATTTGAGGTAGGAAAATTTTGTTTATTTTATTTGGAAATTTTCTGATTTTCTTAATGATTTTTGCCGTTTTTGTGTTTTTTTTTGGCAGTGGCAATGAACAGTCTTACTATTGTTATTGGAAGTCTTACTATTGCTTGTTTGGTTATTTATTTTACGCAAACTAATTGTAAACAACGTACAAAATCATCACAATTTACTATATAGTTTATATATTAATGGTAAGTTATATAAATTGTATTATAAAACTCCTAGCATTATTAACTTTTATATTTGTTTACCATATCCAGTCTTTGATTAACTTTTGAGTCAAATATTCCCACAAAATACCCTCTTCCATTATAATATTTTCGTAATGATTATATTTTGTTTGCTTAAAAAAGTTTATCACTAATGGAAAAAATGTTAAGTATACATTTAAATATTATTTTATTTTTTGTTCGATTGTTCGACAATTCCAATTTTTGTGTTTCATTTCAATTTATAAAAACTTAAGGAGAGATATATAAAGACATAAAACAAAATGTAAAAAAAATCTACACGTACGTATTTATGTATTAAAAATATTTATTTTTTTATATACTTAATTATTGTATTTAATTTCAATTCTGAAGTGAGAAAAATTAAAAATCAATATACAATTTAAATATTGCTTAATTAACACTGAATCTTGTTTGCATATATGTATATTAAATGCAAATACGATGTCTATACAAACTTATAATTAAATGTGTGTAATAAATTATTTTCAATGAAATATTTGCTTTGTTTAAAATTGTTGTTTTGTCACCGATTTGATCCACATCACCAGCCTTGCGTAATGCCATTCTATTGAGGTTTTTTTTTATTTATTGAGGAATTTTTCTGTGTTTCCATTTTAATAATTATTTTAATTAATAATGACATTTGTCCACGCACCCTTTTTATTTGATGTTTGTGTTATGTGACCACATCGGTTTGTTTTACACGATTTTCGGTTTGTTTAATTTTCTTAAATTTAGTTAATATGTATATAAAAAAATTATTTTCGTCATAATTATAATTATTTTGTTTTTTAAATTCGTTTCTTTTAAAACCTGGAGACCAATGCGTTAAAATTGAAATAAATCAATAAACAAACCAAATACAAAAATGTAATATTTTGTTGCACACAACAGAAAGGATGTTGGCTAAATGTTTGTTCCTTAGCCTAAGTTAATATTTTATATGTATACAATTTTATTCATTACAAAAGAACTTACTTAACTCCTACTTAAAACCAAAAATCGAACTGCAGCCTAATTATTATCTTACTTACCTATATACATTTAATAATTTTTTTTATTTGAACTAAATAATAACTCACTCAATTAAATGGTTACATCTAATAATTTTTTATTTATGAAAAACACAAAGACAACATTTAATCTAATACAGGTAATAATAGTAAAAATTTATAAAACGTAAAGAAATGCTATACAATTGCGTAGAGTTCACATAATCGTATTGATTTTTTTTATAAGGATTATTCGTAATGTGGTGAAGCTTATATATTATTATATATATTATTTTTAGGGTCCTTTTAACCAACTAATTGATTTCTTGTTTAATGTCTTTCATTTTTATTACTGCTTTCTTCACACATTCGTATGCTATTTTGTGTATAAAAAAAATCCTTAAAAAACTAACTACTATTAATAACCGTTATAAGTGATATCATATATTGTTTATATTCTACTTAAAACTAACGAACAAAAAATTATCTCATTTTGCGAAAGAATTTGTTTGATCAACAGAGAGAGAAAAACTATTTATATTATATTATAACACTTTGCAGAGGTTTTTTTCATAAACTTTTCACGATTTGTTTTTTTTCTTGTCTAAGGTATTTAACTAAAAAATTAACTAAAAAGAAACTAAGAAAAAAGAAAAAAAAAATTAGATAGGAAAACAAGTTTGTTAAAGAAATTGGGAAAATTGTTTTACATTTGTACTTTAAATTGTATTTTTTTTTTATTCAATAATAAATATTTTAATAAGATTATGTAAACTACTTTTTAATTAAATTAAAAAATAAATTCTAATATACTTTTGAGAAAAGCAACACATAAATAAATGTTTCATTATTTAAAGGAAAGGTTTCAAAGAGAACAATGACATAAAAAATTAATTTAAATATATTTTGCTTAAGGACAGGTAACGCTGTAAGAGAAAGAAACTAGGGAAGTTTTTACTTTTTTTATTATAATTTGTTTTATTTATTTTTTAACTTTTAATTACATAACTAATGGGGTTTATTTATTTTGTTTGTTTGTGATGGATTTTGGTTATTGCACGCATCTGATTTCTGAAAACAGTTGTTCGGATTTTTTACCGGCGAAAATGTTTTATTGTAGCAGGATACTAATAAAATGGGTAACTATAGAGCTAGGTGGTCAAGAAATGTATACGATTTGCAGAGTTAATATTTTTTAAGTAAACGCGCGGTTGTTCAGTGTTTCAGTAAACTATAAATATTTCTTTTGATAATTTATATGCTAACAATCGCTGGATATGCGAACCGGGGCCTACACTGTAAGACAAAAGTATTCGCAATATATATGAGACTTTTAAAGGTAATTTTAAATAATCAATTTAATATTTTCAATATATGGAATTTAAGTATTAAATACGTTTGAATGTTTTTTAGTGATAAATTAGTCCCTAAAGCCTGCTACATCTTTAATAAAGAGAAATATTATTTTCCAAGTAAGTGTAGGTGTGTAAGAATTGTTTTCAAAATTGTTAGTTCTAAACTGCGCTCTGACAAGTCAATAGTTCGTTTCGTGTTGATGCTAAAGAGGGTTGTTTACTCACAGATTGAGAGTGATGGAGCTTCTCTAATATATAAAATAAAATAAAATAGATGTTCTACCACCCCCATATGTAGTGTACACGGCGGACAGAGGCTTGAACTAAAAGAACTGGATGAGGTCATTAGTTCAGTAAGGAGATTTAAACTAAACCAAGCGGCCTCACAAATGCCCACCTTATATGTGATGCCTTTTTGAAAGTAAAAATCTATAAGATAATTAACTTTACATCTTACGATACGGAACAAGGCTAAAAGAGCATGCTTCATTAAGATATACAGCTAGGTTCCAGAAATCGAGTGAAATCGAATTTACAAATCGAGTAAATTCGTTTTCAGTGTTCTGCATTTCGAGCGATTCGGAAACTCCAAATTTTTTTTTAAATCACAATTTCACTTTGTCTCAATTCAGAAAATTTTGAAATTGAAATTGAATACAGTGAAATGTAGAACACAAAAATTCATTTCCGATTTCATTTCGAGTGAAAGTGAAATGTGGAACCTAGCAGATACTGTTCCTTTAAGATATACTGCTCTCGTGGTCCAGAAGCACGAGAAGCGCGCGATCGAGGACATAGAGTGACGTTACTGCAGGAATGAGGTTTGGATGATTCGAATGATTCTTAGTAGACTCGCAGTCGATGCTGATGATATGGAAGAACTACTTCTGCAGACTGTTTAACGGCGATGACGAATTAAATCCCGCTGTCAGGCAGAATGAATCATTCAACCTGGACGAAGTGAAGATAGCCGGAGCAGATGGGTTTGCCGCCGAGCTATTCAAAGCGGCAGGCGATGACTTGGCTAGGAGCGTACATCAACTCATCTGTAAAATATGTTCGGAGGAAAGTATGCCCGATGAATCGAACCTCTGCATTGTTTGCCCGATCCTCAAGAAAGGAGACCCTCTGAATTGCCCCAACTACAGAGGTGCTAGTCTTTTTAACACCGCGTACAAGATCTAATCTGCCGTGTTGTGTGAATGCCTGAAGCCTTTGAGTCTTAAGGTGCTAGTACACGATATGTAGCACGCCTCACATATATGTGGCTCTGACGTAATTTTGACGTCAGCGTATGGTGCCAATGGCTTCATACCGTGTACTAGCCCTCTTTGTGCCACTCATACGTATGAGGCACGATATGAGGCACTCGTGTGTGGCTTTTCGGCATTCCGTGTACTACCCTATCACATACGATTTGTGCCAATACCCTACATAATGTCGAGTGGTTACCTGCACGGTTCGTATGTATTTTTGAATGTAATTTCAGCATTTCAGTTTGTGTCAGTGTGTTTTGTACGAGCAGCATGGTACATATTTAGTTTTTTGTGGGTCAGAAAAGCAGCGAACGCGAAGAGATAACTTAAATACACCCAAAGCAATAAAACAATTAGTACCTACAGTTCTAGTGCAAGACTGCACACAGGGCAGTAAAACTGCGGATAGCATCATCATAAACGAATAGCCAACAGCTAACAGATATGTGCTTGTGCGCGCTGTGCCACATTCCGTGTACTAGCACAATTTTATGTAGCCACTGCGCTACATACGAAAAACGAAATTTGTTCCATATGTGTAGACTATCCGGTGACGTCAGAGCCTCATATATAATGTGGCGTGCTACATATCGTGTACTAGCACCTTAAGGCCCTTATTGTGATTGTCGATCAGCGATCGTCACGACAATTGTCGATTGCGTCGATTGATTTTATCTATTCGTCCGCACAAAATTTTTTCACTTCCAAGAGAAAGCATCGACCAGACATTTGTAATCCACTACAAGCGACTGTGAAATCGCTAAATATTAATCGCAATCGACAATCACAGTTTTCGATCAACGATCAACTATCGACACTCACAATAGGGGCCTGAGAGTTCATATATAAGTGAGACTTCGCTGTATTTCTGTACCGTTTAAAAAAAAAAAAAAAAACATACCTCTACGTATAGTAATTTACTATGGCATAAAAAGTTAGAAAAAATTAAAATGGGGGAGTTCCTGCATAATTTTTGTCCAAAAGTACGAAGCCGAGTGGTATGCTATGGGAAAAATGCCTAAGGTGCCTTGTGGGGAAAAAAGCTTTAAGAGCTTAGAAATAAATCAAAAAATATTAAGATATTGATATATTGAGTTCATATAATATAAGTTCTACACAAGACTTGAGCGCACCTCTAAATGGTTTGATAAACTAGTCTAAGGAACAAGGAGGAACGTAATAGTTTTACCTAAATTCTTAAAAACCATAATGTATACATAAAGTTGCAATATAAGAACTATAACTACATACAACATCTACCTATTATACTGTTTTTATGTTATATATTTATATATATGTTAAAATATGACGCACATCATAAAACAAATAAAACTAAATTATAAAAAAAAACATCTATTTTCTATTACTTGTGATAAAATCTGCGGTATATCTGTATTAAAATGATTTAAAAAAAAAAACTTGAGTTCTACACAATGCGATTGATTGTTCCTACGTTGAATTGCTCAATGGTTCTATGTTTATTTCCTATTTTATAGTTTGTAATAAATTTCTCCTTATTTGTATTTTATTGTTGAATAATTTGCATCGACTTTCTGTGCTATATTTTGCTAAAAAATTAGGTGCAAAATTATGTACTATCTGGGAAAATTTATTTGAAGTGCTTTCAAATGTGTTTATTATAAATTGTTTTTACTTTTAATTTGAGGTATTATGCGGCTTTTAAGAAAATTTTATAAAATTTCAATAAATTAAATTAAGAAAACAACTAAAAAAATAAAACAGAAACAAATGTGTAATTTTTTTATAGTTAACGAAAAAGAGAGAAATTTACTTTTAAATATACATTAATATATATTTAGTACTATAATCCTCTTATATTATTTTTTTTTTTATTATAATTGCACGTTTTCTTTTTTATTATTATGATTATTATTTGGTTTTGTCTGCATAGCATTCTGATATGATTTTTTTTTTTAATTAACAAAATAATTTTTGCTTTTCATTTTTGTATCATTGAGGTAATAATATTCATTTTGTTGTGGTTTTCTTTATTTGGCAAGTTTTCTATATATTTTTATTTTTTTATTCGTATGCGGATTATTAATAGTCTTGCAATCCTTAAGCAGCAATTTCAACAATATATTTTTTTATGTTACGTACGATAAAAAAATTTGTTTATCCATTCACAAGAGAGCCTACTTATGTACAGATAGACGATTTAACACTTTTGAATTGTAGAAATGGTACATCATCTGGAAATGGAAATGGCTTTTGCTTGCACTTATTTATTTTAATATACATATAATATGGTTATATATATATAAAAAAAGAGGGTGGTGGTTTAAACGTCGCTTAGTGGTGGTAGTTTTCATTTGCTTTCATATCGAAAGTAAAACCCGTAGAACACTACCCTTTTCATGTGGTTATTATAATGTCCGTTTTTTTTTTATTCGTACTCATACATCCATTCCTTTGGTATTGTAAGGGAAGTTTGTTGAATATCATACAATAACCCCTCGAAGTAAAACATTAAAATGAAAAATGAAACTCGACAGACAATTCGATGGGCGTTTACCGTGTGCCTCCCATTAATTCATACATATTTACATTCTTTAAATGTATGTACTTTCTCTTTACGCAACCCCTAGCGTATCAGGCAAATCGAAAGCTTGATTTATAAATTTCCTTCTTTTTTTTGTACAAACCAACTCACACGTGTCTATGTTAAATATTGCAATCAATGTTTGTGTTGTTTACTATTGCTTTTATAACGTTTTATTAATTATAGTACAACGATGTATTTATGTAGGAGAAAACCAAAAAAAAAATACACAAACTAAAGAGAAACAAACACGGAGAAAAGAAGAACCCAAAAATACAACAACCTACAAAGAAGGGACGACAAAAACCAATGAACGAAAAACACAAAAAGAAAACAAAATAAAAGAATTAAAATATTATATAAATGTATGTATTTATTAAATATTTGAATAATCAACAAAATTAATTAATTAATATTATTTTGAATGTATTTTGTGTATTTTTTTCATTCACATTTTATAATATTTTTTTTTTTATATATTTATTACAATAATCAACTAAAATATTTATCTAAATTACATTTAATTAATAAAACAAACAAAAATATGTTTTTTTCTTTTTTGTTACTTTTTAGCAATGAATTATGTTTTATGTTTTAATTAAAAGCAACTAAGAAGTGCAGGTGTAATGTGAAAAAATAATAGAGGAGAAAAATTCAAAATTACAACGCAATATAATAGAGAAACAAAAAAAAATGCAAAGAAAGGAACTGGGCAACAAAAAATATAATGATGAAGAAAATACAGAGAGGAAAAAAATAACGTAACGATTTTGTTTTTAAAATAAAAAATTAAACTAATATTTCTTTTCTTGGTTTAATATTTTCTATTATAATTGTTTTTGTATTGATTCTCTTCCGGTTTACATAGTTTAAAAAATATGTTTTGCTTTTTATTTATTTTTAATATAATATAGTGTATTTATTTTGATTTCTATTTTCTATTAATATTGTTTTTTTTTTACTTTTATTATTCTGTGTATTTCATTCAACTATTTATTGTTTTCTTTTGTTTTTTTTTTGTGAAAAAAAATACTCGACGTATTTGTAGGTGTACGTATAATTTATTTTTATATATAGCGCAAATAAATAAAAGAAAATATCTAAATTGGTATACCTAATTTGGTTGGTAATGCGTTTGATCAATGAAACTATTGCAATAATAAAAATGAACGCTTTTTGGTAGAAATGTAAATTTGATAGAAAACGTTCACATTTTTTGCTTACCAACAACGGTATGTTCTCGTTCTACGTTTTTTATGGCAAAATTACGTTTTATAGACGGTATATTTTACCTCCATTCCAATTGTCATTTGTCGTAAACGGTAAATAGAAATAGCCGCCCCTATTCCCGTGTTTATTTATCGTAACTATTTAATTAATAACGAAACGATATATTGCCTGCGTTCCATTGCACTATCGCTAGATGATTAGCGGCACGTTAGAATTATGTCAAACAAATGTTTAAAAATTGACATTAAGCACCACTGGTAAGATCTCTGGCGCGAATGATTTGATGTCAATTTGTTTCTTTATATATAGTTTGGATTTTATTTGACGTGCTGCTAGAAGTCTAGCATCTAATAAAACCCGGCCAAAACTACAAATAGCGTGCTTACCAGACTTCATTTTGGGTTCAGAATAGTAAGAGTCAGACCGGTCTATGCCAATCTACTACGGTTCACAGTACCCCCATCCACAAATAACGGATCTATACAAATATTCGAATGAATTTAAAAAAAATAACACAACGATGGAGGTGTTAATTCAACTTTCAGCTGAGTAAATTGAGGCCGACATTTGTCGGATAGTCAACGAGTCAGAATAGAGGAATATATTTTAAGCGATAGAAGCTTTGGAGCTAAGAAAACTAGTTACGCTTCGAATTTCGTTTTGATCTACAATTTTAAACTAAGAAGAAAACCAAAAGATTTCCATGTCCATGATGTAATTGAATTTTATTTTATAATACCTTAAATTGTATAGTTTGGAAATTTAAATTTCCGGTTCAAAGATGGCGACAAATATTCGAAATCGTCTCATCCGTTTTTGTTCCATAAATGTAAAGTCAAATTAATTCCGACCAGAATTTAATATTGTTTGTGTTAGATAGCTGACATTTCGACTAGAATCACCAGCAAGAGTTCCAAAGGTTGACAGCGCCGAATTTGATATTCAGGCGATGTTACACCACTGTCATTTCTAGTGGTAAAAACTTTTCAATTTTCGAATCAGTAAGTAGTTTGAATGAAAATGACAAAGCAATAAAAAATTATTTTGAGAACCAATTCGTGTGGCATTTTAGAGGTTTTAATTGACCAGAAATGTTGGTTCAAAATGTCTCCTTTATTCGTAAACTAATCCAAATTCAGTCTTGAAAATGCACCGTACGAAATTGAAGCGGAAATCGTGCGCACATGCACAAATCTTTAAGCATTCTTAGTCCGGTTAAAAATATTTTTTTCTCCTCAAGATAGAACTTTTCAAATCATTTAAAAATAGTCAAAAACACGTTTTACTAAACTCACGAATTGCGGTACTGTTGTCTTTAAAATCGAATTCGCTTTGAGTGTATTTCTTTCCGGAAAATATTTTCGAATAGTTTTAGAAATATAAGTTACTACCTCAGCAATGCCGTAACCAAACTAGGTATAACTGCGTAGAGCACCAATCCATTTCATCGGGCGGTGTTGTTGTTTCTTAATTATTTATTTTACACTATTTAAAAAAATAAAGTTAAAATAAATCAAAAGGTTGAAATGATTTTTTTAAAGTTTCCATTAGACACAATACAAACGTACACAAATTGCTAAATTCCTATTTGTACATTTTTTCATCAGATGATCTGAGAGAGTCCGTCCAAGGTGTTTTTTTTAATTTTATAGTTGTTGGATTAGCTGTTCGTTTTATTATATATAATTTTATATTTAATTTGTCTAAGCAAATTTTATTAGTTTTTGATTTTATATAATTATTAATATTGTATTGGAACCGGCGACTTTCAAAAGAAAAATTTATTTAATTTTTAGGAATTAGCAATTTGTGTATTTGTTATAAATATTATAATTATGTTTCTTTTTTGCACAAACACAATGTATGTTGTTGTTATAATAACAAAACAAAAGATTATTATCATTTTATTTTTGTTTTAAATCGATCTTCTCTAGGGGAATAATTATTAAAGTAAATAATAAAGTAACTAATATATATATATATATAATTGTACATATATATTTGAATTGTTTAATATAAATTGTTTTTTCTTTTTCTTTAATATAATATATTTATGTGTTATTGTTTTAATATATCTTTAATAATAATCATTATTTATTTATATATTTTGTTTTTTTTCATTTTGTTCTTTCGCTAAAGAGGTATTAGTTAAAAGTTTTTTACTTTTATTTAAATTATATTATATATATATAATGTGATTTTATTTTTATATACATTCTTGTATCTATATAAAAAAAGTTTTTTTTTACATATTTTATGCTGCCAAGGGATGCGATTCCGTTTCGCTACATTTATTTTCATCCTTTTATAAACATAAACAGCGTCTTTCTATTACTTTTTTGTGTGAAACAACATGGGCTGCTGACTTAATTTAAATGAAAGCGCATCTTAGTTTCTACAACGTCCTTCATGTTCTTTTTTTTATACAGTTTTTTCATTCATCTGACTTATGTAATAAATATTTAAATTCTTTAAAATATTAATGGTTTTACGTGTAAAATTTTTAAGAATTCTTACGCCAATGTACAATAAATTATTATTTAGTTTTAATTTAATAGAGTAACCAAAATCGAATGTCATGTAGGATTAATACAATTTTTTGTTTGTTTTTTCATTGCAAAATTAAAATTTTAATTTTAGTTTAGGTAAAATCGTAAGAATTGTTTGAATTTTAATTTTTTTTCATGTCTTAAATTAAATTTTATCACTTCATGTTCTTTTTTTTTGTAATTTATTTGGTATAAATAAAAAAATGGAAATTTTATGTAACGAAAGTGTAGGGTGACACATGCTGTAGAATATTTTGTTTTTGTTTCTACTATAACAACTGTTGAAGAATTTGATTATTTGTTTTATTGTTCACATGGAACATTTGTGATGAAATGAGAAACTATTTCAACACATTTGCCCGACAAGTATGCTGGTCGGAGACAAAAAAAAAAAAGTTTAATCTAATTAGCTTACAAATTTAGAGATCACATATGATGTTCATCCTATAACTATACTTAGTTGCAATTTAATTTTAAGTTTAATTTAGATTGTTTGAAGTTTTTTTTTATTATATTTACAAAAAATTTTATTCTTAGCAGTTGTTGAGAATTTCTAGTTTCAAATGAGGTATGGAAGTGAGTTGGTATAAGAAAAAAATTAGTTCTGGTAGTGTGCTAAGATGTGTAAACTAATGATTTGTTTTGAAACGGTTTTGCATTTCAAACATTAATGGTTTTAAGGGAGAACAATAATTGAATATTGTAGGACTAGTCCAGCTTGGAATTGTGTGTCGTTTAAAATGATCGAGAAAATCATTAAGCAAATATTTATTTGACTCAAAAATAACATTTCGGACCCAGGTTCAACTTCAAACATTTTAATATTTGTACCTTTTTGTCTCGCAGAAGGAATAACTGTGTCAAAAAATGAATGCCAATGACCTTAAGGTTAGCTTTGTTCTCTTTTTACGCGTCAGGGCGAATTGTCCGGGAACGATAAGCATTTACAAGAGAATTCTCATTCTCGGAATTGGCGTTCGGACCCAGGACAATTTATACAGAATTCCTCAGCCTATGACATGAAGTATTTTTTTGTAAATTTGTTCTCTGCGAAGTAGGCTTTAGTTACATCCCATTTCGTAATGAGGCAAATTGTTTACGAATCCAAAAGAAACTGATTAACGCGGCTCAATAGAAAAATTGCATGGAGCAAACGCAGCTACAACTTTTATAAAGTAGGTTAAATTTTATGAGTGCAAAACTAAAGTGGTTATTAGAAAGGGTCAGTTGGAATGCAGCATTATAGAACTGGAAGATTGGGAGAATTAAAAAACTTTGCAGAAATGTTGTTAGCATCGAATATAATATTCAAATCTGACGTCAATATACAGGTGTGTTCTATGCGTCATCATAAACAGGGGACGGTCACGCAAATTTAAAACTATTGAACGATGTCGTTTTCAAGAAAGCTGTCTCTATCATAGACAGAGACTGCTATTGTCGAAACGACGTCGTTCGATCTTCTTATTTTTAAAAGAGTAAAGTGCCTGTCAAAGTTGCTATGAAAATCTGTTTATCACCTTACCAATATTCGCAAGTATTCAACATAAATTATACTCGACATAATAATTTATGTCATTTATGCTTAAAATTTCGCCAGTAAATGCGTTGATGTTAAGTTTACATATAAAATCATATAATCTCCATATCACACTATGATTTTCATTTGTTTTCTTTCCGCAAAAGTATTAAAAGCATAAATGGCCTAGAAAATTTCGAGCACTATCCATACCACCATTTATCTACCTTAATTCATTCAATATTCTACAACAATTTTACCCTACAAATATGAATTCAAAACAATAAAAACAATTTCAGTTTCCAAATTTTAAAAATTAGGAAATAAGTTAAAAAAAAAAAATAATTCCGCAACAAATCTTTATTACGCTATAATTTTAATGTTAAGATATCAAATATAGTAAGTGGTATACGTTTTCGATATAAATTTAGTTTGCTTGTTTAAATCTAAAATGCTTTCGTGTTCTTAAATAAAAAAAAAATAAACAAATGCAAAAACAATATTCTTTTTTTTTTGTTTAAAAACTGACTGTTTTTATTTTTTAAGATTCTTCTTAATAGTTATTGAAAAACACAGCATTCATTTAATTAGTTTTTTTTTTTTATTTTAAATTGTGATGTTTTTTTTTTAATTTAAATAATTGTTTTTTTTTTTTTTTTTGGAAATCCAAAATAAATAAATATGAATATAGGGTTTAAAAAAAAATACGAACAAGACAGAAAAGGTAGGAAAAATGAGCTAAAAATAAAAAGAGAATTTAAAAAAATGAAAATTTATGTTTATGTATAGGTATCTATAAATGTAAAACTAATTAACAAAAAAAAAAATAATAATTCTGCTCTTTATATTTTTTGTGTGAAATTATGCATTCTTTAAAAGCAACAGAAAAAAATCCAAGAAAAGTAAACTAAACTCAAACTGATAATTAAAATTAGATTATAAATTTTTATAGTGTTATAAAAAAAAAAAACAATAACTATACACATATGAAGGAAATTATATAAAAATTAGCTAATCCTTTTGTTTAATTAATCATATTAAGATAGTTAAGGAACTCCTCGGAGAAAAGTTGCATACACGAGGAACTACCCGATGACGTCGATGCCGTTGCTGTTGCTGGCGATGAAGCTGCCGCTGATAACGAGGACGACATAGAGGAGGCTGTTGCTGCTACATCTGTAGCATTGGTGAAGAAGCTTCCATTTGCACCGATAACAGGGCGCTGTTGTTGCTGCTTTATAGCGGGACAAGTTGACTTGTTGCGATTTGTAATAGCGCCAATAGATGGAACTGCTGTTGTACGCCAGATTGAACCAATTGTATCACTTTGAAGTTTACTATCACCGTCAACTCCAACAGCAAATGGATGTGAATGATTATTCTGCTGCTGTTGCTGGTGATTGGAGGAATTCAGTGTTGCAGAGCAACCATCTGTGTTGCCCCAGAGATCATTGAAAAGTAGATCGCGCGATTGTCCCAAAAACGACGAATTCATACAGTTATTCGTGTTACCATTGCGCTGTGTCTTAGGATTGCAAATGTTGGTAGCATTTGCTGCCGGATTTGGTATCTCCCAAATATTGCTGATCTTATTCAACTGACTGGCGTAGGACGTTGCTGCGGCATCCATTGACAATTTCGTGGATGGCGTTACTAAGGGACTCTCCCATAAGCTTGTACTTTGTGACAATAACGAGCTGACGCCGACCCCTCCGCCTCCGCCGCCGTTTGAAGAGCATGTTGATCCAGCCGATGAAGTGGTAGACGATGTTGGCGATGCGTTACTTTTAATTGAATAAAAACTATCCCTGAGATTGCTATTTGGCGAGGACTGACTTGAGGTCCATAGGGATTCCTTGCTGTTGCTGCGATAACTGCTGGCGCTGTGATATTGTGACGAGCGAACAGATGACAAGGAACTGGGACTCAGGGAGGGATGGGAGCTAGCGGGATTATTATTGCTAGTTTGATTAATATTATTATTATTATTTAATGCAACCGCAGATGTTGCGGATGTCGAGGAACATCCCCAAAGATTGGAAATGTTAGTGGCTGCTGCCTGATTGTACAAAAGTGTATTGTTATTGTTTGTAATGTTAGTTGTATTATTGGCAGATGGCAATTGGCCCCATAGATTGGTATGTTTGTTGCAAGAGTTGTTACTTAAAATGCTAATACTGTTGTTGGAATCTCCTACGCCTACTCCAACCCCACCATTATTAGCCAGTCCGAACAGCAAGCTGTTGTCAACATTTGACGAACGACAGCTTATGTTCAGATTGGATGTGGTGGGATGGCCCTGACCTACACCTGATGCACTACTATTGCTTATTAACTTAATTGCATTTAACTCATGTACTACAGAGTTCATAAAATTATTACTACATTCGTTAAGAGGTGTAGAAGTGGTGCCGGTGTTGGTAGTCTGGTGATGGTGGTTGCCCAGATGATTGGTAGTAGACAGGGCTGTTGATGGTGATTGCGGCTGCTGTGTTGTTGTTTGCGGTGGTGAAGGTGTTGATTGCGACAAATTTACACCTGCTGATCGATGATGTCTTACCTGAGTCAACAGCTGTTGCTGCTGCTGCAGTGTTAATTGGTTGGTAGTACTGCTGCTGTTTGGATCTGGTGTTTGTTGTAGCAATGGTGCTGAATAATCGATCAGTGGTGAATACAGGGAAATTGCTTTTTTCAAAGAAGCCCCGCCGGTAGTCGCTGCTACCATTGTAACCGCTGTGCCATTTGGAGACTCCAACGGGGCCTCATGTTATGCGAGGTGCAACGACAACTTGCTGACATTTTTGGAGTAACAGTAGCCGAGTGGCTTGACGAAGTGTGTATCCTGAGTGGCACAGTATGGGCATGTGACACAGTGCGAGTAGTCGCTGAAGAAATTCAATCGCTGCTGAGGATGAAGAAGCAGCTTCAAACAGGTATTGCACTGAAAACAAAATGCAAACACGTATAAACAAAAAAAAAAAAAAAAAAAAATGGACAAGGTCGAGTTTTGGAAGGCAATATGGAAATACCAACAAAGAAGCATGTTATTGTTGCAGCTGTTCTAATGGTTCGATTCTAGACACAAATTAACTTATAACTTAGCTAAGCTAATTTTCATATGTGCCCAGTAGTTCGACCGACTGTATCAACTTTGTTCACATCGTCACAAACGTTAACATTTATACATAGCTGCACACTATGTGCGATACAAATCGAAATTCCATTAGTAAACTACGAACAACATACTGCTTTGCTAGGCACTCGCGAATACAACTCAAGACTCAAAGAAAGTTTATAGAATAGATAGAACTTACCTTCAGACGTTCAGCACAACATGGCATTGCAGCAAAGATATCATAAGCATACATTGTTCCAAGAACTAGGCTAGAACCGTCCCAGAGATCACCGCAAAATCTTTAAATAAAAAAACACATTTAATCTCATTAGAATCGCCAATAAGGTTTAAGGACAAGTTTAAATTTTACCTGCAACTGATAATGCGTCCCGATGAAGTAGCATCCAGACAACCCATGCAAACGCAAGTGAGATAGAGAGTACGTCCTTCATATTTAACCTGAAATGAGGCAAGAGTTAAAAATTTTTATAGTTTCCAGTCAAAAAAGAAAAGAAATATGCATAGAAAAAAATATATTTTGTCACATGCTGAGTAATTTATGCACTAGCCTTCCGGGCAAACACGGTGCTTTGCTTTCATTTGGTATACCTACCTTCAAACCTACACACATAGAGACCGAATTTCCTGGCACAATTTATGGGCAATTAATGTCAGTCTAATCATGCAAATATATGAATCAGATTGAAGACATAGTCCAATAACATAGCACAACCAACAGGCGACTAATGCGCGCCACAAAATGACAAATGAGTCGTTCCGTAAGGGTATCGTTCTTATTTCGTTTACGTTACTTCTCTACTGAAGAAGGGTAACCATTTTGGAAGTAATTCGGGTAATATAGTGACTGGGAAGTTGGTCATTTAATCAAAGAAATAGTCCGATATCTTGCTAATACAATGTAGCCGATAATTGTCTGAAGTCCTATGATCCTTGGCTTAAAGGGCAATTCAAAATCGCAATTTGATCGTACAAATGTCAGATATTCGAAGAGTTTATCCTGCATTCACTGAAGCTACATAAAAGCACATGTTTTTTTTTTAAGCGCACACAATTGCACACAAGCGCACATTTGGCGTGCGCTATGAAAAATAGTGAATATCTCCAGATGCGCATGACAGATTAACTATTTCTCATAGCTTACAAAGCCACTGAGTAATTATTTAATTTTCAGTGCAATGAGCAGCAATATAAATATTTTTGTGGTGCTCATGACACATTTGCTATTTTTCGTTGCGCACAATATTACTTATGCTATGCATTATTTTATACAAGTATATCATGTCACCAAATTTCAAGACAAAAACAACAGAGATCCTACGAATGAACACAAATTTGCTTCGACCATCTAAAATCGAACTCTAAATATGTACCTATACTTTCATGCCTAACTTGAAACAATAAATTTGAGAAAACTTACTACCAACCACAAAATAACAACATCAAATACCTTTTAAGCGGATAAACAACTTTCCAATGTCATGAATCATTAGAAATTATATGTGCGCAGAAATGAACACACGGTATTTAAAATCTTTTGTAGGCCTCATTGCATAGGAGTGCGACGTGTCGTCACCTACCGCCATGTGGGTTAAAAGAAATACGCCTTAACATGCGGACAATTGGAACATTGTATCGTCACCATTCAAAAGGACAGAAATTTACAAACACACAAATAAGCAACTCAACAGCTTGAAAGCGGTTTTATGTTCCATGTCAACCCTATAAACGACAGATAGGGGGACAGAAAAGATGTAGTATAGCGCAATGACATGTCTCTCCTCATATTTAAGCCACGATGAGAGTGAAATTAGGTGAATATCAATTTTGAACCTAGTACAATTTAATAAACCAATTTAATTTGCATTTTCAATGAAACCAAACCGCCTGATCGTTGTTTTTATACCCATACAGACAGTCTAGGTGTTGGGGTTACTCTAATGAACTTACAGTCCTTTTACAAAAAGGATTATCGTGTTTATTAAAAAATATTCATGATAATCCGCCGTGTCGTAGTCTTTGGGGGTGGTTGTGAATTGTGTGATGATATATACCCAATTTCACAGTAGCAGCTTAATCCTGGGCTTAGCTAAGCGTAGGATTGAACATAAACTTCGCTTAAGTATTTTTCGTTTTCACAGTCCATAGTTAAGCTTGGTTTAGTAAAACCACCAAATGAGTGTCAGTGTGAACCATTTATCATGATTCATGAATATACAAACCTGTTGACTGTATGCGAATGTGTGTGCCAACTAAAACTACGAGTGTGCGTGGAAGCGAAGCATGTCGGTCGATGTTGTTGCATGCTCAGTGTTAGAGAGTATTTCCACGAATAACGGAGAGATAATATGACATTTCTCTTGAACAGCATTGCCAAACACAATTATATGGTTGCTTATTTAGGTTTTCTTCATAGTATTTTGGGATAAATATTATCTTATTGCACTTGGCAATTATGTATTCTCTGGATTGATACTTAAGTCACGGAAGTCGGTGGCTTAACTTTATGCATTATTTAAGTGAGGTTTATCGTTAAACCTGCACTGTGGAAACCAAATTTGTATTAATCCTGAGTTTATCCTTCGATCGACACTTAAGCTCGCAGTGTGAAATCGGGTATTAGTGATGTAGAAAATAATTTGCAAATATCTACGATATATCTTTGTTCATTTAAAACAAAACTGGATTTAAAGAAAGTGCTCCGATAGAATATTCCCATTGGGCACAGGTACAAACTGTCATAATGACTTTTCGAGTTTTGGACCGAAAAGGAACTAACATAGTACCTATGTAATGTAATACGTGCAAATAGAGACAAAATCCCTTACTGTACGATGATCATAGAGCTAATTTTTGATGTGCGATGTATTGCGCACATCCGTGTGCGCTTAGCTATCTACAGGAAATAAAAACATTTTTTTTTATGAGCGATGCGATGCGATGCGCACACTGAGTTGCGATAATCAGCAGTTGAGATCACCAACATGGTTTCAGATATTTCTTAACATTACTCTCTATGCCCATAAAGCGGCATAATTTTTCTTATGCAAATTTTTAACCCTCTGATATAAACGATTAAAAAGAAAAGCCACAGGACCTGTGGCTTCGAATGATTGTGTATGTTTTTGTTTTCCAATAACTCACCTCAATACATCCTGGTGAATGTTGTTTTGGGCTCAAAAAGAACGATCCATCAACCAATGGATAACGATCGAATACCAACATTGGTTCTTCGCACAAAATGCATGCCACACGACTCATCTGACTTTGAGCCAATGACGATAGAATGAATAGACGCGTTTCATCGTTGCCATGATTCCCTTCGTCCTCGATCTAGAAAATGAGAAGAAAATAATAAAAATTATATTACTGCAAAACAAATGCATCAGTTAATAGAATAGAACATTAAATTGATTGCGTCTAGAGAACAGTTTGCAAACAAAAAAAAATGTAAATCCATAAAAAAAATACAAAAACTCAGGTGAATTCTTCCAAATGGAACTCTTGTACAGTGCACAATTTTGCTTCTGCACAGTGTAATTCATTTGGTCAATTCTCCAAATGCCAATCGTCCTTTTACTCTATGCTGGGATGCTATTACTTTTGGCGAGAGTCCGAATAATTCAAAATGGATAAATGTCCTGTTCGTTCGTGTGCACCAAAAGTCAAAATGGTTAAGCGTCGAAATTTCTTGGTACCTACATGGATATGGATACATATACCTATATCCTTTATCACATTACAGGTGAGCACACAATTGCATGTGGCCAAAGGCACGTATGCAACAAAGTACCATATTAAGGTGAAATTGGCAAAGACAGAAAAAGTATAGAGAACTATATGGAAAGGACATGGTCCTTTCGAATTATTGAAAAAGTGAAAGACACTTCCATAGGTTTGGGGAACGAACTATAGTGTTGTCGAATAAAGAAATATCTATTCAACTATACAAACAAAACAGAGTAATTCAGATCGCATGTCCTTTTCGAGAGGATATGTGCTTTACTCTTGCAAGGATTTCATTTCGCAAAACAAGTCCCGGTCATGTTTCTCTTTATTGATTATCGATTTGGGAATTCCATTTTGTTATCCCGCATGACATGGTGCAGAAGCACACAATGAATACGCTAGTGATCCAGTAATTTTCACAGACACGCTAAGAACGAGAGGAAGAAGCGCAGTTTATGGTTCATTTGGTATTCTGAAATTGAAAGACTTTCAAAAAAAATAAAATAAAAATAAAGGTAGACACGATGTAGTGTTTATAACTCCCAAAGTTGCCTTTATTAAATAATGTGCACGATTATTTATGTGTGAATAAAAGGGTTCAACGCGTTTACAAGCTAAAGAAGGCTGCTGGAGGACAATAACATCATTCAACCGAGGGTGCCCTAATGCGAAGACAAGGGCACTTGATGTGTTAAATGTGATAAAATAAAAATGGGATAATGCTAATCAACATCGGTACCACATAAAATTGATTTGTTTGTAGCCCTTCATAAGCCATTTTTAATCCCAATCAACCTTCCAACCCCAGTTCATAGAGATCGACAATATTGGCCGCATTGTGTAGACTTTATAAGTATCGGTTGTGATTAAATGAAACTCGCTCGTAATTCAAATGAATCCAATATGTATCTTTTATTTACATTTACAAAATTTGGTCCATTTACCAAATTTCAAAGCTAAAGCTATGGTGAATTTATAGTGCTATAAATAGCTTTGTTGTGGCACGCCCTTTGTCCAATTTTTACCAATCTTCACAGAACATTCGCAGGGCAATACCTGAATCTTCACAGAAACATCCTGGCCCAATACCTAAGACCTAGGCTCAATCGGTTCAGTGGTCTGCGAGATATAAGATTTTTAAGTTTTTTTTGTATGGCAAGTGCAACGCCCATAGACCGTTCTTTTTTTTCCGTTTACTGACTTTTCGATTTTTATTACATACATATATAAATTTTGTGGTAGACTAACAAAATGATTTTTAGACTAACTGAGGGTCAGGCTCTTACCACTTTTTTATGATAATGGTAGGGAAAAGTACATATTTACTTTATTTCGAAAATATTTTAAAGTCATGCTTTCGAGAGGCCAGTGTTGACTGATCTCATTTATTCAATACTACTTTCGATTACTACATAGTATGTATTTTCGAAAACGAAAAATATAGGACCAGCTGTCTACGATTCTAGTCATATAATGGACGAAGCCAGACTTCCGACTGAAAATATTCAATTACAGTTAAAATTTAAGCGCGAATAAAAAACGCCCCCGCAACCCATTTTGGTTTTTGCAAAGTAATATCTCATCTCTATTCCTCCATCGTTAATCTCATCCTAAAGGCTTCAATAGAAATCGCACTTAACGCATCCTGACAGCTATTCATTTCTAAAACCCCCGATCATGAAACAAAAGAAAAACACTATATACCAGCATGTTTTTGTCCTTGTAGTTTCTTCGCTACAGTTTTGTTCTTACTGTACAAAAAGAATATTTATTGCTTCGCTTTAATGTATCTACTTGTGAATGGGAAACAATAATCCACTACACTGCTGTGTAACGTTCTCGTAGTTATATTAAAAAGCAATAAACTTTATTCCTCGGCAGGGCAAGAAGCCATTTGGGGATTTCTTTAACCAGAAAACATTAAGATGTGCATTACGAGCCATCTTCTTCTTCGCGCGATGGCGAGGACGAGGACAAGGACGTAAAACAAATCAAGAAGTATCTACTGTATTATTCCGTATCTATCTAAATTCGGATATCAAAATCCACTCAAGTGTAATGAATTCAGTTGCTTTATCCGCTTATTGTGTGTGGAATTTCGATTTTGAAAAGGGTCCTCTTCATACTAAAGCGAGAACAATGGTTGCGAGTGCGACGCGATGACTCTGGCAGTTTAACTCATCATATAAATATAAATGAAATTAGTAAAGTGTGTAAACAATTATTAATCGAAAAGCCGACTCCCCCCGTTACACACTCTAAGGATTATGTCAACAATCATTCTGATATTGATAATCCTGCAAAGACGCCAATACCTATAGACAAAAGTGTAAATATTCAGAGAGGGAGATAAGTATAACAAATCTGCTCTTAGACCGCGCCTTATGGTATCTTTAGAATGCTTTGTTTCACCTAAGACATTCAATATTATATACATACTTAACTGGCAGCAGAGGCAGGATAACGTAGAAGGTGCTGTGTGCTATTGTTTCGCTCTAATTGAGAAAAGTAAAAGTTTACTTTGCGTCCAAAATGCGATAGTATTTCACTTGAGGAATTAGTCTCGGCTTTATTCATTCCGACAAGGGGGGGGAATGGGAATCTTCAAATTTCTTCTTCTTCTGCTGCTGACAACAACACAAGTATGATAGGTGCCGTGGCTACCCATACGTTTATATCAAATAAGATGATACACACCAGGATAACGCAGATAAAGTTCTACAAATTGAATTGCTGATTAAATAGACGTTTCGCATTGGTAATCAACTTTGGACGCCCGAGCCGTTTTGGAATACGGCGTTTGTTGAGGGCTGCATGGTGTATTTGTATTGTATTTGTCTAGCTTTTGATTTGATTAGAAGTTCCGAGGAGGGAACGTGAAATTTATGATACCCGACTTTATTGTTGGGACAAAGTTTTCCAAAATTCGTTCAATATTATTATATGGGCAAATATCTGTTTGAGTTGATAACTTGTGTGTAAGTGATAGATATTATTATTTGTTGTTAAATATATCAGGAAGCATATCTTATATCAGGGACAGATATTCGACAGACGGGATTTGGGATAACTTTCAGATGTCTTATATTTTTATGATACTTCAGGCCAGAATTTAAATAGTTTAGGAATTTTAAAGGCAACATGTTTTGAATTGGTAAATGTTAAATTGATTCACTTATGTACCTTGTAAACATAAAAATGTTGTCTTTGTTTTAAATGATAAGGATATACAAACACATTTTTTGTATATGGATTACTATATGTAGTTTGCAACCTCTAAGCTAAGAGGTTTCAAACTTACAAATCACTCAGTGGTAGTTGCATCTCACAGCAATAAATAGAAACTCTTCATTGGATCACCTGTCATCAGGTGAGTTTATAGTAATTTCATAGCAATGGGATACGTGCTGATTTGAAAGTTCGTAATTTTCTTGCAAATTCCATGATAGGTCTTACAACAACTTTCAAATTGGTCTAACATCAGACCAATTTAATAAAAAAAAGGTAGGTATACAAATGGACCCCTTCATGAATGTTGATTCCACATTTGTTGACCCAAGTCTAGACAGGGAAATTGGTTAGTCATAGAAAAAGAAAAAAAAGAAAGAAAAACTCTATGGACCCTTTAAAAATATTTCACGAGTTTACATACTCCTCGTCATATTTTCATTCATCCTCTTCTAAATGGAAAACACATCACATGCCACGATAACTATAAAACTTATTTATGATATCTGCGGCTGCAGAATATGAACGTGTACGTGTGGCATTTATGCATGAGGATATTTATTCCTTTCAGTTGAAGGAATTTCTTTTTAATTTCATACATTTAAAGATATTTCTATAGTAGTCTGCGTATGTGGTTCGTTTTCATTCGTAAAGTTGAGAAAAAATGGAAGAACATCCTATGCGAATCAGAATGTATTTTAAATTAAGTGAAAGTACTTATAAGTAATGTACACCCAGCTGAATTGCGGCCAAAAAAAAAGGGATAAGATATCTTCTGCTAGACGACAGCCAAAACACTTGAAGCAACCATAATCCCTTAAGTTCTGTTGTTTTCTTCTACAACAACCACACGAAACGCGATGTTGGAATGTCGAATGAAGCCATACTACGAAAAATCTATAAACAGACATTCTAAATGTAAAGGAAGTGTAGGTGAGGATTGCCGCCTTTTGGATAGATTAATAGATCCAAGTCAGACTATAGACAGTAAATATCCCAGGTTTATATGTATTTGATCTTTAACGTTACTTTTGACTTTTAAATCGAAGTCCGCTGCTCCAAATGAAATTCTGGAGCGAATTAAATGACACAAGTCCATTTTGTAGCATAGACCCGCAAGCAATATTTGATATAAAGAAAAAAAAAAAGAAATTCCTCATCTGCTTTCGACTTTAAGTAGGTACCTACCTAAGAAAAATAAGTTCAAACATTTCCCACTCAGACATTTCACTACCTCGCGAATTGCCAAAAGTTTCTTTGAACGGTACCAACACAAAAAATAGTTCAACGAACTTTCAAAGGATATAATTGGAAAAGAACATTTATATTGGCTCTTGTACCTTTTTTTATTTCTTCTTTTATGAAATATTTCGGTTCGTTTTTGAGTGCTCGCCTTTCACTTAAATTTTAAAGTAAGTAAAAATAAAAATAAAATTATTTAAAGTACGTTTTGTCAAATTAGAAATAAAGTCCATACTTTCACTTTGTTTTTATTTATTTTTCCTGTTCATGTTGCTCGTAGTTGTTAAATGTTTTTCTTCGTGATCTAATGCCAAATATACATAGGACTGAGTTGCACAGACTTTGCGGGAGTCCTACTGCACGTATTCAAGATCTAATCCTTGTTTTGTACTCTCAGCGATTGTGTCTCGCATTTAAATTGAGTGCAAATTATATGAGATTTGTCTTTCAGCAATAAAAACGCAAACAAATATAAATAAATATATACATTACGATTTTATCCAAAGCGTAAAAATCAACTCCCAAGAGAAGCGAGAAAAAGTGTCCTTATGGAGAAATAAATGCTTGGTACGTACGTATTCATCCGACACGTTGCAATGGTACTGTGTGTCTTCTTTTTTTTTATTTCATGTACATTGCAGCAAACTAGCTGCCTTATTATAGAATTTTCTTGGTACTTGATTTGGCATCCCATTTTCAAATCCATCCATGAACAGGATGTTGGTTGTAGTCGTATACACCTAGTACTTCTCTGGTAGGGTAGAAAGTCCTTCTTTACGCTGAAGATTCGCGATTTCATTTCATTATTGTTCATTGCCATTGCCAGATGGGGATTTGTTGTCACCACGACTGGAAAGGTTTAGGGGTATACCACTGTGTCTGGAACTTGTTGTAGATCATAAGACAGAGTGTATGAGAAGATGAAATGCAGAAGCGATAGCACAATCCTACGATGCTTTTGATGTTTGTATCAAGGATTTGTAACGCAATGACATTTGCATATTTTGTGTAATTACTTTATCGTCGAATATACAAGGACAATTTATTTCCCATTGCATATTGTTGTGAAGGACAACTGGGATCATTAAAGGAAATGTAAACAGGAAAAGGTATCATTTGTCTTTCCGAGATTTTAGTGCTACATGATAACACGAAGCCATCTATCCGTTCAAAAGGGGTGCTAGGAGTTTCTATAAGAGGTGTGCGGTATATTTAAAGACGATTCAAATAAAAACTAGTAGTTCTATAGACAAAAAATTGATCAACACTTTGGACCACTGTCGATAGCAAATTAATAATCTTAAAATTATGGAAAGATTTGACTAAACTAAAAAGCGCAGGAAAATTCTGGGGAATCTTAATTTTACAAAAAATGCTTTTTAACTGCGACTTTTTTCTTTGCCATTTGTTCAAATACGGGATAACAACCTTTTCAATTGTATGTGATAATTTCCCTTGCATTGTCAAATAGGAATATTATTACTTAAAGCAGCAAGTTATTAATAAATATTCACAAACTCGCCAGTTAAAAACGACTATAGTATGTAGGTAGGTACTCGCATTGTGTCGAAATGGTTTGTTCGACATATTTGCCTTGCTATATCAGTTACACTTTTCGTCCATTACTAGTTTGGCTATTAATTTACTTGTATACAGCCCAAAATCGTAGCATTTCTGATTCCATTTAAGGAATTTTCATTCACATATGTATTTCAATTTGATACCTCAAAGACTCAAAATACGCTGAAGAGTCGGCAGAAATGATCCACTACCACTTTTCTCATACATCAATCGCACACCATTTATGCAAGATTCCAATTTCAAGATATCTTCCACTTGCCGTCACGATTAATTCCAATTTAAAGCCCTAATCTTAACCCCACAATTAGTAAGACAATCTCAGAAATCCATACACTTAATTCTTAGCACCATGAAAGCTATTTTCCCCACTCAAATGCGCAAAACCCACTCAATTCACCGAAGAAACAGAACAACCCAATTACAAAGATATTTTATTGAGCCACCTAATCGCAACCCGAGTATCTAAACTCTGCGCTCGCTCTATTATAAGACAGTAGCGTAATCGGCATACCAGACACACCATAGCCAAACCAATTGCTAATTACAATACCAATTTTCGGAATTAGCCAAGTAACACTTTCTCATTTGGGATTTGCCATTCTCTCTATGCTCCACGTCCAGATGCAGACAGTGTACACACTGTGGTACTGTGGGGGTCGTTTCATTTGCCCTCGCAAATATATGTACGAGCACTATCCTACTATCTGTTCACCATAAATTATACTCAATTAATGTGAGTTTCAGTGCTGATTACCATTTCATTTATTGCAATGGACCCAAGTCGAAACAACGCAAGAAGGTAAGTCATCCGGTTCGGTATCTATATTTCTTTCTCTGTCTCTGAGCCAGGACAAAACAGATCGATAAAAATGCAAAGTGTGCAATTGACCAAATGCATGTAATACTGTACTCTGTACTATCTCATAGATGCTTGTAGATTCTTTTGCCGAACATTGCCAATTTTGTACGTTTATGGGCAAACATTGAATTTTATTGTGCGCCACACTCGCTGTAGATACAAGTACTTGTACACCAAGAGACGAATGACGATGCTCTTTCCATTTCACTATGAAGATGGCGGCGCGCGGCGGGTGAATTTATTTCGGTGGAGGTGTGTCGATGTTCGAAAGGAAAAGTCTTAATTAAATGCTTTTGCCATTTTGGGAATATAATCCATAAAAGAGCTAAAGAATTGCCTGTGGATCGTATATTTAAGGATCGCGTTGTATATCTGCACCATCTCACCTGTCTGCTTATTCGGAGATTAAATTGTTTTCTCCCGAGCAATATTGTTCACTTCAGCGAATTTTCTGTAGCTTGCTTCCCTAATGAGGGCACCTATCTGTCTGTCTCCTTCTCTATTTTGTATCTTTTCAATTGCGGGATACCTGTATAATGATATAGCTACTGGGGTTTACTTTGTTCTACTGTATCGCAAGACAATATCAAATGGCTTCTCCTTTAGCTCATAAAACTTTCGATAGATGGATGGCCGTGGATTTTTGTGTGTTTGAATTAAAAGACTTACAAATGTTTATGAGATGTGCGCGCTTTTCCTTTTCAGCCCCATGAAGACTGGAATGGATGACTGAGGTAAAACAGAAGGTGATTAGACTGTGGAAAGACTTGTGCCTTGGCTTTGGACAACGTCATTTGATAAATGCCATAAATTGTGTGATTGGTTTCGCTGGGATGGAAGCGATTGTTCCATCTATCATCTGTCATTTGAAAAATGGAAATTGACCATTTGAACTTTTGTAGGTCGATAGGGTAATTGGCATGGTTACATTTACAATGAGTTAGTCAGTTTCGTTTGGCTTTCTTTTTTTCCTGCAAAGAAGTTAGATGCACAGTAGTTTTATACGCGATAATTGTTCTGCTTGATTTGTATTGTGTAAATTGTTGAGGGAATTTTTTCTGGTGATAACTTTGAAAGAACACTTTTAATAAATTACAAAGACATTTTATACCTCTGTTTTGACGATGTTATTATTAAATATTAACAGAACTTTGGTTGATAGCTAAAAAATGTTGGCTTCCTTAAATAAATTCAGAAAAATAAGTTTAGGCAAAAACGGCCCCAAAATGGTAATGGCTTATTTTAGCCATGAGCTACATCAAACAAAGTTTATTTGAAATCTGTCCAGTAGCTTTATTAGGTAACTCATAAAACTCCCAACAGTTTTATTTTACTCGTATGTATAGATATTTATTTCAGCAAAGCAAAGTAAAATAGACAAAAATAGACTTACTCCGAATTAGCCTGAATGTATGCAATTATTTGTGATAAAAGTGGTATAAATTGGTATGTGACTGAGATTATAACGCCATTATCATTCCCAATTGGTATCTATACCAAAAAGTTGTTAACATGAGTTATACTGAACAGACTATACATATACATTACTTATATCTCTCAGAGTTAACCTGTTCCTAACTCACTTCTATGTATGAACATGGGGTTGCGTGCTTACAGAATGTATTATCACGAAAGATATTCACATCTTTTCAGAAAAATATTCATTAAAACAGGCATTTTGGCGATCCCCTCAGTGCAGAGAAGGGTGGAAGGAAGGAAGGTAATTCCATTTTGTGCTGGCCAAACCATTTTCTTTCATATTCAAAATAAGACCTTCTAAAAAAATATATACAATAGATTTTCCTTTATTCCAACAAATCATTGAACTTACAAATTTGTCTACCTATATAGTCTAACGAATTCCAATATCAGCACCCATAGAATAGAAGCAAACACAAAACTAACCGCTTTATAAACTTCCATCATCTTCAACCATATGGAAGTGGTAAATGGTCCTTAAATTAATCCCAAGTATTACAAACACCGCTCATACTGCTGGTATAAGCACACTCATAAGAAGAAAGTAATAGAAGAAAAATCTCTCTCTATATAATTTAACGACATTTCATGACACATCATCATAATCCTCTAAAAGTCACATCATTCGAATTTAACCAACCGCAACGTTTCACACATCCTTGTGCTAGGCGACAATCCCCCCATCCACCCGCAACCATTATATGTATGTATACCATCGTCAAACACGAATCCTTCGAAAGAAAATCTGTTAAAGCTGAAACGAATGACTAAAGATTGTCACTGTCACTGTTGACTGCGTCCAATTTACACCTAACAAATTGAAAGGTCCTTCTTATGAACATGACTGCTAGTATGAGTATTATTATGTCGAAGTGTTAAAAGGATATTTAAGTTTGTGCACACTCAAGAATATTGTCAATTGTCTTATTGAAATCAATTTTATATTCAAAATTCTAGTGGGAATTATTTTTTTTAGTATTTTTTTTTTTTTTTGGCAGATGCTTCCAAGCGATTGCCTTAAGTATGTCATCTAAATGCAGTTGAACGGAAATGAAATTATCATAGAAAAAATATTAAACAGTTTATAAAGCTCAAAGTTAAGTGTGGTTGGTATGTATTTTCGTTTTTATTGTTATTTTGGTCAAAACGCACACAACAAAGAGGACGTCTGATTGGAATAGTGACTATGCATTTCGAATTGCAAAAATGCTTTAATTTTACGACACAGGATAACGATATGTTGTACTTATATTCAAAGATGTACGTGAAGATACAAAATTCGATTTTAATAATACATATATATGTATATATTTATTTTTAAATTAAAGGTTCAAGTAACGTTGCATTTGTATCCAATTTCAATAAAAACAAATGTGAATGGTGCAGTGCACGTTTATATATAGCTATTGTTGTTATATCTATAGACATTTATCGGCTTCACCAGTTTGGAAGCTTTTACTAGATTTGTACAACTGCAGCCGGAGTAATAGTACTTCTGTAATCTTTACGCACCAATGACCAAGTGTTCATTTAGAACTCACTTCCCAACTGATAGCAACCGGTTCATTGGACTGGGCTTTTATAAGCTGCCAGCAATGCAACATTGTACATGCAGTAAATTCCAATTATAAATTAAGTTAGAAAAAAAAAAAACGAAAGATGTAGATACTATAGCCATTCATGGAATGACTTGGGTCACTTATCAATGCGGCAGTAGGTGGTGGAGATACAGTTGGCCTGTCTGAGCACGGAAATGCATACTTGGATTGCAGCGATAATGCTGAAAAAGTTTGCGTGTTTAAAATTGCTACAGTTGCAGATGGGGCTTTGGATCTTATCACCTTTTATGTAACTACTAAAAAATCAGATGAATAAAAGCAACTCAATTTTGGGTAGGACCATTATTCATTTTAGACGAAACAAGTGCAACCAAAACAGTTGCTGAATTATGACATTTGTTGAGTTGCCATTAGTGAACGGGGTCCGTACACACGTAAAATAAGGTTTTCAACAAGCATTTTAATCTGATCGCAGGCTCGTCATCTCTGATTAGTTCAGATTTCGAAAAAAATCATTTAAAACCCCATTTGTATGGTGCATAGACCTTTGCAAAACCGTCGGCCCAGCTTCTTATAACCATTAAGCTCAAATTTACAAATTGGTGTTCCCGTTAAGTTTGGTTAAAATTCGAAAAAGGGTCGTGGCATCATTGTAAACTCTTCTTCACGAGACTTCAACGGTCGATTTAGCTGAAACTAAAACTATATTATTTGCTTTAAAGTGAAAAGTGCATATAACTGAAAAGTTTTCAAAATTTCTGATAGATGGCGCTGAATATTGAAATCTTATTTAGAGGCATTATAAGTACATATCGACTACAACAAGGAAGAGCAACTGCAAAAGTTTGATCTACTGAAAAGCCAACTCAAACTGAAACAGCAACTTATTCGCAAATATAAAAATATTCAGTTCTAAGTGCAGAGACAATGGTTTTCCGAATTCTTTTCCGGTATTTGGCCAACAATGAGCAGTTGATCCAGCGGATGGCTGAAATCTATCCAATGCGTAGAGCTGCGCAGTTGGTTGTGGCAATGATGTATAAAGGAAAGAGTATAGCAGACCGCCGTGGCTTGACTGATATGACCCCAGAAAAATTTAAATCGTTCATTCGTTCTTTTAACAACAATCTGAAGCAGGAGATTGAAGGGGCGAAGGACGAGTTCAAGCGAAGAAAATGAGATTCCATTTAGATGTTGCAGCTAGAAGACTACTACAGTTTATAGACAATTAAATATTTATAGACATTTATAGCATATTTAGCCTTGAAATTTGGTAAATAGAGGTATATTGCCTGTTAAAAGCATTTAATAAAATGTGGGATGGAAAGGGGCTTGACACAAACAAATCCCGACACAACACACGCTTTCTTTCGATACTCATTATAAGACCTAAAAAAATTGGAACATTAATATGAAATATCAAAGAAGAAGATATCTAAACAATACAATTCCTGGACACGAGTGGCTCTGGCTACACTAAATATTCCACATCTATACAGAAAAATCATTATTGTCTGAGGTATGAATGTATGATATAGCTCTGCAATCCATATCCTTTATTATATAATGACTGCTTGTCTATGTCTAGGCTCAACTAAACTAATTAATTACTAAGCCATCGCAGAGGATGAGCAAAAAAGAAAACATACAAGTCACTAAATCTTCTGAATTGGATTCCCCCTAATTCCACCGATAAATGAATGGATAGCTGCCACTTTGTGCAACCACAAACAGCATGTTCTTATGCTATATATGCGACGATATGTCTCATTCTCAGTTAGTCTCCTCTTAAGTGAGTTCAAGATCTTATTGCAGTACTTCAAAACAAATCCCGTCATCCTTTATACCACCGAAACAGTGCACTTCCTTGCACGAATGTGCCAACAAAACAAGTTTAACCATACAAAACGTTTCTACCGCTAGTAATCATATGTCTGGGCTAAGCTCCAAGGATTTACGTAAGTGGAAGAAATTACCCCCTTACAGCGAAAGGATATACAATTACTTTTGTTTTTCTGCTGGATTAAGTTCAAATCAAAAGAATGACTTTCTTTCTACCGAACGTTTTGTACCGTCTCTTCTCCCTAACTTATTTTGCCACTGGAGACGGGGAGGTGAATCCGAATAGATTCCAGACCATACCGCATATTGGATTGGAAACATTCTAGATACGAAAAATTCACTTTTCATCGTTTCCCAAATGGTGTTCAAATGTGTATATCTTAAAACTATTCAATGTGATTTCTGCAGGAACTATTGTACACATTTGCATCTATACAAGGGACAACGAGTTAAGTAAATGTATTTCAGTCCATTTAAGGGATTTATAAAAGAAATAGACGAATACAAGTAGCAATTAAAAGAACAACAAAAGAACATCAAATTAAATACAGGCAGAGTAAACCGCAACACAATTCACAACCCTTCAAGACCAAACGTATCTCGAATAAAAAAAAATAATACAAACTTCTGATTGAATTGTGAGTTGTCGGTGTTGAAGTTGGTTACCGTCTGTTGGTTTTGAAAGGATTCGCAGCAATTTTTGTAAAGAAAGAAACATTAAACTTGCTTATGCCAATTAATTGGCTTTCTCTTGGGGCAAATTAGATTTTCTTTTTTTCGCTTACTCGTTTTTTTACATGCCAGTCGAGTTGGCTGTTTTATTTTTTTTTCTATGTAAAATATCTTTATAATTGAGAAGCGTCTGCATTCTAATTAGGAAAAGAAACATTTAATTTTTGCGCTCCTTTCTGTGTGCTCGGAGGAAAAAATGCTTCCAAGGGGAAAAAAAGGTAGAGAAAGTTAAATTAAAAAGTAAAAGTTTCTTTTTCTACTTTCCTGATTTTTTTGTCTAAATTCATTTGATCCTGATTTTTATTTTTGTCTAATGTCCCATTCGGCGAATTGTTAACTCTACAAAACGGCTATGAATGAGCACTTTAAATGCAGACAATGCGCTAAGAATGGTGCGCGGTTAAATGTTAATTTTGGGACGTTTGCAATCAGTGAATGACAACGAAACGTCTGCGATATGAATTTGCAATGGAGTACCGAAGGGATGAGGGTTTGGACCTGTTTTTTTGTTTTTCTATTTGGGAACAGTAAGATGTAAAAAATGTGTGGTTCATTCAAGAAAACAGAGATGCATTTTTAAGAGCAATATATAATGTAGAACCGAATGAATATATTCAAATAAGGTGTTGTTCAAAATAGCTATAATTTCTACCAAACCCTATTTACAATACTTATTTTAGAGAACAATATATTTCAGCCATTCGTGTGGACACACAAATGCCTTCGGTGTGCGTGTGAACACAGAAAAAATTGTATTTTCTACTATTACACAAAGATGCGTAGGTACCTAAGACCAGATTTTTCTGTCCCATGTGCGGGGACTATTGCGGGAGATTTCGCCGGATGAAAAAATTTTATATTTTTTTTTCTTCTATATAGTTAAAATAAATGTTGAGTAACTCAAATAAAGTCTACTTCTTCAGTTCTAATATGCTTCCCGTTGTTCGATCTAAATCTTTAAGAAAAATTAAATTCATTAAATATAAGCAAATTCCTTAAGTAACAAAGACGAACTTCTCCCGTTGGAGTTACTCAGCTACGAATTTTGACAATAGACAGAGCAAGGGACCACCACTCTTATTCGAAAATCACACAATTCCATTTAATCCTTTTAATTTATTTATTAATCATGGAGGCAAACACTGCACTCTGAAACGATAAAATTCAATCTAATTAAATTCCTATGTCGAGTATGTCCCCTTAGGGATTATTTTGAGTATATGTGCTGTGCTGTGCGCACCTTGTCGTCGTTGGCAGCGACTAACAACATACAACGATAACTCCAATGTTATGTTCAAATAACTTTTTGGTTTTTCTGCCACTACAATCTACCTATTGTAGGTTCAGTCGGAAAATACACATAAAAATCACTTGAATAATTAAGGAGACACATGAACCTAGAAATGAAAGTACGTTGAAGTGTTACTGCCCTTATAACGAGATGTCCCTAAATGTGTGTAGTATACGAAGGCTGACACACACCCTAACTGGGTGGGGTAATATACGTTGAAGTCAATTTGGTCATTACACTCAACAGACATTTTAATATGCCAAATAATCTAAGAAACTACAGAGGGGTATGCTCTACACCAAATGTGAGGGTTCATTGATAAAATTATAGAAATCCCCATTTGAACCTAGGGAATGTCTACAAGTACCTACATACATGTTATGAGTTTAAGACAACACGAAGTGGGTGATTAAATACTCGTTTAAATACATTGTACACGCCGAATGTATCTTTAGGCGAAAATTCATTCTTTGATGTCTCGGAGACGTATCTATTCTATACAGCTAAAGGATATGCAGAGGAAACAGTGAATAAATTCCCACCCATTACAAATTGAACAGATTCAATAACCTCGCTTTGATGCAAAAAAAAAAAAAAAACACTCGATCATCGACCTAAACTAATCGATTATTCCTTGCATAGGTATCCGGAGAGACAGAAAGTGGAAAGATACAAAAAATGAGTACCTATCTGCCCGAATAAATCTCATCAAACTTTGAAGAAGAAAGAAAAAAAAGCTAAAATAATAAATAAGGTAAATTTTTTACCGGAGTATAAGCTGCAGATCGGATAAAAAGGACGACTTCAATAAAGGACCTACCCGAAAGATAGAGAAAGTGAGTTCATTGTACGATTTTTCATCGTCATTAAAACTCAAAATAAAACACAAAAAAAGCTATAGGTACGCACGCATCGCTAAGGGAATATGCTGCGTGGCATGACATTAACTGTGAGGTAGTAAACGAGGGCAAATATGGAGTAGGGAAGGGTATGAGTTAAGGTGGCCATAGTATGCAATGCATCTCATCAAAGTAAGCAAATTTCACTTAATTTAAAATTCAATTGAATGATGTTGTCGTTGTCTGATTGCAAATAGTTTGTTGATGATGAAGAGATGGCTACTTGTATACAGTTCAATATCCTGCGGTTGAAGTAGGTACTCAATGGAAACGTCTGTCAGTGTCGGAATGTGATGGAAATATTGAATTAATTATGTGCAGTAATTGACTGGTTTTTTAAATTCAAACTCATTGCAATTATATATGTACTATGTATCCGAACAGTGATTGAAAATCTATGCTTTTGGAAGAAGTCGACTTTTCATTGAAATCAGATTTCATGGGACGAGGTTTTCGCAAAACTACCTATAAAAGTTCAGCTACTCCAGCTTGCATTTCTGTCTTATTAGAAAACAAAACTGCTGAGATCTTTAACCGAACGTACCGCCCTAAAGTGGTCTTAGCACTTGTTTGTTCTTTGCTGCAGATAAATGCCAATACAGAATAATGACCACATCAAGATGTCGTCAGATTTTGATATTATGTAACGAATTGACGTTGGAAAACCAGATCTATAAAAATAGTCTTAATGTCCAAGACTACCGACTTCAAAGCATACAATTTGAACTGCTGTGTCTCTAGCCATAATTACATTTTCCACATTACGTTTTTGTTTATAAAACAAGTTCAAAACTGTAAAGGATTCAAAGTTGGGCTGTTGTTTCTCTGGTCGTAATTAGGTAAGTATTCAGCAATATTTTCCTTAAAAGGTAAATTAGTAGATTATTCGTCAAATAAGTCAAAATATATCACTGCTTAGATATCTGTGTCCTGCCGAATGATCGTCAAATCCCTAGTTACATTATACTACTCATCAATAATATCTCAAACTTTCCCACAGTTGTCAATTGCGATTACGTTACGTGTGAATCCCGCTGACTCATACCCACCCACATCCTTTTTAAAGTTCATAACACCCGGAAAATTATACCTTCCACCATATCTATGAATATATTTGTAGGTAGGCATACGCAAAATACTTCCTCTTTAATATTATCGATCCGTTTCCTCCATCATCATCATCATCGTCATCATAGTCGTCGTCACCATCATTATCATCGTTATTTTGTCGGCATTTTCCAGCCAAGAGGCAGACACATGGGAAAATCCACCCACACTATAGCGCACATTTTTTTTGTCTACCTATCCAGCTAGAGCTTCAAATGAGAGAAGGCAGATTTTATACACGTTCCATAGCCAACACTAGACAAAAAAAAAAAAGCTTCCTCAACCCAAGCCATTGAAACTGTTCCAAGGGTAAGGTTTTCCTTCTTGGTGACGTTGATGGAGCATTTTAATTCTCTCTACAAGAGCGGAGAGGATACAACGAAACGACGATAACAATGCTCCCCAAACCTCCCGTGTCGCCACCACTACCAGCCAAAAGGCAAGCTCTCAACTCAAGCCTATGCCAAGAGGGTATTTATTAATACCCAGACGTGTTGGCATAGGATGTGGTTTGGAGAGGACACGATGTTTAAAATAATTATTCATTTGCGTATGCAAGTATATATATGGGTACCTATCTATGTATAGATACTTATGTACGTGATTTACTAAGCGCTGTTGGCAACATCATATTACTGCTTTGTCGCTTATTAAAAGACGTGACTACGTTTTTTTTTTCTATTTTCACTTGCGCTTCTAATTTGATTGAAAAATTACTGTCAAAGGATCCTTGTCGGCGAGAGATGCTTTGGCTTATAAGTTGTCCTATGGACTGGCCAACTATATGGTTTTCGAAGACAATGAACGCTCCATGGAAGACCAGGTGTGTATGTGCGCTGAGTGATGGTTTTTTTTCAGACTTTACTGACGTACCATTTTAATAATTTTTATCAGGGGATTTGAGATTTTCCTTTTGTTCCCACTTTCAAAATGGATTCTGAAAGATTTATCCAGATAGGACAAGTGAAAAAAAGAAGGATGGTGCAATAAATCATAACACTTTGGCGTGTGCTATCTAGGATGGTAGAAAATATTATATGTATTCTTTGAATACATATTGTGGATAGTGGCGTCAGGTTTGTATAGGTGTCTGTTTCTATATATGCATGTCATGTTGGGAAAATATAAATTTTTTAAAACAAGTAAAATTTAAGCATTCCGATAAAGGCTTTGCGATACAGTTGAAGATATTAAGTTCATATTTATACGATGCAATAGGAAACAGCAGTCGTAACCCTATCTACTTACCCTAACTCTATTGAACGTTTCATATTTTGTTCTCTTCGTTAAAAGGGAGAACAAAAAAAATATATGTATATTTGAATTATGTATCCCGATTTAAATTATATTGATTTGACCGAAATACTTAATTGTGTAAGCATTTAAGTTAAAGTTCAACCAAAGAAAATGTAAGCCTTCCAAAATCCGGCTCAAAGGACCAACAAATTAAATAATGAAAAACTTTTCTTTAACACAACAAAATCGTTATTTTGGTCACTTTCGGTTAGTAATCACAAAACAATAAATATCGCGCATAAAAGGTTCATTAGATTGCATTACATTTGGCACGATTGGAAGGGAACTATAAGTTTATGTCGCATCCAAACTGTTGAATTGAGAAGCTTTTTAGGACTATTAGTTCATTTTCGAACGTTCGCTAGGCTCGGGTCAGTGGAAAAAGTTTTAGATGCGTATTCTTCGATGTTTGAACTTGTAATCCCGTTCAATACTCCAACCACTGCGATCAAAATTGTCATAAAAACTTAATACCCATCTCAGTGGTCATGGTCCAATCTACAATATTTTAAATGTGTTGGACAACTGTAGGAAATATAAAAATATTCTAGTATATATCTATTTCAAATCATTGTATACCCTGCACCTTTACAAAATGCACTCCAAATAACATTGCTCCATGTTTTACCTACGTATGACATCTTATTTAAAATTGTGAAATCCACTAATCTCAACCCCAAAAGATCCTCATCAAAGTTCAATCACACGTAAAGTTTTCGCATCCAAGAGAAGAAACAAAGAATTTTTTCCCAAAAGAATATACCCTGACTCCGATTCAACTCCCGTCAAAATACATTCTTATTAGCACCTTTAATTACCTTTCAAGAAGTCACTTTCACATGTCATTACCTTGCCAATATGTGTGTGGGATACACAAAAAAGGATGCGAATCTTTATTTTACGACTTGTCCCTGTAGGTACGAGGTATAGTAAACCAACTTTCGGTTAAGGGTTAGGAGTTTGTCTTTATAACCGCAAGGTATAATATTCACTTATACTTTCGTGGTTCTATTTGTCTTTATTAGGTGTACTCTCGCGTAATTAGCACGTTTGCACACATACACATACACAGGGACAAAAATTGCAAATTTTCGTTAACTTTCTTTCGGGATATACTATACACCAAAGTCTTATAGATACGTCTTGCACACCTTTTTCGTGTGCTTTGTTTTAATGATTTTCACATTATCACCGTCATGACATTAGAAGTAACGTCTCAACCTCATAATGAGATCCTAAAGTATCTGTTAGATATTGACTTGATTTTTTGTTTCTGCTTTTTTGCGAAATACTTCATCGCGTGATACAAGTTCGCGTGTAGCATTTAATTAAAACACTAAATGTCATGTTAGCTAGATGTAGGTGCAAAGCAAATTTAAGAACTATCGTCAAGTGTAGCGGCGAAATTAATTACAATAATGTTTGCATATCTACCCTTTGCCAAAGGTGAACTAGACTTAAAGAAGACTGTGCTACCACATACGATTAATTCAAACACTTAGTCTGACAGGATATTTGAGGTAGGTAGAGGGACACACTCAAGTGGAAATAATTTTCTTTTGAAGCAGATCGTTAATCACCACCTCAACAGCGACGACTCCTCCGACGAACATTGAACCGTACAAGGTGGTGATGAGTGACCATGACCACCTCCCCGATGAAAGTGAATGTGAAAAAGTCCTTCTATGGGTCGTACATGGAGGGAATGAGGATACAAGTAAAATCTACGATATACCGAAATTAAAAGGGATTCCCTAATGGATTTAAAGAGAACATTCTAATGGCAGTAAGCATGTGTGAAACGACATATTCCTGTTAATGGTTCTTGTGCTACTATATACTGTTGCTGTGTTACTCATGAATTAAACATTCATGTCTTCGGAGGAGTTTACGGATTAAATCACTGTTTCCATGTCCCTTTTTCTCTATACCGGATTGAGGCTAGATTTCATTTAAGATTCTATCGCAACTATCATGTTCACACACCATCATCACGAATAAACTACGGACGGTTGGTGGTGGTATCATCTTGTGCATCTTAAGTTGGATCTCCATCTGTATAATTGTTATTTGCAAACATAATATGTATAATGTATATAGCTGTGGACCCGTTGTCAACTGAATATCTTAAGTTTCTGTTTTGGACATTTACAAGACGTTTATTAAAAAAAAAAAAAGAAGAGTGGATGCAGAAAGTTTTTGCAAAAGATACTCTACTCTTATTTTCATATTTTACCCCAGGGTGTGATTTGAATTTTTTTTTTTCTTGTTGGTTTTTGTTTCATGTAATCTACACAGTTTGGAGTGGAATAAAAGTTTTAATCAAATTCCATTCACAGACCGAAGAACGAGTAAAATTGCTTCAGAATTTCGACAGTTTTTGGGGGTAGACAATTTGGGGCTCGTTGTTGTTAATTTTAATTAGGAATTTACTTTCTTAGAACGTCAATGAACTTAAGAATTATCCTTCGATGAGGTGGTGTATTGAGTTTTATCCTTTACATCCTTTATCCTTTCTTCTTGACAAAACATTATTTGTATATGATGGGTTGGGTATGTAGTCTGAATGCGGCTCTCTCGTTTTCCATCCATAAACGCACACTTATGTGCGCGTCGTAGACTTATGTGCGCGTAACAAAGGAGAGTGCGAATCGGAAAATTATACAACCAAGTGCTTTCATGTGCGCTACTATATCAATCTCCACCAAATGGACGTATGTGCGTTATGGATATATAGGGCTTAACGAATTCGTTTCCTGCTGAATTAGTAAGAACCATTAATACAATGACACTTCACGTGTTTTCATTAAGTATGAGGACAAGTTATGCGGAATTGACTACCAAACGCACATGTACCTAAAGACATAGATCGATTTATTGTGCATGTTAAATTTTTTTAAGATAAATTCGGTTCTTTTGTTTCCCATTCCTCCCACGTGCGATCTGTTATTACTACTCTGCTGCGACATAAGCTCCTGCGTATTATATTACTGCAAGTTTCCGATTTTGTAATTTGCTCATCTCCCTGTTTACAAAAACGTCTCAAGGATTTCTTTGAACCCATTTTACAAATATCTGCAATTCCTTTCATACTCTTATACATTACACTACATCCGAGCTCACCATATCCTGAGATTCACTCATTAGACTCCACTTTAAACTCAGTCCCTAATATGTACATGTATATGGACTCCCATGTCCCATTGCAATTTCGATAAATATCTAACAAACACATGTGGCAGCGAATGTCTGTTTTGGGAGACAATATTTTTAGCGCATGAACATAAAAGGAACCCCAAATATGTTTACTTTGTCGCAGATAAGGATAACGAAAGTGCCACAACAAAAGAAAGGATTCTTTGCCGACAAAAAAGAAGAAAATACAACAACAACAACACGGTATATACACCCCTTTATGAAATTTTAATGGAATTTCTTAGAGACTGAACACTCCAGGATTTTCCTTGGCCCTCCGCCAATTTAGCAAGAGCGAAGGTTTTCTTTAAAAGTTACCAGTCCAAATGGACTGACACTAACGGACGTGCTGTGTCTGTCTGTATCCAAAGACTAGGTACCTATACAATACACTGAAAGTGAAGTGAAAGGATTTTTCCTGTCACTTTAGAAGTGGTTACAGTTTTAAAGTATCTGTCTGCAGACACAAGACACAAAAGTCGCCTTAAAATCGTCTAAAGAAGGAAAGCCTTTGAAATATTTATGTAGGAGTTATACCATCGGTGAGAAGGTTGGCAAAAAAAATCGACCTGCGTCACTCACCTCAGCCAGGGGGAACCGACTAATATACATAGATGATGAAGACACTCGAGCCATGATGGATATGGAAATTACCATAAACAAAAACGAGGCCGAACAGGTCAACTGGTGGTGGTAGTTGTGAGAGGTTAGGAAAGTTTACCATGGTCATTGTCCTTGGGATATAATAAACGGTGTATGTTTATCCAATGGAATTCTATAATATTATATCTCTTTGTTTGAGTTTTTTTCGACTGAATAAAGGACTGTGATGGGGATCACAGGTGTTTGGGCGGATTTATTCGCACGGTAAGCAATTATTTATGTTGACCACACATGTCCCGCTTCTGTCGGCGGAATTTCGCAAATAAGGCAATAAAAAAGTTTCGCAGGATATTTCTATTTGTGCGGAGAGTGCACAATTATTTTAAGGTGATGATAGTTCAATAAATTAGCGAACAGACAGCACGTGGATGACATAGCAATAAGCATGTGATTGCGAGAACATTGATGTACCAAAAATATATTGAAAGGTGATTATGCTTTGACAGATACGAGACTAAATCAATAAAAATATTGAACTTGAGACTTAACGAAGTGTTGACCTTACCACGCCTGATGGAGTGGGTGGAAAAACGGATTGAAACTTGTAATTTGTTATTTTTCCACAATCCTTCAGGCTGTAAACGTATTTAAAGGATTGTTCGCAGTTAAAAATCATTTCTTTTTTATCCTTTAAAAGATTATTCGATAGAAAAGTGTGGATATTTTCAAGAAACTTCACTGAATAAAAAAAACTTGATTGCACTGTCATTATGCGAAAACCCGCACTCTCGTGCGCTATGACAATGATTAATGAATCAACAAGCGCACATGGAAATCAAAAACTCTGCAGACAGTACCTACACTATGGTGGGGAAAACCTAAGAATGCATGTGCGCTACCACATCGAATTATGGATCTCATAGCGCACTCATAGATCAAGAACTGTGCAGTCTGTTGAGAACTATGTAGATGTAAAACCGAAACGTACACGAATGTGCGCAATCATATATAGATTTATAGACAACCCAACGAGTATAATTCTTTGTGGTTTACTAAGCATTAAGCGTTTCGTGATTCATGACTCGTAAGACATTTTTTTTTGAGGATCTCAGTTTTTCTCGTGAACTGCAACAGTGTGCGCTATGTGCCTAAGAAGTACAACCCATGTGCGGAACATTTTATATCGGTTCGTTTGTTGTGCGCTTTGAGCGGCAATCATAAAATTACAACTCAAGAATGAAAATGAGTTCATAGGCACACTATGATTTAAAAATATTTTCATTTTAACTTCTACTGTTTAAAATTGGATTAATTTAAAATCTGGTTCGAACGTTTTTTCTTGTCTCAGACTCCGACTTCAATTGCAATGATGAAGCAATCTTATAGTTTAAATCTTACATGCAAAAATATCCGATCATATAAATCTTAAGAAAATACCAGTTTCGATCAAAATTTATCACTCTCCATTTATCACATGACAAAATGTCGCCCTAAGATATACTACTGGATAGATCTCTAGTAATCGCAGTACATCAGGTTTTTTTTTTTTTTTTTTTCTAACAAAATTCCACCAGAATCTTATCTAACAAATCATAGGAAATATATCCACGCCAACGCAAAGTGCAGAAAATATATTATAATTTCGCCAATCGTTCAGACGATAGCAATTGAAAACGAAACGTATAACCACTGCAGCAAGCGCAAGCAACTAAAATAAAGTATTCGAAGAAAAAAAAAAGATTAAAACATAAAACCGCCTCAACGCCAAATACAGCAACCAAGCCTACTACCTAATTCGTATTTATACGAATAATAATGGATTTCGTTGGCGCTGACTACAACTATGGTTTTCCTCTCAGATTTTGGGCTGACTTTTAGTGGCACTTAGTCAGACATCGTCATTTGCGCACAGTTGCTATGTACGTAGATGCATATGCATGCATATTGCCATTCAGTGTGGCAGTATTTGACACTATGTGTCATAAGCTCGTTTTGTGCGCGAATATACTTTTTTTGTTTGTCTCCTCTGGTTTGTCTATTCGCGTCTAGCACAGCGCAACTATGACGATGCAAATACAACACCATAGGCAATAGCAGCAGCTATCTACAATCGCGGCGCGAAAGCCAACAATCTAATGTCAGATAGTTTTGCGGTCGCTAACCTATGCATCTGATGAATGCAAATTGTTTGTTTTTTTTGCCTGTTTCTATATGCGTTTCTGTGCATTGCGGCGGCGAGGAAAAACTTTTTTTTTTGTTAGATGAGTTGCAGTGGGTTGAGTATATAGTATCTGCGACTCTTTGCATTCAATTTGCATAGGCGGATGGGGTATCATTCAAATGGAAATTATTGGCGGAAAAATTAGGCAAAATTATTCTATAGAGCGCAGAGCACACTTCATGGATGATGAATTTGTGTGGCGCACGCGGTAGCTTGCGCTAGCTATTGACTGGTTCTGTCAGTTGTATGCAATTGTAAAAAGTTGTAAATTTGTTTGTAAGTAGACTGGGTGCTATTTAGTTATGCACCTCATTATTTTAAAAACTATTTATATCACAGGTTTTGAAAGTAGATAACCCACATAATTTCTATACAAAAAAGCCTCACTTTTATTTGGTTTTAGAACTTATTTCCACTGATCGTATATAGATCGTCATATTTGGGATTAAACGTCAACATTACTTGATCATGCACGCATCCGTTTTAGAATCACCAATCGCAAGTGAATTATCGCACATCAATCCCGTCGTGATCATGTGATCGTGCGCATTTCTCTTCTTTCATTTCTTTTCGAGCTTCGTCTAACGATCTGATACTTAAGTTGACGATCGACCGAGTGCGTACGCGGGCTATACGGCTATGTGCAGCCACTCTCGCATACTGATCGCATCTGCAGTGATGATCAGATCATTATGATTGACAGCAAAAGATATTTCAATTTCAAACTATGAGTCATATCAGGGAAACTTTTAGTATCAGCGGAAAATGAAGTACTGCGAGCTACTTAAAAAATAACTCGCTCGACTCAAAGGCAAACTGCCTGAGCTTTACTGAGTCAGGATACCCTGGGGCTATAAAGTCCTTAATAAAGTTTTTCTTTCTAGATTTGAAGTTGTGTTATTTTCATCATAGATGGCGATCTTCGCGCGCTAGAGTTAGGCTATCAGTGTGACATCAAGGTTTCGTTAAAGACTGAAAAAGACAATAAAACATGCGATGAGAAGTACATACATACAAATAGGATCTTACTGTACTGAGCGTGCGCTGTAATTTAGAAAAATTGGTGGATCATCTGCATTTCTAGAATGTTTGGGTCACTAAGTAAGACCACACACCAGAGTTCCAAACAAGAAGAAAGCATGAGTAACTTCAAGAGAATTAGATACTTATGTGCGTTGGTCGGTCGGGGAAAATATTGATGATAGCTTAGTGCATGATAGAAGCTTTTGAAGTTTTGAAGCATTTTTTAGCAGTCGTAGAATCAAAAGACTTACTTTGTTTGATTTAAAAACATAAGAACGATATTTTTGAGTTTTTATGTCGTTTACATTTAATTATGTAAAATCCTCTTGGATTGGTTTTAAGCTTGGCGCACATTAGAAACGAGGTACAAGCTACATCTTTAAAATGTAGCTTATATCTTATAAAGTCGCACTCCCCAGCCTATACAAGTATTTTTTTTTATTAATCGGGAGGCGAACATCTTATCAATGTGCGTAAAGTTTTGTAGCCTGTAGAATTTATCTAGGTATTAAAGGCGATTACATTACAATTGGACTCGTAATTACCAATAATTATACTGTAGTAGGTATAAATACCACACGGATGGTGGCTAAAGAACGAAGCTGACATAATTTTGTGTTTTCATATTTAGCATCTCAAAGGTATATTTTTTCCTCAATTGTTATCAAATTATTCCCACCATATTGCTTTCAAACGCAAAGGTGCCCCAGACCACGAAACGATAAGGTCGAGCACAAACTACATTTTTCGCATCTAATAACCAAATCCCAGAGTACTCTTCCTCTCACTATATATCTCACCGCGTGCGCACACTGCACAGCACACCACCGACCGGGCACCGACATCGACATGCGATTGCAATTTTCAAATGCTCATTCGTTCGTTCATTGACTTTTGGCATAGATCTTTAACTCATAAAAAAAGTCTCTGTCATGCGGTCGGTTCATTGAAACCGCACATACGAGTATGTGCACACCATGTGCCATTCAATTCAATATCGTCTAATGCAACAATTCTCCTTCAAATACGTGCGCAGTTGGTTCGTCCCGCCGCACTCACCTGCGTGAACGAACACATTTCTCTGGATGAAATCACAGACGTTTTATTTATTTTTTCAATAGTAAAGTCAACATTTTTTGGATATCAATTAGTTGGAAAGATACTTCATATCTACACCGCTCCACTCTCGTGAATGCGTGGATGTAACACTGATTTTTTTTAATTTTCTCTGTTGCTATGCCTATATAGCTATTGTTGCGATAAGCAATTATATTCGTATATTTCATAGTGAATAAGGAAAAAAAAAATTATGGCATTGTGTTAGTGTATAAAGTATCTGTGTGACATAATAGTCCGTGGCGTGAGTTCATTCAACTTGCTTACATGCAGTACTTGTAGCATATGCAATAGATAGAAACTTTAGAGAGGGTCTGTGCGCTGGTGTGGCGGACGATTGTGGATTTATCTATCGAGAGAGTTTTATGAATTGACGACAGCGAAGGTGTGCGTTCCACGTATCTATTTTGTATCCATTATGTGTGCTTATTTTCTATTGCACTATCCAATTCAATTAAATTGCTATTTGAATGCTAATTGGTTATGACTTAACTTGGTCAAATTGAAAAACTGTAGTAATTAAACACTTGAGACAATCCAATCGGGCGAAAATCCCCCAACGCAACGGCAGAGTGTTAGCCCCAAGTGCACTGTTTGCTATTATTTGTATATTTGATACGATTGACAGGTAGTGTGCGGTTAAGAAAAATTAAAAAAAAAAAGATGCAAGTTGATGCACATTAAAGAAAAGGTAGGTACGTTACGTACGACCCACATATCAAGTTGCAATTATTAATTTATAGAATTGAAGGTGAGAATAAGGCTAGTGGTTTGATGCACTCTTGACACTAGACGGATATTTGGTGCGTGATTAAGGCCACACATCAAGCAAATTATTATTTAGCACATGGCAGGATATTGGCTTGATCATGGTCATCATTGATCATTATACAAGTTAGACTATGTCAATCTTGTTTACAGTTCTACTTCTGACAGGTATGCATTTTTGAAAACTACCACATAAATGGAATTTATAAGATCAAGAGCGATGATCACGGATAGAAAATATTGCGTTAGAAAATATTGCCTTTGATTATCGATTTTTAAGTGAGGAGGGTTTCATAAGATAATTGTTTTCTGTGAAAATTCAGTTAATTATTTGAAATTAAAAAAAATTAATACATATTTTGTACGTCAAAAACGTCAACGAAAGTCGTTAAGTCTGGCCACAATCTAAATCTAAAATCACATTTCTGGCTCTGAATCACGGTTTTGAGTTGGCATCGATGTCTACTTTGAGGACATCACTTTTTCCAGCCTCCTTTGGAACACAAGTAAAGTTTGAACCTAGCTTTTTTCAAGCGAACTACAACTTACAACAATGGATGTACAGACGGAACGATCAGCAACTAAGCGACAATCCCTTTACTAACTCTTAAATGTTGAGATATGTATTCTTAATATCTGTAGATCAATAGGAGTTACAATTTTGACACATTTCCTAGGACACATTTTTTCACACCAGCCAACATTTTCAGCGTAAAATTAAAGAAATCCATCGAGCATCATTGTTGTTAATATAGGTTGAAACTTCTCTAACCAATTCTAATATTCAATCAAAACGAGGTTTATGACAAGCACAAGTATTATTCGAAATAGTGTCACTATCACCGATCAGGAGCAGTATGGGTAAGCAAAATCTTTGAGTCGCTTTTGAAAGATAACTGCTAAAAGTCGAGGTGATCATTGCCGATTGTCTTTCATCATCTGTGGTTGTAATCAAGTTAATCACATCACATAGTTTTCAGGCTTTAGAAAACTTTATAAATCCGACAAGTTCGGATGAATTTAATGTTAATGTTTATTTTAAGGCCATCCTAGAAAATGCATCATTATTGTAAGTGGGAGCAACGATTCTCAATAGTCCGTGAGAATCACATGTGCGCATTCAATTTTCAAATGAAGTAATTTCGTTAATAATTTGAAAACGTGTAATACGAAAAAAAAAAAAAAAAAATAGTATACAGTATGTATAGTTGTTGTCTGAACTATAATTTATTCAATATGGCTAGTCATATTTACTTACCAATACATTATTAATATTAGCATCTCTAACGCACACGAAACAAGACATCGCACACATATGTGCGCAAGTGAAAATTTAGCGCTTATGTTCAAGGCTTAAAAAAAATTTAATATAAGCAAATTAAGTTCAACTTGTAAACAAACGAAAAATAATCAGCGACTGTGAGCTATTGCGCGCAGAAAGCATAAACATTATAGACTAAAATTATTAGCTTTAGGTTGATATCCGACATTTTAGCCGATTCTCCACTTCGAATCCAGACTCGAATTTCAACTCATTTCAACAAAATGTCTGTACTGATCTGTTTATATAATTTACACATCATTTGATATGTCACATTAGTAGTAGAAAGAAGTAGAAAGAACTTTATTTAAATCATAATTTTAAAATTCACAATTATGTAGTTTATCTTTAGTTTTAGGTTTGGCCGAAGGCCGTCTACCAGATTGACATTTTTTTTTTTTTTTTTTAATGCAAATAATTTTAAAAGTCTCCTTCTATGATTCGTTGTCTGTAGCTCATTGCGTTTGTTGTGTATTGGTATAGCGTTTCCCATCCAAGGTTGCCATTCAGAACGTCCAGAACTTCATTCATTTCCATCGAAGATACACCAAAGTGCCTCACACGCAACTCCTTTAGGATGGGGCATCTAGCAATAAAATGGTATAAATCCTCCCTCTCCTTAAGGTTGCAAAGGTCGCAGAAAATAGGCAAGTCAGGTCGATGTGGCATGTAGTTTAGCTTGATTAGTTCCCCTCTTACTTTAAATAGTATACTCATCTTGTTAAGAGGAAAGCGGTTTTGGAAGTACGTACTATCCATAAGATCGTAATTTAGTCGGCTGTATATTGCTCTATGTTGTGAGGATTGGGCTTCTGTTTTATATTCTTCGTAAGTGCAGTGGCTGGCTTTCTCTAATATTAAGTTAAACAGATTCCTTAAATCAGTAATATTTATATCGGCTGAGATGCGCACATTTAAACCCAAGCCAGACCCCAACTCCTCCCACTTTTTGGCAAGGTTTCCTCTTGTAGATAAAATTCTCTTCAACACTTGCTTTGGGATCCTTCTTTCATCCATCTCCAACACTTTTATGGCATACTCAAAGTGGAGCCTAAGTGTTTCTAAGAACAATGGTGGTACTGTTGTTTCTAAGTGTAACATATAATTGGGGGTACAAGTTGGTAAACGGAAAATTCGCTTCAGGAAATACCTCTGGAATCTTTCCACTTCTTCGAATTGACGATATCCCCAAACTTGGGCTCCGTAAAGAATTATTGAAGCCGAGGTCGCACGAAACAGTTTGATTTTTGAACTATGCTCAATATGCTTATTATCCACACAACGGTTCCACACTGCAGATACAGCTCTTTTCGCCTCAGATAATTTATTGTGGAGATGTTTTCTCATATTGAGATTTGAAGTGATTAGTACCCCTAAATATTTATATTCCCGAACAATAGGGACAATTTCTCCCTTATAGGTCCACTTTTCGTTGCGTGAATATCTACCTCCACCTTCTCTGAATACCATTATTTTAGATTTATCTAAATTAACGATCAAATTCCAACGTGCACAGTAGCTTTCCAGTCGGTTAATCATACGCTGCATTCCCTCTACAGATTCAGCCAGAAAAACTATATCATCTGCAAAAATAAGGGCTGGTACCCACAGATGTCCAAATTGGATACCTCCTCCAACTGCCTCCACAATGTCATTTACATACAAAATAAAAAGCAACGTACTCAGAACACATCCTTGCTTGACTCCGGTTCCAGTTGTAAACTCTTCAGAAACAAACTCACCATCCCATACATACGCTACGTTGTTTTCATATAACGCTCTCAAAATGCTGACGATTTTGCTTGAAATTCCTATCGCATGTAGTTTATAAAAAAGCGCTTCGCGTGCAATTGAATCGAAAGCAGCTCGAAAGTCAACGAAGAAGGCGTAAAGCTTTCTCTTCCTTTTTATGAAGCTATCCGCTATGTTTGTTAGGGTGAATATTTGGTCTGAAGTCGAGTATTTCCTCCTGAAACCAGCTTGAAATTCATTCAGTACTGTATTATTTTCAATCCACAGTGTGATTCTATCGAAGATTAGAGCGCTAAACAACTTGACGGAAGAATTCAAGAAGGAAATGCCTCGATAGTTTTCCGGGTTATCGTGTGGTCCTTTTTTATGTAAAGGAAAAATTATAGCCCTTTTGAAGCTTTCTGGAACACGTGCTGTCACAAATATTCTATTATATTCGTCTGTCAAAGCAGACATGAACTCTGTTGTACTGTTCTTAAAAAATTCCACTGGTACTCTGTCATCTCCTGGCGCTTTTCCACTTTTCGATTTTTCAATTATTTTCTTTACTTCGGCTAATGTAAATGGAGCATCTAAAAGCTCATTGGTAAAATACGGAGCTGCGTAGTGCGGAAGCGGCGAAAACTGTGGGGCGTTAAGCAATTTCATGAAGTAGGCTCTTAGTTCGGACGCTTGAAGGGATGATGAAATGATGTTGGTTCTCCCGTTTATAGTTTTTGCAGCTTTCCAAAATTCTGCTGACGACCTTGCCGCATTTAGGACGGCAATAGTTTTCTGCTCCAGTTGCTTTCTCTTTGCAATACAGAGTTGCTTAAAGTCCCTATTGGCTACTGTATACATGTTTTTGAACAAATCGGTGTTATATTTCCTTAAAAGTCCAAGAAACGAGAAGGATTTTTTTCTAGCTTTAAGGCAGTCTGCATCAAACCAAGCCTGCTTTGGGTTGCCCTTATCATTACGTCTTACTTGGGTGCTTACTGGAACAGCATTGCATATAATACGCGTTAGGTCCTCCATGTGTAGCGGGCTGTTCTCTAACCTTCGTTTGGCAAGTTCCATGTTGAGATTTGTTTGGTAACTCGTTTGAAAACTATTTCTCCATAACAGTTTTGGCAGGAGTCCCAGTTTTTTTGTGTTGAGCGTTTCCTCTGTTCCTGAAACTATGCACACAATTTCCAAAGGCATGTGGTCTGAGAACGTTTGAGCAGCTATTCTAAAGTTACTCAGAATCGAGTTCCACTTTCCTGACACGAAGCAATAATCTATGACTGAACACGCCGTTCCCCGAATAAATGTATACTCGCCATTCGGATCTCCTTTGCAGCTTCCATTTAAGATTTTAGCATCCACGTTATCAGCAATTTCCAGGATCTTATCACCTTTTCCATCACATACTTCATCTTTTGACCTGCGGGTTGTGTTGATTATTGCTGGTGCGGAGCCACTGACAAAGTTATTTTGAGATAATCCAATCCTTGCATTAAAGTCGCCAAGAAGAAGTAGATCCATTGACCCTAAGGCCTGTAGAACCTCGCAAAGTTGATCGTAATCCTTCGTCCAGTTGTTACAATTCAGGTAGATTGGGACGATGAAAAGGGCCGAGTTATCGATTTTTACCTCCATGATATCAAGTTCTTCAACTCGCTTGAATTTCGGATCAACTGCTTCGAGGCCTTTACGATAGCCCAGTAATACGCCTCCACTTCCTCTTCCAAATGTATTGACTTTCAATGCAGGAATCCATTTCAGTTCGAAATTTATAAATATACTTTTAAATTTTTCTTTCTCCCCTTCTAAAACATGTGTTTCCAATAATACAAATATATCAAAACTTTTTATATAGTTAAAAAAATTCATAACAAACATTTTATTTTTAAGTCCTGCGACATTATATCCTAATATTCTTATATCTATACGCTTAATTTGACTCTGGTAGACGGGTTCGACTCATTCCATTGCACCATTTGGATGCTCTCTTATCGGTTCCCTCGGATTCTTACTTGTGCGTGCACCCAAATACCCTAAATCTTGTACAGCGGCTGTTCCTTTCAATTGCCTCATTTGAACGTTTCCATTTTCGGATGTCACTTTTGACGTGTTGTGTTTGACATTTTTTACGTTTTTGTTACCTCGTTGCACCTCATTCATAAAATGTTGAATATTAGAAAATAAATTAAGATCCCCAAAAATTGAGCGTAGCACTACCACAGGATCGCTAATGCCACATTTCAAACCCTGTGTTGGATCCCAAGAAAAAATGTTGTTACCAGTGTGGAGCTTATCATCTTTTAGCTGGACTTTTGTCACATTAAATACTTACAACTATTTCCCGCAAATGAGTATGCTACTCATATAATAAAGTATGCATATTATGTATACGATACATACCTGAAAATAGAAGAACAAATGCATACAATTAATATCTATAGATACACAAGTTGTAAATCTTAACTTAGAACAACTTCATTAAGTGACATAAATTGCAAATGGTCTAAACAAGCACAACACCTAGTCACCAAGCAAGTCATGAGCATTAGTACATATGTATTGTAATCCGCACAACGCATGAACTTAAAACAATGGTCATGAACTCGAGTGGTTTTTGCTGTCGTACGACATGTACACCATAAATCACATTACAAAGAGAAACAAAAGTAAAACCACCATCAATCAATAAGCATCTACAAGAGTAATATAGAATTACCAGCAGCACACATTCGAATTAAAATTGTAGAGCAAGTGGGTGAACAGTATTAACAATGACTAAAAATTTGGCAGTCGCAGGCACTTGATTTAGCCGTCTCTAATGATGGGCATTTGATGCACATACCAAATTTTAAAGATACGTTCCACATGTCAAACCAATAAACATCCAACTAACTACATATCACAAGTCGATATCTATCTGCGAATCGTTTCAAGTATATATTTATAACAGTTGTGGGTGCTCAATAAATCTCAATGCGAATAAATTCTATATTCATATTCATTTTTATCTTAAACATTAGGTCTGACCTTAAAAAGATTATTCAACTGCTTGGAAGGAGAAAGAAAAACAGCAAAAAGATACGTAACAGCATGCCTCCATATGTCTCATATGACAAGTCAAGAGCTCCAACAGCAAATTTGTGTATCAAGTGTGGAGAAGCAACAAAAAAAAAGCGATGAAAAATAAAATTCAATAAATCCAAGAAAGGAAAATCAACGAAATATATATGTATGCATGGTTTGTTATATTATGTACGAGTGTATTTATTTTAAACTTAAACGTCTGTGCCGCCGATGGTAGCGATGATGGGTGCTTTTCTGAGCACAAACAGGGGGCAGAAAAGCGTTAACTCTTTATAAAGAGATATTCTGGGTCAATGCCACCCTCTTGTGGTTCTGCCATGCAACAAGCAGTACACTATCCATATATTGGGACTGTGTTTTATTTTTCTGTTGCTGCCTCTCGTTCGGCTGAGTGCAGTTTTCTGCGCTGATTAATGTAAACAATGCGTTGATGTGATGATATTATTCATTGAGATACTTTTTTTTATATTGAGTTATATAAACAAGTTGCAAAAAAAAAAAATTAACTGATAAATTATTCAAATTTTGTATTCCAGATTGGACAGTTTAATTGGAGCCATGCGAGTCAATAAATGCTGCCATATGCTAAACACGATCCAGTACGCATTTGGGTAGGGGGTGGCTTACGTCACTTGCTGGATATTTTGCTCGAAGTGCAATTAATTGTATAGTTTATGCGAGACTGTATTTTAAAGCTGGTCGGTGTGATATAATTTCATGAGTTGAAGGACTTTTGCTGTGTGTTTATGATGAAGGATGTAAAGAGTGGATTTATTTCGATTTATTTTGTGTAAAATTAATATGCACATTAATTTAAAGAGGGTTCGAACAAGAATTTCAGCATCCTATTAAATGAATTAAGGGAAATAATACAATTAAAAATGTTTGAAATTAGAAATTTAGATGTTATAAACACTTTTCTTTTCATTTTGCGTTAAGAAACATGTTTGCGCACACACATTTCGAGAGCGCACACTTATGTGCGCAAACGAAAATCTTCCTAAATACGACAGTATATATGCTAGTGGCATTGAAGAATGCGATGGAAGATGTATATGCTGATGCTGATACTATATCGCCGACTGTCTAAACCAGGTGCGTTTGCGAAAGAAGATGCAAAACCGAAAACCCGGCATCAAATGATTTCAAAGATCGTCATAAGAAAACAGTAAAATAGTCTGTCTGCCAAGACTCGGAACAAAACGAAGAACTCTTGCCAATCGCTGTTTTTTTCACACTGAGAAGGCGATTGTTTAGAAGGTAATATCCCGAACAACCTAGTAAACTTAATCTTCTCAGAATGGAAAGTGTTAAAAAAATTTCTAAACTAATGGGCAGCAAATGCTAATGGGATTCGGATAAGGCTGCTAATTCTGATCAACAGTGCAGAATATCCCCAACAATTTTTCCCTACGAGTTTATGGACAATTCAGACTTTCGGTTCATTCGTTATTCATTGGATGAAGATTCAATTTGTCGATGAGTCTATAAAGCACAGGTCTTTGAGAAATGTAAAACATGAAACCAAAACAGTCAGTATGATATCGACCTAGCAAGTCATTCAAAACAGAATCTTGTAAAACATCTGACAATTCCGGATTTGCAATTTGGTCATTTTGCACTGAAATGGCAAAACACTTTATATCACTAATGATTCAAATAGTGGAGCCAATTATACTTCAACAGGGTAACACACAACTAGTGTGAATAAATCACATCGTTCAATTAACTAATTGGTACATAAATTAAATTATAATTTTCTCATTACCTTACTGCATTTTGGTTCTTGTTCAATTCATGGCATGAGCCAATGTAATAACCATGAAATTTAACACCTGGCATTAGGCCAATAAACTCCACTTTGTCATGGTATTTCTATTTTTTTATTTCACTGCATGCATGCAACAGACCAAACCAAACTAAATGCGAGGTACTCATTAGCATACATCGTGTCTGGTGCAAATGTTAGAAGACGTAACAACAAAAAGGTTCCCTAATCGCAACAAGGCCAAGTATTACTGGTGTCCACTTAATAATTTATTTTCTTTGTATTCCCTCATTAATCGTCATTTAGCGCAAGAGAAACCTTTGCTAGGTATACCCCCCCAATAATATAGTAGGAGGTAGCGTAACCACCTCCTAGCGAGTATATGAATACCTAACTCGTACAATTACGCTATACGCACATGCAAATTATTGTTGGCTTTGTGCTAAATTTCAAATTTTCCCCACTTGGGCATTTTTATTTTTTTATATTTTTTTTATTTTTAGCCGGCACATTGTAAAACAATTGTATAATAAAACGCATCCAAAGAATGTGCTTCCAAAGAAATTATGCGTTTAGATAGACTTTTCCATTCCGTTGTGCTGCTATTTTTCACTGCCACACACTGTGCGTTATCTCGTGCAAAATTAGTTGCATGAAGGGAAACAAAACCATTTGAAATGTTAGCGAACTCTCATTGCCTTGTGGGCGGTCATTACACTCAGCTAGCCAGGCCTGCAACAGACTCTAGTAGTTGTGGTGGCGACAAATTCTATTGACCGTCGTCATTGCTGCAAGCTGGCTGATGCGGGTTGTTGTTAGTTTGCCTTGATATCGCCTGTCCGCGACATATGTGGGACTAAACTTCCATCTATATACTTATACAATTATTTATCTATTTGTAACTGCAAACATTTGATGTGGTGTGCGACAAATGTGTGTGATTATTTGTTATGGCAGTATATTTATGGACATTATTACACCTCGACTTAGTTACAAAAAAAAAAAATATAATAAAAATAGTATTAAATGCCTATTGGCAATAAGCAAACTTCTATATCTATCGCGTGCGTCATCTTTTCGTTGCAGCCAGCAGACACTGACCTATTCCTACTGTATCGCGTGCAACAACTTAATAAATTGCCACATAAGATTAGATACTTGAGATACGATATTTTATGTCTTCTTGTGTGTGCGCCTTCTCCCCACCCCATTTTGATTCGCCGCTCAGTATCGTATCGTGTGCATGTTTGCCGATCTCGACAAAAAAAAAAATACTTCAACCAAAGGAGAAAAGCATAGGTACTTGAAATGCGCTTTGCACTTAAATATTGGCTCAATTGGTGGGTAGACAGTAGATTAAGTGTTTTAGATATAATATATACTCATGCAGTACGCGCAGCAAATGGTCGGTCTCACATGATACAGATAGATTCAGATCAATGATCTCTTAATGTTATCGTGGTGGTCGTTGTAATCCGAACGATATTTGTTTGGCTCTTAGGGTATAATTTTAGATGATCGTATTAATCTTATAAAGGAGATGGAGTGCATGGAACTATGAATACAGGATTTCACTTTTGTAAATATACCGGACACTTGAGATTACTTGAAATCTGATATGAAGAAGGTAATTTCTTTAAATTTTATCGATTAGTCAGATAGGTGAAGGCAGAAAAACCCAAAGATCCTTTAGAGAGATGTAATTGAGAACCTTTAAGCTACAAATAATGTCGTGAACGTTTTAAAACGGAAATAATCCTTGGCACAAAGCACGTTAGATCTCTAAGAACATACTTACATAGTTTGACAAACTTGAAAAATATTTAAAGCCGCGTTTCTGGTCAAATACAGAAAAACCTTGGAGACTATGGCGTATACGCAACCTATCTTCAGGAAAACAAATCATATCCATATGTATCTGCATTATGTTAGTTCCATTTTAAAGGTATCACATTTAACCAATCTAAACAATTCGTGGGCGCAGTGGCTCAGTGGTTGGTGCTGGACTACTGTCCGAGGGGTGGCAGGTTCGATCGCCAGGAAAAAACAAATTACATCTTAAAGTTTTTTTCCACTGCGCCACCTCTCGCGAACGTCTGATAAACATCCGAGAGTATAACTGTCCTGAAAAATCTTCTCAATTTAGCCGTTCCGACTCTTCATAAAATTGTAGGTCCCTTCCATTAGTTCCAAAAATAGAAAAAAAAATCACAAAAACGAATGGTTGTGAGAAGCTAGGCCTAGGGTGTCTACACGCCTGTTGTGCAAACTGTTTATTTTTTTTCCTGGCAAATGGCGTATCATCTGCGAAGAACGTTTATCCTCCGCTGGAGTACGTTTAAAGAGCAAACCGTCTGCACTCTATTTTAAAAGCTGGGACTAGCTAAACAAATCTGGCAAAATTCGTAATTTTAAGGAAAATTTGGCCGACTTATACGACATAGTTAGAACAAGTAAATGCTCTAATTCTACCACTAGATTAATCCTACTCTATGGGCTGCACACCTCTTGGATTGGTCGAATCGAATTTGGTTTTAAACAATTTAATTCAGCCATTTATAAGATTCCGGTACACTATGAAGAACACTCTGGAGTAGAGGCCAACTCAAATTTAAAAATTTGTGATGACTATCGTATACTTCACCAATTTGTTCACTTTATATGTAAATATGTTTATGATGATTTGAAAATAGTTTGATCAAATACACTTTGTTTTTTTTAGAGTTGAATTTAAAGTATCATTAGACAAATTGTGCGAATACCCATAGTACATAGGTATTTATTCTTGTTTTATGTAAATTGAAAGCGTCAAACTGTTAAATCTGCAACAAAATCACATTTTCAATGCCATCGCCATCATGTGGTTCAAAAGTCGAATGATCAAAATTTCTTACCTAACCTACATCCCTTTGAGCACAAATTCATGTATAGTTAGTTACCTGTGCCAACTTAAAGCCCAGACTGTTTTAATCGCCTGACTGTGTCCTATGAATTTTCGCACACCCTTTTCTTGTGTTGACATTATCGTTCTCTCAGTTTTCTATAAATTATCCAAGAACTACACTCGTCCGCTTATCGTCATAGTTAGTTTGTTTTTTTTTTTTTGCTTTTCTTTTGCTATTCTCGCCCCGATTAACGTATACAAGAGGATTTAACAAATTTATGTGAGAGAGTGTAAGTTTATCCTTGGTCCTTGTTTTTTCTCCGTTTTTTTTATTTCTTGTTTTCAGTTTCAATATCGTAAATTATTCGTACTCTGCATTTATCATTTTTTATCGCCGTTTAACGTCCCTTTTATTTCGTTCCCAAAGTGATTTATAAATGCGCACATACTCGAAAAGTTGGGTTGGAAACGTGGCAATGGCAATATTCTACATACAGACGATAGACACATAATAGCTGAGAGCAGATTTTAATCGTTCTAAATGCTATCCATTTTTCGTTTGCTATGTTTTGCCACTTTCACTTCAGTGGCACAGGAGAAGAACAACGAATTTTTAATGATCCTTGTGATAAGCGATACAAGAAGACGGAGTGGAGTTAATGACTTTTAGTGTAATTATTACACACATCCATCTATCGATGGAAAAAGGACATAATGACAGTGATAATATGTCCATTTGTGCGCTATCTAGCCATCACTCACTTTGCTAATTTCTCGATGGGATAGAACTTTATTCATGACAACGATTAATTCTTATTTTCATGGGTTTCTCTATCAATGTTGAGATAAGAAAAATGAAAATGGCAATAAAAATAGTAGGTATCCCCGTCCCCCACACATATGGATGTCTTAATGGCGTCCGCCAAACACAGCCCTTCATTGCGGCGGCGGAGGCTATACAATGTTATCATTTAAAATAAATTTATTTTAAAAGAAGATAATTAGTAACGTGTGAGTACCTATTTGTATTTCAACGGTTCATTGAATCAATTCAATGTTGATCTCTGTAAATAAATTCTGACGCACGCACCCACTGTGTAACGAGCTCTCAACAAATTGCAGTTTATCTCAACACATTTTAGTTATGAAAAATATTCAATACCTCACACGAGTATACATTGAGGTAGGTGTAGATACAACATCAATGTAATAGATACAAACACTACTATAGGTATAGCAAAATGGGTGTGGAGCGAACTTATCTTGTTGTTTTGTTAGTTTTCTACATTCGGCTTTCCCTCTGTATACCTACATCGGTTTTGTAAGCTCAATTAAATTGTATTTACTTGCCTTTTAGCACGTACATTGATGTGTAAACAAAACAAAAAAATTATCGCATCAAATATAACAGCGCATTCGAAATGTCTACGCACAAGCTTTAAGGCAGTTATTATAGAATGTTCGCAACAATGTTGCTAACAATCGTGTCGCTAGTACCGGCAATATATTGTATTATTACCACCAGACAGCAATGAATGTATAATTTTATGAGCATCGCCATTGATAGTGTACTCGTATAGACACGACAGCTGCACTTTTGAGTGATATGGTATTTTCACAGAGGCATATTTTTAAATTAAAAATATGCGCAGCAATTTTACGAGACGCAACAAGGTTCAACTGATAATTTATGTATCATTTGCATCAAAGAAAAACAATCAAATATCTGTAAGAACTTCAATGTAATATGGCTATCGGTTCATAATTTTAATTGTTTATCGGTGATTCATCATAATAGCAGATTGTTTCGAGTGAATGTCTTTTTGACTTGCACAAGGGTCAAGGTGTTTATACATTTAAATAAGGTCACGCATTGTAAATTTGTCGTACTAGACTTTTAATGACCCATCCTTTGTTTTGAAAATCGCAACTATCTCCATTGTAAGATATCATGTGTTAAAAACAATAAGACATGGATTTTTAAGTATCTTTCTAATACGCTGTTACCACCTTTAGACAACATTTTGGCCAGAGAAATTAAATTCCTAAGTTTGTAGATGCCTACAATATTCGTCCCCTAAATATCTTTCAAAGGCTTCTAAGTTTTTCGACCAAAACAAGATTTTAGGTGAAAATCTGGTTCGGAAATTTCTAATAATCACATGTAAAAGTCAGCTAAAGAATTTATTCTTTATGATATCAAACAATCGTTACATTGGCATTTGTCTATCGAAGTATCTACCCCGAAAATATTTGTGTAGTTTTCAGTTTACAGAGAAGATAATTGGTTAAGAGATTCAATGTTTTTGGAGACATCTATTGAACACATTTCAAAAAAACAAAAAACAAAATTTGTTGATAGAAACATTTGACGCTTTGTGAATTTTGTTGTTAACATATTTCTAAGGCTATATTCTAGGTGAAGATTTTTGAAGCTTACGAAACATTTTGCAACACATTAACTTTAAGGCAAAGAGGCCAGAAGGCCCGCGAAAATCGGTGCTATCACTTTAAGACAACATTTTGGGTAAAGATATCTCATGTTGTAGAGACATTCATCGATATGTCTTTAAAATTTATTTTAGTAATGACCTCTCTGTTGGCTATAGAGAGTCATTTGATAGGTTTTGGAGATTTTTTTTTAAACCCCAATTAACAAGAGTTTACTGAAAACGTTCAGCATCTTCTTTGGTGCATATACATAACTTGAGAAGACGTCCTTACCGAATGCCTTTCTTGGGAACATATTTTCGAATATATCTTTAGGAGTCATCATTACCATCAACATTATCATTATATAAATAAAACTGTATGAATTCTTTGTTACCTCAAAGCGCAAAAACTACTAGCTAGATTTCAATGAAACTTTTTTTTAAATGTTTCTGAAGACTGTGAGATGGTTTTAGGCTATTTAATTCATTGCTATGTCTCCAGTTTTTGACCAAAATTTATTTATTTCTGACTTTACTACCTTTAATTTGACTATTCTTAAATAATTCTTAATGAATACAAAAAACGGAACCAGCTTTCTGCTTCATCCAGAAGCTGAGCTACACAGACCAAAATCTTATACGATCAAATTAAACATATTTCATTTCATCGAAAATGAAATGCTTTGGGGACGACGGTGGGTGTACATAGAAAGCACATTCCATTCCATTGTAGTTTACTCTGAGAAACAAAAGAGAAGCATGCGATGTGCATATTTATGTCAATGTAATGAATGGCATGTTTATCTTAAGAGGTCCGCAGATGTCTGAAACTTGCCTGATATTATGATCAATTTAATTACAATGATTATTAGATAAATAAACTAAGCAAAACCTAAATTTCACATCGCGAACAAAGTTGCAGGCACAGCTAGTTTTTAAATAAAACTGTGTGCAGTGATCAAAATTATGGATAGCTTAACAAAATACAATAATCTTTACAACAAAAGTTTTGTGACCCAATAAATTTAGGCGTGAGTAAAACTATGGGGAAATTATGAAATTATATAAATTGGACGCTGCGACATATACAACTTCCTATTTTCAATTAAAACCTATCTCCAGGCGGTTGTATGAGTATCCACCCGTCTCTAGAATAATAAAAAAAAACATTTTTACTCAATAAAAAGTTGTTTACATTTGCGGCGAGACGAATTTTATGTTTTCCTTATTTAAAAATCTCAATTTGTGTTGCAGTGTTTATGGCCACTTTAAAGTGCACATTCTTAACATTTCTACAAATTATTTCTGTGCCGTCTAAGATTGTTTTTTGTTTATGTACTTGATCTCTTTCTATTTGTTTTCATCTACATATTTATGTGACTTTTGTTTTAGTGTTTTGTTGTAACTGCAATATTAGATGGATACTCGACGTAACGACGCGACGTTTGCTTGTTGAGATTTTTGGATGACTTTGACACGCACAAATTCGTTTAAAAAATAGAGCCTAACAATCACCGGCTAAAATGACACTCTTCAGTCCACTGATAGGTACATATGTATATCTTTTCGGTAGAGGATGAAAACTAGTCAAAATATCAAAAAATTAGAGACGAATTCAACCAATACAAGAAAACAATGTAATATGATAAGATAGAAGTTGTTTTATAAGGACTTGTAATAAAGCTACCAAAGTAAAGTTAATCAGCCTTGCAATTAGTTACATCAAAGGACGACTGTCTTCCTTTTGTCTACGACTAGAAAAACTCATTTATTTCTTAACCTATGTAGACATTCTTTGCAACACATTTAATCATCAACAGTACCGAAGAGCTTCTCAGAAGGTACACCCAACAACTCCCTCCATTAGGGTTAATCTATCCAAATCATGACGTTGCACAAAAAACTGCACAGAAAGTGAAACTAATGTCGACGATGTTGTTCTATTAAAAATGAAATAGATACGACAAATCCTTGAGGCAAAAAAAACCTCATCTGCAATTTTTCATTCTTCCCATTCCTACTCCTCTGCCTCTCACATCACTTGCATTTCACCAAGGCAATAGCAAATCCAGTAGACAAGCTGACAATGATAAAGGACCACTGATGGCTGTTGGTATTTTCATACAACAAAAAAAAAAAAGCTTTAAGACAAGGATGTGACTTCTAAATAAAATATGAATAAAATCATCAACTAAATTGCTTCACGTTAGTTAGAAACTTTATTTTTCTTTTAACAGATACCGCAAGCGTAACGAATGAAACAGAACATTCGACAAATTTGTAGATGAAAAAGTAACGCCATAACCATTGGCAAATAAATGCACGTATCTCTGTTGGCTATTTTGTTCTACACAGATTCATAGATTAATGTGGCACAGTACACCATCGGGATTGTAAATGGTAACTCATTTGCATTTGCGAATTTTGAAAATTCAAATGCATGCAGGACACACATGTCCAGCAGATGAATACCCCAAGTCTATGTATCCTTAAATGTAATTTCATAATTTGCATTTAAATGGTATAGCTGTGCGAAAAATGACAGATGCTGTAAGCTTTTTCTTGTTGCGATTTTAAAATACAAACAATGTCTTTTGCAATAGCACTACGCATTTCCGGTTTAAGGGCGGAGTTCTACCTTGAAATGAGAAAATAATTGCTTCAACCCTTGCAGCAAACTGAATATAGTGCGTGTTCTGTCGAACCCTCTTTTTTATAAACGGTGTCCTGTCCAGATAAGTGCACTACCAACCCTTGGTTTCCATTTCCATGTACATAGCAACAGAAATAGTTATATGAGAGGTATATTTACATAGGGGCAAAGAACAAAGAACCGGATAAGGAATGAGTACATTGAACAAAATTGAAGAGCCTTTCATTGGGCGCCACTTTTTTTATGTCTAATTGTATTTTCTTTTTCGATATTCAATTCAAAGTGAACCGATATTGTATGTTGTACTCTCAGATATAAGTGTACGGTGTCAAGCGAATTGAAGACTACATTATGTACATTTATGCACCTACTTCTTAGAGATCTGCTTTTGGCCCAAGGGCATATTTCATGACCAGATAAATCCCACTTGATAAACATGGCGAACACCTCGAACCATTTTGGAAGAGAATATTTACTTTTAATATCTTCAAACACAGCATGTGATGCGAAAGGTTCTGGTCATTTTTGGTATTCTTTATGACGCAAGTCATGACCTAAGCTATGAATTTTCTACTGCCCCTGCCAAGCAAAATTTTAATATTCTGTATCTCTCTTCCACAAAGGATATGCATACTTTCAATCCCTAGATAAAGAAATGAATAAACCTCTCCTATAAATCTAAAGTATAATGCTGACTAAAACATTCCATTTTGTTTGGGTAAAGTTTGATTTTTATTTTATTTTTTGATTCAGTCCTTGCGAAACACGTATATGCTATGCATACTCTGTGGCTGACTTATCACTATACAAAAGTAGACAATGTACAGGTGAAACTTTAACTTAATTGCTGTTGCATGTACACACACAGGTGCGGTGTCCTTAATGATCACCATCAGCATGATGATATCTTTAAGTGGTAGAGCTCTGTGTTGTTTGTCAATGGACCCATGTCTATGCCAACTTTTTGTGGTTCTCTTCATATACTTTACTCTTGTTTATTTTGAGACACTAGTAATGTATTCAATTAATTTTGGCAACTTCTGTGGGTGTTGGATAAAGAGCAAGCAAGACGAGCAAAAAAAAAAAAAACACTGTGACCACAAAAACATGTCTGCATGTCATTTGTAAGGCTTGAATATTCTGATTAAAGACAGTCGGATTAATATAATACACGTAAATTTATTACACTCAGCTCCACTTTGAACACACCCATATAATTAAAAACGCATTTCGACGTCCTGCCTTTACAATTATGCACATCCAACATAATAATCCCCTAAAGTGGAGCTTAGCGTAATATTTTTCTCAACCCCTTTACTGGAAATTTATAACGACCAAAGATTCAATTATCCTTCGTATAATGTTTTATATTTCTAAGCTAGTTGCCTATTAAAATGTCAGTTTAATGGTTAAGTTGCCACTGCCATGGTCATTGGGCATCAATTTATTTTTATCTGCAATTTTCAATTTATTCTTCTGTGGCATTAGTATCTTGGAGATATTCTTTCAAAATTAATTTCATCTTAAATACGATTTAGAAACAACCAAAAAAAGGGTTAACCAAATTGGGTTATGTTGCGGATTAAATTTTTATGAAATTTTCATTATATTTCAAGTTCTTGTTTGAGTTCATTGTCCATTGGAGGATAATTAAGAAATAGGATTTATGAGAGACAAGAGACCGTAAAAAGGGAATTATATAACAAGGTGGTTGCAATTTTGGGACTAAGTACTTTCGATTTGTTTGCGGATTTTCAAAGGGCTGAAATGAGATACTTTTTTAATAGGCTTTGGGATATTTTAGTTTAGGTGGAATTTAATACTTCTTTATGATATATAATTAAATAACATTATTATTGTCCTTAGATTGGTGGAAGATATATTTTATGGTGTTCCTCAGGCGAATGTTTTAGGGCCAGTACTTTAAGTATTTCAGTAAATTGTTGGTTTTCTTAGATTTTCTTCTTAACAGTTTCCAACTAGGTACCCTTAATGTTTGTGAGTTTAAACGAGCTCAACTGGAAAAATTGCGTCACTGCTATCGAAGGATATATCTTCAGATTGAAGGCGCGTTAAAACTAGAATTGATTAGCAGTAGTAAGCTTCTGCATTGGAATTGGAAAGTCATATAAACTTGGTAGCCATTGAACAACAGTGCATAAAGATTAAATGTGGTGTCATCTGCTGATGGGGGAAATACAATTTTTGAAATGAAGGTTACTAAGTGTACAAATTTAATAGACACAGTCTGGTACAACATTTTTTGTAAATGTTTCCAGTGGTTTTTTTTTATATAAAATTAAATCTGTATGTCCGTCTTACATCCGTGGGTAGTTAGAGGGGATCACAACCGCAAGCACTATACGAAAGTTTTATAACCAGGAGTCGTGGTACCTCCTATAGAACAAAGCACTTAAAGCTATAACTTCGGAACCTTGGCAAATTGTAAAATTGTATAATTTTTTTAAATTCATTATTCATTATTTGTATAAATGAATTTTTGTGGAAACTGAATCAAGGTAAGATACTTTTAAAACAGTTCCATATTTATCCAATCTTGATGATTCTTCGAAGCTGAAGGGTTTTTTTCGATTTTTCCCGCTGTCGACATAACTTTCTGGATACAAGGAGCTTTTATGGGGATTGAAAAAAAATCAACTGTAGCCTTTTTATTCAAAATCGAAAGACATTTTGAAAATTATTCGTATTCGTATTTCACTCTTGTGAAATCCAAATCTAACAAATCATTCGCTCTGTACTTTCGAAACCGAAAAAAATTAATTCCTCTGATTCTAAGATCGTCTATCGCATCTTCTTATATATCTTTACCAGCTAAAAACAAAGGATAGAAGAAGTATACTGAACTAAGATCAAAAGTCTTTCACAAACCATTAATTTTCCAAACTAGAATAGCTTCCGCCTAATGCTGGGTTACCTACTCTTCATGTCTTTCCCCAATCTGAAAATGTGAAAGTTTTTCTGTTCAGGAAAGATATCAAGATCTACCAAAACTATGTTTTACAAAATTCCAATTTGGATTCCAAGAATCATAACTTTGTGTAGCTTCCAAAATATGTCAAAAACTTATCAGTAAATCTACATCTTTTATAAAAACAAAAAAACTTTTAGAAAAAATGGTTATGAATAAAAAAGAAATTTATTTCGGGCCAATTAAGAGTAAGATAAGACCGATGCCACCCTGATTCCGTACATCCACAGATGACATATGACACACGTGCTTTGTGTATAAATTTAATTTGTCACATGGACACTACTGCACGACGCAACACCCATACCGACCGACCGACCGACACGACGCAATAACAAAAAAAAAACAAAAACAAAGACCGAAACCGGGACCGATATTAATTATTTCGAAATTAATTATGCCATTATGAAATTTGATAAGATATTTACATCCAGATACTGAGGAAACGCACGGTTTTCATGTTGTATCCATGGATCACGACTTTGGGTTGATTTTTTTTTGGTACATATTAGGTACACCTTTATGTAGCTACCTGACTGTGTTTTCCTTCGAGTGTTGTTCCATTTCTTGTGTTTTTGGTTTCTGATTTCATTCGCGTACGTGTCGATTGTTCGTTTAGCCTGAAATTTAATATACAAAACAGGTAATTCCTACATCATATCAGCGATGGCATTTAACCACAGCACGTCCCCATATATAGCAGAACACATATAACTAAACTGGTGTACCTTGAATTCAAAAGAAAACCTTGAGTCTCGATGTGAAACCCTTTGCGGCAAAACATAGGCTCCATTCTTTGATTATATATTTATTTTCCCATTGTGTGAATGTGACGACGCACGGCTGCTGCTGTTGTGCCTTGTCTATACTGCAACTTACCAGTATCAAGGGCAATCATAAATCCCATCTTCAACAAGCAGATTGTATAGATACCTATATGCACGCCTGTATTCCTCAATCAGTAGAGCAGTAAATTTTCATCCTGTCAGCGGTAATCCACTGAACAAAAAACAACCAAAGCAGAAGTGGAGCAGTAGACTCCGCAGGCATCTCTCTACGGTCACTGTTAAAGTCACGCTAAGTATGTTAATACTTTGATTATGCAATAATTTTCCATCGTAGTATAAGTTGTTGGGATGTGGATTGCCTTTTTTCTTTTTTTTTAGATTGAATATCGCGATGTCTGGTCCTGAATTTGCTGCTCCTCTTCGGATGTTTCACAATCCATAAATCACTTACTATACCCCAAGAGAGAGAGTCATGTAATAATTTTACTTATCGGACAGTGCCGCCCTATGCATACGGCGGGCACAGAAGGAAACATTTTTTTTATTGGAGCAGAAAAAATTACAGCCAGGGACGCAACATCTCGTCGAAAAAAACAAACTCTGAGCTTGGCGAATCGATTGTATAAGATAAGTGCCGCAAATTGCAAGCGAATAAAAAAAGATATATACGCAACGCAGCACGCAATGGATTTTATTTCAAAAAGGGACACAAACAATATTCTCATTTCGTTCGGTTACCCATGTCGAATGTTGGAATGGGAACAAGATGTCGATACATGTAAACATTCAGACAGGAGTTTATGGTAATTTTTCTTCGTTTCGTGTAGAAAATTTCTGTGTACGACAAATATGAAAAGCGTATCCGCGCAGACTTAACGGTTATTTATGAAAAAATTGTCGAGACATAAAGAATTAAAATTTAGCAAAAAACAAAATTAATTTCTTACGAACATTATTCCGTGGCGCCATCTCGCACTTTTTAGCTCAAAAGTGTCATAATGATACTACAATTTTTAGAACTCGTTGTTAAAATAAATATAGGGAAGAGTAGGTACAATAACTCACTTACTTTACTTTTACTTTTGGGGGCGGCACACAGTTCGGGGTGGACCAAGGCCTCATCAAACAAGATGATAACTTAGGTGACGAAAATTAGTAACGGATTTATGTAGAAGAGTTAAATAAAAACAAGGAATATGGATATTTAAAAATGCACCTTTAAAGGGGTAAAAGGGTCAAAGTTTGTATGGGACTATTTTTATTTTTTTCATCCGATCGACTTCAAACTTCGTCTGTGTACTCTCTATGTGAAATAAAGAAAACTTATTCTCAGATTTTGGAAATTCAACCCTTAAACGGGCAAAAGGGGGGTCAAAGTTTGCATGGGAAAATTTGTATTTTTCATCCGATCGACTTCAAACTCGGTTGGAGTACTCTATTATAATAAATAAAGGTAATTGATATTTGCAATTTTGTAAATTTTGCTTGGGGCCCTAGTTAATGGCGATGACCCCTTTCAAGGGGACCCTTTTCTTAACTCACGAACCGTTCGTCGTATCAATTTGAAACTTTGTAATGCGTCCCAACCTCTGTCGTCGTTGAATATGCTTACCACTTTATCTAACTCCAGCGAACCTACGTACTCCAAACATATTCAACCGGAATTCTGTAAAAACGCGGCATGCAAATACTGATAGAAACTGGTAAACATACTCACGATCTTTCCGGTTGCATATGTTGCAGAGTATCGGTAGATTTGGGCAGTGTGGAATATAATTAAAGATTTTCGAACTAAGAAATATGTTGTGTCCTGTAGATAGTGGTTGAGTCTGCTAGAGTATGATATGTGTTAAGATGCCAGAGCTCTACTTACAAATTGATCATATAAGAGCTTCCATACATATTTTATGGTAAAAGGGTATCGCGTGCGATAGGTGCTATTGTCCAAGAATTCTTTTGACATTACCGCCTGCCATGCGACTGAACATACTCTAAGCAGAGCAGCATATAGAAGTAATTTTCCAATTTCTCAAAAATTAGAAGACATAAATCAATTCTGCTTCTGGTGTTCGATTAAAAATTTCAAAATTGTAAATTGTTTTCATTATTTTTTTCTTAATTTTCAAATTTAAAAGTACATTTTTTCTTCAAAAACTATTAACAGGAATAGCTTGATTTAAAAATAATATGAAAGAAGAGATTTCTGGTTTTCAAAAATGATATATGTAGTTCTTTATTGTAAGTGTTCCCATTGATTTTTTTTTTTTTTTTTTAATTTTAAGTATTTATCATTTTTTGGCGCCTATGTTATCGTACTCGTGCCTCAACATCAAGCCATTGGCTGCAATGATCCCAGTCCGGAAGGGATTTTGTCGAAATCGGGTGGCTTGGCACATTTTGAGACAGTTTAAGACAATCAAAATTAAAATACATTTTTTTAGATCTTCACATGCAAAAAAACCTCGTTCGACATCCAAATTTGGCCAAATTTGTTATTGAGCTCTATTCTATTAAATTTTTAATGCATGAATAGCTCTTTTATTATGTACGCGATATCTTTTTCTCCGACTACAAAAACCCATTTCCAGCTTAAATTTTGACAGCTGAAGAGCGGACAGATTATTATTTTTTTCATGATGTACAGTACCTACATATCTCTTTTGTTGTCCAAACTCTAACAGTACGCAAAACAGACTAAAAAAAAAGCCAAATTCATCTATTCACTGTAACAGTTTGATAACTTTTCAAGCTTTGGACAGTTCTAATCCCAAATTTTACGTTTTGTTTATACGAATTTAATTCTCTTCCAAATGAATTCACATTTTGATGGGGGATTGGATTAAAAAAATACTGATTCGTTAAGAGGATTTTCGGTGCGAGTGTATTCTATTTTTTGTTCACTCATCAGTTGTACATCTCTTTCATGAGGATAATAAAATTTCCATAATTTTCACAGATGGCACACACTTAATCCGTTCTTTTTTGTATAAATCACACATGCAAATTTATTTCGCAAATATGTATGTACTGTCAATTATGACATTTCGCACATAATTCATGTAGGTCTGCTACAGACTTTACATGGAGTAATAAAATGCAGAAGCTTTGCATCCCGACACATGTCCATGCCAACCAATATCCTAGTACGGTGTAAAAGACTTTTATATCCTTCTATTTTGTGAGCCAATAAAATGTCACTAAAAGAGTACACATACCTGTCTGAGAGTGTTTCTAATTTTCTTCAGTTTCAACCCGATATATAGTGTACAACGAAATTGTACTGAGAAATTGTCCAATCACTTTTTGTTTTGTTTGATGTCATCGGGACGGTTCTATTTGGGTTTTTATGCATCATCATGCGAGTTGAAATTTGTATCAGTGTTTTTTTTCTGTCTGTTTATTATCCTAGTGAATTTACGTTTTTATTATGACACGTCTTCGACAATCCACCGCCACCACTCGCCGCGGTGTTATTAGTCATTTTATTATAGTTCATGTTGAAAGGTAGCAAACGATTTTCTAAATAAAATGTCAAAGTTTTTTAGGTTTATCGCTTTTGTTTGTGCATTTTAGTGCGCACAAAGCTAGACGTTGCACTAACAAATTTGTTGGCTACGAAAGTATGTCTTTTAATTTGCTCAGCTCGAAATTTTACAACTGTTTGTTGTTGCTGCATATAATCATCATCACTATAAATCTGTCAAATCAACAGTTCGGGGTTGTTGTCCGTTTGTTCTAGTTCTAGTATGAGGGATGGTGTGTGTACGGTGAAATGTTTTTTAATCATTATTTACGCAAATTATGTGGTTGACCCTTTTGCCATAAATAACACACATGCACTTGTGGTGTTTGGGAATGAAGTCGCACAGATTGTTTTCGTGTAATTTCAAGAAATTAACATACAATAGGAGGTGATTATGAGGATGACACAAAAGATACACGAAGAATGACAATTTTTATTGCTTGGTGTGGGCAAAAATTTAATTGCATGCAGTCGGTTGTTATATTGGCAACAGTGGAAAGGCAATTTGTATGATAATGAGTGGCTGGTTTGGTTATTGTTTATGTTGCGCTTTGTTGATTATATGGTTTCTGTGGTTCCACAAAAATGTTTATAATCTGCAGTGTGTTTTATTTTTAGGACGAATGGAAGGAATCTACAATTTTATTTACTCTCGGATAGACTCGTAAGATGTGGGGCAGTGAGAAAAAAGCCTGAAGGCTACTTCGCTTGCCACCAGAGGGCCAAATGTCTAACTGCTATGACTAAAGCAAGGATCATTGACAAGAAGATACAAATAATGATCTCAGACCGATCCACACAGCTGAGTATTGTCATGATTCAGTTCTGAATTTATGAGACGATCTGAAGCTTTTTTCCATCACTTTGTAAATCTAGACTAAATGTACCACGGATGCGGCGATTCGGTCTTAGTTCTCCTGACGCAACCTTACAAAAATTAGACAATGCAATGGCAATGGCTCGAAATGTCCTATAATATATATGCATGCATACAAAAAACCTTTGTTAGCAAATTTAACTGACTGAAACTTAATTTTCTGTACATAAAAATAAAACGAACAATGTTGAACTTACTCTGGTTTATAACATTTTCGTGTAAGCATTTTACGTACCTGCAAATAGAAAAAGGAAAAACTCGTTAAAACAACCAAAACGGGCACACTATTGAAAATAAAATGAGAAAGATCCAACATACATACCAAGATACAGTAGCAAAAACAATATATACATATGTACAAAAAAATAAAATCCTCCAGGTAAGGAGCAAAAAACTACAAAACTCCATAAATTGTCCAACCCAGACGCACAAATTATGATGTCCACCCTCATCCGCCCAAACCCGCCTGACAATAAAATGAAGTGTATATGGCAGAGAAAAGCAATCCGGAATGCAAAAAAAAAAAAAACTATAATAAATTGCATATAGGACCAGATGTAGCAGAGTCCGTAGTTGTAGCCAAAAAAGGAACAGGAAACTCTCCAAAAAAAAAGACAACTGCAACCGAACAATTGAACCTGAAATGGTACTATACGAAACGAGTACTCGTATAGTTACTCTAGTACTAAAAGCAGGTACAGTGTGTGGTAGCAGTGAGTAGAAAATCGTTTGAACTTTTCTCATTTCCTTTTTATGAGGTGCAAATAAAAATGCTTCCCATAATAGACATACACTACACGTACACATTCAAACAAAAGGGCGACTAAAAGAAAAACATCCAACGTTGCTAGTAGTATAGGACAATAGTAAAGACTATCGATAATTTTCTTGTGAGTCTGTGTCTCAAGTGTGTCTAGCGTGTATCTGAAGATATAAATAATAGAAAAATGCCTTTCAAGCAAAAAGTATCGCCAAAGAGAAAGATACAGAGCGCCGAAAACAATGCTAAACTAATGTGCAAGACTTAAAAGAGGATCGAGCCCTTTCTTCTTCTTCCTTGAAACTTTCTTCTACTCGTACTTTCAAAACGAAGTACACACATGAGATGCATGTCCTTTGCAAAATAACAAAAGTTGAAGTTCATGGTTAAGGCATGATGCATATATTCCCACATGTGGATTTGGTTTTGAAGGAAAACTTTTCCGTGATGCAGGCATTTAAAGGTTTTAATGTGTTTCATGCAGCTTTGGGGTGTAGCTTCGAATTCAAAAAGGACTCGCATTATCTTTAGAGTGTTTAGTTGAGTTGGTATTGTCATACACACACAATGGATCTGTCATGCAAATGAGAGAGATATGTAATTTTATTCCACCCAAAGAATATTTAAGAACAAAGACTTTGTTAATACACGAATCAAAAACTTCGAGAATGTGGTAATAGATTGGGAAACAAAAAGGATCTTGTACGAGACTCATATATCATACAATAGATGAAGAGTTTTTTTTTCTTAACAATCAATGAATAGATATCCCTATAAGGTTATAAATTGAAAATCGAATCATATGTCATACCAGTTCGGAAACTCTAGAGCCTGCGGCAAGAGGACAAAATACTTTTTTGCTCGAAAATTAAATGGAATCGATATAGAGTAATGTGTGTGAGTATGAAATGCTATGATGTGATGTAATTCAGTAAGGCGGAGAATTTATTAATAAAATATGAGATATGTAAATATGTTGTACAGATTGTCACTCAATCACTCACTTACTCATCAACAGACATTCTGCAGATGCAAGTGAAATTATACTAAATTTTTAACTTTTGATTTTGACTTTTAAATTCATTTTTATTCATTCATTTTTTAACTTACAAACTAGACAAAAATGACTAAATCTAATTTAAGACTAACATGTATCTTCAATTTACCTATTTGCTATATTTTGCTTTGTTTTTTATTTCCAAGAAACTTGCTAAACATTTGGATGCTTTATTATATATGTTTTTCTTAAAACTACCTAAGCTACTTAACCTAAATTACGCCGACAAGGTACACACGCGCCGCCGATACTCGGGCGAGACCATAAGCGTCGTTCAAGTCTCGTTAGCACTCATGCATGATTCGAATTGATTCTATTTTATCTACCTTATCAATTGTTATAAACAGTCCAGTTGTTGTTTCACCTGGTTTTGACCCATCTCCTTACCTTTATAGATTTTTCAGAAGAATATTGCTAAGAAGATTCTGATAAATTGGCATTTCACTCAAAAATGTACTATGTCCATAACTCACTACTGAAATGAGAACTTTTATTTCTGATCGCTAAATAAGCTTAATGCCCAAAACACACGTGCAGAATTCACTGTTCAGCAAGATTAGAATACCAGTGTTCTTATATGGTGGTACAGATGTAAATTCTGCACCCATTGCAGCACTGCAACATGTCTATATTTCTAAATCCACTGCATAGCAACACAGAGAATTAAATTAAATAGACTTGGCAGCACATAATTTATAAATTAAGCAACTGATGCATACGAGGAAAAGAGTGACGGAAATTATTTGTCGTCTGTGTTGCACTCACTCGTATTTTTCCCCGCTTTGACAACAACCGCTGCAAGTTAAATTCTGCACATCTGTTTCATCTGCCTGCTTGCAGTGAAGCGCTTACAATTTCTGCACATGTGTTTTTGGGCATAGGCCCATAGAGCTGCATTCAACAAATTTTTAACTTCCTCGTGTAAGAGAGAAAGCTATTGTTTTCGGTCACAATTTCTAACTAGAATTTTGACATTTCTTAAAAATTGCTCGAAAAAATTAGGGAAAACCTAATAATTACAGTTAACACGGACATATCCAACTTAACTGCGTGTACCAAGTTGTTCGATAAAAATTAACTCCTTGCAATAAGATCGTTACCCATAAAAGGTGCATATCTAAAATTCTTAGAACGGCTCTGTGCGAAAGGATATTGGCCACTCCATCCGTCAATATATCTACCCGTATAGTTGATTGGAGGTTTCTAATGTGCAACTTAGGTATATAGCTTCCTAGGTATCTATATTTCCGCCGTAAAAACCGAAACAATGGAACTTCTGTACAATAAGCGGTAATAAATCGCTAGTGCCAGTGCATTAAGCGTTAAGAAGCTATAATGACCAATTTCTTACAACAGAATTGAATTGGTTGAGTTGATAGTCATCTACAACTTTAAAACTCCCATACATTAAAATTAAGAAATATTAATTGTCGCATTTAATTCGCATAATGCAGCCGTTCTTATGCAAGTTATTGTGAAAGCAACCCAGCTAGAATAAGTCGTAATGGTTTGAGATTTAGGCTTGTTCCAGTTCCACAATAAATACATGGGTCATAACGACCAACATTCTTTATATTTGTGCGCTCAGACGTTGTTATAAAATATATGCTTAAAGTGCTAATACGCGGCATGATGCGAACCACATACGTATGTAGCTATGACATCAACAAGAGTGCGCCGTGTACTAGCACCTTTGCAATGAAGTCCATATCTAGAGGTGTATTTATGGATAAGCCCAACGTTATTTGGGCTACATTTTTATTGGTCTATTTATTTTTACTATTTATAGCATAGAAGTTTGTGCAGTGAGAATTTTGTTTTCACGGGTAAGAATTCTTTCGATTTTTGCGAACATTTATAATTTCCAGCATTTTGTTTACAAAGTTATAATAGTTATTATAACTAAGCTTATATACTGGACTTTTTATTTAATTTATTTATTATCGATTTGTGGAATTGGCATGACATTACCGACGCGCCACGACTACCCGCATTATCCAAAGCGATTATCTCCTTTAAATACATTTTCAGCACTGCCAATCATTTAAATTCACATAATGAAAATTAACTTCCAATATACTTATATACAAATAGATACACATTGAAAGAACAAAAAGCAAAGTCCACCACAGCCAGAAACACCGTCAACATCATCATTGATCTTAATCCCATAAGTAAACGAAACTAATTACATTTTCACCATACAATTCGACTTTAACTACGTTATTGACTTTAATAATTAAACGTTGTTATATATACATACAATATTTTTTTTTTCTGCTGTTCACTGAGAAACTTCGAATGTAAGAGAAAATTCTATCCCTCACAAGCAATAGCGAATGAAAGTTTTCGACACTTTCCCGATTTAATTTCGATTAAAAAAAATAGATAACTTGTTCTGGATATTTATGTGAGACAGAGACATGTTCACCACATACATATGTACAAAGCAACCAAAAGTTGGAATGAAAACTTTGTCGTAGTTCAATGAAAGAGAACTCTTAACCATGACTGTCATGCGGGCAAAATATTTTGAAATATGAAATACCATTTTTTGTCAAAAATTTTTAGCCGTTAGAAAAGTGTACTCTTTAAATTGGAGTTAAAGAAGACATACGAAATTCTATAGCGAGAAATGTCTTTGCGGTTTATATTAGTGTGTCGTGCAAAAAGAAAAAAAATCAAATCTACAATTTTATGTCACATCTGAGGGCCTGAATTGAGAAGCTTTATTAGGGCAGTGATAGTAAATCGGGAGAGCCTTCATGTGGCCCTGGAATTGCGGCCTCTTTGAAAAGAGCCTATTGTGCCTTTCCTGTTGAGGTCCTAGAGCCATCTTTCCACTCCGGAGACAGTCAGGAAGACGATGATTCTCTGGGGGTATGTCAGCAAGGTTTGCTGAAGTCACGATTTCCCCCCTGAGGATTGTCTTTCTGAGGCGGAAGAGAGCCGTGCATTCCATTAGTATGTGAACAGAGGATTTGTCACTTACTTGAAATAGTTCACATGTAGGGTCCGGTTCGGTTCCAAATTTTTTCATAAGGCCATGGACGCTAATTATACCTGTCATGATCCTTCGGTTATTTTTGTCATGGTTAATGAGGGAATGGGATTTTCTGGAGGAGAATTTTAGGAAGCATTGTTTGGTACAAAGGGCAGTGATACTCTGCTAAGTTTTCAGAATTTTGCGAGGTGACGCAGTTGAGAAAAGATGTAATTTGTATTTTTCTGGGGGTTGAAAAAGTCCAGTCCAGCACACTGAGCAACTGCGCCCATACTATATGTATGTATATAACAATAAACAGGGGATCGAAATGATGACAATTTTTGGCAGCTGTAATGTTCGATATCAAGTAGATGTGAAATGAAAATACAATGGGACTCCAACTGACCAGCCATTCGACTAAAGACAAATCGCGTGATGAAGCCTTAGAGATAACATTAAATTAAATGCAATTTTGTGATAACTTGTACCACTGTAGTAACACAATGGGCCATTCTGACCTTAGTTTGACTGCACTTGCAGCCTGACACCCGAACCTAACCTATAGCAACAACAAAAATTGGAACCGCGCAAAAACAGCCTATAACAAAAACATTAGTCCCATAAATAAAGTGAGGTTTCCAGAATCGTAGCAAAAAAATGAACAGATGTACTTCAACTCCTTATTGATGTTTATTCTGTTTTCATTTCACAAATGTCCATCTTTCTCTCATGATATGCTTCCCAATGGCTGTTTCATTACATCAAATCTCTATTCGACTCCATCATCATTATCATCATCATCCAAGTATCTGTATGTACATACTACAACATGGTCTGCTTACCATATGTCAGTAATCCTAGCTCAATGTGTGATGTTCGTTTCTTTGGCACTTTCTTTGCTCAGTCATCATCATCGTCATCACCATAATCATCTGGCTGACAAAAGATCTCGCAAAATGTGATAACGAAGAAGAAAGCCAACTGCGAACTGTGTTCGTATAGCATTCAAGTGCAAAATGATGATAGACATAAAATAAATTGTTATGATGGTCCTTAACAAGTTCATTTGTGATAGTACGTGTGAAACTGACATGCTGAAGGAGCTGTTTGACACTCAGCACTTCTGCGCCGTCCATTCATTCACCTACATATTATGTCTATGAGACTAAAGGGGTGACGGTTTTTCTTTAGACAGGATATATTTTTTTTTGTAATGTCTGGTCACCTGAGAATGCCGGATGTCAAAGTTCTGTGATAAGGCTTTACCATTCCTCCATGGCTCCAACAGAGAGGAATTTTTTTTTTTAAATTTCAGTCCCTTAAGGCTACAGCTATATACAGACCAAGGATTGTTCAGAAATTCCCAAGTACTTAGCTACTATGAATCGATAGATAGACAGATACAACCAAACACAGAGTCCATGGTGTAGTTCAACTGAAGGCCAAACCAGATAAAGTCTGTGTAGTGCTGCGTGACGTGTCGGTTCGTTTGTTTAGTTCAGATCGTTTGGTTTTCAAGTTAACAACCAGAAGGAAGGGAATGAAGAGGCGACAAAAAAAATAGATAAACTGTCTAGGAAGTTACAACAACAGTTTCTGTGTAACCAGGCGATGGTGTGGCACTGATAAGCTTACCAATGGATGGTGTACTCTGCACAATGGACATATCCCTGTACCCCTCACATTCAGAAGGACAGAAAAAAAAAACAGTTTTTCAAATCCATGACCTTATGCGGAAAGCACGACATTCTGCCACCATTGTATGGGGCATTTAATTTGTTTTGTTAAAGTGATAGCTCAAATTGTACACATCGTTTTCAATCCCTTTAACTTAGGACATCATCATAATAATAACAATCACCATCACCCATCGTCATAATCATCATCCTCATCATAGTCATCTTTTTGCAAATTGTTATTCAAAAGTGTATGTATCGCATATAGTTTTCGCTTCATCGCCTGCTGCTCAAGGAGTTGATGGAATCATGATGGAATTGTGTAAGCCCTGGAGTCTTCTTTCTTTCCCTTGAATTCATTCATTTATATGTTTTTTTTTGTTACTTTTGCCAGTGATGAAGGATAACGAGCGACAAGAAATGGCGATGTTAGTTTAAACATCTTACTCTATATTCATTCCGCTTGAACGGTAAAAAGATACAATAACTGTGAAGTTTAATGCAGTATAGTAGAATGCGTTACGTTCCTTTCCTGGAGGAAATGGGTAACAAAAAAGGATACAACATCTGCTGGCTACACAACCTTCTTGTGTTTATCGTAATGCAACTTTTGTTCATACATAGGGTTACCTATACTAAAGTTGTATGTTATGTAGGTACCTGCCGTTTCACAAATTTATAGCTTCCTGTTTTCTAGGGTAACATTGAGTGCATGTTTAAGGTAATAGGATCCATTTTTAGATAGATACGTATAATTATCAAAATCTTTCTCAAGCAAAGGCATCAATATTCGAGAACTATAAATATAAGATATGTATGTATATTATACATACTTATGGAATACAAAGTTCAATGGAGCCGCAACATTTTTTTTAAAAGCCATGTTTTACTCAATATCTATTTATTTATTTTATTGAGGCAGCTTGTTGTGATTTTGCAGTGATTGAACAATGCAAAAAGTCACTGTCAAATGTTGCAATACCGAATTTATCTGCTTGGAAACATGTGGCTGCAACAATTTTAAATACTCGTAATGATGGGAAAAACCGAATAAATTTGCAGCTTCAATCATTCAAGTTCTAGTTATCCAGGCAGTACAAGCGATATTTGCAACAAATGTATATATAGATACTCGTATATTTAAAAGCTTGTGACAAAGTTTGTAATCATGTTCTTGGCAGATCTAATTGTTCGAGCTATCTTGCCGAAAAGTATTAGCAGTTTTGAAGGCAGCCTTTTAGCTTCATAAATTAACATATTTTTCTGAAATTTTATTCATCAACATGAATCTCAACATTTGTTAAAGCATTATTTCTCAAAAACTACCTCCAATGGAAAGTGATTAGAGGCATCAAATGACATGTCCCATTAGTATATCTATAAAAATGAAAGAAAAGTTTCCTAAAAATTTTTTTATCAAACTGGAAGTTGCAAACAAAAAAAAAACATCTCAATGATACATAAGTCCGAAAGTAATAAAGTTGCCTGGGCAATCAATTATTCTGCAGACGTTATTCGCTGCGTTTCACAGTGTTCTTCTGGTGGTCTACGACGATTCATTTATTTTGAATGCACAAAGGAATCCACTTGAAGGCTTATTTTCGTGCGTCTATAATCGTCCACTTTTCCACTACGTAATGAAGTAATAAGCACTGCAATTACTCAACTCGTTTTCACTGTTTGTTCATTTCTTAGCTCGTTTCTTATGTACTTTTCCTTATATTGTACTTGGTTCTCACTCTCGTTGTTTCCTTTACACGCCATCATCGTCATAATCATCTGTAATGAACATCGCCCGACAAACTCCCTCCTTTTTATTCGTTGCTGCCTCCGCTTTATGATTGTCCCCCCAGTTCCCAGTCCCAACCAGTTTGGTCGTTCTTCGCGTTTTCCTTCTTCATTCAGGCAAATTAAAAGCGTGTTTTTCACTAAGAGGTATATTCGTATAAAAACACATGCAGTCCATCCTCTTTAAAACAGGAATAGATGTACATATGTATTTGTATATGTGATGCACTTGCTGTAAGGTGCCCATATTGTTGGGGAAATGTAATGTGTCGGACATATGAATGGAGAATTGCATAGCAGAAAGTAAAAGTCTTTCCGTCGTCGTCGCGTCGATTGATTCTTTTGAATGGAACTGCAACATAAGTTACATTTTTCACGGAAAAACAATGACTCGGCAGAATTTTTTCCATTATCCTTCAGTTTTTAAAGAAGCAAAAACGAAACGTGAACAAAAAAAAAGAACTGCAAATGCACAAAAATTCAATAAAAACTCCATCCATCGACAACCCGGCAAAACCATTTTTGGTATCCAAGAGAAATTGCTTTGAATGGCACAATCGTGTGGCTATTAATTATGTTTTTTGTTCATTTTATCCTTTTATCCATTTGTTCATGTTCGTTTGGCAATATTTTTCCCATTGGCAATTTCAATGTTGAATTTCAAGGATTTTTGTAATTTTGGTCGCCATTATTTCAACTTGTGTTCTACAGTCTTTTTTTTCCTTATTTTTTTTTTACCGTCTTATACGATGATGATACGTTTTAGTTTTTTTTTTAAGGACATTATTGCTGTCTTTTGTTCATGTCAAGGATTAAGCATGTGCTGGTGCTGCAGTTGCGAACACATAATAAAGTATGTCTGGAGCAATTCGATTGCCCTTTCTGTGTTTAAATGCGAATGATGAGGTGGAGGGTAATAAATTGTAATCCTTTTTACGAAGGATACTTTTTAGACTGCTCGTGAATCGTACAACATTTTACAATGATTTTATGGTTTAAATTAAGTTTATTATTAAATCGAAAATGGTATATATGTACGTCAATTTGTGAGCATAATGAATAACAGTTTGACAGTGCGGAGTATGCATTCTTAATATTTCTGTCAGTTTTGTTTTTAATGATAAATTATTTTTATTCTTCAGCAAAGTGGCATATAATCCACTACTAAATTTTATTAATGAACCCCCTACATAAAGATATCATAAATTAAATAAAAAAAATAATAAAACCTATCTTGGCTTGGTACAAAATAAAATGCTAAATTAAATTTAAAAAAAATCATTATTCATAACGCACAAAGATATAAAATCATTAATATCTGTACTTTTTTCTTCTGTAAATACTACGAATTAGATTATGTCGCGACATTTTTGTGGTACTCATTAATCACTCGTTGATTTTTTTTATTGTTAACATTTTTTCTATGGTGGAAAAAGTAACTTAAAAAAAACCTTAGATACAGAAAAAATAAAATAAATTGTAATTTCTTCAACACAGGGATGAAACAAAGTCTTTAGGACGCTATAAAAAGAAATAGACTTACAGCAGTTTTTAAATTAACTGCTGGAGTTTGAGAATGCCTACAGTGAGGTTATGGTTAAATTTTAAACGTGGCTATGACATTTTTTCGAACGTAAAATTCTTTGAGAGATTTTCGGTCCAGTTTGCGTTGACGGGCTTTGGAAAACGAGTTTTAACAGCGAACTCTACGAGCTGTACAGCGACATCCACTTGGTCGGAAAAGTACGTATCACACGACTAAGATGGTTAGGAAATGTAAAGCGAATGGACACCAACGCTCCGGCCCGAAGAGGCTTTGATTCCAACCCCGAGGGAAAACGCAGTAGAGGAAGACCTCGCCTTAGGTGGCGTGCACAAGTGGAAGGGCACCTCAAAAAACTTTGAGTGCGCAACTGGAGGCGGTTAACCAAAGATCGGGCTAACTGGAGAGGTGTGTTGGTTGAGATTCAGATCCTGCCTTTTGGCGACTTGTCAATCCTCATTTATTAAAGTCAAACAGAAATTTACATAAAAAGTATTCACGTTGTATGAAAATGAAAACTAATTCTTCTAAGTGGGGACTATATACATATAGGTACAGTCAATTTCAATAAAATGTTCTTCAAGATAAATTACCAATCTCACACCTATCACAAAAATGAACGCTATCGTCAGAATAAATAATCTAAGGAAATCCTTAAATCATCAATAAAACGAAGACAATCTCAATCAATAACAAGTTTATGCCCAGACATTTATTCTTATTCAACCAGCATTAAATGAAAGCTTCTTTTTTTGCTGGCCCAATGCCTGTCTGTTATACATCGGCATAGTACGTCATTAGAAACGAATACTTCTAAATATCTTCGCTGTAAAAGCTTTTCGTCTGGCTTTATCGACAAAAAAAACAAGACTTTTCCTCAATGAACTTGCTTAGGCTGAGAGCAAAAACGAGAAAGAGAACCTAACCTTGCCCTTGGTGTAGGCCTTAGCCCAATATTCGAAGGATAAACTTCCCTCGCATTAGAGAGGAGAAACTGTGTGCCTCATGACCTTGCCCTTGTGTCATAATATACTTATTCAAAGACGGCCGTCGTGTCTGGTCGGATGGCTGTTGATGGTAATTTATTTCTGTAATAGAGCACAGTATATCCTGTTGGCCTAAACAAGGTTTTCATTTTCATTGCCACAGATCTGTGTGCAGGCACATTTTCTGAATTTTCTCCTTTTTATGTATGTACCCTTGATAGACATTCGAATAAGGTTTTTGAACCCGGCACATGGTACATTGTACCCAGCCAGCGGCATCTAAAAAGGATCCTTTGACAGAAATAAAGAGAAGAAACATTTTGTGAACTTTTGTGGTTTACTGTCATCGTGGGTTGTACAATGTATACACGGGTGGGTGTGTATTCTTTGATTGGGTGGTTTTTTATAAATTACTCCTTGGGAACCGCACACTCCAACACCGACACTCAGAGAAGTAAAGCAGATAGAATTGCCTGTACATGACAGGGTAGCATTAGGTGATTTTAATATCCCTCTTGAATGGGTTGTTAAATCGTTTTTCTAAGGCAATTTTTTTCCCTCGTACTGCTGTTGCGTTAAGTCCTTTTCTTCTATTTTTGGTGGTGAGAAATTTGGTAGTTTATTGCCGAGAATGTTGTTGTTTCTCTTTTTTTAATGTTTTTCTTCTGTTCGCAGAAGAAAGTCCTTTTTTGTAATATCTGGGGGTTCTCGTATTTGAAAGGTGTAATTTGACAGTATAAAATTTTCATGCGAAGGAAAGGAAAAGGATCTATTGTCAAAAGGTGAAAAGTATTTATCAGACACTGACTTGGGGGGGAGGAGTTATTAAAGTCGAGGGTTCTTTTTGTAATGGGTCAGTGCACTTGACTGGGTCATGGTTTTATATTTGTTTAGATTTTCTTTTTATTGTTGCTCGCAATCTAAAATAACAGTTTTTTGTCATGGTTCATTGAGAATGTGTGTCCTTGAAGTAGAGTTAAATTTGAACAAATGATTCCAATAACATTGGTTGAAGGCTATGCATGAGCGGCATACAATTTAAAGGTCTGGAAACTTTCATTTCGCTCTAAATTTGCCGACTTTGGTAAAAGTTATTGTCGCGAATATTTTATTTAAACAGAACTTATTTGAGTGGAAATTAGATGTGCGGGTGCAAGTTGAGCTAAAGCGTATACATGAAGTTAAGCAAATTCGATAGGGGAAGATGAAAAGGCTTTTCAAACAACTCTAATGAATCCGTCTCGTAGGTAGGGCCGAACACAAAAATTATGATTTTTTTTTTATTCAGTTTGTGAATATAAATTTGGGTTTGGTTAAAACCTAATGGCTCGTTGTCAAAGTTTATTAGCCCACACTCACAATATATTCGACCCTAGCAAGGTATCCGTCAGAACGGAAAATTCTCCGATTTCATACGAATCGGAGGATTTTTGCTTCGAGGTATACTTCGGGACAGCTTTTCGGAACTTTGTTCCGACAAATATGCAACGCACACTGGCGTTTTGCGTTTCAGTGCGATCAAGTGCGTTTTTACTGATATTTTTGACAGCTTCATACGAATTTTCTTCCGATATGCTCCGACAGGAATTGGTTGCGGAATTTGTCTACGATTTGCAGTGAAGTGTTGATAAATGAAAGTAATAAAGAAAAAAAACTTTTAGCAACGTAATTGGTTGTGTTTGTTGCTTGAATTTGTGTTTCCAGGGAAAAATAAACGAAAAAACAAAACAACACAACAACAATCAATGCGTCGTCGCATTTTAATTATTCTTTCCGAAGACGGATACCTCGAAGGTAATTTGAGTCTCCGACGGAGTATGCGTTGCGGAAAATTCTCCGTTCCGACGGATACCTCGCTAGGGCCGATTATGTACCTACTTATCCTATCAATGAATAGCGAAAGACCACACAGAAAAAAAGGAATCTCTTGTTATACGAAATGAAATTACGTTAGGGGGCTATTGGCTTGGATATTAAGTTGTTTTGAAAAATAATACATAAAACATACATACCTACTGCAGGTATGAAAAACAAAATACTCTACTCTTCTTTAAGTGGAGCTATATTTTTGTAGGTTATTTGGCTCGAAGGACCACAATTCATTTCTTTACAAAGGACTAATAAATTAAAAAAGCACACAATTTGATGGATGCCTAGTCAAATTTGGAAGGACTAAAATTAATCATTAAACAAAACAAAATCTTTTTGTGTATTAACCTCTCCTCTGTGCCATTTTCCATTCATTAATTCTGATAAAAAGTTAATTCCCTGTGATTACATTTTTCATTTTGTTTTTTTAAATTTATTTTCCATTATTTATGATTTTGTGTTAGTCCGTTCGACGTTGCATCTCATCATCATCATCATCATCAACCCCCTCTGCAATATCCTTGTCGAATCTGAATTTATTTTTTTGATACTACTCTGTCCAATGCAAATCGCCCTAGGGAGAGATTATGACAACGCGAAGAATGTGATAAATGATTGCGGGTAATTAAAGTGTCTGCAATAACAAAGAAAGAAAAGAATTAAAAAAAAAGGACAGACTTTTGGTGAAAAGTTTGGCTTTTTAGATACTTTTTTCTCGTCGCCCGCTCTCTTAACCACTTAACAATTTTTTTTCTTTTTGCTCCGACGGGGTAGTTGGACTTTATTCCCTTTCTATTGTGTGGAAATTTAATAAATGACTTTCCTTTCCACTGAAATAATATTTCTCGACAAAAAAAAAGTATAGACCATAAGCAGCACACACACGTTTTGGCATTTTCGGTTTCAATATTTCATATACGGTCGGTGGTATCACAAGTCTCTTGCACGTTGCATGTAGAAAGGAAGTCAAGCCACAGACCGATGCTGATAAGTTATGCGTCCGAACTGAAAATTGCCATTAAGACCAGAAGCAGAGTATATCCATTATAATGAGTAGGGACACTCTCGACAATTTCCTTATCAGCAAGTATTACTGTGTCACACAGACATGAGAAATAGACGGATATATAAAGTGGGTAGTGAGAGAGAGAGAAAAGAGGAGGAATATTTTTTCGGAAAATGGCACAGGGTGCTCCGTTAAAAAAAGGGAAATTTTTAACTTGTCATACATTTTTATTAAATACAAAATTATAAGATATTTATACTTGTTGTTGTTTTTTTTGATTATTCTATTACATTTTTTGATAAAGTCATGCTCTCAAACACGTGCCTACATATCATTTTATAAGAAATAATTTGTTTTGATTTTTACAGCCAGTAATCAATCACATTTATTCCTTTATATGTAGGTAACACATTTTCTTTTAAAATTTTTTTTTTTTAAATGAAAACCCGCGACCCACTTAATGGACAAGCGGACCATTGAAAATGAATGAATGCATTTTTTTATTTTGCTATAAACTTCCTACTGCATCTAAAAATTCTTTAGGCGAACGTGTTAAATGCGCACTTCAAATGCGCTAAAAAATCTGTAAATATGGAGGAAACACTATGTTGCTGACTTAGTTCCAACTCACACTTGCGTTTTTGACGTTTTTTTTTATATAGCATGCAAAATAATTTCTCTACCGAAATCAGCAGTTTTATACCTAATCAGATTCTGTTTTGAAAGCGTTTATTTCAACGCTGGAAAGCTCTAAATTTGCAGTTGGCTCGCAACTATTTTCTCCATGTAGCTACTTTGCTGAAAAAGACCTTTTAAATTCACAAATGTATTGAAATGGAGTCAGCAACTTATTATTTCTTCCTCGGTTGCATTAAAATGGTAATTAAGTCAATTGAAATACCAATAAGACTATTTATATTCTGCTGCCATTCTTTTAGTTATATTGGCAGACTTATCGAAAAAAGCAATACTTAAAAAATGCATTTCATAAGAAATTTATTTTCCAAAAATGGTCTTCTGAATTTGTTGGGGCCTTTAAATTTATATGAATTAAAGATTAATATAACTTAGGACACATTTCGAGCACAAGCAATACTATTCATTTTAAAGCCAAAAGGCGTAGATATGTATTTTAAATGTGTTCAAGCAAAATAAACAGCGTAAAAAAATTTTAATGGAAAATTACACCTCCATAAAAGGAGTCAGAAAAGGGATAGTTTCAGGAGTTATCACTAAAAAACCAATAAAGTTAAACTTTTAATCCCCTCCATTATCGGCACATAAAAATATTTTACACCTGCATTTTCTTTTTGTTCCCGACCGTGCAGGCTAAACACTTCAAAATATGTTTTCCCATTTCCTATTTAAATTTCTATTTAATCCAAAAACAATTGCACTGTAGTTTGTTCGCACCGAAAACTATCATGGGTCACCCTGTATTGTGTTTATTTCCCTTCTTTCGCACAACTGATAAGCATTCGAGTTTACCGCCTTTAAAAATGCATTATGAAAAAACCTACCCCATTGTCACTGCAGAACCAGTGTGACAAGTTATTATAAAAACTAGCAATTATGGAATGAAATCATTTGTATTGCTACTGCGCCCAATATCGAATTGCATTATTTTTAGCGAAGTCAGAACAGAGAAGAAACATTTATTTTCATATTTTAGATTGAAATATTAATGGTAAGAGTTCAGAATTAGTTGTAATTCCTGGAAAAAATAATCATAAAAACGAAGCATGAAACCATTTTCCCAAAAGCAAAGCAGGTCACACTGCATAAAGTGAATAGGTACACACATCGAAATCCGAGTTTACCGCCTTTAAAAATGCATTATGAAAAAACCCACAATCGTTCGTCGTACGCAGCACGCCGTTTGTAGTGGTACATGTAAAATGTGTTGTTTACCCTTTTCTTCTCAGGCATTCGTCGTATTCAGGTAAAAAGTATTCTTTCGACCTGCTTCCACTTATTGCACGATTTTTTCTGCGTTTTGCTTTGTTGTAGTATGAAATGCATATGTAGAGAGAGTGTCCCTACTCATTAATGGATATACTCTGACCAGAAGTGCATGTGTTCTTTGCTGGCAAAAAAAAGGAACTTCCTACCAAGTAAAGGACCAGCATGCATCTTGGAAATAAATTGAAAATAATAAAATATTGTCTCGTTCTAACGTAATTCAGATTATATTTTTGGTCGATGATAAGATGGAGCGTCCTTTATAATATGCGCAGTGTGGGGCTTAATTAATTCTCACATGGTAATTACAGTTGGATGGTTATGTTATGGCAAACCGAGAAATTTTATAAAAAAAAAAGTACATAACAACTTTTTAGCTTCACATCTAACAAAGGATTTTCACTAATATTGTGCCCGAAGGTCCACTAAGAACCCCTCCTAAATGTACCCCATCACAATTTGCATTAGCCCAAGTTAATCGAAAAATAATGGCAAGCAAATGTCAATCGCTTCTCAATTTGTCTCATTCCACCCGGAGCAGCTAAACAAAATGAAAAGGTCCACAAGTTATTCTCTCCTTTAAACTCTTAGCTCTGAAGAGCAAAAAAAAAATTCTTGAATCCTTTTTGTTATAATCTTCATGCTTGGTTAATGGTCGCATCACTTGAACGCGTCTATATACACACTTCTTGCGTCCTTTCACTCGCTTTTATAATATCTGCTTAGTCAAATTGGTCAATAGTTCAATTTATTTTGGCTTTTATCATACAAATTGCTGTCAATATATCGATTACTTTGCCCATTTTATATTATAATTAAGGACGGGTCCTTAAAGATAGAAAAGTTTGCCCCTAAAAGAGAACCAAACCAAATAAAAACAAAAATGTTAAGAAAAAGAATATGCTTTGCAATTTTGTTGTCATCAAAACTAACCTTTTGCTTTGATCCTTATGTTATTTTTATATAACAGGAGCTACAACCAGCTAACTTTATAGACAATTTATTTGCCACTTAATATCGATAAAACGTAAATATGGTCGTTTAAAAGTTGTTGTTGTTTTTTTTTTTTTTGTGCTCTTTCTAAAGACTTTATTCGCTTGAAGAGGGAGAGTATCTCACATCAAGGCAGTTAAGGAAATCCCATTTTATGTTTGAAGATACTTTGTTCCCTTTTTTGTGTTCTTCTTGTTCTTGAAAGAGAGTCTTCGAAGGACAGTGGATGTATGGCGCAGTAGAAGGAGTAGTAAGCACACTACCGTGTCGTGGTATGTTGCACTGCATTCAATGTAATACTCTCGAGCTTATTTTTTATTACCACCAATATTGAATGTTCCGCCAGATACTTTTGGGGTTTTGCTATCTGTTTCAATCGTCGTGTGGCGACAACGACACGGGCTTGGAAATTCGATTGAAATTGTATGCTCGAGACAGAGAGTGGTAAAGTATGCTTTTCAATTTCCTTAATTTGTATTCTGCATGGAAATGTTGTAGTGTGGTAGCAGACAGAAAATCCTTAAATGATTTACGGGATTTAAAAAGGAATTGCAGTTCTGTTACTTCTAAATGGTGCAAATGGATGCTTTCGATTGATAGTTATGGAGGAGTTTGTATTGATACCGCCAGTGTGAAAATAAAATAGATAAATAAAAAAAGAAAGGGAAAGGCGTATCAGACTAAGCCAAGGCAACTATCCCCCATTAACTGGGGCGTTTCGGTAAAAAAATTCCATATGTGTAGGAATTTTCGCAAAATTTTGTGTACCAAATATAGCAATTGTGAACTGCATTTATTTAAATAATGAGTTTTATTCCTATTTTATTCTCTATTGCATTGGGATCTATGCCAGACTTATTGGAATCTCGACACGAAGTCGAGATTTTTGTATCATCAACATCTGCAGGTTTCTCAGGGTGAGATTTACTTGAATAATGACAATATTACAGCAGATCGAGATTTTTCAAAATTGAATTGAATTGACAAATTAAAAAATGTTTCCTTGCATTAGTGCATCGCAAAGATATGACTGTTTATTATTAAGTGTGGTGAATTTCAAATACATAAATACAAATATCACTGACCTACAACAAGGCACTAGTGCCAATGAAAGAAATACAAAATACCTTACTCCCACATTACAAAAAAAAAAAAAAAAACACTAATAGATTTAACAACTAATTTGAAGGTAGTTCCCCCTGAATGTACTGAATTCATCGTGAGCAATTTTTTGTAAGACGAACAACATAACAATTTTATGACTTTGTGTGTTACCTCATTTATTATACTATAGGTATAACAAAAATAAAAACTAGGTTAAAATTGCAATATAAATAAGTTTACGACTACTTTTACTGCACTGACATAGGCAAGGCAGATAGCCGGACTAGCTGATTCTGTTGTATGTGCTCAAATACATGTAAACAACAGCTAATCCATTTGAATATTAATTTTCCAAAACACAAGCCCATTTTGCAATTCAATAATAAATTTAACATAGAACATTGAAAAGCATTAATGAAGAATTTATTATTTAACCGTCATTAAAAATAATAACTCAAAAAAGTATGATTTATAGGTAAATGAAAATTCCACACATTAATTGAGTTACTTTAGAAGAGTTAATATTTAATTTTTTATTTTTTTTTTGCATTCGAAATGTTAACTGAGAAAATAGGCATCATAAATTTTCTTGTGGTATCCGTGAGAATTTTCGTTGTTGACAAAATTTATTTAACTCCCGGCGCGCCGTCGTCATTTTTCATATTAGTATTTTACTAAAACAATAAAAACACTTATACAACTGATTTATATCCGAAACAAATTTTAAGATACGCATGAATAGACAGATATACGTTCAAAGGTTATGCAGTAGATCACGATAAAGTTTCTCACTTTATTTTACTGGATACTATAGTCACATGAGTATACCGTATACGTATAGTCGTATACTATGAATTCGTTGTTCTGTTTTGTCTTTGCGAAGACAATTGTTTTAATATTAATCAGATTTATTGGGGCTCATAAGTCTTGTCGACTCAAGGCAACACAACACATAAAGAAAATAAGTCATCAGCAGAATGGGATATTAACAATTATTTCGATGGTGATTGTGGTGTTTTGATGCTTGAAGATGATGATGATTAAATCAGTCAGTCAGGTCAGAGGCAGAAAGAGAAAACAAAGAAAACGCATTTAGACTATTATTGGTATGGAACGGTGACTAATTTTTGGAATAAATTCAAGGATGGATACAGATTTTTAAAGCTTTCTATTAGTTAAGTTGCAGAATTTAAAATCAGTTTTTTCTTTATATACCTACAGTGTTCCGGGTTGCAGTATTGGATGAGAAAAAAATCTTATCTGGCAGATAAAGATACAAATAAGTACAAGATAAGAGCAAAAAACAATTGCAACATTCTGATGTTCAAGAACCTTGGGCATTTTTGACATTATGGCAGAGAAAAAGGCATAAATGGTTGAAATTCAATTCAATAAATCTAAAAATTCGGATAAGCTTATGTAGCAGATAAAGTGTCAAACAAGTTCAAAGTTTTAATAGATAGGAATAGTAATATTCTGACGTTCAAGAAACTCGGACATTTTCGACATATTGAGGGAGAACAAGTCATAAATGGTTGAAATTAAAATTCAATTGCCCCTCTAGAAATTCGTATAAGGCTATCTAGCAGATAAAGTGTCAAGTAAGCACAAAAGAATAGATGAGAATGGTACTATTCTGAAACTGTTAGACAGACAGATAGCTAATTTAACGACATTTATTCGTTAATTTAGCAAAAGGATATTTTTCTCACTTGAATATTAATTGTAATATTTCATTTGCAGATTATAATACTGTATTATTTTCTTTTCATGCTGCAGCGGTATACATCAACGATCGCTGTGGTAATTACAATTCGTATAGCTTTGAGCTATATTCCTTTGCTGGTAAAATGACTGAAACAGTTTTATTGCCAAACTCGGTATGTCATCCGATCCGACTTCACGGTCATAACATAAAGACTGAAGAAACACCATAAACGCGTTCAAAGTGAACTAATGTCATTGAGACGTTGAGCAAAATGAAGGCTGTGTTGGGTTGGTGTTCTCACGATAAAAATAATAAACTTTACGACCTGAGTTTGAACTTAATGTTACTCTTTATTGATTTGCATTACAGGTGCGCGTATAAGTTGGGTATACTTTCATGCATCGATGACAGAGCTTAATGTAAGCCATAGTACGTAAACGACACCTTCAATGCCGTTCATTGCTGTCTCAACTCTCAACTGGAATTTTACACGATACAAGCAAGTTATCGTAACTATACAGAGTAAAGAGAGATTCGGAAAGAAAAATACATATACATTATGTATAGGCAGTGTTGCGCGCAGTTAGTTTTCTCGCCATCGTCGTTGGCTTTAAAATTCAATTAAGATAAAAAGAATTTCCAATCGCACTAAGTTTGGTCATGAATTTTATTACCGCACATTTAATGTGCGCTTTGCATAAGCAGCAGCAGCCGTCATGCAGTAATCAGGCAGTATGTGGGCAAAAATATATCTAAACTATTTGTTGTTGACCCCATTCATATGGTGTTGTGTGTGCGCGCATTCCCCGCCGCAGTTATGTGTACCTACTATAAGTTATGTCTGTGGGTGGATGATTTTGAAATTAAATTTTCATCATAGATGCCTGGCGCGACCACAAATCGGAAAAATTCTCAAAATGATCTGCAAATCAGCGTTAAGCACTTTTGGTGTTATTGAGCGGTACTACACATTTCCGCATTCAAATTCGCCTAAATGAACGTGAATTCATGTTGTATACAAATTTGCAAAATTCAATAATTATTATTATTTTTCCAACCGTTGAGATACATTTATAGATACACCCAATTGCAGTTCCTATACTTTGCGTTGTTGTGAGTGAGAATTTCCACTTTTTAGATGTGAAAACTAACTCGGAACGAGATGTGGTATAATTATGTGAGAACATAATGAAAATAAACAATATAAACAAATTTTACTGCGGCGCGCGGCGGCAGCGGGTTGGTCGCTCACCAACCAACAGTGCATGGCTGACCTAAGACAATTCGTTACGAGTTAAACGATAGAAGCAGATTGTCGATTGTTATATTTTGAGAATTATTATAGGAATGCGGAGGTGGTGGTTGTATAGTGGCAACAAATCGCTTGCCAACTAGTATAGTTAAACGGATATTTATGAGTGCGCCGTGAGCTTCCCGTACGGAGGGGATAGATAGAAAATGCACTTGGGTGCAGTGATTTGCAATTACTAAACTTATTTTTGTGGCCAGTTTGAGTGGCGGCCAATTAGGATACATTGTTGATGGATTTGTATAAAAAAAATTAAAACGTGTATAAAGTTAATTGAAATACAAATTATACGTTACCAGAGCGTTGATTTAGTTGTAATGTGAGTACACTTACCTGAAAATAGAGCAAGAAAAATGAGTTTTATTTTTATTTTGCATAGCATTTCTTAATTGAAAGAAATTCAAATTGAGCTGTCCTAACGAAAGGCTGTAGTTTTATTATAACTTAAGTGAAAGTGCAAATAAGTAGCTAATTGTAGATATTATTTAAGAAATATACGATTGGCAAGCGTTTTAAAATATCAGTCGAATCAGCGAACGATTAGCTAAAATCTGAGAGACATTTTGACAAACAGAGAAATCGTATAGAAAATTCAGCAGTTTACTTATTTTATAAGACAGGTTTATGATACTGAAAAATCAGTATAGATATTTACTTTATTAGGTATTTGCCATTTCCAATATTTCAGTTATAATTACTTATTTAAATCTTAACTCTAGGATTCAATGCTGTTTTGGTTTTATGTAGCAATTTAGAACTTAGTTGAAAACATAGACGAGCAGTTTGACTCTAGCATTGAATCTAGTCTTGGGGGGCTTACGTACAAAAGCGCAACGGATCGCTTATCTTGACGGACTTGTATTTTTGTATTTCCAAAGGCGATTCATTCAAAAGTACCGTTGTTGGACTTTTTAGCGTATGGACTGGGTATGCATTCATGTTAAGCATGTTTACATTAACTCAACTGTATATTTTGGTTCAAATCGTTAGAGCCGTTTTCTAAAAAGCGCCTCCTGGCGGTGAGCCTACAAACTCTAATTACGAAGTTTGAAACAAATCCGTCCAAGTGTTTAGGCTGCAGGCCTACTAATATCAGAATTGATTAAAATCTCGAGTTCGAAATTTAAAATGTTGTTCTTAATAATAGAAAATCAGTCAGAATGAAAAAAAAACTGCAAAACACTGGAAATATGAGATCGCTTGAGGTAGCTATCGCTTTCAATACGATCGGCGGCACATTTGGTAATAACGCCTCTTGTTCCATGAATCTTATTGACTGAGTCGATAGTCATAGTTTTGGACTACTCTGTATACAAAAAACGAGCTTATGGAATGAATTCGAGTTAAGGAATATATTCATCATTCATGTTCCAGGCGGAAATAATGACGATAAAAGAAGTCTCATATTGGGTCAAGAAAAACCTGATATCCGTTAAAGATATCTGGATATTTTCGGATAGCCAAGCAGCCATAAAATCTTTGTATTCGATCTCTATAACTTCTCTAGTAGCCCTTGACTCTTACGGCATAGAGACATTGTAAGGCCGATGAACTTGCCAGAAAAGAAACAACTCACCCCATCCTGCTGGATAAAGCCACTTTGGGCATGCCAATCGCTACTTGTAAATAAAATCTAAGAATTTGACTTCTCTCAACAGACAGCATACAATAGGTGTGTGTCATTATTGGGCACTGCCTAATAGGAAAGCACGTCGTAAGGCTAGGCCTTTTCGCAAACGACTTTTGCAAAAGCTGTATGGATAAAGAGGAGGAAACTATTCTTCACCTTCTTTGTCCCTGCCAAGCTTTCTGCCGTAGAAGGAAGTTTCGCTTAGGAGCCTTCCATTACAACGTCTTAAGTCATCTGATAAACATAGACATCAAAAGCATCTTATGCTTTATAATAAGCTCAAAATGGTTCAACGAATAGGTAGAGACAATTTTTCTCCAATGATTTGTTTATCGTACAATAGACCTATGTTTGTCTAATTGTGTCGGCGTTTCTCAGCTGGCAGCCACTTTCAACCAACCAATCATAGGTACAGGTTGACGCAGACTTTCAAAAGCTTTGAAAACTAGATATTTTTATTTATAAGAACAAAACAATGCAATGATCGTAAAATAAGTCTAGAGACGTTAAATGGTATAAAGTTAATAGATTTATTCTAGGACGTAATGGCCAATATGGCGCAGGACCTAATAAGCTGAAATCAATTTGCACCAAATTGCAAAAACTCTAGATCAACATTTCAGGACGTTTTTAGAAACGTAACCTGTTACGTAATACCATACGTACTATCACACAAACTATTTCATTGAAAATGAAATGGCACTCAAAACCAACAATACTGCATGACAATGAATCCTTACTTCCTTAGACATCTACAAATTCACTTGATTTTTAAATTAAATTTCATGTACACGAAAGGGACTATTAAAATGATATTTCACTAAAAATTGCATAAGACAAAGATTCCAAATGAAACTGAAGCCCAACTGCTACAACAAAGAGCACATATTTTTAACAAAATTATAATTATTGTATCCAACAAGTTTTGTGTACCACAATAATGGAATTACAGTGTACACATTTCACTTGGATGTATATGCGACGACATAAACCTAACCACATCAAATCTGACAAAGAATCCTATACTGTTATGTATTACAATATCTTGGCTACATTATCTATCTATCGCATACAAATTAAATTTACAATCCAGACAATCTTTTCAGGACTGAACTGGGTATATCGTATATAAGATCCTTCTTCATCATCTGGAACTAACTGCTTCATCACATCCCCTCCGTCACGTTACTATGAATGAATAAAGGGAATCTTCTTCGTTCGGTTTAATAGCCTCAACGCTAAAAATCAATTAAGCCAAATTGCAGACAAAAAGGAAGCCCACTTCCCTTCTGAGGAGGAGACGAGTAGCAATTTATAATTTCCAAAATTTGATATGACAGCAGGACAAGATAAAAGTGTACCTGCAGCAGTGTTTCTGGTGTACAAGGATCAACTATATACAATGCAGTAGTGCTGCCTGCTGACAGTGATGAAACACTGTGCTGAGGATATTTCCAAAACAACTACTACACTAGACTAGAGTAGAGTACTTCTAACAACACTTTATTCATTTCGGAGCGGAACTTCTATATAGGTGGAATAATGAAAAAAAAAAAAACGAGGACTTTCACAAGATTCATAATTTGTGAAAATGTAAAGCTGTGTGTATGGGTGTGTCACTGACAAAGTGCATGACTGGAAACAGCAAACCAAAAAAAAAAATTAAACGACAAGCTAACAACAACAACAATGATGATGTCCTCGACGACTATGACAACGACGCGAGATGGCGATAATGACAATGACAGCAAAAATGATGGCAGTAACAATAAATGTCATGTTGACGCAAGAAAAGTTTGCATTTTTCTCCAACCTGACTGGGAGTCCCTTTGCTGCCGTTTTGGTTAACACAATAGGTGTAGAAGCGGGCTAACGTCCTCTACTGCACACAGTACTGTGTTCTGTGATAAATTTAATATTTCTTGAATTTCCCTTTATTGTGTCTACCTATATATACCACAAAGGATGACGAGAGGAAAATTCACTTTCAATGCATTTTTAAATTGAAATAATAATAAATTTAAATGTGTATCCCTCCTCACTGGGTGGGTACAAGATTGGAATTGGAAGATCCATATAACCGAAAGGAGCATCATATTCTTCACACATACTCGAGGCAATCAATCAAAAGGACTCTTGAGACGACGATTTTCCACTCAAATGGGGTAAAAACCAAGAAAAGAGCAAAATTTGCACAAATGTATCTTGAGAATGTTGTTTGGTGTTCGAAGACGAGCTGCTGTTTGTTGCCAAAGTGGCAATTGCCGGTTGTGTATAGTTGTTGCTAGATGTTGTGGGAGAGGTTAAGGGCGTTTCTTATTTCCAGAATTGTATGCAAATTACGACACTTGACTAAATGATTGACGGACTAGAAGTGGTTATCTGTGTTTATAGAGGAATAGTTTTTCGACAACTACAAAGGGAAATACAAATTATGCAGACGAAATCACTTGTTAATGTTTTTTTAACACCATACATATAGTTTTTGTTAGCCAGCTAAAAACCAGTTTAAGAGTGTGGCGCGTTATGAATAGTGAAAATATTTTTTTAAAGTGCAGCGAAAAAAATTTAGACTTTTATGGTCCGACTATAGTTTTTTAACAGATGCGTTGAGGCCTATATTGTCGCTTAGAATTTTCGGTCAAAATTAAAAAGTGGATACCAAATTAATCAACAATCGTACGATACGCGCTGGATTTAAATAAATTCCGAACCGATTTGAAATCGTTCGGACCTCGAGGTTTCTGTGTGTTAAATTCTTATAAATTAACTTTCCCATTATTAATCTGAATTCATTTTTTTCGTTTTTGGCAAAACATATTTAAAAAATGAACGAAAATTCTGAATAGGGGGAATGAATACATCTAACATTGGTTTAACGATTTTAAAATCACCCAAAAACTGTCAGTACTGTAGCTCGAAAACTTAAACTTACACTTACCTGCATTCAAAACAATATACAAAGTATCATTTGCAGTAAAAGAAGTTGTATCCAGTCGTAGACATTATTTGTTTCATTGACGAATTTTTTAAGTTGTTTCTTCTTTGATTTATAAAGCCAATGTGCACCACATTCACTGGTCAAAATTATATATAACAAAAAAAGCAGCCAATAACTTTAAAAATATATATACGGGCGGGCAATATAGTGGGTTTTTTTTAAATCATAGGTTATTTTGACACTGTTTCCCGCTCGAAATCTTGACAGAAAGTCAGTATCATACCTCCGCGGAAACAAATGAGTCGCTTTACGCTTGAACAACGTTGGGAAATATTGAAAACTTATTTCCAAAGTGAGAGCTGTGTAGCCCAAATAGTGCGTTTTTTGAAAAGAAATTTTGACCGAAATGAAGCACCCACCGCGCCTGCTGTATGCGAGTTTGTGCAAAAAGTTCGGGAGACTGGTCCCCGTGCGTTGTCGTACGGTGCACAGACGTTGAGATTGAGAAGCCAATGCATCCACAGAGAGTTACAGTTTGGTGGGGATTGTGGAGTGGTGGCATCGTTGGACTATTTTTCTTCAAAAATGAGGCTGAGAACAACGTTTTGGATTTGGACGACCTCTGGTTCATGCAGGTTGGCGCGCCATGCCACACAGCCCCTGCCACAATCGATCTTTTGCGCATCAAATTCCCTAAATCAGCCGTATTGGCGATGTCAATTGGCCGCATCGGAGCTGCGATTTGTCCCATTTTGATTTTTTTTTGTGGGGAACCATGAAGGATCGATGTTATGCGAACAATCCGGAAACTATTTAAGCACTTCAGGCCAATATCATCCCGTGAGCTACAGCCCGAAACCATCAACAAGCTCTTGGAAAATTGGAGCGACAGAATGCGCTACTGCGAAGCTATCCGAGGCAGCCACTTGAACGATGCGACGATGTGTTCCATAATTAATGGAAATGTTTGCTCTTACTAATACAAATCCATAATATTGTTCATTTTATTGCATTTTTAAAAAGAAACTTGTATTTGGCCCACCCTATACTACCATCGAGACAGCGCTAATCCTCACAAGAATCGAATGTTGTTTAAAATACAATTACCTAAACAGAAAAATCAATATGCAACGCTCTTGAAACCCTTAAGATGATTGATGAAATAACAATTTGTGGTTCTCCAAAATAAACCGTGAAACTATTTCGCAGTGTCACTGCTTAGCATTTGAATAATTTGTTTAAAACATTCATCCTTTTGCGCAGACAACACAATGATTAATGACATTGAACATTTTGATTGAGTTGCACATTCCATGAAATCCAACTCCGATCACGATAAGGATAATCAATCACTTTGACGAAACATGCAAAATGCGACTTGGAAAAAAAGCAAAAAACTGTATCGCATTTGCTTCTTTCGAGTGCATATCCTTCAATCAATCTTGTTTACTTAAAACTGCAAACAATTAACCCTTTCCCTTCTCATTTTCACTATTTGCTTATAAGACCTTGTCTAATTAACAAAGTATCAAAGTGCAAAGCATTTCTAGATGCAGACGCGTTATATCCTTTTTGTTGGTTTTATATCGCAACCATTTTAACGCTTAGTTAATTATTCTTAAAATTAACTGCGCGTCAATGTTTGTCAACAAGCACGACACGGTTCGTTTGAAACTTACAGACGCTCGGCTAATAGAGAGCTATCGAAAGAGAAAAGGCACCAAATTAAAAAGAAAAACTCACCCCACTGGCGTATTCATCAGTTTAAGTGAAAGGATTAAACAGCAGAGTCAACAATGTGTCAAAACAAGGGTTGGGCTCGCGTACCTACCTCTACTCGTATAATACTTATCTGCTCGATACAAAGACGAATGTGCGTTTTTAATTAAAAATGATTGCACGAACCCTTACGCCCTAATTGAAGTCAAACAGATGGTCAAACTTGAAAATTGTATAGCTATCTTCGAACCTCTTTTTGCATTGTTCGAGGTGTATTCTGAAGGACAAAGACACGTACATAATATATATTGAGACATCTCTATTTCTCATTCAAATTATTTTTCTTTGCATTATTGTGCAGGAGGCAAATTAAATATTTATACATTCAATCCAATTTTCAGTTCACCTATACACCGTAGCCATAAGCAGAAAGAGAACATCGTCGGTCGGAGGTGTGCTGCAAAACAAAACAAAGTAAGCAAATCTACTTAGACCATAGAAGAAAGTTTCTTCTTCTTTACGTATTCAATGCAATTTGAGTGGAACAAAAGGGAAAAATAATGGAATATGCAAGTTTCGATAAAACATCACATTTGAAATCCTTGAATGCACATTATAAATAATTCCTACCGACTATACGATGATACTCGTAGCCTCTACCTTCTGTATATATACGGAAAGTTAAAGAGGACTATGGTTCTTAGAAATTCATGGGAAATTCGATTTGTTTGCAGATAAAATGCTTAAGGGAATTAATTTCCATATTTGAGAAAAGGAGATTTAGATTCTTTTGTTATAAATTTTGGACAAATATAAAAGTTTTTGGTGCTTTAAGTTCCTACCTTATAGCTTCCTATACCTTATAATAGTTAGTCTATCCAAACATTTTTCGTAGAAGGCGAAATAAAGTTAGCTAACAGAACAGCTATCATACGTGTCAATGCAATGAATTGAAAATTCAATGACAATATAAACTTTTATTATGCCGCAACAAATGTTCGAGTTCATTGATCAGGTGTCTCGCTAGCTAAGTACAAAACTTAACGATTTACCAAGTCACAAAAACAAGATATCATCATTTTCGTACTATGTACATCGTTCAGTGAAAACATTTTCACCTTCTTCAAAGCGCAAAATTTGCTGTTCCCAGTACCTATCTTACAGCTCATATGAAAAATGGTTTCTGTCCATTCATATTACGTGTAGCTTTTGTAGCTCAAATGCTTGTATAATAAGACAATAAATATCCATTGAATTTTAACCGAACGTATACCTAAATAAGCACATTTTTTTCGCAAATTGGACCTCAGCCAAGGATCTAGCCCTTAGGCGGGCTTTTTTTGTGAAAGCTGTATCTTCTCATATATACAAAAATGGAAATTACGACTCACTGATCATCAACGCCCAGCCCAAACCCTTTGCTCTATAAAGCAGACTATTTTTCCTTTACGATGTATACAAGGAATAAGGAAGGATATTTTGAAATTCAACCCTTAAGGGGTAACGAGGGGGGTCCAAGTTTGTATGGAACCATTTTTATTTTTCATCCGATTGACTTGAAACTCGGTTTGTGTAGTTTATAACCTATAAGAAATAAAGATAATCAATCTTTCGGATTTTGGAAATTTTGCTCGGAACCCGAGTTATTAGCAATTACTCCTTTTAAGGGGCCTTTTTTTAAATTACGAGCCGTTCGTCGTATCGATTTGAAACTTTGTTATGCGTCCCAACATCTCTCGCCGCTGAATACGTTTTTCGCTTCATCTAACTCCAGCGTTAAAGATATTAAAGCGAAATTCTGTAAGAATGGGTCTTAGCATACGCATAGTGCCAGAAACTGGTACATATCACGATATTTCCGGTTGCATATGTTGCACAGTATAGGAAGATCTGGTCAGCATGGAATATAATTAAGGATTCGCTGACTAAAAAAAAAATGTTTGTCCCGTAGATAGTGGCTCAGTCTGCTATAGTATGATCTGTTGAGCCAGCGCTGTTGATCATATGTTCTTTGACATGCGCTTTCTCGCATAGGAAGCATTTTCCAGAGATACGAACTACACCTTAGGTACTTTCTTAGGTGTGTTTTCTGCGTGATATATAAAAATAAAAGAGGAAATAGAGTACCCAGAGACTGTAAAGGAATCTCTGTGTACCAAATCCTGAGGACTATGCGAAGCAAAACTGCGGGCAAAAGCTAGTCTTGAAAAATTCCAAACAGGTTTTGCTGATATTTTTTGATGGATTTTGTACTTGAAACATGAAACAAGGTTTGGCTGACTTCTTTCCAAAGTTGTTGGCGAAGCATCGGTTTTAGTAAAACTCTTTAGCCCACTCTCTCTCTCTCCTCCTATGTGATTTACACCAGCTGAATAAACATATTTTCGTAGTTGATTGAGGATAATCAGTAACACTTATACAATGCCTTGGCACTGAGGCATGTTCTACAGATTACCGACGATTTCCAGAGCACGTAGGATCATCGTACCTACCTACCACTTGACTGATTTTGGTAATATCGGAAAAAATGCAAAATATTGGATTAAAAAATACCTAACGAACTTGAGTTCGAATTTTATTGCAAATCCCAATAAAATCCTTTGGAGAATCTATATATCCAGTAGATATTAATACGAATTTACACTTTCGTTTAGATCCTTCATTTCATTCTACCACTCGAATAAAAACGAAACCACAGTTTATCTCGTCAGTATACACTAACATTTTCAGAAAAGCTGCAAGGTTGCCTTCCAAGAATTGTAATGCAGCTCATTTTCAATTTAATTGCAAATGCACTTACCGACTTCGTTTTGTTGTCTACCCAGCCCAATAAAAAAAATAGAAGATACAAAATAAAACTCCCTCTCTCTTCCACACATCGATCATTAGCGTTGGCATTGTAAATACAAATTCAATTCCTCACCAGACAACCATAATGTTACTAATCAAAACAAATGTATCTTATAGTGTTCAGTCGCTTATCACGCACCTTTAACGAAACCAAATTTTATGGTTTAAGGGCACGCGAAAAAAATATTATTACTTTGTCTTTGTTAATGTCTTATTTTACCGTCTACACAATTTGCTTAAGTTAATGTGCAAAAGAAAATCGATAAAACGAATATCACTCTGAGAATAAAAGAACTCAATTCAATTAGAATGATGCGTTTCTATTTATTTTTTTTTTTTTGCTATATGGAAATTCCATTGCATGCATTTGAATAACATTCAAGAATGTTGAGAATTTTATCCTCTTCAATATAAGATTAAAAAGGTAACACAAAAAAATAAAGTAATCCCCATCCGAGAGATACTTCCCGTGTATCCTTGTTTTGAACAATTCAACTGCACTACTCTGGTTGGAATTTAAAATACATTCTCCTAAGAACACGGATGTTTTCACTGGTCCCCATAGAAGATTGCAACGAAAGGGATAGATAGAACTCACTTAAATTGGTTTGAGTACTCCTATAGGTACTTTTTAACAAACAAATATAGGGATGCACCAGCACACAGTGTACTCTTGAAGTGGGCGAGAATATTATGGTAAAACCTTCATTTGTTGTAAGTGGTAGAGGGATTTTTAGTAAAAACCAAAACCAAAACCGACCGCCATCACCCCTGAACAATTGTGATTTCTATTCAACCAGTCAAGGCGAAAGGGGATACAGCAAGTGCATTCAAGAGGATTCTCATGGAAATAAGGAAGACATACAAACAAATTTGCCAAGATACGATATTATAATATTCATTTGAAAGCGGCAGGTTCAATGACATTTTCGTTTTGAAGTGTATACTTTTGTGTGTGTATAGGGTCTGTTGACCTCATTCGACAGGTACATATATGTAGGGTGAACGTTCACTATTAAGAGGGCGTAAGAATAGAGTGGACAACAAATTAAAAATTGTGCAACCAGTGCCAATGATTGTAACATTATATTTGAGAATTTATGAAAAAAAAAATGTCTCTAACACCACACCAAAAATTGAATTGTCGCTAAATTACTAACAAAATGTGGACACTGAAATTGATATTGAAGGCCCTACGACCTAAGTCCCACATACAATTAGCTCCCACAAAATTTTGGGTTTTAGTTCAAATGAACTAATAACTCCCACGATTTTCGGCAAATAAGACTAAATTTTTGGAAATTTGTTCCAATATAAGCATTACATATATGCAAAAGTCCGCATCCAATCTAACACCTACTCCAAATCCAGGGGGGATTCCAGGGGCAACATGCCCCTGATACATATTTCACTGTTTATACATTGCAAACTTACTTCGTTGGGAATTAGTTCAAAATAAACAACGTCCCAAATAAATTGTCTCCCAAACGTATGCACTAAATCCCCCTCCATATTGGGTGGGACTTAGTTCATTCTGGCTAGCGGGACTCAGTTACATGATGGACTTATTTTGTAGGGCCCAGGGCTTAACGACTCTTGGGCGGCTCTCAGATTGAGGCAACAAGCAGTAAGCAACTAGCAACTGCTAATAAGCAATCAGCAACATTTTTCGTTCAAGCGATATTTAGTTGCTTTTATGTGAGACCTCTTATTTAATTCAAAGTAAAATAATTGTGAGCGATAATATTGCGTGTTTCCTATAGCCAGTTGCTTATTGAATGTTGCCTCAATGTGAGGACCGACTTAGTCCTACGTATTGTTGGTTAAATCCGGCAGGTATGCGATTAAGACATCGTTTACAAAGTACATACAATGACTGAAAAGGTTAATGAAAACGGCGACAATAAACAAAAATATTGTCACCTATTTTAAACGACTGTCAGAATTCAAATTTTCAAACAGATCTGGTTCTTTTCAATTTGTATTTTCGAAAAAAAAAAAAAAAAAAAAAAAAACCATTGAGTGAAAAAATATTAAGTACTTTTTTATCAGTTGACATCCAGAACTGACAGGGAAGTAGCCGGAAGCAAAAAAGGCCGAAAGTGTTAAAAAGTACAAAATTGTTAATTGGTAAATGATTTTTTACAATTGAAATCCAGAACTGACATCGGCATCTTCTGGTTAAGAAAGGAATGCGGGTACAAATACCTACTGGACTTTTAGGATTGCGTATGAACTAGTCGATATGAGGCCAAATAGTTGCACCCGCGAATGATTTCCATGAATTAATAACTATTATAAAAAAAATGGTTATAAATTGTCAATTCAGGGGCCCTACTCTGTATTTCGTTCCGAAAGTGAAATTTTTCGAAACCGAATATTTGCTACTCTATTTCAAAAGCGGAATGAAATCTCAAAAGCATTGACATACGGAAAATCGAAAGTATTACATAGTACGAATTCAAAAGCGGAATGAAAAGCAATCGACTTTCGGAACGACATGTATAGAGTTGGGTTCCAGGTCCTGAATTTGCAAGTAAGCTCTGAACCTTTAAGTGCAATTACTCTACATTACGAGTAATGTTATGATTACTCAAAGGCTATTCCTACAATAAAATCTCGAGTCTAGAATTGGCCTTTCCATCTCTTTGCTGTTCCTGTGTTACACCTTTGTCACAGTCTTCAATTTTCTCACAAATATCCTCATCTCTTTCAACAAATTCCTTTCATTCGCCTAGATATATACATGTGATAATCTTATGAGCATTTACCTTCTTACACCGACATTACATGGATTATCCCCCTGTGATATCTGCAACTGTAATAATGTTAATAATTACAACACCAGTAGACAATTCATTTGCCACCCACCGCCAACAAGTACAGAAACACTTAAAACTAATGTACCATGAAATTAAAGTGTTTATATCGCCAGGTAACAGATTTTCAAATAGGATTTCCCATCCATTCACTGGCAAGGACGATGAGACAGAGAAGGCAGTTGTCTGGCATTTTGTGTCCAGGAATTTGAAGTTACACTTTGCATTTATTTTATACAAAGGGATAATGTCTTCGTAGCAAAAAGGATACACAGCAGTATCTGCGATAAACTTTTAGCAAGGATCCAATTCATGTTTGTTTTTTGTTTTTGTTTCTTGTTATAGACGTTAACTGTACCACTCCAGTGGAAATAAACACAATGTAATTAGAGGTTAGCATCAGTGTTAAATATGTCTCAACTGTAGGTAAAGGTACGTAATGTATATCTTCTCAAAAAATACATAATATAAAAACATAAGATAAGGCAAGAACATCAATCTAAAATTACTTACCTTAACTTGATAGGAATTTAGACGTGTCTTTGGCAATAGATTGAATGATGAAAAGTCCAAGCGACGAGAAAAGATACCATTGCATCCAGATGTTGAGCTAGAATTAATAAAAAAAAAAGATATAAGTATCTAATATATTCTTGCAAAATAATAGAAATTAGAAATTTTCTTGAATTAAGCAAATTAAGAAATAAAACAAAAATATGACAGATTTTTTTTTTTTTGTAAATGCCATCCTCAGTCTATCATACTTACAGAGTTCCATGAACTTCCACCGAAAGGCTAATAAACTCAGGCGAACCTTTTGTATTAAGCCTGAGTAAATTATTATCAGTCTAATATGCTCTTCTATAGAGTGGTATACCACTTCCAGTTTTGGTTCACAAGAGGATGTGGATAAATTCCTTTTTTTTATGTGTGTGTCTATAAAAATGTATGAAAATTCATTTCTATGGAGAGAAACCAAACTAAAATCTCTCATGTGGCTATTAGTGGTGAAAATACTTTGCTAATTGAGGCTGGTGTTGCTAGTACAAAAAAAAAAATCGTTTTGTAAAATAAAAGTTTTTTTTTCCGAATGGACAAGGATTTTTTTGTTCTTGTATGAAGTAGAAATTGGTTGGCTTTTGAAATGTTTTTTTTTTTTTCGTTGAAAATAAAGCCTAATTGGCGTTGTAGTTGTAGGTAATCTGCTATGAAAAACTCGATTGATTATTACACAAGCGTTCAGTTTTGATTACCATAATGCGAGTTCACATTATTACGTATAGGCAGTTAACAAGGCAATACTCAAAAGCCACTCAATTGCAGTAGTTCTCAAATTGTGTCAAATTTGCATGGAAAATTTATGGAAATTCGATTGTGAAAGCAACAGAAATTATTATTTTTTTTAAATAGGATTTAAATGTAAAGTTTTGGGTGGTTTTAAGCGGGAGGAGTTTTATTTCAATTTATTTATTTATATCTTTTACAAAAAGATGTTTAAAATACTCTACTTAAGGGTGTCCCATAATTTACGCAAAATTTAAATTTTGCGCCATTTAATAGAATAGTGATGCTAACGGAAAAAAATATAACAATGTGTTACTTGACAGTTCGGGGTTAGTATAAATGGTGCGCTATACAAAAGAACAACGCATTTTCATTGTTGAGCAATATTTTGAAACATAATGAAGGTTTGTCAACTACAATACGCAACTTTGGAATATGGCCGTCATAGTGACTTAAAACCATCAACTGTAAAGAGAATAATCGAAAAATTAAGGGAGACTGGATCAATGAGTTATCTTAAACATCCTGGGTGTTCTGTCACAAGTCGTTCAACAAAAAACATCGAAGCAGTTCGCGAGAGTATTGCTGACAGTCCAGGAACATCAATTCGGCACCGTAGTCAAGAATTGGGCATTTCGAGTAGCTCTCTACAGCGAATTCTTACGAAAGACTTGAAACTGCATGCTTACAAAGTTTAAATGACTCAAGAACTAAAGACTACTGAGACTGACCATACAGCGCAAAGAGAGTTCGATGAATGGATTTTGGAACAACAACAAGTGGATGCTGATTTTTCGAACAAAATCATATTCAGGAATGAAGCTAATTTTCATCTTGATGGCTTCGTTAATCGTCAAAATTGTCGCAGTTGGGGTTCAGAAAACCAACGAGTAATTGTTGAGAAACAAATGCATCCACGACGCGTGACTGTTTGGTGCGTATTCTTTGCTGTAGGCATTATCGGACCATTCTTCTTCGAAAATGCGGCTGGTCAGGCAGTAGCAATTTATGGTGTTCGTTATCGTGAAATGATAACCCAGTTTTTAGTGCCTAAATTACAAGATATGGATGTGATTAACATGTGGTTTCGACAAGACGGTGCCACATGCCATACAGTCAGAGAAACAATTCAATTACTGGATGAGTCATTTCCTAAACGTGTAATCGGCCGCTTTTGCGATCTTGCGATTTAACGCCATTGGACTTTTTTCTTTGGCGGTTTTTAAATTTAAAGGTCTATGCATACAAGCCCACGACCACCAACGCCTTAAATACTCTATGAATGAATAAAAAATTTAAACTTTCTAATTAAAAATCAATATTTTCTTTCAAATGCATTTTGTGTGGATTATGGGACACCCTTTATATTACCAGCTTTGCTTACTTCAGATTTTTATTTGCTTGCCATAAATACTGATTAAGAATACCTCCAAGTCAGGTGCCCTAATAGGTCTATTTGATCAATTATATCAAACAGCTTTAGTCATCACAAAGCAACATTGTATCTGAAATAATTCAATTAATTACACTCCAGATACGAGCGACTTTCCATAGCCACTTTGCAAACTGAGAAATATCCCATTATACAATTACCCAACGGATTTGCATTCTAAAAATAGTCATGCATCGTTAATTAATTAAAATAAAAATTAAACCTTCCTCAATACAGACTTGGGTATCGGGTTGAATCATCATCTACCTATATTCACATTGCATGCAGTGTAACTGTGATGTGAATTTTAGAATTCTTTACTACATTATTTGTGCGCGCCTACAGCTGTGCAAAGTCACAGTGCACATAGTGCACTCACAAACGGGCTTTCAAACTGTGACCATATTAAAATTTAAATGCGCCAATTCTCGCTCGCATCGTAAAATCGATATTTCATTCTAAATTAGTTAATCCATTTCGAGATATAATCTTCAAAGTACTGCGCCAGAGCTGAGCTGATATTTTTTTTTTGTGCTAGACACAATCACGATTAAAATATCATATTTCATGTCACAATTGCGGGCAACACGGCCAATCAAGTGCAATACTGCGCGGGTAAGAGTTGTTATGGTGGTGGCGGGGTACGGTGTCGTGATAGCGAAAAACTATTAAATGTATCTCAACTCTGTTAAAAATCAAATTAGTATCACCCAGCACATAGCGCACAGATAAAATTAACGAGCTCGAAGAGACTAATAAATCAAATCAAGTTTCATTGGTGGTGGCCAAACACCCAACCACCCACCCACCCATCAAACCATTGCCAGTGCCATCATAAGCATCTGTATAAAACTCCAACCTCTACCAGTTTTTGGAGGAGAATTTCTCACCAACTTTGCCATTTGGTCGGTCATGTTTCGGTACGGTGTGTGCCAACACAGGGGATTGGTAGGTAATAAGTTTCGTATGTTGTCTGCTGCAGAAATACTTTCAGTCCGTCTCGGTTGGTTCTGGTTTTCTTTTCTGCGAGGTTCACTCTCTCAGATGCGAATGCGAGAAAAGGCGCTTTAATGTTGTACATTAAAGGTAATGTTATGTTGGGATGATGTATCTCTGGCCGGGTGTATGTGTACAAGCGATGAAATTACAAAATTCGAAATGGCAGTTGGTAATGGTCATGTTTTGAGTTTTTTTTTATTTTTTCCGTTACGAACGATCCAATCCCATTCCAAATGGCATATGATACGCTCCTTTTGGGCCGGGCCAGGGGACGAATTCGATTCGGGACTGATTATTACTAGCATTACCTATACCGATGCACAGATGGTAGCAGTGAGGATTTGTTTTTTTCTGTTTGTGTTATTTTACGCTGTAAGTAAGATACATTGTCACGAATTTAAATGGTTTAAGGGGTGGCGCTGCAATTTGAGTAAATATAATTTAATATTTCCAATAAAATGCTGTCTACTGCGATAAATTGTCGATTGATGTAATGGATATAGGATAGCAATCGAAGCACTCAACACAACCGGTGCTCATTTTTTTTTGTTTATCGCTGAAGATAAATAGCGCAGGTAAATGCAGATACGATGATGCAATTTCATTTAGTGATTGCCCCAAAGTGAATGGAATTGATTTAGTAAGGTGCAGATCTATAGAGAGAAAAGGAGGAAACACCAAAAACAAAATCTCGAATACAAATTGAAACATTTCGCCATTTAATTTTGGACGTGATAGGGCACACAATCTGCGGTTGTGAGAAGAAATTGAAATGGAAACGGCAAATGGAGTGATTTATAACTGCAGGCGAACTATACAATATGGCGAACAAATAAATAACTTGAACTGGGAAAGGATTTGATAAAAAGAAAAACAAAAATGTAAAGGGCTTTAAATCAGATTTGAATCTTTTATTAAAACGTTGGAATTCCAATTTAGGCATTATGTAAGAAAGCAAAAAGGGAACTTTTGGCTGTGCAAAATTTAAGATTTAACTACACTTGGAAATTTAGTTGATTGTGAAATGATATATCTATATTTTCATGTTGTCGAGTTTTCATTGGCCTAGGCTGCTCATGTTTACAGCTTTCTCCGTCCGCAACACCGACAAATCATGTAAAGAATTTTTCGACTTACTACTAAGTTGACGTCTATTTGTGTCAACATGCGTCTCGAAAACTCAGTTTAGACATTTCTATTGGGTTATCTTATTGGAGAGTATGGAAGAGCGCAGCTTGTCATTTCGGTTGCCCTGACGTGTAGAGCACCAATCAGAAACACGGAACTTAGAAGACACAAATTACAATTGTCAATAAGTGACATACCGACAATTCAAGCTAGTTTTCGCGTTCAGGTAAATATGAATACAGACGACTTACGATGACTAGATTCTTGATCACATCTAAGCAAACAAATAAACAGGATATTCTTGTAACTTCTGTTTCTAAATATGTGATTTCCGTCTAACCATAAAACATTATAAACCATTTAAAAATAAAAACTAGCGGTTTATTGCCATGTAGTTTTTAGACCATTAAATACCATTGCGCAACCTTTTAACCACCATCCCCTTTGATTTCATTGCATAGACTAAGCCAGTGATCGTATATTGTAAACAGAGCAACACCGACATTTTAGCAAAACATCTTTCTATCCTCTTCGCTAAGGCTCTGATCAATCACATGTGGTAAACAGTCCTTTATGTTGTACCTTGTACCACAGCTTCAATATACAAGGCTTTTATTCGGCCTAAGCTTGAGTACAACGCTCATATCTGGTCAGGTGCACCAAAAACTTCATTGCACCTACTAGACAGAATCCAAAAGCGCACGATAAAACTTATAGGTGATAGAAATATAGCGAAGTCTATTGACCCGCTCGAACATCGCAGAAATGTTTCTTGCCTTTCCTTATTTTATCGATATTTTCACCACCGATGCTCTCATGAAATAGCTAACTGCATTCCGCCCCTTCAACAATTCTTTCGCAACACCCGTCACACATCGAATGCACATCAGTTTACCCTTAAGCCTACCTTCGGACGTACTGTAAAATATAGAGATTCTTTTGTAAGTCGAACAACACGCATGTGGAATGCACCTCACACGGTTTTCCCCTCTAATTACAACCCACAATTGTTTAAAACCAGTACCTCTTCTCTATCCTCCCTATTAACCCTTCCACTTGTGCTGTGCATTAGCATTATAAGGGAACAAAAACCCCTTGAGCACAAAAAATACAAAAAAAATACAAAAAAAATTATTGCAACAGTTATTTATCCATTATCGCTTAAAGATTATATCTACAAATGGGAGTCTGTATCAAATTTTAGTTTCCAGATTTTAAATGACGAGACTTTCCAATTAAGATAAATGACATAAACTGCTGCGAAATATGCTAGGAACTTTGCGTGCAGTAAACATCAACTGTCTCTATTAGAAAAATTCATAGATCGCTAGATAGCTACTTTGCAAGAAGAAAGTAACAAAATTTGTAGAAAATATTGAACAATATGCTTTTAATATTAAGAAACCAGTCAGGACATAATAATAATATTTTATTTTACAGGACACCAAATTAAAAAAAAAAATTATTAAGACAAATCCAATCGATACAACAATTTTTCATATTATATTTGTTTAGGTAAACATCTGGTGCTCTAAACCAAGTTATTAAAAATCAATCACCGCCAAGACAAAACTCAAACAAATTAAGCCACAGACAGATGGAAAAAAAAATTCAAATCTGTCTACATAAGCTATTTCTCTCCGAACACAATATGTGAATTGTAAACAGACAATCTAAAAGAATGCAAAAGATAAATGTGAATGTCATTTTTTAAGGTTTGCCAAATATATACTCAAGTGTATTGCCTTCCTCTTGAGGTATCTCAAGTGTGTAACCGACTGAAAATTTTCAGCAGAACAACAAGAAAAAAAAGTTTGTATCGCCTTACCAAGGTCGCTTGAAGATCAGTTAAGCCAAAGTAAATGTTGAGAATTAAAACACAAATAACGAGAACGTGTATATTAATTCCATTTTGAGTAATTTTTTTTTCGTTTTTATTATTATTTTGTCATACTTACACTCCCCCTTTTTTTATCTAACCAAAATGAGATATGACGAAGGCGCTATCGAGTGAATGATTGATGTCGGAATGTACACCTGGATGATGTCGACTGATGGCATATAAAATTTAAACGGACAGGCCTATTTAATTGCTTAAGAGAAACTCAACTGATATACGTTACGTAGACGTACCCGTATACAAAAAGAAGAAGTCATTATGCGTGTGCGGAAGTGCGACTGTATATGATCGTGAGACATTACCGGGGTACAATAACGACGGATGGACTTCCTTGTTTTGTTAAGAGTCGTTATTGATTTAATTTTTTGTTTAAAAATATGAAAAGTTAGGAGTACATATTTTTATATGTAATATAAAAATTGTAATTCAAATCGAAATGTAAGCAATCGCTATTTGAAGCTTACGACTAGTACAAACTATTTCCAGAGAATGTTCATTTATGTAATTCAACATCCAGTGATTGAGAAAGTAATTAATCACTGCATTGCTTTGGTAGCCGAGATGCATTTTAGGTAAATTTATTAACGAGCAGGAGTCTCTCAAATCTAGTCATCAGTTAGTAAAAACATTTCAAAAATCATTAACGTCCTTACATACTTATAGATCTGACTGATCAGCTCTGTTCGATCGGATTGTGTGTAGAAGCTTCACACTTTGAACCCCAACTTACATCGATTTCCTTATGCAAATCATGTGCTGTGCGTATCTAAATATCATTTAAGTAAAAGTCAAAATGGGCCTGATTTAAACAAATTTCAGGCCGTAGACGGATAGATGAAATAAAACAAATTTTGGGACATAATTTCTGGAGGACCACAATTATGGTGCATAATTAATACCTGTTTGCAAGACATTCAGCGTGTTGGAATTATAAGTTTGGCTTTTCCGAGAAAGGTATTTTAAAAAAAACTTAAACATCGCATACTTTTAGGCGTTATTCACAATAACAGTGAAGAGATTTACAGGTCTTTCTAGATGACTATTAACGCAACAAATTTACCAAATCAATAAAGGACAACTACTGTAAAAATTGTATTTAAAAAATGTTCGCCAGAGCCATTGCAGCACTAAGTAGTGAAGACTACATTCATATTTCTGTAAAGAACAAAATTTCATTCGATAGATCCAACAACATAACCCACCAAGAGTACTCTTGTTCCGCATTGGTTTGAAGTATCACTAACAATGAAAACAAACAAATCGTTGTCCCCTTGGCAGAATAAAAACTCACTTAAAATCAAAACTTAATTGCATTCAAACTATTTCTTCACTCGAAAAGCACTTAGAAGGTACTCCCACTCTACCCTTTTTTTTGTTGTAGGTACTTTGTTTATGCATCTTTTACATGTAAAGTCACGTACTGTAGATACAAAGGCACCCACATGGAAATCATGGCACCACTAAAGGTTTTCGCGTTTTAAGGGGATGAACTTTTTCGTGGAACACCATACATTGTGCGGCCACAAACGTGATGCAGCACCGTAATGGCGGTTTTAGCCAAGTATACTTTTACTATAGGGTTTTTGTTTTAAACTTGTTTTTAATTTTTTTTTACTCATTTAAGAGTCAAAAGTGGTACAGCTACAACAGTGTAAGTTGGTGAAACTGTAACAAGAACGTATCTGCATTTCTGTCGACAATATCTACTACCGAAGAAAATCGGTTCTCTTATTGTTATTGGCACAACTTTGCCGTTGTTTTATTTTTGGATTGAATACTTTTGTTTATTTCCTGTCGTCGATACCATGCTGAGTTGAGATTGCCATCGGCATTGTTGGTGCTCGAGGAAGTGGGAATGGCGAAAACAGAGATCCCGGTGAATTATTTGCAATCTTCCGTATAGTGAAAAAAATATGCATGAAAAATGATAGAGAGATGAAATGAGAGATGTGCTTCGTGTGCAGTTTTTTTTGTTTTTGTTACAAGTCACAATTGGGTCAGATTTTGGGTGAACGGATTCTTATGAAACATTTATAAAAATTTACATTACAAAAACTTTATTTTTTTATTTTTATTTTTAAAGGATATAATATAAATGAATACTGTCCGGATTCACAAAAACTTATCTTTTTTGAGCATGTTTTGAAAAAGCTTGAGTTACACTTAAGAGTAAACAAAAGTAGTAAATGATCATGATCAATAAATATTTAATAAATTTATACAATACATCTGGTTGTACATATTATTAAATATTTTATTAATTTTTGATACAAAATTCGAAGACATAGATTATGTACACGAGTTTTGCACCACTATAAGTCATACTCTACTCAATTCAATTGTAAGCAAAAGATTACTTTATACATTCCCTAAATTAATGACATATAGTATGAAGTATGATGAATGAATATAATAAATAAATAAATAGGTGGCGCAACAGGCGGTTGACACCCAAGGCCTAGCTTCTCGCAACCATTCGTTTTGTGTGAGTTTCAATGTTTTGGGACGAATGGAAGGGACCTACAATTTTATGCCGAGTCCGAACGGCTGAATTGAGAAGCTTTTTCATGACAGTCATACTCTCGGATGTTTGTCAGACGTTCGCGAGAGGTGGCGCAGTAGAAAAAACTTTAAGATGTAATTTGGGTTTTTCCGGGGATCGAACCTGGGATCCCTCGCACAGTAGTCCAGCACACTAACCACTGCGCTACTGCGCTACCCGAATTAGTAGGTCTGGTCATTCCAATGCGAAAAAGTGTTCTCCCGCCATAAATCAAAGAGGTTTCTGCTTCAAGACATCATATTCAATCACATAAAATTCTCAACAAAGATCAATTAAACTTTTAAACGAGGATACCATTCACATTTATTAACTTTCAAGTATACTTGTAGTCGTAATACATCAAGAGCGATAAAGGACAGTCGATATATTTATCCGTAGTTTACAATTTTATTACCTATAACATATTTACCATAGCCTACACTTATTGAATGGTAAACCAATAGAACAATACTATCATTACTTTTTTTTTTTATTGTTTGAGCATTAAATTTGCGGGTCATTATTTGGAAAATGTTTGCTGTATTATTTTTGAATAGTTTTAGTTCCTCACTGGTTTTAAGCTAGATTTATAATTGGTTTATCGTGAGAATCAATGTTATATTTTTCGTAAGTGTCGTAAATTTCGACTCAGCTCATAGTTTGAATTTAGGAAACCGTAACTACTAGCTCAGACGCCTAACATTTTGCATGAATTGTACGCAGTGGTACTTTTACTTAGAAATTATATTCAAACTACTTCAGCGTCTTCACTTTGTCGTTGAAACATCGTGTTTTTATGATGTTGTACCTACTGCTTAGTACCTACCTAGAAGTAAGAAAAACGCACTAAAAGTTTCCCCATAACCTTTACGTCATATAACTTAACACAAGTCACGCACAATGAAACGTAGGAAAACCTACGGGGATGGGCAATTGGAAAATCTGATTTTTAAAACATAGTATTAAAATTGTTCAGTACGACATTAAACATTTAGACATATCAAAGTTACAAAGGAATTTTGATTATTGCTTGTAAGACCTGCATATTAAATTTATCTCATTGTGAAAATATTATTAAATCACGCAACGTTACGCATTCTTATAGGAATTTTCTCTTCTCTACCCGGTTCATGACAAATAACGTAAATAATGAGTGTAATTTGCAAACGTGATTAATGCATGAGTAAATATATAAACTTCGCACTTTCGGATGTCAACAACAACAACACACATGAAAATTGCACACAATGTCATATAGTATGGGTATCTATTCTATATCTACTTAAATCAAATATTATTTTATTATTCATCCCATGCAACGTTTTGTCAGATCTGCAAGAATTCTATACAAACAAATTGTCATTGTATTACGTACCTAATGCCAAAGTAATATTGTGTCTACCTACTCCTAAAGTATTGCACAATAATCGAATTCTGCAGCTAAATTACTCAACGACGCGACGTCTGCATAAATAAATTGGACAATGATCAACAGCTGACACTAATTGACGTAAACAAAAAAGAGTGAGTTGAGTGCCATTTATCATGTGACCGACCTATACACATGTTTGTTTTCAACTTTGTCAAACATTAAAGGAAGGATTACATTAAAAGAAGGTGCGGGAAACATTCAAGTATACCTTGTGACACTATTAAGAACTTGTTTTGAACATTGGGTCGTGGTATGAAATATAAGTTGACAATATTAAAATGTGTCTTTCTCTCTGTTCCTCCGACAGTTCTTTCTCTAAACAAACAAAAAAAAACATTATTATCTAATCTCCTACATTACTTTTTTTTTAACAGCTTTATACCGGCTTTATAAACTGACACTCTCACAATAACATACTGATGTATACTACAGTGGGTAGGAAAAATTATGTATAAAAAGATACCGCAAGATTCTCACGACTATTCGTTTTGAGTGTTTTAAATTTGGAAAGAATGGACCTACAATTTTATACCGAGTATGAATTAAAAAAACTTTTCAGGACAGTTATACTCTCGGATGTTTGTCAGCGAGAGGTGGCGCGGCGGAAAAAACCTTAAGAAGTAATTTGAGTTCTTCCGGAGATCGATTATGGGACCCCTCGTAAAATAGTTCAGCACACTAACTACCGCGCTACTGCATTATCAAAATAGATGTTTATAATTTGTACGTTTAGTAGGGTTAAAAAAATCGTATTAATGTCTCCCTTAGCGGGATGTTCTACGTCCATAAGAGAGTAACCAAATTCGAGTTTACTACTACAATGAGAGACATAAAAGGGGCCCAATATATGGTGACACGAACGTCTATATCTGATATGGTTGCATGCAACACTTAACTGAGACGAAGTATACTAAGTACTTTTGTCAAAAATAAAAAACTTATAAGTAGCCAACAGTCAGGTTTCAGGAAAAACTATAGCTGTGTCTCTGCTGTTCTGAAAGTAACCGATGATTTGAGAAGTGCTATGGATCACGACCTGATATCATTTCTTGGACTCCTAGACTTCTCAAAGGCATTCGATACTGTAAATCACGGAAAACTTTTTTCAAAATTGAAACGGAATTTTCAGTTCAGCAACTCTGCAGCTAACTTAATTCTCTCGTATCTAAGTGGAAGAAATCAAGCCGTATCGGTTGGAGAAAAAACTTCTAGACACTTTGAGATAAAATCGGGAGTACCGCAAGGCTCAATTCTTGGACCAATACTTTTTGTAATGTTCATTAATGATCTCCCACAAGTAGTCCGACACTCATCAATACATTTATATGCTGATGATGTCCAGATACAGTTGAGCTGCAAGCTGGGAATGTTAGAAGATGGAATGAGAAACTTAATAGCGATCTTAAGGAAATCTCACAATGGTCTGTCAGAAATCACCTACAACTAAATCCGGCAAAGTCAAAATGCTTGATAGTCTACAAAAACAAGCTTGACAGTAGCTATTTCCCAGTATTATATTTAGGTGACACTATATTAGAATATGTTGAAAAAGCGAGAAACCTAGGCATTTGGCTCAATTCTACGCTTACATGGGACCAACATATTCAAATAGTCATTGGCAAAATATACGGATGTTTACGGACCCTGTCATTAACAAAGCACTTTGTTCCTCAGCATATAAGGCTTAGCTTAGCCAAAAGCTTAATATTGCCAATCGCTACCTATGGATGTCCGATATTCTGCTGTCATAACTCAGAAACACGAAGAAATCTTACAGTAGCCTTCAACAACATTACGCGGTATGTTTATAATCTTAAACGTTTTGATCATATTTCGGAATACACTAACAGGATACTGGGCTGTGGCCTGCACACATATTTCAAGTTTTGTGCCCTAAAAACACTTAACCACATTTTGATTTGCAAGGAACCTCATTATCTGTTCGAAAAACTTCAGTTCCCAACTTCAACTCGTTGTTTTGTCTTTATTCAACCAAAGTGTACATGCAGGAACTCCGAGAACCAATATCTTGTTTATGTTGTCAGAGAATGGAACACTCTTCCCTTGGCCATCAGAAAACTTCGCGGAACTAAGTCATTTGATAAAGTTTTATTTAGATATCTGACCTTAGCCACCTAAATGCATTTTTGTATCTTTTCCTTTTTTTACTATCTTTCTTTTCGTGTTTATATTCTTTTTATTTTCTCTATTTCTTTTTCTAAAACATGCTTCATTGTTAACTTGCATAGTCTACTTTATTTTAATTTATAATTATAATTAGCAAAGCCAATAAATAAATCATTGTTTAATCTTAAATTATTTAACTTTTACTTATATAGACTTTAACTTCACTTAAGTCCAATGTAAAAGATTCTATGTACAAAATAAATGAAAATGAAATGAAAGTTGACGCAGTTATACTCGTGAATTACAGCATCACTTACTTCCTATCTTTCGGATAAAGACCTATAGAGACGAGGAGTAAGGAGAGCTTGTAGTAAAGTCGCAATCGGTGTTTAAAATATGGAAAGATCACTTCTGACAGAGACAACGAAGAAAACCAAAATTTCTGTCAAGTAAAATGAACCATTTAATCTTGTCAATCAGCCAAGGTTTTCGTCCAGCCGCCCAAAATGAAGTAAGGGCAATTATATCTGCTTCGCAATTAGGTTAGTGGGTTGGCAAGACAGGAGAAACCTGTACGTTGTACGTGGCACACTTAAATCATTGTAGATCAGTTATGATGCTTACCTAGGTTAGGTTATTGGGTTGGCAACATTCACAATAAAGAAAGAAGTCATTGACTGAATTTTGTTTGATTAAAATATTATTGCCCCATAAATGTACCTGTGGTAGCTACTATCATATTCATAAGGTACCAATGCAAAATTCGGTTCAAAATTTTTTCCACCTCGAAATTAATGTATCTATGTGTCCGTCAAATTTTTTGTGCGACTGTATTTCTTTATGCCGGTTGTTTTTATTTACCTTCGTTTTCTTCTTTCTATTGACTTTGCAAAAATAAAGCACGAAGAGAAAAAAAAATCAGCGAAAGAGGAAGCAAAAAATGTGCAAACGCGTGTACCTTCTAGTTTTGACTGGAAAAAAAACAAAACAACAACAACTTTGTACTCACAATTTTTGGCGATTTGTTTTTTCTTTTCAAATACGAAAAGTTGTTGGAAACAAAAAAAAAAAGAACATTTGGCGATTTATTTTGAAAAGTTTTTTGTTCATGTTTCCTTCTTATCATAGAAATGAGATTTATATTTAAATTTGCTTGAAGTTTAGCGATTGGAACTGAATAAATGGATATATGGAACAGCGTCTTTGAAATGATCGCAGTGCAGTAAATTTGTACGTGCTCAAAAGCAGGAAGTAATTTTTTTTATTGATTCCTATAGCCTGCTAAATTAAATTTAATTATAGATGAGACAAGCTACATTGTAAGGAGTTAATTTATATACATAATATGTACTAAGAAAACGATGCACACGATCGTGATGGCGATTTAAAATATGTTGATACAAATTGATGTATTGATTGATTGCAATATTAGATTTGGGGATGATAGCTAATTTTGAAAATAAAATTACTATAGGCATTTGTTCTTAAAAAACAATAATATTTGTGCTGATACTGACATTTTTTTAGGATCACATGAATTTTTCAGAGACTTTTCTGTAGGTAATAAATGTGATCAATACAAGTTCGAGATACATATTTTTCTGTAGATATCAGTTAGGTATAATTGCAGGAGAGCTGAAATACGAAATCTAAAGTATTTGAACTTTGCATAGTATATAAAAACATTTTTGAGTCTAAATGAAATGTCGGATCCAAACTTATTCTACTCACTATTGGTAAGATCAATTTACAACAAGATGATCAGTTGTTTCTACTTTCGATGATGGCTTCCTTTTTATTTGAAGTTCCACTTTAAATACTTAAGCTTAGAATAGTCCATTCGCGAATAACAAAATAGTGAATATTTTATCTAAATGGCAACAACTATCTTTAACAGCTAAAAAATCAAGAGATTATCATGTATGCACTCTTTATGTATCGAAACGTTGTTGCCATATTCGTTTTTAAAGAAAAATGACCTCTAAATGTCAAAGGTATTCGTATACGGAATTCTTACAGAGTACGGAACGGAACGGAAAGCAGTTTCGAGGATTGACTTTCTGAACGAAATAGAGAGTAGAGCCCAGGTCTACAAACTGCAAAGGAGAAAGACGGAATATAATTTGCAAGCTCGAAAGCAGTTTCCTATCCTCAAATCACAGAGACTAAAAAAAAAAAAACCTCAACTAGATCAGTAGACCGAAATTATTTTTCTGTTTATTACATTTTCATCACTGTTTGTTTGAGTGGAATTTTTCTGGTTAAATTTATCGACCGACAATATAATTTCAATCCGATAAACAAGTGTATTCTAAAAACAACACACATTCTAAAAATAAGTCAGAAAAAATGAAATCAGTCTATAAATTAAATGTGTGCAACTAAAGATATGTATAGATACATATTTTTTAATGCAACGCTTAGCTTTTCAACAACAACAATAAAGTACGAATTACGATAAACAAGTGCAAATTAGGTAGTAAAAGATAGCCCACCCAAAAATTACATCTGAGTAGTAAGCACGCGCACAAGTCTATGCCCAAATTGCTAACAACTTTCCTTTTCTTGCTATTGGTTTTTTTTTATAGTGTGCAAAAATCAAATAAATGCCAAAAAGAAAAACCAAAACATCGACGAAAGGGAAGGAACAAAAAAAAACACAACAGATAATAAATTTGTTTGACCTTGACATTGTATGATGTTATTTAATTTCGTGAATAGCGCTTATTTTCGTTTTGTTTTCTTTTCGTTTCGTATTCTTTTTTTTTCTATATGAGATTTCTCGCACGCGGTGAGAACACTTATATAGGTATGTGGGTAATGTCAGAGATACAATATATATGTAGTACCATTATTATTATTTTTATTATTATTACGTATTGTGTACCCGAAAATTATCACTACGATTTTTGTAATAGTATTTTCGGAGCTGTTTTGATCATTCTTTTTCCGCTTATTTGTTGTTTATTTTTAACAGGCTTGACTCATTTTTTTCGCGCGGACACACGACCATGAGCATGGTAATCGTAATGGTTGCGTTGTTTTTTTATAGATACAAACAATACTTGTAAATATATAGAGATGTGAAAAGTGTGTTACTGAAATACATACGAGTGCATATTTGGGTGGAATTGGAATGTCTGTCTATTCTTAGATTATAGGGCGCGTGGGGTAGGAAATTACTTAAATAAGAGTTATAAGGGATTTTCTTAATTAACCAAAATTATAATAAATGGCGGTAATTAGGGGAACACATATAAAATTCTTCTATACGATAACAGATGATGGATTTGAAAAATTATAATGTAGTTAATACTAGTTAAGATGCGGGTTAATTGGTTTTTAAGTTGTTGTTTTTTTTTTACATTAATGTATGTTCGGATGGTAGGTAGGTAGTGATGATTTGTTGTTTTTTTTTTTGGCAATTTATTAGACCGTTGATTGTTCTGCTTGTAGTGATGAAAAACGTTTCCGTATTTAAAGGGATATCTACTAAGTCAAGTGGAATTTCTTTATAATCTTTTGTTGTTGCGAAAAACTATAGAGCGTGAAAAGTTAAAGCAAAGAAATAGTAGTTAATAGGAGTGGAAAGGTACCTCTGCGGTAAATGCATAACCAAAAGGTACTATATTTGCGATATATGTTATATGTACTATGTATGTACATAGTTACGTATCATATCTCGACAATAGACTTTTCCGTGTAAGACATGGAAGCGAATACTCGGATCTAAAAGAAATATCGGCTGGTGTACCGCAAGGAAGCGTTCTTGGGCCGCTTCTCTACCTGTTATATACTCGTGATATACCAAAGGAAGATGACACTATTCTTGCTACGTTTGCCGACGACACAGCTATTCTAGCTGTAGGTAAAACAGTCGAAGAAACGACTGCAAAACTGCAAACCGCGTTAAATAAAGTAAATGAATGGACGAGGGTCTGGCGAATCGCCCTCAATGAAACTAAATCTGTTCACGTGAACTTCACATATAAAAAAACGAATGACTTGCCAATTTTTCTAAACTCGGCCAGAATACCTTTTGCGAACGAAGCCAAATACCTGGGAATGACACTCGACGCAAAGCTGAAATGGAATTCACACGTGAAAATGAAACGCAAAGAGCTTGAACTCAAATATAGAGAAATGTACTGGTTACTTGGAAAACATTCCCAGCTCAGTGCCGAGAACAAACTGCTTTTATACAAGCAAGTGCTAAAGCCGGTGTGGACCTACGGTATACAACTTTGGGGTTGCACCAAGAAAACAAATGCCAATATTATACAATCTTTTCAAAATAAAGTGCTTCGAGAAATTGTAAAAGCACCGTGGTATATTAGAAACGACGATATCCACAGGGATCTCGGAATACCTACAATCGAAGCTGAAACGAGAAGCTTTGCGCGAAAGCATAGAAACCGACTAATCGGACACACCAACAATACAGTCCTACAATTTTTTGATGATAGCAATTTATTGCGCCGACTACAAAGAACAAAACCTTTTGACTTGGCGATATAGGGATTAACCGCGTCTAAATTGCGGAACATGCAGGATCTTTCATTGGAGAGTAACCTGTCAAAAGTTTTCATTTCGTGATAGAAAAATTGCTTGATAAGTTATATCTCAGTTGCAGTATCTACAATTTATATCGAAGGGTGGTGTTTTTAGTCAGTAAGAATCTGACACTACTCTGAGCACGCGTTGTTCTCATAGTGTCTATGCAAGATTTTCACCTACCCTCGGAAAAAAAAAAAAATTTATTATTCCCTAAATTATTACATATTGAAGAGAAGACATAATCTACAGACTTATTCATGAGTCATGACGTAAAAACAACGCAATAGGGACAACACATGTTGCACTCATTTGTCGTACACATGTCTAAGACAAATGCTCCGCACGAGTTAAACCCAACTTGAAAACTGTCTTTCAGTAACTTTTCGATTTTTTAAATGAGACCTGTCCTTCATTTCTCCTGAATCACGCTATGATGAGTCCATGTTAAATTATAAATAGGCACAGGAAAAAATAAGACACCAAATACCCTTTCAGTAGGTAGATAGATACTTTTTCAGATAATATGAATACAGAAACTATGCGATCCGCGATTCCAATATACATATACTTATCCGCTGCGTATTTGGGAAATAACCCCCCAGTATAAGGCCCTAAAATCGATTTTCTTTCAAGTCTGGTAGGTACGCCGTCCGCACTAAAATTAAGCACCCATCCGAATGTGGCTCTGCAAAATAAGGCCCAATGAAATAATGCCAAAAAATGAAAAAAGGCCCCCAAAAAATTATACAGGAAACAAAATCAACGAAATTTGGGGTGTTAATTTCCTTTTTGGGGCCTTGTTTCCTAATGAAAATTGGGGTCTTATTTCCCAATAAAAAAAAAAAATAAATAAATGAGACCCCTAACGAAGAACGAACGTATGGGGCATGCTGCCTCCAGCCTCCTAATGTACCTTTATTTTCCTTAGCTTAATTTTTACATATCAAGGGAAAGCATCGGTATTCACGGCGTAGCTTAAATCAAAATTATTAATCTCTACTAGACGACTTGATAGTTGCCCTGTCAACATTTCAATTTGTTTATGACCTTTCTGTGAACGCATAATTTTCTGGCCGGGAAATGGTGTTTGCAAGAAATTCATCGATTTATTGGCGTCCGAAACTTGGTGTACTACTCTTCAGACTGCATCTTTACTTATCCGGTGCATAGTATTCGGTATAAAAGTTGTTGCAAGGCACTTAAGTATTCCTTATCTGTTAAACCTTAGCTTATGTCCAATTTTTGACAAAACACATTCAATATTTGAAGCTTTAAAAGGTTAAACAATTTGCTAGATAACCCGGTAAACCTCGTATCAGTTAAAACTGTTTTAATTTATTGTCTTTATATAACATGATATCGACAACGCTTTGTTGGTACCATGTCGTTTCCTGATAAATCATTCTACGCGAAAGAATGATTAACACATCAAGTCGCTCATACCTTAATGTAAACTCAGTGTCAGTCCCTGGTGGATCATAGCCGCTCGAAAACACCGTTCTAGAAGCACTAAGAGCAAACCGATACTGGCCAATATCACTACTGATGACTCCGAAATACATTGTAGGTAAATCGTAAATTGTACATGCACTCAGGAAAAAATAATAAATCAAAACTGAATTCGAAATGCTTGCACAGTCAAATCTCTCAACGATTGCAAAAATAACGCAAATCTTTGTTTTTTTTTCTCTCAATGGAAGAAATGTTTTTTTTTCTCTCCTTTTTGTACATACAAAAGCAGCAGCGTATAGGAGTCAAACCATCGTCAGAGCCTTGAGAATAAAATAAAACGTGCTTGGAATTCTGTTTTGGACATCAACATTATTCACTCTCCACTCAGTCGACGAAAAATGCAAAAAAAAAATAAAAAAAAAAATAAAAAAATACACAAATAGAGAATATAGCGAGACGAAAACAAAAATTCGCACAAGAAAAACAAACCACTCCCCGAATGACGAAAACGCGTCAGTAATCGAAATATTGCCCCAATGTCAGCGAAATATGCTTCTGTACAAAATCGCATTGTTTCCTAGGATCTAGGCGGACGGGGGGATACAAAATACCTGCACCACTCCTGAGAGGCATGAAGGCGCTCGCAAAGATGAACATTTATTTGTATGAATTTTTCGGGCTATATCGAAATTGATTTTCTTCGACTGAGACGACTGTATGTGATCGATAGCATTAAAAATCGTTGATTGCTTTGCGCTGAAGTCCACATATATTTCATCGAATCGTGACTGAGATAAGAATTTCAAATGAAACGAAAAAAAAAAAATACTGAAATATCCAACAAAAAAGGGACTCACGACTTTGGAATTAAGTTTCATTGCCAATAGCGCAAACATCCATAGGCCCACTTCAGCTTTGTGTATAGATGTATGTCCTTGATTGATTTCTAGAGCAAATAAACTTTTCTGGCGTATCTGGGTGAAGAATGGAAGAAGAAACGTTTTCTCTCGCCCTGTTCCCGATCACCAGTCAGCACACAAAAGAATCTTCAGCTTGAGATTTCTTCGTGTCTCTTATTATGGAGCAAGATCATGATCAAGAGATACCAAACAATATAAAACTGAAAATCGCTGTTTGTACGGGTGTGTGTGTTACAATATTGCGATACATATAGTATCTGCAATCATCTTGAAAATGTTAAGTGTTTTGTTTTGTTTTTTTTTTCCTCTTATTTCTCTTTTCGTGGCAATCTTCTCACTTTCCATATGTTTATCGTTCTTAGCATTCCTTTTAATTTTCTTCTTCTCTGGCTGCTGCTGTTAGTTGTTCAAACGAAACAAGTCGACGACAACGATGGCGGTTTCATTTTTCAATGAGTTTGTCCTTGGCGAAGTGCATTGCCGGCATATACCGAGACTCTCATAATTGCATTCCGCCGACCGGCGATAGTGTGTAGTGGTAGTTGTAATTGCATTACCGCCAGCCGCAACCGTCAGAAAGATGGGAAGGAAGGCAGGCAGGAGGCACAGAGATAGCAATTGGAGTTCAAGGATAGGGGAGTTAAAAAAGGAAAACAACAACAACAACAATGTTGTTGTGTGTGTGTTTTTTGTAAATAAACGCGTAAGTGTTGCGATTATTTGCCACATGCATTTGGTGCTTTCGACTTGTGTTTGTGTAGAAAAATGTTGCGCTATTATTAGTGCGCGGTTTACTGATGTATATAGGAGAGGCCTCGAGTTTAAGTCATTTGTAACATTTCCTAATGGGGGTCAATAGTTGCGAGTTACTAGAATGAATTGGTATAATATATACAGGCAGAAGAATAAAAGGGAGATCTGAGATAAGAGTTGAAGTATTGTTTCTTTCATTTAAAGTTAAGCTTTGTGGTAGAAATCTTCTTCTACTACAACATTGAGCTGAACTACTAAATATACCTATATCATAGTCAGGTCGGCAAACGAGCTAGGTTGAAGCTTGAAACTTCACCCACACCTCCATTTACCCATCGATGTCAAGACTTGTTTTGTTGCGAAAAGAGAGCACAACACAAGTAGTCCATGCCAAAGAGGTTGCCTTTTTCAAATACCATTTAGGTAGGTGGGTTGTAAATTTTTTTTAAATGTTTTTTGAATCTTTTGTAAAAAAAAAAAACTACACTCAAATCCATTTAGTTGGTTCAAAGTATTTGCGGCCGTTACAAAAAAAATAATGAAAATAGAAACTCAAATTTAAGTTTGGTATCTAACCCTCTTCAGTTGGGGAATGTCACCAAGCCAGTAGGTAATATAGTTTTTCAATATCCAGCGGACCTACTCCGTGATACAGCAAGCTTACTTGAAACCAACCAAGCTATAAAGATTTTATTCGTCCATCAAATTCGACAAATCGTACTCTAAGTCGATCTTGTGCTCAAGTTTAATTTTTAGGATGCATAAACATACAAGTACATTTCTTATCCAATTGCATTCAGAATGTTTGTCAGAAGTTCGCGAGAGGTGGGTCACTAGGAAACAATATGTGTCTTACATGTATTTTACCTGGGACCTTCCAACCACTCAATGAGTACTGAGTATGGTATAACGACTTTGGCTCTAAAACCATTTGCTTTATATTCCACTTAGGTTAGGATGAGTGACCAATTTGCCGACTGGTCCACAGACAGACTGCTTTCTGGCGTTTGCTGCTCCTCTGATGCAGACGCATCAGACGTTCTTTGAACACGACTAAGGTGAATGTAGTGAATAGCCTTTTCAAGGTCGGTCGACCAGATGACAACGCCATATCTATGTATCATAGAGCCAATATGTAATTCGAGGCTGAAGTCCCCATTTGCTACCAATAGTTTTTTTTTGCAGCAGTATAAAGCAGTGATGGCTTTCTGAACCCTCTGCAGAATATTGGGTTTCCACCTCAATTTGCTGTTTAGAATGAGGCTTAAATACGCCGCCGTGTTAGATAGCATAGAACAAAGTTGAGAACTTTGTACTTCCTTGTGGTGTAGCCCTATTGACGAACCTTCGAACCGATGGTTTGCCCAGCTTTGAATTGATAAACCTGTTGGTGAGCAACTGATTCACCCAATCGACAATCTACTGAACAAAATTTAGCAAACTTTTTCACCCAAATGGGCTTCACAATGGGATAGTATTGGTGTTAAAATCTCCTTTTCCAAAAACCCCTTTGCAAAAACCCCGGTGCTAAAAACCCTTACCCCAAAAGACCGACCCTAAGAGAAAATCCCCAGGGCGAAAATTCCCCATTTTTACATTTGGTGTTATTAATTCTGTCGCCGCGACAGCTAAAAATAGTGTTAAAAAGTTAGATACGTATGCAACCCCTCTCCTTTTGGTCGCTGCTTGTGGTCATGTAAGGTTGGGTATATGCAAAGTTTAGTTTGCTTGTGGGAGATTTTGGCATAGGGGATTTCGTCCCGGGAGATTTTGGAAAAAGAGAAGAAAAAAAATCTGAGATTATGTCCAATAAGGGATTTTGGAAAAGGGGATAACGTATGGATCCCGTTAGTATTGACCTGAATGTGTCATGAAGTATTTATACTCGCCAGATTACTACCCAATACTAAGGCAGCAGTGTGAAGAAATAAGAAAATCATTTATTGCACCAATAAGGCGATTGATCCATCAAGCCGTGAACAGTACCATTTTCAAGTTTAAGCAAACCCCTAAAATTTAAATCTCTTAATCAGTTAAAAAATAAATAAAAAAATGTGTCCAATCAGTCCCAACCGGTCAGTTCGTTAATAGAGACTTTTTGAACATTCACTTATCTCACGTCAATCCCAGGTTCTGTGATTGTTGCACAATATCCGTTAATCGATAAGATCGTCGTTTCCGAACTTTAAATGACTAAACAGCTAATCTTTGAAAACCCGTTTCCGCTTATCCATTAAGTGGGTCGCGGGTGTAGGTTGTTCAAGTGGACACTCCATAGATCTAGATTCTCCGATCGCCTCTATAGCAATCTCCATAGGTTAGAGTAGAGATTATGGACTTGTTCAAACCATCTCATCCTGCGGTCTACTTAGAGGAAGTCGGCCTGAAGGAACAGATTCCATAGCACGCCTTGGGATCCTGGTTGAAGACATGCGATTATCATGACACCCAAAACCACTGAAGCTTGGACCGTTTCGTCCTGAGAAGTAGCTGCTCGACATGTAAATGTAATGTACCAGAAGGAATACGAAGGTAGGTACAAAACGAATCAATTTTCTTCTCTATTATATTCTCTTGATTAATTTTTTTATTTATTGGATTAAAATGTAAATGTAACATACATATATAGTAATTAAAACATTTTGTTTATTCAAACAATTTAGGCGAATGTAATAAAATATTGCTCTCCTAGCACAAGTCGTATTACAAATCAAACCACATCCGATAAATATTTTTCAAGCGCAATAAATGTAATCCCCGAGAAAATTATTCGCTCACATAAATTTCCAAATCAGTATTAGAAAAAAAAAACATTACCACACAATTTTAAAGAAAATTGTTCTCTCTAAAAAAAAAATAAATAGTTGTTCAATCTAAAACAGCCAACAAGTGCGCCGGTGGCTAAGAATAGACAAACTTCAAATATACATTCACGCGCACATGTGTTTGAGATTTCAATTGAATTTTAGTCTTTGTTTTTTTTATTAAGATACTTTTCCATCTAAGGCCGAAAGGGATTGAACAAAAACAAAAAAAAACAAAAGCTATACATCTCAACCATTCTAAAATTAAATTCGAAGATGAACTGTTTTATGATTGTGTCAATAATTCAAAGCGTTGTTTTTTTCTTATACGTTAATGGATAAATGGTCATTATACCAAAAGGAACAAGAATTTTCTTGGCTATAATATTCTCTTCTTGATTAATTTATTTATTGAATTAAACAAAAAAGCAACAGCAAAAATGTTATTCATCTCGAAATATCGAAAGAATTCCCCTTTAAAAAAATATGTATCCCCAAACTCGCTGATCACATGATGGGATGGATATTCGAGTGCTGGTCAGATGGGGATATCGTATATTTTCTTTTCTCGCTACCATGTAACTGTATATAATGTACGTTACGCTGCCGGCGGCGATGAAATGGAAAGTGATTTTCATTTCATTTTTATTTTCATTTTGCTTGTATGTATGGTATAGTTCGTATTCACAGATTCAGATACATTATTTTTTTTTACTTTTTGCATTGCGCTGCGCTATAGTTTCTCGTGTGTCTATTTTTGGACACGACCAACAACGTCTGACTATACGACGAGAGATGGAGATGGAGTGTAATAAGCGGGTAATAGTGCATTAGCTAGCAGTGCAACGTGATTAGATAGAAAAACTGGTGAGGTGGTGGCTGGTGGGGTGGACGGGTTGATCGAATGCATGCAGTTAATTTTGCAGTGTAACAAGAGAGGGAGTGTTGCTGTTGATGATGTTGGATTTGCTGCTTGGGTTAATACAGTGGACTGTGGGGTAGGTTTGGAATTATATTTTTGCAATTAAGTGAATATTTTTATTTATTTTGTTTTTTTGTCTGTTTTTGTTGACATAATGACGCCGTAGGTATTTGCCGTTGGCTTTCTGAGAAGAGCAAGGTAATTAAATTTTCTTAAATTTTACTGCATTATGGTTTTGGTGTAATTAGTGTCGTGGACAAATTTAACGTTGTTTGCTTAGAGAAGAGTATTGCGAAAGTGTTTAAAGCTCTGATTGAATATTTTTTGGTTGCTCTAAAAACGTGACAGATTTTATTGAGATGTTATACACATTTGAATGAGCGATTTTGTTTCAGTAGAAATCCATCTTGACTGGTTTTTAATGATTTCCGTGAGAGGAATTTTATTCAATCGAAAGAGGAAACACGACGTGTAGCGGGGGAAAAAACTAGTTTTTGTATCATCAGCTGGATCGTGGCATTTGATTCATTATAGATTACTCTTCAATCACTTTCAGACATAACGATGGCAGCATGATTGAATGTATAGCTACCTACATGTAGGTACATCGAAATAATCTGAATCTAAATGAATTATTTTAGAAACTGTAAGATATACACTGCGAAAAAATAAATGCGTAATGCGTATATGTATGATATACATAATTACATATGTATAGGTAGTTGGAAAGGAAACTATGGAATGTGATTTTCAAATTGGGTGGTGAGCTAATGTAAACAAAATATGGGAATACCATATTCAAAGTCCTTGGTACAAAACGTATATTTCATTTTTACAGCATACAATTTTGTACAGTTACCTACCTACATATTTAAACAAAATTGCTTTCAAACTCCAAAAACAAATCAAAACAGCATGGGTCTTCTTCATTCTATCTAAAGGGTGTCCCATAATTCACGCAAAATTTGAATTTTTGTACCTACTGTCAACGAAAAAAAATATGAACAATGTGGCAGCTGACAGTTCGGGGTTAGTAAAGGGATATACGAAAGTACCTACAACGCATTTTCCTTGTTGAGCAATATTTTAAGAATAATGAAGGTTTGTCAGCTACAATACGCAATTTTCGAACGAAATATGGCCGTCATAGTGATTTAAAACCATCAACTGTAAAGAGAATAATTGAAAAATTCAGGAAGACTGGATCAATTAGTTATCTTAAACATCCTGGGTGTCCTGTGACAAGTCGTTCAACAGAAAACATCGAAGCAGTTCGCCAGAGTATTGCTGACAGGAACATCAATTCGTCACCGTAGTCAAGAATTGGGCATTTCGAGTAGTTCGCTACAGCGAATTCTCACGAAAGACTTGAAACTACATACATACAAAGTTCAATTGACTCAAGAACTAAAGACTACTGAGACTGACCATGCAGCGCGAAGAGAGTTCGTTGAATGAATTTTGGATCAACAACAAGTGGATGCGGATTTTTCGAACAAAATCATCTTCAGTGATGAAGCTCATTTTCATCTTGGCTTCGTTAATAGTCAAAATTGTCGCATTTGGGATTCAGAAAACCAACGAGTAATTGTTGAGAAACAAATGCATCCACACCGCGTGACTGTTTGGTGCTGGAGGCATCATCGGACCATTATCACTAAGGACATCGAACTATCAACAACTATGTATAACAATTCTTTACCAAATTGAACTGTGGAACTGAGAACATTTTTTAGGACTTTATACCACTGCTAGATACATACTTATTATTTAGCACAGCAAATAGTCCAAAATGTCAGAGCAGATCAAGATGCTTAGCACTTGTAGATCAGTTGCTAATAAACGACAGGAAAAAAAAATTTCATTCCCAATTCATATAGATATCAAACAGTTAGTTAGCTAGTCCAATCAGAGCTGTTTTTTTTAAATTTGTTTCTTAGGTTTTGATTCAAGATCAAGTGCATACTATGTGCATGTAAAATTTCGTTTGTTATATTATTGAACGTACCACCACAAATGTGTTGCCTTTTAATGATTACATACACATAAATATATGCAATTAAGATATAATTAATTAGTACGTCTTCTAATTATCATTGGTTATTGGTTACCAATATGGTCAGTGTAAAGCCCGTATTGTTAAATTTTCTTCAACAGTGCAACGTCCAATTAATTGAAACTCTGTACCTACTGTAACCACTTTGATTCCGAGTTCATTTTTTTTCTCTGCGTTATCATTGTTGCAATATAGATACCTACATTGCTTTTAATTATTATTACTTCGGTAGAGATATAATGTTTGTATCCGATTATAGAGTGGTTTCTCCTTCGCTTTCATAAGAAAAATATCCACAGATTAATTGTAGCAGCAATAAACAAACAATGTAGGTATCTCAAGCGATTAAAGATGCTAGCAACGGAAAAAAAAAACAAAAAGGAAAGACGATCACAACGCCACAGCAACAAGAAAAAAAAAAACAAATGCACATCCAAGCCTCTTAAAAAGAATCCCAACAATGTGTGGGATGATACTGATTCGATTTCAGGTTACTATGACGAAATTAATTGGAAAAGATATTGTATCTCATTATGACAAGCATATTGTTTTGTTTTGCTTATGCAAGCGTTTCAAACGTTTGAAGCCCTGCACAGTAAACACGACTTGATATGTGTATGCAAATCTCTTTAGATGGTTGCTATGCCAAAGTGAATGCAATAAAGAGAAAGAAAAATGAGCTTTATTGTTTGTTTAGAGCAATGCTCTGAAAATGTATTCTGTTGTTTGGTGAAATACATTTTGTACTCAATGCAAGAGTGATTCGAGTTGAAAATGGAATATTTATTTAAATTATTATTGAATGAATTAGTTGTTTATTTGTCTTTCTAGAATATAAGTTAACTATGCATATACGACTTGAGTCATACAATTAATATTCATTTCAGAAATTGTTGAGATCATAGTGTATTCGTTTAGTCGTTAATTGGAAAATTTTAATACCGCAGAGACTGATTGTACAAAAAAATAATTGAAACAAATTACGTTGCGAAAAGCACGTTCTGTTTAGTCAAGACGATATTATTACTCAAACTAAGTTAAGTAGAATATTACATCAGCCTCTCTATAGTGGTCTTATCATCAATGACCTTCGCCTTCGTCTTATGAATGTTTCGATGGATAATGGAAAAGGAAAGTATGCAGTAGATTGAATTCAGTGTGATAGAAATTTCTGAATAAATGTGCGGTTCGCCGGGTATAGGTACCTACACATGTAAATACAATGTTTCTTTTTTAGATACAGATCTTCCATGTCGATTTTTGCAATAGAATAGAGTCAACTAAGACCAACTCATCTATCGTACTACGTAACAGATACGAACACTTTAAGAATGGACAATTCATCCGCAGGCAGAGAGTTGCAACAAGACAAACAAATTAGAAACGGAAATATTATATGTATTTGTTTACAAGAAAACTAGACTAAGGCCACTCATCTATACAGAATTTTAACGACGAACATCAATTGAGACATCCCATCCCCAACCTGCAATAGGCGTAGGTACACTAGAAGTGAGCTTCCAACACCATCAGACAGGAGTTTGTGAATCAGGAACCCGAATCCTTGCAATTGTGAACCAAAATCGGCTGTTGCTATAGAACTATTCACAAGAAATGGGGTTAAGAGCCTACTGTAACTAACTGACAAGTTTACAATAACTTCAGGTTGAATTTTAATTTTTTTGGGGGTTGAACCGGGTTCCAAGTTCCTACGGTTTGTAATTTATTAGCAGGGTTAAAAAATGGGAACGCATTTAAGTCAGAACAATACCAAAGTTTTCTCCTAGATGTCTGATAGTGATACTATACCTTTACGGCAAAACCCAGACTATAGTACTAGATTGAGAATTTACCTATAAGATCCTCGTTAAATTTGGTCAAGGTACCTTTGTATTGGCAATGGGAAGTGCAGCATTTTAGGTATTAGATCCATATTGTATCTTAACAGACCAATATATAACTTAGAAAATTTGCGGAAGGCAGCATTAAAACTTTAGATAATATTCGCCACGAAATATAGACAGAAGACGTAAATCTATGTTTTGACTTGAAGCGATACTGTGACCCCACTATGCTGTAAAGTGTTTTTGAACTCACCATCTAAATAAATATTATGATTCATTTATTCATATAACAATCTGTTCTGTACAATATAAATATGTACCACCATTAAAACTAATCAATTAAGAAAAAGAAAAAAGCAAAAATCGTGCAGAAGCTGAATTAAAATTCTATCAATTTCCTAAAACTCTTCATTTGTATTCACCTCCACACAGCACTCTTTCTGCACAGAAAAAAAGGGTCAAAAGCGTGAACAATTTCTGATGGCACCATCAAATTTAAGGTGGTCTTCTCATGGCAATCAAAAAACGTCAACAAAAATAAAACCCACAAAAATATAAGCACTCCAGAGTGTCTGCTGCACTCTTGAAGTATACCTGACTGTCACTCGATTGTACATATATAAATGTGCCTCCTGACCGGCTCCGGCTCGCCAGCAAACATATTATCAACATGATCACGACGAGAAGCGATGAAACAGAAAACGCTATAGCTTTGTGTTTATGTCGCGCCTCATGCCATTAGCATGTGACATTTTGACATAAGTTTTCATTGAATGTTTTTTTTCTCTTCTCAGTTTTTATTCCTTTTTAGTGATTTTATTCGGTCTTATATGGAATTGTTTTTTTGGATACTACATCAGTAGTGACACTGCCTCATATCATTTTGCAACATGCTGCAGTGTCACTACTGATGCAGTAACTGCAGCAAATATGTAACCATGACATATGGACATAAACATCCTGTCGAGGTGTCTTGTCATTCTCTTAGGTACATGTTTTTTCAGGTGCGGTTTAGGGCTGAGAGTACAAATGTTAAGCCTGCAAACTTGTGTATAGTGCATACATTTAGGTTTACATTATGATAATTCACATGGACTCTGTTGCTAAGGAATATAACACTGTCAAAAGCAAGCGTAGAAATGATTTGCCTATTTTTAGTGATAAAGACTTGAAGATGATTTTGTTTGTTGCACTGCAAATGTTTTTGTCTTCGGTAGAGGGTGGCCCGGACATATAAACATAATAAAAAAAATTCTCAAAATACAGAATTCCGATAATAAATTTGGGCGAATCAGCAAAGTTGACAAATTAGCAATTTTTCAAATGTAAGAGAATAGTGAGAATTTCGCTGTCATTTGAATATGTATAAGTATCCTCCTGTCCTGAGAAGGAATCGTATATTTTTTTTACCCGTTTTCGCCAATAATTATTTTATATAAGTATGTATACAGGCCATTTAGTGGTTTCTTTTAAAATCGTAGGTTATTTTGATACTGACAGCTGTTTTCCGATAAAAATGTTGACAGAAAGTCAGTATCATACCGTGGAACGAAATGAGTCGCTTTACTCTTGAACAACGTTGGGAAATATTGAAAACTTATTTCCAAAGTGAATGCTGTGTAGCCCAAACGTTTTATGGAGTGGTGGCATCATTGGATCATTTTTCTTCCAAATTGAGGCTGGAAACAACGTTCCGCTCAACGGTGGGCGTTACAGAAGTTTTTTCTTCACTGAAATTGACGATAAGGATTTAGACGACTACTGGTTTACGCTCATGCAGGATGGCGCGCCATGCCACACAGCCCATGCCACAATCGATCTTTTGCGCACCAAATTCCCAAATCGTGTTATCAGCCGTCTTGGCAATGTCAATTGGCCGCCTTCTTCGTGCCCGGACTAACTAACCTTGTGATTTTAGACCTTTTAACTTTTCATTCACATTTTTCCTTTCTTATATTCAGCCATTATTCGTTTGAACATGTTTACTTAGTATACTATTCAGACATCTCCATCAAAAAACAGCCGACTAAAATCAACAAAACGAAGCACCACCAAATACCAATAAAATTCAATCCAATCCTTAGTTATTCCATGATGTCTGTCACACTTCAGTTGCCAAAAAAAAAAAAAAAAAACAATAATAATAAACACAATTCACTGCACGTCCGTTTTATTAAAAATACGTTTATTACTAGTAATATGGGTTACTTTGAAATTGTTCGTTAATTGAAATTCATCGCGAATGTTCAATCTTTGACATATTTCTGGGTGCGGTGCTGGGAGTAAATTTATCATTTTTAATTGTTGCATGCATTTTTCGGATTCAATTGCTGTCCGGGTCGATAAGCAGAGTGGTTTTTTGAATTCTACACGCTTGTCGAAGACACACAAACAAAAAAGACAAACATATTTAAAAATCCCCAAAGTGATAAATTAATATTAAGGTCACACAGATTGGAATAAAAAAAAAACATATGCTCGCTCAAGAGTGTAATAATATTGCAAAATGGCAATAAAAACAAAGTAGACAATCTGAGGAAAATGTATGTATGACCAAAGGATGATAAGCCCGAGTTAAAGCCGTGGGAATCGCGACCCGTCACACATAATATACAAGATGATAGCTTTTAATTTGTTTGGGCTCAAAACTTTGGGGCAGATGTTAAAAATATTTAAAAATACAAATTAATGAGAAATTATAACCAAAAGTTTTAGGACAGGAAGAGGAGCGGACAGTAGACCATATCAGTTGTTAAATTTTTTTATGAAAATAATTTATGGAGGTTCGAGCGATTAAATGCGAACGACACGGCAAATTGATGTTATTTATGGAATAAATGGATTTTCCTTGGCTTGTGATTAGGGACTTTATGGTGTTTTTGGAGTTCGTTTATTTTTTTTATTAAGCTAATAAAATTGCTAAAATAAGTTAAGTTGGCGCTCTCTCGCTCGACAAGCATTTTTTAGCGGACCATGTGTTATTTCAAAGTCAATCGGTGTGACTTAACAACTACCTTAGACAGTTTTTTTCTTTTCTTTGTGGTAGGTATACAAGAAACAAATATTCTGATATACCAAATTATGAGATTAAATTCAAGGTTTAGCGTTAAATCTACCATCATATACGTAGGTAACCCAGGTAGAATGAGGGAGATTATTCAAGTATTCCCAATGATTTGTTGAGTTACACATATGCCGATTATGGTGCTCTGGCTTTGATTTCCTATATGCTTGGTAGTTCTATATAGGACATTTAATGTACACCGCGGGTCATTTGAATAGGGACAACATTTTACCTTACATCTTTCGTTCCTAACTTTCTACGATAAAAATTGTTATAAGGTATAAAGGGTTATTCAAATGGCCTCTCACTAAATATGTTATTTATTTATGCATCCGGTATTTTTGCTAATTTCTTAGCTCAATTAACTTTGATGATGTTAAAACACTACTGAAAAAATACGTCAATAAACAATAAAGTATGCATTTATTTTTCTAATAATGCATAGTTCCTCCACTATCCAAAACTAACTGCGGACAATTCTATTAGAAATGGAATCGTACAAGGATTTGAAGTAGTTAAGGATAATTTCATCCAAATCATAGTTTTGATGGCTTCAATCAGCCGATTTTTATCCTCTAAATGCCTACCACCTTCGTACACTTTCCGCGTCTTCATCCCCAAACATTTGCTATGATGTCTGAGGAGTACGGCAACCATGTCATCATAAGAACACTGAATTTTAATGAATTTTTTTTATTATTCTGACTGTATGGCTGGAAGTATTATCCTTCTGTTTTGATCTTTAAACTATAAATCCGTAGATTTTGAGTAAAAGAAATGTTGAGGCGGTTATCCCTATTCAAATGACAAATGACTGTGTATATTTGGAGATAGCCACAATTTGGAAACAAACAGTTGGTTTGGATTTATAGATAGTATTTCGAACAACGCTTTACCTCTGACAGTCAATTCTCCGTGGATATTCTGTTTTTGTTTATCTCTAACTTGCCATAATAGGAAGTGCCTTCTGAATAGGTTTGCACTTTAAATAAATAACATATGCCCCAAGAGGTTAATATAGAACCATAAGCCTACCTTAAAAAAAATAGTTTATACATATTTCATACAAATTTCATTAATGTTCCTTCCACTGGCGTCCAGTTCAGCTCAGGCCATATCCGCGTCATTAATATCACTGTCAACTCAAATTACGAGTAACAAATAATCTTACAATACCTATAGAGCCAATTGGTTGGAAATTTTTAACTCAACTGTAAGACCACCCCCATATTCCTATCAGTCATATCAAACAATAAGCTTGATTGTTTCAAAATAAACAAAAAATTCGATTTAAATTACATAAACAACATATTAGATAAATCGGCAAAAATAACGACACTGCTGCCAATGAAACACGAAACATATGCCTTGTAAGCAAATAAGAATTCCGACTCATACTTTTAATCTTATCCTACACCAGCTTCAAGTGTGTCTAAGAATGAATGAAACTGTCTGTATTAAACTCACGCGATTCGATTTACATATCCGAAGCGTACTTTGTCGTATGTTTTCTTTTTCTTTTTTTGTACTTTAATTTGTAGATACAGTCAATCAATAATAATAATCCATGGCGGCCTAAGAAATAAAGATAACATTCACATTAAGTGCAAATGTAAGCATTCAAGCCATGTATAGTCGTAATTAAAAGACTTCACAGTAATGATGATTGGCCGTCATAAAAAAATTAATATAAGAACGTATACCCCACAGTTAGTGCAATGAGTTGTTTCATTCCATATGCACTAAGCTTCATTTTTATCGGGGACGATTCGGTGTGTTACAATTGAGTGGAATAGGAATAATAAAGATGTCCACACCTTGATGTAAGGGCAGCAGATGGTTTCATCAAAGTGAAGGAATTGGGTCAAATTTAATTGAATAAGCCGGCAAAGACACCAAGGAAAATGGGTGCGTAATCTGTTAATTGTGGATGAGAAAAGAACTGCGGAGTATGCTTTGTATTTTGTTTAATAATAATCTATGAAGAGGGGGCATCACGACCGACGTTCTGTAAGAAAGTCAGAAAGAGATTAGTCTGGAGTGGACGGGTAAGATAAGAGTTTTGAAAAGAGAAAAACGTCAAGGCCTACTGCAAGGACAAGTTTATTTACTTGAAACCAGATACTAGCTGCATTTACCAATATAATGGATGATGAGTAGATGTTAAGCAACATGTTGCACCGAGTTTGATGGTCATTGCGAATATGGTCTAACTTCCAAAAAACTTGTAAACGTGATGATACACTAAATTTGTAACGAATGAAAATGAAAACTTTTATATTAAGTTTAACAATTTATTGAAAACATTTACGTATCAATGAAATGTTGCGAAATATATCAACACCACATTTGTAGATCATTCAATAATCAAATTAGATAGTAATAGCCAGATGAGTGACCAGTGATTTTAATAAGGGCATTCAAGAATCTAGTTTAGTAAGTCTGACAGTCTGACAGTCTGTTCCTGAGGTTTCATTGGGCTAGACTAGTCAAGTGCACAGTTTTCTCTGGATAACGTTTATATTAGCAACACCGACAAATCAAATCAAGAATTTCTCGACTTACTAATAAGTTGACATCTATTTGTGTCTAAATGTGTCCGGAGAACTCAGTTATGACATTTCTATTGGGTCACCGGAGAGCACGGAAGAGCACAATTTGATATTTCAATTGCGCTGACGTAGAACACCAATCAGATCAGCATCCCTCGAGAAAAAAAAATACAATTGTCAAGAAATGACATACCGACAATTAGTTAGTTTCCACTTTCAGGTCCATTTGAGTCCGGACAATTCAAGCCGATTTTTTTTAAAAGCGGCTAATGTCAACAAATGTTCCGCAACATGTCACTTTTGAGTTACATTGTATTTTGAGCATAGTAAGTAAAATTGAATTAACAATAGGTGCTGAGCCTGTTATCAACTTAAATATTAAGCAACATGTTGCACTGGATAATCGGTGGCAGGATATTTTACTATGTTGTCTCTTCTTGAAATGAATGCATATTTTAATTAACAGACTGTTATAGCTACAAAAAATACTTGGGATTGTATATTTTGTAAGATTCGGAAAAAAACATAACATTCGGTTAGGTTTTCAGCATTGCGCAACATGTGGCTTCATATTTTTAATGTGTAGATATTTTCAATCGGTAAGCATTAGGTTACAATAACAAAAGAAAATCACAAAACTGCGCCTTCTTCTACATTGCTGCGCAACATGTTGCTCTACATTTCTCCACCCATTTATGTTTGATGAATTAACCAACAACAACGAACAAAAATCGTTATTCTTAGTGTTATTCTTATTCACCTGTCAGCGGCAATCGTTTATCGCTTTGAAAAGTTTAAAATCGTGACTGACTGGTATTAATTTCGAGCCATTCTCTATCGCAATAGGCATATCTACGACTTGGCATAGGTCAAAAAGCAAATCGTTACGATTGTGCGCTCTAAATTCCGAATAGATCTCCTTAATTGCCATTAATCATGCACACAAATTAAATCCGCAATTCACTGGTGGTGAACTCGAATTACCCAAAAAGTTGTGCGCGAAAAGATGTTCTCATGCGGTTGACATTCGCGCTAGGTTTGCTATTTGAATGGGTTATAGTAGTAGGTATTCAAATTTTATACGCCCTGCTACTGAAATTCGTGCGATTATCGCTTGAACAAAACTTCTCTTATCCCAACACTAATGTTTGTAGATCTTGACTTTGTCATTATATCTGTCAAAGTCGTGCGCGAAATTATATCGGGTAGCTACATTCAGTTATATGATGTATATATACCACAAGAACGGAATGTTGCAAATAGGTAAGACAACAACTGTATATCTATGTACGGATATCGACTGCACTTGTTTACACAGACGTAAGGCAGACAATGGTAATTATTCGCATCGATTTGCGGTTGATTTGAAATGAGTGAATGAGTTTGGAATGCTACTACGTCGAGTGGTAAATGGGTACCTATATTGTTAGTTCGATTTATGAGCGTTCTTTTTTTTTGTACTAAATCACGAGCACGTAATTTGTAATGCGCGGGCGGTTGTTGTTGTTGATTTTGGTCTGGTGTTTTGTTTTCTTATTTTTGAAGGTCGGATTTTAATGTCCTTAGTTTGGATGGAATTTTTCAATTAGCGGTGGTTTTATAGAAGGCAGAGCATGATGTTGTTTGGTGGTCTCGATCAGAGGTTATGAAAACAATCAGAGTTGTGCTATTGCAGTTTTTAAAATATACTGTGCGGTACTTATTATATAGTTTACATTTTACAAATTCGCAATCTTTGTCACACAAAATTTCCTGATGTGACCAACAACAATAGGCCCCTATTGAATACTGAAAGTCCTTGTAAACATTATCTACACTGAAGGATGTCACCTTTTTCGCAGTGAAGGTTAATTCATCGCATATAATTCAACATTTTTATATCTTTGAGTCACTAAATGCAACCACAATTTATTCGCCTTGCGAATTATGAATTGTGCGGTCAATGTGGTTTGTGAATATTCGCTGAAGAAGCCGTACATTTGATAACCATGTAAATTAAGCGGTATCGATATTTATTGGCATTGTTAGTTATGCTAGTTTTATTCAAAGGAAACACTTAAAAACACAAAGTTGATCATTAATTTTTATTTTACTTTTTTCAACAATCTCTTCGCTAATATTTTTTATGATAGTTGAGTTAATGTAAGCATGCTTCACGTGACTGCATACCCAGTTTTTCGCTAAAAAGTCCAGCAACGGCAGTTTTGAAAATTGGCTTTTTCTCGAAAACGGTAAAAAAAATTTAAAAATAAAATATTTTTAAGGTACTATTGCCATTCTTAACTTGATAGCAAACTCAGTTTTTCCCTAAAAAGACTGCGTCCTTTGATATCCACCCAAATCCCTAATAAAAGTACTTTAAAAAACGGCTCATATCTCGAAAACGCCATTTTCGATTATAATAAAAATGTTACTTTCAGATAATGCTTAAATCCATAGTAATACCACTGGCTCAGTTTTGAGCTAAACAGTTGAAAAACAGTGTTTTTTGAACCATGAATGCGCCCTTCCCAATCGCTAAAACCGGTACTTTAAAAACTGCTCATATCTCGAAAACGCCATTTTCGATTTGGATGAAAATATATCTGCTAGGTAATGTTTATATCCTGAAGAATATGTCGTACTCAGTTTTCAGCTAAACAGTTTAATAACAGTGCTTTTCGAATCTAAATTGTAACATTTGTCAGCATAATTTTACAAAAAACCGCTCTAACGATTTTGATCAAAATATATATTTAAGACAACATAAGCATTCTAAACATGATCACGTACTTAGTTTTTCTCAGAAAACTCGAATATTGCCGTTTTATGAATATTTCTCAAAAATGACTACCCAAATCCCGATCTGTATTCACACACGGTATATTTTTGTAATTTGAAATTCATCGCCCACTTGCCCCCTTCAAGTGTCAGTTCGGGGTGAAATTTGAAAGTAATAAAGTGTTCTAGTTAATACGTAGGTTTATGTTTATGTAGTATGTATTTACGGTATTAATTACACCTTGAGTGGGTATGATTTTAAACGTAAAATTTTTCTAAAATGACTCTGACATTCTGCGAGATTCGCAATAAACGAGAAAGTTACGTGCGACCCAGTCGTGCACATTTTTTTTTTTTGCCCGAGGAAAAAAGTAAAAAAAGTAGACTTTTACAAAAGTTTGAAATTTTCAATATGGGTACTTAATGGGTTAAGGAATGTTTTTTTTCATTCAAACGGAATTTAAATGATCTTTCTTTAGCGATTCTGGCATATTTTTTTTTACAAATATTGGCATAGTTATTATTTTCTTGAACTACCTTAAACTTTCTATTCACTTTGCTTACCTTTTGCAATATTTCGCAAATCAACTTCGAACTTTACTTCTTCAAATGTTGTTAGCTTTGAATTAAATAAAAATTGTCCAATCATACAGATAAACAGACGCACATAATGTTTTACTGAATTCTATTATAAGCGAAAAAATTTTTGTCCACTGTTTTTTTTTTCTGTTATTCCAAATTATCTGTTTTTTTTTTTATTATTATTTTTATCTGCCAACTTTGGTGTAATAAAGTCGAAATAAAAAAGGAGAATATACCCACTGACTGACCTGATACTCCTCCCTCCACTATAAAAATGGGTGATTGAGTTTAGTGAATGTTACCCAATATTGAACCACACAGGAGGTTGTTGGTTATCGTGATGATACTTAGATGGAAAAGGATATAAAAATAAAAATTTGTTGTGCGTATGGGTTTTATCTGTTGATTGTCGTTTAGAAAATCAGATAATAAGGTTGAAATGATGAGTATAAAACAAAAAAAAAACAGTTGACATAGAAGAAAGTAAAAGTTGAGCTGATACTTGTTGATGTCCTTCAACATCAACATCATCCTTTTAATGCGAAAACTTTGGATAATTTTACGGCTGTATAGAAAGACGATACAAACGAAGAAACATATAATGTATATGAGAAATTTATTTCACTGTTGCGCAACATGTTATAATATAATATCAGGTTACAGGACTTTTCTAATTATGAGACGGAGTTGAAAATGTTGATATACAATTTTTTAAAACTAGCTGTGATTTGTTGAAGAGATATTTATATTTGCTAAACAAAAATTGCAATTACATATAGAACATACATTTAATGTTTGTGCAATATTTGCTTTAATAGTTTCTTCATTTGCAAACCCGTCGGAATGTAAAGTATACAACTTTTTAGTGCCTTTTAACTACTTAAAAGCAAGTTAAAATTTGTTAGACAAAAATCACGGCTGCGCAACATATTGCCAAGAATTGTGTACAAATATTCAGCCGTAGCAAATATTTCGACCTAACCAAATAGTGCAACCTGTTAAACATGACAAAGATTGATGAAAATTCTTTGCAGCATTCCTTTGATAAATTCAAATTAATCACCAACACATTGCGTTCACATTTATTTCCAGTTCCGATTTCTCATCTTTATCTTACATTCATTGCGACATATTTCACTTTATTGTATACTTTATTAAAAAAAGTACTTTCCAAGTAATAGGCGTTGTATTTATTTTGTGGCTGAGGAAATTCTATGAAATCTCATAGAGGGAGAAACACTGTTTTCTGTTTCCTTATTCTATTGCGTTGTGGGTAATATCGAGTCTAGTAAATGAACTCATCGCCCACAGCCAGATGTTGACTTTAAAATAAAATTATAGCCACGACAGGGTGTAAATGAGTTCTAATTGTAATAAATTATTGTATTGAGTTTTTTTTTTAGCAACAAATAAAAAAATATGTTAACATGACAGCGTTGACACATTTGACACTTTGACAGGACTAAACAAATGAAAACAAAAAAAACTCAAACTTGATTCAAAAACAAGCACTACAACAAATTGTTAATGGTATGCAAAATAGTTTGCCAAACTAATTCAAATGAAACTTAACGTAATTAAATATAATGACGGTTCCATTTATTTATATTTTTTAATCAAAACATTTCACAGCGGGGGCGTTGTCATCGCCTCCCTCTCGGAAATTGTAGTAGAAATTGTAATAAAAAAAAACGCAAATAACCGGTTTAATATAATGGGCTACCTATATAATTAAAAGGCCAAACAAAAATGGGATAGAAATAAAAATAAATATACAAATCAGGTATATGATGGGAGTTGGATTAAATTTGCATTTATTAGTAGTTTTTTTTAGTAAATTGCTCTGTTTCAGATATAGAAATGGCTAGGCGGAAATTATATATGCATTCGTTTGTAGTCAACGTTCAGTGACATGATGCGCGGTTGAAGATGATCATCAACATTTTCATAAATTAATGACTAAATTTCCACGTACTGTTATGGTTTTTGGCGCCAAGTCGCAGCATTATCAGTGACAAAGGAAGATATGTCGTTGGTGAATTAAAAAATTCGAAATCCAAATACTACAAGGATTTATGTTAGTTGATGGAAGGAGTTTTATCTGTTTTCGCAAAAAGCTATAAAAAGTGCATAATGTTGAAGTTGTGATATTACAAATTTATTGACGATGTTTTCAGATCACTAGTTTGGCTTAAATTAGTGATCTTTTAAGGGTAAGAAGAATTTTGATTTCTTAGCAGTTTTTCACTAGGTAGATGATTAGAGAGACCTCTGTACACTATTATAGACTGAAAATTTTTTGCAGTATTCCTTTGATAAATTCAAATTAATCACCACCACATTGCGTTCACATTTATTTCCAGTTCCGATTTCTCATCTTTATCTTACATTCATTGCGACATATTTCACATTATTGTATATTTACTTTATTAAAAAAGTACTGACTGAACTGAAAAAACTTACGTTCGGATTTTCGGGAGACAACATAAGCCCAATACATATATCCAACATTCAACTACAACGAACAAAAATCAGCGAGAAGTCAAAAAAGACTTTATACAAAAAACTGTTTAATTGTGTACCTAGGTCTATCAAAACAGAAGAACAACCGGCACACTAACGTTTTCAAGACACCAACTCGCCAAGTACGTAACTTTCGATTTTCCTCGGAAAATCCTTCTATTTGAAGTCCAACCGGGATTTCGTAAACGACGTAACTCGAATAAGCCTTGATAACAACTCAGCATTTTTTCGTCAAAATGTGAATTTGCTTTCGAGTTGAAATACTGATTGCAGAACTTGAAAGTTAGAATAAAATTTGAATGGCCGCTGCTTTAAATATACAGAATAAAAATCTGCTCTTATTTTAAGCTGACTAACGAGATGACAAACCATGTCAAAACACATCATGCTGACTGTGCGATAGTTTCGGAGTGAATAATTGAAACTATTACCAACGCACACATTTTCCCTGTTTTTATTTGACTAAGCCAAGTTTAAAAATCTCTCCGTATCCGCTCTGAACCACCTTTTAATCAACTAACCAAATTAGAGTCAAATTATAGAACATTAAATAATCTGAGAAAATGCCAATCACGTTTGTTGTTTCGCTCCTTTGTGTAACCACCACCAGGTGCACCCTCATCTTTTGAAAATAAATTTTATTCGCTCGTGTTCTTAAAGGTTTTCGTTCATCACATCATTTAATTTTTTATTATTCTCATTATGATTTTTATTTAGTTACAAATAAATTGGTACACATTTTATAGTCAAGTCACATCGCCGGAGCTGTAGCCCCTCTCATTCAAAAGCAATTTTTTTTAACAATTGTATTTAAACGAGAACTGACAAATTTCACACCAAAAAAATAAATACCTACATCTACTTGGCGAATTTTTTTTGTTTGCGGGTTTTGCGGTTGTAGATACATTATGTACATAATATCGAAATGATTAAGAAAAACAATGATTCACTCAACCACTTCGCAGTCAAAGTCATTACCAGCTCTAAGTAAATTTTGTAGGTACATAGTGGCCAATGGGTTTCCTCTAATCGGAAATGGAAATAAACTCGCAAAATGTGCTGAACAAAAAAAAAATGAGGGCGAATAGGAAATTCTTTTGTCTTTAATTAATTCAAGGACATGCATTTAATCAATTGAATATACATTGTTGGCGTGTTGTGCGTTCGCACCGCCTTCACCTCTCTTTTAAACTCTGAATTACGAATTTGTTTGCTTGTTGTGTTCTCACCTCGTTGCACAGACAGTTTCACAAACAGCACGTAATCATTGTGTACAACTGGACAGGCGTCAAGACTACCTATAGACACGCTACACCATGGTGGGCTATTTACTTGGCGTAAAAATTATTCTGTTCTGGCCGTTACACTTGGTGGCACATCACAAGATACACCGTGATCACCATCACCGGTCGTCGGTCGTCATTAATTTGGGAAGTCAAAAACTCAGCACCCATTCGACTCAACTTGGCATTATTTCATGTGAACTGACCTAGAGATGTCGGATTTTGGGTCTAGGGGGAGATAAGCCCTCTCATAATTGATCCCCTACCACCCATGTCACAGTAAAGTGTGTGTTCCACAATTAAGGTGTGGCAGGTGACTAATTATCATCAATGAAGTTTTTCGGTGTAGGTATATCTAATGGCCATCTGAAAGAGTGTCAAAATGTGTTTATGTAAATGAAATGTGTGTTTGAATTGTCATTTTGCCGAAATTTCCGCATTTGTCAAAGTCTAAAACGGCCTAGTGGTAGCGGAGTCAAACAAAGGAACAATGGACCGAGATAGTTTTAACCAATTTTTCCCCAATTTATTTTATGTTTGTTATCTTAACAAGTATAGATAGGTACGAGCTACGAGAGGTGCATATAACGTACCTACATATAGGCAAGTTAGAAAGTAAGTGTTGAATTGAATTGTTCACGCTTGACAGTGTACACTCGGTGGGACATCAATCACTTTTACACGTGAGGCAGGGTAATTAGCATTAAATCAAGGTTTGTTGAACATTTTCAAAATCTAGATACCTCAAGGCAATCTGTTATCTGTTGAAGATACATTTTTGGTTTTAGTTTAAGGGTATACCTTCTTAATTGAATGTGATCCACACAGAATTGATGGCCCTTAAATCTTTTGGGGTCATCAGCATCACACTCTCTTTACGCTCAATAAGACAATGGTGTAATTAAATGTATTAACAGAGAGAAAGATAGAATTAATTGAATAAAAAAATCAATTAGATGGCTTCCAAAAAGGATTTGTGGTTACGAGAGACGGATTATGTGTAGAGCGTGCAGCTTTTCGGCGAAAAGAGGATTTTTTTTCTTCTTGTTCCTTTCTTTTCTTTCTGTTTGCACAAAATACCATGCATACGTAAGCAGATAGCTAACGATGACGATGTTGATGGTGATGGAAAGTAGAAAACTTCAATTTTTGGATAGGCGACCGAAGGTAAACAAACGTGTGTGCGCCATGGAAGGAAGTATGTAATTAAATTATGCACTTGGAGTTATTTTTTGTATATACGGTGCATGTTGAGGATTTGTGGTCTAGACGGAGGAATTGCAGATTTTGTTAGACTTTTTTTTTAGTTCGAGTATAGTAATTTAAGAGGTGGTAGTAATTTAAATATTTATATATGAGAGCTTTCCAACACTCTCACACATTTAACATGTACAACTCATTCTGTTGACGTCAGAGAAACATATATGTATATGTCGCGTGCTACATATCGGCACCTTAAGTAGCCGTGAAAGTTGTCTTATTGCTTGCTCCCTAGGATAATCTATCTGACAGCTAATTTCAACTGCGATAAGTTATAAATATTTTAAAATAATTTTCGAAGTTGTCCTATTGTATGTATGTAAGTATGTTCGATATTTAGTGATTAAAAAAATTGAATCCCTGCAACACAATTCATCTACATCTACACAAAGCGAATTGTGGTTTCTAAATCTACCAAGTTACCAATGGCCAAATGTACATGCAACATGCCCATCACACGGTCAACGTCTTCTCATCGTCATCTGGTCAAACTGAACTGAAAAGGTTGTCAAATTTCCAAAATGGAATGCAAACAAAACCAGTTAAAAAAAGAAAAACCTCTTGTTCAATTGAATGCACTTTAAGTTCAGTGTTCCTTAGGTAAACGTACTCTCGATACGTATGTCTGGCAATTGCCCAATTTGTCGACCACCAAACCAACCACACATCGTCAAGCAACCACCAAGTCTGTGACTCTGCCAACATGAGTGTCAATTCAAAAATATTCACTTGATTGAATAAAACAACACGTTCGTCAATGCGTTGGTACAACGTATACCAAGTCAAACAAAAGAGATACGAGTTTTAGGTGCAAGGAGAAATCGCGCATCGATATATATTACATTTTTAAAAGAAGGGGGGAAACAAAATAAAAAGAAAAAAAAATCCAACCGACAAGAACATGCCCCAGCCTCCTCCTCAGTGTCAAATGATGTGTACTTACGAGTCAACGTAATTGAATTTTTCACTGATATAAACGAAATGCAGCAGATCGAGATGGGGAGTACGGATTGATTGCGTATGCATGTTGTGAGACGTCTAGAATTTTTTTTGTCAAGCCATATGAAAGCGAATTTGAATGAATTTAATAGTAGTAAAGTACTTTCACTTTTTTGCCCTCCTAGATTCAATATAAATCATCGTTCAGACAGACAATCGCATTTGAATTGATTGAGTTGCACAGTATCTTTTGTTGGATGTCTTGTCTATCGATAGTATTTGAAGAATGCCGATAATGCATGTTGTATAGAAAAGTTCGGGATATTCTTTGTTAGATAGTAGTTGCACACTATTGCAAAGTTTTGCTGATTACGACTGTAGAGTCGAAGAACACTAATTTTATAAATCCCCTTTTCCAATGCATCCATTTCGAACGAAACCACCACAAATATTTTCTGACCATTCGATATTTTTCTGCATTTAAATTGTTGTATCTATTGTCATTAACTTTAATAGCAATGCTTCCTCAACCAGTTCGAACGTTACCGAATGACAAATACCTATACCTACTGAACATTAGCCGAGTTTCAAACCAACATGTATCTGCCTGATGCTTTTAGACTTCTAATGCAATTTTAAGACTTGTCTTAGACTGTCATCAAATAGGCAACATTCTTTCCGACATAATGCCCTACTTAAACCATTCTCCTTTCACTCTTAATTAATTTCATCTTACCACGAACTGTCCTTAAAAACAAATGCCACCAATTAAGTTCACTCACCTGAAACGAGAATAAAAAACAAAAAAAAATCATAAATTAGCATTACACGGGTAAAAACAAAGCAAACAATATTGCTAAACAAACAACAAGGATTAACCTCAATGACCCATTTCATCCAACAATAATCCGATACACCCACTGCCATCGTCGCGTCGTCCTGACACAACCCAACCCATTACAAGTTGAAGTCTTGCGCGGCCACCACCAAGAGAAGAAAAAATGAATTCATTGTAATTGAATTGAAAGTACCACATTTTGAGTGTACTCAACTGGCACCTCCGACAGCTCAGCCCCAAGGACTTCAAGCAACACCCCCCACTTCTTTGCAATAACAATCAAAAAATCCTTCACAGAAAAAATATGTTAAGAAAATTGTTATTATCATCCGAGACAACGACGAACCATGCCCACAACATTGCCAGAGCTAAACCAACTCATAATAATAAAACCTAATGATACCAGACCTGCGAGGCGAAGGAGGATCCTTCAACATTATCCTTCGCGTTTGGGTTGTATGTGTTTTTTTCCCCGATAGCAGCGATTAAAATGCGGGCTTGGTTGCACTCGGCGTGCTATTGAACAATAAATAGAGATACACTCCTAAAAAAAAATGATGCTCCCCCCTAAGCAAAATAGTGTTGACATGAAATTGGCAGGGAATCCTTTTTGGTGATTCCGTGTAATTGCATGCTGGCTGCGTGTCCACTGATTTTCATTGCAGAATGAGTGTGGCGAAATTTGGTAATGGACTATTTGCTGTGTTAATTCCTGTGAGTTCAATTTTGTCGCGTGTTGGAAATTAGTTGTAAGCATGCAAATTGTGTGTGTGGGTGTGTTCGGAAGGAGACACGCTAAAGAGGTGTCTTAATTGTGGTGACATAGTAAATGGCTGCGAGTACTAATCGAGTAATAATTAGATGGAAATCGAAATACGTGCGCAATGGAGTTTGTGTAACAAACTTTGTGATATGGTATGCAACAATACAAATGAAATATAATAGAAAACGGATTGAGAAAAAAATTATTTTCGGATCACCCATAAAAGGATCAAATATTGTGATCATTCTGTTCGAATATAGGAACTTAACTACAAAAAATTGTGTAGTGATTTTAGAGGGTGTTTTTTCAGAGATTTGTTTTTAAAACTGGCAACACTGTTTCTACAGATTGTCAATTTAACAATTGAAAGTTTATTTGTGGTTAGTATGTTTTGCCATTTTACGATGAATAGATTAACGTCAAAACAACGCGTGCAAATTGTGAAAACTTATTTTGAAAAGCATGGTTCGATTCGCCAAAACTTATCGTGCGCTACGTCCATTTTACGATCGACATACACCCCTATCGTGGAATCCGCCGGGGGGAATTATTCACGGAAAAGAATATTTTGGTATCGTCGAATCCGCAAAGTCTAGGGGATAATACGCATCCCCAAAGACGGCGAACAGTGCGAACAGAAGAAGTTTGGAAATCTTTGTGGAAGATTTTATGATCGTTCCTCAAGTTGGCGCAATATGCCATACGGAGCGTGACGCCATCAATTTAGAGCTGGCCTACCCGAACCTGTGATCTCATACCCTCAGATTACTTTCTTTTGGGTATGTGAAGTCATTAGTCTATGCCGATAAACCTGAGAGAAGTTGGAAGATTTGGAAGTCAATATTCGACGTGTTATTGGTGACATACGGCCCCAGTTGCTCGATAAAGTTGCCGAAAATTGAATACTAAGGATGTGCCTGAACTTCGACTAACTTCTGAAGCAACTTATACCCATTTAGATAATGTAAGTCCTTTACCAAAAATAAGAAAACAAAGCAAAATTATGATATAAATAGGAATCAACTTTTTAAATTATATACTTCGCAAATCCTTGTTTGTATAAATCGTAGCAATTTCATTTCAGACTCTGCCACATACGTAAACTCAGCATGGGAATAGATTACACCATTTCGAAAGGACTAAAAAGTGAGATAAGCAAAATCAAACCCAGAAACGTTGCTAAACAATAAAAGCTGTTTCAGTGCACTGAGAGGATAAGGATAGAAATAAGGATGCATGCAATGTAGTGGTAGTGGTTATGGCAGACGCAGGCACGTAGCCAGGGGGGGGGCTTGAGGGGCTGAAGCCCCTCCGAAAGTCTAGACAAAAAACTAAAATTTTCTAAAGCCGAATTTAAGACTATCATTTCAGTTTCAGTTTTAGTTGAGTTATCAATTAAGCTTGTTACAGCCGATTTCTTCACAAAGTACTAGCGCTAGTACCGGTATTAGACCAAAAGTTGATACTCAAATACCTAGGTATCAGGTCATTTCTTCACGAAGTACTAAGCTGAATTTGGTACCGGTATTAGTTAGTACTCGGTATTAGCTTGACCCTCAAAATCGGCAGTCTAACGTCGTTAGTACCTGAATTAGATCGATTTCATTGCTTTCGCTCTTGCCTATTTTTGTCAAAAAGTAAATACATCGTAGGTTTAAGTCTAATGAAGTTGATTAGAAAATGGATTTCATTTTCGATAGGGATAATTGGTTCAATAATTTCGATGACGACATTGAGAATGTGAATGGTGAAGAAGGGGTGGCAACTCGTTGATCTGAGCGGCGCATCTATCATATTATGCTACAATGGAATACAGTAAATACTTAGAACGATGTGGATTTTTTCGGCGATATCAGTTGTCTAGAGTAACGTTTTTTTACGTTCGAACGTGGACGAATTGCAGTACGGTTAACATATTTTATTTACATATATTTATATTCAGTTTTAGTCGGTAATCGTTTTTATTCACGATTTTACCAGTAATCGTTAGATATTGCCTGGGCAGCAATTGCTGATCAGATCCCTCTACGATTCATGACAAGTGGATCGATTCGATGTAAATAGTGGTTGCCGACGTCATTTGCGTACCAGCCGCTAGTGTATGTCGCACACTGCCAAAAGTATGATGTATGACACGCCATTTGGACAAATTTATTTAGGTTGCACTGATTGTCTCCACGAACAATCAGTGCAACCTACCGCACTCATGTTAAATTGCAAACACCGAATTGGTTAGTTCAGTTCCATAATGTGCAATAATAGAAAAAAACAACCAATCATATACGCTATCATATGCTATCCAATACTGGATACCCCTAAACACACACTATTTTACAACAGGAAAGCAACAAAAATATTAAAAGAAATACTTGCTCTTATGAATAAAAATCAGTCATCCTGCAAAATGTTTGACGTCCAATGAGCATAAAAATGTCACCGTTATGACATTTCAGTCAAAAATGGGTACTAGACCAGGTTTTAGACGTATTAGTCGTAGTACGGTTGATAAATTTAGCTCCGGTACTAGCAATGTGAAGAAATACACAAGTACTAAGTTCTCGTTAGTACCGAGTATCAGAGCTAGTACCAGGTCTAGCTAGACCAGGTACTAGTACTCATGTGAAGAAATCAGCCGTTAAACCGATGACTAAATGCAAAAATGAAAGCGTTTAACTAAAACTAAAACTGAGACTAAAACTGATGGAATTCCCATAAGTTTTCAGAAGTTTTAGTAGAAAGCTCAACTGAATACTAGACTGATGTCTAAATACACTGCAGAACATCAGTTTAACTGAAAGCTTAACTGATAGCTCAACTGAAACTAAAACTGAAATGATTGTCAAAATAGGGCTTTAAGCCCTAAATTCAAATCTATAAAAATAAGACTATCCCGGTAGGTATACAGTATTCAAACGCTAGGTATGTACACTGTGCAAGCCATATCTTTAACCTGGTTCTGCAAAGTCAACTCCTGCAATTCGCAATTGCCTTTGTGTAGTTTGGCGTATTTTTTGGGGAAGTGAGTATAACAAAACCAAAAGAGAGTAGAAAAGTTTTGCATGGAAAAGTAAAAGTGACCTAGCTTTAGATTCTAAAAAAATACGCCTGTTAGTGAAATTTCTTTCGCAACTGTTCAAATGCATTATATTATAACTTTCATTTCATAAATGTCATTACAAAGCACGCACCAGAGAGCTAAAAAACTCGACTTCTACGCCTTTGTAAAACAAGATTCATTGAAAATACATCTCAATAAGTCTTGAAGAAATAACGAGCAGAACGATGTCCTTGAAAGCATCAACACTTTTGGCAGCGCCAGCCAGCGGTCCAAAAAAGTAATTTCCTATTAAGCCTCATTACATGCGAAAATCTGTTCAGTTTAACGCTGCCCTTATCAATTTTCCTTAGATTTCGTTTCTGCAATCGACCGCACAAAAGAAGTTCTGAATTCTCTTAAGAACATCAGAGAAAATACCGAAGATTTTTTTAGAGAGACTTTTCAATCCGCATCCCAACTTGTAGAGGACTTATTTGAAGTTAAATTAAGAGCTCCAAGAACTTCATTGCGCGTTCCAATCCAGAAACCTTTCTACTGAAGCCTATTTTGAAGTGTCTACACATACGATATACTGATTCCTTGCATTACATAGACTCGTTAATACAAAATCTTACGGACAGATTCATGGTCAACGTTGACGTTCTACCATCGTTTCAAGCTCTTCTCCCAGGTTTTGCTGCAGTTGAGCGAGTGAACTAAATGGATAAGCTAACAGGCTAACACGTTACTTTGATAATGCAATTTCGTTGTCAGCTGTGAAAGCTGAATATATTCTTTGGTGCGATCCTTCTACCGAAGTTTTGAAATTGCTTGATATATGTGACAAGACTTACTTTAGAGGTATAAATTTCTTGCTTACGGTTTTAGCAACGCTTCCAGTGACCACAGATAGTGTTAAAAAAAACCTTTCAGCTATGAAAAGGATTAAAACAATGTCCCGAAGCGTTATAGAGAATGCAAGGTTAAGCTCATTTGCTATGATATCTGTTCATTCGGATATTATTGTGGATCTAAATAAGGTGATTGATCTCATGTTAAAAAAAAATCAAGAAGTCTTCTGCTTCAAAAAATGTGTGTAAAATAATTATTCAAGTACCTATGTTCGTTTAAGTACATACGATTTAAAAACTAATACGAATCAATGAATTGGAATATTCTTAGTTTTTTGCTTTATAAGATTTGGATCAAGCCCCCCCCGAACCAAAATCCTGGCTACGGCCCTGGGCAGACGACAAAAATAAACCATTAACTACAAATTTCCGTATGACTGCGGATGGAAAACAAGAGTATCTACGTTGACGGAGTTTATTGCATCCATCCGATAAGGCTATATACTGGTCGGATGTGTGTGTGTGTATAGGGACAATAATAGGCGACTTGAGTATATTCTATCTGTTCCAAAAACAACAGAATATAAAGTTCTCTTCGTCGAAAGCCAAACCACAAAATGTCGTCTCCCTATCGTCTGGGCTTTTGTCTATTTAATACCACAGCAGGGGTAGGATACTGATGAACGGCTGATACTGTTGTTACACACATCGAATTGCATTGCATGTATATGCGAATTTTCCTTCCACGGGACTACGGGGCCGCTACCGTAAATCGTGATTAGTTGTATAATCATTTTCGTCGACAACATGATAGTGTGGCGACATCGGTCATTAATCCGTGTGACGATGAAATGTATGAATATGTATCTAGATATGCATATAAAGGAGTAAGATGTTAATTAGCGGTTTTATTTGTGTATATGGTGGGCACTTTCATTAACTCATTGAAATGACATCACATCAGAAATCAAGCGCAGAATTACATTTGCAAACCCCTTAAGAAGGCAATTGATTAGTAAGCCCTTGTCGAGAAACACCAAGGGGACTCTAAATAAGAGTCATCCAAGTCCTGCTTTATGGCGCAGAATCATAGACGCTATCAAAGGCGAATGAAGACCTCCTTGGTCGCTTCGAACGCAAAATTCTTCGGGTGATTTTTGGTCCTGTTTGCGTTGACGGGGCTTTGGAGGAGGATATTAAACAGCGAACTCTACGAGCTGTACAGCGAAATCGACCTCGTCAGAAAAGTAGGCATCAGTTGTCTAAGACAGCTGCGACATATAGAGCGAATGGACACCAACGCTCCGACCTGAAGAGTCTTCGATTCCAACCCGGAGGAACAACGCCAGTAGAGGAAGAACTCGCCTTAGGTGGCGCGCAAAAGCTCAACGACACCTACTTTTTGCATTTTCCAAAAACAAGCTTCATCTGAAGCTGGTCTGTCGAGTACCATGTTGAATACTTGAGTTCTTTGTAGGGCATTCCGACGCACGATGTATTCGGTGGCCGACCCCTACTAACGGCTTAATGAGAACCTTTGGGTTACGTTCAATGAGCATTTACTGCATTATGTCACGAGTTATATTGCCAAACGTGTGCCAGTACTACCTTTTGACCTCTACATGTAGGTACCTACAACTCACATCATAAATTAGGTATCTGGTCTAGAATATCCACTGCTCTGTTCCACCTATATATAACTTTCAACTTGAATTTAACCCCCGAATGCGCATTAACAATCAAGGACCCTAATTAATAGTCAACAAAATCCACAATGTTCTCGCCGCCGTATAGCTCCATCACAATGCACACCATAAAAAAACTTTCTTTTCACAAGTACCACTGTGCATTTTTAACCCCAATGAGCTGGGTATACACAAAAAGTCATAAAGTAAATATTTAGACCGCCCCCACAAGCAAAGTAATCTGCGGGCACTAAAACTCCACTAAAATGCTCCCCATAGATCAGCGGGAATAATTCATCCATATTCATTCCTGTGGAAAACTCCCAAAATGCTCACAGATCCGTCAAACATAATCATAACGAGGTGACTATATTCAAAGAAATCTTTTCGCTATACGTGGTGTGGTATGGTGTGTTTGGAAAAGTTTCGCGTATAGAATATCCTTTGCTCCCAAAACAGCGCTTAACTGGCATTTAAATTTACCATAATTTATAGATGATGTGCGCTACTCTCAAAAGGCAATAAACCCGCTCATAACTAAAAGTACTGAAGAATGTATATAGACAAGGAAGATTGTGGTTTCTTAAAGGAGTTTCAACCATGAAAACAAACAAAAAGACTAACCGCAACAAAAGAAGCGCAAAGGAAAACAAAACCAAGACCAAAAATATGAAGCCCCACACATTAGTTAAGGGCAAATTCTCGGTTACAAGGGAACATGCAGGCGTAAAACCCTTTTGGGGTTGGTGGATCCTTTCGTTTGTTTCTTCTCTATACCTTTTTAAGTATCCAAGTATGCAATTCCATACTTATAATAACCTGTCAGGACAAGAACCGCATTAGTCTCGTTTTTCGCCGTCAATAAACAGATGGAACTTTCTCCCCTGCAACCCCAACGATGTACACAGATCCGTGATCTAAGTTTCAACTGGGTGTACAACTGGTGGGTATACTTGCTCCCCTCGTTAGGGGTCGACAGTATAATATTTTAAATCTTGTTAAATTGATCAATAAAACAAAGTTTAAATTTTTCAATTAAAAAACTTTTTATGCACTCAGCGAGTATAGTTAAGCAGCTCGCAGACTGTAGTTTGTATGTCTGGTGGAGGTCGTGGTGGTAAACGCCCTCGTTTTATATAGAGGAAAGAAAAAAACAGCATGTTTGCTTAATGCACTTTGTTCCGTATACTTCTTACTTCTTTTTCGTTCCGCTTGTGTACGAGTAGTCTCGTTTGAGGTTTCCTTGGGATTTCGTTTGGGGGTTGTTGAGTTGCATTCCCCTGCTCTGGCTATGCACATTGTACATTATCATCGCAAATTATGCACATAACTAAAGTTTCTTAATGAAAGTAAGAAAGTTCCCTAGAGGAACAACAAGGCATAGCAAACGACGAAATTTAAGTAAAGAATGGTTGGTTGTACTGTGAAAGAAAAACCGCAAAAAAAAAAAACAAAACAAAAACAACAAATAAGTAAATTCAAAACAAAACAAGTACCTACTATACACGTAAGGTGAGGAAAATAAGAAAATGGTTAAATTTTGTAAATAAGATACATTTTCAAGTTGGCGCTGAAAAGATACAGGCAGATAGTACAAGTATGCGTGGAGCAAAAGTTTGCTCGGCGAAACTGCTTAGCATCTTGAAAGAGGAACTCTTGTAGACAATTTTCTTAAAACTTCTTGATGGGTGGTATGGGCTTGGGTTAAGTGAGAAGTGGTTACATGGTTTTGTTGAGATGAAAATGTATCTGAACTTGAGTAGAGAATTTTCAATTTTTACATGACAGCTTAAGTTGTGGTAAAAGATGTATGACGATGTTGTGGTGGCGCAAATGTGGGGTATACTAGGATTTTTTATGGATGATAAATGTTCAATAATAGAGGTAGCAGGTGGCTATATTTCAGTAAGTCGAACTATGTATACCTACAGACTTCGTGTGAGGACATATTTGTCGACTATCCACAAACAAATCCCTAAACCCCTTGTCAAACTTTGTAACCTGTTATTACTCTCGAATATTTGTCAGAAGTTGGGAAGGGGCGGTGCAGTGGAAAACAAAGATGCCAAACTTATGTTATTTCCCGGCATTGAACTTGGAACCCCTCGCGCAAAACTATGGAGGCATAGTTATTATTAATAGTATGTGTTGACATCAACGCCATTTTTTGCTATTAATAACTGTACAGAATGTTGCTGGAAATAGTCCACTCATAAATATACGATGTCCGTTGCGGTTTTAAGCCAGAGAAGTCTATCATCGACCAAATTTCCACACTACGACAGATTTTAAAAAATAACCAGGAATTTCAAATCGATCCACACCACCTTTTTATCGACCTTAAAGTCGCTTATGAAAGCGTATATAGGGACGAGCTATACAAAGCCATGTTACGTTTCGGCATACCTGCCAAACTCGTTCGTCTGGTGCAAGATGACGATGGAGAAATCTCGCTGCTCCGTCCAAATCGGCAAAAACATCGCCGAGCCCTTTGATGGCTTGAGACAAGGCGATGCACTACCGTGCAACTTTTTTAACAGCATCCTATTATAAGCAATTGTACGAAACTCACAAGCCAACATCAGAGGTATAATTTTTTAGAAGTCTGTTCAACTGCTTGCATATGCTAATATTGACGTTATCGGAAGATCGCAGCGAGCTGTCAGTGGCGTATTGAGAAGATGGGTCTGGCTGTTAATTATGACAAAACGAAGTATGTATACTCGTATGATGTCAACGAGAAAGAGTCTCAGCATCGACGACTCGGACAAAATGTCACGATGGACAGACAGAACTTCGAAGTAGTTAAAGACTTTGTCTATCTGGGCTCCACTATCACCTCGCAAAATTACATCAGCACAGATATCAAACGGAAGAATCACTCTTGCCAATCGCTGTTTCTTCGGGCTAAGAGAGCATCTAAAAAGTAGATTTCCTCTCTCGCAGAACCAAGGAAATATTGTACAAGACCATCCCGGTCCTGATGTATGGCGCAGAAGCGTGGACTCTGTCGAAATCGGATGAAAACCTCCTGCGATGTTTTAAGAGAAAGATTCTTCGGACAATATTCGGTCCAGTTTGTATCGAAGGAGTGTGAAGGAGAAGATTTACTGACGAGCTTGACAATAGTCGGTTATTATCCGACAATTCTAGAAAATTGTCTAATTGTTAGTTTACAAATTGTCACCTGTCGCAATTGTCAATTTTTATGACATAGGGCACTGAAATTTTTTTCGAGGGTCGGTGTGAATCTTCAATAATCTAGTTAGCATGGTGGCTTTATTTTTTCGTCAAGTAATTTTGAGAGGTGCTGGTTACACCTTCATTTTTTGGATAACGATTTCTCCTTTTATTTTATTTTCAATGTGCGAACAATATGAGTATCGATTAAGATCAAAACTTGGTGTTCGTAAACGTTTATCAATGCTTTTTTTTTCGTTGTTTAATTTTTTTTTTGCAAAAAAAACCTTTTTCCCTTGCCATTTTGTTTAAACATTTAGTTGATCATTATGACGAAAAAAAAACTGTAAAACCATCGTACTTGACATTTTTTTATAAAACATTTGTCTGACTGACTGTCCATTTGAACAAATGCATACTGTAAATATTTAATCTGTCATCATTATGAGTCGCATATTTGTGTGTGAAAAGTCAGTTCCATCAGTGTCGCATCATCATTGTTAATAAAAAAAAATGCATAACCATCAACTTGAATCCTTTTTTCGCACTTCAACAAAAAATAAATAAAAAAAAAAAACAGAAGTCGTCTGTTTGATGATTCGGTTTGGTGGGTAAAACTGTCAAATAAATACAACTCAGTGAGAGACTTTTTGTCGTTTCCGACTCTTGTGTTAATTAATGATGGTTTGGGAAGCCCTGACCTCGGAGTGAGGACTCCTTTGAAGCTCTTTAAATATTTACCCACCAGAAAGAAATCGTTAAATAAATGAAAGTTAACGACAGATGTTTCAGATGCATTATTATTTTTATTTAATTTTTTTCTGATGACATCATCATGAATATGTATTTCCAATTTCGTTTTCGTCCTTTACTTCCACAAATTGGTAATGGTTAGCCACCCTATGCACAAACTGATTCTGCTTTAATTCAATTAAAAGCAATAAATTTCATTGACAAAATTAAGATTGCTGTTTATACTTATTGGACTTTTTTTTCTGGCTAAAAGATGACGACGAGGAAGATCTATTTTTAGAACTTCATACAATGTATGTATTGTGTCTTGTTTTTTTTTTTTTTTTTTGTTCGTCTTTGTTGTTAATCAGAAAAAATTTAGGTCAGCACAGAACTCTCCGGGATGGTCGTCTCTAGCGATGATGGGCGTAAATGTATTTGTATGTAGGATGTGAGAAGTAGGAGAGTAGATATATGTATGTATCCTTATCGAATTCATACCTTCTTTTGCAAATCACATGGTCAGACACAATAGGCGGCACACGGAGAAGGGCATATGACGATGTTATGCAATACGAAAATGTGAAAGGATTAATTACGGGTTTTTGTTTCCTTTGTGCGCCATTAAGTGTGGCGACGAACAGATTATCGATATGAATCTCCGGAAAGTTGTGGTGGAAATAATGAGAGAAGTTGATTTTAATTGGTATTACGTGGGGGCAACGGGAGTTTGACATTTTTTTCGTTAAGCAGTTTCATAGTAAACTTTAACTTTAAAACGAACTATATAAGAAACATTACTATCTGTCTATTAGTATACATTGGTTGCAATAGGTAGGTATTGGAAAGTAGATGGCCCGATCAATTGTGGAAATGCATACCTACCTACTGTAATTGCCAAAACTTCATCCTTTAGCTAGGTTTATACTAGCGTGACCGTGCGAGAGCCAAATGAGATCGTGTCAAATCGGGGGCTAAGCTACGGCACTAAAGCGGGACTAGAGCGCCCAAGATAAATACGAAAATGTACAATTTTGAAGCGTTGTTCAAACGAAAAGAATGGTTTTCTTTTACTTTTCATTGCTGCCGCCTACAATACATGCTAACTTCTAGACCACAAGATAGACAGACTTGTTTAAAAAGTGTACCTATCTCGCTTGCTGCAAAAATCGTTTAAACACCTTTTTGCACAAATTTTGTTTTCATTTCTTTACTCTGTATGTACATATGGATGTAGGTATGTATGTACATATATCTGAAAATCCAGTTTCCTTTCTTCCTTTCGCTTCTCGTGAATAATCCATTTTAATCATCATTCACCACAGTATGGTTCTTTATTCATCCAAGTCTATCGTTAGCCTAGAAAACTTGGACAAACAGAAAAAAAAACTACTACTACTACTGCAAAACCAGTCTGGGATTCGCATCACTGTTGCTAATAAAAAAAACAGGCTTTACAACGAGCCAAACGAAAGAGAAGAAGAAAAAAAACTAACTCGCCTATACTCCATTCTCAACATCAGACGTTCCACAAACATTAACACAATAACATTGAATCCTATAATTCCCCGGATTTGCTGTGCTGTTGCTATTCCTACTCCTATCCATCCCATCCCATTATAAGCCGAATGCAGTTTCCACTCCTTTTTTTGCATTCATTCTCCCATCCTACCATCTCCCTCCCCATCCCTTGGGGTTTTATGTAATCAATGTCACGTAGAGCGAAAAAAAAAGCAAAATGCAGTCATTTCCTCCTTTCCTCCTCCTGTCCTATGTGAATGCATGAAACCATGGTGGAGCCATTTTATATAAGCATTCTCGGCTATCCTCCACTTTGTCGTCGTCTCCTCTTTCCGTTCTGCAATCCATTAAAATCGAGCCAAATAATGAATAGAGAGACCGGGGAAGAAGCAGGATATTCCCTTCACGCTGCACTTCCCTTTGCTGAACTTGACTATTGAAATTGTAGACACTAAACTATATACCCGGCTATGACTGTGCGTTCTCTTACTGCGGCCGATCTATGTGTCTGGCACTGGCACTGGTTTAGGGAGAATTCTGTCGCCCTCCTCTATGCCACCCTCACTCAACGACTCAATGACAAAAGGCCTCGAATACGGTCACTGCAGAAAATTGCATATTTTATTGCTGCACATTGTGAGATTGCAAAGATTATGGCTTTGCACACATTTGCATTGGTACACACAACATTACATATACACATAGTCCACCACATTCCCTTCAGCCCTTTACCATAGCCACCGCCAAGGCTTTCATTGCTTTTTGATTCTTCCTTTAGAAGTGTTATGTACATACATATAGTATATAAGGGAGGCTATGGTGCACCTCCTCCCCCTTGTACACCACTCAGTTTGCAGATTGTTTTGCCTATATGTAGGTATACGTTTTTCGGCCTCACACAATGCAGATTCATCTGTTCGGCATCATGGTAGGTATATGGTGGTATGCAACTCCAACAGATTAAATAATCGAGCATTGAATTGTGAACTTTTGTTTTTTGTTTCCGAATAATATTCTCTGAGCACTGAGTTCATGGAAGATAAAAGTCAAGGACTATGCTTTTTTCCTCTATTCATAGTGTGCATTGTGAATAAATGAAATAAAAGGGTGTTATGCATCGATAGCTCTTTGCAATGAATTGAGTTTTTGGATCATCACGTGTGCCAACATAATGATAGCATGAGGGTTGGTATAGTTTTGGGGCTAACATTGAATGGGATTATGATGATGGTTGCTATTGTTTTTTCTTTGAATAGATCCTTACTATACAACAACTAAAAAAAAAGATGTATCTATCAAGTAGTAGTTGTAGTAATACAACTTTTTGGAGCATCTTTATGCTGACCTTAGTAGGGCTAAGGGACATCAAATTAATAATATGTACATGTAGATAGAAAGCTAGGCCAACCAAATCAATAATTCTGGAACTTTTGAAAAATTTACAAATACATATCCCCAAACACCAAATATGAAATCCCAAATATGTCTTTATATTTATATCCATGTTGCATGGCTTTAATGAAAGGTTGCCTAAACCTAACCTCGCACCTTAGTGGTACAAAATACCCAAGCGCAAAGTCCCAAAACCCTAAATCCCCACTGTTTGAAAAATCCTGAAATTGATTATCCCCAAGCACAAAATCCCAAAACAAAAAATCCATCAAATCAAAAACCCCAAAATGTTAATCCTAAATAAAACTTTGAGTATACCTAACCAAATCCAACAGTGACCCCAAGCGGGCAGGTTGCAGGGTGGAAGCATGTCCCCCTTACAAATTTTTCTGTTATTGCATTGTAAATAGACTCGAAATCTTTTGGTTTTGTGGATTTTGGTTTTGGGTATTTAGGTTAGGTTAGGTTAGGGTGACGGGCCGCAACAAGTCTAAAGCCTCACTTAGGCCAAAGGGGGCCCATTGTAATACCACAGGATCTAATGATCTCACAACCACCCGTTGAACCAGCAGGAGGTGAGAATGAAGTTTGGGGACAGCTTATGTCGAAGAAGAAGTTTTCTTCGAGCTGAGAGGGCGGAGCACGTGCACAGAAGGTGAAGAATAGTATCTTCCTTCTCCTCGTCCATGCAACTTCTACAGAAGCAGGGAAGCCCAACCTGAGAGTGTGCGTGCCAATAATGCAGTGTCCCGTAATTTAATGACACTTACTAATGTGCTCTCTGGTCCAGCATGGACCGGTTTTGGACTTAAAGATGTCCGAGTCCAGGTATTTAGACGCGGCTTGACTATTATAGTAATAATTACGATATCCTCTCGATATCGGATATTACATTATACCGTAGCCACGACAGTGATTGAGAAGACTGAATGAGATCGAACAATTTAAATCTTGGGAGAAAACAGCTTGTAATTCATATTTCTAAGGCTTGCAAAAAAAAGTCCACCCAATCACTTCCACAACTCTAGTTGCTTGCAATTTTCTCACATTTGACTAGTGCTATCCCACGCACTCATTGTTCTTAATCCAATTTCTATATGCCAAATACGTTCAAGCCTATAAAAGGAGTTAGAAAATGATTACTCCTGAAAGTAGGTTCATCACATTGCCACCACCAACACCAAACGTAGTCCAAAAACCTACGCATTTTTCTCTTCATCCTATATACGAGAACACCAAAAAGTGTAGGCGTGTAACACTTGGATTTGCAATAAAGAATAATAATTTAAACCTTTTCCTTTAAAACAACGGTGCATAAAACGTGCCTGACGGAAGTGCAACGACTCCATATCTTTATTTGAGAAATTTCATAGAGCCACAGTGCGCGCACGACAAAGATTAAGCCAAAAGTGAAAAATGAGGAAAAGTCATCAAGACTTGCTGGATTTTCCCTTCCACTCTTTTGTGTGGCTCTTTATGGCCTAAGAAAGGAGAAATCAAAATTGCACAAAATTTATCGAAGTAATTTGTGTTTATTTTTTATTTTTTTTTTTTATTTTTTAATGCAAAACAAAAAGGAAATGCGAAGGCGGCCATATTATCATCTGCCTCAGATCAGCCAGATGAAGATCATCATCAGCACGATCGCGCGATCATTGTTTTGTATTTTTTGCGGGTACTCGTTCTTTTTGTATGTATATGCTTCTTATTCGTCTTTAAGACAGAAAAGAACGATAAAGTAAAATAAAAATGCCCCCCATTGCAATTTCATTACCAAAAACTCCCACTCTACACGCTGTTCTTATTTTGTGTGAAATGGCAAAGCCCTATATGTGGGGTGAATGTGAAACAAGCTGCAAAAGAAAGCAAATGAAACCGAACCAATTATTTTGATAAAAAAAAAACCGAAAGAGAGTGTACACATAAGTGCATATACAAGTTTGTAGGTATATGTATATATGTGAAAATTTGCGGCGTTAAAAATTGCATTTTCAGCCATTGTATGTTTGGGAAGCATTTTGACGTTGGCCATATGTTTGCATGTGGTTTTTTGTCATATTCATCGACAAAAAAAAGCGATAAAAAGGGGACTGTCTGCGGTAGATATAAGTGTGCAGTGTGGACCAAAGACGAAGGAAGACTGGGTGATGTGAAAAATTGCCAGCTTTAGATTATTTTTTAAGGATGGGCAAGATGTGGGACATACACATGCTTAATCCTTTATTCAATACCTTGGGAGTATGTAATTTAAAATTCCAGATGTGAACTGCAATTAGGGCTAACAAAAGATAAAACATGGTGAAGTAGGTACTTTGGAATTTCTATCTGATTGTATTTTGTCACGTTAAATGTAGGTATAGATCCGCTTTTGAAGTATATTTTGTGTAGATTTTTAAATTTAGGCAGTTTTTGAAATAGATCTCCAAGGGATGTGCATTAGTTAAAAAAAAACTTGCAATATAGTGAAAAGTGAGGTATTTACGTCTGCGGATAGTACACTGGAATTTCCCACAAATATCATTCATCATCGATAAATATATCCCTCAAAGTTAGATGTTAATATTGTCAGCACTACTTAGAGTCTAGGCAATCAAGCATTAAATGAGTCTATGAATTCTGTTGTCTCGTTATATCCCAGCCAATCTTCTGTGCCCCAACAGATTGTCTATAGGTTGGTTTTAAATCGAACTGCTCGTTTTTTGATGATTTGAAGTAAATGTTTCCGGGCCGAATTCTACGAGAGAAATTTTTAAATTAAGTCGAATTACTGCATCTGTGATCGAGTAATACGTCACCGAGTTATGGCGGTTTTACAAACAAAACAAATTCATTCACGAAGAACTTGTTCATGGATGCGATAATTCGGCCCCTGGTCTAACCTCTCCTTTATGGAGAAGGAGCAATTGTTGACAAGTCTCAACTTTGAGAATGATTACCTAAAAGCATATCTCCAATTGGGCAACCGCAATAATTGCAGAAATAAATAACATGGCGAAAAAAGAGTACGTGCCATCAACACTATTGCAATACGTACTCACATTCCCAGGGGTAGTGTCCCAATTGTCGTGTTCCCACCGGATTCACTGAATGGCATACCAATTTGAGTTCTACTTTGGTGGATAAGCCACACTGATAATAAGTTTTACGCCTTCAAAGTAATCGTCGGTCGCCAAGCTGGCCAGATGAGTTGAACTTTTCATTCGATACTCTAGTCCAGGCAACATATAAGACAGAGTACCAACTAAAGCAGATTATGCACTGCTCTAACACTTAACTAAAACGTTCTTTAAAAACTCGATTGTCGAGTCACTTTTAAGCATAATGCATAAAATATGACACATCGATATACCTACCTAACGTTCAAAATAAGTAGCTTTAGCTTTTCGTAATGTATAAACTATGTATATCCATGAATAGATGCAAAAACTGCGCACTAGGGACATGCAACGCAATACAAAGTTGCTATTTGGCACCAACAAAGTTAGGCATTTCCTCAAAACCCGCACATGACATAAATATCGGCCGACTGTAAAAATCAGCTCATCTCATCATTTTATTCCCACGATTTGCACCCACTGTAGATATGGAAACCCACATTTTACAGCCCTACAATCCTACATATCAATGCATTCAATTCGTATATTCACTTCCGAACCATGAGTCATCTCGTCTCTGGATTATCGATTACTTCACCATAACCCACCCTACATGAGCAACCCTTAACTCCTACTCTACTACTACGCCGTAGCTACTGCAACTCTCTCTCTCTCTCGGTGTATTTCTCTCCGTTCTAAACGGTGAACTTTCATTCAAAACAAAACAAAAAATATACTTCCTTGTTGGTGTTTCCCTTTCCCATCCCAGAGAATCCCCCACAATCAAGTTGGAATTGTGAAAGGAAAAGGTTCTCTCGCATAGAAAAAATATCTACACGCACAATTTTTGTTTACCTCCTATAGATACAAGATAAATTCTCTCACTCAGATTATATACTTGCGTACCTAATTGCAAAAAAAAATTATTTAAATCTAAAAATATATTTTAATCGCAACGAGGCATCAAACAAATCATTTAATTTAACCTTGACATTGGCAATAGCAGAAAAAAATGTTGCCGAAAACTTGAAGCGTGTTAGATACAAATAAAATGAGATTAGGTAGGTACATATAAATAAAAAAATAAATTCCTCAAAACAAAACGTAATTGGGAAACGAAAAGAGTAAGTAGGTTGGTCTTCTTATTGTTTTTATCACTAAATTTGGTGTTACGACAGACGGCTTCCATGTGGGGTGTGTCGTGTGTGGCTGTGCGTGCGTCATTTATTGATAAAGCCTGTAATCAGTTGTCTGGGAAAGCTTTTTATTCTCTCTCGAGCTGTCTGGTCGATAGTAGTCCTATAGGGACGTAGGACGTACGTGTGTTTTGTTCCTCTCTGGCTCCTTCCATTTGAGTGAATACGGGCAAGTTCAAAACAACCGGCCTATAAACGGGGAAGATACGTCACTAATTGTGTACACACATTTTACCTTGAGAGTTGCGAATTGCATTAAGAAAAGCTTTTACTTTTTGTCCTAAAATAAAATACAAGGAAGAGGAAGTTACAGCCTCATTCCGCTCTCAAACTCGGTAAAGACTAAAAACATGGGTAGACATGGAGACACAACAGTCTTTAGTAGGCATTCGAATAAACGATGTAAACCTTGACCTTTCTAACATATTTTTTTGTTCTCTTCGCACGTTTGTTGAAAATTTATTCTCGTGAAATGCTCCCGGCTAACTAATGGCGAGACTTTTTTTTTAAAGTGAATAAAATGTAGGTCTGTGGGATGACTTAATTCATAATTTGTTTAGAATGAAAAAAAAATTTTATGAATGTGTTATGACAGCAAAAAAAGACTGACAACTCGTGCTATTGTGAAACAAACAAAAAATCGTAATAATGTTTGCTTATATAATTCGCAAGGAAAATAAAAATAATGCGCGTTGTTTTGTACTTAGCCTATTTTAGGAACTTAATTACCCGAACAAAATACGTAATTTGGCGATAAGCGTTATCCCGTCAGCAGATGGTTTGCTCTGTATTTTTTTTTTTTTTTTTCTTGGGCGATAACTCAGAATTTTTAAAAGCAAAAACAAATTTGTTTGATATCATGAATCAGTGGATTTAGAATTGAAATCGAGGCCAAAAATTAACATTTTGCCAAAAGCCAAATATGAATGGTAAATTTTTTTTTGTTCATGTTGCTGACTAAGCATCTGTTATTGGCTATTTGATTATTCAATGCTGATAGATATTTGTTGAAATTTTTTTATCATTTGATTTTTACTTTAAAATTTGGAAATCGAGAGACAATTTTCGATTCTTTTATCGACTGTTCAACTAAACTACAGACATTTAAAGCCCGTGCGCACAAAAAAAAATCAAATAATGTCCTAAAATGGTGTCTTAGCTGATTGGAAAGCTAGACATTTGCTTTAGATTTTGCTGTTGAACAAAGTAAAAATGGAGTGAAAAAATTTTAATTTTTGTGCTGAATGAAAATTAATTCGAAAGTAGGTAAATGTTCAAATCATTTTGCAAAATTTGAAGTACATTATCTAAATACATTAAATACCAAACACTTCGTAAAAAAAATAGGCGAGATTGAATACAGGACGTAGGACCTATAATCAGTGATGCCATTCTGACCGGATTCCGGTCATATCTGACCGAAATCTATTTATTCTGACCGGAGAAAATTTTGAAATCCGGTCTAACCGTTTTCTGCCGGAACAAAAAATGTTTTTAACCGGAAAACGCTTTTTTGACTGGAAAAATAGAATTGTTCTACTGACTATAAATAAGGATAGATTTCTATGGGTAATTTGAATAAAACTTTGCCATACATTACGAACACGCTCCCAAGTTCAAACAGAAACCAATTTACTGCGAATATTGGGACGTTTACAACATACTACATGGAATTCTCCTTCGGGAGCAGGATAATAAATTATCTTATAGGCTAATTTTTGGACATTTTCTTTTGCTAGAATGTTGAAGAGGAAATTAAACAATGCATTTCAATTAAAAGTGTGAAATTCAGATAAGAGTTTGGTGAACTACTCTTTTCAAGTGTTAATTATTTAGCCATAGACGTCTTCGCATGACTTTTATTTCCATTAACGACTTGGCTACAAACAAAAACGAGGCGTCATTGCAATGAAATAAAATTTGACAGGTAAAAGAATATTGAAATCGGAAAAACAAACAAATTTTATAGTAAAGCCGAAGCCGACGCCCGTTTTTGACGCCCTCACTCTATCAATGCAAATATCAAATGCAGATTTATATCGAAAGCACAATGGTACGAAAAAGAACCTTTATGCCCTGCCCAGGCCATGCCAAAATTATTTCTGAAAATAGATTTTCTGCGCATTTTCTATGCTACTTTTCTCCTTTCTACTCACTCAAAATCTACCTGCCTCATGGACATTGGAAGACGTTGTATGGTCATGCACTAAAAGTGTATTTCAGGACTTAAGACACGTCATATTAAATGAAAAATTAGTTTCAGTAAATTTTAAACAAACGAAATAAAAAACAAGTTTACAAACTCAAGATTCGCATATTATAAAAACGTTTTCTCAACATGGATAATGTTTATAATGTAAAAAAATGGCCTAAAATAGTCAACTTATGTTTTATATTTTTAGTAATACATATTATATTACATACAATAATTTTTTTTGACCGTTTTCCGGTCAAAAACTCTGATTTTAACTTTTGACCGGATTTTTTAACCGGATTTAGAAAATAAAAATCCGGTCATACGGTCAGATTTGACCGGATTTACTTTTTTTAGTGGCAACACTGCCTATAATACAGCAAGAACTGTTGTACAGAAAAAGCATTTATTACATTTTTGACAATTGCAGAGATTCGAAAACAACAGGAAAATCTTCTGGCCGACAATGTGGTATAAGAACTCTAAAGAGTTAAGGACTTAAATTTTATAGTTTCCAGTGATCTCCCGTCTGCAGTATTTGTAAAATTTTTGGCTAGGCCGAAGTTTCTTAAAACGCGCAAAATAATTATTTGGGATGACAGACGCAGTGAGATGTTAAAAATATTTTCAAAAGTGCAATGTACAGCTTGGTTGTAGGGTTACCATATTAGAAAACGAGAAAAGGGGAGAATTAATGTTTTTTTCAGGGGGGGGGCAATTTTGACAACGAGGCGGGGCACATACATTTTAACGAACATATCTTTCTTTAGCGTTAAACATCATATATGTACTAAAAATCACTTTCACCTTAAGCGTTTGAGTGTAGATTTGGAAAAAAAAATATTTTTTTTTTTTGGAAATCGGATTCATACTGCTATTTTCTTACAAAATTTCATTCGCCTAAGTCGATTCGTTTGGACGCTATCGTGTTTTCAACAGACAGACGGACAGACGGACATGGCCAAATCGATTCAGAATGTGATCCTGATTCAGAATACATATATATACTTTATAGGGTCTCCGGTGAATCCTTCTTGGCGTTACAAATGTAATGACAAAGTGAATAAACCTTCCTGTGGAGGGTATACAAAATCGTTAGTTGAGCGGAATTATTTATAGTATGTACTAATTTGTTTTTCCAGACACAACACAGATAACATTTTTTTAGTTATTATCTTATTTATATTACCTGTTTGCAATTTAAAAGCGGTAAAAATGTAACCTAAAAAGGAACTACTATTCGTTATTGAATTTGTCAATTTAATTTGATCTACTAAAGTGAATAAAAAGGAACAACTGCCATAAAGTAAGTAGGTACATATAAAAAAATGAATTGTTACTTAGTTATTAGTCATCCCGATCCCACTGGATTGTGAGTTACCTTACACAAAAATTTAAACCGTGCCATTACCGTTGCAATTTTTTGTTCGCCTTGCCATGGCTATGGAAATTCAGTTTAACATTTTCTGTAATAGTTGGAAGCAATTTTAATCTTGTATAGGTACATACAGTGAGCGTCAAAAGTAAAACACCAAAGCTCTTTTAAATTTTCTTTAGATTCTTGAAAAGTTCTTAAAAACCAGCAATCTGTAAAAAGTCGAATGAGGAAATAATAATAAAACAAGTAAAAGTGTTATTATCGGCCTGGCCGATGCTTTGATACCCTCCACTGCATAAAAGTCATGCAAAATGTTTGCCATGCGAGTTAGTATGTGTCTAATATTAGTTTTGTATGGTAGGTAGCAGAACTACTTTACCGACATAGACAATTTTCAATACCAATCTGACGACGGTTAAAAAAAGTCCTCTCACAAAATTTCATTCACCTAAGTAGATGAGTTTGGACGCTATTGTGCTTTCAACAGACAGATATATATGGGTCAAATATTGGCTTTGTATGGGAGGTAAGAGAACTACTTGACCGACATAGACCAATTTTAATACAAACTTGAAGGCCATAAATATAAGACCTCTCATAAAATTTCAGTTGCCTAAGTCGATTCGTTCGGACGCTATCGTGACAGAGAGAGACGTGGGTCTAATAGTGGTTTTGTATGGGAGGTACCAGAACTACTTGACCGACATAGCCCATTTTCAATACCAACCTGGCGACGGTAAAAAGAAGTCGTCTCACAAAATTTCATCCGCCTAGGTCAATTCCTTTGGATGCTATCGTGCTTTCAACAGACAGACAGACAGACAGACAGACAGGCAGACGGACAGACGGACAGATAGACAGACGGACATGGCTAAATCGATTCAGAATGTGATCCTGATTCAGAATATATATACTTTATAGGGTCTCCGGTGAATCCTTCTTGGCGTTACAAACGTAATGGCAAAGTGAATATACCTTCCTGTGGAGGGTATAAAAACGTATTTCATTTTGACAGGATAAAATGCTTTAAAGGTACTTAAAAAAAACTCCAAACTCCAAAGATAAAGCAAAGGAGCAGTGTTTACTCACTTTTGACGCTTACTGTACTATGTGTATAATTTTGCTGTGACATGGGGTATCAGGTGCCATGATATAAGGTCTTATGCAAAAAGGTCCAAAACGCAATTTGGCTTTTTTGGACTTTACTGCACTTTTGAAATTACAATAAAATCCAAAACTAGTATTGGACTTTATTTCATTTTTGAAAGTGCAGTTTTGGACTTTATTTCATTGTGTCGTAGTCATTGATTCAGCATTTGAATAAAAATAGTTACGCAAGATACAAGAAATTGATATAGTCATAAAAAAATATTGTTTCAATTTTTTACGGTACTGCAAGGGAAATCGGACTACAAATGAAGTTCGGTTGCACCTGAAAGACGCGGTAGGCATCCGTTGCTAAATTTGATATTTCGTGACCATTTATTAAATTCCATTTACCGCCAATTTTTGCAAAATTAGATGTTTTTGTAAGAAAACATCAATCCTTAAGCATGTAGGTACGTCATTTATGTATGTAATTCGCTAATCCATTTTGATTAGTTTAAAACTTAAATTAGAAGAGTTCACAATAGCTACATTGTGCGCTTTAGTGAGCTCGTAAATAGTAGCGACTTGAATTTGTTATAAATATTTTTGCGAGTTGTCATTGATAATTCAATTATGAAAACTATTAATTGACAGGACACATGAGCCTTTCTTAAAAAAATATCCGTCACTGTTGCACGATCTTACTCTCTCATCTCATATAGGTAGGTATATAGGTAAAAAAAAAGCTTCTTTTTTTTAATTATATGTACTAGGAGAATAAAAAAAATATTAAATATTTGGGTAAATTAACGTTCACAGATGTGAGCAAATTTATGGTTCTCTTGTGTGTGTTGCATTTTATAAGTGGGTTTGAAATTGATGGTCGCGATGACTGATTCTTAAATTATAAAAAAAATTTCAAGAATTATAAAACTGAGAGTGTATGATACCTAAATCTCAAAATATATACTTATCACTGTCGAAGAGTAATAGACAATAAATTTATGGTGAGTTATGAACGCAGCATTCGATCGAGTAAAAAATATATCGATATATAGATCGATTGGCAAAAAAAAGAAACCTTCTGGAGTATAGAGAATTTTTACTTTGATTTGTTTTTAGAGTTGGACGAGCTGAATTTTAGCACTTCTTAAAGTGTCCAGAAATCTCCACTGTTTTTTTTAGCTCGGGCATATCTCCAAATAATAAATGCGCTACACAAGTAGGTATGTATTTTACTTCGATAAACTTTTTTAATTCTTGTGAATATCTACATGTAGGTACCTCATTTTAGCAAACTTAAGATTTTTGTATGTGTTAATTTACGACCGATTTAGACAGAAAATGCAACTGCCATATCTCACTCAACTAATTCCTCAAAGCTAAAACAAAACTCCGGTTTCATCATATACCAAAATCTTAAGTTTGCTAAAATGAGGTAATTTTCTTTCACTTTTGAGGTTATGGCATTCCAATATAAACCAACGCAGCGCTGCCAGAAATGTATTTTCGTGTTCACTAGTCACCACGAACTAAGCTCACAAAGTTACAGACTTGCTAAAATGACTTGAGAAAAACCGTTGCTAGCTCTTGCTCTACTATGAAATGTTCTAAAAAAAATGTTCGAAAAGAGCAAGGATACCTACATAATGTATTTTCAATCAGATATTACCTTATACATTACTTATGTACATATTGCTACATTCTTGAATTTCAACAATGTTGACGGTGGAAATAGCAACAGCCGAGTGCTAGGTAGGTTCCGACGAAATACGTAGTTTGGTATTTTCGAGATCCTTAAGCATGTAGGTACGTTATTTATGTATGTAATTCGCTAATCCATTTTGATTTTTTTAGTTTAAAACTAAAATTATAAGAGTTCACAATAGCTACATTGTGCGCTTTAGTGAGCTCGTAAATAGTAGCGACTTGAATTTGTTATAAATATTTTTGCGAGTTGTCATTGATAATTCAATTATGAAAACTATTAATTGACAGGACACATGAGCCTTTCTTAAAAAAATATCCGTCACTGTTGCACGATCTTACTCTCTCATCTCATATAGGTAGGTATATAGGTAAAAAAAAAGCTTCTTTTTTTTAATTATATGTACTAGGAGAATAAAAAAAATATTAAATATTTGGGTAAATTAACGTTCACAGATGTGAGCAAATTTATGGTTCTCTTGTGTGTGTTGCATTTTATAAGTGGGTTTGAAATTGATGGTCGCGATGACTGATTCTTAAATTATAAAAAAAATTTCAAGAATTATAAAACTGAGAGTGTATGATACCTAAATCTCAAAATATATACTTATCACTGTCGAAGAGTAATAGACAATAAATTTATGGTGAGTTATGAACGCAGCATTCGATCGAGTAAAAAATATATCGATATATAGATCGATTGGCAAAAAAAAGAAACCTTCTGGAGTATAGAGAATTTTTACTTTGATTTGTTTTTAGAGTTGGACGAGCTGAATTTTAGCACTTCTTAAAGTGTCCAGAAATCTCCACTGTTTTTTTTAGCTCGGGCATATCTCCAAATAATAAATGCGCTACACAAGTAGGTATGTATTTTACTTCGATAAACTTTTTTAATTCTTGTGAATATCTACATGTAGGTACCTCATTTTAGCAAACTTAAGATTTTTGTATGTGTTAATTTACGACCGATTTAGACAGAAAATGCAACTGCCATATCTCACTCAACTAATTCCTCAAAGCTAAAACAAAACTCCGGTTTCATCATATACCAAAATCTTAAGTTTGCTAAAATGAGGTAATTTTCTTTCACTTTTGAGGTTATGGCATTCCAATATAAACCAACGCAGCGCTGCCAGAAATGTATTTTCGTGTTCACTAGTCACCACGAACTAAGCTCACAAAGTTACAGACTTGCTAAAATGACTTGAGAAAAACCGTTGCTAGCTCTTGCTCTACTATGAAATGTTCTAAAAAAAATGTTCGAAAAGAGCAAGGATACCTACATAATGTATTTTCAATCAGATATTACCTTATACATTACTTATGTACATATTGCTACATTCTTGAATTTCAACAATGTTGACGGTGGAAATAGCAACAGCCGAGTGCTAGGTAGGTTCCGACGAAATACGTAGTTTGGTATTTTCGAGATCCTTAAGCATGTAGGTACGTTATTTATGTATGTAATTCGCTAATCCATTTTGATTTTTTTAGTTTAAAACTAAAATTATAAGAGTTCACAATAGCTACATTGTGCGCTTTAGTGAGCTCGTAAATAGTAGCGACTTGAATTTGTTATAAATATTTTTGCGAGTTGTCATTGATAATTCAATTATGAAAACTATTAATTGACAGGACACATGAGCCTTTCTTAAAAAAAATAGCCGTCACTGTTGCACGATCTTACTCTCTCATCTCATATAGGTAGGTACCTATATAGGTAAAAAAAAAGCTTCTTTTTTTTAATTATACTAGGAGAATAAAAAAAATATTAAATATTTGGGTAAATTAACGTTCACAGATGTGAGCAAATTTATTGTTCTCTTGTGTGTGTTGCATTTTATAAGTGGGTTTGAAATTGATGGTCGCGATGACTGATTCTTAAATTATAAAAAAAAATTTCAAGAATTATAAATCTGAGAGTGTATGATACCTAAATCTCAAAATATATACTTAATCTAAAAAATTTTACCACCAAAGGAAAAATAATATGTACATCACTGTCGAAGAGTAATAGACAATAAATTTATGGTGAGTTATGAACGCAGCATTCGATCGAGTAAAAAATATATCGATATATAGATCGATTGGCAAAAAAAAAAGAAACCTTCTGGAATATAGAGAATTTTTACTTTGATTTGTTTTTAGAGTTGGACGAGCTGAATTTTAGCACTTCTTAAGTGTCCAGGAATCTCCACTGTTTTTTTTAGCTCGGGCATATCTCCAAATAATAAATGCGATACACAAGTAGGTATTTCACTTCGATAAACTTTTTTAATTCTTGTGAATATCTACATTAATTGAACATTAGCTCGAATAAAATAATTGGCTACACTATTATTATTATTAGATATTATTCTGCCCACGCTCTCTCTCTCCGTCTAAACCGCGCGTGAGACGGACCTTTTTATTTATTTATTTATTTCTGTATTGTATTATAAGATGCATTTTGGCTAAAACAAGCCATTTTTAATATATTAATTATTTATTTCAATATTTATTTAACTATCTGATTTAATGTATTTAAGTAATTCTTTTTTAAATTTGATAACATTTGCAAGTGTTTTTTATTTCATTTGGAAGATTATTAAACATGTTAGGTCCCTTGAACATTACGGTGTTTTGAGCATTAAATATTAAGCAGCCGTTGTGGAGAGAAATCAGACATATTTAATTTATTACGCTTATAAGTAAAGTTACAAGAACACAAAATATGATTTCATATGATTTCAAATGATAAAACTTATATAAAATGCAAGAAAACTTTTTCTTTTCTTCTGAAAAATATTTATTTAATGTTAAACTCTCACCACTAAAGAATTTGTCGACATTTTTATAACAAAAAAAATATTTAGAATTATGTATGTATTTATGACTTTCCTTCGGTTTCGTAAAGATATATTTGGAGCGATAATGCTTAGGAACATATAGGTGCCTCGACCTCTCCTAGTATGTAGTTTGTAAAACAAATTTTTAAGAATTAATTACTATAACGTTAAATCGTGTGGTAAGTATAAAATTAAATAAAATAAAATGTTATTTGTTTAAAATGAATTGTCTGGCCATGCAAAACAAATAAAATTATACGCTCGGTGTAAAAAAAATTAAAATTTTTACGTAGATATATGAGAATGACAATTTTACTGAAAGTTTAAAACCTAGGGAGGTACTCTGTTCCAGTAAAACTAAAATTAAGCGCATTTTCCTCCACCTTGCTAAATGTTTTGAAATTTTGACAGTTAAGCGATCAGAGATATGTATTTTTACATTAAAATGTGTTTTCATTTAAAAAAAAAAAAATTTGATACTACATACAACATAGGTAACATTGTAACAATTTTTTTCACTTACCCCCAGTTTCACACTGGAGTTTAAACGAAAGATCTAAACTTCAGTTCAACTAAATTTAGTGAATAGAATTTGGCAGTATTCTACAGTACTTAGCTTGCGACTTTTCTAAAATTGTTCCTTGTATTTTTTTTTTCAAAGAACTCGCAAACAAATATTTGTGTTTTTGACAATCGGCTGATCTGAGGTTTAAACGGCAGAAATTTCTGTAGTTTAACTTAAACTGGGTATAGAATAAACTCTGTTCAAGGTTTAAACGAAACTGTGAATCGGAATTAATTGTGGAACTAAAGTTTAAACTAAAAGTGTAGTTTAGACTCTCACTGTGAAACTGGGGGTTATTCTGTCGTCAAAATTAGAATACGTAAAAACGAACATACATATTTTGGAATTATTCGCTAGATTAAATTCTACAGGCTTTTCTTCTTCTTTTCTTGTTTTCTAGGGAACAAATTTAGCTAGTACTGCATTCTACTTATATGTTCTAAAAAGCTTTGCTTAATTTTATCGTTGGAGACATAGGTATTTAGACATACATATTTGCTTTAGGCTTAAATTAAGCATACTTGGCTTTAGTCAGTTAAACAAAAGATGTAAAGCATTTCAGAGCCGTTGACGCAATGAAAATTGTAGGTAACTGACTGTTCCAATTTTTGTTTTTTTTACAAATAATACTAAAAGTTTCTGTTTCAAACAAACACTTTTGGGTAAAAACTTGTTTAAACAAAATATTAAGTAGGTACCTTATCATTGGCATTTTAAAAATTTCGAAATAAAAAATAGCTGCGTTTCTTTCGTCCTCGCCATTGGATATTTTTACCTATCAAGGACTTCCAAAAAAAAAAAAACGAATGTCGATGAATTAAAACAAGAGTTGGCAACGTACATTAGTAATTTTGGTAATAAAATACGACAATACACACTAAAATATTATTGATTTTACTTGTCGAAAATTAAATAATAAAATATTTATAACAGTTACCTACAAGAAGTCCCATCATTTAGGTACCACCTTATAACAGATTTTTAAATCTGTACCTAACCAATAAGATTTTAATAATGTCGTTTGTTTCAACTTACCGAACACGCTCTGAATAAATCTCGACCTCTTTGTTCTTCTGCTGTTGCACCAGCTGCTGCTGCTCCAACGGCGTCAATTGCTTCAATTTGCTTCCCGGTGCTAAATTGCCATTCGTTATCAATATGTTATTGTTATTGCAGCTATTATTGTTAATATTAATATTGTTGTTGTTGGTTGTGGTGACACTTGTGCTACCACTATTATTGACAATACTGGCATTCCCATTGCTATGGTGTACTGGAGAGATGCTTAGCTCGCTAGATGCCGATACCGGTGGTGATGTGGTGCCACTGCTCGAGGATAAACTACCTGCACGAGCTCGCAAGTCCATCGTACCATTAATATTCGAAGATCCATTCGAATTGGCATTGCTTCCAATTGGATTTCCAATAACTCCAACATTCCCATTGGTCTGATGGTGATTGACCTGCTGACTATTGGGATGATAAGCTCCCGGATTTATGGTAGTCAGTGCTAGGGTCGGCTTCTGATTGTTGCGATTACGTTTCTTCTTCTTCTTAGTGGATTCCTCGTCAGAGCTACGACCGTTTATCGATACCCCATTGTGGGTTGCCTTTGCCGGTGGCGGTGGTGACCAATCAAGATCCTTGCGAATATGACCACGTCCACATTTGCAGCCGCATGCCTTGTACACCAGATCGTAGCCCTTCTTTGTCCAAAGATTTTGCAAGCGTTGACGATCCGACCATGAACGAGCTCGTCCAATTGTCTTCAGTGTGATGAGGACCGTTTGCTCCCACGATTCAAAGCACTCTCGGTGCATATACTGTCCCACCGAACAGTTTTCATTATTGCAAATTACACGCACGCAATCGCTAAGATTTTCCATAGAAATTAGACCATAGTCCGGGCTGGAAGAGGTCATCTTGAAACAATCGCCGGTCGGGACACAGCATCGGATGTACGTTGTTTCTCTTGTCGGAGACATCATCAACGAGGTTGATGACGACGACGAGGACACGGAAGACTCCAAAGACGGAGAAGAAATATTGCTTTTGTTGCTCTCGACAAGATGATTCGCGTTATCCGGGAACTGCTGCTGCTGTTCGCCAACTACTCCTACTCCTCCAGCTACTGTCAATGAGAGTAGATTGTGCACATCAACTGTCGTAGATGATGGTGTCACAGTCGTGTGATGATTGCTTAGGGTGTTCCTTCGCGGCGCCATAAGGAGCAGCGGATGATATGCCGTTAAGGTAGCTATTTTCGTAGTTTTTGTCGCACCGTTTTTCGTTAAAAAAAATGTATTCAGACAATCCGCGTATTTTCGAAAATTCACGTAAAAAAACTTCTCACTCGCAACACTCACTTATGACATTTGCCATAAACGACATATCCACCAAAGCTGTACGTTTTTTTTTTATGTAGAAAAAACTATTTTTTTTTTTTTTTTTTGTATAAAATATTTCCTGAGATATAGTTGTTCACTAATAAAAAAAATCGTTAACTACGCGTTTACTGTGCTTTTATTTTAGAACTTTGTTTATTTTAAATATTTTATTTTTACTTGGTACAAAAATGTTAAAGGGAAAGGTAGGTAGGTTAGGTACGTATAAAAAAAAACGAAAACTGTTCTAGTTTTAATTTTATGTTTAGTAAATTTACAACGTTTTACAAATTTGCTTTTTACGATTTTATTTGAAAGGAAGAAATACCGTTATACAGTCATAGTAGCAAAAATTTGATTCACTTTTTGTCTCGTTTTACACTTGTTTCACTGCGAGGGTGGACGAAATGCAAAGAAAACTATTTTCAAGAGAGAAGAAACCACAAGTAAATTTCGAAAAACAGAAAAAATTTATTGTTTCCTCTCGAGGGTGTTGGTGTATGTTTTTTTACCGATGAAACGTTTTTTTTTTATTGAAATATATATTTTTGTTGTGTTTAGTATGTTTCTGGAACGAACTGATCTATCGGAAAGCGAAAATGAAACTGAAATTTCACTCGAGCAGCGTTAATCAATGGAGGCGCACACAACACGACGAGACGAGACGACCGAGCAATATACAAGAAGAAACTTGCTACGATACACACACTAGACACTACACAAGCAGAACGTGGGTTTTGCGGCGGCATTCGATGTGCGCCCGTTTTGTTCCCGCAGTAGTAAACAGAAGGAAAATCCCATTAGCCAGAGTGAGATAAGGCGAGGTAGAGCGAATATTTGGACGGGAAAGTTTTTGAGCTTAACAGAGATGCATAGATACATACTGATACTTGACGACTGCAACACCAACAAACCATCTTCTCCATCTCCATCCCTGGCATGGTTGCTCTTGCTCTTGCTGTTCTTCTGTGCAATATAGTGTGTCCTTGAAAATTTTCCGTTGCAGAAGGAAAACCCTTGCACACGCATACTATTGCATTTGGGTAAACGCTTTTTGAGGGTGAATTTTTGGTGTGCTGCTCGTGTGGCTGTATTGCTTTTACGGGATAAACTTGAAATTGAAAATGAAACTTTTTTCTGTAGTTCTATTTTTTTTTATATTTTGCTCTTTCGCACTTGGGCTTACGCACGGATGGATGATGGAATTGTTGCGTTCGTTGATAGTGTAGTGGTGTATTTGTGTTTTTGCTTGCTCTCTTCTCGTTTGTTTTTGTTTTCTTTTTCGTTTTCTCTCATTGTGCAAATTCTGCAAAGTAGGGGAATTGTGGAGTAATAGTTCATAGTGGTGTTGGTGTGGTGTAGTTGTTTTTTTTTGTTTGGGAGGAAGTGGGAGTCCGTGTCTAACCAAAGGCAAAACAAATTTTGGTCAGAATTAAATAACATGATAATGTATAAGTATACCATCCAACTGTTCATGCTGTGTGCCTATAGCTGTACACTGTACAGTGCAGATGTTAGATTTTGAATTGTTGTTGGCAAAGGAGCAGCCGGCTGGACGGCGCGGGTGTGTTTCTGTTAAATGTGCGTAAAGGTGTTACCAGGTTCAATGTTTTTATTCTTAGTGTATCATTTTTGTATGTACCTACCTACGATCTCTACGATTTTAGTACAAGTAGGTACCTACGTAGAGGTACTTTAAAGGTCTCTACATAGGTACCTATACACCTACCTACATCATTAGTCACAAATTCTATCATTTGCTTTGCACGGGATTGGAGAGAAATAGGTATTTTTTTTTTTGCAATTAAAACATAATTGTAGTCAAAGTAGCTCAATGGTTTTAGTGGACCTTGTCTCAGCTACAACCCCTTAAAAAGTAACTTAAATAATTACAAGTAAAGTTTTTTTTTATTGCCCCACCTCTCGCAAAGTTTCTGACAAACATACCTAGTTAACATCGCGCGCAATAACCGCCCACACATTTTCGATGGACACGATGTGGGGCTAAGGTCTTGACTTCAATCCGGGCACATCATTAGATCCCTACCTACCTATCGATTTGTCCAAACCATTTTTTTACGGACCTTGCGTTGTGAACTGGCGCGTTGTCCTGTTGAGATCTAGCACAAAGATGTACAAAGAAGCGCTAAATTTTCCCGCTCTTGAAAGATAAGTTTATTGCACGGAATGTATAGACATGTTTTCGGTGGGCACTGTTCATAATCGAACTTCCACTACGTACTGTACCTAATGTGTTTTGGAAAATGTGTTCCCTGTACCTGCAAACTGAATCCCCCTTTTCCCGACGCTAATAAACTCTAGCCCCACGTAAAATTTAAAAAATGGGAGAAATTAGTTGTCTTGAAAAATAAGAATTTTCAGTACAATCTTTGACCTCCCTTTTCCCCATTTTGGAGCTTGAGTTTCCACAAATCGCTTCTAGTGTTTACTTTGGTCATAAAGAGAATTTTGTTTAACAGATTCCTAGCTTTTATCGTGGACTACGCGTTAATCACCAATCTGATGATTGACGAGATGACTTCTTGGCAGTCAGAACAAATTGTTTTGCATAATGTATATGAATGAAGAAGGGAAGACAAGATAGCTACGTCCCTCGCAATTTACCTACCTAATGTAAGATTCCATGAACTTCCGCGGTGTTCGCAACTTGTCAAAATTTACAACAAAATTCAGAGCACGTCTGATGGTCTGAGGCAGTTGTCTGTCCGAATTTTCACGGGCCGAAATCGACCAATGATTGGGTTTCTGTTGTGAGAACAGCAAGAGTTCTTATTATGGAAATGTGAACCTACACTCCGCGCCACTTGAATAGCACACCCCCTAAAGTTGGGTTTCTATCGCTTCAGGCTTCAAATTTTCACGACTCTTTTCCAAAAATGAGGAAAAAATGTGGTATCAGCGCAAGTTTCACAACTATGCTTCGTATTATTTCGAATGCCAAGGATATAAAAAGACTAAAAATCAAGAAGAAGTCAGCCCTTAACCCGGTTCGAAAAGCGCAACGCCTTCGTTTTTGTCGCGCACATGTGGCCTGGACTTCGTAGTGGCCCCGATGGCTATAGCTACTATTTTTATAAACTCCGCATAGAAACTCATCATTTGGACTGGCTGCAGATTTGAAGGTGTGAAGGTGTGGGGGCCGTTTCGTATTAAGGCACCTGCAAATTAAAATTTTTGTTAACCACAATGAATGCGTTGTCTTACAATGGCATAATGAAACAGGCCTTTCCACACTTTCATAACCTTTTCAGACATCTGGCTTGAATTTATCAACATGATAATACGCCAATACATAGGTACAGCCCGGGTTGTTAAAACGTATATATAGAGCCAAAATGTGGAGCTATTAAGCTGACCGGCCCACACACCGGACTTAAATATCATCTAAAAAGTTTGGGGATGATTGACACGTCAACTTAATAGATCAGGACAACAGTATTCGACCGTATCTAAACTACTACCCAAGCCATCGAATTAGCTTGGAGCTATTTGTGTATGCATAGGTACCTACCTACCTTCCAAACAAGATGTGTGAATTTTGGAGCAGAAAGGTGGCTCAAAACACAATTGAACATTTTTTTTAAATCTAAAATACCTAGGTACTCCAATTACCTTAATTTTAAGTAATGGTTGGGTTAAAAAAAAAGCAGAATTCTCTAAAATAATTTTTTTCGTTTAGGTGTTCTATTCAAGTGGCGCAAAATAAGGGGCCCACATTTTTCCTGTTTTTAGTTAACAAATTTTTGTTATCTAATACTTAAAGCTTTAGTTTTAAATCTTCCTTCTGGTAAAATCACAACAATTACCTATATGAACTTTAATTTAAAAAAAAATGGGTCTCTATCAGGCTTGCTTTGGGTACCAGTGGGCGATAGAAAACTGACCTGAGGGGGTGTGCTATTCAAGTGGCGCGGAGTGTATGTATGATTTGACATTTGTCACTCGCAATTCGTAAAAATTACCTACGTCGAATTCTGATTGATATTACCTTACCGCTTACCTATCCATCGTTGAGTACTTATGTGTAAGTATATAGGTAATGTCATCGGTTAATATGTACCTATCGGTGTTCGGGGTAATGTAATTATCCATTTCATGCTGGCAAAGCAGGTCGAGTCCGATGTACCTACATACATTATAGAGGAGTAGATACACAGTTGTTGTTGTTGTTGATTTTGATTTTCTACGCAATATTGGTGCGCAATCTACGCAATATTGGTGCCTTGGTTAAAGGTTCAATTTTCCATTAACCATGCCCTCGAATTCAAAGCAAGTAAACCAAACAACGCATTATATTAATAGAAAAAATCGAAAGCTACCGCTGCTAACATTGCTCAGTGTCTACGGCTGCATCTTCTGTCGCTGTTATTTGCAAAGAAATGTTAATTCTTGTTATTTGCGTTGCGTAGCATAAAAGCTGCAGAACGAGGAGAAAACCAGAGAATACACAAAACAATCCAAATTAAAAACGCCACACACACCTGCACATCTGAACAAGGCTATATTGTCTTTTTTCCTCTTCTTACGGATGCATTAGTGGCAGAAAAAGAGGAATGGAGAAGCTTACTCTGAATATCGCCGGTAAACTTGAATTCGCCGCATTTTATTTTTATGCTCTTCTCTCTTGTTGCTCACGGTTTTTTTGTTTGTAAGTTTTGTTTATTTCATTCCTTTTCCTTACCGGCAAAATGACAACAAAAAGTGCCGGTTGGCTTGTGGTTGTGTTTTGTTTTTGTTGTGTAGTTCTCCTCTTGCTTTCTTGTTTCCCCTCTATTTTACTTTTCGTGAATTTCGTTTCGTTTATGCACCGTTTTCTACAGAAGTGTAGTCCCTGTCCCATCTCTCATGCTGATCCCAACCATGCACGATTTTCACTTTCGGTTTTGCGTTTGGCATTGAATCGGAGATGGGATGATGGCATATTGGCATGTGAAATGTATGTGTGCGTGAGGTAGTTTTATTGCTTGTATGGAAGAAGGAGAATGGGGAAAATGATTTGTCGCAACGCAATGTTTAGTGAAGAGACATCTTAGCTTATGGTTACGATATTACGATTTTGGTTGCAGTTATTATTGTTCAAGCATATTTAAGAAAGACCTTACGAATTATAAACTTTTAACTTAAATATTTTATAGGTAGGTCACAATTGATAATTTTATACCTACCTACAGAAAATTTCGAGTTTACGAAATTTAGTTTAGGTAGGTAGGTACCTACCTACCTACCTAAGGACTTTTAGTTTTAAGTTTAAAGTTGAGTGCTTCCGCTTATCGAAAAGTCACGACGCTTCGTGCCTGGTAGGTAAGCTGACAGTTAAATATTATGTATCTGCAAGCCCATAGGAAATTACCTACGTAACATAAAATTATTTTGAAAGGTTCCGAATTGCGAGAATTTATATTCGTTAGGTATACGTAATGATCCCATCTCATTTTTGCTGAAAAACAGGAGAAATTCACAAAGTCGTAGCGTTTCACAGGTTTTTTATTTTGAAAAAAAGGTGTAAAACAGGAGTTCAATTTGAGTAGGTACTAATTTAATGTTTAATGTAACAAAAAACGTAATAATATGTATTAAAGAATATTTTTAAAAATGCTTAGTCAATAATCATCATCATCTTCAAGGTCAATGTCGAAGTCGTCATCTGTTTCTACGTTTTGATTGTATTTTTGAATTGTATTTTTCTTTTGCTGAGATTTGGCGGAGCATGTCCGGTTTTGATTTGATGAATTCGAAGAATTCCATGCACGACATTTTCAAATTGACTTTGATGGTTAGAATGGCCGTCAATGTATCCACTTTAAGTTGCGATTTTTCCTTCGTCCACGTCTTGTTCATCGCAGCAAAAACCCTTTCGACGGAAGCAGTCGATCCGGGCATGCAAAGAATGTAGCTCAACGATTTTTGCGATTTCCTTGTACTCGTATGTAATTTTTGCTCCGAGCTTTTTCGCGCAGTTGCCAGTTCACTGCGATGTTCTGTTCGACGTGAAACGACGTTGACACGTTTGAAATTTTAAAGTTTAGTGCGTTAAAAACATCTTTGGTAAAGAACAGGTTTTTCGAGGGCAAAAACAGGTCACAGGTTTTCGATCCAAAAAACAGGAGTCTCCTGCGCAAAACAGGAGAGATGGGATCATTAGGTATACGCCTATACCCACCTTACAAAAAAAATTCGAAAACAGGTTAGTTAGCAAAATAGCTTTTGTTTTAGTTCCCTGTCCAATTGGCAATTAGCTGACGCTGCGACCTAAAAAGATGTGTTGTATCGAAGAGGGATGGAGTTATTCGAAGAGACGGATGACCTCCCTAGTGGAGGCCAAAATATCCTTAGTAGCGGAGCTCCTAAGCTCTGCTGGTGAACATGTCTCCCTAGATCTCTATTGCAAACAAGTGGCGGCAAATGCAGCCATCCGTATGAAAGCAATCCTTCTGTGGACAAAAAATACTGATTACACCCTCCCCCCATTAGTTCCAGTTAGATCCAGTGGTATCACAATGGCCTACGTGTGGCTGCACTTATTGCGGCCTGCCACTCTAACCTAACCTAACCTAAGGTTCTGGTCCATAGAACGTGGACTCAGATCCAGCCCTAGCTATAGTTGGTCCGCCAATTCGTTGCCCGCAATACCTTGATGGCCAGGTACCCATCCATGTTTCACATTGTTGTGTTTGTATAGGGTTTGCAAAGCATCGTAGCAGCATTTTACTGTTTTTGAGTGCATTGTATTGAACGATAAGAACAATATAGCTTGACATTATCACAGAGAAGAATAGTAACATACTCCGCGCTATGTAAGTCTTTGCAATAGGTACCTGCACGTGCCCGTATTTATTAAATCTAATTTTCTGGCTTGCTTCCTTAGAACTTAGAAGACAGTACGCGAAGAGTATCACTATTAATATTCCTAGCTTTGATCTGCTTACTTTTAATAATTCTACAGATTTTTTTCCGTTCTAACACATTTCTGGTTTTCTCGAGAATAACTCTTGGTCACGACTATTGTTGGTCTTATGCACTCAATAGTTTCAATTTTTGGAAGCTCTGATGCTTCGTTTTTGGCCAGAACGTCTACCCTTTCGTTGCCCTCAATGTTACAGTGCCCGGGTACCCAACACAATCTGACATAATGCTCTGAGTATTGTGCGGTAGCTCCTGACTAGTTCAGATTTGACGATGAAGGACTCTAGCGCCTTTAGCGCAGCCTAACTATCAATGTAGAAAGCGACATTCTTGTTGGATATTTATCCCATAGCAAGTAGATCCGCAGCTTTGAGCACGGCCAGAATATCTCTGATGCCTGGAACACACAGCATATGTCCGGAATGACACGTGTAGGTTCACTAAAGCATATATCTACCTGACACTGTCCCCTTCTTAGTCTCGGACCATCCTTACAAATCGAAATTTAATTTTTATTCGAAACCACATTCTTTTGCCAGTCTTCCCTATCTAGGTATAGTACTTTGTACGCCCGTCGAAATCAAATTCACCCAAACTTTCATCCGACTTAATCAGCGATGTTTGAGTTTTAAAAACCCTCCTCTTGGAATAAGGTTAAATTCGAACGAATTTTTTATTCGCGACTTTGTGGAACGCGATTTAAATGACGTGGATTGTGAATAGACTGACTATTCGCGCCAGGGTGTTTTCGTTCGCGGCAAAAAGTTGTGAATTCGAAATTTTGTTATTTAAACTGTTTATAAACTGGTTTTCTTAATACATTTTGATGCGATAATTAATTATCCTACTCTTGGAATAGTAAAATGTGGAATTTTTAGTTCATAAATGCTTAAAAAGCTGTTTGTTCACATTTCATCAAATCGGTCGTTCGCTCTCATGTGAATGGTCCTTTAGGTTACATTTGTTTATTTAAGGCAAACATAAGTAGGTGAGTACCTACGTCCCTAAAATTAAATACTTTACTACTTATTGTAGGTACGTACCTAGGTACTTAAGTTATAAAACAAAAGTTGCCTGATGTTTTAAAAGGTCATTCGAATTTATGCACTAGAAGGTGCTGAGTAAATTATAAAGATGAATTCCAGAATTGGTCCGCAGTTAGTAAAAATCGACAAAGGAAATTTGTAAAAAAACTGTCATAAACCCCTTCCTTTAATAAAGGAAATAAGCCTTTGGCGGAGTCACAATTAGAAGCACCATTCTTGGGGTTCGTACCTATATTCGGAAAAGCAAACATTCTTAAATATGGATCTTCCTACGTTTACGCGGCTTATTGGTGAACATGAATCAGGAATTCCTTTGTACTTAAAAATTATCAAACCAAATTGTCACTTTTAAAAGATTCCTCATCGAGTACTAAGCTTTACGCTAAAATTTGCATAATTAAAAATCTGCAGCATTGATAAAGAGAGGTCACAAATGGTTGGAGTTTTATTTTTTCGGTCTAGTTGAATCGACATTCGAATACCTACATAGATACAATGTAAGTACATTGTACATGTCACCGATATTAATTGGTTACAAGATTCTCAGTGCTAAAACCTCATTAGCAATAGAAATAGCAGGGGAAATGTTCGAAAGTTGTACCAAAGGGTAAAACGATCCACGCAAGGGCACGGGGCCCGAACAGAAGCCTGCTTGTATGGACATTGGAACACAGTGGTAGACTCACAGTCAGTGTTGACGACTTGGAAAGAACACTTTTGCAGACTGTTGAACGGCGAAAACGTTCAACAAACCGCTGTCAGGCAGAATGACCCATTCAGTCTGGACGATGATACCCAAAAATTCAGTCCATCTGACCTACATCAGGAAGAGAGGATAGCGATATCCAAACCTAAAGTCGAACAAAGCTGCGGGGCTGGTTTGGTTGGCCTACCGGCCGAGCTTTATAAACCTGCGGGATGAGTTGGTAATGAGCATGCACTTGGTCGGACGAAAGCATAATTGACGAATGGAACCTCAGCATCGTGTGCCCCAGATTCACAAGAAAGGATATGCTCTGAACTGCGCCAACTACAGATGAGTACAGCCGTATATATGTAAGATCTTGTCGGCTAAACGTCTAAAACCTTTCGTCAACAACCTGATCGGCCCATATCAGTGCAATTTAGGCCAGGAAAGCCTACCATCATCCACATTTTCACAATTCGACAGATATTAGAAAAAAATCCAGGAATTTCATTTCGATACACACCATCTTTTTATCGACTTTAAATTAGCCTAAGATAGCGTATATAGGGAGGAGCTATGCAAAACTTGTTCGTCTGTGCATGATGACTATGGAGATATCTCGCTGATTCGTCAAAATCGGAAAACATCGGCCCATTGATGTTGAAAAAGGTTTGAGACAAGGCGATGCGCGCTCGCGTAACTTTTTTAACATCATCCTTGAAGCAATTGTATGAAACTCACAAGCCAACATCAGAGGTACAAGTTTTCATAAGTCTGTTCAACTGCTTGTATGTTGTATATGCTGACGATATTGACATTATCGGAAGATCGCAGCGAGCTATCAGTGACGCATTTGCAAGTACATATTGAAAAGGAGGCGGCGAAGATGCGCGTCTGGCTGTAAATGAGGAAAACGAATCATGTATATGTTGTCAACGAAGAAAGGAATCTCAACATCGAAGACTCGGAAAAAACGTCACGATGAACAGATACAACTTCGAAGTCATTAAAGACTTTGTCTACTTGGGATCCACTATCACCTCGTCTTTGAATCCACCTCTGAGGGACAACATAGCAGAGAAAGACCTAACCAACTGTGCGCAACGGCTTGAGGCCGTGGTCGACCTCGGACTCTGTAAGCCACCCCAAACGTAAAAAAGTAAGAAAGGACTTCCGTCTACCATGCGTCGGTCGTCCGGTGGGTAGATATTGAAAATGGGCTATGTTGGGCAAGCAGTTCTGGTATAGGTAGGTACCTTCCATACAAAACCAATATAAGACCCATGTGTTTATGTACATTCAACATACTACATTGGTATAGGTTATTTGGAATCCAGGAATTGAGGATTACTGTCTTAAACTAACCTGTGATTAAGATAAGGGAGAAAATGGCTATAATCAAACCAATTTTTTTGTTAGGTCGCTAGGAATAATGTAGGTCAAATAAAAAGTGTACACTTGTTTTCCAACGCCGTAATTATTACGTAATTATTGAAAAAGACTCAAACTCCGTCTCTAAAATAAAATCTGATGGGACAACAAAAAATTCTAAAAATAATTTCATCTTCCCTCATTCTATGAAGTTGCATAACACTTCAGAATCAGCAGAACAAAACGTAGCTCCACAAATATGTATACATATCTATAGTATGTCTATACATAGGTCCTATATATATTTATATATGCTGTAATCATCTTCAAAAAACAAAAACAGAAGAGAATACACAGAAAGAACAAAAGAAGACCAAATAAAAGATTCTATGAAAAATTAAAAAAATTCTAAGAAGCCCTAGTTCCCGAACAAAGTTTTCAACTATTCTTTTTTTTCAATGGACGTTCATTCTTCTATCTATGTTGGTGTTGGGATCCGTTTCAGGTTTACTTCTTCTTAAACTACTCCACTTGCGGCAAGTTGAAAAAAAAGGTCCTCTTCGCAAATATGTACCTAATACACATGCAAAGATAGGTATACATATCTAGGTACAAAGCGAATGTATTAGGAAAGAAAAGTCAAAAGAACAAAAAGAAAAATAAAAAATAAAATAAAATCGATAAACACGCGCTTAAAACATACATACAATACATTTTATGTCCCTCAACGCCGAGTTACGTAATAAAATGTCCTATCAACTTAAAAAAAATTTCACATACGTATATATGAATATGTATGTTGTACATAATAGTAGTGTAAATATATAACCTACAATACTCACACCGCATAATTACATAGTCCGTGAGGTTTAAACTTCCTTTTGCAAGGGTTTCTCGTTCCATACCTATATTGCATTTTTTTTTTGGTTCTCCTTTCATACACTCGCTAAAACTGACGAGCGACTTAATATAGCAGTGTAAGGCCGAAACATATACGCATAACAAACCAAATTATATGTCAATTTTGCATGTATAGGGTAAATAACGAACAGCATTCCGTATCGCATTCCTTGCCGAAGACCTAGAGTGCTGCGCACCACACCGACTCAAAAACAACACCACACCAAACCAAACTCCAACTTTAGCTCTTATGTTATAAAACATAAAAAAATGGAATGAAAAGAATAAAGAAACATAAAAAAACCTTCACAATACAACCAAGGATTAAAAAAAGCGACAAGCAAAAAATATAAGTCCAGAATTGGTTGGTTGGAAGAAGACCTCGGGATAGGATGTACGCAGAGTACCGGGACGGTATGTTGTGCTCTTGAAGCATAACCACAGTCAGGGTAACGAATATGATCCACCAATAAAAAATAAGGCTGATTGTCTGGCATCTCATTGCATTTAGAGACTAAAAGGATAAAACAAAGCAAAACTTATTAAGTTACTAGCCTTGGAAAGCAGTAGGAGATCCGAGGATGTATATCGTTTTAATACGACCTGAATAAAACTTGAATACTAGGGTATGTAGGCGCCTTTCTTGCAGTCGATTAATACCAAAACCGTTCTATTTCGTCCGCACAAAGAGAGATCTCTTGTAAGACCAGTATTTATTACTTCACTGTTGTTAGCACTAATAAGCTTTAAGTCAAACTTACTAAGTCGTATGCGTAAGCTAGAAAGAAGAGGGCCTACGCATTATATCCCAGCTCAAGGTGAGATCGAAAAGCCTCGGGATCGTAACAACATCCGGAAGTTCTATAAAAAAGCCAAGCAACTGACTGCTGTCTTCAAAACCGGAACGCAGGCTCTTCGAGACAGCGAAGAAAACATAGTAGAAGTGCGTAAGTTGCATTCCTAGGAGCTGCTTAATGGTCATCTCATCATGTAGAGAGAGTTATAGGGCAAGAACAGAACCCAGCTTCAGTCAATGATGAACCAGTTCCACTACCTAGTATGTATGACTTATAGCTATTAAAATAATACGGCTAACTGTTCGTGTGTTATGAAAAAGCCTCCTTTAAAGGGACAGGGCAAGTCAAAATCCAAAAATTCATTCTTAAATATTGCATTGTCTTGAGAATGGGATCCTCACACAAAATTTTCAATTTTAAAGGAAGTGTTTCAAATTTGGCTTGCAAGATTTGAGTATAACAAACGGCTTGTCAAGTTACACAAGTAAAAGCCTTAAAAAAGCTGAAGAATAACAAAGCGACAGGTTCCATACCATATACCCCACCTATAAATCAATGGGCCTCCAAAACTAGTAAACCACTGCAGAAAGCTACCGAGTTTAAAGCTGAGTTCAGTGTAGTATAAATATAACAAAAACAGTCGTTTAGAAACGACTTGTTATGGTCGCTAACACCTTTATCGTCCATATCTTGCCATACTTTAGGATTAACAAATGTATGGCTGATTGATATATTGAAATAAAGAGAGTGATCCCATTAAAGTTCTTTCTTCTTCTTTTGTCGGAGGTCCATTGTATGTAGATACTGCCAGACACCTACTTTACTGTATTTAGTTTTTCCGTCTTTCGAAGAAAGATGAGAAGGAGCTTCAGTGATGAAGAGCTTAGATGTTCGGCACTCACCACCTCAGTCCCAAAGATCCGCCACGTGATGCGATCAAAGGCAGGACAACTACAGAGGAAGTGTTCCACCGTATCGTCGTCCTCTCCACAAGCCCCACTCAAGCCAAATACATTTAAGTGTTTGGCAAAAGCTTGGTGGCCCGAAAGGACGCCCACAAGCAGTTTGTAGTCGATTCTCCTGAGAGACAGAAGGAAAGACGTGGACCTTTTGCAGATGACCGGACGCAGTCGTTTGGTTTGTCTACACCCAGCTCAGTCACGTCACCTACACGAGAAACCCAAGTATCAATGGATGACCTAACCACAGGTGCAGGAAGACCCAACGCAGGTTCAGGTTCTGAGAGAGCTTCTTATGAAATCAGCCTAGCAAGCTCATCAGGGATCTGATTTCCCTCGATACCAGCGTGACCTGGGACCAAGTTTCACTGTGCTTAGCCTTCCGACCAAATTCAGAGAAAGCTTGAGTTGGAGCAATAACTTGGACGAGGTAAGAGGTTTAAGTAGCGCTTTTAGTACAGCTTGGCATATGCTTCTAGCCCTTCACCTGTTTGTCGCAATATAGCGCACAGCCATAAAAAGTAAATAGGTTGCGCAACAGGCGGTATACACCCTAGGCCTAGCTTCTCGCAACCATTCGTTTTGTGTGAGTTTTTATTTTTGGGACGAATGGAAGGGACCTAAAATTTTATGCTGAGTCTGAACGGCTGAATTGAGAAGCTTTTTCAGGACAGTTATACTCTCGGATGTTTGTCAGACGTTCGCGAGAGGTTGCACAGTAGAAAAAACCTTAAGATGTAATTTGTGTTTTTCCGGGGATCGAACCTGGGATCCCTCGCACAGTAGTCCAGCACACTAACCACTGCGCTACTGCGCCCACGCATAGCCATAAGGATAGCGAAAATCTCCGCTTGGAAGACAGACGTATGATTACCTAAGGGGTAGTGTAGTCTAATGTTCTCGCTTTCCACGAAGACTCCAGAAAGCGGATAAGATCCTGTATCCTTTTGCCCAAGATGTCGCTAAGGTTGTCAAAGAATGGTTGGTTGAGTGGCGCAGTCTGGCTCTTGCTAGAGCTGGACATTTGTATTACCCCAGCTACGTCAATGAGGGTCTAGTTTGGCCGCATGGTCTTCAATTGGGCAATTCCCTGTGATTATTGCCGTGATTCTCGCGATATCTGGGCGGGTTCTGTTTAGTAGGTTCTCTGTTCTGTTTTGATTGTAGGTAGGCCATGCCTTCCTTGATATGACACATTTTGTAAATGCCGTCCATTCTGCAGAAAATATGAGTATATTTGTCCCTTAACCGCTCAAAGCGGAATGTGGACACTCGTCGCGAGTGAGGCGGGTAGTGCTGAGCCTTGCCTGGCCTGGCCAGCTCATCACACGCTCATTGTCTGTTATGTCACTATGAACCGGAAACCAGAGTAGGTCCTAAGACCCTGAAACGTTCGCTCAGATATGCGGGCTCGTTTCGGCACTTCTGCAGTCCTGCACCAGTTTGGAGGATATGGTAGCCGAGTCTATGGCTTTCATGTCGGCTTGGCTATCTATAAAGATAGCAATGCTTTGTGTCACGATCTACTCGGATGGCTAGTGATTCCGTCTGGAAAACGCTGGCAAAATCCTGTAAGCGGCATGAAATTGATATTTTCGGTGATTCCGCCGGGCCCCCACACCAAAGCTCATCTTATATCCGTTGGTGTATGACCATGTCGAAGCACTTCACTACTGCGTCCCTCTTCGGCTGAGCTCTTGTAGGGAAATCTACGTGGATGCCTTTCGTGAAGCTTAGTTTGGGTGTAATAAAGTCGGCTGAAGACGTGACTGTGGCCAGCACCCAGATTCCTTGAGTCTTATTATAACACTGCATAAGGCTATATCTTTTGTGCGTCAGTCAAGAGGTAAAATATGCAATAGCTATAGCCCTACTATAGCACAGTAAGGGCATCTGTTCGGGCCAACCTCATTGACTCCGTGGTGCCTGTACTGGCTGTTTTTCCAGTATTTTCATTGTCGTAAGATTGTGATCCGTAGATGAGAATTAGACGGACATCTCCAAGGCGACAAACGCCTTCCTTACTCTGTGTTCGATGTTCGCTGGACGACAGTGTGAGTGGTTGACTTTTCAGAGTGGTTAGGGGAAAATCGTGTATTTTGGTTTTGGTAGTGAACAGCATCAGCTAAGTTTTTCTTGGGTTGACACCGAGGCCGCAACTTGCAGCCCTTGTCTAGAGCGGCCCAATATTGACATTCGCGCCGACATCACGCATTTCATAGTTTCATACATCGATACATGCTTGGGATTCACAGATGAACTTGCCGGCGAAATGCCAATTGTCTGGTTTGCTGGGATTTGATGCTGAGGAATCAAAATGTTAATGACAGCTCTAACGATAAGAAAAAAAACACATATTTAAAGTGTACCTAGTTCGTTTAAATTTGCTTTAGATGTTAATGTACCTACAGATATCATAAAAAAAAGAGCTGTTTATTCATAGATTGACAAGTGTAGTAGTGATAGATATGGTAGATTGGAAATAGGTATTACCCGAGCTCGACCATCAAACTGCATTTCAAACATGAGCTGCTGGGATTTGACGGCTCATTACTCAAGACAGTAAAGATGTTAGGCACCGCTCTCCTGTTGGTAAAAAAAATCGAAATAGTGTAACCATTAATGGCAATTACAAAAAATGTCAGTGGGACTTAATTCTTTGTTCCTCACTGTACTTTCAGTCGACTCTACAATACAAAAGCAATACCTACCTACATACTGAACAACATAAAGTATTAAATAAATCCAGCTCGATGGTGATAGATACAGCTATGCTACATTCTACAGTACAAATACGAAGTGCCCGATGTCGATGTGGCCTGGGCCTGGCATTGGCAATGGATGAAGTAGAACCAGGCTTCTGGAGTCCAAAGGGGGCAGCGAAGCGCGGCCATTGAAATTTTTCAATTCCACAGCCCTGCACGATACACAACAACGGAAATCGCACCCTTTTCGTTGCGAAGTTTAAAATAAAACTGCATGCAAAACATAAAGAGGAAGAGTGGAAAAAAATAGCCCACAACGACACGAAGAAATGAAAATTAAAAGCATTCACAGGAACACGCATCCAACAACAACAATTCCGATCGATTTGATTGCAAAACATAATGGCATGGGTAAAAGGGCGAAAGTGAGAAGCAGTGGAGTGTGGACTGTGGAGCTGCAACTGGAATACCACGAGCTGAAACTTCGATGATCCCTATACACTTTACGCACACTTATGTACACCATGTAGATATTGCATACACACGTGTAGCGATTAAAACCTACCTTCACCCCTTCGCCTTCCAATACCTAACAGACGGTGACATAAATCAAAAGCTGAGCTGTGGTAAATAAGCAAAAAAAAAAAAAACAAGAAAATTCCTCTTCTACTATCTATCCCAGCTTCAGCTATTTGTAGAAGAGAGAGGTTGTGAAATGGGAGGACAAACCAGGAATTACGACACTGGTGCCTGGTTTATAGGCTAGAAGATCTCGTTCGAGGAACGGACGGGGTGAACCCTGAAACTCCGATGATGGAATACACGAAACACGATGGCCGTGAATTGCCTACGCGAATTATTGTTTGCATGTGCACGTGTGTGTTGGTCTGTTCCCTTTGCTTTAAACGTGCTCTTTTGTTCTTGCTTTTTTTTAAAATGAGAAACATAAACGAAATGAATGTAAACACAGGGTGATTGCAAAAATGCAGACAAACAATTTAAGCCCCGCAAAAATATTTGTTTGAATACCGTCAAAAAATGTAAGCATTGTATGTAGATAGTTATTTATTTAAAACCTATACCGCCACACCTATTCTAAATTACATAAGTTACTTAAAGTGTTATTTTACAGAATAAAAATAAAAAAAAAGCTATTGACAGCGGTGGGATTCGAACCCACGCCCTTTCGGACTGGTGCCTAAAACCAGCGCCTTAGACCGCTCGGCCACGCTGCCTATTTACGATTGCAATTCAAGACTACAATAATCCATACACAACTATTTTTTATCTGAATTCTAAAGAATAATAATTCGTAATAAAGGTTGTCCCATAATATAAGAAAAAATTGAACTTTGCGCCGTTTAATAATACAGTGATGCCAACGGAAAAAAAGATAACAATGTAACAGCTGACAGTTCGGAGTTAGTAAAAATGGAGGGCTATACGAAAGAACAACGCATTTTCATTGTTGAGCAATATGTATTTTAAAATGGTAATCAAGGTTTGATTTGTCGGCTACAGTTCACAATTTTCCAACAAAATATTGCCGTCACAGTGATTTTAATCCATCAACACTATGAAGAGAATAATTGAAAAATTCAGGGAGACTGGATCAATTAGTGATCTTAAAAAATCTGGGTGTCCTGTCCTGTCACAAGTCGTCCAACAGAAACCATTGAAGCAGTTCGCGAGAGTATTGCTGACAGTCCAGGAACATCAATTCGGCACCGTAGTCAAGAATTTGACATTTCGAGGAACTATCTACAGCGAATTCTCACGAAAGGCTTGAAAACTTCATGCTTACAAAGTTCAATTGATTCAAGAAAGAACTGAAGACTACTGGTACTGGCCATTCAGCGCGAAGAGAGTGCGTTGAATGGATTTTGGAACAGCAACAAGTGGATGTTGATTTTTTGAACAAAATCATATTCAGTTATGAAGCTCATTTTCATCTTGATGTCTTCGTTAATCGCCAAAATTGTCGCATTTGGGGTTCAGAAAACCCACAAGTAATTGTTGAGAAACAAATGCATCCACAACGTGGACTGGGCGGATTTTGGGCTGAACCATTCGAAAATGCGGCCGGTCAGGCAGTAGCAATTAATGGTTTTCGTTATCGTGACATGATAACCCAGTTTTTAGTGCTTAAATTACAAGATGTGGATGTGGTTTCAACAAGACGGTGTCACATGCCATACAGCCAGAGAAACAATCAATTACTGCATGAGTCATTTCCTAATCGTGTAATCGACCGTTTTTGCGATCAGAATTGGCCATCCAGATCTTGCGGTCTAACGCCATTGGAATTTTTTTTTGTTGGAGTTTTTTGAAGTTGAAGGTCTATGCAAACAAGCATACGACCACGAACCCTTGAAAGAGGAAATCGAGAGGTGTATTATAGAAAATTTCAATCAAAAAATACGTAGGTACTTACCAGCAAATCCGTGGCGGCCAGTTTTTCAACCCCAATCTGTATACCTACCCAACGAATCAATAAAAAATGTAAGCTTTCTAATTAAAAATCTGTAGATATTGTGAATTATGTTACACCCTTTACAATGGACAATTTGTAAATTGTTTAACAGAGAAAGGGTTCAATTAAATTTTTTTTTGGGATTTTGATCTGCTCAAGAATCTTAATGGCTGAGATGGTTAGAGCACATGGGGAATCTGGACAACAAAAAAAACAGCTAGTCTTTGGGTCGCAGCAGAGGAATACATTTCCTTATGTAAGTGGTACAGTATGAGGTTAAAGGCGAGAGTTTAGGGCCAATATATGTAAACATCCATGGACCATGGTGCTGGGGCTTAAGTCGTAGCTCGGACAAGGTTTATCAATAAAAAATAGGTCACCACCTCAGCGCATAAAAAAGGTAATTCAGTATTCACAAATCAACTGAACTATAGGAACCTACATACATTGATGTTATTTAAAAATGCTATATGTATCTACTGTATTAAAAAGCCGAAAATAATGGCTTGCTTAACGTAAGGTAGGTGACTCAAATAAGGCCCACCTTATAGTTTTTTATTAATAACAAGCGCTGTTTTATTTAAATTTGCCTTTTTTACTCCTTTTTTATCAGCCTTATATAAATGTAACACACTCAAATATTTACACCGAGGCAAATCCCGGAAAAGACCAAAGAAACTCAACACCTATTTATAGACTCCAAAGCCGTGTATGTTAGCATACGTCGTGAGGTGCTCTATATGCCAATGGCCGAATTCGGAATCCTGGCAAAACTGATTTAGCTGTGCACGCGCTGCAACGTGCCGCCTTATAATATAAGAAGTGATAGCTCCTCCGTATCAACAAACAAACAAGCACCTCTCCACCTCCTAGGACAAAGATAGTTAAGGAGTTCTTGGAGTAAACATAAACATGAACTCCCACGAACAACACCCTAGTGGAATTACACTAGGAAACCGTTGCTATTTCGGTTTGGCAAAAGAAGCGTGTTCAAAACTCCTAAATCGGAGGACGAAATGTGTGCTCTACAAAACCCATATCCTGCCAGTAGTGTCAGTTGGATGATATCTAAAAGCAAGAAGGGAGAGCTGATACTGGGCTCCTTCGAAAGAAAAATACTTCGGCGGATTTTTAGTCCTGTGTGCGAGTAGGGCGACTGGAGGATCAGATACAACCGCAAAGTCTATAAGCTGTGATAAGATTTGGATGCATAATCCAAAAATCCAAAACACGTCGACTGCATTGGCTCAGCTATATCAAGCGATTGGACAATAATAATCCATCAGCTACGGGATCTTCGAATCCCAGCCCCCAGGTTCGAGAAGACAAGAAAGACCGAACCTCCGTTTCAAAGAGCAAGGAGTCGTGGCGGCGCTTGGTCTGGACAACTGAAAGCAGCGTGCCCAGGATCGATCATAGAGGATAGAAGGATGTCTCAGGAAGGTGTCTTAGGAATAGACCCTTCACGGGTCGGGAGCCCGATAAGTAATTAAGTAATCTTAATGCCACTTATGGTTCTTACATTTTTTAAATGTATTAGCGAACATTTTCTGTATAAATCCTTCCACAGAGTCCAACCACGGAATCGATTGGGCTCAAACTTACAGATAATCTTAGGTATTGACCCTGAAGTGCTCCTGTGAAGATTGGTCAACATTGGACAATGGGCCGTTGCACCTCCCATACAAAAAAAAAAAAACATTCAAAATCGTTAATTTCGAAAACCACCGAATCGATTGAAATCAAACTTACAGATAATCTTAAGTATTGGCGGTAGAGTGCCCCTGTGAAGATTGGTCAAAATCTAAGAAAGGGGCGTGGCACCGCCCATACAAAAAAACATTAAAAATCGCATATCTCGAAAACCACAAATCGATTGAGCTGAAACTTACAGATACTCTTAGGTATTGGCCCTAGTGCTCCTGTGAAGATTATAGTCAAAGTTGGACAAAGGGGCGTGGCACCTCCAATATAAAAAAAATTAAAACATTGTCGACCGTAAATAAATAAAATAAAATAATAAATAAATAAAAAAAAAAATAAAAAATGTCTGACAAAGCTGGCGGCGGTTCAGCTAGTTATCTATAAAACGGCTTCCCATTTTCTACTTTCACGTTTTCAAATATATAAATTCTCTCCTTTAAGTAAAGAGCGAACGTTAACTTTCTTTAACCAAGCCATTTTGAAGATTGAAAAGTAATTATCTTTTGCATATTTGTAACTGTTCTCGTTCCCTACCAGAGACAAAAGTTATCTTATCAGCAAATAGTCATCGAAAGAAGTCATAGGGGCTACTAAAATGAAATGATTACTTTGCGCATTTTGTGTTGTATTTGTGTTGTAGAACATTAGTGTTGCAGAGCTCACTAATACTGCAGGCGGGAACGTCGAAAGCTGCCAGCTTTTATGACAATTTCAAGACATTATACTATTTTTTCCTCTTTTAAAAGCGTGGCTGACTATCCCAGATTACATCAGACTATACAATCTGCCTCTGTTTTTGAAATTTTGCAAAGAAATTCTTAGTCTGTTTAACTATTTTTGCTCTATGGAATGTAGCCACACCTGTATTAAGCCACAACTGTGTATCCTTTTGTGAGTTGCTTGGTTTTAAATTATTGTTATTATGTAGGTATGTAGGTACCTATCCACCTACTTTCATGTTTCGAATTTCGGCAACTTTTGCGACCAAATACCCAAAGCATTTTAACCGTTTTTTTTTTTTTTTTTGTAAATAACGTGCCACGCCCCGTAGTTCAATGCCGCCCATACTTTGAAAAGTGCCTGGCACAGAGAGGTATAATACCTGTGTACCTACCAAATTTTGCTAGTAGCTATGGCTGCAACACGTGCCAAGTGAGCTGATGATGGGTCAATCTGATTTGGAAACATGCTAGGAAAATATTATCATTATTATACATAAATACCTCGCGAATGTACGCATAGTACCTAAATGCAAATTGCCAGTTTTATGTAATAAGAAAAAATTATGAACAAAGAATATTCTCAGTTGGTGAAAAGAAAAATTTCGTTTTTAATACAGTTATTACCGCATCGCATTTACCTACTACCTATTAATTAGCTGCACATATGTATTTTGTTGTAAAAAAGATCACCCTGTGTCACTTGTTCTTTTATTTTTTCAGAGAATCTTCACATAAGTATTTACCTACATGACTCCCAATCTATACGTATAATAGGTGGATGTGTATTTACATTCCCTCTTATGTATATAGAAGTGTACAGAACAGATGTTGTCAAGTCATCCATATGTATTTTGTTTCTGTAAGCTCGTTCTAAAGCCTAAATACCTACCTACAAGATGTTTTTTTTTTATTCATGTTCATTTCACCAGTTACCACCGTATGAGAAATTCTTCATCACCAGGAAGGGGGGAAGCAAAATCCAGAAAAAAAAGCGACACAATTCAAGAAAAAAAAAAGGAACAATACCATGAAACAAAAACGCAATCGGACCTAAATAGATAACAGTACCGCGATTGAAGGCCATCAGCGTGACTAAAAACGCAAAATTAAAAAAAAAAAAAAAAGAAAGGAACGGGACGATGCGATGGGTTAAAAATATTATGTATGTAAACAAAAAACGGCAAAATTGTTCTGCGTCTCCATTCATTCTATTTGAGATCGGTTGGATTTTGTGTTTTTAATTATTTCGTTCGCTTTTTTGCTAATGTTGTGCAGTGCCTCTGCCTCAAGGCCAATTAAATGAGGGCTCGGGATGTGCGCGTTCCTTTGCTATTGTTCCCGTATTACGATTGCGCCCTTTTTATCATTATGGGGAAGGGGAACGCCACTGCGAGTTGAGTTAATTCCTTTTATACCTACCCGCACTTCGTGTCGTCATCCGTAGATACTGTTGTCAATTATGTCATTTGGACGAGCAACAAAGAACAAATTTTTTTTTCTTGCCGCGCAATTACTGGACATTTTTTTTCAATTGGTATTTGTATTGCATTTTGTTATATTCATACATAGTTCGAAATTGTTTACCCATACATTATATATTGATATTTTCTGCATACCTATAATGTATAGGTTAGTTGGTAGGTAGATTAACAAATAAATAAATAAAGGTCCAAGATATAATTATTAAAATGATTTAAAAACAAATCATATAGGTATTTGTGTAGTGATTTAATTTTGGTAGGTAGGTGCACGCTTTTAGGTGATTATATTATATACAGGGTGTCCCAGTTTAAGGGAAGATTCCTGAAGTTCTGACGAGCAAAAAATTGTATGGCACGGGGGATCTATTCTCACCATATTTCCCGTTATAGCCCTTCAAAGTATGAGACCTCTAATTTGGAGGTGTTACCACCTTAAACGCTATAACTGTTATAGGTAAAAAAAATTGTTTTGTGAATTTTTAAAAGACAATTTACTAGCGCATACAAGTCTTAAGCACTTCGGGTACATTTGTGCAGCTACAAAAAAGTTATGGCTCTTTAAACTCAAAATTTTGAAAATTATTTGTTACATTTTTTACTTAAAATGCTTTTTTCTCAAAATGTTTACTTAATCATTTTTTATTTTTTTTATAAAATATTTTTCCTTGAGAAATTTTCTAAAAATTATCCTAAACAACTTTTTTACGTAAGATCAACAGAAGTTGTAGTAAAAGCCGTAAAATAAATTTTTCTTTCACAGCATCCCAGAAGAAAAAATCCATGACTGCTAGGTAAGGAGATCTGGGTGGCCAAGGATTGGGGTCAAATCGACCAGTCCATTGTTGAAAGAACATCGCTTTTCTCTGAAAAAGAAGAACATCTTCAACATGTACGCTAAACCTCCTTTGAAATAGACACACTTTTTGAAGAAAATTTGAAGAAGTTGTTCACAATACATACCTACTTAAATTTTTACCTTTGAAAGGTATTGTGCGTATTAAATTGTGATTGGGGTTTGACATAGTTCAAATTGTGGAGGTTTGTAACTTTGTTTGTAAATTGCGCTTCGTAAGTCCACAGAATGTTCTTGAGGAAGTGTTCGTCTTCCGCCTGTTTAGGCAGTTTAGCCACAGGCAAAATTCCACTCTTCTTTGCGCATCTCCTGGCAGTAAATCCTGTACCGGTGCCAAATGGAAAGGGTGTAATCTATTACTGTGTAGAGTTCTGTGAATCCTGGTTCTGGGAAGTTCCAATTGAACAGCTAGTCCTCGGACCTGACTAAAGGCTTAACTTATTCAGCACACAAAATCCAACCCTCAATTTCTGCCGCGCGCAGCTGCGTCTGAACGGCGTTTTTTTTTTTATTTCGAGGAGCTCACCCGGTATCAACACAGCACTGATACGCATCAGTACCTACCCGGCTACATGGTGTACTACGATTTGAGTATCTGCGTTGGACTCCTATCTTGCCAACGATGCGTTTCCGTGGCAGAACCCGTTTACAAACACTATTTCCGCGCAATCACGTTTTGAATTCATTCTGTGGAGATCAACCTATCAATGTTAAGCTTTTTTTTCATATTCGACAAATAACTGTTAACCATTGCTCATAGCTACGTTTATTTATTATTCTGACTTAATTTTGTTTGACCATTTTTGTCTGACAAAAAACGGCTTTTACTACGAATTCTGTTGATCGTACGTAAAAAAAGTTGCTTGACATAATTTTTAGGAAATTCCTTTTTAGAAAAAATCATTTTAAGTAAAAAAATGTAACAACAAATTTTCAAAATTTTGAGATTAAGGAGCCATAACTTTTTTGTAGCTGCACAGATGTACCTACCCGAAGTGATTAAGACTTGTATGCGCTACTAAATTGTCTTTTAAAAATGCGCAAAACAATTTTTGTACCTCTAATAGTTTTAGCATTTGAAGGGCCATAACGGGAGATGTGGTGAGAATAAACACCCCCTGGCATAAAATTTTTTGTTCGGCGGAACTTCTGGAATCTTCCCTTAAAGGATTTTACTGCTTTGGGAACGTTGTAATTGTAACTACATGCCTTTCCCATTTGAACTGTGATAGACCATTCTCTTGCCTTTTTCCGTGTAGGAATGAATAGACCAAAAATGAACCCACTAAGACTACACAGATGGATCAAAGATGGACTGTTGAACCTGTGGCGGTGTATTCTCGGAGAAATTAAATATATGCTCAATTCGCGGAAGTGGCCCGAAAGGTGTCATATTGTTGGGCAATACCACGTAACGATATGTATTACCATTTTCATTGACAGCTATAAAAGCAGTCTTTGCTATTGAACTAAAATCCAAGTTATTTCACCGCTGCCGCAAGGAGCTCACCGTTCTCTGCTCGCAACACACCACGAATCTCTGCTGTGTCACTGGGGCGAATATGCGAATACAGTGACAAAGCCGGCAATGAGAGGGCTGACGAACTGGCAAGAGAGGGATCTGCGATGGATCAAGATAGAGCACTACAATCTATCAACTATCAAACCCCCATTCTGTAATCTGAGAGCGCAAGTATGGTGAACAAGTTTCGAATGAAGATGGAAAGAACAAACGACCTGTGAAGTATTACGGAAGCTTTGCCCAGAGTATGACAGTTAAAAACGTAACTCTTAGTTGAATAACATAAATTTTTATAGAAAAAAATATATCTATTTGTCGAAGTATAGTATATGTACCGGCTAACACATCTTTCTACTTTAGGTACCTACATTAAAACGTTAGGTCTACTGTATTATCTATCAGTTACCTAAATGAAATCAGAGCTGGCGATGTGATTGTTCGAGAAGAATAAAAATTGAAAAAAAAGGAATAATTTTGGAAATTCTGAAAAGAAGAGGAGACGTCGATTCGCATCCACTCTGAGATCATTAACAATATCTCGACGCGAAATTGTTCCAGTTTAGTGAAGTAGGATGGATAAGAACGAAGTTTCTATTCTAGTAGATATTATATTGTTATTAATTATTACCAATGTTCCAAATTTTTAAAACTTTGTCTCCAGTGACTGTCGAAGAATATCATATTTGCAATGTTTTTATTTTGTATGGATTTTACCAATCTTCACAGAAACATTCACTGTCCGTAAATGTGAGCTTAATCGGTTCGCAAATTCTCCAAATATACGTTTTTAATTTTTTTCGTATAGGAGGTGCCATGCCCCTTTGTCCAATTTTAACAAATCTACTAACAAAAACACTCGCGGGCCTAGCTACCTATCTAAGATTTTCCGATTTAAATTTGAGCTCAATCGGTTCGGTGGTTTTCGAGATATGTATAAAGGTGCCAGTACACGATATGTAACACGCCTTATATATATGTGGCTCTGACGTCAACAGAGAGTGCACAAAGAGAGCTTGTACACGGCATGTACCCATTGGGACCATTCGCTGACGTCAGTGCTACATATATATGAGGCGTGCTACATATCGTGTACTAGCACCTTAAGGTTTTAATTTTCTGTTGTATAGGAGGGTCCCAGACCCCTTTTTCCGCTTACTTGGAGAACTTTTATAATTTTCCCATAACGTTCTTACTCGGACTAATAGGAACATTTGCAAAAAAAAATAGCCAAATCGGTCCAGCCGTTCTTAAATGATTCGATGACCAAGGAACAGTCTTTCATGATTATTTAAGGTATATATATATATCGAATAGAAATTCATTAAGCCAACTGACATTTTATCCTTCGAGTTTTGCTAAATTTATCCACACATTCTCAGTTTCGATTGGATCGAGTTGAATGTAAGATTTTATTTTAGCGAAAATTCAATTTCAAAGAGGTAAAGCTAAACAAAATATCGGACAAAATAATCGGACAAAACGTCACGATAGACAGCTATAACTTTGAGGTAGTTCGGGACTTTGTCGACCTCGGCTCCGCTATAAAATCTGATAATGACATCACTCCAGAAATCAAACGAAAGAGTAACACTTGCCAACCACTGTTTCTAAGAAGGCAATTGGCTAGTAAAGCATTGTCAAGACACACTAAGGACCCTCATCAACCCAGTCCTACTCTATGGCTCAGAATCATGGACGTTATCAAAATCGGAGAAGATCTCCTTGGTCGCTTCGAACGCAAAATTCTTCGAGTGATTTTCGGTCGTTGACATCTCTACGAGATTTACAGCGACATCGATCTGGTCAGAAAAGTACCTTTGAGCCTTGACGCAACCAGGACTTTATGGCACCCTGGGCTTAGCTTCTCACTCACAACCATCCCTTTTTAATGATAGTTTTCTAGAAGACTCGCATCTGCACAGTTATACTCTCGGATGTTTGGCAGGCGTTGCTATCTTTCCATCCGGGAATTTTGGCTATTATCGTCTATGTTGAATGTTTAATTCTACCTGAAAACATGATGATGATCTTCGTCATCATTATACAGACTGCAGAAGTAAGATTCCCAAACATATTTTCGGCACCGAATGTGCCGAATCTACTACATGGTTTCCTTCTTCATCTCTGTAGGTTGGTAAAATCTCTGCATTCCTTACTATTCCTTCGATGATTCTCATACTCTCTTTTCTTTTCTCGTAGGAGTTGATGTGCTGTGCTTTCCCTCTATTTTGCTCGAAGATCTCTTCCTTTTTTACAAGGCCTGGAAAATCGTATTTAGACTAAATCAACAATAATGGTTTACGTGATAATACTTTTAAGAAAGTCAGATCGATTGTATGTCTCTTGTTATGTAATTGTTTTAGAACTGCTTCATGCCATTTATTCACATTTTGCCGGAGCTTTACAGGTAATAATACATTTGTTAAATAAGATCTTGTGTCTTGGAGGTGGTAGGTGATAGGAGGTTTAGAAGGCACAAACATAAAAAATTGATTTGTTCTAGCCGCCGATCGTCATGCGATCGTTTCGGCTTAGAATTTGATACATCGCGGCTTATCTCACATCAGAGTCAAACAGCCAAATCCCGTTAAGACAGATACACTGATATAGCTTAAGTTTCGTTTTAATCTAAATTTATACATCCTAGCAAAATGTACACAATTTAATTAAGTCAGACAGAATAAAAAGGATGCGACTTCTTTTGGAAAGTCAACCCTTTACTAAGAGATTTAAATCAACTCCCTCTACATATCTTACACTTTGCAAAGGCAAATTTGTCTAAAACTTTCTAACGACTTTCCTTTGGGTTTATAAAATATATTCACTATTCAGCTTTACCAGGAAACATCGTCCTTAAATTTTCCCTCTAATTCAATCAAACGCCTCCTTGCACGAAGTCTCTTCGAAATTAATTGGAAAAATCGAAACATTTCATTTGGTGTGTCCATTGCTCATCCTCAAAAATGTTGCTCCCCAAAAATAAATAAAGTTGCCTACCTACCACTCGTTAAAACGCGCCAAACCTCAAACCAAAAATGTGCAAACAAACAGGGAAGACAACTCGTAGAAGGAATCCAAAAGACACACACAACAAAGCAACCCCTAAGGAGCTTATCTTCCTGGTTTCAAAGTCAAAATTTTGGTTTCTTACAAGAAGTAGCGTGCACAAGCTTTAAGAAGACAATTCCATTAGACCCCAAACCTTTCGGCGATGAGTATACGTCTTTGCGCCAAAACCAAGTCAGTCGGGTGTTAACTCAAATAGAATAACTCAATATTAGGCTATGTGGAATACTATACGCCCAAAAGAGGAAAAGAGGATTTTTCGTTGTTGTTGCTGTAATGTTCAACGATGCTTCTGTATATTTTTAGATCACTAGGGGGATACGTATATAGGTATATCGTCCAACAAGGACACCGAACAGGGTATGAGCTGCTGTCTGAAACGCAATAACCTGATTCGGTAGGTTGAGTTGGGTGGTGCGATGGCAGCATAATTCCATACATCCACTCGACCTGGACCACATGGAAGAGGAATGTGCTTCTAAATTCGGGAAAATCAAGGAAACACTAAAGGATCCCCAAAAACCCCACCGACACAGACACACACACACACACTGATAGCACAGCAGGCGAATCAAAATGGCCTACATTCGAATTATATGCGATTTGTGAAAGTGGAACATTTCATTGGCGGGCTATTAGAGGACGAAAATATTTTCGGTTTTTCTTTCTGCGGCAGCGAAGGGCATTTGTTTGTATGTGTGTGTGCTTCGCGCACGCACAGAAAAACAAAAAGAAATCCTTCGAAAATTGTTCGTGGGAGGAAATTTTACCTCAAGAAACGGGACGAAAGCAATCTATTTACAAATCGTTGGTGTAACAAGGACGACGCGACGACACAAAAGGGAAAACAAGCACTTTCTTCCATCAGTTGTAGGTATAGGTATGTGCCTTGTTTTTCAGTCGACTCACGGAGCAGCTATCTCGCTTTTAGATATGAGATTGGAATGAATTTATATCCTTTACAAGGACTGCGGCATCTACGCACAATTTCCAAGTCTCATCCCTGGATTTTTCTTTCCCATAGCTCCGCCTACAGTATGAGTTGTTGTATAGCGCAACCCTTAGTTTTTCCTTCAGGACCTTATGTATACGAATACCTAGCAGCAGGATAGTAGGTACTTTTGTAATACGATTCCCCTCTTATCCCTTTCGCCAACCATAGATTTTCTATTGTAAAATAAAAGGGAAAATTATAGGTTACGTCATTGCCGGCTTTACTTTCGTTTACATCGCTGCCGAAGGGCAAGGTGGTGGGCTACATAAATCCAGATAGGTATATGAATAAAAAAAAATGAAGATAGTCACCATGGTGAAACTAACACAAGGACATTAGAAGAGGAAGTGTCACAGGAAGAGGGCAGGTAGAAGAATCTATTTTACAAAAAAGGGCATGTACATATCTACTTGTAGTAAACATAAAAACTTTTATCCCTTCAGGATATTTGAACAAATTTCACTGATCCATATATTTTTATACAGGGTATTTCATGGACCAGCTATATGAGTTCAGTGCGGATGTATCCCTTTTTTTTGTCCTCCATAAGAACTCTTTAGTTGACCATCAAGCACTTTAGATAAATAGGATGAAAAAAGAGTAAATAAGTCGTGCGCAATATATATATATATGTAATACCAACAAAATGACTCACACCAAACAGAATTAAAATGGTCCAGGACATTAGGACAGTGTTGGGCGATGGCTGCGTAGTGCGTATAATTTAGAAGTCGCCATAGTTTAATTTTTGCTGTTTGATATCTACCTATACCCATACCTATTTAGGGGAAGGTTATACTTGGATGGTTTCTGATTTGACACGAAGGGTTCATTTTCAACATAATTTTGCACTAGAATGTTATATGTAAGTAGGTATATGAATATAATATCCGCATATGGCACTGGTGGACACGTGCAGCCACATTAAAATTTAAAATTAGAAAGTGACGCATATATTTTGGTCGTTTGCATATTGACATATGACTAATGGCAGCTGAATCAGAAAGCTGCCATGACGCAATTTGTTCATATCTCAGTTGAATTTTGATTATGATTTATTTAGATAGAGCCTTCCTCTTTAAATGAAGATCATTTTGAGTAGGTATACCATAGGATAGGTGTTGATTGTTTTTTTAATATAGATCATAAAGGTTGTGCACTGGCTGACTGGCAGCTACCTATATCGACTCTTTTGATAAGTAAATAGAAAAGTAAATTCTGGCGTAAAGTTGGATATATAAGACGTAGGTAGACTACACGACGGGTCGGAATAAGCCCATTCGGTTGTGTAACTGGCAGAATTTGACTTTGCCGAATGTGATCAGTCAATTTCTATTGGGAAAATAAAACGATCCAGCTGTGCGTAATATCTGGAAAATCACATCACAGAGGAGGAGCAGACGGTTGTTTTTGAGCGACAGATTTTCATCAGGACTCGTTATTTTTATTTGTTTGGTAATGGCCGCACGGTACCTACATGCATCTTCGAAATGGGCTACACGTACACATGCATCCTAGTTGGGCTTCTAAAGAGAATAAATGTAGAGAAGAGTCCAAAATTGGGCAAGCCGAGGCCTTAAAATGAGCATCAAAAATATGTTACATTCAAGCCTGTACCGAGGAAGTGTTCGAAATCCTTAGGAAGTCTTTGATTTGAACCATGAACCATGTTTTCCAGGTGTACGTGTAACAGGTCTAGAGAATTAGGGCTATGTCAGTTCATTTTTCACCAACGAAAGGTCCTATTTGCCAAGGGAAGCAACAAATATTTGCTTTCTTTACATATAATATCACAAGACTTAGTGACTCTTTCCAAAGCTGTAGTCACAGCATCGGCTGTGCCTCGACTTACTTTCCCAGTGATAAATATAACATCATCACACTTGAAAGATTAAGCCTTTATTTTGCTAAAAATTAGAGTATAATATTACTTCTTCCATTCGATTAAGAAAGGTATAGTCTTCACTCGACTTCCACCGCAAAACCTCTAGATTTGACGAACAATGTTGTTATGAGTGACGCAGAAAAACTAGAGACGCATAAAGCGGCCGGGCGCTGCAAAAGGGGAGTAGATCTGATCGAGAGCTCTATTAGCGGGCGATCCCAGAAACTGAGGGATGCTATTCCAGGAACAATTTAATGGTAACCGAAATGCCCAAAACACATGTGCAGAAATTCTGAACGCTTCACTGCAAGCAATACTGCAGATGAAACAGATGTGCAGAATTCAATATGCATCGGTTGCTGTCAATGCGGTGAAAAATACGAGAGTAAAACACAGACGACAAATAATTCCCGTCTCTCTTTTCCTCGTATGCATCACTAGCTGAATTGAAAAATTCGATGCTGCCAAGCCTATTTAATTTAATTCACTGCCTTGCTATGCAGTGGATTTAGAAATAGAGGCATGTTGCAGTGCTGCGGTGGGTTCAGAATTTATATTTGTATCACCACATAAGAAGATGTGTATTCTAATTTTGCTGCACAGTGAATTCTGCACGTGTGTTTTGGTCATTAAGCACGGACGCGAACCATTCAATAAAAGCTAAAATCTACGTCCTCCTCATCATCAAGAAGTTGCAGCTGATTCGCAATCGTAAAACTAACGTGGTGCTTATATTGCTTATAGACTAAGAAATTAATATAAAACTTGTTACAAGGAAGGAGTTTGCTCTGTAGACTCTCTGCCCTGCCCTGCCCAAAACATGGACTTTTCGGTGAGCAGTGAAAAACTTACATTATGCTTTATATATTTATATTGGTGGGCGCAGTAGCGCAGTGGTTAGTGTGTTGGACTACTGTGCGAGGGATCCCAGGTTCGATCCCCGGAAAAACCCAAATTACATCTTAAAGTTTTTTCTACTGCGCCACCTCTCGCGAACGTCTGACAAACATCCGAGAGTATGACTGTCATGAAAAAGCTTCTCAATTCAGCCGTTCGGACTCGGCATAAAATTGTAGGTCCCTTCCATTCGTCCCAAAAATAGAAACTCACACAAAACGAATGGTTGCGAGAAGCTAGGCCTTGGGTGTCACCCGCCTGTTGCGCCACCTATTTATTTATTTTTTATGCTTTATATGTATAGAATCTAAAAAATTTGGTGCACACATTTAACTCGCAGTATACTAATTTTAGTTGAGTTATACAAAAATTTACTTAACTTATATAGGTATGTACCTACAATGTTGGCCAAAACTTAAGCACAAAATAATGAAAAAACCATAGAAAAATTCAAAAATCGTTCCATAATTTCCTATAAGCAATAGATATTTTTTTTTTTTTCAAAACAATAGGGCGTTAGCGAAAAAATGTAATACGAACGTAAGGGCTTTTGCCTTAGCCTCGATAAGGCAACTTGCTTTAAAAGTTATCGACAAGTGTTAGGTATCGATTGTGTCATAAATGACATTTGACATCAGCAAATTGTAAAAAAAGGAAAGAAAGCATTATTTCCAAAAATATACCTACAATTCTAGGAATTCTTAAATTCACCTGTTTTTATTGGTAAATCTTGTGTTTGTGAACATGTTTTTTATACCCTCCACAGGAATGTACACCTTTTAACGTATTTATGTAATTACATTTACAACGTCAAGAAGGAGTCACCATCGGAGAAAGCTAAGCCCCAATAATCGTTTTTTTTTTCTTGAAACCCCATATGGGACGGCAAAAAACCCAAATACATATATCTATATGTATATCAGTCCTCAAGTCACTAGTAGATAACAATTTTCTAACACCCTTAACTTATACTCCAAAAAAAAAAAAGCTAGAAAAACCTTTTCAGACAATTAGGTAATATTCCCTCCTCCTTGCGTGCTTAATTGTGAAACTTTATGAAACGCCCATATATGTCATGTAGTCACCCTTTGGTTAGCCTCAGATCCCTTTCCATTGAATTTGTTATCAGAGAAGAGGACTGTTCTTTATTTCGCCAAATAGTCCAGAAACCAATTTAAATGTGCCTTTGAAAACGCAAGTGCACGTCGATTTCTTTGAGCAATAAACGACAAAGCCACCATCAATCGCTCTTTACCGCTTCGTCCTGCTTGAGATCTCTAAACTTAATTGATTTTTAATTTTGTTTAAATACTTTTCCCAGGATAGGCGAACCTATAACGCTTTAACAGCGCCCCGAGATGCTTGTTAGTTCTGCAGTTAAATTGCAAATTGTATTTTTTTGGAAATATATCCCCAGGAGCGAGTTCCAAAATTTGCTTGTCCTGTAACAAAGGAGTGGATGATATGTATCTTTGGTCTTAATCTAAGTGATTTAGTTCTGTCCTCATAGCTTTTAGTGAAATATAGATTGTTAGTACTGAACTGAAGACTGGGCTCTAATTGCGTAAATTATTAAAAGATCACCGTCGAGGCGATTGAATAAGACGACACGGAGACGCGACGTGCGTCGTTTTAAGTTACCAGGTAACATCACAGTCGTCCTTCAATCTAATCGTTCATCGTTTTCGTTTTGAACAGTTTGAGCAGGACTGTAAACAAACTGTGGCAACTGAAAACTATAATAAAAAAAGCGTATAATACCTAATTTGTTTGTTTTGTTGTATTTTATGTTTTTTTTGCGTGTAGCTGGATGTAAAATCGTTGAAAGACATCGCATGTGAGCTTTGCGATAGGTTGGGAATTGCGGTTGGCTCACCCACTAAAAACACCCGAGGGAAGCATGGTGTTACCATCCTTTTAATAATCGCACTTAGTCGTTAAAATAGTCAGCTATTTATTTTTGATTCATTTAAAAAAACTGAGAATATATCCGCCGTTTGTCGGATTTCTATAATTTTTTGATTAAAAATATTACCTATACTTTCTTGGTCTTGGCTAACTCTTATAGATCAAGAGGTTTTACCCGCCTTAATCCCTTGATTTCTAAGTTAACATATTTGAGAAGTCTACTTTTGTGACTTTGAGCAACTTTTTTAACTTCTTCTTTAACCATTTCAATGTTTAGATCCCTATGTGGATCAGAGTTGCGTATGTATAACAAGGTGCATTATGTATAGTACTTTATTTTGGAAAATTTTAATTTTTTGCAAATTTGTTTGGCATGTGCATGCCCACAACTGGAGCCCGTAGGTCCATACTGGTTTTAGAACTTGCTTGTATAACAATAATTTATTGTAATTGGACAGAGATAAATATCATTGTTGTTGTTTATTACTATTTGGAGCTTTTTTGTTGCTATTTCAACAGTTGCTCCAACAACAATTACAGCAGTGTCATCTGCAAAAGCTGCTATGGTGGTTTGTCCAGTTTCAGGCAGATCGCTAGTGAATAAAAGGTATAGTGCTAGACCTAGCACACTGCCTTGTGGTACACCAGCTTTAATATGCCGTAGTGTGGAGTACTCGGTCTCCTGTTTAATTCTGATATATATGACTCCAGAATTGTCGAATACTGCCTCGGAAGTTGCTTTTGTAGTTTGTTGATCAATACTTTGTGCCAGACTTTATCAAAAGCTTGTGGTATGTCAAGAAACATTGTAGAGCACACATTTTTCTCTTTAAATGCTTTTTCGATTTTATCTGTGATTCTATGCACCTGGATCAATTGTAGAATGCTTATTTCTAAATTGGTGATTTGGGACTAGCGATTTTTCTTCAATTATTTTTTTGCAGACGGTTTACCAGCATTTTTTCGAATAACTTGGACAATATTGTTATTGGGAGATAATTAAGTTACCTCGCTAGGTGGTTTGCCTGGTTTTGGTATCATAATTACCTCCTCGACTTTCCCCATGCTAGGTACATATCTTAACTTAAATTCAGTATTTATAATCTGAGCTAGTTTTTTTTAAAACCTTTTCGAGGAAATTGTTTTAAGACTTCACCTGTGATTAAATCGAACTCTGGGGCCTTTTCTATGTTTATGCCTTCTTTAATTTCTTTGGCAAGTTCTTTTTCTTTAGCGGTCATCGGCTGAATGGGTCTATCTTCTTCACACCTTACTTCGATCCCTTGATAATCTTTATCCTCATAAGGTTTGCTTCCTCTTGGCTTCTTCTTGCATCTTGCCTAGTTACCTTCGTTGGTTTTAAATAGCGGAATGTGAGCTATTGGCGTGTTCATTTTCTTTGTTGCATTCCAAAGTAGAGCTGTGTCAATAGTGATTGATTCGTTCTTTTTGACCCGATCACAATAAAGTATTGGTGATTGCAATCACATAACCTCAAGTCAATCGTTCATGGAATCAATACTTTTGTTCTGACTGGTTCATTTATCTCGGTTAACCAGTAAAGAAAGAACGAAACAACACAATCCAAAAATCAATCGTTCACAGAGTCAATACTTTTATTGCGCATCTGACTGGCTATTTCGGAGAGCAAAAAATAAATCGCTTGATTTGAAGATTTCTTGGACGTTTGTTAATCCACTGGCATCGTAGCCATCCTTTGATGGAATTTGTTACTTTATGTCTTGATAGAAAGAAGACGAACCATATTATGGGATATATGCTATATTTATTTCGAAATGTCACCAGAAAGCCCTAAAATATTAAAAATTTGAGTGATTTCTTTTTCGCTTGGAAAAATTAAGATTTTAGGGCTTTCTGGTGACATTTCGAAATAAATATAGCATATATCCCATAATATGGTTCGTCTTCTTTCTATCAAGACATAAAGTAAAAAAATCCATCAAAGGATGGCTACGATGTCAATGGATTAAAAAACGTCTAAGAAATCTTCAATTGAGGCGACTTTTTTTTGAAATGGAACAATCGTTTCATCTCTTTTTTTTTTTGTCTCTGTCTTTAGATAAACATGTTTTGAAGCTTTCATAAGTGATTCACTCTTACAATCTATCAGAATGTATCTGTCTCTACCGAAACAAAATTGAACGAATGATTGTATTGAAATTGAATGGAGCAATACAATACTCTCATCTCATTCTCATCTGTCATGGAATGATTGATTGAAATGACCGAATCATTTTTCCAACCAATACTTGAACGATTCGATCATTGAATTTGAACGATTGACACAGCTCTATTCCAAAGCGAGCTTTCCTATTTTTTGGAATAATTTCACAGACTTCGCGAGAATAGAAGTTTTGTTTGATCTTGTTTGTAGGTAATTGACGTTCACTATAGTAATGCGTGAACCGATTAGTTTTTGGAATATTCCCATGAAAGGTAACGTTCATAAGTTATAGAGGCGTGGCACCTCCCATACAAATACTTTCAAAATCTGATATCTCGAAAACCACCGAATCGATTGAGCTCCAATTTGCAGATAATCTTAGATATTGGATTCAGCAGTCTTCCTATGAATTACGGAAAGATACGACAAATGGGCGTGGCGCGTCCCATACGAAAAAAAAAAAACATTGCAAACGCTATTTCTTCGACAGTCAGAGCATTACAATAAAAACGGTTTATCACTGATTTAAAGGAATTTGAAATTGATTTTTATTTTTGCGCTACGAACTGTGCAGGGGATGGGGTTCGCAAGTTATGTAGGTATATTTAAAAAAAACATCAATAACACGTCATCAACATTGCTATAATGCTATATTGGACTTGAATTTAAGTGATAGAGTGAAATAGATTAATCTAGCTAATACAATCTGAGTCGTGCGCACACATCATTTCATCATTGAGCTTCTTCATCAATTTTATAAAAAAATGCCATACCTCAGCGCGGTCGTCTTGCTGTAGCCCAAACGTATCCCCTTCAATCCAAAAAAAAAAGACGCTTATATAATCACCACTCCATTCTGTATAAGAAAAAGAACAACACAAACATATCACAAGCACACTTGTCGTTTTTTTTTTTATGCAAATGTTATTGCATTAAATATAAATTAACTTTCCCTACACCGAAAATCCCGTTCAAATTAATTAAATAGCATATTGGAGTCTTGGGCGTGGCACCATATTCGGTATACAACGCAAAATATCCATTCGGCGTACTCTGCCAACAACAACAACAAATAAATACCAAATTAAATCTACCTACTGCCAGATGAAAATGGAAAGTTGTCCAAATACAAAAAACCTACATATAAGTGCATGAGCAGATAACTCGCCCCGTAACTTCACATCCTGTGAAATGAAAAAAAAAAAAAAGGATGTCCCATTATAAAAGTGTACTCGTATCTATACCAATTTCCACAGATAGATATACCATGAATACTCAAGCCTCCACATCGTCCCACTAACACTTCACTCAACCCACCATCCGTATAGACCCTGATATACATTTTTATATAGATGTTCAAATGCCTATCTATAGGCCAACATAATGCGCAATATGAAACTACCCCCTCTAACCATTCCAGGAAAACTGCAAAAATAAAAAATAAAACACATCTCATCGCCAAAGCGACCTTAAACTTCTCTCCATAGCACTTCTGGCTCATACCACGCAAATTCACGGCCACATCTAACTATGTATCTATTTGTATGCATCTCTGGGTATATGCAACCAACTCCCTTTGCATAGATACAGCGCAACATAAAATGTTTTAATGCCATTCTTGTGCCTCGTGCACATCTCCTCTCCTGTCTATTTCCTATGCTTGGCTAACACGCGCAGCACATGGCGTTCTCTGCTATCTCCGCGACGTAGTATACCCATAAGGGCCAAGTGCAAGGGCAAGGTGGTGTGTTCCAGCTAAGAGCCAGGGAAAATGATACAAAATCCATCAACTAAGCCCTGACACTGTGGCCGATGCCATGTGCAGAAAATGTTCCCGAGTACAGTGGCAACGGGAGGTGCGCAGAGGAGCACATAGTCCTGGGGTGGTAGCATGGAGTTCTGCGGGAGTGGGTGGTGAACTTCAGTTTTCCACATTGCTATAGCTATAGGTGTTGCTATCTACAACCTATAAGCCATAAACTTCAATGCCCGAGCGTGGGGAACTTTATAATACTCCACTTGAATGCGGCTCATCCAGGTTCTGCGCAGAAATGTTTTCCACTCGTAGATGCATCAAAGGAGGCGCGCGGAAAGAGTCATACCAGAGAGCATAAGTGCCAACATAAAATTCTATCTGTATTAGTATTCAATGTTATATAAATACGGCTCTACACAAATACACGGGAAACTGCGAAGTTGTACGCATTGCGATATGGGGAGGAACGGTATTTCCCATTTCCATACTATGCAGCACCCTGCTCCTTCCCCATTTCCCTTCAACGTTTTATATACCAAGAATTTCCTGTAGGACTATGTTCAAGGTTTCGCCCAGTAGCATAGAAAAAAAGACACCCTCTCTCGCTCTACAGCACTGTTTATCGGTATGATCATGACCATGGAGTGGTAAGCATGTTCGTGGCATTGGCAATGCCAGCTTTAACAGGGCGCGGAGCTTGGGGTTGTTGGCGGCATTCGCTTTTGGTTTCATTAGATTATGAATGTTGTCAGTAGTGGTAGAAGCGAGTGCTTGCAGAGAGGGGTAGTTTTAATATCGTATGTAAAGGAGGGTGGAGAATTATGTTAACAACGGATGGGCCCAGGCAATGGTTTTTTTTTTTTTAGCTATGCTACAGTAAATTAGTCCGTTTACAATAAATGGGCTATGGTCTATGGAACTTTTACTTTTACTTTGAAATTTGAAGTGTAGGTATAATATGTACTAAATTCCGGGGGTGAGAATAGGTTTATTTTTATTTTCTTCTCTCAAACCAAGGTCCTAACAGTTTATTCACTTAACATATACATATGTAAATATATTTGCAATTAGTTTAAGTTGTGGCCAGTTGGGTTTTAAAACGTACCGCCAATCTATTTGAATAATTTATGCTCGACTGGTTATGCCTAATGAATAATTGGAGGCTTTTCAATAAGCAGCATTAAAACGGGCCAAAGGTCTCTTACAAAAGTTAGGAAGAAACTCATTATCACTTTCGTATAAGCCTGTATTTAGAGCTGTATCTAAAACTCAGAATTAGTCTCGTGTGCGGAGGCCCATTGGGACCATTCGCTGACGTCAAAATGACGTCAGTGCTACATATATATGAGGCGTGCTACATATCGTGTACTAGCACCTTTTCATATGACGATTGTCATCTGCTGGACTATAAAGTCGTAGTTTTTGAAAGTTAAACTATATGCACCTAACTACGTTATTTTGATAAATTAATGTCTTTCGAGTATCGTCAGATTTATTATACATATTTGTGGATTCTGCTCTCGAAGGTCTATCGTTTTGACGATAATCGGCTAAAAAGTTACTTGATGAGGGTCCGGATATCATAAATTGAGTATATAAACTCCAACCAAAAGCAACTTATCGAAATTATTCATCGAATTGAAGCATATGAGCGCCCTACAATGGAGTCAACTAACGCATATCATCTGACATAGATACACTTGCGGTCGATTGAAAATATATATATTGTCTTCTGGAACCTGGGGACTGGAAACTGGAATTCGAAGATCCTCTTAGTTGGAGCATTATTGTCCACTCGCTCGATGTGGCCAAGCCAATGTAGTTCGCGTGTTTTGGCTTTTTGGATCACATATCCTGGTACAACTCCTAGCGTTCGGGGTTGTCTCCTCCATCATATTCGCCCTCTTCGCACATGGGACCAAAAATCTGGCGAAGTATTTTTCTTTCAAAGGAGCCCAGTAATAGCTCTTCCTTCTTGCTTATCGTCTAGCACTCGGTGTCATAAAGCAGAACTGTCAGGATAAGGGTTTTGTAGAGCACATTTAGTCATTCGAGTTAGGAGTTTTGAACCCAGTTGTTTTGCCAAACCGAAGTAGTAACGGTTTCCGGTTTCGCCGGAATTCGTGGAGTTTATGTTTACTCCGAGGTGGGTAAACTCCTTAACTACCTCGGTGGACAGATGCTTGTTTGTTTGTTGATAGCATGCACTTCCACTTAGTCTTGTCCTCATTCACTTCAAGGCCAACGGATTTCGCCTATTCTTCAATGGCCGTAAACTCTTCTATTACGGCACGCTGCTAACGACCGAATATGTCAATATCGTCCATATATACCTCAGCAGCTGGACGGACCTGTTGAAGATAGTACCTTTCGTGTTGATATTTGCCCTACGCACTATCTTCTCTAGTGCGAGATTGAAGAAGTCGCATATGATAACGCGTCTCCTTATCGAGATACGGTGCATGTTTGAAATGGTTTAGAGGAGCAACTGCATGTTGTATTTTATGAGCAAAAAAACGTCCCAAAGTACGCACAATTTTAGAACCATTTAGTTACACAAGAAATATGAGTGCCATAAAATATAACTAATCAACGGCTCCCAAATATAAATCAAATATGTAGGTATACGTATACTGACAATAAAAAAGATCAGAGTAATTACTATAAATCATTTAATGTTCAGTTCACCCCATATGGCGTAGCATACCACTTACCACTCGACTATCCCAACTAATCATAGTATAGTCACCATAAGTGGTGTCAAACCGCCATAATACATGTCAATTAACAAAGTTTCAAACTAAACAAAATCCAATAAAAAATTCCTTCACGATCCGCACGATTCTATAAACAAAGTGATCGACACTTTTCAAACGCCCCATATATTCAGTTGGATGGTTGCTGTATAGAGTGTTATAACGGCCAGCTTCACAACAACAACCAAACAACGACTGCACCATGAAATATTGGATATTATTGTGTTTTCATTTCAAAAATATTAATGTTTGCGCCCTCGTTTCGAAACATAACGATAAAATGAAACCCCAAGTCCTTCAAAATGTGACTGAAACGCAATTTCTCGAATTTATTTTTACGATCATCACCGAAGTGCTTGAGTGATAATGTTAATGAGTTTGTTGTTTTAGTCGAGTTGCTATTGCGTTCTATAAAAAGATATGCCGCACGACCGCAGTCGCATTCGAAACATAATTTGTTTCATTTGACGATCCATGTATTCTTTTTTTTTTCGAATAAAAGTATGCCATTGTTTGACCAGCATAATACAATATAATGTTGGCCGACATTTTGGTCACCTGCATTTGGTGGGCATGGAACCCCTATACGGGACTATGTGTAGTCAAACCGTTTAACATAAAGATTCATAAAAATGTAATTTACAATTTGAAACATTAAACTCTGAGGTAATATTTTATATCAATGCAGGTAATTAGTGCAACATTGTGACGATGATAAAGCTGTTACTACTTTTGGACGATATTTTGTTCACATTCAGTGCCCATACGGTTGAGATAACATGTCCGCGGACGCGTATATATTAGGCTTTTCATTAATTTTTAAGCACATTAAGTTACATATGAGCCGTCATCATAAGAAATCCACTTCGGGGAGCTGTTGAAATGTTCACCAGCACATTAGGAGTTCCGCCCTGGCGACAGCGTGTTTAACAGCTCTGTTCAACTCTTCAATCATTGTTATGGCCGTGACAACGTCAACCTCAACTAACATGGATGTGGTCGCCCGGTAGCTTTTGTAGCCCAATATTATCGCTGCTAAGTAGAATTAAACAAAGTAACCGAAGTAACAATACATAATTTCGGTTACTTCTACTAGAGTTGGATTGTGGACAACCTTTTTAACAATACATAGATATTTCGGTTACTTCTACTAGAGGCGATATACCTAAGCCTGTATATCTGCAATCGCTAGTGGGTTCTCTATTAGAGCTCATATATGATTCCTAAGTTCGTTGTGAAAGGGGCTAACTTTTTGTTAGTTGGAACCATATCTTCAGAGTAAAATTTATCTTTAGGTGAAAATAACATAATATTCTCATTAAGCAATTCAGTCTCATTGTAACGAAACGTCCCCGTTCGTCATACTTTTATGTGACATAAGAGATTTGTATTCATCACTTATAGCTCACATTGACTTGTGGGACTTGTCTACTTGTTGATCGTATCAATCTAGTGTAGCAGAAAATGCTCCCTTAAAGGAATTGACTTTGGCCAGTGTTCTAAATGTTTGGTGGCTAAGTTTCCTTTGAGAAGCTGGCCTTAAGTCAGCACTTTTGGCTGTCCTGCTTTGTCTCGGAGCCACGTTTATCGCTGGGTCGCATGCGTATTACGGAGCCACGCTTTGTAGTTGAGTCGCATATTGTCGTTGGGCCGCTTCCTGTAGTACGAAGCCACGTTGGTCGTTGGGCCGCTTCCTGTAATCTGTAGTATACGGAGTCACGCTGGTCACTGGGCCGCATATCGGAGCCACGCTGGTTTTTGGGCCGCTTCCTGCAGCACGGAACCATGCTTGTCGTTGGACTGCATTTCGGATCCACGCTGATCGTTGGCTCGCTTTCTGTATTACGGAGCCACGCTTGTCGTTGGCCTCAACTTAGGATCTAATAATTGTGTAGTTAATCATAACCATAAGACATTACTTTATAAGTTGGTTACTGAAATAAAGAGTGTGTTTCTTTGGGCAAATCCTGGATCCGGCGAGCAAAACCTCAGCATATCCCAGCATTATGTTTTCTTGTTTCTTTGAGCTTTTTGATACGGCAGCGCCCGATAAGGAATCATTCGACTAGTTGAATTTAATTCCCCGTAAGTTGCTAGAGTTGTTTTCGTTCCCCTGTATTGTGTCTTGTCTATATTATAAGTTAAAAGCATAAAAATATCCAAATTGGACATCTAGCTATAAAATAAGCTTCGTGAGAATTAGCTTCCATTTAGAGATTTAGAGATACACCTCCATTCCACAATTTTGAGCCAACTCTACCCAATCCTTGTTCCAACTATACCTGCTGCTCATAACCCTAAGCTTCATGTTAACAACCTTGAGAAACTGCGCCCTCTTTTGATTGTTAGTAAGTAAGCAGCTAAAAAGGCCCCTAGCTCACCTATCATTGACTCAAAATCAGTGTTTATGTGGGTTCCTGATGGTCAAGACGGCTTTGAAGGAAAGGAAAATGCCGACGAATAGGCTCAGAAAAGCAACCTCTTTTTACGGAACCGAAAATCGGAACCCCCAAAATCGGCTATAAACTTATAAAGCTGGGAACATAGAAAATATATCTCAAATTGAGACAATATCCCAGGTTTAAGACAGGCTGTCCAGCCATTCAATCATCCATGCCAATAGGGCATTGATATACATGAGTATATAGATTTCCTCTCGGGACATCATTGGTTACAATACTTTACATAAGAAAAATGAATCTAGCCAAATGAACTCAGCGGAGTGCAGGCTATTCATTGAAGAAGACCAAACAACATTATATCCGAATGTGGGATTAGAAGAAAGATATTCCCCAGAGACCAACTTTAGACTGAAGAGATGAAAAAAAATCTTCTGCAGCGGTATCATAAGCCTAGACCCTCTTTCTAACGTATGGTACAATGGGCCGAAGTAGCGCTCTTATCGCCTAGATCAGTCAGTCTTCGCTAGCTATTGCAAAAACAGGTCTGTCTCTCTGTAAATTCGCGACGCCGACGACAGAATTTATATCTTTACGAATAGCAAAGCACCACTTTAATCACCATCACTCGACCATTAAGGTCATGGAGGTGTTAAAGCGTCATCAAGAACTGACCGTTGCAAAACTCCACACAGTGGTTTATATGGCCCTTTCTTCAAGAATATATATAACGAATGAATCACAGTGCTGACGAGTTCTTAAATAACTTAGGTACTTACATAGGTACTTTCTCACCTGGGCCTCAACCAACACGCCTCTCCGCAGTTAGCCCGATCTTTGGCTAACCACCTCCAGTTGCGCACCCCAAGAGGGGACTTCCACTTGTGCGCGCCACCTATATCACTTGAAGAATTTTGCCTTCGAAACGAACAAGAAGATCTTTATCCGCCTTTGTTAACGTCCATGCTTCTGCGCCATAAAGCAGAACTGATGGGATGAAGAGGGTCTTATACAGAGTCTCCTTAGTGTTTCTTGACAAGGCCTTACTTTCTTAGGCCAAAGTAACAGCGGTTGCCAAGTGCAATTCTTCGTTTGATTTCTGCTGTGGCGTCATTATCAGAGGTCATAGCGGAGTCGAGGTAGACAAAGAGTCCCTAACGACCTAAAGGTTCTGCAATAATATCACTTTTAAATTCGGATCCAGGGGACTGGATTCGATTCCTAATTTTACTCCAGGTTTACCAGTAGATCGACATTGGACAGAAGTTGTAGGTATTGCTCTTTTGCATTGGTACTGTCTTGTTATCCATTGATAATAACTGTGTTTGACTGCTGCAACTATACAACTAATGCCCCTTCATAACTTAATTAAAACCTCACCATCAAAAATTACGATATCACATTCGTTTCTAAATATATGAACATGTAGATTTAAATTTAATTTAAAGTCCTTGTCCAAGCCTCACAAGAGTCCTTCGCCTTACACAAAATCAGATACGAGTACCTACGCCTACTATGTGAGTTGGGGTCGGTTTTAAACCGAATTACATCCAAATCCGTTTACGCAGCCCCATCCAAATTGACTGTGCGAACTTGATTAAATAATTTATTTAATCCTGTTTCGCAGACCGAAGAGTTTTGCGCCCTTCATAGTTAACTGATGTGGGCTCACATTTAATCAAATTGCACCCGTCAGTCGCTATACGTCGGGATGCATTGGTATAGTATGTAGACCGAGTATGCATCTAGTTCCTTCCTCCTGACCCCATATGGAACTGGCTGTAGTCTTTCGGGACGGTGCACCTTAAATTGTATCGGTAATGGATAGATCATGGATAAGAGTTCAAAGAAGTCAATCTATCACCACACATGCATACATTTCGTAACTTGTACCGCCAACATATCCTAGAGCCACAGACAACCCGCATGCATATAAATTCACGCATCCACACCTAGTTAAATATTTTAGCCGCATAAAAACCTATCCACATGGAAATTATCTCATTGACTTCTCTCTATCATGGCGCATGGTTTGGAGTAAGCGAATATGCCTATTTGACCAGTTGCAACATCATTGATCCAACAAATATGATGGTGCAACGTGGTAGATACATTGCTGTCAAGATAGACGAATGGCTACGCCGACGATATCGACGACAATGTTCCATAAGAAACCCCAGTATGAACTGCCAAACAAAAGTGCAACACAAATGAGTGGACACAAAACGTGATGATGAATTTGTATGCAAATGTGAGTTGAAATGTTCAACATGCCGTGGAAAATGTCCACCACCCGCTGCCGCTGGCCCTCACCAACCGATAGAACTTTGGATACACGCATTTCACACATAGATACTCTTGTACTTCGTGCATAGTTCTAAGTAACACCACCTTTTGAGCACATATACGGGTGCCATTGGAAGCGTCTAGAAAGTGTATGGGGTTCTTAAACTTCTTCATGGTCACAGTGCACTTGGTGTGTTGCTAAGCTGAGGTGGTGTGCCTCCACCGTCGGTCGCCGCCGCCGCTACCAAGTCATAAAGAATGCAGAATTGCATGCGAACTAGTGACGACGATGATGATGATGATGAATTCGTAAGGCAAAACGACGACAAAAAAAAAATGGAAGATATTTTTAGAGGTGGGTAAACATACACCATTAGAGATCTCGTTAGAGGTATACCCACTCGTAGACGCTGAAAAAGTTCAAAGAAAATCGAAAGCGAAAGCAAAAGCAAAAGTTGGCGCGGCCTTAGGTGGATGAGTTGAGTTGAGTATTATGGTTAAGACGTCTTTCATTTTCGGGCGACCGGAAGCTAATTGCATTACAGCCATATAGTGAATGGCGGGCGGATATTTTAGTGAAAGACTAGTGGCAGGGTGTAGACATCGTCTAAAATTGGATTTCGGGAGGATTTTTGAAATGACAATCCTTTGGGATCGCTGCCAAAATGACATTTTAAGTGAGTGCGTCGGGTTTTGGTCGTTGACATCCTTTGATATGCGAGGTATGTTAATTAGCGGTGAATAATGCGTATGGAGATAAATTCGCATGCGATATTGGGCCATATGGGGGATGCGGATGATGTATATATAAGGACTTGGTGGTGATGATGGACAAATTTGTTTAGAGTAGCAGAGGTGTTGCCTGGAAACGGATACATTGACGATATACAAATTTAAGGTATAAAAATATTATCATGGAGCCGGTTAAGAGTTAAGATAAGTAAAGAGGATTAATGTATTATAACCAAGTAAAAGTGTTATCATCGGCTTTGCTGATGCTCTGATATACCCTACACTGCACACAAGTCATGCAAAATGTTAGGCATGTGAATTAGTTAGTACCTACGTACACAACACTTGCTTCTAATATTGGTTTTGTATGGGAGGTACTAACTACTCGACCGATATAGCCAATTTTCAATACCAACCTGACAAACCTCTCACAAAATTGAATTTGCTTAGGTCGATTCGTTTGGACGCTATCGTTTTCAACAGACATACATGGTTAAATCGATTCAGAATTTGATCCTGATTCAGAGTTACATATGTAATGGCAAAATGAATACCTATACCTTCCTGTGGAGGGTATAAAAACGCGTACATATTGCACTCATATATCCTTTACGTTAAGAACTGTTGCTTTGAAATCTTCTCCGTGCTTCACAGCTCCTCCCACTTTCTGACGAGGGTTTCCTCTTGTAAATTTGATTCTCTTCAACACTTCACTTCACTATAAAAAAGACAGTTACGGCACCACTTTTGTACCGATCACAGACTGCTTTTTGATGTAGATTAGGCTGCAGCGCTCCTTTTTTTGGAGGATATGCAATGTTCTATATGGTCACAGAAGTTTAAACATACAGGTATGAGTATGAACCATATTGTTACGTTTATCACAATTTCATTAGAAATATCTTTCTCGCAGCATGAAATGAACACAATGATTTTGACAGTGATTTTCGACATAACTTTTTCAATACAATTTAAATAGAGTAGGATCTGTGGGCCAATTGTACCTTGGACGCAATGCGCGCCCTACGAAGATCAACCCACATCCATCGGACCAATCATACCTATCTACACGGATGGATCAAAAATGGAAATCGGCGTTGGCGCGGGGTTCTATTCCGAACGTCTCGGACTATCCAGTTCAATCAGACTTCTTGACTACAGCAGCGTATTCCAAGCTGATGTACTGGCAGTGACAACAGCTGCGCTAAACAGGTTGCAATGATGGCAGCACCTCATGCAGATATTATACCTTTTTCATTGACAGTCAAGCGGCATTAAAAGCGATCTCTGAGTTAAAATCAAAGCTTGTAAGTCGCTGTCGTTGAGAGCTACGGGTTCTTGGTGCGCAGCACAAGGTAAGACTATATGCTGGTTTGAAATTGGAAATGAAAAACCTGATGAGCTGGCAAGAAAAGGGTCCTCCGTTGAAATAAACCAGGCCGACACCACAGACAGATGATTGATGGGAACAAACTACTAATGGCGATAAATGAAAGATGGAGCAAGCTCGACTCCGGTGGCATAACCAAGAAAATGTGGCCAATCTATAAAGAAAAGGTCAATTAATAACCTACATAAATTTGTAAATAAAACGGGTAGGTTTACCAATCCGTAGGGTTTTCATAGGTTTCCAGTGTGTGGGAGTCATAAACCCCTACTAGGGCATCACAGCCCAGGGGATCTACATTGATATACCTATAAGTGTGGCACGAACAGGTTTCTCCTGTTTTGCCGACCCTCTAACCTTACCTAACCTATCATCAATCTTTTATACTGTACTGTGCAAGTAAACGGAGAAGTTAATTTTTCAATTTCACAACATTTGTGTATTCCAATTCCAAGTGGACAGTCAAAGAACTGTCTTTCATTCGATAGGTAAATAAAACTTACCTATGTATATATTTTTGAAATCTGTCAGCACCCAATTTGATGCAATCTATTTTTACTGATGGAAGTTTAGTCATATTGGTCATTCACTCAACTGAGTCAATCACTGAAATTTGACCTCTCTTCTTTGTTGCAATACCACCCAATAAAACAAGATACTTTATGCAGAGCACTCACTCCTTGAGCATAGCTTATCGCTCCAAAATTGTCCATTAAAAATCAAAGTGGTGAATACTTTTTGTTAATAGCGTCACAAACTGCATTTAGCTTCGCTTCATGACTCCCCAAAACGATTCTCATCGTTTGATTCCAACAAAAGTATGGTGTCACCCTCCAATTATCTTCTGTCATGGTCCGATTAAAGTAAATAATGACGATTCGAAATCCAAGTGATCCTCTCTGAAAGAAACATCATTGTTCCCAGCAAAACCTTCATATAATAAAAACCTCAAAACCGCCGGCCGTTAGCGACATAATTCTGCCAAAATTTAGCTCCAACAAGCGGAAATCTTTTTTTTGCTGCCAATATCTCTGTCTCCGACCGACGCGACGCCGACGACGAAATCCAAAAAAATAAAACTACGGTTCCTTTTCTCCTTCTGTCGTGACACGAAAACGATGCGTCGACGCCAAAGAAGCATAAAACATGCAACAGTCTGTTGCATTTCCTTCAACGGTTTGCTGAGTTTTATTGAAACATTTTTTTTTTCTTACACTCTCTTAATTTCGCAATTAAACTCGACACCATTCAAAAGAAATGTATGTGTGGTTTTTGAATCATTTTCACAAATTTCTTTTAGATTCGGCGGTTTTTAAAAGGGCATTCAACCAATTACTCTTTCGTTCCCAGCTCGTTGCAGTGCTGGCAAAGCCATAAAAGTTACGAATTGCTAATAATCCTCTCATAAGTGCGGTTTTCTTTTTTTGTCGAAAAGCATAAAGTTTAACATTTATTGCGCACTTTTGGAAATTCGTATAAGGCCAACGGCATTTATGTCGATTTTTGGAAATAAAGCTATAAACAAATGAAAACATAAAAGAGTTTAATTACTTTAAATTAAAATTTGTTTGAAAGAATGAAACACACCAAATTTATAGCATACTAAAGTTTTGCCAAATGATTCCTTGTTTCGCGCCTAAAAGTGAATTATATTACGATTTTTTTTAATGACGGATGCGTACATCCTATATGTTAGGTACATGTAGTAACATGTACATGTAGATAACACAATTTTTGAATTTATTTTCTGCGGCGTCTTTATAAGGACTTATAGAAAATCGAATAAAACCAAAGTGACGTTGAAAAGGATTCGAAAATGTTTGTCTCACGGTCAAGGAATTTGATCTTACGACAAATCAGTTAAACTAACAAAACTCCACTTTTGTGGGAAATAGTGCGAAGTGTTTTCATTTAATTTTATAATGATCTGATTTACTGTATTAGTATTACCGATGTACCTCTCGGCCCACCGGCCCAAATATTCGCATTACGGCAGATACTTGAGAAAACCCAAAAAGTAAAGAGCGATATCCGTCACCATCTTTTACCGATTTAAAGGCTGCATATGACAGCATGTGTAGAGATGAGCTGTATCGTAAAATCATTGTCAAACTTGTCCGGTTGTGCCAAATGACTCGCTGCTTTATTTAGGTCGAAAGCAATCTCACCGAGACTTTTTAAGAAAGACTTTAGACAAACTGATGCGCCGGCCATATAACTTCTATAACGTACTAACTGAGAGACTTGTGCGAAACTCTTACGCTAACATACAAGGCCGGATCTTTCAAAAGTTCGCGAGCTGTCACTTTTGCATTTTCAAGTATAACCAGTAAGAAAATTATTTTTGACTATGCCGAAGCTCAAATACCCGGTATTATATTATTGTAGAAAATATTTTCGTATTAAAAAATTATATATTTGTATGAGAGGTATGGGTAGTTTTTATTCGACCAAGCTCATTTTTTGTCAAAAAATTTTAAATATTATTAAAACAATATGTGCAAAGTTTAAAGTTGCTATCTTTACTGTAGCTATTTAAATGATTTTTTTTTAACATCAAAAATCTATACAAAAAAAGCTAAACCTACGTACCAAATTTCAAGTCGATAGCTCTAAAATTACGGCCGTAATCGTGCGGACAGACGGACAGACAGACGGACATCGCTAGATCGACTAAGAAAGTGATGCTGATCAATAATTATATAGTTTGTCATACCTACAACACCTCCTTATGTGCGTTACAAATGGAATGTCAAAGTGAATATACCCTCACCACAGTGTGGTAGGTAAAGGTTATAAAAACGGAAGCATGTAAAATTGGTTTAGCGGTTTCCGAAGCGGTTTCCGAAGGCTGTATATGCTGTGATCAGGAAGGGACACCCAACATCGACGAATCGGACAAAACGTCACAATCGACAACTATAACTTTGAGGTATAAGAGACTTTGACATCTCAGAAGAAATTTAACGAAGAATAACTCTTGACAACCACTGATTTTGTTTTTGCTGAGAAGCATGAGTAATAGAGAGCCCTATCCCGAACAACTAAGGAGATTCTCTGTAAGAACTTGATTATTCCAAGTCCTGCTTTATGGCGCTGAAGTATTGGACTCTATCTAAAGCCGATAAAGATATCTTCGAAGGCGGTTGTCGTGGGCTTATTTTTATAGACCTTTGACTTCAAAAACCCACAAAAAATAAGTCCAATGACGTTAAATCGCAAGATCTAGATGGCTGATTAGACGATTAGGAAATGACTCATGCAGTAAAAAAAATCATTGCAGATCCAGATTACATGAAGATAAGTTCATTCTTTTTAATAACAAGGTCTGCGTTTAAGGCGTTTAAAATAATATAGTTTGGTCTATAAAAATGTTATAGACGAAGATCATTCTTCCGATCAAATCACTGAAGAAGAAGCTTGCGAAATGCTGAAGGAGGAAGTAGATTTAAGGACTTAAGAAAGTAATAAGAGCTTAATCATTTTCTTAAAAGCTGCCTTATCCATTAGTATATCAAAAACATCCTTATCCTTTTTCCAATTATCAATAACTTTCAACAAATGAACTTATAACGAGTGCGATGTAGCTATTTCTTTAAATTTAGTCTATCATTTTTATATACAAAAATAATATTTTTTTAAATGAGGTTTTCAGTTTTATAGGAAACAGAAAGTTTTTTCGCTATTTCTCAGAATGACATGTGAAGGACAAGAGCCTGTTTTGCTTTTAATTAACACCTCGTGGGTTTGTTGAACCCCAAATGCGACAATTTTGACGATTAGGGAAGCCATCAAGATGAAAATAAGCTTCATCACTTTAAGATGATTTTGTTCAAAATGATTTTTACAAACCTTCATTATTTTTAAAATATTCCTCAACAATGAAAATGTGTGGTTTCCCGTATAGCGCTCCATTTTTACTAACCCCGAACTGTCAGCTGTCACATTGTTATCTTTTCTCCGTTGGCATCACTGTACTATAAGTACCTATACTATTAAATCTCGCAAATTTTGCGTAAATTATAAAACACCCTTTAGTTGCCCGGTATTCGTTATATGAACGAGTAGTCAAACAATTGAGAACAAACTTAAAACATAATCCATGCCACATTTATGACTATGTACATATTTTTGTTCACTCCAGAGAAATTGAAAACAGTTCATAGAAATAATAGTTTCGCCAATTTCCACGGACCAATCTTTGGTGTGCTTGATAGATTTCCGAGAAAATTATAATTTAATTTACGATATGAACAATACTTAACCCCAAAGCGACGATACTCCAAAGCAAGAAAAATAAAAAAAATAAAAAATCAAACATGCTCCATCTTGCTCATATGTAAAACATACTTCCTTTGAATTTCCTTAGCACAATTAATACTACGCAGAATGACATAAATTAATTGCGACATAAATCTTCCAATGAACATAAAACGAACAAAATAAATAAACAAAGACGACTGTACGAAGGGAAACTGTATGGTCCCCCCCTTAACATAACCGACTACCGACCCCATGCCGATCGTGCAATACATTTGAATATAAATCACTCATTCAGCAAACGCACGGAATAGATTCGCACAAATTAACAAATTGTAGGCACCCGGAATGGGAGACTTCTCCTAATATCTATCTATTGCTAAGAATTAACAATAAAAGAACAAAGAGTACCGCCATTTCAACACTGACCCTTGTACACGACAGATATGTATAGTAGCTAAAGATGCCCCAATGCTCCATTCATTCATTTGCATGGGAACCTCCATAATGATTGAGGAAATCTGGAAGCGCCTGACATTTTGGTAGCACTAATAATACTCATATATGAATATCAGTATAATCTGTTGACTGTTCAAGGTTGAAGTGTTCGCCGAGGTCTTTCGAGTCTACAGAGACTCCACCCCAGTGCACAGCACACACATGTGCTTGTATGCTTTTTGCATAAACAAAAACGAAACATGGCCAGAATTTTGAAGAGATAGAAGCCAGAAGTTCCTCCACATAGAAGGGGAGCCTTCAGAAATACTTTTAGAAACCTGTCAATCAGAGCGATGATGAGCTCTCAATTGACTTCTATTATTATTGCCATAGATTCACCACCCCCCCGCACACTTGATGGGGCCGAAGTTCAGCAGCGAATTTAGATGCAAACAAATGGTCCATGTCCGAGTGCGTGTTCGCTAATGAATGAGTAGACTTTCCATTTCTAGGAATGTCAAGATTATCGTGTATAGAGTATACCAGCAGACTGTTGGTTCGATTTAATTGGACGCAATAAATTTTACATCGTTCCAAGTATAATATTTACACTCCATTTGGATTACAACATCGGGCCAGCGAATGGGGATAAGTTCTTGTTAACATGCCAGTGGAATACAATTCCATCTGCGTTGTGTTGGATCTGGATGGGCTTGGGCGTTAATTATGAGAGGATTCGTATTTACGCACCGAGGAAGTTGTGCAAAGACAAAGCGGCTATGTCGGCGAAATCATTGAAATTCTCTGAGGAATTTTGATTTATGGACGCGAACATGTACATGGACCCCGAAATAGAGTGGGTACCTAACCTACGTTGGACTAGCGAGCATATGCTTTGGTTCTATATGGGCGTTTCGGTGCCGGAAGAGTTATACTTGTAAGTTTGTGTATATTAAGTGGTTCCCTTGGACTGTTGCCATTGTTTTTGCTTTTTTTTTAATGGGAAGATAAGGGGTGTAGTTTTTGTTTCCTATTTTAGTGATTGAAATCGGGTTACAGTTAATTTATTAGGTCGGGGATAGAGATCGACTGTGATATGGACTGGGTTGGGTTGGGTATGTTTTCTGGAGTGTTTATAAAAAAACAATATTTCGTTAGATTCGCTAGGGGTCTTTAAGACCTATATACGCATAAAGATGCATATCAATGATACTATACCTCTCAGCGATAGTGGCCATATAGATAAAAATTATTTTCGATTATCTATGAAAAACTTTGTATTTGTCTTGAGAGTAGAATCTTATAAGAACTGTTGTACTGTTTCAAAAACTTTTGTTATACATACTTACTTTTTACTTTTGGGGGAACTATCTAGCTGCCTCCAGTTGCGCACATCAAGTTGGTTAAGATCGCCCTCTCCAATTGTGGGCGCCACCTAAGGTTGGGTCTTAATCAGCTATTCGAGGTTTTCGTCGGATTTCGACAGAGTCCATGCTTTGCGATGTGATAATGGAGCCCAGGAAGACAAAGTCTTTAACTACTTAAAAGTTGTTTCTGTCTATCGCGACGTTTTGTCCGAGTCGTCGATGCTGAGGCTCGTTTTTCGTTTTGTCCTCATTTACAGCCAGACCCATCTTCGCCGACTCCGTTTCAATACTTGCAAATGCGCCACTGACAGCTCGCTGTAATCTTCCGATAATGTTAATACTGTCAGCATATGCAAGCAGTGCAACATACTTCTAAAAAATTGTACGATGTTGGCTTGTGAGTTTCGTAAAACTGCTTCAAGGATGATGTAAAAAAAAATTTACTCGATAGCGCATCGCCTTGTCTCAAAACTTTTTCGACATCAAAGGGGTCGGTGAGGTTTTTGCCGATTTTGACGAAGCAGCGAGATGTCTTCATCGTCATCGTCTCCAACTCGAACGAGTTTGGCAGGAATGCCGAAATGTGACATAACTTTTGTATAGCTGCTCATCCCTATATACCTACGCTATCTTAAGTCGATAAAAAGATGGTGTGTATCGAATGAAATTGATCTTTTTTCTAAGATCTGTCGGAGTGTGAAATTTCAAACCAAACAGTCAAACGCCTAGGATGATGCATTGGTTTTTTGTGCCTACCTCAAATTCTTGTATTCTTCTCTGAGATATCACTATCTACGAAACCTTTGAAACCAAAAGTTAAAGTTAAGCTGACGGATAAGTTCCGGATAGTCTATCCGAGACTTGTCTTGAAACTGGCTCTTAGCCTAAAAAACTCGAAAAATTCTGCACCGATTGAGTTAAAATTTTCAGAAAGTCTTTGATATTAGCCCGAGAGGGTTTTTGTGAAGTTTGGTCCCACACAAAAAAACGTTCAAAATAGTATATCTCGAAAACCACGGAACCGATTGAGCTCAAATTTTCAGACAACCTTTGGTATTGCCCGAGAGGGTTTTCGTATTTGGTTTGGCCAAAATTGGACAAAGAAGATGTGACACCTTCCATACAAAAACAAAATTTGCAAACGCTATATTGCTCAATACTTTTGGGAGCTAAAGTTGTAAAACTTGAAACATTGATGTGCATTGTAATTCCTGAGCACGGCCAAAGGCGGGCAGGTACAGCCATAAATATAAAAGAGGAAACTAACTGACTGTGAGGGAGACTCTGTGTACCAAATCCTGAGGGCTGCGCGAGCGAAGCTGAATGCAAAATCTATAAAACGGCAGTAGTTTCGGTGTGCCCATACAGAAGATGGTTATTCTTAAAATGCTAATTTAGCTTTCAACTTCGTAGGTTTTTAACTTGTTGATTTTCACAGGTTTTAACTGTCAAATGATTGCGGTTCTTTTCAAACTTCTTCAAAATTCAATGCCAAGAACAATCGGTCCCTTTAAACTATGCCGCCTATTCAACTAGTAAAACAATGCGGCAATTTGTAACAAGCATGCATTCGAGTCATTAACAAGAAATCCTTTTGTATTCATCAACCACTTAGCCATGTAGCCACTAGCCAGCACATCAGCTGCATTGCGTGTGCAAATAAACCATCACATCATGCATCGCATCGTCAGAAACAGCCAGCAGAAGTGTACACCCAGTAAACAAGGTTTTGGTGCACTCCTCGATGTCTCCCAATGTCAAGTCATGCATCAAAAGTGTTGTTCCAAGCATATTCATTGTGGTGGAGTCACCCATTGTTGTTGTCGAGTCGACACCCAACTGCTGGGCAACACCCAACCGCGCGTTAACCAACAAGCGAAGAACAACAAAAGGGCGACACACAAAGGCCAAGGAGCACAAAAAAGCCAACTTAAACCAGACTCGCTCATGGAACACATTTTACCTACTTTTGTTAATGCCCGCCATTCTGGAACATTGTCAGTCGGGCATCCGTTTCACTATATATGCGCTGTCTCCAAGTGCGCTCCACTGGCAGCAAGCAACAGCAGCTAAAAAAAAGGCTGCAAGTTTCTATGTATGCTAGGAGGATAAAGGCTAAGGGCATAACCATCATGCAATAACTATTAAAATGCGGTTACATGACCATCCATAGCCATATTGCTATGGAACACCAACTGCATCTCCCATAATCGAGTGGGTTGCGTGAGGATTTTTGTTTATCCCCCCAGTTTGGTTGTACATAGAAACCAGTCGACCAGAGAGGCATTGAAAATTGTATCACACACCGACACCAGAGTGCGCGGTTGGGCAAAGTCCAAGTGCTATTGCGATAGTCTCTTCGTTGGCAGAATTTATTTATGGTTAGGTCTACATTGTATTGCCTATATAGAAGTCGGGAATATTACTGGATAGATGGGATGGGAGTTTGAATAGGTTAGAGGCCAGGAAGGTGGGGTAGTTTGACTGACGACTGCAATAAGGCTGAACAGAATAAAAAACAGGAAAAAAGTGAAAGAAGCAAAATGAATTGGCAACGACCAAGTTTTATCATTCGTTGCTATCTAAACAGAGAGGAGACGAAGTGCATGTGCATGTCGATCGGTGGTTAACTACAGTGGGGTCTAAATGTATTCCGTCAATTATAAAATGGAATCATTTATTGTCACCATCTGTGATTTCGGTGATCTAAACTTTTTGTTGTAAATACTTGATTATTTAGCTCGGCTTACTTACTTACTTAGATGGCGCTACAGTCGGGGGTGGACATGGGCCTCAACCAACACGCCTCTCCAGTTAGCACGATCTTTGGCTAACTGCCTCCAGTTGCGCACTCCAAGTTGGTTGAGGTCCCCTTCCACTTGTGCGCGCCACCTAAGGCGAGGTCTTCCTCTACTGCGTTGTCCCTCCGGGTTGGAATCGAAGACTCTTCGGGCCGGAGCGTTGGTGTCCATTCGCTCTACATGTCCTAGCCATCTTAGTCGACTGATACGTACTTTTCTGACTAGGTCGATGTCGCTGTACAGCTCGTAGAGTTCTCTGTTAAATCTCCTCCTCCAAAGCCCGTCAACGCAAACGGGACCGAAAATCACTCGAAGAATTTTGCGTTCGAAGCGCCCAAGGAGATCTTCATCTGCTTTTGACAACGTCCATGATTCTGATGATGAGGGTCTTATATAGAGTCTCTCTCCTTGGTGTTTCTCGACAAGGCCTTACTAATCAATTGTCTTCTTAGGCCAAAGTAACAGCGGTTGGCAAGTGTAATTCTTCGCTTGATTTCTGATGTGATGTCATTTTCAGAATTAATAGCGGAGCCGAGGTAGACAAAGTCCCGAACTACACTCAACGAAAAACCTGTGTAAAATTTACCTAAATCGAGTGCTAACTTGCATAAGCCCTAAGGCCGTTTTGAGCTTACTTAGTTTTAAGGCAATTTCGGTTAAATTGCTTAGGTAAACACACCGCCACATAATCAGTGTAAAATTGCCTTAGATTTAGCTTGAATTATCCATGTTTTCCTAAGGAAATATTTCCTAAGACTAAGGTGATTTTAACCAATATTTTTAGCCAATAACTGCGTTAAATTGTCTTAACCACTAAGGTAATAATAACATATTTTTGCCTTAGAAATTGCCTAATTTTTGCAAGATTGCTAAAGCAAATTTTGATTATACTAAGGTGTTTAATTGCTAGCCAATAAGTGTGGTGAATTATTGACTGCCCGCCTAGTTGTTGGGAATATTATGCTAATTGAAAGTCAAATTATTTATTTTATTATATTATATTTTATTTGTGTATATATACGGCCGGACATTTTCACAATTTTTTTACGGCTTGCATCATCATTTTTGTTGACCATATTTGTGCATATTCTCATAGTTTTCATCCGCTGCTTTCAGTCACCAGTTTCATCCGAAGATTCTATAATAAAAAGTATATTTTTTTAAACATAAATTTCTTTGTCATCGATTTTATTCAGTCAAAAAAACATACCTTCATTATTACATTCCTCGAAAACATTTGTGTTGAGTTTCCATTTTTCTAGAACATCAATGTTCATCTGTGGGGACATTTTCTTTTTTTCTAGAACAAAAAAGTTATTTATAATGAGCGAGGGATATTGTTTTTTTATGAGCAGTTATAGTCCATAATAGCAACTATTGACACTATTGCTAAAACTCACCTTATTATTGTAATCTGCAAGCCAGAACGCAGTTTTAATTTTGTATACTTAACAAAAATTGCCGCTGTTTTCTCAAAAAATTTAAGCACGCAATGATTAAACGTTTGCTTTACGGAAATTGGAAATAGAGTGACTTATTTTTGGACGCAAATTCACCTATGTATTACACTTCCGAAAGTAACCCCAGGCGTAGGTAAGGCAAAATTACATTAGGCCTAAAGCAAATTTACGCAGTTTAAGACAATTAGATGGGTGTTTTCCTAGATTTAAGGCAAAACTCCTTTAGGCCTAAGGTAATGTTAAGCCGCTACCGAAATTTTAAAAAAAAGTTACATAAGACCTAAGGCAAAATTACTTAGTTTACCTGGTAATCAAGGGCAAAGTTAAGAAAAAAACTTGTTATTTCTTGGTTAAAACTGCTAAGCATTTTTAGGCAATTCTGCCTATTTTCCATTAGTTAGGTCGTATACAAATGTGCTTAGTTTTAGGGAGAAACTATGCTTGTCTAACAACATCCATACAAAAAACTTTACCTAATGCGGTTAAGGCAATATTACACAGGATTTTTCTCTGAGTGTACCTCAAAGTTATAGCTGTCTATCGTGTCGTGACGTTCTGTCCGATTCGTCGATGTTGTGTGTCCTTTCTCGTTGACAGCATATATTTTGTTTTGCCCTCATTCACCACTAAACCCATTTTTGCCGCCTCTGTACTGATACTTGCAAACGCACCACTGACAGCTTGCTGTATTCTGCCAATGATGTCGATATCGTCAGCGTATGCAAGTAGTTGCACAGACTTTTGGAAGATCGTGCCACTCTTGTTGGCTTGCGAGTTTCGCACAATTTTCTCAAGAATGATGTTGAAAAAGTCACATGACAGCGCATCACCTTGTCTAAATCCTTTTTTGACATCAAAGGTCTCTGTGAGACTGTTTCCAACCTTTACGGAGCAGCGAGCATTCTCCATCGTCATTCTGCACAATCTGACAAGTTTGGCAGGGATGCCAAAACTAGACATGGCTCTGTATAGCTCGTCTCTATAAATGCTGTCATATGCGGCTTTAAAATCGATAAATAGCTTGGCTACGACTAAAAATATGACTCGGCTATCATGTGTACCTACCACCTATTTTTTAAGAGTTTTGGATGGGCTGTAGAAATTGCGGCAGATTGCACTACTATGCTGAAGAAGTACTGGAAGTAAAGAAAAAGAGACAGCAAAATATTGTTGCTGATCCAAAGCCACGCATCGATGCCATAAACACGCTTTTTTGACAAGAGAGTTTGGTGTGTAACTCAGTTAAGGGCCCTCTATGAATATGACTAATTTTAGTAGGTATCAAGAATCTTCGTTTCATCAGAGTGATGGAGATATTGGTTCGACTTTACAAAGACCACAGTACAAAGGATTGGGAAATGAAATTAATTAAATCGTCTACATAAAGTGCCGACTATTTCCATCATCTATCAACCTTGGAATTCCTCAAAGGTGTTGTTTGGAGATGCATAACAACTCTAGATATGGATTTATTTGATCTTTGCTCGAACGAAGCCAATTCCGGGTGTAACCATTTTTTCTTCGAAGGCGTAATTACCATAAGCCCAAATAGCTTTTGTTTGATGATAACCTTTATAAAGGTGTCTAATTTCGACCTAGACTCTTCACTTCAAAACAGCTTTCGGTTGTTCACCAACGAAAAGTGTTCCATGTTTGAGTGCTATGCAACACTAATGGAGAACTTCTGAATCAAGAGGTTTTGTTGGGGGTGCGAATTTCCGATTGCAATATATAAGATAAAAAAAATTCGCACCTGGTGCGAATTTCCGGCAAACCATATTTAACTATTCTCAGGCAAAATATTTAGATTCCTTTAAAAAAAAATGTGAGAGGGATTAGCTACTAAAAAGAATAAAAGTTAACTAACTAAGGTCTTGCAACCAAAAGTCTAATTAATAATCGTGGTATCGGCAGTGGTGAAGTTATTTTTCTTCACCTTCATCCATCGAGATCACCATAAGATCCTATATATATATGAGGCTGGATATAAACTTGCGATATTTAGCGTTTTTCCAGCAGCGTCCTACTATGTAACTATGATCGACTCTGTATTTATTTTATTTGTCAACATTTTCTCGACAACGACTGTAAATATCCGTCCTGAGCACATCGCTGAGTACAATTGCATTTAAATGCACATTCATTCGGTTGTAGGTACCTATATAATGTGTAGGTACTTGTTTTTGTTTTTTGCTATATGTTCCGACTCAGAGTTCCCAAGTCCCTTCCCTATAATGGGACAATATTTGCACTCCTAGCACGACTTGAAGCTATAAATAAATATCAAGAAGTTTGGCCTTGAAATTCTCTTTTCATCGCAAGGAATGATTACGTGCATTCGTATACATATACATATCCATTCGCATATGGTATAGGGTATAGCTTATGTGAGTGCTGGATAGCATGCAACATTGCATGCCTTCTATAGTCCTATTATGCTGACTACATCGGATGGGGATGGATGGTTGGTTGATGATGATGATGGCGATGGGCAAAGCAATTTATAAACAGGCTCTTCTTTCGTGCTGTTGTTATGGGACTGTGGACTTGTTTGGCAATATCATGTGGTGATATAATAATTTTCGGGCAAAAGAGATAGGAAATCGCATTTATTTTGGAAACACACAAGTACCTATGTATTTGTATATTTTTTTAATATTAGTTTATGAGATCGAATTTAAATTGAAAAAAAAATGTATACATGACATCATATCTGTTTGTAAACGGTTGCATTTAAGGATGCTTAAGCTTGCTCAGCTTTATTTTGAAATATTTTGGGATATAGGCCGCTTAAGTTAGCACCACATTGGAGCAATTCGAACATCTATATTTTCGTGGAATGTCACTGATCAGCCATTTTTTGGAGTCTCACTTTCACATCAACTTCTGGATCACTGCTTCAACTAAGACTGATTACCTACACCCTGTGAATTTTGACATATGCCTTCCACAGTCTTCAACAGTCTGTGACCAATAGCTTTCTTATCTGGCTGTCTAATATCGACATCAAACCGTTTTTGACTCGTTTACGCCACAATTCATCTCCGAAGATATAGATGTTTGTCGAGATTTTCCGAATTTCGTAAGGATCTATGTTAGCACGGATTTAACGTTGGATTGTAAAAGTTGGTGCGTATAAAGAAGCTTGATAGGATTTCCTAACTGAAGCCGGGATACCAAAAGCAGCGCTGGCATAACTATTTGATTTTCTTAATTGGCGTTCGTAGTAAGGCGCTTGCTTGTGAAGTGGCTACTTGGCATTTTATGTTTGATCAATAGACCAACTCCACTCTGCGTTCCTCTGCAATGCCTAAATGTTAGGTTAGGTTAGGTTTTACATGGCGTGAGTTCATCAGAGTAGAATAGGCTTATCGCCCATCTCTGAGGAACCTTTGCTGTCAAAACCGAAACCAATTCTCCCAAACACCTAATTTATTTATATTCTCTGCGAGAAGTAGATCCTCGCAATACCTGTATGTGTGCCCGTTACCTACTAAGTGTACATTTTTGTTTGTTTTGTATATTTCAAGTTTGTCTTTCTTTCAATATTATAATGTCCTTCTGAAGCGGGAACCACGTACAAACATACGTATTGAGAATTGGGGTATCAGGTTCAACCCCCCACTCGCAAACGTCTATCATTCGAGAGTATAATTGTTGATAGAAAGTTTCTGAATTCAGTAGTTCAGATTCGCCATAAAATTAAAGGACCCTACTATTTGTTGTTGTGAGATGCTAACCTAGGGTCCTATTACAACCTGATGCGCCAACAATTGTTCAGAACTTGCACGTAAATGTCAGCTTCGAATGTCTAGATATATTTTTTTTTCATTCTCAGCACGTAATACTGCTTCTCTTCCGAAATGTCAATTATTTTATTAATGACAGCGAAAAATAAAAATCCAAAAGTAACAACCAAAGCAAAGAAGAAAACTCACATTTATAAAGCCCACGCCAGCAGAACTTCCTTTTATGATTTTCCTCTACTCCGTTTGCTTCATTTGCAATTGCAAAAAGAACCTCGGGCAAAGCACAAAAAGAACAAGATAAAAATCAACACAAAAATAGAGGAAAAAAAAAAAAGCAAATCCATGACCGTGACTGAAAAGAAGCCAAGGTCTACCCATACATGCATAATAGAAGAGCTCCCCAAAGGGACTTCACTTCCACTTGAATACAAACAGTGCCTTCTGCTTGATGTGCTTCTCCTCTAGCCTAAGGCACAATTTATGCCAAGCATGCATGACCATTAAGATCCTCATTCCTCACAGAGGCCTCATCAGTTCTACATCTTTGCTGGCTTTACTAAGGCCAGGCCAAGCCAAAGATCGGGATCTAGTGAGAAGAGTCCAGTGCAGTGTCTCACACATGCAACATCACCACAAATAGCTAAACACGGAAAAAAAAAAAAAAAAAAAAAAACGGTGGCGATGCGAAAACTCTGGAAATAAGGCAGGAGGTTTGTCGGGAATGACTGCTCATCCGCATCCGAGAATCAGTTTTTTTTTTCTTCTCTGGTTCGTATCTGGAGGGAACTCTCGTTTTAGCCATTTAATTAATCTATTTTATCAGTTTTGCTTTCATGCAGTTTTCTTTAATGGAAATTAAAAGTGCTCCTCACATATTGCTGGCATGGAATCACGTACCTAACCCATGGTTCATCCATATGATGATGGGATTTGGCGAAGAGTGGAACAGGAGGAACAATGCCATTTACCACTGCCGATGCGTCTAACTTTGTGCCTTTCGGTCTGGTGATTTCATTAAGTGGAACAATAGTTTTCCATTGTTACCTTGAATGCAGGGAGTGGCCGGTTGGCATAAAATATAGTTGAGCCCGAGAGTTATTATGTGAGGATGTTCCAGTAAACTGATCCTGGTAATTTGGAGTTCTTTTTTTGTTATATATAGGAACAAACGCTGTTGCGTGTAAACGGTACTTGGGCGGAGTTTTATTAACGAAATGGCATCGTTTTAAATTGCATACTGTGCCTAATGGAATAGGGAGCGAGACTAGAAAGCACAATATGATTTAATAATGTTGCTTTCATTTCCCTGAGCTTTGATTTCTTTCTTTTGGTAAGGAAAGGCAGACTTCCTGAGAATCCTCACATACGAGGTAATTTTTTGGTGGACAGCCTTGGAAAAAAGTTATAAATCGCGATTATCTAAGCAAAGTTCAGCGCACAGCTGGTACTGGGCATAATGTTTAATCAGTTAGTCCTTGATATATTTAGCAAACAAATGACAGCGAGTGCAGCCATTCGCCTTAAAGCTGCCTCAAAGAAAGACTTTGACCACGCTTACATTCTGAAGAACTTTAAAATCTTAACCGAAAATACAGACCTACTCATACACCACTCCATTCCTAAATTTTGACAAAAACTTTCTCGTCACCATCCTCCTGAAATGAGAATACATTTTCAGCAGATGCATCAATTCACTCAAAGTCTTAATCTTAAGCTCTCCTTCCGTCTACTAAACTACAGGCGAAAATTATGGTAATAAAGGAAGTCTTATCTTAGCTCAAAAAACCGTGATATCCGTTAATAATATTCCTATATTTTCAAACAACTTAGCAGCTTTCAAATCGCTAATTGCAAGCAAAAATTAAAGCTGAATGCTATCGAGAGTGCAAATCTTAGGTGGACAAGGGGCACTACTTGCCTAGCGACAAAACTAAGCTCGATTTGAAAAACTCTAAGAAATTGATTTCTCTTAACAGATTGCATATCTGCACCACAATAGGTGTTGTTACTGAGCACTAATAACATTCCTTAAGCTAGGCCTGTTTGCAAACGACTTTAGTAGAAGCTGTATGGATGAAGGAGAGGAGGAAACTTTGTTCCTGCACAGCCCTCTCCCGTAGAAGGAAACTTAACTGGCTCGCAAATACTTCTATTACAGCGACTTGGGTGAACTGACAAACACAGACATCAGAAGCCTGTTACGCTGTAGATATAAAGATCTCAAAATCGTTCATCTAGTAGGAAGATTTATATGATCCGTTTTTCGTAGTATAACAGTTGACCTATGAATGTTGACGTTTCCCTAAAAAAACTGAGCAACGATGCGCATTGGCAACTAGTTTGCTTTGAGTCATACACTGTATGGGACGACGCACACGACGCTGCTGGTTGAAAACTCGTTTGCGATTCACGAAAGCAGTTTGTAACCAGTCTTCTCTTGATTTGCACGTCGCGTTGCCTATTGATTTCAGTTTCTAGTTTGTCGAAGATGAGCGAGCTGGTGGGGGAGGTTGAAAAACATGATGACAATGAACGAATTAGAGATTTTGATTGGTATTGAATGGCTAATGAATGAGTTTCCTCGTGTGTGGAATCAAGTCACCGCTGAGTCCGTAACTGGTCTGTAACCCGAGTTGCCAACCGGTTTAGTTTTTTTTTCCAGTTACTTCGTGTGCATTGATACTAAATCTGAGAACCGCCTTACGCAACTGAACGCAAATTTTTCCGTTTAAGTTACGCAGCCAAAGACGAACATTTGTTTTGTTTGTAAATCCCGTTTTCCGCGCATTTTAAGGGGTGCGTAAAGTTAGTTAAGAATCTACAACAGGTCTATAAATACGACAGCGCTTCTTAAACTTTTGAGGGTATGCATGTAGCTACTTAGAGTAAGCTTTGCTGATGACAGCACTCTTATAGCCTCTATCTCGAACAGTGGGCCTGTGAATGCGGCTACATCTCACAGTTAGAGATGTGAACAAATTAGTTCTCTAAATTCCTCAGATCCAAATGGATGACCATCCAATACATCTCAAGGACTCAATGCACCTTCTAGGAGTCACAGTCAATTCGGGTATCAGATGGCAGGACCACATATCGCAAGTTCGGCGTGCGCTGATCAAGCGTTATAGGTTCGCCTTTCCCGGGAGAAGTATTTAAAAAGTATTTATTAAAAAAAATAGAACATAGTCTCTTTTTAGAAATTAAGCAAATGTTGGGCAACCTCATTTGCTTATTTTTTAAACGTTTTTCTGCATAAATAATCTTTAGTACCTTATACATTTCCATTAAATCTAAATTAATTGTTAAATACAAACGATCGAGTTTTATTTTATTTAATTTTACAATCGAACATCTACAAAGAACTTCGTAAAAAAGCATGATGTCGTATTGAGCGCGGAACCCTGACGACCTCTCCACGGAAACCTTTGGTTCCGCGAAATCCACTTAAGGAATCGCTCTTATGTGGGAACATCATGAGCAAATAAATGGAGTATGTAAACCATCCGAATTCTCATAACATAACAAGTAGCTGTGCTGAATGTAGTTTTTTTTTAACATTTCGCTGAACTACTATCAAATCGAATTAAACTGTGTAGTGTAAATAGATCAAAATGTGGACTTCGTTTAGGGTAATATTTTTGATAAAGTCTATAACTCGAGTGAAGCTGAAGACATCTGGGAATCTTCGCTTGGGGGAGTTTTTTTCTGTAATTAATTTTGTTATTTAAGTATACGCAGTAGCTACCCACCAGATGAGTGTCATCCTATTTAAAGATAGCTCTGAAGAAAGAAATTAAATTACAAAGTAAACAGATTGCCGTTGGAATTATAGGGTCAGGCAGGGTATGGGTGGATAAAAGATCATTTTTAAAAATCCTTAATTTCCAATGAATTCCAATAATTTTCTTTGTGGCGAACTAACTTGTGTTGATAATCTTTGGCGTTGCTTTGCTAATACGAGTTCTAGCTGTAAATGTTCGTTAAGCGTGTCTACAAAATTTACCAAAGATTTGCTTGCTTATAATCTCATTTACCTTCGAAAAAGGGCAACACTTCCGTAGCTTCAAATGCAATACATTTTTTTATTTATAAAAACAACATACCCTAGAAAAAAAAGAGATCCTATATATTCACTAGCCTAGCCCGTGCACACTTCGTAGTGCAAAATAGTTAAATAGAAGAACTGTTTTTATTGTAATGCTCTATAGTTCTTACACAACATTTTTTTTTTTTCAGAAATTGTATTGCCTAGACGATATTATTGACTTTCATCATTTATATCGATGTTACAAATTTTAAAAACTTTGGATTCCAATTCCAAGACTATCGAGATCGAGTACCCGCCCGGCTTTGCCCGTGCACAGGAATTGTATTGCTTAGGTCTTAGGTAATAATGTTCTTTCGTAAAATGCGAGAAATGATAATAAATCGACTTGGTGGAATTTTCTTTCTGCCTAAACTTGAAACACAGCAATACGAACAAAACAGAAAAAAGAATAATGAAAATCGGACCAGCAGCGGTTATGGAGATATAACGTCATCGAGTTTCACTCCATAGAAGATGTTTTTTGTATAGGAGGTATAAGATTTTGAATATTTTTTTGTATGTGAAGTGCCGCTCCCCTTTGACCAAAATTTACCAATCTTCACAGGAGCACTCTAGGGCCAATAATTAAGATTATCTGTAAGTTCGAGCTCAATCAATTTGGTGGTTTTCGAGATATGTATAAGATTTTGAATGTTTTTTGTATGGGCGGTGCCACGCCCCTTTGTTCAATTTTGACCAAACTTCACAGGACAACTCCAGGGCCAATAACTAAGATTATCTGTAAGTTTGAGCTTAATCGATTTGGTGGTTTTCGATATATACGCTTTTGAATGTTTTTTTTGTATGGGGGGTGCCACGCCCCTTTGTCCATTTTTGACCAAACTTCACAGGACCACTCCAGGGACAATAACTAAGATTTTCCGTAAGTTTGAGCTCAATCGATTTGGTGGTTTTCTAGATATACGATTTTGAATGTTTTTTTTGTATGGGGGTGCCACGCCCCTTTGTCCATTTTTGACCAAACTTCACAGGATTCATGTATGGACCAATACCAAAGATGTGCAAAAGTTTGGTTAAGAACGGTAAATGCGTTAAAGCGTGAATCGGCGACAAACATTTTAAGACTCAATTTTTATATATATAGATATAGATATAGATATAGATATAGATATAGATATAGATATAGATATAGATATAGATATAGATATAGATATAGATATAGATGAAATATATAATTGTATATACCGTATACCGTATACGTATTTGACCAAAAGTTTAGAATTGAAAATCGGGAGCTATTTGAAAATCGTGATTTTTTCGACAAATTGGGGTACGTGTAAGTACAGCAAAACGTTCGTTCCCCGGAAACATTCAATTTACATCCTTTCGCGAACGCCATGCCGCCATAAAATTGTAGGTCCTTTCAGTTCCAAGAAAATAGAACACACAAACTATTATTGGTTGCGAGAAACAAGGTCAACGACTGCTAAACAATTTGTTATATACCTACCTTGAAATACTTAGATAAGTCCATAATCTTATTAATATAATAGGTCACTTTAAGTAAAATAAAAATTTAGTTCATAATAAGACCAACAAATAAAATTCCAATCGTCATAATATGCCATACGCACCCTATACACTATACCTAACTGATTCCAAAGCATTTTCGGTGGACATTTGATACCACCAAACAAGGTCAATGATGTAATTCAATCCCTAAAAAACAATTTTTTTTTTATTCATTCGTTCTCACTAAAGACTTTGCACCACCATACACATGATTATGATTATCATTAGGGAATCGTGTTACCGTTATTATGTAGTGGTTCTTCAAAAATAAATTCAAAGCACGGAAGTAGGTCAACCCTTTTCCTTTTTGCGCTCCGGAAGGAGGAAGCAATAGTTGTGCAGTTCAAAATCCTTATTCGAACACCTTTCCAAGTATTGAAGCTAAAGGTATAGGTATATCTACCTGTATTCAGTGTGTTGTGTATAGGTATAATTTATTTTCACTGGAAAAAAAAGAAGAAATTAATTCTTGATTAATCTGTAATTAAGACCAATTAAAATGTCGCTCCTATGTGCTGAAACATTAATTAGTAATAAATTGCTCTGGAATAAATCATTTGCTTTTGTGTTGTGTTCTGGTAGACGCCTGGCAATTAAAGTTTGGTCTTCTTAAATGGTTTGGAACCATTTCGTGATGATGGGTCATTCCATTTTTTTTTTCTTCTGTTTTCCAATATGTATCTAAAAGGAGTGGTAACTTTTTCTTTCGAAATTTACCCACAATGAAGATTATAACAAAAGTTTATTCTTTTGTGTTTTGAATCGAAACGCATAAACAATTTCATGCCCCAATCAGCAAATTCTATCAGTGTGCGGATGATGCCTCATGAACTGGTGCAAATCCGTAATTTTACGTCTCTAATTTATTCATCAACAGGCTCGGGACAATTATTTCTTTATTGAATCATAAAATATCAGAGAGATTTGAGGTATTCACCCTCATGAACGGAAACTTGATCTAGGTACATAATTTAGATCTAAATAAGATAGAGCACAATTCCTTAAGATTTACAGCAACATCGCAGTAACATTCGCTGAGCCGGAAAACCTCACTAAAAGGAGCTCGAAAAGTTGGAACGATTGTCGATTATCACGAATGAAGTGTAAAAATGTATGAATAGAGAATCATCGCTTAAAAAGGTGATAAACTCCTATGATAATCTGATTAACAAGCACACTCCTTATGAGGAGATTCCTTTTATAAATATGTTGGTACCTACTAGATCGCACTAAAAGGGAATAATTCGAGGGGTAAACGTATAAAATTCTTCTAGGCATGGAGATTTGATTGATGCATTCTATTCTACTCCTTGTACTGAAGCTGTCTGGTTATATTGTTTTCTTCATCTAGGCTTTTGCGTTGTTTTTATTATTAACCACAAATTCAGGTCCTTAGTATTGGGAATTTTTTTGTCGCCTTTGTTGTGCAACGTATCAAATTGAACGACGAAGAGTGGAAGTGTGCAAAAATTCTAGTATTACGCAAAAGGTTCTTTTATAGGTCACAAGCACATACATTTATAACATAAACAGCGATACGTTTATAAGAAAGGGAACCATGGAGTAGAAAGAAATACCTATGCTTTATTTTTTTATTTTCAATTTTGCTTGAATACACATTTGCACGCATATTTATACGCAGTATAGTATAGAGAGCTGAAGATGATCCTCAGTGAAGAGATCTTTACTTCACGGATTCACTTACAAATTTGTTAGTAGGATGAGGGAGATCATGAGGGTTTTGAGAATAACGAACTCGTAGACTCTGTAGCTAAAAGAGACATGCGAATGTATCTGCATTACACTTGAGAGTTCACCTTCAATATAGTACAGACCAGGGGTTCCCTATTCTAAGGACGTCGTAAATATGATGTAAGAGTTCGAACAAAGGAAATTACGTTTCTCTTTACAAAAACCAAGAGCAAGGTGGAAGCGAAATCCAATAGATACATTGCAGTCAAAGATTAAGCGCGTTTGTGTTTTTCCCGCATTTCCAGTCAGACTTGCTTCCTATCTGGCAATCGTATATTTGCCTGGCGCTCAAAATTAAATAAGGGGTTTTCAATTGGTATGGGTCGTTGCCAGCCAGATTCGTCGGGAGCATTGCCGCGGTCCATTAGAGTGTACAAGAGAACCCGTAGCAGTCAATTCCTCGTCGTGCACAAGAAATCGGCCTTTCGCAGATTCTAACTTGGGGAATTTTGCTTGGGCTTACGTCCGTACAAGATTCAACTAATTCAGGAGCTCAAAGTTAATAAACATAGAACGTACATCGGAGTGTTTGGGAGAGGCCCCAATTTTGGGCGCAAAATCATCTTTAATGGCGCATTTTTAGATGATTGCGGGTATGTTAACAAGAAAAATTACCATAGATATGGAACGACAATATTTCAACGTCGACCCATCCTTATTGAAAAAAATTTAGTGAATCTTCAGTTATAAGATCAGCTTCTATTAACATATCTGTGCTTTTTGAAGGGCGTCGCAAAAAAATATTTCAACCTCTCTAGGGAGTCGCAGTATGAAAAAGATTGGGAACCCCTGGTATAGACCTGGTATAGCCTTAGCAACGTCATATTCAAGAAAAAGTACGGAGCGATGGATGCTTTTTATGGATGCATTGCCACCTCGGGTGCGATGGCGTCATTTCATACACGGCAATTTGGCTTGTTAACATAGCAATTCATCCAAAAATTCGCCTCGTCGCTAAAGATGAGTTTTCTATGGTCATTATCATCAACTTTGAGCTCCTGGGTCAATTGGATCTTGAACAGATATAGGCTCAAGTCCCGACGCAAAATTCGTCAAGTTGAAGTCTGCAAAATTCTGACTTCTTGTGCACGGCAAAACACAACATCGACCCGACCCGACATTTTTTTCAAAACAAGCTCAAAGCTGATGTAACGTCGTCTGTAGGCGACGCCCCTAGGATAGCCCCACGACGCCCCAGGGCGTCGCGCCGCACAGTTAGGGAACTCCTGGTGTAACTAATCAGCCACGAAATGTAATGAGATCTAAATGTACGCCAAGTTCTTAGTTAAAGAAGATTCAAAGTTAAACAAAAAAGTAGCATGGTAAATGTCTCAAGTTTGAAGTTTTTGGCTTAATTGCCCAATTTGAATTGTATTCTATTATTCTTGGTGTAGAAGAACTTTTGAAATTATTTTTTGCGGGCGAACAAACTGTATTATTGGGTATGTACTGCGATGAATAAAACCAAACCAAAAATCCGCCGAAGTATTTTTCCTTCGAAGGAGCCCAGTATTAGCTCTCCCTTCTTGCTTATCGTCTAGCACTCGGCGTCATGAAGCAGAACTGGCAGGATAAAGGTTTTGTAGAGCATACATTTAGTCCTTCGAGTTAGGAGTTTTGAACCTAGTTGTTTTGCCAAACCGAAGTAGCAGCGGTTTCCTAGGGTAATTCTTCGCCGGATCTCCACTAGGGTGTCATTCGTGGAGTTCATGTTTACTCCGTGTTATAGGTGAACTTCTTAATTACCTCGAAATTGTTGCTGTCAATATTGTAGTGACTTTTTGTCCTAGCCGGTGGACACATGCTTGTTTGTTTGTTCTAGTCTTGTCCTCATTTACTGCAAGGCCAACGAATTTTGCCTGTTCTTCAATCGCCTTGAACGCTTCTATCACGGTACGCTGGGAGCGACCGATGATGTCAATATCGTCCGTATAGCCCAGCAGTTGGACGGACCTGTTGAAGATAGTGCCTTCCGTATTGACACCTGCTCTGCGCACTATTTGTCAATTGAAGAAGTCGCGTGATAGCGCACGCACATTGCAGCGCGAGTTTTCCAGCGTCACGCGACACAGCTGAATCAGTTTTGCCGAGGTTCCGAATTCAGCCATCGCCATATAGAGCTTCAGACGATGTATGCTATCATACGCGGCTTTTCCAGGATTTGCCTATCATTGTGAAAATGTGGTCTATAGTCGATCTGCCGAGCTGGAAGCCACACTGGTACGTGCGGATTAGTGTGTTGCAGAACGAGAACGGTTTAAGATGACTGCGATGAATACTTTGTATTTATGGACCTGCACAAAAGATCAGCTATGATTTTGGTATGTAGAAAGAAATGTTGGGTTCAAAATAGGAATAAGAATAATTTGAAATCTGTCCTGAGAAGAGCCTCGTTGTCCAGGTGCTAACTATGTATTTATAAAGTTGGTCCGATATTTGTAGGCCACACACTACCTATAATTATTTTCAATTTTATTGTGCGACGCTGAGCCATCTCCTTTCTTTGCAACACGATTGCGATATCGTTTTTGTTTTGTTTTTCAAATTCTATTCATCTCTCTTTCCTTCACTTTTCTTCGTTTTGTTTTAAAACAGGTTTATCGTGTTTTTTCAAATGCGTGGTGGATTCTTTGGTTTGTTGCATGCGCAATTTTTTGCTCCTTAGACCTTGACCATTAACATAGAAAAAAGGCGATTGCATAAACATGCAGCATACAACCGGTCGTCATCGGTCCTTTTTTGCACCCCTTTCGTTGTTGACGCATTACACAGCGGTCGGTGTTGGTGTGTGGGGCGAAGAAGCAATTTGAAGACGCGACGCGAATGAAAACGAATTGCAATATTACATACGTACCGTGTACTGGTTTAAACTGCATTGCAGAAGAACAGGCTTCTTCAGTGGTAGGACGGGGACAAGGGATAGTGATTGTGAAACAGGAATTAGTAGATATACAAGTTATTTGGAATGAAGTCCTTAGCAGCAGTAGGAACCACTTACTTAGAAATGCAGTTTCGTTTGAAAATGCAAGTGGATTTTTGTTATTTTTTTTTCAATAAAAACATACGCGCAAAACAGCTTGAAACTTGGTTGCGAGTTCTAGTGCGGGTAAGACTTTATGCGCATTACGAATAGAAGTCGTAAAATCGACGAATGCATTATGCTGATACGCACATTATATTTTGTTTGTAAATCTGAAAGATTATGGTGATTATGTACGTATAGGTACCTATACATACCTATATGTTTTTTATGAGATTTAAACACTGGGGGCGTTCAATACGCTTTTGCCCAGATAGTCAACAGCCTCTCATTGGTTGATTAGACTGCAAATCTATGGAAGTTTCGTGTACCTATTAGGCAAGATTTTCTGTCTAGTTCTATGGTGAACTGTCACTTGAGGTGCCTAAGCAGTAAGCACAGTAAGCAGGATCTTGGTGTACAATACCGACGACGGACCTAACACCGTGTCTCCACGAGCAATATTTCATAGCTTGCCATATAGTATGCTATGAAAATTGCTCATGGAGACCACAAATAGTATTCTATGAAAAATGGTATTCCATCTATTGCTCAGCTCATAGCTTGCTATCGATAGTATTCTATGGGGTGTACTTTTTTGTTGTGACGCATGTGTTTTCGTGTGATGGCTATGGAAATAGTATGATATGAAATGCCCACCCTACATTTTATTGCATACTATCGTTATTTCTTTCTATCAGAAATGACAGATGGCAAGCTATGAAATATTGCTCGTGGAGACGCGGTGTAAGGAACACAAGATCACACCATCACTTCTCTTGAACGTCATGTACGATGGAATACTGCGACTATCAATACCCGAAGAAGCAAAAATTGTGGGATTTGCTGATGACATCGCCAATACTGTCACTGCCAAATTGCTGGAGGAAGTGGAACGGATCAGCATTGGCTTACCTTAGTAGGGCTAACACTGGCGGAACACAAAACCGATGCTGTCCTAATAAGCAGCAGAAAAAAGGTAGAAACTATTACCATTACCGTCTGTGGACATGAAATAACATCTAAGCCGCATATAAAGTACGTAGACATTATGATAGACGCCAGGCTCTCATTAAAGGACCATGTTAAATTTGTCAGTCAGGAAGGTGCAAGGGCAGGTGCAGCACTAGCGCGAATCATGCCCAATGTAGGAGGTCCAAGAAATAGCCGCAGGCTTTTGCTGGCAAGAGTGGTAGCATCGATCGTTTTATACGCCGGCCGCTCCGATTTGGGCCGAGGCCATGAAAACTAAAACAGGCAAATTACGATTAACATCAGTGTACATGCGATTTTCCAATGTTAAAAGTTCGTAGATAGTAGAAATATACTACACAGAAAACTTGGCAACCTGACACCAACGCCAGGAGGCGTAAAATGCAGTCACTGAGACTGCAATGCCAATCATGAAGAACATAAGATCATTGGGGAAAGGAAGAAAGGAGTTCCACAGGCGAAAAACAAATGCAGTGCACGAAAATTTGAACATAATCTAAATGAAATCGAAAACAGCCTGAGTTCGTTCCTGTAAAGAGGGGAAGTGCCTTTACTAGAAAACTTGGCGCTGACGGCAGTACAACGGGAAAGGGGGCGGCTGTGGGAGGGGGGTTTAGTTGGTAAAAATCCCACACTGTTACTCAGTACCGTGCTGAGTTTCGTCTTTTGAATATTACCCCTCCCAACGAAAAAAAAAACAAATTGAAGGCGGCCACTGTCTTAAGGTGCTAGTACACGGCATGTAGCAGGCCACATACGTATGTAACTCTGACGTCAACAGAGAGTGCACAAAAAGAGCTTGTACATGGCATATCGGCATATAGCCAATCTGGGACCATACGCTGACGTAAAAATGACGTCGGTGCTACATACGTATATAAGTGGCTTGCTACATGCCGTGTACTAGCACTTTTATGCCTTGATGCTTGATGAGGTAAGAATACAGTGTACACTAAATCCAAAATCAGACCATTCTGCTGTCCCTGTGTGGCATAATGTAGCCTTTCGAATGCTGAGGAATGTAGGTACGACGAGTGCTCAATCATCTCTTCTTCTTCCTCTTCCTAATCTCTGCAGGAGCAGGTCCCATAGAAATCATTATGTAGGAGGGATGCCCAACCTTTTGGCACGTCTATTCCTTTCCTATCCTATTGTATATGATTATTATTGCGTTCATTAGTGTATATAGCAATGGAGAAAGAGAGGTATTGCTTTAAAATTCCGTTAAATTGTTTTCTACTCTAGCTCTGATCATAAGGTGAGCTTATTAGTGGGGTCGAGTCTTTCTAAGGTTTGCCTTTTAGTGTATCGGCGAGGGATAAGCTATTTAACAAAATGACTATGTTTTCACTAGATAAGCCTTCTCAATAGGATGGGCCAATTTTAAGATTACTTGGTCATTCTGATAAAAATTTCTTATAATAGAATAGGAAGGTTCACAAACCGAGTTTGAAGTCGATTGGAAAAAATACAAATTTTCCCATACAAATCTTTACCCCTTTAAGGGGGTATTCCTAAAGGGATCCTCTGCCAGGTTTCTAGAGCAAAGGGTTTTTGCTGGCGTTGATGATCACTGAGTCGTCATTTCCATTTCTATATCAGAGGTTCACGGCGTGAAACAATGCCGAGTCATGCTGCTCATTGATATTTTTTCTCCATTTGATGTAGGCTAATGGAATGGAATTCCCAACCAAAATCAATCTGAGGGATATGGAGTATGGTCGTATGGAATATATGAATATTCACTATCCAGTGACCTATAACACAATACCTACTACAAATAAGTAGGTATTGCAGGTTTTTGAAATAAGCCCCTTTATATCCTATTTTAAAGCTTAAAACAGATCTTCTGTACAAAAGGTACATATTTGTGTTCTCGCGCCTTACGAAATCAATTTAATAAAACTTCAAAACTTTCGCGCCTTTGTTTTCCGCGTCATCATATATTAGGTACATCATCATCATTTACATTCTATATAGGCATCAAATAAAAGCCATACTTGCATTGCTAGGTCACGAGAATCAAGATGCCTTTCCACCACCACACTAAATCATCTTCATCTCCGACCGTGACCACCCACAGCAGTGGATTTAAATTGCCTTCAAGAAAATTTATTCCACCCCTTTTAACTCCATAAATTGTAAAACTAATTTCCGAAATTTCATTTAACCCCAAAAAAATTGAATTCCGTTTGAAAATCCAATCAACATCCCTTTTGGTGTATACGCTGCAAGTAAATTTGCTGACTCAGTTTCCGTGGTTCCAAATTGATTTCTTCTTTTTTTTTTATTCGCGGGAATTATCCTTAATTTATTTTTATAAATTTTTTCTTCTTTACCGAATGCATGGCGACACATCAAGAAAGGATACAAAGGCCTAAGGTAATTAAAATTTTTTTTTCTTTAAAAATTTGTTTTTTTATTCCTGCTGCGAGTCTAACGCCAAATTGTTTTCTAATAAATATCGTGTAAGGGCGGAACATTTTTTTTGTAGGAGGACTCGTGTCAGTTTTGGTCCTCTATATTGTTTAGAAAGTGAGTCTTTTTTTTATATATTTTTTTCTTATTATTTTCTGTTGATTTGTCCCCTGTGGGTACTTGATCGAAAAATACCCGAACACGCACGCATATGCCGCTAAGGATGAAAGAAGAAATTTGCATTTGGCAGGAAAAGAGTTTGGAAAAAAATATACACAAAACAGAAAATTGGGTGAAGACAATTAAACAATAAAAACAGCTGACGTCATTATAGGGTTGAGGCGATTGAGCAGAAAAAAAGCAAAAAAAAAAAAAAAATACGTAAAAGGGTTAAGAAACAGACGGCTTCAAAGGATTTGTTTAGACTGTTAAATTTATTTCGAAACGCATACGGCTTTTTTGGGGTTTCCGAAGGATATATCATTTTTAATAGTTTATTCGGCTGAATTTTAATTGCTAATTTCATTTTCGGTTGTTTTTTTTTCGAGGGGTTGTGGGTGAGGCAAAATGAATAAGCAGTTTCTAGCGCAAGGTGGTGGTTTTTCTTTTAGGTATGAATATAAAATAAGGGTCAATGACAAAGCAGAGAATTAAGCAAGTTTACTAGGACCAGCTATTAGAAGAATGCATCTGCTTACATATACAATATACATTTCTGGAATATATGTATAGGTCGGTGGAAGGTCCATTTGAAACTTGTATCATTATAGAAAACTATCTCATCTATCGTGCCTACATAAAACCCGCAATGACTCTGACCCTGACCCGATCATTCTTCTTCTTGCCTGGGTCTAATAGTCTGATCATTTACGAAGAGAAGTATAATATGTACCTACTTCACAATATAAGCTTCCTTAGTATGGTGGACTAATTCCATTCGAAAGATCTTCGAAAGCTCACAAGCTCACATAGCTTGGGTCTTTCTGGAACCGTACTATACTGACTCTGACTCTGAGTTATCATAGACCGTCTCTCAAAGACCTAATGCCTTAAAAAACGGCTCTATGCGAAGATCCCGAACAGAGAAGCCTGGATTATTATTTTATCAATAAACTCATTGGTAAAGTCCTATCCCATGACGTCGGGTATAAGCTGTGTCTGCCGATCAAGTCAGTTTATTTTCTATATTTTTATTATTTACTAGCTGACCCGGCAAACGTTGTTCTGCCTAAAATAGTTAATTTAAATATTTAAATATTTAAAGATTTATTTTGATATTTTTGTTCAATAATTTTTTTTAATAGAAACGAAGGGGGATAGCTTCAGTGGTTCACCGTCCATTATCGGACTTATATACACACCAACGTTTTTATATTATATAGCCGTATCCGCCCGACTTTGCCCGTGCACAGGAATTGTATAGCTTTAGGTCTTAGATAATAATGTTCTTTCGTAAAATGCGAAAAATGAGAATAAATCGATTTTCTGGAATTTTCTTTCTGTGTAAACCTGAAGTACAGTAATACGAATAAAACAAAAACGAATCATGAGAATCGGCCTAGCGGTTATCGATTTATAAAGTCATCAAGTTTCACCCCATAAACGATGTTTTTTGTATGGGAGGTGCAAGGTCCCTTTGTCCAATTTTGACCAATCTTCACATCAACACTCCTGGGCTAATACCTAAGATTATCTATACATTAGACTACTTTACACGTCCTTAGAATGTTCCATATGCTAATCAAAAGTTTGGCCCATCGACTTTCAGAAAAGAATCTCTGAAATACCATTAAAGTTGTCGATGAATTCTACTCCATTAAGGTATCTATTCCATTAAGTTATAGCTAATATACCTACAGTAAATTTATTTCATATACTCACCAGAACTCAAATTTAATTTATAATTTGTGCAACTTTATTTAGAATTCCCCGAAAAACAAGTCATTCACTCCAGTCCAGACGAAGTCAGTCTCGCGCTTTAAAATTCCCCAAAATCGAATTACATGCTCGACGAAATCGCACACAATTATATACGGGTTCCCAGCAAGCCAAGAGCATAGCAGCATTATGAATTGCCCCGTCTGATGGAATTATTCGCCATAAATAGCTCGATCCTGCCAACTAATTAAAACCCGCTCCACAGCTCGCCACCACGTCAATCGTAAATTAGTTCCCAAGCCAAGCAACAAGAAATCGGAAAAATTAGCAATTAACTGCAAAAAGGATATAAAAGTAAGTACCTACCTATATGTATACCTATATAATACTCATACCCACCAAAGTGCAACTCTTTTGTTTTCGCGTTCCTTCGTCCCGAAATAGCTCATTGCCGCACCGCATTAGTACTTTACTGGCGGAATACTTACCAATGAACTTGGCCTTCGACCCCCACACCAGCTGGCTTGGTTGTTGCAATAAAATCGTCTTGCTCAACACCAAAGGAGCAATTAGGGTTGAATTCATTAACTGCGAGGGCAGAGGACATGAAAGTAAACAACCAAAGGAACACAATTAAAAACACCATAGCATAGACGGTAAACACTATATCGGTGGAGCTCACTTACCGCCCACACGCCACACTATGGATTTCACCGGCAACATGAGGAACACAATTCAAACCTCGTGGTAATTTCGAAGCTGGCAGGAGCAATTTATATAAGAAGAAACAAAATCCATTCTTTGGTTACGTTGCGAAGAAAAGCATAAAATTCCTTGTTGTGATTTATGAAAATTCTTCAGCGCTCCTGGTTTGTCCTTATGTGAAGATTGCTTTCTCGTGATGCTTTACGAGTATATGGCTGAGGCAGATTTACTTTTTGGAATTTGTTAATGTTCCTCCCGTGTCTATACGGTATGCTGAGTAATTAAGTATTCTTTATCTATTAATGCGGCGCGGCGGTGCAGGATGCCAAGCCAAGCATGGGAATTTAAAGCAATGTTCCGCTAGAACGATATTGATATATTGAAGAAAGCTTCTAAGACTTGAAGATGGTTGAAATGTGGTAGAAACAACCAAATTGTCGATAGGATCAAATATTGTCGCCCGCAAGTCGCCAACATCTTGCTTAGGCAACGCATTTTAAGCAACGATACAGAAATAGAATTCCTCAATTTAAGAGACAACTAACCTATTTCACCAAATTACAAATTTGTATTTACAAGTTATTTTTTCCACAAAATTAGTGCAAACAAATGTGAAAAGTTGTAGTAAAAATGAATTTGTAAGTTGGTGAAATAGGAAACTGTAACTCAGAAAAGTAAAGGTATTATAATCGGTCTGGCCGATGTTAATAATTTTTAGCTAAGTCTAAAACAACATACACCATAAAAATGAAGGGCATTATTATAAATTTCGAAAGAAACAGGTAATAATCACCTCCCGAAACCCGAGGCCAGGCATCGACACTTGGTTTTTTTATAGCAATCTCATACAATCCCTCTTCCTCTTAGTCGGCTCTCACACATGAGGCAACATTCAATAAGCAACTGGCAATAGGAAACACGCAATATTATTGCTCACAATTATTTTACTTTGAATTAAATAAGAGGTCTCACATCAAAGGGCAACTAAATATCGCTCGAACGAAAAATGTTGCTGATTGCTTATTGGCAGTTGCAATTCTGGGTTTGGCATATGGCATATATATGCCAGCGTCAAAAAAATATGCCGAGTACGCGTTATGCACCCTCTTCGACCATATTCTGACGCCGAATTGACGTCAGACTGGCATGCGTACCTATGTCGAGTTCCGCATGTCGAGTACCTAGCATAAATATTCAATATTTTCAATGAATAATTATTTTAATAAATTTGTTCCATTTTCTAACCGAAAGAAGTTGCAATCGTGAATTTGTGTTTATTCATGATCCCTTTTTAGCTTTTGGTGGCGCTTACTGTCCGGGGTGTACCACGGCGTCAACCAACAAGCCCCTCTAGCCAGCTCGGTCCCTCGCTAGCTGCCCCTAGTTACTCACACCAAGTTGGTTGAGGTCGTTCTCCAATTATGCGCGCCAACTAAAGTGGGGTCTTCCTCTGCTGCGTTGTACCTCAGGGCAGGATTCGAAGACTCGTCGGGCAGGTGCGTTGTTATCCATACGCTCCACGTGTCCCAGCCGTTGTATTTTTAGCTTTTTGACCAGGTCAGCGTCGCTGTATAGCCCGTATAGTTTGTCATTGAATCTTCTTTTCCACACTCCATCGCCACAAACTGGACCGAATATCAATCGAAGAATCTTTCTCTCGAAGCATCCCAGAAGGTTTTCATCCGCTTTTGACAGGGTCCATGCTTCTGCACTATACACAGCAGCACCGGGATGATTAAGGTCTTATATAATATCTCCTTGGTTCTATGAGAGAGGGCTTTACTTCTTAGATGCCTTCTTAGCCCGAAGAAACAGCGATTGGCAAGAGTGATTCTTCGCTTGAAGTCTGCGCCGATATATCATTTTGCGAAGTGATAGTGGAGCCCAAGTAGACAAAGTCTTTAATTACTTCGAAGTTTTATCTGTCGGACATTTTCGGGAAATAATAATTAATCCAATCATTTAAACACAAGACTTCACAAAAGCCCATCACGGCCGCATGCCTGTAGCACCAGGTGTAAGAACTGTATAGGTAGGTACATAACATATTAAACAAGATATCAAAAATGGAAGAAAGAAAGCATCTGCCATACAAAGAATTTTACTATTTTAATGCGCAATCATTTCTTTTATACAAAAATTCGTCAATCAGTCCGGAACGCCAAAATGTCCCGTTTCCTTTTCTAATTTCCAAAAGTACCAACGCTCGTAAAAAAATCTTCACCCATGTTATACACGTATACATTACACATTCGTGGCGTAATAAACTTCAGTACGAAAAAAAACAGGACTTCTTCTACCACCACTCACAATAAGATGTCATAAAACCATCAGTGTTTTTGTTCCTCCATCCGCTTTCTTAAAATCGGACAAAAGCATTTTAGGAATCCCAATGTAAGTGAATGTTTTTGTAAGTACGTAATAAAAAAAGTTTGAGCATTTTACGTTGTTTTGTAAATTTGCAGTGAACGACCACGAGGGAATAGGGTGTAAGCGAAATATGTGCCTCTGGGGTTGGGATTGGAAAAACTAATAAAACTCGAATTATTATCTGATTTTCGTACCTGAAGTTCATCACCCCATCAGAGCATCGCTTTATTCACCTATATGACTTTATTTTCTTCGCATTACAAATACTATAAAACTGGAACCGAATTCCAACAAAGGGGAGAGCAAAAAGGACTCCCTGTGTGATTTTTTTTTTAATTTCCTAACAGGATCATGAAATCATGAACAAGGTGGAAGTTTATGAATAGTGAACTTTCTACGCATCTAGGAATTTGATCATTTCTTCCTTCCGGTACATTGTGGTTGTGATGTAAAGGGGAATGTTGAAAGATGACAGGGCTCCTTCTATCGCATCGGGTGGAAGGTATAGGTTTCTACGCATTAATAGTTGAGTCAGCTGTATTGTAGTAATGCTGTAATTACTATTCGACTATACCTCAATAAATTAAAGAGTGTAATAAAGGTTTGTCTTAGGTTAGGTAAGTGGCCTGGAGGGGATGAATACTCCATGCTGAGATCAATACTGAACTAATTAGGGAGGATTAAATTTGTCCTCCGTCCATTAAAATCATATTTACAAATCATGGACCTTCCTAATGATAATTTTTAACCCTGTTGTCGAACTTTGTTTTGGTTAATTCATCTGCATAAAACCTGATGAAGGTATTCAGCAGAGCGGTATATTTTAGTAATGTGTTCCAAAAACCTTGAGCTCTTCACGACAGTATTTCACAAGCTTCGATTTCATTTTTGTTGCAGTCGTTGCCTTTAAAGCTCTCTGAAAGGAAGTTATAGTTTCTGGTCGTATTAAACCTCTATACCTACCGTAGACTCACGCGTAAGCGACAATGTCCAGAGTTTAATGTTGGGTGATAGTTTCATTATGGTTATAGTGTACTCTATTAATGAGCCAGGGATCTAAGGTTCAACAACAGCAAAAACAGAAATGTTTTTTTCACTGAGAAGGCTCTCGCGAATGTCTGACAAATACCCGAGCGAGAGTGCTATACTATTCTAAGAAAGCTTCTTAAGTCAAATTATATCTCCCTTCCATTCGTCCGAAAAATTAAATCGGAAGTTTGTAAGAACATAGGGTTTCTATTTGGATCTGTTGCGCCAACTATGTGAATAATCCGCAGGCTGTGCCGCAAGATATTTGATACCCTCAGAAACTCTAAACCCGACCTGGACGAAGTGAAGATAACCAAGCCATATCTTAACTTAAGTCTAACAAAGCAGCTGAAGAAGATGTCGTAGCCGCCAAAGCGGCATGCGATGACTTGGTTAGGAACATGCACCGCATGATATGAATCATCTGTAAAATATGGTCGGAGGAAAGTATGCCCGATAAATAGAACCTCAGCATTGTTTGCTGTCGTGTGACTTTTTCAACATTGTTCTTAAAAGATTAGTCCAAAACTCAAATTCCAACATTAGAGGAACGATCCTTCAATAGTCCGTCGCCTACGACGACGACATCGACATAATTGGCAGAACGAAGCGTGTGTCACTTGCGTGTTCGTGAGTATTGAGACGGAGGCGACGAACGAGAAAGGACACACAACGCCGACGTCTCGGATAGAGGTAGTTTGGCACTTTACTATACCTAGGCTCCGCTTTGAACTCAGACAATTACATACCAGCACTGGAATTAAAAGCTCATATCTTCTTGGGCTAAGAAAGCAAATGAGTAGCAAAGTCCTCTCTCGAACAACTAAAGTAACCCTTTATAAGACTCGAATCATTCCAGTCCTTGTCTATGGCGCAGAAGCATATAGACTCTATCAAAAGCAAATGAGGTTACCAGCGCTGCCCCCCCAAGAGGTCGAAAATGTAGTACGGGAGCTTTTAAAATGTAGTACAATGTAGTACAATTTGAAAACACAAATAAAAACACAAATAATTACTTAATAATGATTTTTTAAGTAAATAAACATGAATTCATAACTAAACAATTAAGAAAAAATTAAATACATACCTATAATTAATAACGCAGCTCGAAAAATAATCACAGAAACTAAAATGAATATTACATAATATGTATTACTAAGTAGGTACATGGTACCTAAATAAATAAATAAATAAATACGTGGCGCAACAGGCGGGTGACACCCAAGGCCTAGCTTCTCGCAACCATTCGTTTTGTGTGAGTTTTTTATTTTTTGGGACGAATGGAAGGGACCTACAATTTTATGCCGAGTCCGAACGGCTGAATTGAGAAGCTTTTTCATGACAGTCATACTCTCGGATGTTTGTCAGACATTCGGGAGAGGTGGCGCAGTAGAAAAAACTTTAAGATGTAATTAGTGTTTTTCCGGGGATCGAGCCTGGGATCCCTCGCACAGTAGTCCAGCACACTAACCACTGCGCTATTGCGCCCACATGGTACCTACCTACAATAAAAAAGAAAAATAAGAACTACATATATTACATTTAAAAACTATTTTGGATAATGGTTGGCATTCTGGTTTTGCATATGTTATTAAGGATTGAGGCGGATTATGTACATTTCCCTGATCCCTGACTAATTCCTTGGACTGCAGTATTGCATCGACCGTATCTATATTCAAACTATTTCTCTGCGGGGGCACTGCTATGTGGGAGAACGCACAATGTTAACATATAGTTACATATTATTTTTCCAAATGCAGGCTTTTGTTAATTGGAAATGCTTATTGAGTTGAGTCTCCTGCGTTTGCATACAGAAGTCAGTTTGTAGTAACAACAAGCGCTGAGAAAAAATATAGTTTAATAATTTTTTTATTATTGAGAAATGGAGGGTGTACCCTAGCGGCGACAATTTGAACCCTACTAGACATACAAATTTGACAGATCAGCGAAAAAAATATATGGAAAAGAAGCTAAGCGCCACTAAATAATTAAATATTGTGAATAATAAATACATTTTTCATGTAAAAACATAAAAATAAATGCCTAACTAGTTTACGCTAATGGAAACTAAAGAAAAAGTGTTGGATCGAGCGTCGCAATGTGGTGCAACTCATATAGACAAAATGGTTTAACCATTAACAAGATTCTTAGTTTGATTTCGTGGGGGTTTGAAGTCATCGAGGATGCATTTATGACCAGACCAGTTACCTCACTCTTTCCTGGATCTTGTATCACACAACCAGCCTTGACGAGCTCTTCCCCTTCCCAAATGGAGCGTTTTATGCCGCTAAAATATTCTGCAATATCGCAGATGGTTATCGAGAAAGTCTGAGATAAATCTCAGTTAGTTGGGTCCGCTATTCGTATTTCGGATAATGCTGCACAATAAATGGAATATTAACAATAAGTTGAAGAACTTTAAAGAGTTAAAAAAAGTCTTATCCAAAAAACAAAATTTTTTACACGAAACCAAAACAAGTTTTTCATTCCACTTTTAAACGATTTAAACATAATTTTATGGACCCGGGATTATTTTATTTTTCATAAACAATACTTGAATTTTAGACCGACAAGGCGTTTACCTCGATTACAATAGTTTTTCATTTATAAAATAAATAAATTATCTGTACAAAAATACACGTACCGCTTACCGATGACAGATTTCTGTATGTCTGATAGGGTTCTTTTCTTCACTACCAGATATCGCAGGCCAACTTGTACATTTGTCAATTATTTTTAAAGTGTAAGAAATTGTAGTACACAGTACGCAATTAATAATTGTACGTACTCACTTTTTTGACCAACAAAATGTAGTACAAACGCTACAATTGTAGCAAGGGGGCAGCGCTGGAGGTTACCCGTGATTGTTTCGAGAGAAAAAATCGTTGAGTAATTTTTGGTCCCGGTTGCATAGATGGTGGATTGAGGAGGAGACACAACGACGAACTGTACGGGCTGTACTGTGGACATCGACTTAGTCAGAAGAGTGAAGGTCCAACGACTAAAGTGGCTGGATCATGTAGAACGAAGGGACGGCGCAGTAGAGGAAGACCGCGACTCAGGTGGCGCTTGACGCACGCAAGAGCAAGGGGACCTTAACCAAATTAGCGTGCGAAATTGGAGACAGCTCGATAAAGATCATACTGGCTGGAGGTTGCTTGAGGTCCAGGTCTACACCAGACCGAAGCGTCACCTTAAGTAAGTATGGAAGTCTAAGGCTTATGCTTTAATTGGAGATGTTAGACACTTTGTTCCCTCCCTTCTGTTTTCAAGTCACGGAGGAGACAGCAGTTTTTCGCGTAAGTGTTTGTGGTTTTTAAGGGCTCTGTTGCCAGTAGAATGAAGTGATTAACATAAATAGTGACGCTGATGCAACTGTTTTATTAGTTGCTGAGCTATTTCATTTAAACCAATCACCTAAAATGCAGTCTGAGTTCAATATTATACTGCCTCCTGTAAAGGCTTAGAACCTCAAAGGTCGGTGTCTTACGTAAAGTAGGTATACCTACAAAAAATCAACTTGCTAAGGATATTGGTAATAGCTAACTTAGCGTTCTACATATGACTTCATTGAAAGCACATTCAATGCCTACTTTTAGTATATCTATTGCGATTCGACCGACTAATCCGTATATTCTATCGATGCAAATGCAATCCTTTCAGTATGTATATGTAAAAAGCGAGCCGACCAAAAAAATCGATTCACTTAATCATAATCAGTTGCTGTGTCTTCATGACTCAAGCCGGGTCGAAGTGCCCATTGCAATTAAAAAAAAAGTCATTGACTTTAAAAACAAGTTAGATTAGTAATAATTTAGCGCGTCAAAAAAAAAAAAATTAAATCATGTTTATTCCGCCTATTGTAAGCTGTAATCATTTGTTTCAAAACCAGCTTCCCATCAGCTTTTTATTTTACGATAAAACCTCGTTCCAACGATCAAACCACATCAGTATCTGTTTATTTTTTGAGGAAAGCAGCTCTTCAATCGCCTAACACAATGTTTGTAAAATTGAATCTCTTGTCGTTAGCAGTCATTTTGACAGTTGCTTTAAATTGCATGCCAATAACTGAGAGCAAACGATTGATTATTATTGCTACACCTGTTCCCCATCCACATGAAATCAAACCAATTGTAGAAGCAACATCAGAAGCACCAACATCAACTATAAAGATACCTATCCCGACCAAAACAACAACAACAACTACAACAACAGAAATTCCAGAATATTCAGCAATTCCAGAATATCCAGCAATTCCAGAATATTCAGCAATTCCAGAATATCCGGCAATTCCAGAATATCCAGCTGTTCCAGCAGTTCCAGCAGTTCCAGCAGTTCCAGCAGTTCCAGCAATTCCAGCGACAGATTTACAAGCACCTTTGCCATATGTAGAGGAACCAATTACAACAAGCACTATAGAAAACATTCCTTTGCAGGACAACCAGCAATATTGAGATTGAATAATACATTTATATTACAATGAAAATTCTGTTATACTTAACAATAAAACATATGAATAGAGTTTGTTGTAGAAGCTATACATGACATTTAAAAATATATTAGGTGCAGCAATTATTTAATTACTGCCCACACATCTAAAAGATAAACAAAATCTGTTGTGCCTAACTGAGCCGCCACCACTAGTTCAGTATCTTTTTATCGGCGTTCGATTAAAGTACTAATATTTCGGCGAGAAATGTTTGTAAAATATATAATATATTTGTTCGCTGTGATAGTTCAGTGCTTCAGTGTTAACAATTCGCATCCTGCTGACTTAAGCGCAAGAACAACTCTTTATAAAGATTCGATATGGAAACCTGCACCACCTCCAATTTACCGACCATCTCCACCGCTCCCCACACTACCGCCAAGACTTCGACAGAGAATATCGCTTGAATTTAATTTAGACAACAAAATACAAACAAACAAACAAGTATTTGGCAACAATTCGTTAGATTGAATTGTAAACGAAATTCCAGGAACATTTTTGTGATTGCGGGTTGTGTATATCATATTAATGTAACATTTTTGAAAATGATTGTACATATGTATGTATTGTATGTAATAATTAAAATAGTATTTCAACATAAAAAAATTATATCAGTTTGTCGGTTATAGGCTTTGGTTTCCTATTAATGTTGCACATACTCGTCTGAGATAATTAGTTCGGTAGGGCTTATAAATTTTGGATTTGTTTTAAAAGTTAATGGCCAATGAAAATTCCAATCTCGACAAGCTTTCGGCCGCTCTTAAAAAACTACGAAAAATTAAATTTTTCTGTATGAGATCTTCGTAAAATATAAAATTTGCTAAAAGGTTTTCAATTTACTTAAGCCCTAAACGGTGTGGCAATTTTGTTCTTCACATTTCAAATAAGAGGGCATATTTGATTCTACCTTTTACGTTTATGGATTGAATAATTGAACAGCAAAATGGAACACAATTGGATACGACTCTGTGATCCTTCTGAGTTCCCATAGAGTGAAATGTAGCCCATATTCGAAAGGGTTGTAGCCTTTGGTAAGTTAGGCTCTCTACTTCTTCCACCAAGCCATGTCCGGTTACCTTGTTACTGGGCGTTAGGTTTGCTGTTGATAACTTTTATATCATAATTTTCAAATTACTTTTATAAATTTACTTTGAGGTTGGACAAATTTGGTTGCCTTTAATGCACAAGTCATCACCTTTTTTTTTAAAGACAGTGTGCATCGACTATGCCGGAATCAAAAATGGAAGACCATCCCATCCATTCCGAAGAATTCATGCACCTTTTTGGAGTCACACTTAATTCGAAAATTGCTCCTCCAAAACTTGGTACATACAACATACTTTACTACTTTCAGAGCATACAAAACTACAGAGACAGATCATAAGAGATCATTATAAAGGGTGTCCCATTATTCCCATTTAATAGTAGGTACAGCGATGCCAACGGAAAAAAGGTAACACTATGACAGCTGACAGTTCGCGAGAGTATTGCCGACAGTCCAGGAGCAGGAACATCAATTCGGCACCGTAGTCAAGAATTGGGAATTTCGAGTAGCGCCTTAATTACAAGATATGGATATTGGATATGACCAACATGTGGTTTCAACAAGACGGTGCCACATGCCATACAGCCAGAGAAACAATTCAATTACTGCGTGAGTCATTTTCTAATCGTAATCGGCCGTTTTTTGTGATTAGAACTAGAAACTATAAATCCAGATCTTGCGTTTTAACGCCATTGGACTTTTTTCTTTGGGGCTTTTTGAAGTCAAAAGTCTATGCAAAAATGCCCACGACCACCAACGCCTTAAAAGAGGAAATTGGGAGGTGTATTAATAAATTTCAGCCACATTTGTGCGAAACGGTAATAGAAAATTTTAAAAAAAAGAGCACGTAGGTACTTGCCAGCACAGCCGTGGAGGCCAGTTATCCGATGTGCTATTCCATACATAATCTCAATCTGTATACTCTATGAAACAATAAAAAATTTAAGTTTTCTAATTACCTACAAGACTGTATTTTCTATCATAATTACATTTTGCGTGAATTATGGTACACCCCTTACATCTACAACCATTGGCGCACATATGATTTTTGGCGTTCGGAGAAACTTAACTGTTTCTTGAAATGCCAAAATTAAAGTTCAGAAGTAACAACGCCTATGCCTTTCTGTAAGCATATCGAGGCGCTTTTGAAGCGTTATAAGTTCGACTTTTCTGAGTGAAATATGAAATACAGAAAATGCCCACGTGCATTTCTCTGTACCGCGGTCATGTCGATTGCCTGAGCGTATTTTAGTCCACGCTGTCGTAATGGTATGATAACCCATAAGATCAGTAGTCGTCGGTAGTTCCTGCTGTTGGGCTTACATTTACAATTATGCTGGATGGCGCAATGATAATTATTTTGCTGCTCTGCCGGGCGCACTCTGCCTATATCTATCTATATAATATTGCTATACCTAAAATCGGTTCTATGTTTATTTCCAAGATTTTGAACGCCCTTTTAGAAAGAATCAGTTTGTTTTCGATGGAATCCATCTGTGATATTCGTATTAGATTTGGATCAACTCAAGATCCTTCGCAGACCAAATCTACGTCGGTCTTCAGGTATTTTGCAAAGCTTTTAAAATATCGCATAGGCTCAGTTGCACAGCCTTTAAGCGAATGAAAACTTATGTTTCAGGTAAGAGAATGTTTGAGGCAAATTGCCCAGGATCGAGGCGATAAGAATTAAGAACCGAACTTTGCCATTCAAAGACGAAGCCAGATGAGTTGGGTTGGAAAACTGGAAGCAATGCGCCCCAGGATTGCAGAGTGTGGAAGTCTGGAGTGGGGCGGGTTCCTCCAATTCGGGCACTTTTACAAAGCTCGATAGCGTGTCAACAAAAACATATGCTTGGCTATACCCACGAATCAAATATTTGACAACTTGTCAACGAAATTAATAGAAAATGTAATTATTTTTAACATTTGTGACGTATTAACGTAAAGTCAGAGAAAATGCAAGTCAGTTGTGGCGGAATCGTGAATACAATGCAACGTCATGTACATAATCTCCACTTTCGACTAAGTATGTCCCTTTACAGTAGTACGTATAGTATATGCAAAGAAAACATGAAAAATTTAAATCGAATGTTGTAATCTTATATTTTGTTGTCCATACCTATGTCCACTTAACTACCTACTAACTTTCCTTAAACATGTAGAATGACCGTAATAAAGTTCAAGATGCAATTTCGTTTGCTGTTTACGACTAGAAAGTAGATGGTTCCCTTCAATATTGCTGCTTGTTTTTGTGCTGTCATTGATTTTTAATTTGTAATGCCAAAATCGTTAGTCCATTATCATTAAATACGCTTAATAAACTTTTCTATTTGAAGCTAATTTTTAGCCCAAGGGAATGCTGTGCCTTTCCAGTAAAATTTCTCCACTGCCATATAACCTATTCTCGATCACTTTCATAAGCCAACTGACAGATTGATCTGACCACTGCAGAGATCCGTAGTATACTACCTACTTTCGACAGATGGCAACTTGCGGTTAGAAAGAATTCACCAGCATGGGGTAGAGAAACGATTCTTGCGGTCAATCCATTATTCACTTATAACGCAAATGAACAACAAAAGGACCAGCAATTTGTCAATCTCCTCTGCACGATAATAATAGCCACAGATATGGATGGACTCGTACCTGACTACCAGAAATGAGCAAACTCAAGCTTACACCTGCATCAATAAAGTTCCGCCTGCAGCCTTCCGTTCGTAAAAAGAAACGTGCCAAGCAATTTAATTGGAATTTTATTGCCGTTGTCAACTAGGACAGCATCGACAGCAGGAGACATTTATGACTCCGTCATGATCAACTGAAAGCTGCCACTCATTAGAGCCGCTATAGCAGTAGCAGTAAATGCAACACTGCGAACTGCGACATCTGCCGGTGATACTCATTCATTAGACCCGAACCAAGTTGGTGTTTTGCTTGTTGTACGGTAAATGCGGGAAGCGCCATCCCGATGTCACTACAGCCGACAATTTTCGTGCGAAAATTTCCACCCCAAAAAGAAATAAAAAACAGAACAAATTAAAAAAAACCGAAACTCATTTCCGAAATTTCGTCAATTGTATGGGTATCTGTTTCCCAGTTTTTTTGCATTTTTGCAAGGTTCAGTTCATTTGTGTCTCTGTGGTTGGGCTTGGAGAAAAAAATAAATAAAACCTATTTTCTCTTCGTGGCTGGGTCAGTCGTTATGTTACCTGGTTTATGTGAGTTTTATATCATTTTGGCATTTTATTTCCGCTACATCTGCTGTGGTGTTGTGTGTTGGATGCAATTGCCAAAAAAGTAACAAAAGGTAAACGGGTTGCAACAAAAAGCAGTCAAAATTGCCGAACAAAAAAACGACAGAAAAGGGAACTTTTTTTTTTTTGCAAAGGTGACCTCAGCACATGTGAACGTTCAGGAGGCGTTGCAACCTGTCAATGGAATGGGAATTACATTTAATGGTTATCGTTGAATTTCACAACATGAGCAGCGAATTTTTTTAAACGTGTCCTCGATATCGAGGGAATGCCAATTTGACTGGGAGAGTTGGTGTTTTAACCATTGCCGCACAGCACTCATTTTAGGGCTAATTTATGTGAATCTTAAAACTTTTTAGTCCTTAATCATTGACACATTATGTATCTACAAGTACATGTGCATGCATTATATGACTATCCTGTTTCAGTCCCTTGATGTGTAGCTTTGTACCCACTATACATATATGTCAATGAGTTTGAGCAACTGATTTAATGGATTTAAATTTCCATTTCAAGTCCAAATTGAGTTGTTAACTGAGTTTATTAAATGAAAAAATAATTACGGGACTTTATTGGTGATAGTCGTATCAGGAGAGCAAGTCTTCGTGGGTTCCTATAGTATATTCAACTTTTTTTTTAATAGAGCGATTAGAAAACTGTACGTGTTGTGTTGTTTCATTAATTTGCATACGTCCTGTCTATAAGATAGACATTCATAGCTATAGGTGTTAACTTTGATATGTAGTAGCAATCGTCCAAACTGGGGACGTCAGGCAGGCTATTGTTAGAATCTATAGCTTTGCCAGAGTAAGGTGCTCCAAAAAATCGCTCCTGCATAACTCGGACCGCAGTATGTTCATTAATTGTCGTTGGTAAAGCTATGTATTTTATTGCGTACTGTACGTCTTTTAACTTTCTCGTTTATTGCGAATCTCGCAGAATTTCAGAGTCATTTTAGAAAAATTTTACGTTTAAAATCAGACCCACTCAAGATGTGCTCAGGTTTAATAACTGAACCCTTGTTAATTAAATATATAATACATACTATACATAAACATACGTAGTAACTACAACACTTTATTACTTTCAAATTTCAGCCCGAACTGACATATATTGCCACTGAAGTTTTGGGCTTTGCAAAAATATACCGGTTGTGAACGGGATTTGGGTAGTAATTTTTGAGAAATAGGTATTCATAAAACGGCAATATTCGAGTTTTCTGAGAAAAACTAAGTACGTGATCAATGATCATGGTTTAGAATGCGTATGTTGTCTTAAATATATATTTTAATCAAAAATTGTAGAGCTTTTTTTTTTTAAATTATGCTGACAAATGTTATAAGTGGATTCGAAAAGCACTGTTAAAAGTTAAACTGAGTACGATGTATTCTGCAGGATATAAACATTACCTAGCAGTTACATTTTTATCCAAATCGAAAATGGCCTTTTCGAGATATGAGCAGTTTTCAAAGTACAATTTTTAGCGATTGTGGTAGAAATCGAAGGACGAACTCATGGTTCAAAAAACACTGTTTTTCAACTGTTTAGCTCAAAACTGAGCAAATGGTATTACTATGGTATTACTATGGCCTTTTCGAGATATGAGCAGTTTTCAAAGTACCATTTCTAGCGATTGTGGTAGAAATCGTAGGACGAACTCATGGTTCAAAAAACACTGTTTTGAAACTGTTTAGCTCAAAACTGAGCAAATTGTATTACTATGATTTAAGCATTACCTGACAGTTACATTTTTATCACAATCGAAAATGGCGTTTTTGAGATATGACCAGCTTTTTAAAGTAGGGTAGGGCGGGGCTAGTTGGGCCACTTTTCTCTTGAAGTCCTGTTTTAACCAGATTATCCTTACTATACCTTGAGTGGTATCAAGAGATAGAATGGGGTGCGTACTTCTTAATGTTTTTGGAAAAAGTTGAAAATATTCCGCAAGGAAATAACATTGTCCTAAATGCACTAAGTCCCGTTGGTGGGGCAAGTTGGGCCACTTTCGGCAAGTATGACACTGTATCCCTTACTCGCCAGCTCTCTTAGTTTTTCGCTTGTACATAAGCATTCTAACAAAAATTAATGGACATACAGATAACACATGTATTGTATATATTTATTTAACGGGGCAAGTTTTTCCACCTGGCCCAACATGCCCCACACCTAGTTTGATGAACATATAGTGTCAGAAAATCAAAAATACTCAAAACTGTCCAATTTCGTATACTGAATACTAAAATATATTAACGTATCTCATGACAAAACCTTACCTTAATGTATATCTTGCAACTTATCACCATTAAAATAATAAAAGAAAGACCGGCATTTTTTTTAGTTTTTCATGCTAAAACTGAAAATTTGATGTGCTTCTCTCCCTGCTGATATGATGCAGCTGGGACCAATTTTGCACATGTTGATTATTGTGCAAGCTTCATTTGTGTATGATCTTGTTCTTTTAGGGCTTACTGTTTCTGAGTAATTTGCGTGGCCCAACTAGCCCCGCCCTATCCTACTATTATTAGGGATTTCGGTGTATATCAAAGGACGCAATCTTTTTATAGAAAAACTGAGTTTGCTATCAAGTTAAGAATGACAATATAGTACCTTAAAAATACGTTTGTTTTTTAAATCGTTTTTACCGTTTTCGAGAAAAAGCCAATTTTGAAAGCTGCCGTTTTGAACTAAAGCCCTATTTTTAAACATATTTTTCAGAGATACTGATTGCTTCTTAGGTACTTTCTTAGGTAGGCTTCCTGCGCGATATATGTATAAGTATAAAAGAGGCTCTGACTGTGAAGGAAGCTCTGTATACCAAATCCTTAGGACTGCGCGAGCGAAGCCGCGGGCAAAAGAGAGCTTTTCATAAAAATAGTATCTACCCCCAAAAATTTGAAACGTAGGTATGCGAGTCCTTTAAAAATGTTTTTCCTGCATTTTTGTTCGGCGCATGCCTTAAACGAAAAAAACCGATTCCAAGGAAGCTCACGCGTATGTGTTATCAAAGTGATTGCAAGCGATACACTCAATACAATACAATAATATTATACTTATTTTCCACTTCCATAATTAGATTTTTTTTTCATTTTTTTCGCATAGCTATCTCGCAAAATTCCTCAAAACATCAAAATTCCAAGAATGTTTTGTATGTGGGCGGTTCCTGTCAGTATGCAACTTATAACTGTTTTGTTACAACAACAATTTTCTATACTCTGCAATTCTATTGTAACACCACAGCAGTATGCAATACAAATTGGACTTTTTATAAGACCAAATTAACTCCTAACAGCACACAATTTTTTTATAATATAAATCCGCCTATTGGTTTGTTTAAAGCTTTTGCTTTAAAGCTCGTTGGTCATTGCCAATCAGAAACAACCCCCCCTCCACCCACAACATACAAGTCCATCACTTAAATATAATATTTGAATGAGTCAGAATTTATTTATTGAAATTTGTTAGAATTAGCTAACATAGAATGTAAAAGTCTCAAAAGCAAAACGTTCTTTAAGAGGCAGCGTGGCCGAGCGGTCTAAGGCGCTGGTTTTAGGCACCAGTCCGAAAGGGCGTGGGTTCGAATCCCACCGCTGTCAGAAACTTTTTTTTTATATTTTGCTCTAATTTTTTTTTATCCAAGTATGTAATCGACAATTTAACATTATTTGGTGAATCATTTTTAGATCAACCAACGCCAACGGGTAAAGTAAATTGCAATAAATCATTTTGTTTCAATGCGGATTGTCGATGTTAGGCAGACAAAATTTACAGGAAATTATGTGACTAGCTAGGTACAAATCACTGCATACATGAGTGGGGAGACAGGAGAACATTTTGTTATAAGATGTATAAGTAAAGTAAGGCATTCATATGGAAAGTAAATGTGGATAATTTCTACAGTAAATGGAATGTGAGTTAATTTTTTTGTTGTTGTTTAAAATACAATACGAGAATAATAAAAAAAAAAACAATAGGATCCGGACGCGGAAACTGCAGTGCATAGGCTTAAGTCAAATTAGTAAACAAGTTTACTAAAGATAGTGGCAACCGTTTTACACGTTACACTGTCTGTGTTCCAACATAACCAATTGTGCAGTTATAAACAAGCAAAGAGTTTCTTGGTACTGACACTACTGGCAATGGCAGCAGCGGTACCTACGTTCCTACCTACTGACGGAGGAGTCTTTATAAATCATATTATACCCTATTAACACCGAGCCGAAAACCGAGTTTTCGTCAAAAAAGTTTAGAAAACTCGTGGATGCATTCACACGGCGAACACCAACTCGTTTTCGTTTGACGTTTCAATTAGCTGTGAAACTAGCTTATGAAATGTTTGTGGCGACTAGGCTTTTATTTTAGTTACTAAACTTCGCTCGTACTGACATAATATACAAACAAAATTATTTAAGCTATAATCGTTAACTTATGGTTAAACGCATAAAATAATTAACATAAGCAACATTCAAAATCAAAACATCTGAAAATACCATTTAGTTGTGGCAGGTAGTTTGCTCTTTATGGTGCAAGCAAAGATAATCAAAAACTCTCACTCTCACTCAGTCTCTCACATCCTGTCAGTAGTTTTGCTGAGCTCGCTGAATGTTGCAAAAGGTGTGTCTGCTTCAACAACCCAACGATTGTACTCGTTTTCGTGGCGTTTTCATGGAAAATGACCTCAAACAATTCGTTTTGAAAACTGCAATATGTATGGGAAAACTTTTGTTTTCGAGGTAGTTTTCGACTGTTTTCGCGAAAACCCAGTTTTCGGCTTGGTGTGAATAGGGTAATAGTTTAAATTGTTTTGATTTTATTTAAACAAAAAAGTAAAGATAACAAGTACAACTGATATCATCAGCCTGGATTATGCTGACGCTGCCTTGTTATTTCTTAAATCGACTGTTCCCTCTACACTACCGCTACGTCTACTTTATATAAGAAGATGCATGAATTCCTTTGTTTCTAAGAAAATCTGTCAACGCATGCGCGCCTAAAATCAACACGTGAATTTGGCATTAAGACTTGCTGCTGCTGCTGGCCGTGTGGATGGATGGGGGTAGAATAGGTTCTGTGTGAAGAGATAAGAAAATCTGAGGTCTCCCTGCCGCTTGGGCTGTTCAAGTGGTGGCTGCAGAGAGACCGAAATTTCGTTATGAACTTTGGTCGGCTTCGGCTCGGTTGAGAGAGTGTCACTGCTGTGGTAGCAGGGACTCAGCTGATGAAGCAGGGTATAAATTACTGTTTTTATTTTTGATTTCAGTTTGACGATTTTGCTGCAAATCGTCAAACTAGTATTGTTGTTGTTTATGCAATGTTGGGTTTGGATACTAAACAAACAAGGTCGTCACGTGTGGCACATATTTTGATACCGCAGTACAAATTTATTTGAAATTCGTGTGTTTTCGATTAGTTGGTTTGAGCACAGCCATAAACGGCGCACTGCAACTCTGGCAGATGCTGACAAGCAAATCAAAACTGGCCAGATGCCCAGCCTTTCGGAATCTCTGATTCAGATTCGGTTATGTCTTTGTCAGTTGGATGAAACTGTTAATAAAATAAATATGAAAACAGAGCCACAATGTAAATGTATGCTTCTGGAGAAGATTTTATACAGTTTCTGTCGAAGCTCCTAATAATGTCTTTTGTTAAAACCGAATGGAACTATTCTGATTTGTGCATGTGACTACCTACTTATATAAAGTTGGTAAAGCCTAAATTCACCCCGAAAGATGAATAGATACATAACATTTTTGTCAAGAGTTGGCACTATCGTTAGCATTAACTACTAAGGACTACTAAGTTCTATTTTATTCTGTGATTGCAAGCAGCGACGCATGAGGAAAACCTAACGTGCCATCAAATTCCTTCGTGTGTGATATTTACCCAAGAATAGAAACACCCGAGTGTATCATATACTGTAGCATTTATGGGAATCCCAAAATTTACCAATACCCTTCGTTATCTGCCAGGGTCGGTGACATGTTCTCTGCTCTCATCGAGCTAAAATATTTGCTCTCATCTTCAAAGCCATTATATATTTTACTACGCAATCATCTAACAACGAGTGTGAGTATAAACTTTCCGTTCTGTTGAATTTACAAACGAGCTTGTCTCATAGCCATTGGGGATGCACTACTAATGCGTACACTTGTAAAAGCCCCTAATTTACCGCAGCCCATCACAGTGGAAACTTTTAAAAATCTGTTTCAATGGTAGTTTACATTAGAATTTGTCCCATTCCAGGAAATTTTTAACAATGTGATCTCGACAATCTCGAGGAGCTAGAGTTGCTGCCTTGCTATTGACCTAAAACTATTCCTATTAACAAAATTAGCATTGCGGTCTTTGGAGCCATAATTTGCTAGTAAAACTTTAAACCACATTGTATATATGAGTCACACACTAAAATTGAACTTTAGTAGTATTGGGTGGATTGATTGAGCGATTTGATTTAATTTTCAACTCGGAAATACCAGACAAGATGTTAGAGTTCATTGCACCAATTATTGTGGTATCAATGATCTTGACCAAAATGAACAACAAAGCATAGTGCAATGTCACATTTACTTGGCAACAGATTAACATGTATTAAGGTGGTAATGAGAAGCATTTACTTTTTGACCTTGACTTGAGTAATTCGATGAAGAGATGTTTATGGCTGTTTGGTATTTTGTATACCCCTTTGATGAATGGGACACATTTCGAACCAATTAGCTTTTTAAAATTTGTAATCGAGGATGCCTACATCTTTTGAATGACCTTGCACAATCTGACAAATACCTATGCGCGATATTGCGCGGCACTCAGTTTAAGTACGTGATTGACGTAAATTCGATATGAACGACTGATTGTAAGATTAATAAAATGTCTGTTTCTATGCGTACGAAAGCGCGCCAGAAAATAAATCAAACTCGGATACTCATACTACAACAGTCTACAGCCGAAAAAAAGTATTTATAGTTTGTGCGCTTTCGTTGGCTTTGGCGGGTTTGCCGTTAAAGAAACAGACAGTAAGATAAGTTGGGGAAACCTGATACGGATAGTTTAATAACACGTTACGTCACTTTTAGATGCGATAACAACGCATTGGCCCATTGTGAATGTTGATGCGATAACGAGAACTGCTTGCGATGGCTTCATTTTGCTCTTCGACACTGCAGCTTCTGCTGTAGGTAATCAATCGTTGCAAGGCAAAGTCCAGTTTGTGTGCATGACTGCGTGTGATGCAGCGCTGTTCTGAAATTAACGGCTTTAAAGACGTTAAGTCATTTTAGTAGTGAGAGTTGCTCGAATATTGAAACCTCAAAGTTCGCTTGGTGCGAGCTAAATTTTTTAACTTTTTTTTTAAGGCTTCTGTTTTAAGATACAAAGTCTTATAAATTATAATTACAGGCCATTGTCTTAAAACAATTTTAGGGTAGGTATTTCAGAATAAATTTCAATATGTACTTAATGGCTTAGGTATGCTTTAGTTACAGAATTTCAGAATACATACAATATTTACATTTAGATATGTAGTACATTACATACCTACATACTTCATTTCATTCATAATGCTTAAATACCTATTCGGCGTCGGTTAAAACCACGAATGCCCGTGGTAACCATACCGGGTACTGGTTTCGCCCACCCGTCCTTAACTTGCTGAACTTATAAGCGCGAGTGTTGAACACGATGAAAATAGCAACACTATAATGTTCTGTCGGAACTGACTGTCTACTCTAGTTTCAGAAGTCTAACATGAACGATGAGCCCCTCAGAAGGAGGACGTGCGGCGAATGAATTCACGAGATTGAATCAACGGTGACGTCAGCAGTCGGCATGGCGCGCACAAGTGGAAGGGGACCTCAACCAACTTCGAATGCTTGGAGTGGTCGAGTGGAGGATTAATTTATATCTGAATAATATCCCGAATGTGGCTCAGTTGCTCAGTGGTTAGTGTGCTGGACTACTGTGCCAGCGATCCCAAGTTAAGGTTTTTTCCGCTGCGCCACCTCTCGCGAACTTCTGACAAACATCCGAGAGCATAACTGTCATGAAAAAACTTCTCAATTCAGCCGATCGAACTCATCATAAAACTGTAGGTCCCTTTTATTCGTCCCAAAAATAAAAACTCACCCAAACGAATGGTTGTGAGAAGATAGGCCTAGGGTGTCTGTCTACAACACGCCTGTTGCGTCAACTATTTATTTTTTAATATCACGAATGTAGGTATAGATGAAAATAAAGGCTGTTTTATAAATAATATTTTTTAAAAACCGTAACAAAATATTGCCTGTGGATCATGTGGATTACTTAAAACATACACATACATGCTGTCTGGCTAGGTACATTCCAGTGCGCTTGCTATTGGAAGGATTATTCTAACCATCAAAAATTCCCTACAGTTCAATATAAATTCCTGTGGTATTTAGGAATACCTGTGGTTATATTGAACTGTAGGGAATTTTTGATGGTTAGAATAATCCTTCCAATAGCAAGCGCACTGGTATGTACCTAGTAATCCACATGATCCACAGGCATGGTAATATGGATTTTGATTGCCTTACAAACGTAGTATCCATTCATTCTTTGAGCTAACATTTTGTAAAAATCAATCTTTTGTATGTATTTAGGCTTTGAGATACCTAACATTTCTGTTGAAATCTGCCTCTATATAGTATGTACGTAAACTCTGCTTTTGTTTTTATGTATGAGGCACAATATCGATCTTCATTTCATTACCTATTACATATTTTACACCCAGGCACAGGCAGACATAATTTTCAGAGGGTAGCTCATAATTCTATTTACAATTAACTTCGGATAGGTTAATGCTTTTATGTATATCTACTACATATGATTTGTTTTTTATCGTTGTTTTTTACCCACCCAGAAAACCATAACATTATTGGGCTGAATTCGTATGAAAGAAAGTTTCGAGCGATCCAGTCGTGCACTTTATTTTTTATCATGACTCGATGATGTCGACGTCGGTCCTGCGTCTGCAAATTTCATTCTTTGCAAGTGGCATTTTTGGCAGAATTTTCAAAGACCTATTATTTACTGACCAAACCTAAAAGTTGCAGTAGAGGCTAAATAAGGCAAGCACTGACATTAACGACTAATCAAATCAAAAGGAAAATCGGACGTTCATATTAATATTTACGATATTTATCTATCAAAAAGCCTAAAATACACGTATATCAGAATGCTACTGAGTTTTTTTACAGGTCACTGATGGCCAGTCGCCAGCCAAAATACTCTATATCATTAGAGGCCATTCCCCTTTTGGCTTTGAGAAGAAATGTCGGCCATGATCCAACCAACTCAACCTGAGGCCGAATCTCTGAATGGGGAAGCGATGAGTATCTAACAACAATTCTCGCTTGTTTGGGATTGACCCTGACAATTTCTGTTGGGAAATTATGTCGAATTTCAGTCTCTGAGTTAATGTTTTGAGAGAATTACATTAACAATAACTCGTAGACACAGTCACTTTGGTAGGAATGATAACTATTTCGAACTACACAACTAATTCATCATCAGACTCTTTTGAAGTGATTGATTGAATAGTACTTTTGAATTCTGACAGTCAATTCTCCGCATATATCCATTAGGGAAGACATTTCTGTTTTCCCCTGTCAGGAAGTGAACTTTCACCTCGATTTTTCTCAATTGACCAAGTGACTACCACTTGCGCTAACTGAGTACAAGCCCGCCAACTGGTGATTAGAACGGAGGAGAAGACCAACCTCTGTGCGTTGTTGTTGCTACGACGAGGTGTTTTTGTTTAGGTATTGTCGTTCTCTCGAAACTTACGAATCGTCGCATACGTGAACGGGCAATACGTTCACGGTTCACGGAATTAACCGATTTTATACATGAAGCAAAAGCCAAATCCGTTATTGCTCATTTACGAATGATACGATTCGCATTTTATTCCTAGTCCTACCCTAAATGCCACCGACTACGCTGATCGTCTTGAAAACCGAGTTGGAAGTCTTGAAAACCGAGTTGGAAGTCTGGTCACCAAAGTATTGACCTATCTGTTTAGAGATGTCGCTGTTTGACATTGAGTATCTTAAGTTTATACTTCTGTGTTATCCCAGGAATAGGTATATACCATGAAATAAAGTCGTATGCAAAAAAGTCCAACACGTAATTTTGGACTTTATTTGATAAGTGTGAAATATCGCGCCTATATAACTTTCGATCACAATAAATTAACTTTCAATGTAAAAAACACGAGTGCACTGTCCTATCTATTAAATAAAACACACTTTTTAATGACATAGCCGCACAAACAAAAAAAAAATTCTCAGGCAAACGACATGTTCCTGACAACTGTTATTAGTTTGCACGTTTAGAACGTTTAAATGCCACCTCACTTTCCTAACGCCACTATTGCCGTAATGTGAATAACCGCCGAGAATTTCTTAATGTTTAATAAATGTAAGCGTGGTCTTCAGCATCACATTTAATAGGTGCGAGAATATAGGACAGCGACAACCAAGAACAGCATCTCGTTTAGCAAACTGGTGTACGCACATGGAAACAAACATGCTCTGCACCTCGATTAATTTATTGCAAATGCATTAACTAGATTATGGTTACATAATCTTAGCATGTACAAAGATATCCAATATCAATATGCATATCAAAATTATTATTGCAAGTTTTTCCACTTGGATACATTTTACATCAATCCTTTCGTCAAGGTAAAGTGAGGTTATGGAGGGGGAAAAATTATATTTGGTTAATGACTGAGTGTTATGTAGATTGCAACAAACTCTACTCAAGTTGCTTTAGTTGACCTTTAAGTGCTAGGTATTCAAGGCAAAGGGTATACGCAGTAATATGCGGCTCCCTTAAACCATTGATCATAGTCAGGCATTCAATATCCACATGTTTGCATAGCAAACACACATTTGAGGCTAGAGCTAGAGTAAGAACTTGACTGATGTCCAATAATAATAAGTAGATATCAAACCGCCCAGATTAGCTACGGGGCCTTTGATATAAGTGTAGGTTTCTCCTGTTTTTCCAACCCATTTATTCTTAACCTATAACTTACATAATAAAAAAAGATATTCAAGGGGAGACCTTGTCGATTTTCAGGAAAGCAGATCTCGTCATTAAACTCACCACTGTAAAGTGCGATTGTTATGATCGATTAAAGTAAATCCACTTAAGTGGATAAAGTATAGTAGTCACTAAGGAATCATTTGCAATAATAAAGATATAAAACAATTAAAAAGTTATAGAAGGAAAACCAATAGCTATTTGTGTTTCTTTATAGTTACATTAGATACACATTACAGACTACACACAAAATCCTAAATTTTTGACATGCAGTGTAGACGCTACAAAATCTTACTTATATTACATCGTCATGTAAATGCCATTCATAAGCGTGTCAACCCGAACTGACACTTGATCACACAATGTCAATGGTGCGGTGACGCGTTTGTCATTCCAAAATCAATGACAGTGACCGAACTGAATGACAGATGAAAGGCGATTACACAGCGTGAGAAAATCACAAAATTATGATCGACAATGATATGAGTTGCGCGGATGTGATAAGTGTCCTTTCTACTTTTTCTGTCGCCTGATGTGCCTTAAAAAATAAACTTGAACAAATTTGTGAGGATTTGTGCAGCTTTTAATCGTTATTTTTCGTGCAATAATAATAACCTGATTGGTTTTTGCTTTTTTTTTAATTTAAAATTTCGAATAGAGATTCAGAAATGGCAATTTCATCGCCGTATTTGTTGGCTGCTACATATATCAAATTCAGGGCTCCATCTGAACAGACGCCATCAAAACGAACTCGATTTGGCGATCCCACGGGAAAGCAATTTTTCTGTTATTTTTCTTAGCGACAGACTCAGAGACTCCAAACCATCATCATTATAATCGGCAAAACCGCCGCTCTCGCTCATGTTACAACAAGATGGCACTTAAATAGAATTGCATATCTTATAATGCAATTTCGGCTGGGCTCTGTAGGCACGTCATCAGCAGGATACGCAGCGCAATTGCACGGAAATGAGTCGGAGGTATAGCCACCCGGAACTTCTGAACTTTCGTCGCCAGTAACGATTTTTGTTAAAGAGAATGATATGATTTTACAACCCTTTCACTTTCATGTATCATTCCAACATTCTCTGCTCATAATTGTGCGTAGATACTTTTTTTGGTATTTCCGCGAATAATTTTAACACTCATAAGCACAAAATCTGAATTTATATGGACAGCGGAATGTTACGGAATGACACGATTTTTAACATTGTAGGAAGAGTAGTTTTTGGAATAAGCCGATCTTGCCTTAGCCAAGAGGGCGATAGGTATAGATAGGAATAAATGAAGTCGAGACTTTACTGTGAAATCATTTTGCATACGGCCTTAAAAAATAAAATAAAAATAGTTGAAGCAACAGGCGTGTAGATACCTAGCTACAAAATCTCATCTATTAGATGTATACAAATGGATCATGATTTTTGTTCGGCCACTAAAAACTTGAAAACCACCGACACGATTGAGTTAAAATTTACAGACAATCTTAGATATTGGTCCGGGAGCATTCACGAGATTGGTCAATCAATTTACAAAGGGGGAAAATCTTATATCGCCGAATGGCGAGTTAAAATGCACAGACAATCTTAGCTATTGGGCCACAAACCACAGAGAACTAGACCGCCGACTTTCCGTACACCTACCCGATTCTCCCCGGAAAAAATTACCCTGTCTGTGAATACGTGTAAATGTCAAAATTAATGGCGGGAATGTAAATAAAACATAAGAGCGGCCATTTATTGGGATGTGTTAAGAAACGTTGGGAACTAAGTTTAGGTACTGTTTACATTTTAGATAAAGTCATTATTGCAAGTAGCTAGACGGCTGGTTGGAATGATTTAAACTTAATTTTGAGCGAAAATATAATCTATATCGTTGATAATATTTTGTTAGCTCATTCGAAAACTAATACTTTTTTCAATCCACAAGAAATTCATCGCAACAACAAATCATCCGCGAATAAAAAAGAGGTAGGTAGGTAGTGAATGAAAAAAAAATCTCTGGCGATTTATTTTACGTTCCAGCAAAAATTTAAAACCAACTAAGGGATAACTTTTGGAATTGTGGTTTAGTTTAACACGAGAACATTATCTTAGAATTAGCTTGTGGCATCACCATAAATTATTATACTGCTTTCTCTGTCTTACAGCTCATTTCGAATAAACCCTCGCTTTTTTTCTTTTCAGCGAGTTGGTTGTATTTTATTCTTGTCTCCGCAAAACTTTAACTTTTTCAGCATTTATTCATCAATAGGCCTGTTTTATTGCACATCTATAAAGTAGGGGTATTCATGCAACGTCGTAACGAACGTGGTAAATGAATTGTAAAATTTTGTATGGAAAATCACACAAGATGTTAAAAAAACCGAGATGGTAAACTTACGACGTGATCAATGTGACATTTCACACTTGAAATAAAGGCGCGAAAGGAAAAAAATACTTTGCATGCATTTATAATACTTTTGATGTTTTTATAAATAGAAATTGCACATTTTACTATTCCAAGTGTAGGATAAATTATTAATCCATCAAATTGTATTAAGAAAACAAGTTTTAAAAGAGTTTAAATAACGAAATTTTCAATTCCAAACAAAGTATGTTTTCGTTCACGTCAAAAAGTTTGGAATTGGAAATTTCATTATTTAAGCCCTTTTAAAACTTGTTTTCTTAATACAATTTGATAGAATAACTAATTATTCTACACTAGGAATAGTAAAATGTGCAATTTTCTCTTTACGCGAATGGTAAACTTACGACGTTGCATGAATACCCTTAGTGTCAAGCAGTGTGTAGTTGTTGTAATTGCGTGTTAAAATTTATACTTTTCTTTACTTCACTGAGAGAGATGTGCAATGAAACAGGTCTAATAACAAAATCAAAATAACAAATAAAGGATAACCACGTGAATAAACCAAAGTGAAAAATAAATCACGAAAAGAGTTTCATTTTGACACTTTGTTTTGACTGTCAATTCCTGAAGTTCTTCATTCCAAAGTTCCAGGAGCAAGTCTTTTCCGGACCAATTTTGTTTTTTACAGTCAATAGATCACGAAATTAATAACATGATTTTAGCTAAATCAAGTGAATTTAGCTAAATCGCGTTGGTGGGAACATGGTATAAGTGAAAAGAATATTATCACATGTTTTGACAGTCCATTCACATAAACACTTTTATTTGTCGCAACAGTTCGCCAAGTTCAAACATCAATTTCTACTACTTAACAATCTTGAATTTTGTATTTTATAGTTTGTGGAGCGGGTTTTAATGTCGTGAGTTTTGAATAAACTTGTGAAAATTCGCACCAAGGGTGTTTTCCTTCGAGGCAAACATTTTTAGTTCGTAATTTCGTTGTTTTTCCCATATTTTGATGCATTAATTTATTATTCTATGTACTCTTGCAATAGTAAAATAAGCAATTTTTTGTCAAATAAATGCATCAAAAGTGGTTTGTTCCCATATTATTATCAATTCGTTTGTTCATTTTCATGTGAATATGCCTTTACATCGCCAATTTTAATTGATATCAACAGTTTGAACAATTTAACATTTCCTAAAACTAAAGTGTGATGTGAACGAAGTGTAACTGGAAAATAAGAAGAAACCTTCAGAACACAGCCCCACTGCCACAAACCACTGCCAGGTGCAACTCAGGGATGAAAAATGACGTACAATTGTACTTTTTTCGGTACAATTGATTTTTAAAAGTACGCAAGTACAATTCTCCAAAATTTAGTACACCCAGGCCAAAATATTTTACTTAAGAAAATACACAATATGTATTACAATTTTTCAAAATTAAATTATACTATTTTTCTACTCGCCTAAATTATTCTTAATTTTGACTGCATTTATGAACGCATCCCAAAATGCACTAGAAGAGTAGCTGCGTTTGCTGCCACTTGCTTGTAGTAAATGCCAAGCAGTAGCATGTGGAACAATATGTCCATAGTCGCTATTAGTGTGGTCCTACCTAGGTGCTCCACTGATGAATATTGAGTTTCTAGTTCAATTTGCTGCCTAGAGTGAGGCCTAAGTACTTGGCCGTGCATTTAGTTTTAGGGGAACAAAGTTTTGAATTTTGAATTTTAAAAACTAATAATTTAGGCTTTTAAAAGCTGTAGCATCAAGTCAAGCATTGCAGGTAATTCATGTCGTTATTGGAGCACATATTTACCTAAAAAAAAAGTACAATTGGACTCATTTAAGTACAATTTGTTTAAAGATTTAAATACTATTGAAAAAACTGATTTTTCATCCCTGGTGCAACTGCCATAGGATTTTACTAAGTATGCGTGTGCCGTAATTTCTTCCCTTTGATTTATACAGGCCCAACACATAAATAAATCCTATGGTGCCAACAGCTTGTAGGCAAAGTCCGTTATGTGGGAGGAGTCGACGGTCTATTTCTTACTGGTTTGTGTATTGGGCTATTTGTTTTTTTTTTTTGGTGTTGCAGTACTTCAGGTATAGGCAGAAAGAAAATTAAAAAAAAATCGATTTATTCACATTTTTCGCATTTTACGAAAGAAAAGTATTATCTAAGACAGGGATTCCCTAGCTGTGCGCCATGTGGTCCGGGGGCGTCGGGCAGCAATCAACCCGCACCTACTACAAAAAAGTGTAAGTAAAAGTGTACAGGCGAACCAGAGGAAGTCAATTCCTTTTTGCAGACATCAACTTGGCGAATTTTGCTCCGGGACTTGGGCCTATTTCTGTTCAAGATCCAACTGACCCAGGACCTCAAAGTAAATGATAATGACCATATACAACACCGTTTGTTCGCTGACTGGGTTTCGAACCGTTTGGAAGAATACCTTAGGGACGAGGCTCATTTTTGGATGAATGGGTAGGTATGTTAACAAGCCAAATTGCCGTATATGGGTTGACGCCAACCCACATGAGGTGGAAATTCCTCCATAAAAAGCAGTTTGGCAGTGATATTTAACCCCGCTAGACCATTTCTTGTGAGGTTACCTGAAATCGCAGCTCAATGCGAATAAACCGCAATCGACCGAAGCTATTAAAGCCAATATAACATGCCATCGCTCAAATTCAGCGGGATCTATGCGGCAGATTGGACCACTCGGATTCGTGCCACCATGAGAAGCTGCGGCGGACATTTGGACATTGCGTTACATTCCATACAATAATGGGATACATGGGCCTTTTAGGTGGAAAAAAGGATTTTGTTAATACCTCGCACACAGCTTGTTTTATTCCATTGCAAAGTCGACTCATCTTTATTAAAAACCTATAGTGAATATTCAGTAAGCTCAGCTTCTATTCAAATATCTGTGCTCTGTTCCGTTGTGTACTTTTATGAGGGGCGTCGCAAAAATATTATAACCTGTAAAGGGAGTCGCTATATTGGGAACCCCTGATCTAAGACCTAAGCAATGCAATGCCTATGCACAGGCAAAACCGGGCGGATACTGTTAGTAAAATGTATATATACTATAGTGAAAAATATAATGTAATCCCCCACTCGCAGGTATTTGCTAGAAACGTCACCAGTAAAATCCTCTGGAACTGACAACTAATGAAATAACATCCTGTATGCATAATTTATGCTGAGCATATAAAGTCCATCCATCGATTAAAATCCTTTCCATGAAAACCAATTTTGTAACCAAAGTCCATTTGAAAAGCCCATCCATTAGCGAAAGTCTAAAACCATGACTACTCATACAAATAGCTGTCATAGCAACTGTCATTCGAACACGGCTTCATGTTCATGTCCTAATAGAGACCAATGAAATTCTGAAAAAAAAACCATACTTTTTAATAATTAAAACCCTTTCCTCTATGCAAAGCCCACTATCAACCCACCATTCAACATAAAAGCACCACAAGACTGAAACTCGATATTTTTTTCCTATCAGTCCCATTATTCCAACAGAATTCTGCGCTGCGACAGCATCCCGAAGAGTTAAAGAAAATCCTTTTAATTTCCTTTTCGACAATAAATTTGATGTCTTAACAAGACGAATGCCCATGGGGGTGGTGCGATGGTAAATCCAAGGATCAGTTTCGTCCCGCACAAGAGCCCAAGCAAAGCGTATTGTAGTGAAAGGGTTAAAGCGAACCGCTTTTCTTAACCCCTTCTTATTTGAAAATCGCCTCCTGTCGTTGCCAGCAATGGATAACATCAGCGGCAATGGTGTTTATGGCAGTAAAGCATTCTCCATCCAACTGTGCGATATGTCCTGTGGGGATGTTTTTTTTTTTGTTCCTGATTTTCTGACTCGATTGCTTACTTTTATTGGGTGTTGGGTGTGTGACATCATCGTTTGGTGGTACAGTTTAGTGGAATTGTAGTCATAGTGCGTGATTTTTAATTAGTTGGAAACGCACTTCGCCGCGGAACATTGTGGGAGGGACTCAAGCGTGATTTATTTTTATTTGCATGTGGTCCTGAATGTCGGCTTTGGGAAAACTTCGCGGAGCGAATAATTAAGATAAGCGACGCAATTGCATGCGCTCCCGCTTAAGTTTAACGTTAAAGGGGTGACTTTAGACAATTAGGGGCTTGATTTGACTTATCATTGGTGGTGGTCGTGTGCAGAGGAATATATTTATATTTTAAGGTGTTAAACGTGTAACCGCGCGTTCTTATCAAAGACGCAGTTAAATGAGATGATTAGAGACAGTTCTAAGGCACTTAATTGGGGTTTAAGTCGCCTAAGGAAAACATAAAAATTTATGCTGATGGCTTTAAAATTGGATGATTTGTGACATGCTGGGTGGCAGTGTCACTGACAGCTGTCACCTAGCTTATCACTGGTAATAAAATCGACTCATATACATTATACATAGGTGGGGGCAGTGAGCTATAGGATTGGTAAGATAGTAATATGTCAAACCTTTATAAGGTTTACAAAAGTAGCTTAAATTTTCAGTGTACAAAAAATGTCAGAAAGAAGCAATGATGAACTTGAACGACATATACCCTCCAAAAATTTTTTGCCATGTGTTCGTTTCGCCACTGACAACTCAAAGAATCTGAAGAAATGTCATATTATGCATATCTCCCAAAGCCATTGCTGTGTTGTTGAAACATTTTTAATTTTGAAAATAAATTTTATTAGCTTTACAGGGTCCGGCAGAAAGGTGGACGTTTTTGAAAAGGTGCCCGTGCGGCAGGCACTATTAGGTTTGCGAGGTCTTACTGTTTTAGCATCTTTTTACCAGGTTTAAGTTATGGAGCTGTGGACGGAACCCCACGTTTTTGCCTACGACAATTTCGTCAGAAATAGTGAGTCGGGCACGGCGTGTGAGTCTTGAACAGGCCTTTGTCGCACTCCAGGTCGATCTGCTAATATTTGGCGACATTTACTTGCCTCCTCGGTCCCCTCGGTCGAAAATTGGACTTTTGTAATTGCTATCGCAAATACTAGCAGGGCTTACAGTTCGGTAAGGATTCCCATGGAAATTAGGCGAAGTGTCAGCTTCCATTAAGCTTCTATAAAATTGTACTTTCGAAGCTCCGTCACTTAAGCCCAGTATCCTGCTCGCGCTAAATTTTATCTTCCATACAAAAATGTCTACAGTATCCTGTTCCGCACGCTAAATTCTTACTTTCATATAGATGGGACACACTCAATGTCAGTCCGGTATAACAATTGAGTGTTATACGTACTACGTACACTTTTGTTATACTCGGCCAAGAAAATGTCTCCACTGATTTAGCTCGCGAAAGAATTGCCTGGTACATTAAATCGGCGATAAATTTTGACATTTTCGAAACAAAACAATTTTTTAATTGAATATTTCTTCGAATACTTGATAATCGATATAAGTGAGTAGGAAAAAAGTGAAAAAATAACAAAAATCAAAATACATGTGGCAATAAAATTTGGGTGTGTGTCCTATTTATATCCTGTACAACGAATTTAGCGAGCATTTATCTGTGCTGTGGAGAGAAAAGCGCTCGCTAAAATTAAGCGCGAGCAGGATACTAGGCTTTAACCCGTAAATAACTTACTTTCTTACTACCTTAGCTGGCGCTACAGTCCAGGGTGGGCCTGGGCCTGAACCAACAGGCCTAGTTTAGCTGCAGGAGATTTTATTTTTTATTTTCCAACATTCGTATTTCCTATATTGAATTTTTAAGAATCACAGTTTGTGTCATTTTTCTTTTACATCTAAATTTGATTTTGCGGGATTCTCATTTTCCGGTCAAACATACAGTTTCTGGAAGTTCTCCACGAGGTGCAGTTGAGTCACTTCAGCCCAACACATTAGTGCAACTCAGATCTATACAATTTTAACTACCTGCCTATAATATTTCCTAACAGAACACGACTAATTTATTTCCAATTATCGGAATTAGATTAAATTGTAAAAAAAATTTGTTAAATAAAATTTGTTTCATGACAGGTAATTAGGTACAATGTGTCTTTTTAGATGCAAAAAAAAGAACAGTTGACGAATCAAATTAGCACATTTTTGCAATCCAGAAAGTGAAAGGTAAAATGTTTTACAATTACTACAAACTGTCGCAGTAGAGAGTCCTCATACTCATTACTCACTGAGCCATAATCATACAAATGCAAAGCTGAAACCACAGGTTTTATTTTTGTACCTCAAACAGAGGCTTAGAAACTATTTTTAAAAAAGTTGCACGGTCAAAATAAAATTATACCTGTTCTATATTTTTAATTTAGTACAAACGTTGTTTTGCCTGCTCGTACATTTTTTATTTGAGATTTTATTCATGATTTGTTGTGTACATAAATATTATTTGAAATTTTATTCATGAGCTTATTCTTTTTTTTTATTGTTGAGTGTTTATTATTTGAAATTTTGTGGAATTGGATCGCAACGCCACCTACCGGATCTAATTGTGAATATAAACCATCCCAAGACCCATTCAAACACACACCCAAAATTTCGCTAAAATCGGTCCGGCCGTTTAGGAGGAGCACGGTAACAAACACGGACAGATTAAATACATTGACAAATTGTATGTTCGAATTAGCAGTGGCAGTGATGTACATTTAAATCCCTTTTCTCAATCATATTGGTGTTGAGATTATAACCCATTGAGATGATAAGTCATCGGTAAAATGGTGTGTTTCTGGATAAGACATAATGTTGCAAAAATGTCTTGAACGCGTCCACTAAACAGTATTTTAATGACTAAGAAATTTAAATAAACCCATTAAATTCTTGCATGAATTTCACAAATTGTATTTTTAAATGTGCATCCAAATATAGATTGGGCATCATGACTAAATATGGTCGAATGTATTTCTTTACCCCTGGATACCTACATAATATTTTTTTTTTGGGGTGGGTCATATATTGGGTTTTCTCAGTACTTAATATCTAATAAAGCGACTCCACGTTTTGTACTTTTTTATAATTTAAGCAATATTGCAAACAATTTCACTTTCTTCCTCAGCTTAAAGTCTTTTGATCTGAGCCTATTGGCATGATTTTTAAGAAGACAGTGCCCTGTTAATGTTCCTGCCAGTGTCCTGAGGCTTCCTTAATTATTTTATGCCTAATAGCTCTTGATGCATGGAGGTGGTTTAATATCCACCCCCTCTCTATCTTTCAGTTCGCAGCCTCTTCTCGTCAGCTCGTCAGCTTGGTCATTTTAAGCTAAACCGCAGCATCCTGTTACCCAGCACAATCTCACTCGGTTCTGACTGCATAATGCTTTGAACTATGTACATAGTAAAAAGGGCAAACCATTTTTCTGATAGTACGATAACGTCAAAACGCCCACGGCAACATGTCACCAGCTGGTCTCCCTTAGCAGCATAAAAATACTACTAATATAATAATAATACTAAATGTACGCTAATGGTAGCCACAATTTGACGAACAAACGAATGTTGTGATATTGACTTTTGATTTACCATGATCTGAAATCATCTAAATTGGTTTACCATGATTTGCACCCAGTATAAAGAAATGGCCTTAATGGTGTAGCCTTTAGTATATTTGTTGGCCTACGAATTACTTAGCTAGTGGTATCTATTTTTCAGCCAGTATCCAGACTTCCCCCATCAAAAAAGTATATAACTAATTTAACGCATCTTCCGTATCTTCAAACCCAATACTTTGGGCACTTTCTTATGTATGCTTCCCATAAGTAATGTTAAAACTGACTTAAGATACCTATAACCTATGAACATATTATTTACTTGCGTCTGCGTGCGTGTGTCACTAAATCGCTTCCCAATTCCATTCGAATACATTGTAAAAGTTAAAATCAATTATTTTTAGGAAGTATTCATTCATCCAGAAGCTTGAAACGAGTCTACAAAAGCTCACTGGTTGTTGGAACCCACCTGCGTAGGTTAAATAAATCATAAACCAAAATTTGACCTCTCTAACGGCGATTGGTTTTTTCAAAAACCCAAACGCGAACAATGAACTCTGGCTTAGACGAACTTCCGTCATGGTGTGGAGACCCGGAGAGAGGGCAAGCGATGAGAAAAAAGTAAAAGTCATCTGAACGCGCTAGTGAATCTGAGTCACTGACATAGTTCTAGTCATTTGATGCAGTAGATCTGTGCTACCAAAATTATATCTATATCCGACTCGGATTCATGGGATTCCCTTTAAATATATTGCCAACACTAAGAATTCACTTCATAGATACGCACTAATTACATAGCTATGTATATCGGACGACATATGGTGGATACCAGACCGGATCCGAATCGCAGGGTAAATAATTGTAACGCCAATCACTTCGATGAGGCACAAATGACAGATCGAATCACTGGTGGAATTCCGCACCGAATGTCATTTGCATGGGGTAATTAAAAAGTTGTTACCGAGTATTTTCGGAGAACCTGATCTCAGAGCAAGAGCGTGGTGACGCTTCACAGTTCACACTACCGAGTACCGATCCGATACCGAACCGACCTACAGACCAACATTGATAACAAAAGAGCAAACGACCGACCAGTCTTTCAAGTGTTGGATACTAATCAAGTTTAAGTTCAGTCGGTGAAGTGAATGTGTCTGAGACGGATCAGAGTTTAGTAATATTAAAGTCGAGACCGGTCTAGGGTTGCTTATATTTTCGTTTTCTTTTCATCTCACAATTTCGTGTCCTTATTTTTTTTAAATACAGTTGTTATCAAAATGAAACTTAATTATTTGGTTGTGCTTTTGCTGCTTTGTTGTGCATCTGATTTCACAAGTGCTCAGTGTAAGTGGTATAGTGTGCATTGGGTGTTGAACTTCTTTAGCAATCCCGCTTTCAATTTCAGCTCGCTGTTCGAATCCCAATCAAAGGGCCGGTGTGTGTATTTCGATATATGACTGCCAGCCATTGCTGAGTGTAGCGGCACGGAAACCCCTACAGGATCTCGATAAGAAATTTGTTCTTGATTCACAGTGCCGTGGTGGTATAGGACGAATGCCACATGTTTGTTGCACCAATGATGTGGGCTTTCAGAGACCTCAACAACAAGGACGATCCACTGGGACAATACAGTTCCCATCATATTCATCGTCACCCAGAGGAGGTTCATCGAATAGGGGTCAAATACCAGGACCGCCAGCGTGCGGCGGAGTCACGATACAAAACAAGATCTACGGTGGTAGCGATGCAGATCTGTTTGAATTTCCATGGCTGGTGCTCTTGGAATATGGACGAAGTGAGTGGGGTCTTTGTGAAAACAATTTTAATTCTAAAAGTCATAAAAAAAGGCAAAGTGATATATCGGGCTATTTTTAGGAGCTGGAGGACGTTCAACAAATTGCGGTGGGTCGTTGATCAACCAAAGGTACATTGTAACTGCAGCGCATTGTGTGACTGGTGCTATCGAGAAACAAGTTGGACCACTGTGAGTATAGTAGGAAATAATTTATCTTAAAGGACCAATGTCATGTTTTGGCTTAATCGTTATTATCTTAGTCTTAGTATTAATTGAGAACGAAATTAGCGATCTCTTTGTTGAGACGAATATTTTTAAGTGCTTCGTGAACTCTAAAGTAGCCGCTAATAAGTTACGAAGTGAAATTAATTCGCATCAGTGTCGGAATAAGTTAATTAAATTACAAATTCCATTCAAAGTGGCATCACATTACAGCTTAATAATAATATAATGGGTATGTGATAGGGGGCAATGGCCTTAATGGTGGAGATAAAAAAACAAACATATATACTGGTTTTGAAACCCATTAAATAGGAATTGATATAAAGTTCCCTTTTTTAGGTGCTTATAAATTTAAGATAATTATTGGCAACCGGTCTCTAAGACTATATGTATCTTCTTACAGCATTTTATGTGTATGATTTGCTTTGGTATCACGAATAAAAGGGACCTAGAATTCTATGCCGTATCCAAACTGCTGAAATGAGAAGTTCCGCAACAATTTTCCTGCTCTCAGATGTGGTCGAAAGTTGAGGCAGTCTAAAAATGACAAATTTTAAATTTGAGCGGCCTCTACTCCACAAATGCGCCCCGATGTGGTGGATGGGCTCAGCAGTACCTAAACGACCACCACATCTCATGTAGATGGACTGATTGCTCGATTTTTACCGACAACTATGATTTTCAAATCAACAAAACTTTGGTTTTTAAAATCAACAAGTGTCTGTGAATCCTACCTCAAGAAAAAAAAAAATGTTTAGGTGATATTTTAACGTATCTGTGGGTTGAACCGGAAACACTACGATCAGTAATCCAGCACGCAAACCACTGAGTCCAATATATTTATTCTTAGCGATCACTTATAATTTTAGATGGGACGTGTTTTTTTTTTAACAAACGATGCCTTTTTTTATTAATTTTATTTTCAAGAATGGTTTCTTATCATTGGGTAGGATTTGAATTATGTCCTTTCTAATAAACTGGCGATCACTGAGCTGCGGGCACAAGTAACTATTGACTGCTATTTCAAATTTATAATTAAAAAAAAAGTGTGGCAACTCGATCAGTGGGTCTGACTTAGAATTGTACAGTACCTAAGTTAAAAATCGTTTTTAAACAACTAAAGCTGGACTCCGTAGGTTCTGTAAGAGAAAATACCTACCACGAGACGGTTTCCATAAATAAAATAGATAAATAAAAAAAGATACAACAAGTTATTGCTTGCGATTTCAGCCTGCTTAGCAACGTCTCAGCAAACATTTCCTAATAACTATTTTTAAGTCACCCGATACACCCACCGTATCAGGAAATTGAGATAGCCTTTTAATACAGTTGTATTAGAATTCGATTTTCTGAACTCAAGACTTTCCTGTAGATATTTGCAAGATTTACTTCTTTAAGATGTTTTTAGTGCGAATTTTTTAAAAAATACAAAATTTCATTATCAGATAAAGATTAAGCTTGTATCTAAACCAAACATTGTCTTAGGTCTAGACAATCGCAATGACACAAAAAAAGAGTCTATATTCAGACGCAAGATTGAGTATTCTAACTCATTGAGCCCACGCAAGTGTAATAATAAGCTGCCGTTTGCCAGGGATCAGTAAAACGCATTCCTGAAAAAATGTGTCTTTGCAGTTTTGAAGGCCTTAAACATGAAATCCAATTTTCAAGGAAAGTTGCAACTTTTATTATGGATCAGGACTTACGGACTGAAATGGTCTTTCTTTATTTTTGTGAAATGGAAAGCTACCTTCCGAACGAACACTCCCGAATTTTGCGATAACGCATTGTTCGTTGGGAGAATAAAACTAATTTTCATCAACCAGGCCTAAACTTTAATGTGTGTGTTGTACCTGTGACTCAGTGGTTAGTTTGCTGGACTACTATACGAGTGGTCTCAGGTTCGATCCCCGGAAAAACATAAATAAGATCTTATACGGTTTTTTCATTGTCCCAACTTTCGCGAATAAAAAAAAAACTTAACACAAACGAATAGTTGGGATAAGTTAGGCCGTGGGTGCCTAAGCGAGCCTTTTGCGCCAACTAATTTTTTATTTATTTAGGCATCAACTTTACAAAACTTTAAACTTGACCCCAAATCCGAACGTATGAATTAAGAATCCTCCCAATTATGCTTTCGGATGTTTGTACGAAGCTCAAATCTGGGGTTGAACTGCCACATCCGTGACCAAGTAATATGCTTAGTAAATAGTTTAGCCAAATGTATGCACACTTTGGTGAATACTTTTGCGAATTCTTTCCCTGGAAAACTAAACTAAATGAACGCCAAGTTTGCTCCAAAATGTACGGTATGATGAAGGTGTGATTTAAAATGCATTTTTTAACTTTCGCCATACTACATACAACTACAAGCAACTGAACGAATAAACTTTGGTTACAGAAGCCCCTACCTATAGTTTTTAATTCTTAAATTTCCGTTTTAAATATCAAATCGACAAGATTTTTGCTATGACAATAAAAATATTCGAATGTTGTGTTCGCAATTTGAAGCTTGAGCATGTTTCAAATCACTTTCCAAAGTTTGACACATGGGATTGAGAGGGATAGGGTATGATATGATTTGAAATGTGGTACCTATTCCTATAGGTTAGGTAACTAATGCATCTGCTTCTTATACTCACGTGATATGTATTGCCAAATGAAATTAATTTCTCATCATTCATTATGTATTCGACTTGAAATTTATTTTTCCATTAAGATTTGTGTTTGCTTTCGTTTAGCTGGTACGAGGCTGGTACGATGACTAATGCTTTTATTGTTTATAATTTTAATAAACAAATTTATGTTTAACATCCAGTTTTTTTTATACCTTTGACAAGGTATAGAATATTATATTTCGCGTCGATATGAAATACAAAATTCTTCCAGTCTTTCATTAACAATATACCTAGTTTATCGATAATTCTTGTTTAACCAGAAGTATAACAATAAATTTATCACAAAATTGTATTTAGATAATTTTGTTTTCAAATAATAAAGCATTCACATTAATTTAGTAATAGGCCCTTTTAAAAAAAAAATTCATCTAAATTGTTTGACCGTGAGAGCTTAAGAAATCGAAACTTAAACAAAGAAATTTGCATAAATTTAATCGGAGCCACTTTATCTCTTTCATTACCAATCGATTCGTAAATCGTAATATTTTCTTTATACGTATTTATTCAAATCAAAGAAGAAAGATAATGTAAACTTGCTATTACTGTTAGGAATCAAGTGTAACTTTAGTCTGAACTTAAAATTGCTGAAAATAGAACAACCAAACGTCGCGTCGTGTCGTTTTATGGCGCTAGCATTGATCAAGTCTTAAGATTTTATTTCGCCGCCATCTCGTACTAAATGTCAAGGTGTTTTGTGCGGTTAAATATTACGATTAAATTGGTAGCTTAATTTGGTTGTGCTCAAAGTAATGCCGAAATTATATAGTTAGTATTTAGCTAGCGGTACAGATATTAAGTATATTTTATTGGCGCATGGAGCTTTGAAACCGGTAGGTATACCAGACAATGACGCAGGCTTTTTAAAACTGAAAAACAGAAGAAAGATCTTCGATAAGGCATAATTGCTTCGAATGTTAATTTGATCTATTTGCGGTCTCTTCTGGTGCCTCTTTGTTTCTGTCAGTGCGGTGAAATTCTACTCACGGATGTTTCTGTAATTTTTCGAGGTTAAGCATGATTTATGGGTCATAGAAAAGATGTTTGTACCTAGCAACTAAGCTCCTATTCGTATATGGAGGTCAAGTTTGTTTATATAAACACAATAATTTATATGCGGCACATTGAGCAAACAATTACATGGATCCGTTCATTATTTAAAAATAAAGCTGCAGAACTGCCTTACTAATATTTTAGTTTTGATTAAGTTTCAACAAAGAACCTTCTAAGTTTCTGTTTCTGACAAATTTTGTATATAAAGAAGAAAATATCTTTGAAGTTTGTTTACTTTCTTGTAAGGTTTATATTAGGTGTTAAAGAATCTTCTGTTTTAATTCTGGAAACTGCTTTTGGCAGTAACACTTTAACTCCTCCTGGAGCATAGAGCAACAACCAGGTCATTGTGTTCACGATCCCAACTTTTTGGGACTGAGTTTCCATCATAACAATAGACTTCCATGTTGTCCTTGGCCTACCAACTTGCTTTACACCTTGAGGGTTGGAAGCACTGCTTCGCTATTGTGTCATCTGGTTTAATCAGTGTATGGCCAATCCAGCCCTATTTTCTCAGTTTGATGTCAACATTCACTTTTGTTTGTCAAGTCCTAGTCCATAGATCATGGTTAAAAATTTCTTTGTGGCCACCGGATCTCTACGATCAACGATTGACAAACGATTGTCACATACTGGATATTTCCGAAACTCGGCGATTTGTCTGGGGACCGCTTGCTTACTTAAATCTTAAGTCGATTAAGATTACAACTGGCTGAGGGCTCTTGCCTCTTATAGTTCAGTCGTAAACGACGTATCCGTATACCGGGCGGACTCCGGATTAGCTAGCCCTCATTCTGTGCAGATGGGGTACTTTTCCGCGGAAAAACACAAATTACATCTTAAGGTTTTTTCTACTGCGGCACTTCTCGCGAACGTCTGGCAAACATCCGAGAGTATGACTGTCTTGAAAAAAGCTTCTCAATTCAGACGTTCGGACTCGGCATAAAATTGTAGGTCCCTTCCATTCGTCCCAAAAATAGAAACTCACACAAACGAATGGTTGCGAGAAGCTGCCTGTTGCGCCACCTATGTATGTATGTAGCCGAACAAAAACCATAAACCATTGTAGTCCCCACAGAGCAGAGGAATGTTTCGATTTTAACCCAAGTCCAAGTAATTTTAGCTGCAAAATCTGCGTTGTTTTACGGCACATCCACCGTTGAATGTACTGTTTTTCTTTTGATTGTAACTCAAAGGAAACTTCGCAACCTACAAGAGTAGTATTTTCTGTCTTATTCCTTGGAAAATCATGTCGTATTAATGCATTCTTCCTCGATAAAATTATTTAGAGCCCCGTTGTAGTTGAGATTTTTTGTTCGCGATTGGTTCGGTTAATAATAGCAGCTCCATTTGAAAGGCAAAGCAGATTGGTGGTCACATATTATTGCATTCTTCTAAGTCTTCGCTACAGGCCGGCTTACCCTAGTTTTAGACTGCGATCTCGGTGAATTTGTTGCACCATGGAGTTGTGAGGTTTGAGTCTTATATTTTTAATGATTGTCTCGAAGTAATATAACCTTATTGAACCAGCTTTTAATATTGCGTTTGATTTTGTTCGGTTTTATATTGACTTTCAGATAAAAATAATGTCAAATAGTTTGCGCAACAGGTCCGTATACTCGTACTCGCACCCAAGCCTCATATACAACCATTTGTGTATGTGGGTTCTTTTTTGCGACGAATGGAAAGACCTACAATATTATGCAGATTTGATAATCTTTTCCAGGACTTTTATACTCTCGGATGTTTGTGAGATGTTCTCCATGTAATGTAATATGTATTTTTCTGGATATCAAACTTGAGATGCCTTGCTCAGTAGTTGAGCCCACTAACCACTGAGACCCGCTTAAGTTAGGATAATCGGTTTATTATTTGTGAGTTCTGAGTTCCTAACTTTTTGGAATCTCCTTTCTTACTATGCGTTTTGTAATTCACTTGGAGTTTGTCTGAATGTGAACAAAAATATATTAAGACCTTTATTTTCCAACTCGCTATCCTCTTGCTGATTGCTACACCAAATATGCGTCGAAATCCGATATTTTAAGTCAAAATACTGTCGAAATCTCACGTCTCAGTTTACTTTACTTCTTTTCTAAAATGACTGATCGTTATAAATTTTAATCGCTTTCAATATTTTCCTCTTTCAGTGTGAGTGTGATCCTCGGTGAGCATGACATCACTAGATCGGTTGATTGTGATCAGAGTAGCTGTGCAAATTCAGCTATGCGCGTCGGCATTGATGAAGCTATACCACACGAAGGTTACAATGACAACCAGAAGCATCGTCACAATGATATCGCACTCATCAGGATGGATAGAAATATTCTTTACTCGGACTCAATTAGACCAATATGCTTACCGTCAACAGTACCTGGAGAAAAACCACGCGGTGGATCTCAACTCACAGTTGCTGGCTGGGGAAGGACACTTCAAAGTAAGTAAAGCATAGGAGGTTTAATACAAGATACATACATCGAAAGAGTATTTGACGTTGTATTCTAATAAAGATTCCACCACAAGTGCTTTGCCTTTGCTCTAACTTTGCGCATACGTCACACTCACAATATAAAAAAAAACTATTCCCTTAACACTTATTTTAAATGTGACTTTGCTTCTTTCTTACTCACAGCTCCTAAAAGTGCTGTTAAACAAAAACTTGAAGTTCCACTAGTCGATCAAGGCCAATGCCGTCAGAAATTCCAAATGCGCAATATCGATGTGATTGACAGTCAGGTGTGTGCTGGTGGGGTCTATGCCGAGGACAGTTGTGATGGTGATTCTGGTGGACCGCTGATGAGTTTCCGTCGAGGTGTATGGATTCTAGAAGGAGTAGTTTCATTTGGAGTAAAATGCGGTTTTGACGGTTGGCCTGCAGTCCATTCTCGAGTCAGTAGCTACGATGCCTGGATAAAAGAGCGAGTGCGAGCGTAGATCATTATAATGATTGTTGTTGTTGTGTTAATTTGTTGTTAAGTGTGTGATTCATTGATTTATTTAAACAAACAAAACCGCCATAATATTTATAATTTTTGATAAACTAAATGACAACTATATAGGCTAAGGCGATGCAGTTATAAGTGACAATTATTTTGTATTATTTAATTTATAAATTCTAATAAATTGATTTTAAGTAAATTTTTATGTCAAATGGGTACTTTATAAAAAAATGTGCACGACTGGGTCGCACGTAACTTTCTCGTTTATTGCGAATCTCGCAGAATATCAGAGTCAGCAAATTTTTCGTTTAAAATCATACCCACTCAAGATGTACTCAGGTCACTGAACCCTTCTTTATTAACAACGTAACGTAATAGATACGGCATAAACATGCGTATAGGTATTAACTTAAAAATTTAAAACTTTTAAATTTTACTACGAACTGAGACTTGAAGGAGGCAAGTATGCTATGCATTTCGAATTATATTGCCACTAAAGTTTTGGCCTTTACAAAAATATACCGTGTGTAAATACAGATCGGGATTTGGGTAGTCATTTTTGAGAAATATTCATAAAGCGGCTGTATTCGAGTTTTCTGAGGAAAACCAAGTACGAGATCATGTTTAGAATACTTATGTTGTCTTAAATATGTATTTTGATCAAAATCGTTAGAGCGTTTTTTTGTAAAATTATGCAGACAAATGTTACAAATTTGGATTCGGAAAGCGCTGTTACTTAAAAGTTTAACTGAAAACTGAGTACGACGTATTCTTCAGGATATAAACATTACCTAGCAGTTACATTTTCATCCAAATCGAAATGGAGTTTTCGAGATATGAGCAGTTTTTAAGGTAAAATTTTTAGCGATTGGGTGCGGAAATCGAAGGACGAATTCATGGTTCCAAAAACACTGTTTTGGAACTGTTTAGCTCAAAACTGACCAAAAGGTATTCCATACTATGGATTTAAGCATTATCTGCCAGTTACATTTTTATCATAATCGAAAATGGCGTTTTTGAGATATGAGGAGTTTTTTAAAGTACTATTATTTTGGCTTTGGGTGTATATCAAAGGACGCTGTCGTTTTAGAGAAAAATGGAGTTTGCTATCAAGTTAAGAATGACAATAAAAAATAATTTTTTTTAAAAATCGTTAATACCGTTTTCGAGAAAAAGCAAATTTTCAAAACTGCCGTTGTTGGAATTTTTAGCGAAAAATTGGGTATGCATGCAGTCATATTAAGCATGCTTACATTAACTCAACTAGCAATTTTGGTTCAAATCAAAACGGCTCCGTTTTTGAAAAAATCTAAATTTAGACATATTTCGTAATACTTCGTAAAATTTTTGTATGGGAGGTATGGTTATTATTAGGGCTAGCATAAAAAAAACGTTCACAAACTCTAAATACGAAGTTTGAAGCAAATCCGTCCAAGCATTTTGATTCCCCAGGGGTGGGACAGACAGACATACGGACGGACAGAATTGCGAGACCCACTTTTTTGAGTTCCCCCATAATCGTAATATGTATCAGAATTGATCAAAATTTGTTCGAAATTTTGTACGAAAACAATATGTATCTTTCTCTTACTACGTATACGAGAAAGTTAAAAAAGGCGACGACAATTTCAAGTAATAAACAATGCAATGTGATTATTACAAAAAAAAAAAAATTAAAAAAAAATGTCCTATAAAAAGTGAGCTTACGAGTGAGTATGCCTGTTTTGACAATCGAATAAAAACAATTGTTGATTACATTGAAATAACTAGGCTTTTAAGAATGTAAACATAAAATGAGTATCTCTATAAAATATGAAAAGAAATCCTAGAGAGCAAGGCAGACCTGGGTAGGTCTGTAACTCTATATCTTATATCTTCTTGCAACCATTCGTGTGTTTGAGTTTTAGTTTTGTAAACGAATCCTATAATATTAATGAATTAAGATGATGACAGGACAACTCGGTACATTGGCTGACGCTTATTTCAAGAAGGTGGAATACAGCCTTTGGCGTGCTATTTATTTTCTAGATTCCTTTACCCAATTGTTTGAGACACCAACCACAGAGCCAGCTACTGCTACTTGTTTGATTTTTTTTTGATACTTAAACTTGATGTGTCACTTGACAAATACGTAGATAATATTTGATTGTTACAAACATAAGCGGATAACTAAGTTAATAATAAAGGGCACTGGCCATCCTAGAATCGTGAAATTAGGCAGATCCTGAAGTCCTTACACTGGGAAAAGTCGAAAACTTCAGATTTTCCATTCATGAGGCGTGGTATACGCCCACTTTTAACAATTTTTTTGCAATTCTGATTGTCGTAGAATGTTGAAATTTGGGTGGGCGGTAGGGCCGGGACGAAGTCATGAAGGGGGATGCATAGCATATATGAAAAAATAAAAACGTTCCATTTATGGGGTGTGGAGCGTGCCCACTTAGAATATGGAAAGAAATTAATCTACCTGCTGAATACAATTTTAATGAATAGTTTATAAGAAAGAAAGGCACAGTGACGGTAGTCAGTGTCTTTTGGCATATTAAAAAGCGAAGACGTTTAAACGTTGTTTGTGCAATCTAACAAAAAAAGTCCTCGCAAAAAGTGGTGAAATAGCACCAAAAGCATATTATATGTATAAAAAAACATCCAAGTTGTGTAACTATTGAGTAACTATTGAGTTCAATGTTAAAAAAAATTGCTAGATTTACCTAAGTAGGCACTTGGCAAGTTTAACATAATTTCATAACTTGAAAACTTGACCAGTGAACTTATCAATTTTTTGAACATTGAACCATCTGAAACTAAGAACTTGGATTTTTTTAATCGGTAAAATTTTAGCCTAAGATTCAACTTTTTTCGTTTGAATACTTTGTCTAAAACGGGTGGAAAACCTGAAGCGGAGTCATTAGCCAATTTAAGGCTGTTGCTATTAGCTTGTCATTCGAGACACGACTATGCAACGAAATGTCAAAGTTAAAGTTTTAGATCACTATGGAATGAGGCATGGAATTGAGAGAGATAAGAAGTGAAACGTATGTAAATGGGATGAGAGAGAGTGATGGGGTGTCCATAGCGATCTCGAACGCGCTATATTTATGCTTAGGAGTCACCATGTTAAGAAGTGACATACGACTTTGATGAAGCATTACCACTCGGACGACTACTTCAAGTTGCTCTGTCATTTGACACTTTGTGCACGGATACCAAATTTCTTCGAATACCTGAATTTCAGTCAAAGACGGGCTTTTTTGGCTCCCTCCTGCATAAATTTTGTGGTTTATGTTCTCACAAGCGAAAAATCTTAAAAAATAAAAATAATAATTCAGGAACTCAGCGTCGATAGTATTTTGACTCCTTTCTTCCCCCTCTAAAAGTTAGAATTTCCTCAAATCGTCTCTAAGTGCTCACCTTGGCCATAAAAGGAAATTTGGTTCAAAATATCAGCTTCCTAGCTCTTACCGTTTACATACAGCGTTGATCAATCCGCCATATGTTTTCGTAAAACAGGGACATTAAAAAGTATTATATTATTAGTAGCTATCTACCGCAAAACGAACTTTAGGCCAAAATCTTGTCCCTCACCCTCTGTCGAAAATGTGTTGAAAAAAATCGTTTTGGAATCGATATCACAATTCGGCATTCACCCCCGAATTATTCTACACAACTTGCACTCTTCCACGATCATTTGTGGAAAACAGTTCCGCCTAAAAGCACGCAACAATCACCAACAAAATTGTAACGAAAGTGAAACCAAAACAAACAGTCAATAACTTTGTAAGTCACTGTAGGCGCTTTGGATTACCTAATTTACCAGTTTTGGCGATCTTGTCTTTAAAAGGCGTTCGTCGCGAGCGGTGTTTATTTTTTCGATTGCAAAACTTCATGCAGCCCATTCAGTGGGGTTTCATTAAAGCTCTGACATAACGACTTCGCCTTGAATATAAATGCAAACATTAGCAAAGAGCGAAGCTTTTACCTGATCAAATCATCCGAGGCGCGCCGCGCCGTCACCACCGCCACAAGCAGCTGATCATACGCGCTAGACTCTGACACTATGCACGAATGCTAGTAAGAAATTTTGCGTTTAGCGATCGGTCTGGATCGTACGGAGCGCTCACGCGGTATCTAGACTACTCTTTTAGTTTAGTCAAGTCAAGTTAGAGTTTTCGAATATTCGACTTGATATCGTTCCAAAAAAAATGACCAAAGCTCAACTGACCCTACAATGGCTGGCTTTAGTCGCGATCGGTAGTTTGACGCTAGCGGACGTGGCTAGCATTGCATCGAACGATAATGTCCGTGCAGTTGCATCCTGTGATATACCCAACGAGAGTGTTCGTGGCCAGTGTCGTGAGGTGTCGGAGTGTGAGGCATATTTGAAAGTACACATCGAAACGAGTTCCGCTGCACAACCGGAATTGGTGCATTTCCTGGAAAAAGTGCAATGTGAAAGTGAAAGTGGGTCGGTGTCGGTGTCACCGCCACTAGTGTGCTGTCCTTTGAATAGACGGGATTATGCACATCCCGCGGTTGAGGTGTCCAAAGAGGTGAATCGAAGAACTCTGAACGTCAATATATCGCGTAATAAAACCAAAAAGCTAAAGCGACGCATCCAAAAGGTTGAAAATTCGGGAAACTTCAATTTGTTCAACGAGTGCGGTAAGCAGGTTACGAACAGGATTTATGGTGGAGAAATCGCAGAGCTCGACGAGTATCCTTGGATGGCTTTGCTTGTTTACAATACAAGTTAGTACTAAAGCTTAGCTAATTATAAAAATGGATTTATGGATTAATCTTGAATCTGCTTTATTCAGATGATTATGGATGTAGTGGCGCGTTGCTAGACGATCGTCACATCTTGACAGCTGCCCATTGTGTCAAGGGAATCAGAGTGCGAGAGAAAAATGGATTGTGAGTGAAAGTTACATAATTTATCTGTAAACTAACTGGTTTTGCTGTTTGTTTGATTTGATTATGTGAATTAATTGAGTTGTGTTATGGCGGCTGCAACATCTGTTGACCTTGGTAGTGGTGGCTGCGGTGTGTTTGTTATGATGCAACTTTTGATGGCGATCTTATAGACTGGTTGTAATAGTGGTTACGTTTTGTTTGAATCTTTCTTCAATTAACTCAGCTTCGTTTTGTATGAAAAATTAAGTGCACGGCATATTAATTTGGGCCTTATTCAATGATGAACACAATATTCTAAGTTTTATCCCTTGTTTCGGGTAATTGCCTACGTATACCATTAGGGAAAACTTTTTCTCTGAAAAAGGTTGCTAAACAAGGAGACTTTCATTAAAATATGTAGATAATACTTTAATATTTCTTTTTCTGTTCTTATTTATTAAATTTGTTAGGTATGCAGGTAGGTAGGTATCGCAACTTTTAGTAAAAAAAAAGTTCAAAAATGAGTATAGCCTGATCGTGTTTGACTTTTAAAATTGGTCTAGTTGTTTTAAAATGACTTCTTTGCTATATAAGCCAAGGAAGGGACGTTTTAGTTCTGCTTCCACTTTGTGATCTTCGATGAAAGTATAAGGCAATAATGCGGCGCCATTGATACCTGACTATAAGGTGCCCTTTTCAGTGGCAGACAATTGATGTCTACAATCGATACCGATACTGTAAAAAATCATTTGAGGTTTTATCATGTTAAACGCATGTCCCCGACCAGGATGCCACAACGTGCTATGGAATCCGTACCATCAGGCAGGCGTCCTCTAGGTAGACCTAGGGTGAGATGGTTAGATCAAGTCCATAATTTCTCCTCTACCCGTATGGGGATTTAGATGATGATTTGGAGTCGATGGCGGAGAATCGAGAGCTATGGGGTGTCCACTTGAGCAACCTACACCCGCGACCCACTTAATGGATAAGCGGACCATTGAAAATGAATAAATGAATGAATGAATTGTAGATTTGGCGAATGTGTGTCGAAGTTACATATCTCGGAAATGCACTTGCCCCACCTCTCATCAACAATTTCGTATCATTTTTTAAATAAATTGTTCTGCCCATGCGAGACCGAGAAAACTCGCATGTCTTAAAAGGTATCCAACCCGCCTTTTCCTTTCTCTCTTAAAATTAAAACTGTGTAAGTAGGTACCTAGTTTACATTAAAATGTAGTGAAATATTTTTTTATAATTTTTTTTATATGTACCTACTACCTAAGTAGGATTTAAAAATCCAATTTTCACCGGAGAACTAAAAAAAACTTTACTTCGTCTTTAATGAGACTTTATTACAAAAACTAATCGCTTATTACAGTTTCAATCAAATATAACAAATCACTACCTAGGTATACGTTATAAGTGCCGACCGTTCAGTCTCTGCGCTACAACTGACTCTAACTCTACTGAAAAATGAAAATCTCGGTTGGTTTTATGAAAATATGAGGGACGCGTATTCCAATCCAAACTTATACATTGACAAATTGACATTTGAACAATTTGACAGGTGTCATAAACTAACCTATCAAAATTTCTTTCGCTAAATGTTACAGGTATATAGATTGTTGTTTCAGTGTTTTAAGCACACCACTCGTTCCAGGCTTCAAATACAGAATTACGTTACTTTTTTTAGTGCCCCACATCTTTCGAATACGTGAAAAAAAATCTAAGATCTCAATTAAGCAAATGAGGCATATCTATATATTTATCTATCACTATTATTGTTTCTATTCTCTACTGCGCTTTTGCAATATAGAAAATATTTGGAGTTGAAACGACACGACCAAGCTTGTATTTAAATTTTGTAATTTTAGTCATGCATTTAATTGCATATTTTTTAATATCTTAATAATGATTATATTTAATATAATATAAGCTATTATATAACATGTATCTTAATTATATTGTAACTGTAGGTAAGCTTTGCGGTTATGATTGTAACTCATGAGCTTGTCGACTTAACGTTGATAAAATTGATTCATTTCTTCCATATTTTGTATACCCTCCACAGGAAGGTATATAATGTATTAACTTTGCCATTACATTTGTAACGCCAAGAAGTAGTCACCGGTTTAGTTTATATATGTGTATATATTCTGAATCAGGATTAAATTCTGAATTGATTTAGTTCTTTCGTCTGTCTGTTGAAAACACGCTAGCGTTCAATACGGCGAATCCGTATTGCGTCACACTACAGTATATATAGCAGCTGAATGACATTTTGTGAGAGTACTTTGTGGTAGGTACTTCTTTTTACCGTCGGCGTCGTCAGGTTGGTATTGAAAATGAAATATGTCGGTCATGTAGTTCTAATACCTCCCATTTGTCTCAAAAAAAAAAAAAAAAGTTAAAAACACCGACTAAAGAACAAAGTGAAATACGAGTCGTTTACGACAAACGCCAACGGTAACAAGTGTGATTATTTGTCTGCCTGCCTGTCTGTATTAATAATTAGAGCCGCATTTTTTAAAATTTCATATCCTTTTCTACCTTTTTTTTTCTCAGCATAATTAATTTTTCTTATGTGGATCCTAACATTTACTCCTCTACTGTTTCAGAAATTTTCTTATGGGAAGTTTTTGGTGACACAGAAATATCTCTCCAGGAGGTAAACACACAAGGGGAAAATTGACAGTCAGAATTTAACTACTTAACCACTTATAGGAATACTAGCTTTTGCCCGCGGCTTCGCTCGCGCAGTTCTAAGGATTTGGCACACAGAGATTCCTTCACAGTCAGTTAGTTTCCTCTTTTATATTTATAAATATATCGCGCAGAAAACCTACCTAAGAAAGTACCTACGGAGCAGTTAGTATCTCTGAAAAATATTTTTAACGCCTTACTGGAGAAAACAGATAAAAAGTTATATGATCAATTTGTTAGTGAAGCTCTGGCATCTCAAAACAGGTAATACTATCGCAGACTGAGCCATACTATCTACGGAACAAAACATATTTCTTAGCTGGCAAATACACCGATATTGTGGGCAACATCTTTAGACTAAGGTCTTACAACTTAAGTGTATCCCATACCGCCCAGATCTTCCTATGCTGTGCCCCCTTAAAAGTGTTCATCGCTAATCGAATTAGTGGAGTGGTTGGTTGGCTATAAATCCATTAAAATTTTTTTTGTATAAACAAGTTCCTTTTCTGTCAAACACTTTATCAATTTGTTGTCATAACTGTCGGATAATTTTCATGCAAATCGATAGGTCGAGACGGGATAATGTCAAATCAAACTGGCAACAAAATAATGTGATTTTAAACAGATGCCCCCCGATCCTTATAATGGATAAGCGGGACATTTAAAAATGAATAAAAGACTGCTTTATGAGAAATAGATTTATGAAATGTGGCAATAGGCGGCCAATATTATACATTTTTATAAAATCGATACAGCTAATCGCAATTGTGGGAAACGGAGTATACATCAGTTTAAGCTTTGCGGTGCTAGTCACCTACATTGGAGAGGTAGAACTTTTTGACATGCCCTGCTACGGATCACAAATGAGTGTCCTTTCCCCTACTATAAGTTCCTCATTAACATACACACCACAGTTCTGGATTGTATCGATGGAGGTATCTAAACGATAGTCTAAAAAAAAGTAAGGCTGATGCAGGTACTAGGGTGGCACCAGATCTGTGTATTACTCCTTCACGGCATCATTCCTCACATAAAAACCATTTTTATAAGTTTAGAAAGTTAACTAATTAAAAAAAAATTGCTAACTTAGAGGCTTACGGCAGGAAGTGCTTATTAGGTGGCTAAGGGTTTTACAAAATATTAAGTCGAAAAATAGAAGGATACGAAGCTGATACCAAGCTTAGTTCAGTGTCCGAAGGAACAGACACACAAGGCAGAAGGCGATGTTTTTTTAAGTTAGTTTAGTCGGTGTTTTGTTTTTGGCAATTTAAGGAAAATCTGATGGTCAAGATCGGCTTTAATTAACCAGCTCAATATGCAATATGCATCCTTTTAGAAAATGTGTGACTTTCTTCAATTAATTTTTATTTATTTTTCCAGAAAACATGTTCGCTTGGGCGAATTCAACGTTAAGACTGAACCAGACTGCATCGAAGAGCCAAATTATCTCAACTGTAACGACGCTGCCCTAGACATGGCTGTAGAGCGTATCTTTGTGCATCCCGATTACGATGAGTTCTCAGCAAATAAATTTAATGACATCGCTGTCATTCGACTGAAAAAAACCGTCCCATTTACACACTTTATCATGCCGATTTGTTTACCGTACGCGGGTGATCTCGAAGAGAGTCCCTTCCAGCCGGGCCAAATGTTTTCAGTTTCCGGTTGGGGTCAGACCGACTTATGTAAGTTTTGTTGTCCCATCTCGAAAGGTATCTTAAGATTTGTTTTTCTTTTTGCAGTTAACAAATACTACCCGAATATACAGAGTCCGATTAAGCTAAAACTTCGTGTACCGCTGGTACCCAATGACACCTGTTCGATACTCCTGAAGCCGTTTGGTGTCCAAGTGGGTCCGAAACAGATTTGCGCTGGTGGAGAATTTGCCAAAGATACATGTGCCGGGGACAGTGGTGGCCCACTCATGTACTTCAATCGTAAACACTCCCGCTGGGTGGTGTACGGAGTTGTTAGCTATGGCTTCACGCAGTGCGGCATGGCGGGCCATCCGGCTGTGTATACAAATGTCTCAGAGTATATCGATTGGATTGCACAAATAATAAAAAGTTAGCTAGCTAGCTTGTTACCTGCGTAGATTGAGTAGACTGTTTATTTGTATCTAAGTATCTTATGGAATAATACCTATTTATGAATTGTGTTCATAAAGTTTGTCACAAACAACAAACAGCTGTTTTACTTATGTGCCAGAAGGTGTTGTTTGCAGTCACGTCATCGATTGCTTCATTTGCGAAGCGTGTGCTTTCACTGTCGTATCCAACAGTTTGAGAGATTGACGCCAAGCACACCAGACCAGAAGTGGTGTGTTGGTTCGGTTGTTGCCCTACAAAGAGTGTGCTTTGTGGTATGGAATCGATGCACAAGCCCGAAGAGAAAGTGAAAACTTAATTTTGAACTTGACTTAGAGTTGCGGTTTTTGTTTTGATTATCATCATCATCATCGGCTGTCAATATTGACCGACTTGTCATGATGTGTTGAGGAATAGATTTGGACGTGTGATAATGAAGTGTTTGTCAGATTTTGTAATCCAACCGTGCGAGACTTATGCAATAGGTATAGTGTCGTTTGGGGCAAATGGCCGAGTGACTGCATTAGGTATAGTTAATTGTATCTATGTGATGGTTTGGGTTGACGTAAAATAGGTTAATATGCTAATTAAGACGCTTAAATGAATGGCAATTAAGTTCAATAGAAGCGCTATAAGAGGAGTAAGTAATAGATTTCGGTAGATAAGTGATTGAGATAGATAATGTGAGATACGTCCGCTGCTTTTGGACTAGAAAGAAATTATAATACAAGTTTTGATACGTTGTCAAAATATACTTGTTGAAAATAACTTCAAATAAGACTTGTCAAAGATTTACCAAACGGATTTGTCTTAGAAGCATTGTTACAACCTACATATTGGCTTTTCTATGTTAAAACCTTAAAAGTAATATTTTAAACAGACAAAAAGTAGCACCGTTCGAACCTAGATACCGGATATCTTACCCTCTTGTAGAATGTTCAACAACAACATCAACATCTCCCACAGCAAAGCCCAAGATTTGGGCATCAGCACTAGCAAGGATCATCGTCCCCCATCTAAAAGTTCTACTGTCACTTAAGCCTTAGTTTTAATTTTTAAAACGTCCGTGAGGCCGATCTTAAGTTAAGTTAAGTAAGGTATGTATGAAGTGTAAGCTCATCAGAGTAGACTATATAGGCACCATATTTGGCCCATCGTCATTCCTGGAGTGTATCCACGGTAAGAACCTAAATCAATTCCAATTCCAATTCTCGAAACAACTAAGAGTAACCTCATCCGCTTTTGATAGCGTCCATAGAGAAGGACCGGGATTATTAAGGTCTTATAAAGGGTCACTTCATAGTTGTTCGAGAGAGGGCTTTGCTACTCAGTTGCTTTCTTAGCCCAAAAAAACAGCGATTGGCAAGAGTTATCTCAGCGTTGGTGCCATTGTCTGAGTTCATAGCCTATTTAGACAAAGTTTTAGCCACCTCAAATTATATCTGTCTAGAGAGACGTCGGTGTTGGGTGTCCTTTCTTGATGACAGCATATATGTATTGCCCTCATTGACCGCCAAACGGATCTTCGCCGCCTGTGTCTCATTACTCACGAACGCGCCAGAGACATCATGCTGCGTTCTGCCGATTATGGACGGACTTTTGAAAGATATAGTGCCTCTGGTGTTAGCGTTTGAGTTTTGCACTATTGTCTTTAAACAAATGAATTTGGCAAGGATGGCAAAACTAGACATTGTTCTGTACAGCTCGTCTTAATAAATACTGTCGTAGCCGTAGTCTCCTAGCATGCTATCTAAACGAAGGCAGAGTATCCTTATCGGTGACTCGTAACTTTGATCTACTGAGTTTTAACAATTCTATACAGATTTTAACTCAGGCCTTCGAGACCCTGTGTCCATTTTATATGTTACCATCTTAGGTCTGCAATATTTTTAGATTTCTTGAGAATAATTCTAATGGCCACGTCTATTGATGATCTTATGCCCTCAATTATTTCAATTGTGGAAACTGCTCCGTTTTTGGCCAGAACAATCTTAAGTCATCCTGCAATGTTGTTGAGCATGCTCTGCTTAAACATAATTGACATTCTGCACGATCGATTTGAGGGCATTTTATCTCACGCAGAAGCGACAAGAACTGGTACGATTTAATCCTGTTAGACTTGTCTTGTGGGGTGCCATAAGTCGCAGGTCCATATACGCCGATAAGCTGCAAACGACCGGTGCCTGCAAAGTCAACATAACCCGTCGCTCAATATCAGCCTGATCTATACGCCAAAAATATCGAAAGTTGGACCTCTCGGATGCGCGCAAAACGTTATTGGTAGGTATTTCAAATAAAATAAAATAAATCGTTGAAGCATCTAACACACAACTTTTTTATTCAAATTTGGATTACATTTTAAGACTGCTATTTTCCGCGTTATAAATATTTGGAATTATCTTTTAAAAGTCCCGTATAGTACATACATTACATACATTTACGTATTTATGTCCCAGGAGACTGAAAACTAATAACATTGCGTTCTTCTAATTAGAACACGATTCCTGCGAAAATCAGCTCAATAGTCTTGTTGCTTCGTTTGTAAAGGTATTATCCCGTCTCCATATCAAATTACAACCGCATCAGAACCCTCAAAAGTACAGAACACAACAAAATAGAGCCGTTGCCTAACAACAGCATTCATGCAGAAAATCACGGTCATTATAACTCCATTGCAGCTTCAATTTATGTTCTACTACTCGGTTATCCTGTAACCTTACGTAACCATAGAATATCAAGTCCAGTCAGTTTCGGTCGAACGTTGGTTACACAGATGAAGAAAAACGCAAAAAAGTCCTTCCGCTTCCCCTTGGAACATAATCTCTATTTTATTTTGGATATGTGTAGATCGAGGGATAACCTTACATCAAGGATGACCGATTCGCATGAATAGATGAAGAGGAAATGCAGAGTCCTGGCTTTTTTCCGCTGGCTATCGTTGGTGGTGGGTTAAATAAAGAGATTTTAATTTTTTGATTATCCTCATGGTTGTAAAGATAACGACAACGATGACGATGGATGTGAGTTAGGTACTCGATGAGCAATCGAATACCATGCAATAAGGCAGGATCCTTTTGGTCAGTGTATGGGGGGAGGGTTTTTTTTTTTGAATGAAATCTATGAACTTTCTGAGTAAATTAAATAACGTTTATCCTTGAGTGACGACGTTTGGCATACGTTCGTCCGTTTTTTATGTTTTTGCGTATTTAAAGATAATCGATTGATTGGACACGTTAACCATGCGATTGGATAATCTAAAGAGAGGCATTGATTTGACGGATTGGACATATAGATGTGATGTGCATAATTGATTAGGAAGTCCGCATTTGTGCCTATTGAATGGTCGGGAAATTGAATGGGTATTGACGGTCGGCAATGAGTTGGGTATAATGTTGAAACGTATCTCTGGATGCAGTGAAACGGAAGTATAATTTACAGAAAGAAGTTGGCTGTCTGAAAAGAAGTAAGCTCCACGTTGCGGTTGTTCAAATTTCATTAGATGCGTCGTCTACCTAGGGTTGCCCGATTAAAAGCTACGAAAAGGGGGACATCGTGAGTTTTCTAGGGGGAACAAGTGTTCAAAAGGGGAAACATTTTTTTTTATTTTTGAATACCAGAAAAAGCATCAAAATTATTTATGTACATACTTTATTTAAGAGAAACAAAAGAAAATAAAAAGTAGGTAATTAATAAGCATTCAACTAAAAAAAATTAAATGAAACAAAAACAACAAAAATAAAGAACAATTTACTAAAAACGAATGAGAATCATTTTATTAAAGTTATTTTCTTTTATTGAATTTTGACTTAATAAGGGGGACGGTATGGTTTGTATTAGGGGGGACAAACAGCGTTTTTGTATGAAAAAGGGGGACTGTCCTGGCATCTCTAGGTCTACCCCTCACCATACAATCGTATATGGCAATAAAAAGACGTGCCAAATAATTATGCAGTTACAGAGCCAGAAAATGTTAACCAACTCTGCAACATATACGTCTTTGAAATGTATTTAAACAATCAACGCATATATATAAAACAATTTCAAAACAATTAAATTTTCTGCGCACTATAGGTACATTCCCAATTTAAATCACATCCAAACACCGTAAACTGAACCCCTTGCAATACGATTTTGCCCTAGGGCTAAGGATATCCTATAGGTATTCGAGTAGCAAACACCCGTAAAATGTGACACGGAAAACTAAATCGAATTTTCATCTGCAGACCAAGACGCAAATTGGTTTCGATTGAAAAAGTATGTCGACGAAGGAGACTACATAAATTCTTCGTCAGATGTCCTGTTGTGCACTCGAAGGGTTCATTAGATGTGTTGCTCGCAGTCGACACTTGTAGTACGCATCTAAAATCGCACAAAACGAACGCACATGTGACATCACATATACGTAATGTGTGTGCAAAAATGCTTTAGCCAGCACTTGAGTTTCAAGATGAAAGAATGTATGTACAGAGGAAAAGTTCATTTGAAAAGGGATGTGACAATTTTCAGATTTCATGTCGTGTTAAGGACTCTCGACAGCCTCTTAGCAAACGCACACACATGACACTCGAATGCTTTTATTTTCTTGCGATAAGTTCACCTCAAGAGCACATTAGCGACTTACATCATTATCGTCAACGTGCCGCTGTCTTAATCCTGATGAGAGGAGGTTTCCAGTTGTAGGACGGACGAGATTAACGCTTAAGTAGACAAGACACCCCTTGGATTAATTCGTAATGTGGACAGGACATTGAATTATTTTTCCTTAAAAATGTGACTAAATCCTGGAAAAATTGTCATCTGACGATAACAGCTGCTTACTGACGAATTTTACATAACAAAGGAACGCAGTGTTGACTCTTATTACGAAAGGAAATTTGTAAAAAAAATACCGCAGTATCATGTTACAGCTACTGTTTTCTGTGTGTCATTTGAAAACCAGATAATTCCCATTATCAACCGCATCCAACCCCTCAGACGCATCTTATTTTTTGGAAATTAGAAAATAACACAACAAGAGGATAATTAGCAGAAATACCGCCGGAGGATGTTTGCGCTTCTTGCAGGACAAAAAGGAAACGTTATGTTTACCCACTTTCAGATGTAGGAATTCTTTTCTCAGATAGCTACTCTCACCCCTAGGAATGTGTGAATTAATACAGGCTAAGGGAAAGTCGAATGCTATTTGCAAACACTTTTAATTGAATTTTTAAGTTTTTTTTTTGTATTCGTTTAGCTCAGTTTTGGAACGTAATTCTATTTAGATTCGCTGTAATATTTAAATTGGTTATTTGAATATTGATAGCCAAACAGTTTAATTCGCCAGTCTGAGCAGGAAAAACAAAAAACAAACAAAACAAAGTCGCTTTTTTGCAGCAATATAATGCCGTGGTGACTTATTCTGAACCCTCTGCAGTATATTGGGTTTCCAGCTCAATTTTCTGTCTAGAATGAGGCCTAAATACTTGGACGTGTCCGAGAACACCAGCAGGGTGGCATTTAGTTTTGGGGGAACAAAGATGGGCATTTTGTACTTCCTTGTAAAGAGAACCAGTTTAGTTTTCTGGGGATTGACGCCAAGCCTACATTTTTTGGTCCATTTAGAGAGCCTAAAGAGGGCATTGTGCATAAGATCCCTAAGTATGTTGAGATGTTTTCCTGAGACGTTTTCCCTTCCAGTATTAGAAGCAGTTCATTCACTACTAGGTTCCAAAGAAGATATGAGATTACACCGCCTTGTGGCGTACCCTTACTGACAACCATCCGAACCGATGCTTCGCCCAGCTTTGAATTGATGAACAACTTGGTGACTTATCTATCCATTTTCATAAGGCACGTCAGTGTGCCAATAATTGCCTTTGGTTCGACGTTGTTAAACGCTCCCTCAGTATCTAGGAGAGCTACCAATGTATATTCTTTACACTTTTACAGTCTAGAGATTTCTCAATAGATACAAGTTAGTGAAAGGCCGTTTCAACCGATTTTGTCTTTACTATACCCATGTTGAGAGGCTGACAGCAGAATTGCATTAACACTAGCGTATATGGGAGTTTTCAGTATAGAAATGATGACAAAGTTATAATGCGGGTCTAAGATCTTTGGGGTACGCATTCGAGCTTTTACCAGTCTTGAGTATGAAGACCACATTTACTTTCGTCCATGACTTGGGAATGTGAGACAAATCCAGGCAACTTTTGAATATTACATTTACCCATGGAAGGATTTGTTCCACGGTCTGTTGAAGTTCGGCCGGTATTATGCCATCAGGTACAGAAGACATTTTTGTTCTTAGTAACAAGGACTTCAGGACTATAATAAGTTTCAGAAAATGTTGCCAACTATAGCCAGCCGTTTTGTTTTATAGGAAATCAAAATTGCTAAACATATCATATATCACTTAAACAAGATGGCCGACCAAATTACGAGCATCCCCCGTAGCTCAATGTAAACGAATAGTTGCGTAAATTAGGATTTAAGATAAAGGTCTCTTTTCGTACTTTCTATGCCAATGTTGGCTAAATGTCATATATCTCTAATCGAAAGAGAATTCTTGTATCGAGACTGCGTTAAAAAATAATTTCGCAAACTACTTTTCCACAGTTGCAATCTATATTTTCACAAAAAATAAATTCAATCAAATAGTAAATCTTTATTTCTTCTAAACTGATATTTGAGAGATTTGACAGCCACCTGTTGTTTTGCTTTCTTTTGGTTGATGTTTCCGTCGACTTGTGGCCGCCAACTAAGGCGAGGCCTTCTTCTACCGGTTTGTTATAATATACTCTGGCCTCTAGGTTGATAGTCGAAGAATTTGTCGTCAAATTTCCTCTCCTCCGTTAACAATAGTCAATGCAAACAGGACAGAACATTTGACGTAGAATTTTTCTCTTGAAGCGGCAGAGTATGATTTTCATCAGCAGTAGATCAAGTCCGAGCTTTAGCGCTTTAATGGGACCTGGGTAGTCAAGGTCGTATACAGAATTATACAGAAATGGGACTATACTATCCAATTATACCTTCTCGGTCCAAAAAAACAATTATTGGTAGAGTTCTTTATTTTAATTTCTGGTGAAATGTTATTATCAGAGTCGACGTCTCATATGACGTCCCAACTGATTACTTATCGGGCTCCCGACCCGTGAAGAGTCTCTGCCTGAGACACTGCAGCCTTCCATCGTCTACGATCCCGGGCACGCTGCTTCCAATTGTCCAGACCAAGTGCTATCCGCGATGGCTTGGTCTTTGAAACCGAGGTTCGGTCTTCCTTGTCTTCTCGAACCTGGGGGCTGTGATTCAAAGATCCTTTTAGCTGGAGCATTATTGTCCATTCGCTCGATGTAGCCGAGCCAATGTAGTCGACGCGTTTTGGCTTTTTGGACTACATCCATATCTTGGTACAGCTCATAGAGATCGCTATGGAAATAAAGTGGACCACAAAAAAAGGTGCAATTTGACATTATTTCGAATCTGAAATGGAAATAAACACGATTCGGCCGTATTTCCTTCGACTTTATTACACGGCACCGCGTACCCATACCCATTACTTAATCTGGCGATAAAATCACTGAGGACGATTTTAACGTAATAAATACATATAAGATGCTGATTAAACTGAAAAATTTACTCTTTTTAAAAGCGGTTCTCTTTAAAGCAACTCCGAATACAATAGTAATATTCTATACTTATCCATGGTTGTCTTCGAATCACCTTTCTTTCATTTGATGTCGTGATGTACGTTTTTAATTTTCTACAAATTTCTATCACACTCAATTGAACAGGATATGGAAACTCATGCAATATGCCTCACTCCGCCTAGAATAGGTAAGGATTACATGCAAAGGAATTCCATTGTATATAGCGTCTCCCCTTTTGCCTGTTTTCTTGGATTTTTAATTTCTTCTTCTTCGCTTTCATTCAGCGCACAACTCCTTTGATTCCTTTTCCATTCATATGCAGATGAATGAACAAACGCGAACAAGAAATTGAAATTGACTACTTTAGGCTTTATCCTTTTGGCTTTCGCTTCAGAATAATAAATCCTTATTTGATCCTTTACTATATGAGCAGGACTGTACCAATTCGATGTCATGCCATGATACCGATTCGTTTACATATCAACGCAGCCACGAACAAAAGTCTTCCTTTTCTACGGAAGTTTTTTTTTTTTTTGAAAATAATAGTGAAAAGGACACGCGGAGATTTTCCCAATTTCCACCACCCATTTTGCGAATGACTCCTGCCATCAAAGGACTTTAGTAGGTAACTGTACCATCCGTTGGGCATTCCTAGAAGTAATTCCCAAAAGGATACCCGCCACAAACGCCGGAAGGCTGTTGATACTTCTGCTGCTGCTGCATGCGTGCGTGGTGGGCAACAGTTTGAAACTGTTTTCATTTTCAGGGATAATGTCGTTTCGTTTGTTCTCGGGTATACAAACATGAAATTGAATGGACTTTATTTGGGTATACTTTCGCGGGACCCCTACCCTCGAGAAGAATTCTCCCACGGCAGGATATGTGATTAATTTACCCTCTCGACGTCATAATTATTATAATTGGAATGTTTTGCATACGAAGGGTCGATCAATGACTATTATACTGTTTTATGCATATATGTTGGGATATTTTTGTTGATAGTTGTGGTCCTTGGGTTATTCGTTACTCAGTCAAAGTGCTCATAGCACGATAAACGATTACGATAATGACTATTTGAATTGCGTGCTGAGATTTGTTTTGAGTATAGTTGGACAAGGACATATTGGGGATGGGCTACCGAATTAAATCTACCCGAGAACAATAGAAATTGTTGTCAACATCAGAGATTTCCAATAAAGGAATACGAGTCTAGGGAAAGAAAGTTAAACTTTGCTACTTCTGCTCTAAATAGTTCGTTTAATAGAAATTCTTCTTAGGGTCCTTTAAAATGGTATATATTCGCAAAGAAGGGGTTTCTTTGACATACAACCAGATTTTCATTGTTCCCATTGAATGATTTCAACCAACCTATACTATAACAATAAACAGTATCATATTGAGACACAATGGCATTGCCAATCTAGGAGATTCGATAACATTGGCCTTCTTTCTACAAAATAACAAAAAAAAAAAAAAAAAAACTACCAGCGATCATTTTGGTACAAAGAATACCGCCGACCTGTTTTCCATTGTTCAATAGAGATAATCCTCCATACGCCGAAATTTACTTTTCAACACAACGGGATGTCCCCTCTTCTAGACTAGAAAAACTAAGCAAACATCAAAATCAAAAAAATATTACCATTCTTAGCCTAGTTAAAATAAAACTATCCGATTAAATTTGAGCAGCGCCAACGTTTCGCTTAAAGATTTGCCAATCAAACTAAACCGCGAATGCAATGTTTCAATTCTATTCTCTGGTTTTAGAAATTTGTCTTCTTTATGCAGGGGGCAGGGCAGGCTCTTTTCTGGGGACATAAACTAACACATTCATAAAATTAAGACTGCACAAATGCCTATTCTATATACTTTGTGCGCTACTCATCAATTTCAAATCCAATGGATTCAATTCTAATATCCCTAGGAGGATTTCCAACCCACTGAAAATAGTGACCAATAGTACGGGTATAGTGTACAAATACAAAGGGTAGTGTTCGAGAGTGTCGCTCGTTGTTCATATTATTTGAGTTGAATCGCAATAAGCTCTATACATTATATTTTCAACGCGTTACTCAACTTTTTATACCCTCCACAGGAAGGTATATTCACTTTGCCATTACGTTTGTAACGCCAAGAAGGATTCACCGGAGATCCTATAAAGTATATATATTTTGAATCAGGATGATATTCTGAATCGATTTAGCCATGTCCGTCTGTCTGTCTGTCTGTCCGTCTGCCTGTCTGTCTGTTGAAAGCACGATAGCGTCCAAAGGAATTGACCTAGGCGAATGAAATTTTGTGAGACGACACTTCTTTTTACCGTCGCCAGGTTGGTATTGAAAATGGGCTATGTCGGTCTAGTAGTTCTGGTACCTCCCATACAAAACCACTATTAGACCCACGTCTCTCTCTGTCTGTTGAAAGCACGATAGTGTCCAAACGAATCGACTCGAAAGGTATTACTCCTCAAAACTGATCTATAGTCTATTGCCCTACTCATTCCGTCAACATTTTGTTCAGCGCTTACTATTTTTGTGTACAATGATATTAGACTCATCGTTCTTTAAACTGTTCGAATACGCGCTGGAGCCGCTCTACATTCGGTTAGGAGCCGGCTGAGGTAGTTATGAGAGTCCGATCAATCCACTTTCTGTCTTGAGGAAACACTTTGAAAATTACGTTATCAACAGGAAGTTGTATACCTATGTGTCCTTAAAACCAAAATTGCACCTGCGACTAAAACCTGAATTACGACGGCTGGAATCGTATATCTACAAAAAGCGGAGCCACATGGGAAAGATTCTCATTCTCTTGCATGTTTCTATGCCCGGGAACCCATACGAGACTGATCACTAACATATCGGGCATTTTCGGGGTTATGTATCCATTACTTAAGGTGACGCCAAGTCAGCAACTAATGGCCACACGCTTCTCAGAACAAATTTGTTGCATTATCTATAAAGATACCAACCCTGTGCAAATCTAGACACACCACACTTACAGTTGAAGAGGCCACAAAGATCTCAATTGGTTCGTGTGGATGCAGAAGACACGTGTGCGTTTGATCAAATAAAACAAAGACTTTAGTTATCAATCACTTATTGCATAAATTGCAAAGTGAACCTTATCAATGTCAGACTCGATTTAAGTGTTATTGTTTAAAAACATGTATTAAATATTATTACGCAGACCAGTGTCTAGGTTCGTCCCAATACATTCAAGTAGCCATAACTTGAAAAAAAATTAATTAAATACCTTCTTAGTTTTTCTGTAAACTTGAGATGTTTTCCAACATTTTATCATCAATTTAGGGCGTCAGTGTTTGTCCGTTTGACTTGGTATATATAAGCTCGCTTCAAGGTACTCAATTATCTTTAGTAGACGTTTGAAACTGCAGCTTACAAGAGTTGAAGAAATTCACGGAAAATGAACTTCAAACACATTTTCGTTTTTACCATGCTTTTGGTCTGTCTTATGGGATCGACTGAATCTAAGAGTGTGTTAAAGAAAGTCGGACATGCTGTAGTGAGTGAAGTTTATTTTTCTTTAACGTGTTCCTTTTTAATTAGTCTATTTCTGTTTTTCTTTAGAATAAAGCTGCCAACAAAGCAGGACAAATCATTCACAATGCAGCACCAGTGGCTAAGGATGCAGCGACAATAGTTGGTGCCGGTGCAGCAATTGGCGCTGTTGTAGGGAAGTAAATGGATATTGATTCCGAATGGTATATGTTCTGAATAAAAGAGGAAATTCCTAACACTCGTATTTATTTCTATTAATTTTTATTTAAACGAGCATATAGTGGATATAAGTACAACACACGTACAAGAAACAAATACTTTCAATATTATTGTTTAAAAGAAAATTAAGGCGATTGAATGTACAGCTTAAAAATGTGTTAATAGCTCAAGTTGTCTTAAGATTTCTGACATTCTCCCAATGTCCGAAGAGCTAATATTTGAAATTTCGGTAAAACCATTAGAGTGTTATTTTTACAATAGAATGTCTAATTTTTTGGAATATGGAATATGAACTCATTCAGTCTAATAGGCAGTTACAAAACCCTCGTTCAGTTTTGGATATGAAATATCACACCAAATGGCAAACATTTATGAAAATCGTCGCAGTCGTTTTCAAAAGGTTACCCAATTTCTAAAAAAGTAACATACTGGTAAATGTTACCATAATGTTACATTCCAAAGTGTAATTAACAAACATTTTTATCGCAACCTCAATATTTTTGGGACTAGAATACGAATTCTTACTTGTCCCTAAATTCTGAATGTGTGTGGGAGAAATTTTTCACGAAATCTCGTAGAGGCCAGTTAAGTATACCTAAACTAGAACCGAAATACTCAAGTTGCAGTCGTCGAGAAATGTATAAACATTGTTATGAGGGAAACAGAATTGTTTAAAACTTGATCTAAAAGACTGTAAGTGTTTAATCTCTCGGCATATTGCATACCAGCGCTACAATAGGTGCCCTCAGGTATCCCTGAACAAACTTGCGACATGGCTTGGCATAAATTCAAACGATTTTTGAAGAAGCTGTATGAACGAAGAATATAGGAGTCTTTTGATCATTGAGCTAACATATAAACTGCTGTAATCACTCTCACCACTTTGTAGAGAAGCTGCCTTGTTGTACATATTTGTTGGTCGGCATTCTTCATCAAACCAAGAGTTTCGTGTTCGAGTAATATGTAGCACAATCGTTCCGTCTCTGATGGTCTCTTGGCATCGATGCCATTACGTCTCGGCAGATGATGGTAGGAATGAGGGCTGTAGGTAGTACTATCGTTAAATGTTCTGGCGGCTTGTTTCGATAGCCATTCAACATTACATTTCCTGACTGTACTTCTTCGTTATTGTGGAATATGGGATATCCGCAATCAGTCCATGTTGTTAGTTCGTATAACATCAAAAATACTGTGGAGGACTGTCTTACGTCGAGCGCAACATAGCCATATATTCCTTATGAATAATGAGGTGATCAAACCGTGGGCTAGTTACAGTAAGGTTAGGATACAAAGTCAGTTTTTTTTTTTTGGGTTTATAGCCTGATTTTTTTGACAGTTCACGCGTGATTCGTGACATGTGTTAAAGTAAAGACTGCTCAGTTATATAGCTTTGCCATTTCACCATGGATAGACTTACAACACGTTTGCAAATTATTGAATTTTATTACCAAAAATCGAACTCAGCTAAGAAATGTGTTTAGAGCACTTCTTCCATTTTATGGTCGTCGCTAGAGCTCGATGATTTCTGAATTTTTTGCCAAATGGAAGAGCTGGGTTTGGTCGACATGACGTTTCAACAGGACGTCATGCAGCGCGACATGCCACACAGCACGCGAATCCATAGACGGGATAGCGACATATCTCCGCCGAACTATAAGAACGACATATCTCCGTGCGAAGCGAGCCACCCACCCCATATACTTTAAATACATACATCAAACTTTCTTACAGACGGCTATCTGAAAGCTTTTGGTATAGACTTATTCAGAAATTAAACAAATAAAAAATAATTACCTTTTGCATAATGTTTAATATAAATGATTAACAGTTGGAGATATGACGTTTTAAAGCGACATATCTCCGCGCAGAGATATGTCGTTTTAAATGCGACATAGCTCCGCGCGGAGACATGACGTTTTCAAAACGACATAACTCCGCCAGAAAAAAGCGACATAATTCCGCTCGAAAAGTGTACCGGGCAGAGATATGTCGGCGGAGGTATTCCGAGGCGAATTTGGTGAGCAATTCGTCTGATGTTTTGAACCTGTGAATTGGCCGCTGAACTATTTTTTTGTGGAGATATGTGAATGCGGTACTTCGGTAGAATGTAGAATGATTGCTATCTAGTCTGGAAACAATACTCCTGATTTCAGCAGCCCGTTAACAAGACAAGTCTTAGAAGAAGAAGAAGAAGAAGAGGTATAATAACCTTTCCTTTAAAGAGCCGTATAAAACCTACTGGATCGATAAATAAATCCACTATAGGTAGTGAAGAAAATGTAAAAACATATTTAGCACTCGTATAAGTCTTACAGATTTCGAAATAATGTACGTACTATAAACCAAACATCAACCCTCTGAATGGTTCAAGAAAACACAACTATACTTAGGGTCACTTGCACCAAATCATTGGATATCTAGATAAACTTCCGCAAAGCTAACCAAAGATAAGCCAATAAATAGTTACTTCCCGTCTTCGTGTTGCACCATTGCAAAATTATGCCTGGATAAGTAACCTTCGATTATTTTAAATTTGACAGTACTACCAATACTAAAAACGCAAAAAATACATTGAACTGTGGAATAAATGGCAAATAAAAGCTACAGGTAAATAAACTCGTGCAGTGGTTGAAATTAATGTCAGAGAATTCCAATAGCACTATAGGGCTCCAAATTTTAGAAATCTAGGTAATCGTGCCACGCTATAGAAATTTGTTGCAACTTTATCTATTGTTCTGCTGTTGTTTCTGAAAATCTAAAGTGGGTATTTTGGTCTGAGTTGAGCTATCGCATGCGAGTAACCCTATGGATTATACGACATGCTGTCGATTCGATTCATGCACTCGTATCATATCGCCGCATTTTATTCGTTGACATCGAAATAGCTACATATTTATAAAACCACAATCGTCGGAAATTAGATTAGTATCCATTCTTTGCGTTGATTTTATTTTTCACACTACCAAGTACGTACCTACTTGACACTTTCTTTTACTATTTGACGTTTAGGCACGACTATCCAGCCTTTCGAGACTGGATAAATATTTTATGAATTTATCCACGGATAGATAAATAAGTGTACGTGTGCAACACAATTTTTACCTAATCAGCGGAATAGAGCTAAACAGTGAATAAAAGAATAAATACTGCTGTCAAATGAGTTTGGTGCAAGTGGCCCTTACAAATCGGACTCGTAACCTATACATAATAGTCTACAATTTTATCCACCTTTTAACAACTTTGAAATTTCAATGACCAAATGTGCGCTGTCAATAATAAATTGACGCGTGCGAAAGACAAGACTCTCTGATATGTGTATCGAGCACTTATTATACAAATAGACACCACTTTCACAGTAAATCAATAAAAGATTACATTAGAACATGTGATCGCTGTTGAAAGTAATACTGCGCCATATGTATATATTTCTGTGTCCCTACTATTGCAAACTCAGACGCAAGTCAAAAGCTTTTCAAGTACATGTAGTCTTGAAACAAATTAAATTAACAAACATCTTCATATGTTTGAACTTGAGGAGTAGATCAATAATACTGATCTTATCAACAATTGAGATAAAGACCTGAAACATCGAGGTATATAAACTGTATTTAGGGTAAAAACCGACCTAAATACAGCTTGTAGGCATTTCATACTGCAGTTTCTAAAAACCAAAATCCAGACATCCAATATGAACTTCAAATACATTTTCGTTTTCACCATGATCCTGGTGTGTTTTATGGGATCAACCGAAGCTAATATCTTCAAGAAAATCGGCAAGGCTATAGTGAGTCTTATTTTTTAGAAATATTATTCGTAAACATTTTGAATTGTTTTTTTGTTATAGGGTAAGGTTGCCAAAAAGGCCGGAGAAATCATACACAAGGCGGCACCTGTGGCTAAAGATGCAGCGGCAATAGTTGGTGCTGGTGCAGCTATAGGGTCGATTGTAGGAAAGTGAAACGATATTGCTTGAGGTGTATGGTATGAATAAATAAGACACTTTTTTGTTAGTCGTGACTTTTTTTTATTGTTGGTGCGAAGCTTTGAATTTCAAACAGAGCAACGTTTATTGCTTTAATATTATTGTTGGATTTTTATTGTACCAATTTGGTTCTGCGTTAACAATCTGCGTGACGATTGCTTCATATTCAAATAGGTTGCTGTATGTTCCAATAAATTTACCTTACTTTACCTATTGAGACAGATCAAGTGGATTATTCATTGTCTTTATTTTAATATGATGACTAATTAGAGATACATGTATACGTATACCCTTCTAAATATTAAACTGGACATTCAGATTGCTTAATGTTTTTTGAACAAATTAGGTCCCTTCCTACCTCGGCGACTCAACCCCCACCACCCCACTAGATCGCATTCACTTGAACGCATCCAATTACTCACATGGAATCGTATTTCAATTTGTATGTACAGAGTATCCTTGACATTTCAAATTCCACCGAACCCATTATTCATATTCTTTTTAATATCCATAATTTCGTCCTTTTTATTTTGTAAGGAGGTAGGTACACAGCAAAAGGACATAATCTAGTTGCTTTATACCTGTATATCCAGTGCGTACATAAAGCAAATAGAAAATATTCGTATAGTCGTATACTCCCTTTCAACAGGGATAAACGAGATGACGGAATTTATGCATGCGCCGATGCTCTTTCAAGGAGCATCTGCAAACGAGGAAGCCGAAGCGTCTATATTCCACTCTTCACAAGCACTCGTATATCTACTCACAAAATATTTTATCCAAATTGAAAGGTTTATTTGCTTTCACTGAAGCTAGAATAATTATACGAGGTTCGAGAGTGTACGCGATGCGCCTGCACTGTCATTTATAACAATTTGCATTGAAGAGTAATTTGTAACGATGAATCCAATTCGGTTTGGATTCCCCTGGGGAAGAAGAGTTTGGGGATGAATTTGATGAATCATAAGTCATTGCCGACTCCTAGAAAAGTGGATTACTTTCATTAATTTTCATTCGATGGTGCGTGGAGTTTTAATGATAAATTTTTGGAAGGAAACCGAAATGTCCTTCGTTAGATGTTTAGTTTTGTCAGTTGTTGGAAGTTGTAATTGTGTGTTGTTTCATATTAATCACGAAAATAAATTGGTCAACGGATAAGGATTTTTATTATTTATATTGAAGTTTCAAATATAATTACAGGCCAATGTTGTCATTATGGTCATATCAGGGTTGAAAAAAAAGCACCGATGCGTTGTCTGTCTTCGACCTCTTAAAAATGTCTGGGCTACCAGCTTCAAGATGGTCAGGAAATTGAAATCTGAATGGATAATATATGGTTCCATAACAAATAAGCAGCTACAATTGAGAAATCAGGATGGGGTACGTCGGCGGCGATAATTTCAACCCTACTAGATACACAAATTTGACAGATTAGCGAAGAAATATACCACAAAGAAGAGAAGCGATATTAAATATTGTGAAAAATCAAAAAATTTGTTAAGTAAAAACATAAAAATAAATTCCTACCTAGTTTACAAAAATGGAAAATAAAGAAGAAGTAATGCATTGAGCGTCTCATTGTGGTGTACATGTACATACCCCAATGCAACTCATATAGACAAAATGGTAGATATAACCATGTACAAAATTCTTAGTTTGATTTCTTGGGGTTTTGAAGTCATCGAGGATGCATTTATGACCAGACCAGTCACATCACTGTTTGCTTAATCCGGTATCACACCTAATGGCAGAGGCCCAACCAGCCTTGACGAGCTCTTCTCCTTCGGAGCGTTTTATGCCACTAAAATATTTTGCAATATCACAGATGACTATATGTATATCGAAAAAGTCTGAGATAAATCTCGCCGCAGCGTTACCGATGGATAATTTGAAAATGTCTCCAAAAAAGGTCGCCCGAGCCCAAAAATGCGTCCCAAACAATAAAAAATTTAAATTTCCATTTTGTATAGGAATATACATCACCAATAATCGCAAAACTCGAAAACCACCATGAAGCATTAACTCAAATTTTGGGAGACTCTTTGTTATTGACTTTAGTGAAAATTGGACGTACAAAAAATTCTTATAAATCTTATCACATAAATCACATTTTTTAAGAAAATTTTTCGACATCATACATCTCAAAAACCACCGAGTGGATTGAGCTCACATATCGAGAAAATCTTTACTATTGGCCCGAAGGTGTTTCAACGAGATTTCATAAAAATTGGATAAAGGGGCGTGGCACCTCCCATACAAAAAAATTATGCATTTCAAAAGTTGCAAGATTGTTAACACTGATGTGCATTGTCCATAAAAATTGGAATAAGGTGGGACTCAAAATCGGGGAATGGCACGACCCATAAAAGTAATTTAAAACAGGGCCCATCGGTAACACTGAATCTCGGTAATTTGGTTTCGCCATTGGTATTTTGGAAAATGCTGCACAATAAATGGAATATTAATAATAATTTAAAGAACTTTAAACAGTTAAAATGGTTCTAATCCAAAAAAACAAAATTGTATTTGTATTCCACTTTTAAACATATTTTATGGACCCGCACCAGGGGTTGTTTTATTTTTCACTAACAATACTTGAATTTTGCACCAACAAGGCGTTTAAATCAATTAAACTAGATTCTTATTCATCAAATAAATAAATTACCTGTACAAACATACACGTACCGCTTACCGATGACAGATTCCTGTATAAAAATCTGAGAGGTTTCTTTTCCTCCCCACCAGATATTGCAGGCCAACTTGTACATTCGTCAATAGCGAAAAAAAGAATAATATCCAGCCGACGATTACGTCTTGTAGATTGATGACTATGTGGTATTGCCAGATGTGCTTTGATTATACAAAATCATTTTCTCAGAACAATTTCTAACTCATGTAAAAGGAAATGTACGTCAGATTAGACACAAAATGAAGCAACACATATACATCCAGATTGCCCTTGCTTTGTCTTCCGCAAACAATAACCCAAGTGTTTTCTTGGGCTCATTCAAAATGCATCTCTTCTTCTCCATGTATCCTAACAGAAAATCCTTTTCCAACCCGATTTGTTGGATATTGTCAGCATTTTGATTAGCAATAGATTCCGAATGTCGCATGGAAATTGGAATTTCCACAGACAGCACAAAATCTGACATGGAACTGCAAACGCTGTCAGTCGCTCATTTCCTTGTCACTTTCATTTTGTGCGCGCTGCTGTATTTTCTGTGGGGGAATGGGGAATGAGTGCGGTTTCCGGCTGTATATCACCAGAACTCGTCTGCTTTATCTCTTGAGCTTGATCCTGCCTTTGTCTTTATGCGACCGCAAATCAACGGAAATTCGCTTCTACTCCCAAGAACAATGCAATTGATTTACAGAGGTTTTCATTTTGACTATGGTGTGGGTGGACGAAGGGCTATAGAATAGATATATTGTTTTCGCCTTATAAAATTAAAATCCCTCCCTATCTACTATATATACGAAAACCGGACTTTCCAAGGCGGTGGTCTCACTCCGGGATGCGATTGTTTGGCATTTCGTCGATGTTTTGTACACACTTCGTTGGCAGCAATTGATAAGCAGTACTGAGGATTAATATTGGATACCTCTACACTTCATACTACAGCCACCATCCCTTGCATCGAGACATTATGAATGACAGGGTGAAACTGTTGTACTTGCTCTGTCATAGTGCCCGTCTTAGTACGGATAACTATCATATTTCGCAACGCTTGATTATATTCGCAATTATCTTTCGGTGACGCGGCAGTATTGTGTATTCGTTGGTTAGGTTACTATATAGTGATTGACAGTGGCAGGGGTTCTTGCTGGAGATGGTCACTGTCATAAGTGCCGTGTGCGGCAACATGCGGCTCCAAAGTTTCTCTTTTGGGCGTTATTAGATTTTGAAGGGTTTCCCATGATATTTATGAGACGTTAATACGAGCTGGTGATGATGATGATGATTTTTGTTATTTGCTATGTACTCGGAGTAATTGTCTCCTTTTGTGTTTGTCCGTATTATTAATATCCATAAACTGTGAGTCTTTGCATGTGGCTCTATGAAATACGGTAATGAGACGACCTATCGTTGGAGTCGTTTTTTGCACATTTGTGATTCCCTTTGTGAGGATTATCTAAATATTGAGAATCGTAAATTGTGCCGCGATGATGTGAAATTCGTGGACTTCTAGAACTATCCCCTGAAGCGAAATTGGACTTTGAATAAAGCTGAATAACATAGCGACGAACTAATTACGAGTTAATAAGAATGTGGTCATAGAAATATTCTTCGAATTGTATGAATTCATAATTCAACATGATTTTTGCATGATTTTCATAATTCAACCGAATCGAAGACTCTTCGGGCCGGAACGTTGGTGTCCATTCGCTCTACATGTCCTAGCCAACTTAGTCGAGTGATACGTACTTTTCTGATCAAGTCGATGTCGCTGTACAGTGTACAGCTCGTAGAGTTCGCTGTTAAATCTCCTCTTCCATAGCTCGTCAACGCAAACAGGACCGAAAATCACTCGAAGAATTTTTCGTTCGAAACAACCAAGAAGATCTTCATCCGCTTTTAGAGCAGGACTGGGATGATGAGTGTCTTATCTTGAGTCTCCTTAGTGTTTCTCGACAAGGCCTTGCTAGTTAGTTGTCTTCTTAAGTCAAAGAAACAGCGATTGGCAAAAGTTATTCTTCGTTTAATTTCAGCTCTGGTGTCATTGCCTGAGTTCATAGCGCAGCCTAGGTAGACAAAGTCTTTAACCACATCAAAGATATATCTGTCTATAGTGGCGTTCTGTCTGAGATGTGGGTGTTGGTAGTCATTTCTTCTTGACAGAATATACTTTGTCTTGCCCTCATTGACCACCAAACCCAAACTCACAACCAAACAATGGATAAAAAAAATAAATAAATAAATAAGTGTTGCAACAGGCGGGTGACACCCAAGGCCTAGCTTCTCGCAACCATTCGTTTTGTGTGAGTTTCTATTTTTGGGACGAATTGGAAGGGACCTACAATTTTATGCCGAGTCCGAATGGCTGAATTGAGAAGCTTTTTCATGACAGTCATACTCTCGGATGTTTGTCAGACGTTCGCGAGAGGTGGCGGGTGCAGGGAAATAAGTCCCCGGGAACTTAGTTCACTGAGGGACATAGTTCCCACCTAGTGGGAAATAAAACCACTTTTGGAAAGTGGACTTAGTTCCCATGTAAGGTGGGGAATAAATCCCGAAAACTCTGAGTGGTTTATATTTCCCTTTCAATACACCCAATTTCGCACATATACTGCAAATCTGACAGTAAACCCAAGCAGGTGGGTTGCAGGGGGGCAGCATGTCCCCCCATACGTATTAAACTGTTAAATGTGTACTATGTTCCCATTAAAAAATGGTCTTAGTTCCCACCTTACATGGGAACTAAGTCCACTTTCCAAAAGTGGTTTTATTTCCCACTAGGTGGGAACTAAGTCCCTCAGTGGACTTAGTTCCCACTTATTTCCCTGCACCGAGGTGGCGCAGTAGAAAAAACTTTTAAAAAAATGGATAGGTACTGTGGTTAAAATTTGACTGAACAAAGCAGATTCTATGGCTACCTCCTGTAATAACAGTTGATTGAAGTTAACCAAGGATGAACAAACCGGCCCTAAGTCTGACAAGAAAACCTTCGTATCATAACTCTGAAGCACGCTAATTCTTGCCAAAGCATATCCGTTCTAAGATACTGAAATCAATTGCATTCAATCATCAAACGTATTTGTTTTTCTCGCAGAAAATTAAATTTTTTAACATTGTCTTTGAAGTATGTGCCTAGGCCTACTACATATTGCTAAACAAAGCGCGTGCTGCTAATAGCTACCGATGATTATTATTATCGAACATGGTGCCGATTGTTCGATGTCATCACACCATCTCTGCAAGGATCTGCTTATTTGTCTAAGCGCAATCAGTTCCGCCCCATTTTCACTCCCCAAGCGTGCAAAAAAAGTTCACCTTCAATTCAAATGATATGAATTTTTATTGCGAATTCGTCTGGATAACTCACAGATGTCGCCATTAAAATGGCACACGACCTATACTAAAGAGACTCCTTGCTAATTTTTGAATATTAAAAATAAATATTAAACAATATGCAAATTTCAAATCCAAGCGTTGTGCTCTGGGTGAACTGTGTACACGTCCTTATAGTGTTAGTTGCCACATATTATACAAAAACAGCAGTTGTTGGCATTTTCGGCAACGCTTAAGTACTTGACACGTGTTGTGCAAAACAATAAGAGAAAATAAAACGCAATCAGAATCAGAGGTACGTGTGGAGTGGAGTACCAACCCATCGTCAATGTAATTAGATATTGTTAATATAAATAAATATGAGAGGGTGTCAGGGTAAATATGGGTCTAATATCGGGTAGGTACAGTTGTGATTTTATTTTGTCAGATGATCTGACATGAGGATGTAAAGTTTGAAGCATTTACTCAGACGATTTTTAAATGGAAATGTCATGTTACTATAAAAATCGCGACATTTTTTTATACTCGTATGAGTGTTTGTTAAGTGGTTGCGCAGTTTTCTTTTTTCCATATCATCGACTTATAGGTATCGTAGCAATTTTTGGATTATGGCTTTTCACTTTTTCAGACTAATGGACTCCATATGTTTATTTGAATAGAAGAAGTCAAGTTCTTTAACGTAGTTTGCAAAATCCATATGAGAAGTTAAACAGATGGCAAAGATACCTATCGAAATTTTGTATACCATGTATCCGTTCGCATGAATGATCACAAGTTTTTTAAATGTGAATGCGGCTGCGGGCTGTGCCAGGCACCTAAGCTATACTTTTATGGCTTTCGGAAGAGATTATTTTTAAACTTTTGCTGAAGAATACCAAGATTAATATGGCGAGTTAAAGTGGTTAAACATCATATATATTACCCTTACTGATTCTGTAACGCTCCTTACTTTTCTTATTTTTCTTATTTTAAATAAAAGTAGGCGGTGGGTATTTGAATAAATTTTCAATGTTTGTGTCTTCTCATTATTCAAATACGCACCGCCTATTTTTCATATATTTTAATTTTCTTCAAGGTTCAAACTCTACTATAGTAATGCTCGGCAAGTGTTTTCAAAAGGAAATTGCCAAATAAAACCAACCCTTCTTAGGGGGTCAAAGTTTGTACGGGAACATTTTTATTTTTCATCCGATCGACTTCAAACTCGGTTTGTGTACTCTATATAAGAAATATTTAGGTATTTTGCTTTGGGCTCGAGTTATTGGCAATGATTTTAATGAGAACTTTTTCATAACTCACGAAGGAGTTTGTCGTATCAATATGAAACTTTGTACATTGATAATAAAGAAGTAAAAAGAAGTAAAATATTATTTATACTCATAAATCTAAATTCTAAATCAATAGATACAAAAAAAATAGAAACCGTTTTTAGGCAATATGTACTTTGCTACGAATTTTAAGATCACTGATTTACTAACTGTTCCTCAGGTACTTTAATAGGAAATTTTATTTCGCGATATTTAAATATAAAAGAGAAAACTAACCAATCGTGAAGGAATCTCTGTGGACAAAATCCTGAGGGCTATTAAAATATGAGTCTTCTCATTATTGCAAAATTGCCGCGGGTAGCAGAAATGTATGAAGACGACGTTGTTGAAATTCCCACGGAAATTATATTAACAGGAGACTTAATTAAGACAATTTTTGGCGATCTGCTGCAAAAGTCAATGCAGGAACTTTCAGAACGAGTCATAGCCGCGATGACAAATGTGCAGACATTAGAAATGAATAGGAGCGATTCTGTTATCAGTGAAGACTGAAGATCCAAATGATGCACCAAATTTCCCTGTTGAATTCCTCAATCAGCAAACTCCATCCAGCAAGCCACCTCATGTGCTGTACTTAAGCAAGGTGTCATCATCATGTTGCTGAAAAACTTGAACCCTAAAAAAGGACTGCAATGGAACTCGATTGATTGTGGAAGAGCCTGGACGAAATTTGATAAGAGCATGAATTACCACAATGATTCCATTTCCGATAAATTCTAGCATACGCTATAATAATAAACAAGGCTCAAGACCAGTCATTTGATCACGTTGGCATGCATTTGAAGACCGGAGTATTTTCACACGGCCAACTTTATCAGTTGCAAGACAAAAGAAGGTGTATATTGAATCTAATCCACAGCAAGGAAGATTATTAATTAACCAGAGACAATTTACACGCAATGTAGTTTTCAAAGAAGTTCTTTAAATAAAATCAATTTGTTTATCAAATATTACTTTGCATACCCAGCGAAGCGGGTACAACCAACTATAGTAGTAAGATATTTTCTTCGGTTATCCAAATAGATACAATAGTTTCGCGGTAGCAAATATGCCAGTTTCGCTGGCAATGTTTGCGCCGTTTATGAAGTTGCATTTTTTTTCATTGTCATGACGTTTTATTTGTATTTATATGCGCTGAAGGGCTGGCTATAAGGGCCGTTGTGAATTGTCAATAGTCGATACGATATAGTCAGTACTACATTTGATTCCATGCTCCTATTTGGTTTATTGTTAAAACAACTTTTCTAAAATTTGTCTTGCTGCCTCCTATGGTACCTACCAACTGTGAAAGCAATCCCTTGGAGGGGTTTTGTCATAATAAATTACCTCCATGCTATTTCCTGTTGATGTACTCAACATCGTTCTATCTTCTGGGTAATTCTTCGCCTTAACATTTATATCATTTTAAAGGTTCAATTCTGTGCACTGAAGAAGACTTCTTATAATATTGTTCTTGATAAGGCCAACAATGTGAATACTGATACAGATTACATAATTGACCATTCATTTGCTGACTGTGAGTCGTGTTGTTAAGAGGTTTCTGACAGGTTGCCTTTATGTCGTAATGTTTACTGATGTCAATACTTTGTTGAAGTTACAAATTACACATTATTCAAAACAAACACACAATTTACGGATAGATTGATACCATGGTCCCTAAATTCTGCATCGGCCATTCAAGCCAGTCTAAGTGATGTCTTTTCCAAGAGTCATCATGTAAATGTAGGTAGGTAGGTAGGTAGCAGTGGCGGTTCACCTTGAACCCAATTAGCACTATAATGTGCCGTTTTGTTACCACGACTCGTGTTACCTGTTTTCTGGTGGTTGTTGAGGGTGTGGCCCGGTCGGTGCCTATAGCCAACCTGTGGAATTGAGAAAACGGATAAGATCCTGTATCCCTTTGTCCGAGATGTCGCTAAGGTCGTCAAGGAATGGTTGGTTCAGTGCGCGCAGTCTGGCTCTCGCTAGAGCTGGACATTTGCAGAGGAAGTGAGACAGAGTTTCTTTTTCATTTATATTACCACAACTGCGGCAATGCGGGTTGTAAGGGATACCTAGCTTGGCCGCATGGTCTCCAATTGGCCAATGCCCCGTGATTATTGCCGTGAGTCTGGCGATATCGGGGCGGGTTCTGTTTAGCAGGTTATTTGTTCTGTTTTGGTTGTAGGTAGGCCATATCTTCCTTGATATGACGCAGTTCGTCAACCCCGACCATCGGAAATTGGCTTTCTGCAGAAAATGCGAATGTATTAGTCCCTTTACCGTTCCTAACGGAATGTGGACCTTCGTTGAGAGCGAGGCATGTAGTGCTGAGCCCTTCCTGGCCAGTTCATCTGCACGCTCATTGCCTGTTACGTTACTATGCCCTGGAACCCAGAGAAGTGTGACCCTGAAGCGCTCGCTCAGACAGGCAAGTTCGTTCCGGCACTCCTGCACCAGTTTGGAGGATATGGTAGCCGAGTCGATGGCTTTGATGACGGCTTGGCTATCTATAAGGATAGCAATGCTTTGTTTAAGCGTTGTGTCACGCCCTAGTTGCGTGCAAGCTTCTCGAATGGCCAATAATTCCGCCTGGAAAACACTGGCAAAATCCGGTAAGCGTACTGAAATCGATATTTGAGGTGATTCCGAGTAGACACCGGCCCCTACACCACAGCTCATCTTAGATCCGTCGGTGTATATAACCGTGTCGAAGCCCTTCACTAGTTCGTCCCTCTTCCACTGGTCCCTTGTTGGGAAACCGACGTGGAAGCCTTTCGTGAAGCTTAATTTGGGTGTCATGTAGTCGGTTGGAGACGTGACCATGCCGCTTGGTAGCGAATCCAGGATGTTACTATGGCCATACGGCCTTGCAGTCCAGCTTCCTGACTCCTTGAGTCTTATAGCACTGCATAATGCGGTATATTTTGTGTGTAGGTCGAGGGGTAGAAGATGCAAGAGCACAGTAAGGGCATCTGTTGGGGCCGACCTCATTGCCCCCGTGGTACCTATACTGGCTGTTCTTTGCAGTCTTTTCAATTTCGTGAGGTTGTAGACTTTGCTCAACGCAGGGCACCATACTAGTGATCCATACGTGAGAATTGGACGCACTACGGCTGTGTACATCCACAAGGTCATCTTTGGTTGAAGACCCCACTTCTTTCCAAAGGTTTTGCTACAAGCATAGAAAGCGACTGATGCCTTCCTTACTCTGTGTTCAATGTTATGTTTCCAGCTGAGTTTTGGATCGAGCATGATACCTAGATACTTAGCGCTGGATGACAGTGTGAGTAGTTGATCGTTTAGACGGGGTAGGGTAAAATCGGGTATTTTGGTTTTGGTAGTGAACATCATCAGTTCAGTTTTGCTCGGGTTGACACCGAGGCCACAACTTGCAGCCCAGGTGCTTACCTTGTCTAGAGCGGCCCCCATAATTTCACTAATCACGGTGGGAAACTTCCCTGACACTAGTATCACCACGTCGTCCGCATACGCGACAACTTTAACCCGTTCCCTGTCAAGTTTCACCAGAATTTTATTTATAACCATTAGCCATAGTAGAGGCGAGATGACGCCACCCTGCGGCGTTCCTCTATGGGCGAATTTGGTTATATGACTGCTGCATCATGTAAATGTACTCTTTGTACTTTTGGACTCTACTAATCTACAGCCCATCTTTCAATGGTCTTGGGAAAATGGATTTAAAAATACCGTTGCACTCTTTTGGACAGAGGAAGGACAGAAGCAACTATCTGAATGTCAACCGTTTCCTACGCTACATTCAATAAATATCAGCAATACCACAGAAAGCCGTCTACAAAACCCGATGACAAATTTGCACATGCATCTCGTACGCTGAAGGAAAAGTCATATATTCCCTTGTGTTCTTTAAGATTTTAGAACTCTTTGCAAGCACTCACTATAATACTACTATTGAGTAAGTTATCCGACCTTATCCATATCCGACAGGGGAAGTTTTATGACTCGGAGGTAAATCTGTTTGTATCGCCTGGCCGATGTATAGGTCCCTCAACGCCAACTTGGTTGTATCCATTTTGTGAAGAATTTCAATATTTTAAACTGTATCCCTATCCCGACTTATTTTGTCTGGAAAGCTTAGATTCTGATGTAGGAAATACCCTCGCGGTTCCCCAGCACGACAAAAAAACATAAAAACACAAATTTTCAAAAAAAATCGTAAGACTAAAAAAATTGTTATTAAAATAGTAAATTAACCAAATTTGCTATTTAAATTGTAAATAGATGATTTTACAATTCGGATAGAAAAACCTTTAAAATTTTTTTCTGTAAGTGACCGGTTTAAGTACATACAATTTAAAAACTAATAAAAATCAATGAATTGGAATATATTATATACCTAGTTTTTTGTTTAAAGAATTCCTCGTAATATTTGGAAGCAAACCCCACCGGCGATAAAATCCTGGCTACGGCACTGGTCGGGCTGAGTCAGTCAGTTACTCAGGACAAAATTTTATAGTAAATATTTATAAATTAACTATAATATTAGATGGTACTTTTTGGTGTGTAATTTACTCCTGTGCTCTTTCTCTGAGCATTAGTCATACCATTCAAAGTATGTACTTGTACTTGTACTTATACTATCGCCACACTGACTTGTTCTCAGTGCAAATGTAAAATGGTTTACCCAAAAATGTAATCACTGACGATAGTGGTTACGCATACAAATTTCGTATTAATTTACACAATTTCGTATTATTTTAGAATATACATTATATTGAAATATTAAAATAAATAAGTACAATAAATAAATAATTATTTTGTCCAAGTGGCAGTCAGAAGTAGGTACATAGTTGTCAATACATTTTTTGTTTAGCCTTTCAAAGTCGCTGCAACATTTGCTGCCTCCTGTGCGATAGCTATAGCTTGAATAGAAGCATCACGAACATTTTGACCAGTGCGTTCCTAAAATTATTTGCGCTATTATTGTAATTCATGTTAAGCCAAAAATGTTTGATTCTTACCAATCGCTTTCCGAATTTCTTCAACCATCCAGCCTCGGTTTGACCGGCGAACACGGCCAACACCAAAGCGAAGAAGATAAATACTTTGGAGAAGTTCATTGTAAAGCTATAGGTTTCGGTTAAACTAAGTGATTCTTGAACACTACAAATGTGATTGATATCAAACGCAATAATTCTTTTGTTTATATATCGCAGCACCTTCTCTTCAAAATATTCTTGGGGATATATTTATTTACAATTCAGTTAAGATGCCAAACCTGTGGGGGTTCCCACAATAAGATAAATGAATGGAAGTTAGATTGAACTGATTAGTTCTATGACCTATGGGTGTGGGATTTCCGTAATGTCAAAGTAGGTACCTAGAAATTTGTGTAAATTACTTGAAATTTGTTCACTCATAAGAAATATGTTGGTGGCTGATTCAAGACAATGCAGAACGCGTCAACTGATTTGAACTCTTAGATGAAGATTAGTTTAGATATTGTGTTTGAAAAAACTTTCGAAAGTACATACGTATAACTATCGAAAGAAAGTAACATACATTGTAAATATAACTTTTTATTGAGTATATATAAGTAATTATAAAATTTGTTAATCAGTTGACTACAGCCAGCGCCACCATCATAGCATAACTATTATACGAAAAGAACCATACAAAAAATGCAATTGTGTGAATATGACCTTAATTTCAGTCAATAAAAATGTGCACGACTGGGTCGCACGTAACTTTCTCGTTTATTGCAAATCTCGCAGAATATCAGAGTCATTTTAGCAAATTTTGCGTTTAAAATCATACGCACTCAATATGTACTCAGATAATTGAGCACTTGTTAATTAACAACGTAATACATACTATATAAACATACGTATTAACTTCAACATTTACTTTTAAATTTTACCCCGAACTGACACTTGAATTTCGATGAATTTTGAATTATATTGCCACTGAAGTTTTGGGCTTTGCAAAAATATACCGTGTGTGAATAGAGATCGGGATTTGGGTAGTAATTTTTGAGAAATATACATAAAACATCTTAAGGTTTTTTCTACTGCGCCACCTCTCGCGAACGTCTGACAAACATCCGAGAGTATGACTGTCCTGTAAAAGCTTCTCAATTCAGCCGTTCGGACTCGGCATAAAATTGTAGGTCCCTTCCATTCGTCTCACAAATAGAAACTCACACAAACGAATGGTTGCGAGAAGCTAGGGTATTTACCGCCTGTTGCGCCACCTATTTATTTTTTTACATAAAACGGCAATATTCGAGTTTTCTGAGAAAAACTAAGTACGTCATCATGTTTAGAATGCTTATCTTGTCTTAAATATGTATTTTGATCAAAATCGTTAGAGCGGTTTTTTGTAACATTATGCTGACAAATGTTTCAATTTGGATTCGAAAAGCACTGTTATTAAACTGTTTAGCTGAAAACTTAATACGGCGTATTCTTCAGGATATAAACATTACCTAGCAGTTACATTTTTAACCAAATTGAAAATGGCGTTTTCGAGATATGTGTAGTTTTTAAAATACCGTTTTTAGCGATTGGGGTGGAAATCGAAGGACGCATTTATGGTTCAAAAAACACTGTTTTTCAACTGTTTATCTCAAAACTGAGCAAATGGTATTACTATGGATTTAAGCACTACCTGAAAGTAACATTTTTATCATAATCGAAAATGGCGTTTTAGAGACAGGAGCAGTTTTTTAAAGTAGTAGATATCAAAGGACGCAGTCGTTTTAGGGAAAAATTGAGTTTGCTTTCAAATTAAGAATGACAATAGTATCTTAAAAATAACCTTTTTTAAATCGTTTTTACCGTTTTCGAGAAAAAGCCAATTTTCAAAACTCCTATTGCTGGACTTTTTAGCGAAAAACTGGGTATGTAGTCATGTTAAGCATGCTTACATTAACTCAACTATCAATTTTGGTTCAAATCGTTGGAGCAGTTTTCGAAAAAATCTTAATTGTTTAATATTTCGTAAAATGTTTATAAACACTGTTTTGCAATTGTTTAGCTCAAAACTGAGCAAATTATATTACTATGGATTTAAGCATTATCTGAAAGTAACATTTTTATCATAATCGAAAATGGCGTTTTTGAGATATGAGCAGTTTAAGTACTATTATTAGGGATTTTGGGCGCAGTAGCGTAGTGGTTAGTGTGCTGGACTACTGTGCGAGGGATCCCAGGTTCGATCCCCGGTAAAACACAAATTACATCTTAAAGTTTTTTCTACTGCGCCACCTCTCGCGAACGTCTGACAAACATCCGAGAGTATGACTGTCATAAAAAAGATTCTCAATTAAGCCGTTCGGACTCGGCAGAAAATTGTAGGTCCCTTTCATTCGTCCCAAAAATAGAAACTCACACAAAACGAATGGTTGCGAGAAGCTAGGCCTTGGATGTCTACCCGCCTGTTGCGCCACCTATTTATTTTTTTTTTTTATTATTATTAGGGATTTGGGTGGATATCAAAGGACGCAGTCGTTTTAGGGAAGGGAGTTTGCTATCAAGTTAAGAATGACAATAGTATCTTAAAAATAAGCTTTTTTTTAAATCGTTTTTACCGTTTTCGAGAAAAAGCCAATTTTCAAAACTGCTATTGCTGGACTTTTTAGCGAAAAACTGGGTATGTAGTCATGTTAAGCATGCTTACATTAACTCAACTATCAATTTTGGTTCAAATCGTTGGAGCCGTGTTCGAAAAAATCTAAATTTAGACTTATTTCGTAATATTTCGTAAAATTACGTCCCTAGCGGGAAGCCCACAAACTCTAAATACGAAGTTTGAAGCAAATCCGTCCAAGCGTTTAGATTCCCCAGGGGTGGGACAAACAGACATACGGACGGACATAATTGCGAGACCCACTTTTTTGAGTTCCCCTATCATCGTAATATCAGAATTGATCAAAATCTCGAGTTCGAAATTTTGTACGAAAACAATATCTTTCTCTTACTACGTATACGAGAAAGTTAGAAATTAAACTTCTTACAGATTGAGAAATAATTGTATCAGTTTTGGAAACAATTTTTTTTCATTTTAGCAGAATTCTTCTTCAGGAAGAAATGTACTCGTACAATAAATGAGGATTCAAGTCTAAGCTCTGTGGCAGCGTTCGTACTTGAGAAATTCATTTGTGCAGTAGATTTTTCAAAAAACAGCAGTAAAACCAATTTTTGCGCAGTCGATTTTTTGTTTGTTTTGGAAACCTACATTTCATCTGCAAATTTAAAAAAAAGTATTCATTTTTCATAAATCGATCTGCTTGAATCTTTATTGGTCTTTACTTTAGATCACGAGAGCAGTTTTTTATAGCGTTTTCGATTGAGCTCTTCAGGTTCTTCTCTCATATTTCAGATTTTGCCTGTGGAATCGAATTCTATATTCACTGGTTAAATGTTAAACTTAATTAGGTAGGTATTCGAAATGTGCGCCTAAATTGATTTATAAAAATCTTATTAATTTAACATTCCATTTCAAAAAATGTTTATTCAAATTCAAAATAATTTGTGGAATAAGTGAATATCCAAAAAGATAACTAGTCAACTTAAGACGACTATACTTTTGAATAGTCTCATTTATCTACTGTCATCTGAATGCAATTCACTTTTTACTTAGGTGATGTCAGGCTTTTCCTTTATTTCATTATAAGTAGGCACCCTAGCTTCCTAGCTTCCTAGCTTCTCGCAACCATTCGTTTGCGTAATTTTTTTTATTTTTGGACAATTCGAACGAAAACGTAATGCTGTTTGATCTATATTTAAAGACTCGAACCTTCATCCAGTATACATGAATGGCACATGCATTCAAACCAAGACCGAAAGACTTTCCATTTTTGGTATATGTTCAATGTTCATGACAATCTTTGTTAAAAGACGAATGCTGCCAAATGTCTAGGTTTCCATTTTCCGAACTCCTCCAGTCCCCAACTTTCGCGAAGGTCTGACTGGCACACATTTAATTGCTGCAGGTTACAGCATAAAATGCTGCACAGATGGCCTCAAAAGTTATGATAAAACTGCATCTGCATAGGCACTGTCATTTTCGGTAACGCTGCATACCTATCGTCCCGGGATTTCCCTTGCTCGAGAATTTTTTTTAAAAGAACATGCTGCATGAAGATAACAGCATTTCCGCAGAATTCTTAGCATATTAATCATTATACGATACGAATATACGATTTTAAGCACTCATCATATCAAGCCTTTAACCAATCAATTCAATCTCCGGAAATGTCTTTGCCATAAGTCATTCTGCCTATCACTCTAAGAATTCACAGTTACTGAAATATTCTTTTGAGGGAATCACACTTTTCTTGAGCTCATAGTGGGTTTTATATACAACATCTCTTCAGCATCTTATTGCATAGGAATCCCCCAGCAAAAGATAATGGTCCAAATTGTTCTGTCTGTATGCTATATAAACGAGAGAGTGGAGGTTCTGTTATCAATCTCACTCGATACTCACAGCATCAAGCACGTTTCTGCGGTAGAAGGAAAAGACAATTAATAGAACCAGTTTCACAATGAACTTCTCAAAAGTATTTATCTTCTTCGCTTTGATGTTGGCCGTGTTCTCTGGTCAAACAGAGGCTGGTTGGTTAAAGAAATTCGGAAAGCGATTGGTAAGAACGGATATTGGTATTTGCGTTGCAGTGTTAATTGGTTAATTGGTTTTCTTTATATTATTTCAGGAACGCACGGTTCAAAATGTTCGTGATGCTTCAATTAAGACAATAGCAATTGCTCAACAGGCTGCAAATGTTGCGGCAACACTGAAAGGATGAATTAATTGATTTACATTATCTACAAAGCTACGAGTATCCTGATTGTATTTTACAAATAGTTTATATGTACTAATTAATTTATATAAATTCACTCATTAATTTTTTACAATAAAAAAAAAAAAAGAAAATTTTAACTAATAGCTTGAGTTTTATTCAAATGTGTATGCTATGCATATTCCAAAGTTAAAAATATTGTAATTGGTAGGTATCTACACTTTGATTATCTGAATCTAGTAGGTATAGTTTAGCGAGGTTCGACCCCTTGAAAAAAAATTATATCTTAATATTTTTTTCAACATCTGACAACCATCCGAGAGCTTAACCATTGCTTCAGGCTTAACTCGCCTGGAAAGTTTCTTGTTTTAAAAATAGTTGGTTTGGTATCTTCCGCATTAATTCATTAAAAAAAAGAAGACTTACATACACAATCGATTGGTTGTGAGAGGATCTCATCTAGGGATAGTATGGCTATACGCACATGTTACTATTTTAATTTTTCTTATGCAAGCACTGATCATTCAGACAGAATGTCAAATAGCAATATATTTTTGAAGTCGGCTCTGCTATCGCGTCTGAAAGATGATTTCCTACTAATACCATAGAGGATGAGGTATTCACATATGATATGCTCTGCTGTTTCTTCTTACTCCGTGCCTGCGTAGATTTATTATCTTTTTGGCATCGTTTGCACTTAAGGCTAATATCATCCAAGCAATCCGTGAGCTACAGCCCGAAACCATCAACCAAGGTCTTGGAAAATTGCAGTGACAGACAGAATGCGCTACTTCGAAGCCAGCCGAGGCAGCCACTTGAACAAGGTTGTGTTTCATAATTAATGGAAATGTTTGCTCTTACGTGGAAAACATTTAATTTTGTTCAATTTATTGCATTTTTAAAAAGAAACTTGTATTTGGCCCACCCTTAAAAAGCTTGAAGAAACGAAAGATTGGTTGCCGATTTCGTAATGTCTATGAGTCTTGGTTTCAAGATACTCTTCTGCAGCACAGTCAGACTCTTGCCAATTGCAGAGCATCCCGATTTTTCGGATACTAGACTACAGGTGTCAACTATAGTGGATGTGTCTGACGCTGTCTTGGAGTATGGATGGGGTCCAATTGTCAGTTGCCCGACAGCAGACCGAGGAGTTGAGGTTGAGTCATGCTCTACAGCACAAAAGTTGTCGACCAAAGGGAACCCAGTTGTTGGTTGCCTAACAGCAGAACCAGAGGTTGATGCGATTGCAGAGGCGTCAGTCTGTAAATTTTTGTTTGTTAGATTCAAAGTGTTGATCCCACGAGTATCCGGGAAAGAAGCATACCCACGCCGGAGCCCTGTACGGCACGGAAAGGCTGATTTAAGACCGCAGAAGGTCGCCTTGTATTCGAAATCCGCATATTAGCGACTATAAGCATTTTCTTAGCCTCGCATCCCTCAGCATATGCTCTTTCACCTTGGATTTAAGATTTGATAATGCGGTTTACTCCCCATGGGCAGTTCTTAGTTAGTTGCTCCTCAAAAGCCTGCCTGCCATGGCCCATATAGGTGACCCTTCAGTCGACTACAGCCTCAGATAGCACAGCCCATTGAGTCATTGCAACATTAAGCCTTCGCGCCGGCGGCCCTTTATTAAAAGGCGCGCACGTCAAAGTATATAGTATCAAGCCATCATCATTTTATTTTACAATGCAAAATCTGGACCAGGACCAATAAGTACCTTGTATCTATCTACGAGCAGCACATACATATTTAGTGGAAACACATATCAATGGTACATTACCAACTAATCCATGATGAAGTATTTCCTTTCCACTTTGCACTTCATTTAGAATTCATTTAAGCTGATGAAGAAAATCTATTATGAGACTTTAAGTATCTCGATCTACCATTAGAGAAGAATGGAATCGCCCATCTTCGAAACTTTTAATTGTGTCACAAAAGATTTATTTCCACCAGCCGAGGACCAGGACCAAAAAGAAATTATAAATTTCGCGAATCTGGTCTTTCTCCCCTTTTGCAATTTTCTATCATTTTGCGTTCCACATCGCACAGACGACTAATTCAACCGGATATCCTTTCAAGACGCACAGAAAAGCTGAGTTGATGAAGAAATTTATTATTTCTTCTCACCCCATGGTATACATCTCGAATGCGTTAAGCCAACAATAACAACACACCAATACAAAATGAATACCAAAAGATGAAAATGGAAAATTAATAATTTGTGTGTGCCTGGCAGGATACTACGCAACGCGGTGTTTCATTCGAAAGTTTAATATTTTTATTATGCAAATTTTTTTTCTTCGTTCTTTTCTTTGTTGCTTGTGTTTATTCCTCTTGAAAGAGAAATCATCTTTTGTGTAAGTATATTCATTTGACTGGAGAAGTGATCCGTATAGGACAAAGCACTCGAAAGTTTAAATTTTGGCTGGGGTAACCTCCCTCTGTGCTCTTGAATGTCTATCAATTCAAATTTTCGTAATCATAATCATAATGTGTGAGCCGCCCAGTGACTAGATGAGAGAGGAAATGCGAATGAACATAAAAAAAAAATAATAATAAATTATTATTACAAGGACACCCTCGTTGGCTGTACGGTAACTGTTGCCACCACCCTTGTTGATGTGATGGGTTTTTAATCGAGAAATAAAAATTACTGAAATCGGCCATAATCAATTGACTTTGTAACTAGTTATGGTTTTTTTTTGTAACAAGGGGTCTCGATGAAGGAAATATTTTGATTGTGCTAGGAAGAAATTTTAAATATAATCCGGAGGCAGGCTGCATTTCAAATTGTTCATGAAAAAATCGTTCGCTTGTTCCTATAATGTAGCCTTATTATCAATAACGTGGTCTTGACTATGATTATTGGAAAAGCTCCATCACTGCTGTCACCCTAACTATATAAACTCCTTACGTCGATCTTAAAAGGATTCCAATTCCAATTCCGATTCGACTTTCTTTTGACCCATTAAATGCACCCCCGCAGTAGATATAGGAGAAAAATACTCAAAATCAAATTAACAAGGACAACACAACAACTATCAATTGATTTTCACCAGGATTCGATTTCCCATTATTCTGGTTGTCCGGTAACGTCTGTCAGGCCCATATCTATTGAGAGCAAATTGATTTGAAAGAGATTTCCGTTGACCACCAACCACGTCCAATTTGCCACTAACAATGCGAAACCTTTAGTTGAATTTTTCCACCATACAATCGGACAATTGAATTAGAAAAGTCGTACAAGTCAAATAATCTATCGGCTGTGTGCCGAAGTCCTTTTAAGGATTCCTCCTTCAAATCGCTTGTATATAGTTACCCCAATTTGAACTTGCAATTTCTAGTTTTTGTTCGGATATCCTGTGAATTTTATTTGCACTTTGTTGCCACTTGATGTCAATTATCAATTAGAGGACATTTTTAAGCCGATACATATGTGAAGTGGGACATTTTGACCACTTCAATATGTCAATGAATTTGGAGAGGAGAGAGAAATACTGAAAACTGCAGAAGGGATTTGTTGAGTAGTCAAGGGGGTGCTCGTTTTTCGAATGGATTTGACAGGTCCAGCGGGATATTTTCAATAAAAATGTTTTTTTTTTTTTTAAATTTAATACGCTGCGTCAAGGGAGAAATTTAGGAGTAATTGGCTACATAAAATTTAGTTCAAATAACCAAAGCAAATAGGTGTGTTTTTGACATGACGCGGTGTTAGAGGTTGACTGGACTTCAATTCAGTTATATGCACTTTCAGACTTGCTCTTGCATAATCAAAGCCAACGTGCGAAAGAACGAATTTTGGTGGAAGATCTCTTATTAAAGGCTATCAGTCAAAAATGTAAAACTATAGATTGAACAATTTATCACTACCTGGCGATAGTTGAAACCGTTGACACCCACATTCGAGATATTTTTACCAGAAAACGAATGAAAAAAAATGCTTGCTTGTTAACGAGAATTGTTGGGGGCGAACGTTTCGTTACGAACTGACACAAAATGAAGACTTCCATAATATGTAATATGCCAATTTTTAAATGGTGTTTTTTAAGGTTCCGTTTTTTTAAGAGGTTTGCTATTTCAACTGGCAATGCTGTTTTTACAGATAGTCAATTTGTCGGTTGAAAGTTGATTTGTGGTTAGTACGTTTTTCCAATTTACGATGAAAAGATTAATGCCAGCACAACCTGTGCAAATTGTGCAAACTTATTTTGAAAATCATGGTTCGGTTCGCCAAACTTATCGTGACATCCATTTATTTAGGAACACGATGAATCGTTTTCGCACCTCGTACGCTCTAGTGGATAATACGACGGACGCAGCCCCAAAAACGACAAACAGTGCGAACAGAAGAAAATATTGTCGTAAAAAGCAACCGGATGAATTTTACATAAATACCTTGCTGTGATGCCCAAGATTTCAAATATGTCCGTCTGGCAGCGCTTAATGATAGCTAAAGGGTGCAACTGCATATTAACAATGCGTTTTAATTCAAAACAGGAATAATTGGGGCAACCGCTTGAATCTACTACCAAATAATAGAGGATGGTTCCCTCAGTACAAATACATGTATCCAAGTTTTAGGTGTCGCCAAACCCCTGCCAGACGCGGTGGAAGTGCGTTAAAAATTCCAATTTTGAATAATTAATGCAACCGCACCAATTTTTCCTAAAACGTAGGATATTACAACGCAAATACAAATATGAAGGGCCAAGACTTTTTGAATGTATCTCTTTGTTTGTTTGTTTGTGATGCAGTTGCACCCTTTAGCTGCCATTAAGCGCTACCAGACGGGCATATTTGAAATCTTGGGTATCAAAGCAACGTATTTAGGTATGTAAAATCCATCCGGTTGCCTTTCACGTCCAAAATTTACTGCGGGCTCTCGGTCTATTAGATTACTTTCTTTAGGGGTATGTGAAGTCATTAGTCTATGCCGATAAATAAGAGACGTTGGACGATTTGGAAGTCAACATCCGCTGTATTATTGTTGATATACGGTCCCAGTTGTTCGATAAAGTTGTCGAAAATTCGACTTCACGATTGCCGTCGAACTAGCCGTGGGGCGAATATGCCCGAAATAACCTTAAAACAGTAATGGCATAAAATTATCTATTAAATAAAGGTAATATCATAGACATTAACATTCAACATTGAAGTCATTTATTTCATATTGAATTTCTATACCTTTAAAAAAACACCCTTTATAAATAAAACAGAATACTGCACCATCAGACAGAACTAAGGTAAATTATGTTAGATTAAAAGTCCAAAGAGGATCATTCTACAAAACTCGCTCTTTAAAAGAATTAAAGAACTCCAACTCCTACAATTATTTAAAACTCAAATGCACAGTAACTTTTGACAGTGCCAATAACCAAAGAATGTATGTATAATGAAGAAAGAGAAACGCCGAATCATATCTTTGGTCACCGTAACTGACTTATCAGGAACACATTAACGATTGCTCGATAAACCCAAAAACCTTGACGCAGAAGACGTATTTGTCAATCCACCAAAAAACAATAGCTCTTATTCAGAGAGTAAGGATGGATCCAAACGTTAATGACGCGACGACGGACACTGTTCTGAGGTCCCACTATTCCTAGGAAATATTTACATGAAGAGCCTTTGAGGCAGCTGGAATGTCTTTATTATATGTAGATACCTATATAAAGATGCATTTCACAAATTAACAACTTTCGATAGACTCCGCACCGCATCTGCTAAGTTAATGTCCGAAATAATCCCTAGCGATTCAATTATATTTGGCCTACCCATCGGTTGTACCATTTCTGTTAACTTATTTCAAATTACCGTCCACATCCCTGCAAATGGGCCACCTTCATTAACTAATTGATGCGTATTCCGCATGAAAGTACACGAACATCCCACATTCAGTCTATCCTTTCGGATGTAAGTACAACTACTGTAGTACGTATGTGCACCCGATTACAACTTCATCGATCACTGATGTTCTTCAAATCACTCAATTACTCCTTTATGACTGTCATTTGATTGAAATGGAATCCTTCTGATGGGAATTGATGGTTATGTTGTACATGTACCATGTCCTTGCGCGAGTTATTTTAACATTTCGATTCATTTTCTGTTGGAAATAAAAGGGAGCAATGTTGCACAGATGAAGTCCTTCATAATAAAAAAGAAAAATAAATGTAAAAAGAGCTAGCTAAGTCCTCTGCAGAATTTTCTTTTCTCTCTCTAAATTGCAAAGGAATTTCCTTTTTGAGAATCCTTGTGCATTTTTATTGTTATGCTTCCCTCCCAGATCTATAGCTTGCTGTTTTCGACACGAAACACTATACGAGTATGTTGACAACGTCTTTTTACACCGCACCTTGGTTGTTTATTGATACATTTATGATGCAACAACATACCAAGCGGAGACAGTTAATGGTTGTTTGGGTTTGCGAATCACCCTTCTAACTAGATGCTGGAGAAAGCGCGGCGTCCTTTTCGACGGTATATGTATCGCGATGACATTTAATGGGTGTTTATGTAGTCGCGGGATGTGTTTAGTGGAGTGAAATTACACGAATGTAATGCAATTTATTTATGGGAAATTATGTTATTTCCATGGTTAAAGAAAGACTTGTTTATGTTTATGTTCATAGACGATGGTTGGTGGCTTTTGAAAGCATATTAAAGGTATTAAAAGCTTTCATTCAGAAAAATTTGTGTAGTTTTTTTTTATTTCGAAGATAACAATAGTCCAGAAAAATGGAATGGAAAGCGAGGAGTAACAACGATTCCAGCTAATTGGGTTTTTCATCGACAATTTCTGTTAGAAAATTATTCTTGAAAAATAATACACAGGAAGGTTAGGTTAGGTTAGGTTGAAGTGGCTGCCGGCAAAAGGCCGGCACATGTGATACCACATGAATCTATTAAAAATTTCGTCCTACTCGTTGAACCAGTTTGAGCTTCTGATGAAGCAAAGGAGACTACGAATGTCTATGTTTGTTAGATCGTTTAGATCATTGTAGTAGGAGGCTCCCAAATGGAGTTTCCGTTTTCGGGAGAGTGCCGGACAGGTGCAGAGGAAGTGCTGAATGGTTTCCTCCTTCTCTTCGTCCAAGCAACTTCTACAAAAATCGTTTGAGAGTACGCCAAGCCATTGTTGCATGCCTAAGGCAGCGTCCCGTAATGACACCTATTGCGGCGCCGATATGCCTCCTATCAAGAGAGATCAAATTCTTAGAACGTTTTGAGATCCAACTTTGGCCAGATCTCTTTTGTCGCTAGACATGTCGTGCCACATGTCCACCTAAGGTTTGTTCTTTGGATGGCATCCAGCTTTATCATAAGTTTACACGTAGCAATTGGAATACCTAAAGTACATTTGCTTGGTACGATAGGTAGTGTAGTTCCGAGCTTGGCAAGTTCGTCAGCCTTACAGTTACCTGGAATGTCTCTGTGCCCCGGCACCCAGCAGAGGTGAATGTTGAACTGTTCCGCCATCTCTCTGAGAGACGTGCGACAGTCTAGGGCTGTAGTAGAGTTAATAGAGGCTGAATTCAGGCACTTTATTGCAGCCTGACTATCCGAGAAGATGCGGATATCTTTAGCGGATATCACGTTTTCTTTTAGCCAGGATAAGACTTCCTTAATTGCCATTATTTCCGCCTGAAAAACGCTACAGTGATCTGGGAGACGGAATGAGAGACTGAGGTTAAGTCTATCAGAAAAAACACCGCCTCCTACACCATCGGACGTTTTCGAATACACAGGAATAAAAATAAGAAAAGAAATATTTACAAGATATTTTTTGTTTTGTTGAATCTTATATTGGCAAGGGGTATTTGTTTTCTTTTGGACGCCCTATTTAACTTTGTATCTTGAAATATATTTATAAACACTCCTTATTATCGGATTTAAAAACGAAACAGATTTAGTTAATTTGCCTTTTATACCTGGCAGAGTCAAAATTCAAAAGTTCGACTAGAGGGTGAAAATATCAAAGATGCGGGGATTCGAATTCGGTAGTCGATTTAAGGTCGATGATGAGAATAGCGTTAGAAAATATAGCTCAAAACCATAAAGCCCAAATCGATTTGGAAATAACGAAATGGTTTTAAGGGATTAGACCTAACGCCGACGGGAATTAGGAAATAGACTTTTAAGAAGTGAAGACCTCTTTCTTAGAACCAAGGAGAAATTAGAAATTGTTGGACCGCCTGGTACTGTAAGAAGCATCCAAATTAAATTATTTATAGTAGATCTGTTTTGATTACAAATGCTATTATATTCAAAAACGAATCTTTACAATTGTAGCCCTAGACTTAAGGTCATCTCTCGCAAACGTCTGACCAATATCCGAGAATATAAGTGTCGTATTGACATCATCGGTCGTTCCCAGAGTGCTGAGCCTTTCAAGGCAATTGAAGAACAGGCGAAATTTGTTGGTCTTGAAGTAAACAAGGACAAGACTATAAGTACATGCTATCAACAAAACAACCAGCATCTGTCCAGCGCCAAGGACAAAACGTCACTATTGAAAGCAACATAGCACCCTCAGAGTAAATGTGAACTCCACGAATGGAACGCTATAGGAAACCGCTGCTACTTGGGTTAAAAACCACTAAGTCGAAGGATAAAAAAGTATGCTTTAAAAACCCCTTATCTTGCCATTTGTACTGTATTGCGCCGACTTCTGGACGATAAGCAGGAAATGTAAGCTCTGGTACTGGGCACTTTTGAAAGAAAAATTCTTCGATGTATTTTTGCTTCTGTTTGCGTGGAGAAGAAGATGTAACCGTGAACTGCACGAGCTGTATTAAGATGCGGATGTAGTCTAAAAATCCCAAATACGTCGACTACATTGGATCGGCCACATCGAGTGAATGGACAATATTGCTCCAGCTAAGATGAACATTGATTCCCAGCGTCAGGTTTGAGATGACAAGAAAGACCGAGCGTCCGTTTTTAAGACTTCGACATCACGGATGCTAGAGTCCTTATTCTGAATAAATGGAAGCAGCGTACCCAGGATCGCAGATGGAAGGCTGCAGGAAGAGACTTCTCTCAAATTAGCACCTCGAATTTGGTATAAAATTGCAGGCGCCTTCTATATTCAAACCAAAAATTAAAAGAAAAACTGACAAAAGCGAATGGTTGTGAGAAGCTTTATAGAGCTACATATATATGGAGCTGTTGCGCCAACAATTTATTTTTGGTTTTATATAATTTATTTAAACGGGTTTTACTTTACCTAAGCTAACGTCAGGCTTATTTTTTTCCTTAAATTAAATCATTACTAAAGTGAACTAAACCATAGACCCCCAGTTATTGCCTATCCATGAAGACTCCCCGTCGATATTCGAAAGCACTCTTTGCTAATTTATTAAGTACTCAGCGTATAATCCCCCCAGGAATAAACAAACACAATCCATGGCAATATCTTTTTATCCTGCACTGGGGATTTCCCGCACTGGGACACTCTACAAATACACAAGGCGAGTGTACTTTATCGATATGCGCCGACAAAACAATTGTCACTCACACACAAATCTCGAAGATTGTCCGCATTCAGTCAGCATCGACATCGATGGCCATGGCCAATATAAAGTTATTTAATGGAAAATTCTTTAGATACGAAATTAGATCTTCTTCCCCACTGCTCAGTGCTCATCAGTCGTGTTACCTGACGAAGTGGAAAATTTTATTGAAATTATTTCCTTTATTACAATTAACTCCCGCGGGTGGTGATAACACACCAATGCTCCTCCAAATGGTAACCATAACACTGCTCACGTTATTGCTTTTAGATAAAACGTATACAAGGTGCGACGAGTCCTTTTGTTCGTCTTCGCCATCTCGCCAATACAGACCACCACCGTAGCGGCGCTAAGGAGATTCTGTAATAATTAACAATTCAATTCGACGAACCGTGAAAAATCTGTGAGTGACAATCGCGCGATGCTGTCAGATTTGAATGTTCTTAAGTAGCTCGAACACCACTCCAAAAGGGAGTCAGTTGCCATGATACCTATATACATCTCCCCGTCACAGCATCTCTGGCACTGTGCGCGTCTATTCATTTTTCATTGTGTGTAAATGATTTGTTGTTTAATGGTAATTTTGAAATTGATCCTTGTGAAATGGTATCCTAATGCGTTACGTGCCTTTTTATGTGGGGTGGCTTATTGCATTTTACGATACCCAAAATCGTATACTCATAACGATACAAGCCATTTAATCCTGAAAATTATACATACGTATGCCATTCCTATGCTAACTAATGTGGTAGTTGCATCGATAAATAACCACCCTCTTCGGGTGATTATCCTTTTTCGATATCCACCTCTCTGATATTCATATACAACACATATATACGGATCTGTCTTGTCGGAGGAGCCATGGGAGGTGGATGACAATAAAAGTCCATCAAGAGTCGCCAGGATAATAACATGAATATCTATATAAAGTTTCCAAAATATATATTTTTGACATTCATCAAATGGATGCCATGTGTTTCGATGGGTGGGTGGTTCGAATTGAGGGGTGAACAGCACATCGCTTGAATGAGCTTTAGCTTAACGGACCGAATTTCCGGTTTGGTTTTTCCTGTCGAATTGCTACAAAGGATAGCTCTGCGTCGTTCTTCTTGTCGCCTTATTTTTTTTTTCTGTGTCACTAATCACAGGCGATATCCTGAGGAAAGTGTATTCCATGGTCGGGCTCTCGAAATCAGATACGACAAGGACATCAAGGACTCAAATGTGAAATTGGTTTAGATTGCTGCGGCAAGGAAATGAACAGTCATAAAAACCGTTTCCATCGGCCATTAGTTAACATATTTTCTAAGAAGGTTTTCTATGCGAAAAGGAAGTAATTATTTATGAAATATTAGTAAGATCTCGTTGGGAAGGAGTTTTTTTTATTGTGCTGTTATAGGCAAGAAACTTTGGGTTGCAAGGTTCATGTGATTTTTTGATATTAGGACTAAAAGAAGTACACATAGGAACTAAGAGCAATTTGTTGATACGACACATAGGAATTTAGGTCCCGCATAAAGTTTTATGAGACAGTTTATGCCTCACAGAAAGTAGCCCGTTAGCGATTCGACTTCCTTACAATCGTAGATTAGACCATTCCATACTCTGTACTTGCCCATCACTCTTCTATCAAAAAGAAAACTCCACCTGGAAGCCTTTTACCATAACGATCTAATAAACACATACATTTGAAGTCCCTTATACGCTTCATTAGAAGCTTAAACTGATTCAAAGAGTAGAGGAAGCAATTTTCTAGATGAGTACTCAAATCGTTTCATCAGCTTGATCCCGCCTCAAGATTCACACAAGCACGCACTAATTCAACGACCGTATCAAATACACTAACCTATATAAATGGTCCTATCCATTTTATTATCAACTGTGGATTTTCATTCTAAAAGTAAAAATTTAGCATTAATTTGAGAAAGGATAACTAATTAAACTGTGAATATAAAACATATCTTAACATAAATAGGTAATAAATAAAAAACGATTCTTAAGTGCCTTAGTCCTTCTGCACACGGCTCGTATCGTTATCGTAGCGTATAGGCGATGCTATGTACAAGAGGCATACGATCTGGGGCCTATAACACAACATGACAAGTCGACAAGTCTAAATTCACTTGTCTGACTACTCTTGTTCGACAAGTACAAATTAACTCTGTAACAGAACGTAAACCGTTGCACTTGTCAAAAGAATTAAATTTCCCTGACTTGTCGGAATTCTTTGACTTTCTATGATGTCCTAACAAAAGAAAATAAATGTTCAAATGGAAGGAAATATACAGCCTGCCAAAAAGCCTAAACGTAGTTCCGTAAAATAAGAATTGGACGTGTATAAGGGACGTATTTTGGCAAAATGATAGGTATTTCTTGACACTTGCCGTGTTCTGTTACAGATAGAGGGAAATTATATAATTTCTCACTTGTCATCTTTCATGGTCACAATTATTGTCGAAGTGTCCACCAGCTCTTTTAAAGTATCTATATACATTCTGAAAAATGTGTGAAATTTTGAATCGTCTTCTGCTAGCTCCTCAGCTGTAATAAATAATCGTCTGCTTGCATTTTTTAAATGTTTGGGTGCACCCAATACTTTCTTCTTCGTTCCATTTTTTCGGTCATGAAGATAACTTAATAAAATAAATTCTTCTTCATAACTCGACATCTTTACACTTTGTATTTTGACGTTTGGAAATTGCTCTGTTTGCGGTTCAATAGCCTTATGTCGTTATCGTAGATGCATGTCAAATTCATGATGTGACGATGATGATACGAGCCGCGTGTGGAAGGCCTTAACAGTACTTAGGTAGGTGCTTCAAGAAATTAAATTAACAAAAATAACGTTATAAGTTATATTACATATACATAGTTGAATTTTCAGATTAAATTAACTACCGACTTTTATAGACTTTGAGTACGCTTCGTTTTTAATATTGTACTCTAGTTGTACCCGCTCGGGTTTGCCCGTGCACAGGAATTCTATTGCTTAGGTTTTAGATAATAATGTTCTTTCGAAAAATGCGAAAAATAAGAATAAATCCATTTTCTGGAATTTTGAGTGTACGTCAATAAATAAATAAATAAATTTCGAAAAAAATAATTTAAAGCGAAAAATGCATTTGATTAACAAAGTTTCCCACACGGGAACGCCACATGGCGATTCGAAGGAAGAAGTCAACAATTATACTGCGGTGCATGTGTTGGCCAAAATCATGCTGTGATCACAAGTGTTCGAGTGCGAATGAAAAAACGTGTCAATCGTGCTAATGCCCGCGCGAAGCACATGCCATTTACCAGGAACAGGTCACATCGGTTCGAGAACGCCTCGGCTTCAAGAGTATTTCACCAACACACTGTGAATCAGATCCAGGACAATTGGGTTACACTTGGATGCCACCAGGTATAATGAAATCGTCAAAGATCCAGCGCCACTTTGATAAGATCCCTCAGGAGAAAGTTCTTAAAGTCAGTTCAAACGGTAATGTGTAAGAAGCTTGAATATTTACGTCTCTTTAATTATTCAATCAGCTTATTTACGGGTTTAGTTTGTCCATTTGCATTGGCGCTATTCTACGATACCCGGACCAGGAGGTCCAGAGCTTAGCTTCAATGAGGGCCGAGGCCTGTGCTAATGTCTCTATTACATACATACATACATACGCATAAATCCATTTTGTGGAATTTTCTTTCTGCCTAAGTCTAAAATACAGCAAAACGAACAAAACAAAAAAAGCATAAAAATCGGCATAGCGGTTATCGAGTTATAAAGTCATCGAGCCACGCCCCTTTGTTCAATTTTGACTAATCTTCACGGGAACGCTCCCGGGCCAATACCTAAGTTGTCTATAAATTTGAGTTCAATCGGGTCGGCGATTTTTGGGATTTAAGATTTTAAATGTTTTTTTTTCTGTAATGGCGGTGCCACGCCCCTTTATTCAATTTTGACCAATCTTCACAGGTGCACTCTTGGGCTAATACCTAAGATTATCTGTAAATTTTACCTCAATCGAGTCGGTGCTTTTCAAGTTTTAAGCGGCCGAACACAAATCACGATCCATTTTTATATGCGGGTGCGCCATCTAGTGGTTTCTTTTGAAATCATTGGTTATTTTGACACTGACAACTGTTTCCCGCTCGAAATCTTGACAGAACGTCAGTATCATACCTCCGCGGAACATAATGGGTCGCTTTATGCTCAAACAACGTTGGGAAATATTGAAAAAAAATGTTTCCAAAGTCAGTGCTGTGTAGCATAAACAGTGCGTTTTTTGAAAATAAGTTTTTCCCGAAATGAAGCACCCACCGCGCTTGCTGTAGGCAGGTTTGTGCAAAAAGTTCGTAAGACTGGTATGCTAGTGGACAACTTTCATGGTCCCCGTCGCCGTACGGTACCAATGCATCCACAGAGAGTGACAGTTTGGTGATGATTGTGGAGTGCGGTGGCATCAATGGATCATTTTTCTTCGAAAATGAGGCTGGGAACAACGTTTCGGTCAACGATGGGCTTACATGCCACACAGCCCATACTACAATCGATCTTTTGCGCACCAAATTCCCAAATCGTGTTATCAGCCGTCTTGGCGATATGTCAGTTGTCCGCCTCGGTGCTGCGATTTGACCCCTTTGGACTTTTTTGTGGGAAACCGTGAAGGACCGATGTTATGCCAATAATCCGGATACGATTCAAGCCAATATCATCTTAGCAATCTGTGAGCTACAGCCCAAAACCATATCAACAAAGTGTTAAAAAAATGTAGTGACATACCTACATAATGCGCTAGTACTGCGAAGCCAGCCCAGACAGCCATTTGAACAACATTGTGTTCCATAATTGATGGGAATGTTTGCTCTTACCAATAAAGCAATAATACATGAACAAATTTAATTTTGTTTATTCTATTGCATTTTTAAAAAGGAACTTGCATTTGGCTCACCCTTTATAAAGATATGTAGTTATGATAGTGTGGTAATTATGATGTAGGTAGTATTAGTTTTTTTTTTATTTTAGTTTACTAATTTTTACCCTAGAGTTGCAATACATATATTTAGAAAATCTAAACATTTTTGTTTCTTCATCTAAATGCACATACATATTTAAAAATATTTCACCAAACAAGTTAAAAAAAACGTTCTTAATGACCGCAGCGTTCTCATACATATTTCAAGACATTGCAATATTTATTTATTTAAATTTACTCATTTTTAACTGCGGACCGGACCATAAGCATAGTTTAAAACCGAACCAGTATACCCTTATCTACACATGTGAGTAAAATCACAATTATTTCTTAGAACTTTGATACCACAGAAATCCCTCACTTATACATACGTCATATTAATCATCCCAATTTAACTTTCATTCATCTTATTGTGGGAAACCCCATTTGAGTTTTGGCATCTTATGTGGAAACCTATCTTTTCTTTTTCAACTGACAAATAAATCCCCGAGACGGTGACCACTTAACAACGAATGCTCTTTGGTATATAAATGGGAAGAGCTCGTTTTTGATATCAATCACATTTGTAGCCTTCAGCCATCATCACCTAGTTCAACACAAAATCTACAGCTTCACAACAAAGCTACAAAAAACAAAAGAAAATAAACCTTGACAATGAACTTCTCCAAAGTATTTATCTTTTTCGCTGTCGTTTTGTCCATTTTCGCTGGACAAACAGAGGCTGGATGGTTAAAGAAATTCGGAAAGCGATTGGTAAGAGACTTAAATTGCTAATTTTAAATGAATATCTACTAACGTTTCGATTGATATACAGGAACGTACTGGTCAAAATGTTCGTGATGCGTCCATTCAAGCTATAGCGATCGCACAAGAAGCGGCTAATGTTGCAGCAACACTAAAAGGCTGATATACCTATACACATTGTTCTGCGATGTTGTGATTACTTAATGTACCTACCATTTCTTGACATTTTTAACAAAAGATATTTATTCTTATTTATAATATATTTATCAGTAAATTTAATTAAATTAAATAAAGAGCGAAATGCAGTCAAATGTTTAATATTGAAATCTTGGACTTTTGCACTTGGCGTTGGCATTTTAGAAAATTGTTCTCTTATAAGGTTAAAGAGCAATCCAGAAAGAATTTTCAGTTGAGAAGAGTAATTATACATATAGGTACATTTTATCTTGCTATGTGTGGAACGTTTCTCATTCAAGAAATGCTCAAGGCATTTGGGAGTTAAATGGCTCGTGTTATTAAAATGATCTGGGAATGTGGCGAAACAGCGATTGGCAGATTAGGGTGATTGTGGCCCTTTTCAAGAAAGGGAAGAAAGGGATTGCTCCAATTGCAGGGGTAGATATATGTATATCACTTTTAAGTCTCCCCGGAAAAGTATTTGCCAAGGTGCTGGAAACGAGTTACAGTGCTGTGGTCGAGTCACGATAAGGAGATAAACAGTGCGGTTTTCGTCCCGGCAGAAGCACAGCCGATCAGTTATTCACTCTCAGGTATACTTGACAAGGCTTGGTAGTATGCTACATTGTTTACGCATGCTTCATAGATTTGGAGAAAGAATACGACCGAGTCCCTCGAGGTAGACTCTGGAGTGTATTACAGGACTATGGAATTGAGGGTTCTCCTTTGAGAGCTATTCAATATTTTCACACAGACTGTACAAGCTGTTCGAGTAAACGGGGTTAAATCAATACCCTATACCGACCGTGGGCGTTGGACTTCGCTAGTGCGTTTATCATTACTTATATGGACATTATACAGCGCAGTTTTGGAGAAGAATTCGGGGTTTTATTCACGAGTGAAGGAGCAATGCTTAGTTTTCCATTAGAATTTTTCAGGCTGGGTCAATGAGACTGCTCGGCCATTCTGTTATTAGGAGGACAGAACTTGGTGTTAAAGCTAAGTTGTCAGTCTTTAATTCGGTGTTTGTTCCAACTTACAAGCTGCCTCTCTGGACGGAGCGGTCCATGATTCGGTGGTTTGGTTATGTTAAACGCATATACCCAACCAGGGTCCCACGACATGCAATGGAGGTACATAGTCCCATGATTTGATTTCGAGTTGATGGCAGAGAATCGGGAGCTATGGAGGGCCCACTTGAGCAACCTACACCCGCAACCCATTTATTGGATTAGCGGACCATAGAAAATGAATGAATCAATGAATGAATTTCGCATTAACGTTTTCATAATATTATAAAACAGCGAATCTGTCGAATGCGGCATACGTGTAGGTCCTATTCAATTATCAATTTAATTTGTGAGCCCTAAATTACTAGCATATGACACTAGCACTACAATAACAGATATTATTAATACGGTGATAAGTACTTCTGCACTCAGAAAAAGAAAACATTGTTATCCGAAGAATTTTTAGTTCTTGTAAAATTGTGAGTGGAAAAGTGTCATGGCTCTACGTTTGCAAAGGCAATTTGGCTCTGAAGGTCGAACCGCCAAAATAAGAAATTCGACATTGCACCCAACAAATTAGAAAAGCTAAGTAAAAACAATCAATGAATTGGGCTTTTCATTTCAGTGTCTTATTTTGGACTAAATCTTAGGTATACATGAACCGAATTCCCTCTTGTCGATTTTAAGATCCCGAAATTCAAACAAATAGGGATTTTGCCAACGATTTAACAGATTTCTAACAATAAGTTATTATTGAAACAGATTCAGCTAGCTGTAGTTGATAACATCACATCACCGCTCTGGTGAAACAAACGGTAGGTACCTAATACTGTTGTGAAACAGAAAAGTATTTTTGTAATTATTCAAATAAATTTTATAAGTGAGCGACATGGATAAAGAAAAAAACTTCTCCAGCTCTTTGTATTGTAACCCTCGCATAGAAAAACAAAATATAAAGCCATCCATATGAAAATACAGCCCAGTAGACTTTATTAAACTTATGAATAATTCATTCATCACGGCAATGTGTCAAGTTTCACAAGATTTCTTGCAAATCCTCTCAGCAGTCTCTGTGGTCCTCATACCTGTCAAAGAGAAGCGATTACGCAATTAGAATGAATTATGTCCCCTCGAACTGCGCTAATTCGCCCTAAAACTGAATATAAATCCCTACCCCCCAAGTCATAAAAGGCTTCTTCCCAACATCTAAAGTCATAACTAAATTAAAAGTTAAGCAAGGGATTCGCTTGGTCATTCCTACCACACCCCATAATACATCCACCTACTTCAAAGAACCCCTCAATACACTTGGCAACATATTAAGACACTGTAAAACACTCAACAGGACTTCAGTAAATTAAACTAACAGTACAGGGATTAGTAACGAGACAAGGCGAAGGCCAAGTAGGTTGGTCAAGCGGATTACGAAATTTACGATTTACATGAATCTGTCGACCGCCCATAATGTTACCGATGACGACAACTATACTACCCCTGGTCGATTGCCCTTCCTGGCGGGTGATTATTGTCTTTGCTATGAAATCTTCTTACACTAATGAAAACCAAAACGTAAGTCAAGGGAAATTGAAGCCAGAAAGGAAGTCAACTGTCCAGCATCCCCTGTTGGTTGTTCATCCTTTGATATGGTGTAGGGCACACTCACGAGATGGTATATATGCGAATTCTTTAGCTGATTAAGCATCAAATCGGGACTTGATTACATTAATCAATTGCGATCGCCCGCCGTCGATATGTAGTTCAATTCCCCCAACGACCGACTACGGCCGGTCGACGGAATGATGAACGAGTGTAATACCTTGCCTCCTCCTGACTAATGAGCGAGAAAAAATTCCATCCACTTCGGGAGTGTATCCTTGATGTACAAGTATAGTATAGTATACATGCAGTAGGTATGCCCTAGAATTGCGACTGTGCATTTTGGGAAATTAAGTTAATGAAGGAATAAATGAGTGCGATGATGGCTTCAATTTAATGAAATTAATGACTAGGATTTTTTTTTGCTCTTTCGCTGTCTGCACCGATTTTCTTGCCCTTTTCCGATAATGAAATTGAGTGCAGATGCAGATACTTTTTCATCTTAATAATTGAACTCAGTTTTCATAAGCGTCATTCAGTCGAATATCGACATCGAAATGTCAGTTCTATGAGGTCTGAGTGGATTTGGTAATTAATCCAAAATGTTGACTAAAGTTGTATGTAGGTAAACAAACTAAATGTTCTGTATAAGTAGGTTTTCTTATTGTAAAAGCGTTAAAATTAAATTATTGCTAGGTACATTTATGTATATGGCAGTCAAAAAATTGTCAAAGTGGTTTGATCATCATCCTTTTAATGTTGCTGCAACATTTGCGGCCTGCTGTGCAACGGCAATTGCTTGGATAGTGGCATCACGCACATTTTGTCCAGTTCTTTCCTGAAATTAAATTAAAATTAGTTTCTTTGCCAGTGAAGAGTTGCAGCTTCTTACAATTCTTTTGCCAAATTTTCTCAACCAACCGGCTTTTGTTTGTCCCGCAAAAACGGCCAACACAACAGCGGCGAAGAAGAAAAACACTTTGGAGAAGTTCATTGTTAAAAAACTGGTTTGTAAAGTCGGTACGTTTAAGGTGTTTGGAATAATTTTGTGTGAGACTGCTCAAAGGCGTCAGAAGCGATTGATAACAGTAAACAATTTGTTCATCATTATATACCACGAGGTGGTCCATGTTCATTGACTAACAGCCACTGTTATCGGGGATTTCCTCAAATATGCGAAAAAAAAAAAAAAAAAAAAATAGCGTGGTTGAATATTGTGGGTCCCCAGCACAATGCATGCTTGTGTGTATCGTCATCGTGTGACAATAAAGTGACGTTCAATTAAAGAATTTCCGTTATTTTGGTTCTTAGAATGAGGCGAGTAATTTTTGTTCTTATAGAAATTCAGTAAACGATTTGAATAGAATTTAACATATTTTTCCAAAAGAAAGAAGGTTACTGAAGAGCTTTGAGTCTGACATGGGGATTCTATTTATAAGCCGGTTTTAGTAGAAAGTACCTACCTACAGTATAGATATCATAATCTGCACTTAGCAGGCCTGTGCCTCAGTTCAGTCAATTCATGCATAGTATCTACTCACATAGTACGGTCACTTAGTAATGAGCTTCTTTCATCAGTAAGCTAAGTTTTTGAAAATTTAGTAAAAAATAGGGTTACTAGCTACTTACCTAAAAAAAAAGTGTTTTCAACTTAATTTCAGTAAATAAGAAGACATGTGTTTCTGAAATTAAAGGTACGGATGATGAAGTTTTGAAGTATTACTGTAAAAACAAATGGTTGTAGCAGTTATAACTTATATTTACAACTTATATTTACACTTACAGAAATTATGTTTTAGGAAAAATTGCACGAAGGAAAGACAGAGGCAAGTCATTTCATATTCTTATAATGCCCAGTTTCAAAGTGCAGAGTTAAGCAGAACTTAAGTTTAAGTAGAAACAAACACAAAAGTGTCTGGTATTATATTTTGAGTTTCACAGTTGATTCACAATATTCACGCCAAATGGCTCAACCAATATACCAATATATTAGGTGTCCACTGTCCAATATTGGTCACTTACGTTTTATAATTAAATTATTTCCTATATGAAACAGCCATACGCTTTAGTAGAATTTGAGGGAGAATCGATATACTTGGTCATTGTTACGTGGTCACTGTGAAACTGGGCATAAACCAGTTATGTATTTATAGAATACGTGTCTAAGATCAATTTTTCACGGACGATTCTGGATCTAATCGCGGTAGTTGCGCAATATGGCTTACGGCACACCAGATCAGGGGTAAATTATTTCCGGCACCGTTTTGAGAAAACCTAGACATTTCGCAGTATTTTTTAAGCCTTGTTTCAACGGAGGTTGTCGTAAACGCACTTACCGATAATGGAAAGTTTTTCGGTTTTAGTGAAGCAGGTGCCTTACTGGATAGCTACTGAAGGTTCAGGTTTCCCTTTAGAGACAGCATAGCGTTTTGCAAGCATTAAATTTCACTCTGAGAAGCTAAAGGGTGCTCAATCAGCCGAAGAATGAATTTTATTAGAAGTTGGAGACTTAAGATTGAGATCATTTATGAAAGTGAGAAAGCGAAAGTGAAAAAGTTTGAGCATTGAAAAGCTTTGGCTTACATAAGATGTCGTTAGAGCTTCCAGAATAAGCAGGCTACTCGCTATCGAAAAATGGACTTCTTCGTTTAGCTTTAGATCGTTAGGAAATACTATAGAACGAAACTTTATAGAGTAATTGACTGTCCGACAAACTTTCATACGTATACTTTACTTACATATAGTACATGTAAAGAAATAAGCCTGTCAATAACCTCTATAAGAATTTTTTGAAAGCCTTGTTTCAAGGCCTAGGGCATCCACTACCGGCTGTCGCGTCGGTTTCTATCGTCCGAACCGTAACTAATGCAATGGAAACCTCTTCAACAAACATACAGTGAGCATCAAAAGTGGGTGAACATAATAATATGTGATATTTATACCTGTGTGAACATGCCACCCAGCCATTTTACCTGCAATCCTAAGCCAGGTTTTCAACCACACTTAAATGTTTACACAAAAATTCTCCCACAGGATTTCCACGTGTCAATCCGTACAAACAACTCTTGTATTCCCTATAGACATCAGCCTTTAAGTCCTCATCATTGGTTCTGTTGTGATTTATCAGACCTAACCCTTCTTTTCGATGCGATGTAAAAAAAAAACAAATTCACAAAACGGCTGAGTGATTTTCGCAACCGTTTTATCCTTTCGATAAATTTTATTTTTTTTTTTCCACAGAAAATAAATGGAAATGTTGATATGGGAAATAAATACAATAATAAGCACCGAAGGGGTATCATCAGCGTGATGCATATTCAAAGCGCAAAGTAGTGTTTCACATTGAGAATCATTATCCCCGCTAAACATCCCCCAAATATCATCAGTAGCGCTGGGAGTTGACACATGCTGTACACGCTAACCCGCTCGCATAACACATTCACGAAAAATTCCTCAGGGAACGACGACATACTCACTGTTTGAGTAATGATTGCTGGCAAAGCGATTTCCCGAAGAAAAATCGCGAAAAGAAAATGAAATAAAGAGGAAAAAAAATATCCTACCAACTGTAAACTGATGGAAAAATCTGATTCAACTCAACACCGCATGTAAAAAAATCTGTTTCAGTTTGTCATTGAATGTATTTACGCATCACTTATGGAGTGGGAGTGGGAGGGTGTTGCCTGCCATGTGATATCCCGGGGTGCACAATGATAGGAAGCAAACTTCTTGCATGTGACATCATCACCTTTTTGGGGGGTGAGTTAAAAAATGTTTCTTCTCTTTAGTAAAGTTAACCCTCGCCATTGACATTCGTTGAATGTGGAAACTCTCAGCAAAGGAGGTTTTTTTTTTTACACATTTTGCATTCGCAAAAGATTTTAATCTGCGAATATTAATTTTTAACGAGAACACTGCTGCGAACATGATTAATAGTTCGACAGGATTTTATCCATTTTACGTCTCTGACAGATATGCGCATAAAAGGGGTGCGGAATGCGACGATAGGTGCTTTTGTCAAAAAAGAATATATGCGTAAGCGGTTTTTCTAATCGGTTAAAGGGTTGTTTGAGGCATTACTTTTTATAGTTTATGGAGCAAATACTTACGTAAAAATGAGTTGATAAGAATTCAGAAAAAAATATAAGACATGCTGGCAGTTTAAGAATCAGTATTGGCTGAAATTGTTTATTTTGAGAAGGAATTTTGACGAAATTGAAAAGATTTGGAACAAAGTGTTACGAAACTGGTATCAGATAAAGTATCATATTTTATCATATATGACATATACATACCTGTAAATAAGTTTTAGAAACACCACACCAAAAATGACTATTATGTGAGGGTTGCACTGTAGAGACTTGATGTGGATTGTATGTAGAGGGTTTACGCTTTTATTTGCATGCATCATTTAGGAATCCTCATCAAAAAAAATTGCGTTCGCTTACGTTTTACGTAAGGCTATAACTGGGCCTAAATCAACCTACAAAAAATTACTTCATATGAACGTCTTTAACGTCAGTGTTTTCTAACATAAAATATCTAACAAATTTGCAATTGAAATTGTTTATAAAAATAACTAAAATTAGAGTCTAATAAGACCCTATACTAATCAATTGCCTTATCTTAGGCCAAAGTAACAGGGGTTGGCAAGTGTACTTCTTCGCTTAATTTCATGTGTGATGTTATTTTCAGAGTTAATAGCGGAGCCGAGATAGTCAAAGTCCCAAACTACCTAAAAATTATAGCTGTCTATCGTGACGTTCTATCCAATGCGACGATGTTATGTGTCCCTTCTTGTTGACAGTATATATTTCGTTTTACCCTCATTCACCACTAAACCCATTTTTGGCGCCTATGTACTGATACCTGCAAACGCACCAGTGATAGCTCGCTGTGTTCTGCCAATGATTTCGGTGTCGTTAGCGTATGCTAGTATAGTAGCTGCACAGACTTTTGCAAAATTGTACCCCTGGTGTTGGCTTGCGATTTTCTCAAGAATGATGTTGAAAAAGTAAAATGACATCAAAAGTCTCGATGAAATTGTTTCCGAACTTTACGGACAAGCGAGGGTTCTCCATCGTTATTCTCGACAATCTGACAAGTTTGGCACCGAACGGATGTCAAAACTAGACATAGATCTATATATAACTCACCTCTATGAATGTTGTCATATGCGACCTTAAAGTCGATAGAAAGGTAGTGGGTATTCGTATTGCTTTGGAGTTCTAGAGTTTTCTCCAGGATCTGCGGTAGTGTGAATATTTGCTGAAAGCTGCGATTTCGTATGTCATTTAGCAATTGTGTAGTTTGTGTACCTAATAAACCTCACTTAGTTGTTCAGTATTCTGAACATTAAATTACTCTGGGCTTAACAAATAATTCTCAAAAGAACGCTTGATTGTGCGAAGCTAAGTCGAGAGTCCTATTTATATAGGTAGACGTAGACCTGTCGCGCTAAGTATTTATTTTTTAGAAATTTCAAGGCCGTTTTTTACGATAGTGAAAAATTGGAAGGTACTATAGACAGTGAAGGAATGTGTTAAAAGAAGCAAACTTGATGAAAATATGCGAAAAAGAGTGTGTCGGAGGGAAAACAGACCCAGCGTATGAGGGGTTCCAGTCTAGGCACGGTCAAGCAAAACTTTTACTGCACGGTGAGGGAAACAACTTTTTAATCGATTGAATTAAAAAAAAAATGGTTTTGAAATATCAAGCGCAAAATCACGTGAGCTGTGACATCCACATCCAATTAAAGCTCCTTTTGTTAAGACTGCATCAATCGTCCTTTTCCTTGTTAACCAGATCTTTTACGTAGTAATAGTTAAAATTTGAGGGTATCTATAGCTGAAATGATTACAATTATCGGACTTTATAAAAGTGTAGGAAGTCAAAGGCCGTTCTAAATAGCTTGACCCCAAAAACCTAGTTCTAGTCGCGCAATTTGGTTCGGGCCATATACTAAGTAGGTCGTCAATATTCTTACAAATACTGCTTCCAAACCATGACGTCAAGTTAATTTCCCACACCCATCAATCTATGACGAACCGTTCAACTATCATCATCACACCCCTTCACTTAAGCACACTTTACATTCTCGTGAAATGTTTATCCACGTCGCCATGGGGGGAGCAGGATGTGAAAAATTCAAAATGACATTGTATCACATCATTTTTCATGGTCGATATGTCACTTCCATTCGTGTTGTTACGCGTGTGAGGCGGAGGCACCGTATCCTTTTGATGAAGGATGAAAAAAAAAACTGAAAGAAATTTGCATTCAACTAGATAAACATATGAAGATCAAAATGAACTTACCCCAAAGTAACACATGCTCTCCAGAAAAGCCATTTATATCGCTAGGAAAATGATGGAAATTTTGAAAAAATAAATAAAAATCGCGGCACTTTGCACACTCTGTCATGTCACTGGGGATGTCTTCACGTGCGTCTTGATTCACAATCCACATCCCGAGGGAGACGACAAACTGTCATTAGACCGTGCAATATACATGTATAGAGGGCAATTTTAAAATTAATGACGTTATGTCATTTTTCAAAAGTAGCACTTTAGTGTATGCGTGACTATAGATGCCTTTTTGACAGTGTTGCTACACTTAACTTCATGATTGCATAATAAGCGAAAATCGAAGACGTTATTAAGATGGAACATAGAGCATGGCATGGAGTTGCGAAAATGGGAAATCCGACAGTAATATATTCGCATGATGCCATGATTAATGATGATAGTCCATTTTGGCAATCTAATCCTATCCATAATTCGCGTTCGCTACTTTTTGTTCAAGTTCAATACAATAAATATACAGCAGACATGGAGAGTTAGCCGGTAAAAAAGAATAAAGATTTATTATTTGAAAGTTAAAAATTCCAATCACATATAGTGTAAAAATAAAACTTCTGTCATCAAGTATGCACGATTTGTTGTGATTGGAACACAATTTTCAGCAAACGTTTGCTGATTCAACATATCGTCTGATACTAGCTTTACTGTGAGCAAATGAATGCTCAGGTATGGATCTATATACTTAGATTCAATAATTAGTATTGAGCCCATCACGAGGTCATCATTAAGAACAAGTCTTTCTCAGTGCACAAAACTGGACCTTTGAAACAATACAAATGTCGACCTTAAGGCGAAATAGCCGACGCTTCCAAAAATTAAAAAAACGAGCCGTAAAACGTCTAAAAATGCGACAAAATGCGTCAAAAAGACCCCAAAAATGACCTAAAAAAACAGCCAAAGGCCGTCCCAACGATTATTATATGCGTGTATTCCTTTTATCGTCTACGTCTACGGTACAATTTGCTTTTTTGGTCTCGTTTTTTGTTGTTTCGATTTGTTCATCTTTGGCTCAACACTCTAAACAAAAGTTCCAAGAAAAGCCCCAAAAACGACCCAAAATAACGCAAAAAAAACACGCCGTTTTGTTTTGTGATTAGCTCATCTAATGTTCATTTCATCGAGGGTCATTTCGTTTTTGTTTTTTGAAAGTCTGTTCATTTCGATTTCAATAATTTCGAGCGAAGAGCGAAAATTCCATACAAGATGGACTCCTTACCTAAGTTCGAAAAGTTGACACTGTAAAGCCCTGCGTCAAAACTTCTCCATAACAAGCACAAGAAGAAGGAAAGAGACTTCGGAAATTCCAATCGATATCGTTGTTTGTTGATATCCTTACCATTCCTATACTACTTCCATACATAGACGGAACGGGGAAACGATTGATATAATTTTTTGTTGAAATTTGAAATTTTTCAAGTGGCTTGTGGTGTGCAATTGGAGAAAGTAAGACATCTATGGGAACGTACTTATATCGTTAACATTTGCGCGTAGAGCCGAGGGTCAAAAGCTGATAAATAAACAGTTGGCGCAACAGGTCCATATATAGCTTCTCAGAACCGTTTCGTTTGTGTGAGCTTTTATTTTTCAGGCGAATGGTTGTATTTAACTATTTTAGCTATTATAGCTTTTGACTAGACTTTACTTTTTAGCCAACTACGGTTTTACACAAACTCTTGTTTTTTTTTCAGATTCCAAAGTATAGAAAACGAATGCAGTCCTTCGCACAGTCCGATTGTTTCCAAACCAATTTGGGAATCCCAATTTCCTAGTTAGGTTTTCGTCCTGAAAAAGTTAAGCACAAGGAAATCCTTTTAACCGAAATTCGTAGTCGCAATTGTATTTATATTCAACCCCAGGTTTGCGTCAAATAAAATTCCAATTAATTTTATTTCTATCACAAAAAAAAAATACTCAACTAACAAAAGACAAAAATGTCCATAATTAAGGACTATACGGCTGTTTGCGCCAGAAATGCATTTCCATATTCAATCCGAGAACCAGAAAATCTCTCATCCATTTCTGCACTCAAGAGCTACAAATTAAATCCGACAATAGCGAATGTCATTGGCACAAACGACCAGACGGATGGACATAAGAGGCCAGCCAGCATACAAGTTTAACTTGAAAAGAAAATTCGCCCTCGTTCAAGGACTTACGTAATCTGGTTGATTTTTTTTTGATTTTTTCCTTAATTTTCTTCCGTGTTTTTTTTTTTGCTTTGTCTTTTCGTTTTTTCTTTCGTTTCCCTTGATGTGCTTCTTTTGTTTTGGGACCATGACAAATCCCTCAACAAGATGACTTTCGAATTAATTTCCCACACCTCACTAATCAAAGGACTCACAATTTCGATCCGACCCATTCTATTGTGCGCTCTTCCCATCATATCGGCCAAAGGTGTTATGTGATGGATTTGGTCTCATCTGTCCTGGCGCGCGTTGGTGTTAGTTATTGCGTTGATTGGAATAATGGTGCGAAGAAAGTAAGTTAGTAAGATGTATACAAAACAATGCGGCTGGTTCTCCAATAATGAAATTTGTTCGCACACGTTTTTCGCCTTTATAAGGACACCGCGTCCTGGTGATGAGTGGAAAAATTATATCAAGTGCCAGCCAGCGGTGACACAATGAAACGACCCATTGTCTTGTTCTGCGGATGTTGTGAGGCGGAGAACTAATTTCCCGGTAATGAGGGTTGGTTCCGGATTGTTTGGGCGCACACTGATTGGTACCAGGAATCAGATGTTCACACATCGGTGGAAATTAATTTAGGCTTCGCTTAAATTTGACATATGTCAGAATGTCGTGAGTACTTTGTCTTTATGTTGCTGGTGTTGAGGTCTTGTGCCACTATATTATGACGAAGGCGGCTTAAGGCGAGAGGACGTTTATGTTGAATGTCAGTCGTTTTGCGTGACACTTTGCGGCAGAATCTAATTAGATTGTACTTTTGTTGGTAGAGGGTGTCGATTCCCTTAATTAAATATGCAAATGTATGTATTCTGTTTCTGACATCCATTTGAAATTGAGTAGCACTTGTTTTTAAATTCTTAAACAGTAAATGCGAAATAAAAATTCTAACCACAAACCACCACCCATATTCATGTCAGCAGAACTACCCTACATTTTACGAACTCGTGTATAGAAAACAATAAGGCTGATGGCTTCCATAGATTTGTTATGAATAGTAAAAAATTATAACGTTACCTACTTGAAATATAAATATTTTATTGACTTAACCAAGTCCTTTAATTTTTTCTTTGAGAAAAACAGACAGAAGAGATTTTCATCTAACCAACGACACCTCCAACAACAGCTCCAGCAGCGGCAATTTTACCAACATCAACAGCTGCATCTCCAGTCTTATGTATTGCATTGGCAACATTTTGTCCAAGGTGCTCCACCTTATGGCCGACTTTTTTCTACAAAGATGCGTTTTAAGTTAATTTTGGAAGAATTTTGTAAATTATTGCATAGAAAATAGGTACTTACAATAGCTTTTTTGAATTTTTTGCCAAATCCAGCTTCACTTGAGGCCGTAAGGCAGAGAATAAGAACAGCAATTACCAAGAAATATTGAAAGAATTTCATGTTGGCGGTGAAATGGTTTATGCCAATTGAACAGAATGATTATTTTGCACGACATTTGCTGAATTGCAGTTGCTTTTATACGACGGGGGTTCAATGCAAGTGGTTTTATTTTATCTCTTTCTCTGATAAAAAGATTTACGGAACTCCACATTTAAAGACACTTGAGCACCGTGCGTCGGTCGGTAAGATAGTATTGAGTTAATTAATTTTCAAGTGCGATTGATCTTGAATGCAAGAAAATGTTTGTTTTTCTGAATCTGATTAAAATGATATTAAGTATTTATACCTTGAGATAAGATTGTATTGTATTTTCACCAAACCAACTGGTGCTAATTCGGTGGTATATGCAGGGTGGCTGGGTGGGCCATATGGTGGTTTCTTTTTAAAACATAAGTTATTTTCCGCTCAAAATCTTGACAGAAAGTCAGTATCATACCTCCGTGGAACGAAATGAGTCGCCTTACGCTTGAACAACGTTGGGAAATATTGAAAACTTATTTCCAAAGTGAATCCTGTGTAGTCCAAACAGTGCGTTTTTTAAAAGGAAGTTTTGGCCGAAATGAAGCATCTTCATCGTTCCTGTCGAGGCAAATTTTCATCTCGGCGGCTACATTAACAAACAAAATTACCGCATCTGGGGCTTGTAAACCCCGCACGATATTCGAGAAGTCTATGCATCCACAGAGAGTATGACAGTTCGGTGGGAATGTGGAGTGCTGGCATCATTGAACTATTTTTCTTCGAAAATTAGGCTGGGAATAACATTTCGGTCAACCGTGGGCGTTACAGACCGTAACCGACTTTTTTTTACTGAAATTGAATACATGGATTTGGGCATCCTCTGGTTCATGCAGGATGGCGCGCGCTATTCCACAACACAACCGATCTTTTGCGCACCAAATTCCCAAATCGTGTTATCTGCCGTCTTGGCGATGTCAATTGGCCGCCTCAGAGCTACAATTTCAATTTGCCCCCTTTTTTTTTTTTGTGGGGAACCGTGAAGGACCGATGTTATGCCAAAAATCTGGAATTTATTCAAGCACTTAAAAGGCCAATAGCTATCATCCAAGCAATCCGTTAAACAAATTTAATTTTGTTCATTTTAAAAAGAAGCTTGTATTTTTACCACCTTTCATATTATGGTGTGGTGACTGCAGTACAACTTTTCAGCACCATGTCAATAATTTGTTAGTCAGTTTCCCTCTTCACATGCGGTATTGCGTTGTCATGATAAAATAGTACACCCTTTCTAATGAATTTCTAAAAAAAAATTTCTCTAAAATGTCTGTGTTCAAAATACATCTTCAGTTGATGGCCATTTGAGATTCAAGTCCCAAGTTTACTTTTTTTTTTTTTTAATTGACGCCTTAAAGCTACACAAAAGCTGACTACCATAGGCAAATTATAGGTAGTCGTAGTACCTACGACTTAAACTGGCTGTACCTTAAAGCTTGAAGAGAAGTTTAAAATGTTAAGGAATCCCCCTTCCAATCTATTGGTCCTTGGTTTTTTAGAAGTCTGCATAATTATTAGATATTTGGGTACCCTTCCTAAAATCTATCAGCTATCCATCAGCTGAGACCTTGCGTTGTTTGAACATCCTGTTAAAAGGTAGAATTTACTTTACATTTTTATCTATAACTATAGAAAAAAAAATATCCCCGACTTACTCATCTAAGTCTTAGGACGTATTTAATTCAAATTTGACACTTTAAGAGTGTTCCCTTTTTAACGTATGCGCTTTCTTAAGGGCTATAACAAAACTACTTATCACGATAAATAAAATAAAACTTTAGAGCACCCTAGCCTCCATTGGCATACCAACCTACTTCTAAGAATTTCCATTAAAATTCATTAGAATTCTTCGCAAAATTTATTTTTTTTTAATGCAAAACACTTGTTAAGAAAACTGCGTAAGCTATCAAAACTGATTGGTTTCACCAGAGATTTACTTGACGGCAACAACATCGTTCATAACATGAATCTTGCACCCAGCCAGTCATGTAGGTTATCTACCTAACCATACAATTTTGAATATATATTTTTTTTTTGTATAGGCGGTACAACCCCCTTTTTTCCAATTTTGAACAATCTTCACAGGAAAACTTCTGGGCCAATACCTACATACGATTGTATGTAAATTTTAACTCAATCGATTTGTCGGTTTTCGAGATACATATAAGACTTTGAATTTTTTTTCTTAGGGCGGTGCCACACCCCTTTGTCCAATTTTGACCAATCTTCACACGAATACTTCTGGGTCAATAAATAAGAATTTTTGTAAATTTGAGCTCAATGGGTTCGGCCGTTTTCAAGTTTTAAGTAGAATTTGATTTGCCTCAAGTTAAGACGACAGCTTTCGTGATCACCATTTTGGGGTCACCAAAAGGTACGATTGTTTAAGCGAAATGTCGACCTAAATACATGGCAAACCTCGATAACAGAAGTTAATGCCAGTACATGAACTTGAATATCTTTATTGATGTGATGGTGATGTCGTTTCCTTCTCTTTTAAATCTGAATTTATCGTCTATAAGAACCTCTGATATGGGCTGCCTTAATCACGACATACAAAATAATTGGTTAACTGATAATGAAGTGAATTGACTTAAGTATGTACTAAAATGTTTCTTACTTTAATAAAAATTCTACGTTATGCTGAATGTGATTAATACAAAAATACAAAACAGTTAAGTAAGGATGGTTTGAGAGAGGTCAAAGCATTTGCTGTGTACTGGAAATGAGTTGCGAAAGCAGAGTTTAAACGGAAGGAGAAAAATAGCTTGCAATGCAATATAAGGACTTGACTATTTTTAGACGAGCTATGTATATAATGCCATGTTTAGTTTTGGTATCCCTGCCAAACTTATCAGATTGCAGAATGCCGATTCAGAATGGCAACAATCTCACTCAGACCTTTGATGTCAAAAAAAGATTGAGACAAAGTAATGCGCTGTCACATGACTTTTTCAACGTCATACTTTTGAGAAAATTGTGCGAAACTCGCAAGCCAACTTCAGAGGCACAATTTTCAAAAAGTCTGTGTGAATACTTGCATACGCTGACGACATCGACATCATTGGCAGAACACAGCGAGCTATCACTGGTGCGTTTGCAGGTATCAGTACAGAGGCGGCAAAAATTGGTTTAGCGGTGAATCAGGGGAAAACAAAATACATGCTCTCAAGAAGAAGGCACACAAAACATCGACGAATCGGATAGAACTTCACAATAGACAGCTATAACTTTGAGGTAGTTCGGGACTTTGTCTATCTCGGATCCGCCATTAACTAACAGTCCTGCTTTATAGCGCAGAATCATAGGCGGATGAAGATCTCCTTAGTCGTTTCGAACGCAAAATTCTTCGAGTGATTTTCGTTCCCGTTTGCGTTGACGGGCTATGGAGGAGGAGATTTAACAGCGAACCCTACGAGCTGTATGGCGCCATCGAACTGGTCAGAAAAGTACGTATCAGTCGACTAAGATGGCTAGGACGTCGAACGAATGGAGAACAACGCTCTGTATTCGATTCCAACTCGGAGCCCAGAGGGACAACGCAGTAGAGGACGACCTCGCCTATAGGTGGCGCGCAGAAGTGGAAGGGGACCTCAACCAACTTGGAGTTCGCAACTGGAGGTGGTTAGCCAACGATCGTGCTAACTGGAGAGGCATTTTGGTAGAGGCCCATGACTGTATAGCGCGGCCTAAGTAAGTAAGTATAAAACATTTAGCTCCATATATAGCTAAATAAGGCAATACTGAATTGTTCTTCTTTATACCTTTGTATTAACATAAAGAAAAATTAATCGTTCCACTGTTTAGGACAGAACGTGACTATTATTAGCAGCGACTTAGGGTAGTTTGGCTTAGCACTGCATTAAACATATACTTATCCTTAGGTAAACACTAACTCTGCGAATAACACCCTATAGAGCATCTCCGGTGAGGAATTACTTCAGGTTGCTGGTGCTACTCTCTTTTGGTAAAACAGATAGGTAGTTCAAAACAGATTGCCCACTTAATGGATGAAATGCATGCTCTGCAAAAGTCTTTTCTTGCCAGATTTACTTTACAGCAGCTATCGAAGGGAAATTCGAATTTCGAATTTTGTTCAAGATTCAAAGTTGGACTAGATAACTGGAAGCAAGGTGATGATATCTTAGATTCAAACTGTAACCCGTTAAGCAAGTAAGTATGTGCACTATATCCTCTGTTAAATATAGAGTAAAATAATAATCCTCTTAATAAAGGAAGTGTCATGCATTTCATAAATAAAACCTAATTGAACATAATCCCATTTCGTGGGTAAATACTTCGACACCAGTCCAATACAGGTACAAAAAGTTAATTAAAAGCACGAACAACTCAACAAAGACTTTACTTATCAAGCTCGTTGCACTCTATATATCAATTATTATGAATAACAAAACGTATAAATAGGTAACTGCCCGTTTTCCAAGCAAAAAAAAGTTAAAACAATGAAATTGCCAAATGTTTACTCATCCAGAAAGCAATTTCAAAATTTGAATGAGAAAAATCCTACTAAAAAGGCCAACATCATTCAAAACGCGGGGCTACACATTTCCTACTCAACATAGACGAGCATATCCGCAATGACCCGCAACGTCCGGATAAAAATGATAAACGTTTTTCCGGTGCCATCATTTTTATCCTTCCCTTCCATACAGACACTGTGTGAGGTATACAAGGGCACTTTCAATTTCGTTCGATGTGTCCTGATTTTTTTTTTTTTGTCTTTCAGTCTCGTTGGACAATGGTTTTCCAATTACCAAACCATCTCTCATACCCTTCGACCGTGAGCCAGACATAACGACGCCTCATCGACCGCACAGTGAGTCGAAAAGCCCATCAGTAGACTTTCGTCGCTACTGAAAGTAATCAACGTTGAGGGGTGGTCGGTCGGTTGGACGGTGCGGTGTATGAATGCCCGGAAATCGAAAAATACAAAAATGTACGAAATTTACGTTCCCATGTTCATTTTTTATGAGCTCAAGTAATAAATTTCAATTCAATCGAAGCGGCAACAAAGAAACAAGCGAATGCATACAGCACGAACAAAATAAATGTTTCAACATGAGTCCTTCGTGTTAACAAGGGCAAGGAGGTTCGGTAAACGTTTGCATCCGAGTACATTCACATTTTTCATCCCTGCGACGAATTGGACAATTTTCGCATCAAAATTCAATGCACACACGCGGGCGTTAGGCAAAACCAATGACCACTGGTTGACGAGCCGAGAGAAAAGGGGTGCAAGCAAATGGACTTCAACGTCATCCCTGTTGCTTGCTTTGCTATTTGGACCACGTCGAGGGGATGATGGCATTTTTTAATCAATTTTATTGAAAGTCATCGACTTGAAATAAAAGGATTAAAATATTCGGCAGTGATACGAACTTATTAACGGTCCCAGTCCCAGCTGCCCATCTGTGATGTAACGTGAAGTATGCAACATTTGTGGGCTCAGTTAGTGGCCGGCCGAGCGGAATAAATATCAACTTGTTAGCATTTATGGGGATGTATGCGTGGGCAGTGTAACTGGTACAACTAATCGCCAGTCATTCAACTAATTTGAGTAGAAACTGAAAGCTGCACTTGTGGGCTTTGTTTGGGGAGATGTCATTCGGATGATGGTCAGTGTGACTAAGCGGAAAATTGTATACGTGAAAAATGAACATCGGTTTGACAGGCAAGTAATGACAGATGAGTGAGTGACAGGTGAGGGGAGTTTCTATTGCCCACATGCCACTAAAAACTGAATTTTAAATTAGATATGACAAATGGTCTCCTGATCATCCCTTGAGTTTTTTTTTTTGTTGTTTTAAATCAATTTAACCGAAGACTTGTTGACAGTTTGTTTATCTTGAATGACCAGTGCGCTCAGTAGTTTTTGTGCTGGACAACTTGGCTCTTAGTACAAAATGCCACTATATAGCGAATTCCATCTTTCCATTTTTGAAAATAATAATACCCGCGCCTACATCACAATCAGGTGCGGATTTATTTTTAGCATCTAGATTCTTTCAAAAGAAAAACTACCTACAAAGTTCCTTCTCATTTTCGGAATCGAAAATTTCTAGCTTCTAATAAAAAGCGAACGCCTCAGCCTGCTTCGATACAAAGACGATGTCGAATACATTTAACTATATAGGCATCTCCTTCCCCTTAGTTGGTATTCCGATTCACATATCCTTATTTAAGATTTATCTTCCTTTCATCGAGTAAGGATAACCAAATTATCCAACAAAACAGCCTTCTCAAGTTTACAGTTCACTGATATTGAAAATTGCAAATTTGGGTAAATGCACGCAAACCCCTTTAAACTTAAAAAAAGTCCTCTTTCATGTTACCAACCAGCGTATTCCTTTTTAAATTAAATTTAAAACCAGCAACGGACAAACAATGACAAACCACCATACATTGCTGCCGCTAAAAAGAAAATATAATACAAAAAAAAAAATCCTTTCAAAAGGTGAGTCCTTCCGCATTCACATAACATATGAGAAAAAGGATTTTGAAATGTAATTTGACTATGCATGTCACATTATTTGGAAATTAGCCACCCTCCCCTAGAGCACACTCATATATGAACGTTGCGAGCATGTATGATGTTCACTTTGAGACCTAAACTAACCCACAGGGCGAAAGGTCGCACAATGTTGTGACATCTCACATTGACGCTGTCAGCCATCAATATGCATCGATAAATTTAAATAACAAGGACATGTGCCACATGCAAAATAACAAAACATGATATATAGAGTCTTTGATCTTATGGGCATGGGATAAAAGAAAATAAGATACTATACCAATGAATACCAGAGAGAAAATTGGCAAAAATGTTTGTCTTTGTCATCATTTGGCAAACAAGGACCAATGACGTGAAAAGGTTCCTATACTTGAAGTTTGCAAATTGCTCTTATTTCGTATCAGTATATATGATGGATATGGACAAAAGGTAAACTGGTAATGACGTTAAGAGGTTGTCCTGTGTATAGTAATTGCCTTCTGAAATGGAACTTCCTTCAAAAAAAAAAAATGAGATAGTATACTTCAGTTTTTTTTAACTAAGTCTTTGATGCTATAAATATTTGACAGAAATATCTAGGATCGTCCCTTCTATACTGGACATGATTGTGAATTGTGATTACAGATTGGTGAAACCAGCCCTGACCAGTCCTTGGAGAAATGTTAAATTTCCCGCCGCCTTATCTAAAGTTTTGGACTTTTGATATCTACTGTTGCATCAGATGGGATTGACATGTCCCTAAAATAGGTGCCGTAGGACATTTCGCGAGTGACATCGAAATCAAATTATGCCAAATCCGCATTCATTTTTTATAGCATTTGGGTCACCATTCATTAGTCAATGCAGAAATTAATTTGAAAACATTTTTTTTGGGACTGTAAAATAAAGCTTATGATAACTTTAATAGTGAATAAAGTTACCCCAGTGTATTAAATAGCTTGAGAGTTTGTTAGTGACCTATAGGGGCTGTCACTCGTAATCACCAAATTATATAAATCCCTCGTTAATCAGTTTCGGCAGAGAGTGAAACAAGCAGACGCACCTTCACAGTGGAGACATAAGCAACCACAATCTGTATCTGTTACCATCTTCCTGTTCAGTAGCATTCCCCGGATCCATTGTGGGAAATACATTTGATGGAAATGCATAGTAGCATGGATAATAATTCGAAACTGAAGACGACGGAGCACATACCTATACAATGATGTAAACGCTGTAAAAGCAGAGTACTTCACATCTCCAATAGAATATAGAAATGCGATTTAAAAAGAGTCTCAGTACATCTGTCCTTTAAAGTATATAAAATGGACCTATTCTGATGGCAGTGTATATTGTACAGCGTAAGCATTTTTTTTCCATAAATTACATCAATGAAAATGCATAGCGCGTTTTTTCACATCGAGCGTACTATTGATAAGCATATTGCATTTGCGGAAGAGGGACGGTTTTCAGAACGACCTAGCGCTTGTGCAACTCTACCAGTCTTGCAAAGTCTATTTTAGCAGGAAATAGGTATTTAACTACTCGTAGTTGCATGATATTTACCGATTTTTGTTACAAAACCCACTCTACTTGTAAACTTCTCTCATCTACTTTATATGTAATCAATATCCAACATTCACCCCTATCGTGGAATCCGCCGGGGGGAATCATTCACGGAAAAAAATATTTTGGTATCGTCAAATCCGCAAGGTGAACAGTTCCCCATGTGGGTAATGTGAATGAGTTTCACTGCATCGTTGAAAACGTTCAAATCGAATTTTTCCCTAACAAAATGACATTTCTTATTCGCATCAAACTCATTGCGGATTTCATAGGTTTACTTGCTTGCTGCACGTTCTGAGAATGTTCGTTAAAAAAATGTACATACAAAACAGCTACTTCATTAAGCCGAACATTTGTAATAAATCTATTGCACAGATTGAACTTTATCAAAAAAATAAACATTGTAAAAACACATTTCATCTGGAAGTTCCGTGAAATCATTCACTGCTCCTCTTAACCTGTCTCATATTCTTCTCTGAGAACACCGCTCATTTTGTTCTTCCTCTTATTTTTCCAAGAATAGAGTTATCGTATACATTATTACATAATAAACACTGTTTTTTATTTAAATCACTTCTAAAACAAACTTTTCATAAACCTCCGACGAATGCAGCTACGCAGATTTGTATTAACAAATGAAATACAGCCGTTTGACAGTGAAACTACCTTTCCCAAAAACGTGTCGATAAGGAAACTTTTCCGGCGGATTCAACGATAGCAGTAGAAGGTGAACGGGAATCGAATAGGTGAAGTGAAACTCAATTCCGGCGGATTCCACGATAGGGGTGATTAATATCGCTATCTACATTGATAGTCGGGCTGCGATAAAGGCGCTAGAGTCCTTCATAATGAAATCTAAATTAGTTAGAAGCTGCCGCACAACCAAGTCAGATTGTGTTATAGATACCCTGGCACTGTAATATTGAGGGTAACGAAAGGGCTGACGTTCTGGCCAAAAACGGAGCAGAGCTTCCACAACTCGAAACTATTGAGGGCATAAGACAACCAATAGCCGTGGCCAAGAGAATTATTCTCGAGAAAATTAAAAATAGGGCAGACCAAAGTTGGTCAGATATAGTAGGTTATAGGGTATCAAAGTCTCTGTGGACTAAGTTAGATAGGAAAACATCTGGAGAATTATTAAAGCTCAGCAGGTCACAGCTACGAAATATCTTAGGCAATATCTTCTGTTAAGGTTCCCCAGGGATGGTGATGGGCTCAATATGGTGCCTAGTCCAATGTGATGTTTCACATCCTATTCACCCTAACCTAACCAAACCTAGCCTAACCTTCGCACAGTGACAGACTAGCTAGAAGATTCTCTAAAAATAAAGCAACAGTAGTCTTACAGCTAGGTTACAGGTTGCTAGGAGCAGAACTATTCTCTTCAATTAGTAGAGAAATGGAAGAACAGCTGATTCCCAAATGGATCACGGCAGAACACCTATGAGAAGGTGGTCAAGGCCTAGCTTCTCGCAACCATTCGTTTGTGTGAGTTTCTATTTTTGGGACGAATGGAAGGGACCTACAATCAGCGTTACCGATGGATAATTTGAAAATGTCCCCAAAAAAGGTCGCCCGAGGCCAAAAATGCGTCCCAAACAATAAAATATTTAAATTTCCATTTTTTATATGAATATACACCACCAATAATCGCAAAACTCGAAAACCACCATGTACCATGAACTCAAATTTTGGGAGACTCTTTGTTATTGACTTAAAGGAGTTTCTGTGAAGTTTGGTCAAAATTGGACATACAAAAAATTCTTATAAATTTTATATCTCGAAAACCACAGAATAGATCGAACACAATTTTTAAGAAAATCTTTCGTCAGCGTATATTTCAAAAACCACGGAGTGGATTGAGCTCACATATTGAAAAAATCTTTACTATTGGCCCGAAGGTATTTAAGCGATAAAAATTAAAAACCCCATACTAAAAAAAAAAAAAAAAAAAAAAATTATGCATTTCAAAAGTTGTAAGATTGTTAACATTGATGTGTATTGTCCATAAAAAGTGGAATAAGGTGGAATTCGAAATCGGGGAATGGCAGGACCCATAAAAGTAATTTGAAACACTATAGTTTTAGCTTTGAAATTTGGTAGTTAAATTGATCTAAATTTTTATAAGTTGCTAAAGAAAAGACATTGAATTCATTTGAATTATACGAACGAGTTTCATTTAATCACCAAACGAAACTTAAACTGCGAAGTTGGAAGGTTGATTGGGACTCATAATCGTTTATAAAGAGTTACAAATAAATAAATTTTAGGCGGTACAAACTTCACCGGGTCATTCAGTATGTAATAAAAAGCCCACCCATATGTATAGAAGCAAATAAGACTTTGCTGGCATTGTGTTGACGTTTGGAATGGAAAGTGTTGCGCTGTAGGTTATTTTATTCCGATTGGTACCTATACCTACTCCAACTTTTCAACAAACATGCGAAGATTTATTAAAGTAGAAAACACACGCAAAAATGCTTATGCATACTTAAAAATGTTTGGGTGTTATTTGAAAAATAAATTGAAGCTTTGAAAATGCGTCCCAATGTCGCCTGTATTTGTGAAAGGGGTCCGAAAAACGCTTATTTCGAAATGTGGTCGCCACGCGTCCTGACAGTAGCAAAGTCGCCATTTGGCGACAAATGTCGCCCATCGGTAACACTGCCTACAATTGTATGCCGAGTCCGAACGGCTGAATTGAGAAGCTTTTTCAGGACAGTCGCACTCTCGGATGTTTGCCAGACGTTCGCGAGAGGTGGCGCTGTAGAAAAAACTTTAAGATGTAATTTGTGTTTTTCCGGGGATCGAACCTGGGATCCCTCGCGTAGTAGTCCAGCACACTAACCACTGCGCTACTGCGCCCACAACAATGCATCTGGACAAGCTAAAATGTTATTATTAGCACTGGTACATTAAGCGGCCCATAGATACTGCACTTTTGTCTGCACCGGTGTAGTGACACCGGTGTTGCATTCCGCCGTACACATCACACCGATCGAGACATCGACACCAAAAATCAGTAACTTTTGATTTTACTCGCTACGTGTCTGACACCAAAATCGGTGTGCGCACCAGCCCACACACAGCACACAATTCGGTACACCGACACCGGTGCAGACAGAAGTGTCCTGTCTATGGGCCGCTTTAGTACATTTTTAAATACGAAAAAGTAGATACTCCAGTGATTCAAGAAATCGTTTGGCTCTTGTTGCGATGAGCATCTCTCAAATCATCTAGTATTTATTTGGAGCTTCAGTTTGTAAACCTCCTGTCAAACATATTCAGCGCATTTCCATAAAATAACCTATCTACTTTTAGAAGATTAAAATTGATATAAGAAAAACGTCGAAACGTAGTCAAACAATTCAGACAATCTCCTCCCTCGACTAGATCGCTCGCTATTAAAATCCATCAAACAAGGATTTACCTAAAATCCCTGCACTTTGTCATTTTTCAGCGCATTCTTATAACGCATATACGGAAGATGTGAGTATTATACTATTTTTCACACCCATTGTTTGGTGAAAAATTCTTCGTTCAGCTAAACCCAAGGGTTGATCCTTGTAAAGCGTTTACCCCATCTTCTCTCTGCTCTTATCCATTGACTGGGACCTGGTTGGATTCCAATATTTCATTATGTACTCTAGATGAATATAATAAAAGGAAGCACAAATCACAAAATAAAATGAATTCATAACCTTTCTTCGACGCTTCGTTGGCTTTGAATTCGATTGGAATGTGCGTGAATTCACTCGATTATGTGCAAGGACTTTTTTCTTCTACAAAAAAAAAAAACAAACAGACACCGTGTAAACGAAGAAATTGATTTTGACTGCGGGGTCACGTATAGCGGACCCTCATTCTCAGATACCTTTATTAGTTTTTTTTGCCATCCTTTCTGTAATAAATAACAATAAAAAAAAATCACAAATGTCCCCGAAATAAGGGAAAACATTTTCTACTACGCTTTTGTGTGAAAATTGAATTGTTCCACTCGTGTCGAAACAAGAAGATGAATGTGGAATTTTTGGTGATTTATGTCCGAACGAGTTTAATGTGACAACGTCATTTGATATTGGAAAATTGGATTTGTATTCCTTGGTTGTTTTTTCCAAAAAAAAAAAAATGATAAACACGAATACTTATGGGTAATTGATTTATCTTAATCGGAATACGAATATCTTTTTATGATGCAAGGTATACCTATTTAAATTGAGCCAAAGACAAATACCATCCCATCAGACACTGTAATATTAACTAAAGGGCAAATATTCTGGCCAAAAACGGGGCAGAGCTTCCACAAATTGAAATTATTTAGGGCATACGTTTTCTCGAGAAAACTAAATATAGGGCAGACCAAAAGTTCGAATATAGGAGGTTATTGGGTCTCGAATAGGCTTGCCACCCGTCCTCCTTTGTTAGGTGCTGTCCTCCGTCCTCCACAAAAAGAAAAATGTCCTCCACAACCATAATTACTTTAACAAAAAAAAATCAAATTCCTTTCACTTTTCAAATAGTACCATTTTATTTTACAAATGAAGCAATAGATACATTAGAGTCAAGTTTTAATATAAATTGCAGAACCTGCAGAAGAGCAAGAGGGTTAAATATTTTTCATCTCTTCAGGGAATTCAGATACTATTGACTTCTGCATCTGCATTGCACGTGAAAGAAGCTGCGGATTGAAACATCGCATACAAAAATGACACGACGAAATCATGAACGAAAAATTTTGCTCTAGCTGGCTACTTTCAGTTTTGCAGTGCGCTGCTGCGTGATGCAGTCGGGAAATTGGAAAAATCAAAAATTGATTTTTTTGTATGAAAGTTTGTGTGCAATAGTTTCGGAATGGCTTTTCGAATGGAAAAATAGAAAATTCTTAGTGGAAAACTCGGAAATTTCCGAAAAACGAAATTAATTTTTTTTTTCGACGAAATTTTTTATTTTATCGCATGATTTGATGACTTTGGATGATGCAAAGGTAGAAAATTCGTTGTGAAGCTTGGAAAATTTCGGATAATTGTGAAATTCATTGTGATAAAAGACAATTTGCGTGCATTTTGGGTGGAGAAGTTACCGAGATAAATAATAGATTGCGCTGTGCTGCGATCAATGCCACAACCCGACAGATGGCGTTATACGTAGACTAAAGCCGTTCGTAATTTGACAGGTGTCCTTTTCGCATTATCATTTTCTATTGAGCAAATGTGCTTTTTACTAGCAGTGTTTTATTATCACTCTGGAGTTTATCCGAAGGCGTTAAATTGGGGCGAGAAGGAGTTCGCCGGGTCAGCTAGTATTAAATAAATGTGTAGTTAACTAATAAAAAAAGTTTCATCAAAATCGGATCCAAAGACCGAAGATATAAGGCAATTATAAAAATGCGTATTTTTTGGCGGTAAAATTAGTCAAGCAACATAAGATAAACATTGCATATAGGTACCCAACCTTGCACCTACTCCACCAAAAGCAGAGAGATTGCACGGGGGGCAGCATGCCCCTATAAGCTACTTTTTTTGTAAAAAAAATAAGTCAGGAAGTATGTTTATATGTTTAAATACAAAATATTAGCCCCTGCGCTTGAAAGTAAGTAAAATGTCAGTACAAAAATTCTGTGGTTAAAATGTAGCTTTTTTAATTAGGTACCTCATATTTTCTGACTTTATGTTTGAAAAAAAAGTTGTATTTTTTAAGTCCTCCACGAGATTTTCTAAAAGTTGGCAAGCCTAGTCTCGAAGGTTCTGAGGCCTAAGTTAGATCGCAAAATCTCTGTAGAATTATTAAAACACAGCAGATCAAAGCTATGGCAATAGGGATACTCTTTGTGCAACTCTTAAACTTTTAGTTTTAGGCAGGGATTGAGCCCCACCAAAATTAAAACTTTTAGGAAAGCCCTTATTTGTCTTAGGTTCACAAAGGCTACCCGGGAATTAAATCAAGACCTTCACCGTTTTTAAAAACTTGGTGTTGTGGAAGAAATTTAAGCTTTTCTGGGGGTTCCTGTTAACGTCTTCTGGCAACTTTACCTCGGGCAGCTATTTTTTAACTGTTCTCATATTAAGAGTGAATATAGGAACCTTAGCAAAATATTAATTCCATCCTTTGAGTTTGCCCTCATCCAATACATGTATATAGAGCACCACCCCGCAGCTTTTAAGCTGAGATTGACTACTAGAACAATAAATACCTGTCAGGCCTTTGGTATGATGCGGTAAAAGGTTTTTCTACCGCACTTGGCCGAGGCTTCCTCTCCTTATGTGGTCAAATGCTTATATGCCTGTGATTTGAAATTTTTTTTTGCAAAAAATTGGATTACCCATCGCTGTGTAATACTGAATTTTTTTGGAATCACAAGCACAACTTAGCGAAAATTTAAAGGGTCCTCCCTTTTTTCAAAAAAAAAAAATGTATGTAGTGAGTGCTTCTTAAATAAATAAGTATAGCGCAACATGTTCGTATAGAAATTAGAAACACTAGGTCTATCTTCTCCCAACATTCAGTTGTATAAGTTTTAATTTTTCCAACAATTGGAAGAGACCTATAATAATTTTATTCCGGGTCCGAACGGCTGAATTGAGAAGTTTTTTTTTTTAGGACAAATATACTCTCGGATGTTGTCAGACGTTCGCGAGAGGTGGCGCAGTGAAAAAAAAACTTAAGATGTAATTTCTGCACAGTAGTCCAGCACACTAACCACTGAGCCTCTGCGACCGCAGTGAGTGCTTCTTATAATTCATTTATAATTCTGTGGCTTTAACAAAAAAAAACACTGAAAAACCATTCTTCGAATCTAATCAATAACTAATTCACTCAAAACTTCTTAACTGACATACCTATTAACTTTCAGCCTCTGCCGTCTTTTCACTTGGTCTAGTGATACTTCTATTCCTAATACCGGCAGGACCTATTGTTGTACAATTATCGTAAATTGCATTGCACAAAACACATTGAATGCTTTTCACAATCGCTTTAGGCTTTTTCGCAAGCATCCTGATTGCGATTTTATTATACATGTTTCTCTATACTGTTCATGTTTTCATCCCCAGCGTTGGGACACTTTTAAGATCAGCGAGACCGCATAGCAGTGAAACCATTTTATGGTTCGAAGTAAAAATTCCTCAAGCGAAAAGGAACAAGAAACAAATTTTATATTTCTGGCAATGTAATGTTAGTATACCACATTTGTATATCTCAGTTGTCCTTACTTTTTCAAAATACTTTGTTTATTGGTTTGATGGGTGTAATAAAGCGCGTGAGTGTAATTTAGCAAAAAGGGTTATAAACTAGTCGAATGGTATTTTCTTGGTAATAACTGCGAATATTGGTGGTGGGGTTAGATAGTAAGTAATGTTATTTAATTTTACAGATTTGCATAATGGATGGTTGACCAAATTGCATTTGGAGTCCAATGGATATCTGTTGTTGGTTGGAAATTATACATATATTTGTTGTATTTTGTGCGATGCTTGGATGTTGTTTTGAGTCAAAATGCATAAAGTTCGATGGGTAAAGGGTGTTAGGTATGAAATCGTGTTAACTTTTCCAGCTCTCGTGAGGTTTGAACAAGAAACATAGTGTCATGAATGAGTGCAATGCATTTACGTTTCGACAACATGTTTTTTTTTGTCAATATGTTGCAGTGACGTGGCGTCAATAATTTTAAATGGTAAGTTGAAGTCCAAAAATAGCAAAATGTCGAAGGGAAGATGTAGTAGGTAATGTTGTTGTTTAAAAAAAACTGTCAATAAGTATAAGGGCCGCGATAAGTGGCTCTGACACTGACGCTGGTTTGGATGTTATAGCACAAAATGCGCACTAGGGCCCGATAGTAGGTAGAAAATATTCGCTCTTCCAGCATGTAGATACAGTCTTTAGCAGAAATTTAGGTACAGTCGAATTTGGACATTAGTCAGTCTGCTCGCTGTGATCATTATCGGAGGAATATGAATATGTAAACAATTGGCAGCGGTAAAGGCCAAAGTATTTATATTCTAAACTGTTTTGCTTATCATATTTTGCAATGCAATTTAGGCTGGTAAAATTTGTTCCTCCATTTGTTTAGTTTTACACCGGTAAGGTTCCACAGGGATGGGGATGGTCCCGATATGGTGCCTAGTCTACCGCGATGAACTCTCACACTATACAACATCGAGATATAGTATGGCATTAGAATTATTTTGGTTAATTAACTGGTTCAATACGATCTGTATGCTGGTTTCTAATTTAATAAGCTACCCGTCACTAAAGAATATTTTAGTTCAGCGAAGTAACCACTGAGCTACTGCGCCTAGCAAAAGCCTTACAACATTAAATAAAAAGACTGAAACAAATATTAAGCTCTGAAAATTTGTCAACGAAAAAACAACTTAGGAAATAACATTTTTCTATTGTCAAAACTAAAACTATACAGAGTCCAAATACAATCGAGTTATTGCAGAGCCGTATGTAAGACGTTATGTATATCTATAGCGACGCTTTCCATTTCCACCCTCTCTCTGTATGATAAATCGTCGAAATCAATCAATGATGACACCATCATCAAAACATGATTCAATCTTCGCTCCGCTCTTACTGTGCCAGGGTATGCGCTGGTAATTTTTCATCGAAATTAATTTAATTGAAAATCACAAAGGATAACCAATCTTAAATGATCCAAATAAACTGAACAATTTCTCATGGCGCATCGTCGTTCGTGAACAATAGAGCACGTTTGCTTTCAAACCACATCATCCCCCACCCCAATCAGTCAGAGCACACACACTCACTCTCAATGTCCTTGTCAGCTGACAGTAAATTGTTTTGCAAACATTCGCAATAGGCAAAGGTATATGTACCTACGTTCCCATCAATTTCAAAGCCATCGCGTGTGTCAATTTGCATTTTTTTGCAATTCGTTCCACTCTAACAAGATACAGACGTGCGAACAAGGACTTTCCTGCGAAATTACACCAACCAACAAGCACACCCCACTTTAAAGTGTAATTGAAGCATCACCCGGGGCTGTTAGCCGAGTTGCAGAAGCTTGATTCCCAATGAACGCACAAAGTATCTCAAATCATTGACACCAGTAACCACTGTTTGGCACAGATTCCTTTCTTTTCCCCGTGTGTCCTTTGTCCTGTCAATTTAAAATTGGTGCGAATCAATCGTATAAGAGGGAGGGCTTCTATGTTACTACTCCTTGCACGTTGGCCTAATAAATCAAATTAAGGATCTTCTTCTTTTGCAATTCCTTTTTTCTTTTTCGAGTAAGACCCGGCTAATGCGCATCCATATGTGACTCTCTTGGCAGAGGGCCATTTAAAACAGTTGCACCTTGGGTTGGTATACTATATCAATTTCAGGCATACGGAACAATTTAAATTGTCTCCATTATCCTCGAGATACACGTAAGATATATGCGTCACAAGGAAGATACATCACCTATCGGATTATGATAAACAAGTCATAAATATTCGCCAAGAGATCGGTCACACGGAACCGCAGGAGGGTGACACTGGTAGAGTATTTTAAATTTTGTTTCACACTTTTTGTGTCACTTTTATGATTTTTTTCGGGTCCCAACCAAACCCAATGACGATTTATTGTTCACCTCAATGGATTTCAGATGCAAATCAGAGCTGCAAAGCTGTTGACTTTATGACAAAAACTATAAAAGTCATTCCGGCTATACGCACGTAAAATAATCTCTGTAATGACTTTCATCTCGGTGTTGGAAAGATGCGGCTGATGTATTATTCTTTTGTCGGTATGCAGCGGTGGAATACAAATTAGTTGCAAGATGGGATAATAACTATTTATCCGTTTGGAAGAGACGTATTTAGAACAAAGTCAAATGGGATTGTAATGGTTGCCTTTAATGTATTAAGGATTAATGGTTGAACATCTTATAGGTTCAGATTAGTAGAGCGGTAGTGTTTCGGTATCGGCCGAGGTAGCAAGCACCACACTTGCACAGCAAGCACTTTTTTGAACCATCAATTTCAACGTTTGAAAGTAGGTATCTATGACATGAACTCGTGACAAGTATGACATGTATGCAGTCTTTGTTTTCATTTCTTTCAAACGTTGTTATGCGATGACTGCAATATCGAACTCATGAGTCAAGAGTCAGGCGGCCGGCGCCGTTTTTGCATTTAAGTGCATCATGTAGCCACAACTCCCAAGGGGATATACATCGTAATCGCACTATCACAAAGATTCAGCAATGGAACAACGGGAGACAGTGACAATAGTAACAATTCCTTGTTACCACGGTCACGGATAAAGAAAGTTTTCTTCTCTACAATCATGCAACGGGGATTTCCCTTCCTTTATTTGCCGCGAACTTGTATATCATTTCAGTTGATATCTGGTACTAATGCATACCATATCATCAGTTTCTTCATTTGATATAAATATGGGTTGCTACTGAAAACTTTTATCAATAGCAACAGAAGATCAGAACTGGCATCGTCTTTCCTTTCATATTTGTATCTCGAAATGAAATTCTCAAAAGTATTTATTTTGTTCGTTGTCATTTTGACAGCTTTTGCTGGGCAAACAGAAGCCGGCTGGTTAAAGAAATTCGGAAAGCGTTTGGTAAACTGTTTGTACTTCTTTCTATTGTGAAGTTATTTAATATTTTCTCTATTAATGTTATAACAGGAACGCGTTGGCCAAAATACCCGTGATGCAACAATAAAAACAATTGCGATAGCACAACAAGCGGCTAATGTTGCAGCCACTTTGAAAGGATAAAGTGAAAGTTCAGATATTGCAAGATAAAATTTGGTTATTTGTTTTGTATAACCTACCTAAGTTAAGTGTAATTTTAATTATAATTTAAGGAAAGAAATAAAAAAAAATTTAAATTGCATGAGTAAGATATTCTTGACTCTAACTGGCGGACAAACTTAGACAGCAAGACCTTCAAACTGGACAGAATATTGGAGCTCGAGAATAATTTACACCTATATTAACAACCATAGTTCCGTCCTCTTTCAGCAATCATCTGCCAGATGGAAATAGGTTCTAATAGGCTCCGAATTTGATCTAGGAAGCTGAAAATTAAAATATTTTTTCTTACAGAAAATAGGTGCAGGAATATAGTTTGGGCTCTTACGTGAGCTTGCAGTTTTGACCACAAAAGGTACGTACTCCCAAAAATATGACATATTTGTTCTTACCTCATTATATACCTACAGGGTGAGACAAAAGGTATAAGCATCGGCTTTAAAGGGTTTTAAATTGCAGAATTAAGATTTATATATTGTTCGATTCAGTAGACAATCTAGTTTTTTACATCAAATTTTAAAGATTACATCTCTAACATAGCTGCCGTCAGCAGCGATGCACTCTTGAAGGCGTTTCCGAAGTTCAACCGATTGCTTGAACACTGGGGGAACCCCAGTTGCTAGTAGCTGAAAGTGTAATTGCCTTTCAAATGAAAACCAACTTTGCAGGTCGTACAACAAGCTGATCCACTGAAAACTTATGGGTCAACTATGTATAATGTGGGATTATGCCGGTATCAAATATCAAAAAATCCATTAAATTGCTGTCATATCCTTCAAGTGGGACACTAATTCCATTATGGTTCTCCCTTTGTACATGACTTTGCTAACGCTCATTAGCGTTTAAATGTTAAACCACAATAATTCAACTAAGAACCGTTGTATCTAATTTTCTAATCATACTCATGTCGAAATCGCTTTCTTTGCTTGGCACCGGCTGATCCCCATTTCCTATTTACCAATCACTCAATTGGCTTGTTTGTACATCTGAGTGAAACTTGTCAATTCACATCACCATACGATAGCCGGATTATACAAGATATGCTGGTTACACACAAAGAAGCAACGGAATTGACTTCAGTTCTTGTATAACAAAAGTCCTTCCCCAAAGTAACCTTCGATATACTAAAGTTTACTTTACAATATCAAACAATCAAAAAGTAAAAAAAGCAAAACAAAAGGAACGGCGAAGGAACACAATATACCACTACAGGATATATTCCACACAAAACAAAGGCACTCTTTGATGGGCACATCCTCTCCTGGGAATATAATCATTCACTTGCGTTATGTGTACATTTCCTATTACATCCTTGTTGTCGATGCGGATAATAATAACAATAATCACGATGAAGAGAGATGCGTTTTTTCTTCAGAGTACAGTAGCCAAACAAAGAGATCCGTCCGACTCCTTTTGGGAAACTCAAAAAAAATTATTGGCTGGTTGGATTGCTTGCTACCCATCAATGGTGGCACATGCTATGCGCCAGGACATTTGCTGTATTAGGTAAATAATGAAAGTTTTGTTCTGTTATGTGTTGTGTACTTGTGTCCCTTAGTTGGGTAATGGATATTGGAAACGAATCGATTTGAAAATTACCAGCATCTCATACAATGGATTGCGCGCACCCAACTCGAATCCGATCAAACGGTCGTTGATGGACGTTGACACAACAACACGGGAAAAAGGAAAATAAAAAACAAAAATGTAATTCGATATGAGTCGAGAGGTTTTTTGTCGGCTCGTTTTTGAACGGAAGCTGCAAAATTGTTTTTTTTTCAGTGTTAACCTGGTGAAGGTGGTGTAGTGTGCCGACTGGCTTTTTGTTTTGTTATATACCCGCCCGAGAGTTGGGATTACCTGCTAATGGTTGGCAAGAGTAATTGAACAAATGGGTAATCAAATGTCCAAATGGAATTGAAATACGAACATCAGGTCTGTAGAGAATGTCAAGTCTGATATGGCTGATTGACGGCCGAATCAGAGTGCAATTTAATTAATGCAAACGCAGAGTGGGTATTTTGTTGGAATATCAGTTTTGAACTCAATTTCCTTCAATGTTCTGATCAGCTTTCAGTACGTTTTCGAGTTCCCAAATGTTAGTCAGTAAGGAGTTAGTCAAGCACTAGCAATAGACGTTAGACTATTGGTCTCTGATGCTTTCCAACTTCCAAAAATAATTTATTCTCGTCAAAAAATTGACGCAATCTTTACTACTATTTTCACAATACACAAATAGTTTAGTGAAAACAAAATAAATACATTAAATGTTATCATTGCCACAACAAGGAGACATTTTCAGTTAAATTTGTCAGTTAATTTTTTTTTCTTAAATCTACCCTTGTTTAGCAGTTGATGCTACATTTGCGGCCGCTTGTGCTACCCCAATGACTTGATACGACGCATCTCGGGTACGTTGGACAGCTCCCTCCTGTAAATTAAATTTAAATCAAGTTGTTTATCTAAGATTTCATTTGGCAAAACACTTACCAAACTTTTGCCAACTTTCTTAAAGAAGTTCGCTTCCGATTGTCCAGACAATAGAACAAGAACAATTGCCATGACCACGAGGAAATACTTGGAAAAATGCATGCTATAGACTCGCTGTTTAGTGGACAATTGTACTGACTTTACAGTTGGTAGTTGATGATTGATGATGCTTGACTAGATGCACTCGTTATTTATATTCGCAAAATAGTACAACCGCATTGTTGCGGGGATTCCGGCTGGCGCTGCAAAAAAAAAAATGCTGGGGACTTACACGGATGGCGATGTTGCACTTGGCATATTGAAGATAGCTTAAAGAAATCTCCAACCTTTGCTTGATCAGAGGCCTGCAACGCAACGCGACAAGTATAATCAGGCTTGTTTTTAGATTCTTTTATTCTTACGTGCAGAATTAATTAACACCCCTATTTCCGTTGGTGTTTGTCGTTAACAAAAGTTGGAAAAAAACTGAAAATCGTTTTTACAACGACACGACACACGAGTTGGTATACGACAAACGCCAACGGGAATAAGGGTGAATATGGCACTCATAATTCTTGATGTAATAACATAATTCTAAGAACAAATTTTAATTTGTCATTTAGGAACAAAAAACTTGATTTGAGATTGCATATTCTAATCTATTGCATAATCTAAATGTAATATTATGATAGTTCCAAAATTAAGTTCGCCAAAATCTTGAGTTAATTTCTTGTTCTTAAAATAATAATTCATTCACAAACAAAAAGAGCGAAAGTGAAAGATCATCTATCAGCTTCATGTGGTTTGTTTATTAGTTAGTTGATTGCAAAGCACGTCTTAATCATTAAGCCCACAATAAAAATCAAAATTAATTATCAAATCGAAATCGCACCTCGCATTATAGACAAACTATGGCTAATAGGCATACATCGCATATAGTACATCAGTTTGTCTTTTTATTTTGTGGGGATTCTCCAAAGATAGCGTGTTAATTTTTTTTTGTTGAATAAGCATTTGCTTTACAACTTATATCGAATTAGCATGGATTTAAAATCAGTCCAAATTGTTTTTCTTTTTTTAATATTGGTCGACGATTTCATATAGATACTATATTCATATTTATTGCCAAGCCAAAATAATTCCCCATAAAATTAATTTTTTAAATAATCAAGACAGTTCCATTATGCTTATATGGCTATCATTGTGATTTCAAAAAGGAATGCCTACAACTTACCTCCACCAATGTGAATTTCCCGCGTCAATAATAATAGTTTACCTTTATTGCGATAGGGTTCCCCTTTCCAACTTTGGCTGAACTATTTTGCGCGTATAAATAGCTTGTGCAACCTCTAGTTCAGCATCAAGCAATTCGGTGTTGAAACGCATACAGTCTACTTTCGAAAATAATTGAAAACAATATGAACTTCGCAAAGTATTTTATTGTTGTGATGGCTATTGTCCTCGTTCTCTTCTCTGGACAATCTGAAGCAAATTTCTTTAAGAAAATTGGCAAAAGTTTGGTAAGTCTTAACAGAAAAGATGTATGCTATACTTGTTTATAAATTTGAATATTTCACAGGAAGGAGCTGTGCAACGAACTCGAGATGCATCCTATCAAGCCATTGGGGTAGCGCAAGCCGCCGCAAATGTTGCTGCAACTGCCAGACAGGGTTAAGGAGAGGAGAATTAATTTAACTTAAATTATCAATAGATTAGCATTAGATCAGAATAGAATTTACATAGTTCGAAGTTTTAATGAAAACGCTTGGTTTCTGTGTTTTATCTTACATAAGTTGTTGTTTGTTCTGCTTAATTTGTATGCATATAAAGAAAAGGAAATGCCATTTATTTGTTAAAGTTTGATGATTTTATTTATTTAATTATATCCTCATTCGTTCATTTTCAAGAGGGTCGCGGGTCTCCGCAATCGACTTTAAATCATCAAAAGGCAATCCCCATATGAATAGAGGAGAGATTATAAACTTCGTTGAGCAAACGTTGGGAAATATTGAAAACTTATTTTCAAAGTGAGTGAACAAACAGTGCGTTTTTTGAAAAGAAGTTTTGGTCGAAATGAAGCACCCATCGCACCTGCTGTACACAAACTTGTGCAAAAAGTTCGTGAGACTGGTATGTTATGCTAATGGACAACACGCATGATCCCCGTCGTCGTATGATGCACACAGACGAGAATGTGGCTGCTGTAGCGGAGAGTGTGAGATTTAATTCAATAACACTAGACTGAGGAGAATTCTGCGCAAAGATCTCGGATTATTCACTTACAAGGTCCAATTGACTCAGCAATTGAAGGGCACGACCATCTGCTTCGTTATCGCTTCGATTTTGGTCGAACAATCATATTTTCTGACATTTTCATCTTCTGCGCATTTTCATCTCGGCGTCTACGTTAACGAACCAAATTGCTGCATCGGGGGCTCAGAAAACCCGCACGTTATTGTCGAGAGATGCCAAGGCATTCACAGAGACTGACAGTTTGGCAATTGGACCATTTTTCTTCAAAAATGAGGCTGGGAACAACGTTTCGGTCAACGGTGGGCGTTACAGAGCCGTGTTAACCAACTTTTTTTTACCGCCTCGGAGCTGCGGTACTGCGGTGGGGAACTGTGAAGGACCAATGTTATGCTAACAATCCGGAAACGATTCAAGCACATAAGGCCAATATCATCCAAGCAATTCGTGAGCTACAGCCCGAAATTATCAACAAATTGGAAAATTGGAGTGACAGAATGCGCTACTGCGAACCCAGTCGAGGCAACCACTTGAACGATAATAATTCCATAATTAATGGAAATGTTTGCTCTTACTAATAAAGAAATAATATATCGAAAAAAAAAATTATTTTGTTCATTTGACTGCATTTTTAAAAAGAAACATGTATTTGGCCCACCCTGTATATAATAATAATAATAAGCTCATCAAAACCCTTTGCAATAGCGCGAATAAGGATTCTGGAAACGTATTCTTTAATTTAATTTAATAAGCAGAAGTTTAATATCATGGTATGCGGAAGAAGTTGCTGCAACGGTGGAAAGGCAATTCATTAAAAACAAATTAATACTACTAAGACACGACAGTATTCGAAAAGTATTCAAACCGCATTAGGTAATGTCTATATGTTTAATTCCTTTATCTGAAAGGAGTTCGAATACATTATAGCTCGATAACCGCTGGACCGATTATAATTTTTGCAGAAAGAAAATCCGGAAAACAATTTTTTTCCATTTTTCGCATTTTACGATACTAAGGTGGAAGTTATGCCGGGTCCAGCTCGTATTTGATAAATTTCAAGTTTACCTTCTTTTAAGTGTTTTCCCCCTCATTTTTGTATCCACAGTTCAAACAAATCTCACACTTAAAGATTACAAAATAAATTAAAAGCAGACAAATTTTTAACAACAAATTACGAACCCTCAGTGTAAAAAAAGGACCTGTGGATTCTTCCACTACAATTTACATATTTATGAGTATGACACTTGAAACCACTTTGTTTGCGAAAAACAAAAATACAAATTTGCAAAAATAAATTTTAAAAATATTTCATCTCGAGAACAAAAAACCGACTCTGTCTGTCGTCTTTACCGAGTGGGGACGCATTTTAGCCGAGTGCCACAACAACATCCGTTGCTCACCCCAAAGCCACCGCTCTACAACAGAGGAGTAATAGTCCTCGCGGCACTTGACTGGGCGTGTATTTAATAATAAATAATTTTAATGGCGCCTGATTTCGCTTTAAATTGTTCATAAATCGCGTATTAGAATGATAAATCGCCTGTGAAATTGTAATCCAATCTCGCTACGGTGCTGTTTTAAGGCGGTCGATGACTGAGCGGGTCTTGAAATCACTGCCAATGTTGTGCTCAAATAAAAAAAGTCTAAATATGCACGAGAGTGGTGTTGAAAGGAGCGTTAATGGATTTCCTTCGAAGCGATTGCATTATTCGCATAGTTCTAATGGCGATGGTCTAGTTTCTTGGGTGGAATTTTAATGGGCTCATTAGGGTAATGGGTTTGTTTTTGAATGATTTTAAACGAATATTTGGGTTATAAGATCAGTGCGGCTGTGGATACACAATATTTGTAAGAGACTTCTGAAGATAATTTATAAGCTTAGCTGATTAAAATACGAACAGATTGAGAATCAAAATGGAGCATTGAAATAATAATATAGGTTTTTGAAGATTTTTTAATATAAGGCAAAAAGTGGTGTCGGAAATAGACTAAGTTTGTACAATCATAAACACTGCTAAAACGATGGAAAATATTTAATGATTAGTCATAGAAAATGGCCGAAGCTCTGCCAGCTACTGTCAAAAAAGAATCTGAGTTCTAAGTAAATAGATAAGCATCCCTATTCCCGTTAGCGTTTGTCGTAAACGCCCAAATCGGTTTTAAGTCAGTGTTTGTAACTTTTTTGAGATAAACGATTTGAAATTGCAGTGTACCTACCTACATATAGAAAAAAAGCAAAATCGTTAACAAAAGTTCGAAAAAAAATCAGAATATCGTCTTTACAACGACACGACACATTGAGTCGTATACGACAAACGCCAACGGGAATTTTATTGGATTTTTATTTAGTAATTTTCAAGAGTAATTTTTGTGGCTTTTTGACGAGTTTTTTGTTTCTTCTTTGAGGCGATTTTTTACGGATTTTTTACACGATTTTTGAGCCATTTTTGAAGCGTTTTTGGGGGAACTTGTAAGTCTGACTGGAATCCGCTTTCAGTTTTGGGTTTTCAAACCACGATAACTTGAAAAAATTATCCTTTCACAAGACGCCCTTTGGGTTATTTTTTGAGTAAATTTTTAGGCGTTTTTTGTGGTGTTTTTTTTTTGGCTAGGAACTTCTGTATCGGATACGAAGTCGTTGATAAATGCTATAGATCAGCCACTGCCACTGCTCCATTTTCCTCTTTTTTCACATTTGGCGGAATGCTCATTGTCATTAGTTATACGACCATAATAATGTAGCGTATCAATTTCGATGCAATGCAAGAAGAATTTATGAAAAAGTAAAATTTAGCATACCACAATTTTTTTACGAATCGTTGACTAATGCTTTGCTTAGTAGCGAGCCTGGTAGTCCAATCCGAATGCTCACGGGCGTACCTTAAGCGCGCTGCCCGATGAGCCGTTGTCATTTTCGGTCGCACGCACTCTGGACCATTCACAATCTTCGTGGAGGCGATTACGTTTACGAACCATTTGATCACTTACCGAAGTGCCAGTACGCTACCGCAGTTGATTTATCAAGGCCTGGGCGGTTATCGTACGCTCCCGAAGTGCCCTATTTTGTTTTGATGAGTTTATTCAAATTGACATACCTATGACATACAATTATACTGTAGGAATCCCCGCCAAAAAACAAGCAAGCTGACCAAAGAATTCCCATAGCAAAAAAAAAAACACCCTGCCAAGTCTGGTGCGGTCTTCATCAATATGACTGATATTTAAAGAAGATCATTCAAATTCACAAATCAGTAGGTATCTTCAGCCAGCGAACTCTACTACAGTAGATATTAATAAACAGCATTCGCAAGACGAGATTTTACATACTTGTTACAATGAACACAAAAATATTCGTCATTATTGCTGCACTTCTTATATTTTCAAGTGCGAGTGTTGCCAATGCCGATTGGTTGGATGCATTTACTCGTGAAACTGTAAGTTGAATTTAATATTTTGTTGAGATTCAAAACTATTAGATATCTACTATTATTTTAAAATTTTTTAAATATCTCTTTGTTTAACTACAGGATCGCTTAGTACAATCCATTAATGAGAACGCAGCCAAGGTTAATCAACTTACACAAAGTCTTGGCGTAGTAGCGCATATTCTGCAGCAGGCCGATTTAGATAGTAATACGAATGAGAACGAAGAATGAATTTATTAAACAATAAACATTAATGCTGATACTTAATATTTTATTTTAACATGCCGGATTGTGATAATCGTACAAAACAAACCGTATAAAACTATCTCTAGGTACAGTAATATTGTCCAATTTGAATTTTGCGCCATTTAATAGTACAGTCACAGTGATGCCAACGGAAAAAAGATAACAATGTGACAGCTGACAGTACGGGGCTAGTGAAAATTGAGCGCTATTATACGAAAGAACAATTAATTTTCATTGTTGAGCAATATTTTAAAAATAATGAAGGTTTGTCAGCAACAGTGTGCAGTGAACAAAATATGGCCGTCATAGTGAAGAGAATAATTGAAAAATTCAGGGAAACTGGATCAATTAGTGATCTTGAATACCCTGGGCTGGGTATCATGTCACAAGTCGTTCAACAGAAATCATCGAAGCAGTTCGCGAGAGTATTGCTGACAGTCCAGGAGCATCAATTCGGTACCACAGTAAAGAATTGGGCACAGCATTACCGTTAATAAATTTAGAAAAGTCGCAAGAAAAAGAGCCACGGAGAAACAAAAGGGCCATTTAAAGTAATAACTTCAAAACAAAAGTAAACATAACAAACAAACAAGATATTGTACCTACTGGTAATATTCTATTTTTAAAACTATAACAATTCAGTCGAATAAAACATACCATAAAAAAACATTAATCGTAAAATCAATTCAATAACATAACAAATCAATTCATTAAGCGGTGCAAGTTCTAATCCAAAATCTTCTGAATCATTCTCCGACAGCTCTGACCCCGATTCTGAAATTGGAGGCGCCGCATTGCTCGTTGAAGGAATGGTAGTGCCCCATCCAAGTTCTCTAGTAAAGGCACTTACCCTTCTTACAGGAACAAACTCGGGCTGTTTTCGACCTCCCTCTGACTTCGGAACCAATTAACCCAAAAAACTTCAAACTTGAAAAATTTACCAAGCTCATTAAAAAGGTCCATCTCACCAAATTTCATCTCTATAGCATTAGTGGTTTTCAACATACAGGACGTCAACAATCGCAAAAACCGTAACTGACTCACTCACTCACTCACTTAGATGACGATCATCAAAATTATAAAGCACTTCCAGCCACCCTAGAATCGTGAAATTTGGCAGATTGCTAGATCCTGTGGTGCATACACTGGGAAAAGTCCAAGAGGTGAGATTTTATATTTTTGTTGTTCCAAATGGTGAAAAAGGGCAAAATCATTAAATTTTTGAAAAGTGGTATCATTGTGCCAAGGTGGTAAAAAAGTGTCAAATTGCAACTTTAGTCTCACAACGGTCACGCTGATTGGGCATTTCGAGAAGCTCTCTACAGAGAATTCTCACGAAAGACTTGAAGCTTCAAGCTTACAAAGTTCAATTGACTTAAGAACTGAAAACTACTGACCATGCAGCGCGAAGAGAGTTGAATGGATTTTGGAACAACAGTGGATGCTGATTTTTCAAACAAAATCATCCTCAGTGATGAAGCTCATTTTCATCTTGATGGCTTCGTTAATCGTCGAAATTGTCGCATTTGGGGTTCAGAAAACCCACGAGTAATTGTTGAGAAACAAATGCATCCACAACGCGTGACTGTTTGGTGCGGATTTTGGGATGGAGGCATTATCGGCAATAAAAATTAATGGTGTTCGTTATCGTCACATGATAACCCTGTTTTTAGTGCCCAAATTACATAACTCCAATCTGTATACTCTATGAATCAATAAAAAATGTAAGCTCTGTATTTTCTATCCAAATTACATTTTGCGTGAATTATGAGACACCCTTTTATCATGTATGACATGAGTCGAAAGTGTTCCCAGGTTGAGGGGAAAATCACCATTTTTGCCGATTTTTTAAGACGAAAGGGAGAAAAAAGGGGAAAGGGATAAAAACGGGGAAAAAATTCAAAAAGGGGAAAATCTTAAAATCCTATCAAAAACAGTTTGTAAGAAAATCTTCTAGAATGAATACCTACAAAACAATCTACAAAAAATAACCGTGCTCAAGAAATGTGCCCATGCAACACCCACTTAATTTTTTGTTTGGTTTCTAAATGCATACATTCTTTTGACATTTAATAAAACTATAACCATAAAACTATAACCTTACCATGAACGTCGTGTACAGAGAGACAGCTAGATTTTGAGTGAGTAGAAAAAAAGATAGGTAGCACAGAAAATGGACCAAAAATCCACTTTCAGAAATAATTTTCACATGAGCATGGCGCATGATTACGAAGGTTATTTTCCGGAACCATAGCGCTTTCGATAAAAATCTTTAATTGGTATTTGCGTTGGTAGAGTGAGGACGTAAAATCGGGCGTCCGCTTCGAATTTACCATCAAATTTATGTATTTTCGATTTCATTACTCCTGTACCTGTCAAATTTTATTTTATTGCAATGAGGGTTTGTTTTTGTGTGTAGCCAAGTCGTTCATTAGAATGAAAGTTATGCCACACATCCCTTCCCATGAAAGTCGTTTCGGGCGAGACAGGTCGATTTTAAGTGAGTAGAAAAGAGAATGGATTTGCAGTGTAATATACGCTTCTTTTCTCAACTAGATAACCTAAAAATCTACCCGTCTCGCCCGACACGACTTTCATGAGAAGGCATGTGTGGCTCCTTAAACTATGCCTTAATTCAAAATATTACGCGAATTTCTAAACAACGGCGGCACAACTTAATGTGTAATAATTCTCATTTTATTTTGGATTTTGAATGAAGAAGGAACTAACAAAAAAATACAAATATCTCAAGCAATTGGAAGCATTGCTCGAGTTTAAAACATGGTTAAGTATGATAAGATTTTTTTTTCGGGAAAAAAAGGGATTTTTTTTCTTTCTAAAGGGGAAAAAATATCATGTTGGTGTTAAAAAAAGGGGATTTCTTTTTTTAAACCCTGGGAACACTACCATAATAATTTGCTAAGAGATACAACAACTCATGAGGGGTCTCTTTTTTAAAATTATTGATTTGTATTTAGATGGCCGACTTACTTAGATCAATTGTCCAATTTTGTGAACCATCAACAAGCATTTTTTTTAGAATCTCCGCACTGATAAATATAACATTCAGATTGGATTTAAAATGTCAGTCAGGCCCAAAACGAAACATCCGCCCAACTCACTATAAGGTACCTAAGAACAAAAATTCACCAGCGCTAAAGAAAAACCGACTAAAGTCGTAATTGACTGTAAGACGTTGGCGGCTTAAGGATTTAACATAATCTTAGTATAGTACATATATACGAAGCGAAAAAAAGTACAACGTACCGCCTGTGTAATCACTCGGCATTAAGGATGTGGAATTGATTGGAAAGTAACGAATTGACGTACCACTCCCATCTCATTTCATGGGGATGTTCCATAGACACAGGCAACTTTCTGATGCCTCATGGGAAATTGACAGGTTGTCTTGATTTTGTCATTTCTTTTTTTCAACCATTGTTCCGCCGTCTTAATTTTAAACAATATTCGACGAATCATTGACGCCCTCCCCACACTGATTAAAATTCAAAATGTTTCTCGCGAGTCCTGCGAATGACTGAGCAATGAAGTGTGATGCCTACAGCAACAAGCAAATGGTACCGGAGCAGGATCCAGGATTATGAAAATTAATTTGAATAATAATGCTGACGGGGTTTTGTAACACACCCTACATTACGTTTACGTATTAGATAGGATTTGCTTTTGACAAATTTCAAATGCGAATAATTCACGGAGCACTCATGAAGTGACTGTACTAAGGTACAGCTACCTAGACCTATATATACAACGAATGGGCTTTTTTTATCATATTATGATGATTGCGTGCGTGTTACAGCGAAAACAAATTTTATTACAAATCCTCCGCGAATCGATAATAACTTTGGTGCGACGATTCAATTGGAAAACATGGTTTATGGGGATGCTTTCAATATTGCTATACCGATGGTTGTGATGATGATGATGGTGATTGTATACTCGAAAATATGTCATGATTTTTGAGAGGATTTTCTCATCGAACGCTAAGAATGTGTATGCAGAGTATCCCCCTGAGCGGAACTAGGATAACATTCACAGCAGGAGATGGTTATATTGAAAAGGAAACTGTTACAGTGGCAGCAAGCGATTGCTATCGAGGTTATAACTTGAGGCTATGTTTTCGTGACACTTGAAAATCAAATTAGAATTATTCAAAAATGGGGTTAAATACCATGAATTGACTGAGTATATTGATCTGGTTTTTGAAAATTTTTGAGATTGTGTCGGTAGGTAACCCAATTTATGACAAGTTGCTGGTAAATATAAAAATAAAACGAAATTAGTGCTGATGCTAGTGCTAATTGGATAGGTAAAATAAATATATCGGACATGGATGAGAACTACTGCCATCTCTGGGGATCGCCAAAGCGAGAGTTTTCAAGACATTTAATTAGCCTGGTCAAAAAGGTATGCAGTGGCTTAGTGGACTTAGTGGTGTACTACTGTGTGAGTGGTCCCAAGACTCCCAGGTTCGATCCCCGGAAAAATACAAATTATATCTTAAGGTTTTTTCCACTGCGCCAATTCTCGCGAACGTCTGACAAACATCCGAGAGTAAAACTGTCCTAAAAAAGCTTCTCAATTAAGGTGTTGTAGGTCCTTCTATTCGTCCCAAAAATAAAAACTCACGAAATACGAATGGTTTTTTGAAGTCGACCTCTTGCGCCAACTATTAATTCATAAATAGCTATGTTGCAAAAGAAAATACGAAAGCGGCTCATATGTATATACAGGTTGAAAACGAGAGACAAAAATAATGTACTCAGACAAAACATAGGAGCTTGAAAAATGAGATTGAGAAGTACCGATATTATGTGTTGTAACAGGAAAGAAATTCTGAATTTTGTATACCTCGTTTTTTTTTATAGTGATCAGTTTACATATCGTGTCCCTGTCTTGTCTATCTTCTTACTAAACTTACATATTTTACTTACTGACTTAAAATCTACTTAAGTACTGACTTTACAAATTTTCCTAATGCTAATATATTATCATATATGTATATCAATATCATCAACTAAAAAAATATGGCAGATAAAAACAAATAGCTACATACGTTTTTTTTTGCTGAAAAGCAGCGGAAAAAAGACTCAACTTTTTTCACTTCTCATATTTTTTAAATCAAATATTCCAATGCTACATTTCATGTCATTAGTTTTTGAATGTCAGGGCCTTTTAAGATATCTACAACCTACATGCAACTGTCCCACACATAACGGGTTTTTCAATAGGGATGCTACAATCAGAGTATATCCATTAATGAGTAGGGACACTCTCCACGTGTTTCTTATCAGTTTACAATTTGCAGTACACATACACGAGAAATAGACGGCACTAAAAGTGCTCTAGTAAAAGAGGGATGAAAGAGTAGTCGAACTATTTCAAAATGTGGTACAGGGTGTGACGTAAAAAAAAGCAAAATCAATTTGTAATATTTCTTATTGAACATTTTATATCTAATATATATTCACATGTGTGCTACACTTAAATATTTTTGTTTGTTGGTACATTTTTTGTTATTTTTATTGAACTGTTTTAGAATATAGTAAACCCGTACTCGGACGTAAAATTTGATAAGAAATTCCTTATTTTGATTTTTGCAACAGTTGTAATGAAATTCATTTTTCAAAAAGTTAAAAATATTCCCCTCAAAATTATTTAGGTAGTACATATTTGGAAAACAAGAAATAAATTTTTGTTCAAGATTCTCTAACGAGTCTAAAAATTCTTGATTGGGCCGTGTCAATTTCGCATCTTCATATTCTTTAAAATCTGTAAAAAGGGAGGAAACGTTAAGTTGCGGACTCAATTTTAACTCACACTTGTGGTTTAGGCGGTATTTTTTTAAAATATAACCTGCGAAATAGTAGAATGCATTATCAATACCAAAGTCCACAGTTTTATAGTCAGGTTCAGTTTTGAAAGCGTAAACCAAATTGTCCTTATTTTGTTTTTGTGGTTCCATCTGCACTTCAATGTCTGGAAGTTCCAGGTTAGCAGTTGGCTCACAGTTTCCACGTGTAATATCTTCCATATACTTTGCCGAAAAAGATCTTTTAAATGAACAGATGAATTGAAATGGAGTCAGCAACTTGTTATTTCCCCCTCGGTTACGTAAAACAGCAAAAGTGTTTTCCAAGCAATCTTGATTAAGATTTCTTGTAAAAAGAAACTTAATACCGTCTTCTTTTATTTCTGTAAAAATGCCAATTAAGGCATTTATATTCTGTTGCCATCATTTTATAAAACGCATTTTTTTAGTTACATTTCTAGAATTTTCATGAAAAGTCATATTTTCAAAAAATAAATTCATTTCATGCAAAAAAGTAATTTGTTCCGGGTTTGCGAAAAATGGCCTTCTGAATTTTTTGGATTCTCGAAATTTAGATGAATAGAAAATATCAAATAACTTATCTATTTTGTCAATAATTTCAGCGGTATTAATAGCTGTTGAAGATACAGCACCGTGACTGGCTAGAGTATAAATACCAGCTGCAACTGTTGCACTTATCGTTTGAGCAGCAAGCCTCACCCTCATCTTTTGGAAATTGTTGGGAAAAATGTGCTCATCTGTCAATTTGGGAGCCATTCGAAATGAATTATTTTTCTCCCATAAATAAAAGTTCACAACGTCTTTCCAATTTGCTTTTTTGTTGTCAACAGCAATATCGTACTTCATGAAATTTCGCCAGAATGATTTTAAAAGATGAGGGCTATCGAACATATAAAATATTTTAGTATTTTCTACATAAAAAAAATGGCTTTTCAAAGGGAATACCAAGGAGTCTATTTAGACCAATGAAATTTCCACCTTGATCTGAGATTACAAGCCTACGTTTCATATTCACTTCAATTAATTGCTTAATGGTGGCTTTACATTACCACGCAGTCCTATCACGCAAAATTAAAGAGATGCTAAATACTAAATAGTCTATAGACGGTAAGGGACAGCAACACCTAACATGCAAAAATACGTGACATGTATTTTGGTCGGCCATCTTGTTTACGTGATACGTATTATTGGAAAGTTGTGCATGTTGATATTTTTATAGCGATGGCCTATGGAATTTATGGTTCCTATAAAACAAAATGAAGACTGCTATCATATGTTTATACGATGCCATAATACCCCTGCTTCACATCATTGCGCTTCCGATCGGTCTGAAAAATGGAAAATAATTTTGACGGTAATTTAATTCTTAATTCTTAATTAACTAGTGGAAAATATATTGTAAATAAAATTTTCAGATGAAAATTGGTGTCCAAATGTCGAAGCCGAATACCTGGACGAGGATTTTCAATGCTCATTTGAGAGCTTAGATAACGGTAACTACCTACCAGTCGTAACTTTGTTATTTTGATAACAAATTATGAATTGAAATTATAATTTGTATATATGTACTAATTTAATTGTTTATACCATGTAGATGATCCAGCCACAAAGTCCACTTCAGCATTCAAAGAAAAAGAAGACGAAAAGCATTTCCCCGAAGAAGCTGTAGGTATGTGTTAAATTTAGTGAATAAGTCGGGCGCAATATTTTACTTACTTATCAAAAAGTTTTTGGTATCTCTAAGTTTGTTTTAATGTATGCTACAATAATGCATTCAAATTTCAACGATTAAGCATATAATTTTGAATTTTGTAGTACCAAAGACCAAATTAGCTCGGTATTTCACTTTAGGAATTTCAACCATGCGACTTGTACTACAAAATTCTAAAATACATGCATAATCATTAAACTTTTAATGCAGTCTTATAGTATGCATTAAACCAAACTCAGAGATACCAAAAACTCTTTGATAGCATGCTCCTATCCAAAGAAACGGGTGGAAAAGGATCATTTTGTCCATTTCCTAAGTTAGGTTACAGAGAAAACGTATCCTGTTCCACCCGTTTCTTTGGATAGGAGCATGCTATCAAAGAGTTTTTGGTATCTCTGAGTTTGGTTTAATGCATACTATAAGACTGCATTAAAAGTTTAATGATTTTGCATGTATTTTAGAATTTTGTAGTAACAATGTTGTTATAGCTCTGTATTTTACATAGTTTGTGAAATTCAATCAAGCGACTTTGCTTTTTTTTAGAACACCTTATTGAAGCAGTGAGAGAAAAGCCAGCTTTATGGAGCATTCACCACGGTGATTACAAAAATCGCGTTATACGGATGCGATTATGGGAGGAAGTCCTGGGCGAGCTAAGTGCGTATACAATTAATTAATAATGAAGTTGGTATTTTAATATTTACCTTTCAGATATCAAAACAAAACATCCAAGTGCCGTACGAACGAGATGGGATCGGCTGAAAAGTTCGTACATGCGTTCGAAGAAAGTACAGCCTAGCGGATCAGGAAATTATGCGAAGCGGTATAAATATTCCGGTCTGCTGTCATTTTTGGACGACACAAATAAGCCTCGCAAGTAATTTGACTATAATATTAACAGTATTACTGGGTATACCTAATCTAGATTATTTTGATTCCAGAACAAATTCATATTTCGAGAACGATCAGGATGAAGTGCTGCCAACAACGTCTGGTCTCGTTAATGCTTCCCAAAGCTCAAGTGCGAATCACAGCTCTCAAATACGATTTGTATATTAATTTGTTTTTCTTTTTCAGAAGAATCTAGTCCATCCATGGCAAATGTGATGCGACAGAAAGCTTTGAGTTTGTTGGAAGACATACACTCAAAGCAGAATGTGCAGCTACCACCGCCCAAAAAGAGTTTTGCCGCCCTGACATGCGAGATGATACTTAGCCAGATGGAGGAACTACCGCCCCACCTGCAAAGAGAGATGCACATGCGTCTCTTTACGGTAGTGAATGAATTTATGGATAAATTTCATGCTGAGAAGGAGACTGATCTATAATTTAGAATTTTTTTATTTTTAAAAACGAAATGAAGTACCTGTTTTTGTTTAGTTATTATTGTTATTATTATTTTTTATTTATTTTATTATTATTATTTTTTTTTTTTTTTTGAATTGAATGAATTTATGTGATAATGAAACTTAGTTCCTACATAAAACATGTATTAAAGTGATTTTTTTGTTAATCAAACATATTTATAAATAAAAAATGTGCACGACTCTCGAAGAATCTGAGTATTTTGAACAAATTTTACATTTAAAATCATAGCCACTCAAGATGTACTCAGGTTTAGTAACTGAACCCTTGTTAATTAAAAACGTAATACATTATACAGAAACATACGTATTAACTACAACACTTTATTTCTTACTTTCAAATTTCACCCCGAACTGACTCTTGAAGGAGGCAATTAGCAGTAGGCGATGAATTTCGAATTCCTATTTTTGACTATTTAAAAAAGTGATCTCAATTTTGCAAACTGCATCGGATGAGATTTACTGATATTTACTGAAATTAATGAATAGTATCATACAAATAAGTAGATACATATTATTTAGAACACGATTAATGACAAATTATTATTTTTAGCCTGAAGTTGGCATTTCTTTTTTTGCTATCCATAACATAAAGAGATGAAAGTTTGGTAGGTATACATAATATATAAGCGCAAGTGAAGTGGGAATACTTAATCGCTTAGACACTTAGTGGATGCAGGTTATATTAAAATGTACATATGTATTATGTCTAATATGACTAAAATGGGGGCGTAAAAGTGGGTGTTATTTGCTTAGAAGAGTTGCTTATGGTTCCTTTTGGATTTGTTGCCACTGAAGTTTTGACTTTTACAAAAATATCGTTGGAGCGGATTTTTGTAAAATTATGCTGACAAATGTTACAACTTTGTATTCGCAAAGTACCGAGTAAAACGTATTGTTCAAGATATAAACATTTCCTAGCAGTTACATTTGCATCTAAATTGAAAATGGCGTTTTCGAGATATGAGCGGTTTTTAAAGTACCAGTGTTAGCGATTGAGGTGGAAATCAAAACTTTTTTGTTTTTTTTTTTTTTTGGTTGCGCCAATGGATGTGGTAATCTTCTAAAGATGCGGCAGCCCGTGCTACCAACATGCACGATTCGCAAACCCGAATAATCGATGCCGGGAGTGCGCCTGACGTACTAATCCACACCCTATTTCCTTCAACCACTCTCCCCGCGGGACTGCCGTTAGGTATTACTTCGCGGGGCTGGTTAGCTAGCTCAAGACGAGAAAGTTAAAAATGAAATGGTTTAAATTTTTGAGTCTTGCCAATCCACGGCACCACTACCATTAAAATAGTTGGTAAATTTCTGCCGTGTATTCTTGGCTTTGGAAGAGGAATTCCCATAAACTCTTTCGTGCAAAGAACGAAAATTGTTTGGCTCCTCTCGCCAACTTCCTCTCGTTAGATGTCCTTGCACATCTTGGTCTATTGATCCATAGGTTATAAATTTGTTTCCCGGATGACCACGTAACCAATTATGCAAGCACACAGTTGAACCAACTATTTCTTCAACTAACGCAAGGCTTGCGTTAATTGGTACGCGATAGATCCTCCACTTGGCGCTTAAAATTCCGAACGAATTTTCGATTACACGTCTGGCTCTGCTTAAACGGTAATTAAAAATGCGTTCTTCTTTCGTCAAACTTCGTTTGCAGTAGGGTTTCGTCATGTTTTCATTCATGGCGAATGCATCGTCTGCTACAAAGACGTATGGAGCTTCTAACAAGTCTGGAGCCACATCTCTAGGTTTTGGAATACTGTAATATATTTTTGGGTAATAAATGAAAATTTAAAGTCTTAAGACTATATAGTTACTTACGGAAGTTGGTTTTGATAAAAAAGTTTTCCAAACTCGCTGTTTTGAAATATTCCTCCATCGCTTTGACGTCCAGCAGCTCCTATATCGCACATGATGAAATTATAGTCATGGTCACATATAGCCATCAATACAATTGAGAAGAACTTTTTGTAGTTGAAGAACTCCGATCCGGAGTTGCACGGTGATGTGACCATGACGTGCTTTCCATCAATAGCGCCGATGCAGTTAGGAAAATTCCACCGCTGTTCAAAGCCATGAGCAATTTCCAAAAATTTGGCGGCTGTAATTTTTGGAAAAACTTCCTTTCTTAGCACTTTTGCTATGGTTGCTGTTGTTTCCATTAAAATGTTGTGCACGACAGATGCAGAACACTTATAGCTCAATGCTAAGCTCTGCTGAGATTCGCCAGTAGCCAAATATCTATTTCAATATAATTTAAAAACGAATCATCAGACTATAGAAATTGATTTCAAAAACGTGATTTTATCTCACCTTATGGTTATTAAAAGTCGCATTTTAGCCGAGATGGGTTCCCGTACAATATTTTGCTTCTCAATAAACGGTCCAATTTTGAGAAGCAACTCTTCAAATTGAGAAGCAGTCATCCTTAAATACTTTATAAAAAGTTGCGGATCATTTGTTTCGCATATGGATCCGAAAATTGATACCATTGCACCATCGAGCATTCTGTTTCTCAGATAAGGATGCACCCAAAATTTCCGCTTGGTCCTTCTTTTTTTAATTTCTTTGTCCTTTACTTCATCATCGCTGCTGTCTAATATTATGTCCATCAATATCGTTGCCTTTATTAAATCCATTTTTCACTTTTAATTTAATATGTATCACAACAAAACCGATAAAAAAAATTTAATTGTTTACATCTGTGCTGTCAAATATCCATAAAAAAGTTATAGCAGCCTAGATTCAACTGTTAGGCTTGTGGTCTCACTCCTACACATCATAAGCCTTGACTGTGGAAAAAACGGATCTCTCTCTCTGAAGTCATGCAAAATTGCGTGGCGTGATAATGTAAATCCACCATAATGCATGTAAATAAAATTTCTTTTAAAGTCCTAGCTGGGCAGGCGGAATTAACAAAATAATACCCGAGCAACTGCTTGTAACGATGGGTGATACCCCTAACCATTACAACAATGGCATAGTTTGCAGCAAGTGCAGTTTTCTTTTGTCCATCATCTTCTAATCCTACTATTATCCGGTATTTTGAAATATTTAACTCCAAAATTTTCTTTCTGCTCTCGCCCACACGCCAAACATTTAACATAATGTTTTCCCATTATTTTATTTAAAGTTCTTAAACTATGCAAACTTGCACTTCAACTTTTAATTTTCACTATTTTTAATTGTTTGCCACACGCACTGACACTGAACACCCTTTACTTCGTCAATTGATGGTAATGAACGACTGATAACAATCCAACTCCAGGTCGCCTTTAAAAATACCTGCGAAAAAAATGTAAACAATCCCCTCTACAACCAACCTAAGTAATTAGTATGACCATCTGCTGTGAATTATATTACCTAAAAAGTGCTGGCAATAAAACTTAAAATCGTAAAATATGGTAATTAACGAAGTCGTAGCAAGGCAAAAGGGTTGAATTTCGTGATAGAGAATGAAACATTTCTTTTTCATGTCCATAACAAAGACCATTTAATCAATAACCAATGGGAAAAACTACAAAATTTGTTTTTTATTACCAATTCTACGAAAGCAAAGCTGGTTACCTGATCAACCTGCATGGTTGAGAGAAAATACTAATATACTGACATCACTTCAGGTCGCCTTTAAAAATGCTTTATGAAAAAACCCACAATCGTTTGTCGTACGCAGCAAGCCCCATGTAGTGGTACAGGCAAAATGTGTTGTGTACCCTTTTTTTCTCAAGCAGTCGTTGTATGCAGGTAAAAAGTATTCTTTCGACCTGCTTCCACTTATTGTAAGATTTTTTCTGCATTTTGCTTTGTGGTAGTACGAAATGCATATGTAGAGAGAGTGTCCCAACTCATTAATGGATATACTCTGGCTACAATCTACAAAAGTAGAGCGACAGGGATAGCAAACGACGCTGAAAGGCTGAATTTCTTGCCGCGCTTTTGACATTTCTCTTCAGTAAGGTTTGCAATTTCATGATGGAAAGATATACGAGCCAACAACGAGTCGAAATTATTAAAATTTAGATACTACCGAAATTCGGAGTCAGTGGCCTCAACGTTAAGAGCGCTAGGTCCAATTTATGATGAGTGAATGGCTTCGTCAAGAAACAAAATATGCGGTATTGGTCAGGCAGCAATCTCCATGAGTCATCATTGCATCCCGAAAAAATTACGGTTTGGTGTGGTTTATGGGCCGGCGGCGTCATTGGGCCGTACTTCTTCCGTGATGATTAAAACCGGCACAATTAACAATCAATTTATTGGAAACCAAGTTTGGAGAACATGTTATCTCACGAAATGGTCCAGTCGCTTGGCCGCCTCGGTCGTGCGATTTGACGCCGTTAGACTATTTCCTGTGGGGCTACGTCAAGTCAATGGTCTATGCCAACAAGCCAGCGACGATTGATGAACTTCGTACGAATATCGAACGTGAAATTGCAGCAGTATCGGCCGATTTATGCTTGAAAACCGTCGAAAATTGGGTTCAGCGTCTGGACTTCTGCAAGCGTGCCCGTGGTGGCCATGCAAAAGAAATCGAGTTCCATACATAATGGCATCGAACGTACTTTCACAGGAATAAAGAATTTCATTGATATCCAAACCCGTTTTTGTTTTATTTAAAAAAAACTTTTGTAGCGCTCTTATTGAAAAACCCTGTATATAAATGACGTGACTCTCAGCGAAACATGAGTGTCATTCATAATGTGAATTGACGTGGCAGTGAATTTATCTATCTTGGCCAAAGCTTTATGTTAGTTCACCACATGATGTATGGGTTTGCTAAATATCTACTTACTATCTCGTAGAAATTTTCGGAAGCTATATGAACATATTTTTGCTATTTCCTTGTTCTAGACAGGTATAGAAATGCTCGATTGACACATTTTTGCCAATATTAGTCCTATAAACAAATAAAACAAATTAACTGAAAAGCAAATGTTTTTATAAAAAATGTAGATATACATAATGTGCTAAAAAATTAATACTTATAGTTATAAGTAACTTAAATAAAAATCACATTTGATTAATTTCTTCAGTCTTGATAAATAGGCACAATAGGTACATGTTGCCTATACGACGACATATTTCGGTTCAAAAAGTTTTGAGCAGAACTGGAGTTCTTTGAAAAAGAATATTTCTGAAATGAAAGAAAACAGGTCACTCTACTTTATTTCAGCAGTTCTTTGTGCTTCTTTTGCTTGGAATAAAGTTAAAGGGATATTTTTTAAAAATTTCAGGTGAAACTATTGAAAGATATCGCAGAAAATGGGTGCAGTCAGAGAACATAATTGACTTCAGCAAAAAGAACACTCAGCAATGTTTTTATGGACTTTGCGGATGATTCCTTCTCAAATCTTAAATCCATTAAAATCACAATTCTAAATACAAATTTTATTTTTTACAAGTTGGAGAATTTCTTCGCAACTTTTGTTTTCAACAAGGAAAAGCGCACAAAATCAGTCACAAATCGCACTGAAATTGCCCACAACATCAATATCGCACAAATTGAACTCTTGCACAAAACCAAAATAAAAATCGGACGTTGACATAAAAGCAAACATTTCTAAAATTCAAACCTGAAGTAGCTATGTCCAAAATTCTAAAATTTGCATAATTTAAAGCAATAAATCGAACAGCCCGTCATCGAATCAATTATTCAATTGCGATATGTGGTTGTAAATACCTCAACATGGTCTTAATCGATATCCCCTACACAGCCACATTCCAAATTCGGAATCAAACTTGAAGTCGACAAGTCAAAGTTCTCTGTCTTCTTAGTTTAGAGGTAGCTATTATACATTTTTTAACCACCTGAATCTACGTGCCTTTTGTTTGCTCATCTAAAAATCCAGTTGGGGTTTCCCCTCACCTAAAAAAATTATAAAGCATTGCAAAATATCCCGCCTAAGATTGTCTACTTCTCTCTATTCGTGATTCCCATAGAAATTTTGAATTGTATTGTGTTTCCGGTTTCAATTAGTCAACACTTCGACCGAAATTATAATAAAGCGTCGTCGCTTTGGGGGCTCGTCTGGACAGTATAGATATCTAGATTCTAGATACAGAAGCACCAAGAAATGTATGAATCAGTCGATAATTAAATGGGCAACACATTCTCCACCAGCTATAGATGAGTTTATTATTCATTATTGTATAGTAATGAATGGTAATACTGTGGTTTCACTGCTGCAGTGTAGTATATCTAGTACAATGACTTTATCGATTGACTTGTACTGTACAATAAAACTAAACTATTATAGGCTCAATTTAACGTTTCTTTGTGTAGAAAGTTATTTTCGTTCGGCTTGACTGGGTTTAGAGCTCTACGATGTTTTTTTTTAACAGGTAAACCAATAATTCAGATTCAAAGGAATGTCAGTTAAGGAAATACCTCACTTCTTTTGAGACCAGTATTTGGGGGAACCCTCCAGAGGAATATTTGAATTAAACGGAAAGACTGGCCCAAGTGATCGATTTAATTATTTTAACCTGATTTTAAGCAATTTATTGAGAATACGTTACCATAAGGTTTATTGCCATAAACAGAAAAAATAATTTTGTGCTGGGAATCCTGCATTTGTAGCATAGTGTGATTTACATATTTTTTTTTACTGTACAGCTTCTAATGTAGTTTATCTTACCACTAATTTGAGAGAGCATCAAAATTATGAAACACTTTTTAGGTCTCCGATTAGGTTGAGTAACTGAACTCTGCCCTAAAAAATACTGAATAATTTTAGAATGTCAATTGGAAAGTACACGCAAAAACATTGTCCTTAACCTAGTGCGATTTTTGCTGTGCTAAAAATAAATCGGTTAAAATTAACCAAATCTCGGTTAAAAATAAATGAGTACTCGTTGCTAAAAACAACCAAGTTAATACTGTTAAATGAATACGGTTAAAAATAGCACACTAAACAGTTGTCATTAAAATTAACCGAACTACTTAGTTTTCATGTTTGTTAAATTGTAATGAGTATCTAGCTTAAAATCAACCAACTTATTTCGTGTTTTTAACACACTGATTGGTTATTTTTAACCGTTTTACTCATGAAAATTCAAACGAATCTATGTTTGCTGAAAACTCACATTCACTCTGTTATAAACAAACGATGAGTGTTGGCTAAATACAACCAATAGCTCGGTTGATTTTAATCAAATTACTCGGTTAATTTTATCAAAATATATTACCGAGCTTATTCATTGATTTTAACAGAGTAACTCGTTTGATTTCTACCAAGTAAAAAAAAAACATTCGTTTATCTACGAACGAATAGCTCGGTTGATTTTAACCAAATCACTCTGTTAATTATCAAAATATGCTACCGAGCTTATTCATTGATTTTAACAGAGTAACTCGTTTGATTTCTACCAAGTAAAAAAAACATTCGTTTATCTACGAACGAATAGCTCGGTTGATTTTAACCAAATCACTCTGTTAATTATCAAAATATGCTACCGAGCTTATTCATTGATTTTAACAGAGTAACTCGTTTGATTTCTACCAAGTAAAAAAAAACATTCGTTTATCTACGAACGAATAGCTCGGTTGATTTTAACCAATTTACAATAAACGAATTGTCTTGGTTAATTTTTAACGAGTAATACTGTAGGAGCTATATTAACAGCATCACTCGGTTATTTTTAACTACATTTCGGTTGTTTTTAACCGTCACGTTTTTTGAGTGAAGGGTATAAAGAATAGCTCAAACTCAAACTTTATAAAAACATTTTTTTTTTGTTAAAATACTTAAATAATAATAGAGAGGGTTTAGGGCAAAGCGACCTTAGGATCCATTGTGCTCAAAGTACTTCGTTACAAGTGAAGCTAATGACAGGACACCATGTTAATAAAAAACCGGAAATTTCTTTAGTGGCGTTTACCAAAATTATATTTTTCAGCCGCACATTGGACACACGAACAATCTCGACCTTCAAAGTGCTATAGGAGCGCGCACACTGGGTGCCAGTTAGTCCTACGTATACGATCAGAATACTTTCGCACGAATATTTTGGCTTGTGTGTTACTTCTAGTTTTTGTCTAATAATCGGTAAGCTTTTTTTGGGCCAGTTTGTAATACAGCCTTTTACAGTTAGAAAAAACTGGGAGTAGTATAGCCTTGAAATCGTTAACACATTTCACAAAATTCTTCTTTGTTGTGTTCAACACGCAATGACATATTAATGTCAAATACAGCTTAAATTGCCTTTCATTTTTGAGCTTTCGAGATTACATTTTTATCTCGTATTTTGGGATTCAATGTTAATGCTAAATATCGCAATTTAAACAAGATTAATAGAAATAAAACATAGCATATAAGCCATATAAGATGTATAAGACTATAATGATTCAAAAATGAAGATAGCTGTCAAAGTAGCTGTTGGTGTTGTTTGCCAAACTGTTTCTCGTACCTATAACACAAAATCTTGCTAAAATTGGAAACATGAGGCTACACATGCGGTAGCGGTGCAAAAACTAAGACGCCCAAGTGCATGAGTAGGTAGTATGTGTAGGTATAAGGACCATTCACATGGGAGCGAACGAACGAATTCATGAAATGCGAATAAACCAATTTTATGCATTTATAAACAGAAAATTCCACATCTTATTATTCAAAGATATCCTCATCTTGGAATAAGGTTAAGTTCGAACGAATTTTTTATTCGCTACTTTGTGGAACGCGATTTAAATGATGTGAATTGTGAATAGACTGACAATTCGCGCCAGGGTGTTTTCGTTCGCGTCAAAAAATTTGGATTTCGCAATTTCGTTATTTAAACTGTTTATAAACTTGTTTTCTTTATAAATTTTGATGGAATAATTAATTATCCTCATCTTGGAGCAGTAAAATGTGCAATTTTTTGTTTATAAATGCATAAAAAGTGGTTTGTTCACATTTCATCAATTCGTTCGTTCGCTCCCATGTGAATGGTCCTATAGTAGTTGAAAAGCAAAAATATGTTTCCCTACGATTTGAGAAGAATGCCTGCAGCAGATGAACAGTTGAACAGTGACCGCGTTGATGAAAAGATCAAGTGGATGAGTGACATAATGTAGCTAAGCTAATGAAAGCAAACCGTATCGAGAGAGTTGCTGACATAGACACATTTAGTTAAACATGTAAAGTCATTCATATCATAATCATAAGTCATCTAGCAATAATATTCAAAGCTGTTTGAAGTTGTTTTAATGAAAGAATTGCTCGCCTATTTAATCCTTATCTACACACGTAGTTTTGTGTACATATCAGTAGTACGCAGCTCGACCTAAATTTTTAGATCCCATAAAAAATGTTCTCCAAAATGTAGCTAAACTAAATTTAAGCGAATACCTTTAGCCGAGCTGTATACGCAGCTCCAGTTAAAAAAATCTAATATTCATTTCATTTATCTGTCAAAAATTAAGCGCCCCATTAATGGTTCGTCACATTTTCTCAATCTAAATTTAGACAGATGGTGTTGTTTTCATTTTTTCTATTGTGTTTTTTCAATTAACACTTCGAATCCTCGATGAGGATTGAAGAATTCCTTGAAAGTTAAAATTTTGAGAATTTGAGAATAGCAGACAAGAAAAAAGAAAGCGCAATGAAAATTAAATATTTTTTCGCGTCGATGAATTTTTGAAGGAAGTTATTTTCAACGAACAGCTGTTTTTGTGGCATTTTTATCCACAGCTCACTCTATGTCAAAATTTATCCAGGGTTTTAGCTAATAACTGTAGAAGAAAATTGGAGAGGCTAGAATTTAGTTCCGCTCAAGCTGTGTACTTAACTTTACATTCGAATGAATTTGCATTTTATACACAGCAAGTTAGAGCTAGTTATCGCACCCTTAACAATTTTATAATATTAGCGTGTATGCATATATCTACAAGTAACTGAACTTTTACTGCTTTTTGGGCTATTATAAGACAGACCAATTTTACCCATACATTTAACACTGTGAGCCATGAGAGTTAAACAAATACGCAACAGAAACTAGGTATAGATAAATCTCAAAAACTTTCCCTTTTCTTGACTATGCCAAAAAAAGGAAAAGTTCAACGCGACGCGACGATTTAATAGCCAATAACCGGCCATGAATTTCGAAATTACCATACTACACTACATAATCGACTCTTTATCCACAGCAGACAAATGATATATTCAGAATCGATTTCAAATTGTCTACAAATGTTTCGAATCGATGCATAAAATTTAATTTTAAATCACCAATACGGACACAGTTGCAACATTACCCTTAAATAGGTACTTGACCAAATCGCATTAGCCGTCATTTCAGAAATACATATATTGATACTCACCCTTATACCATTGCCTCATTCATAATGAAAGCGAACCAATATCAATTTCAAACGACAACACTAGCCGTACTAAAATTTTATCACCTTAACTATTGAAAGGGATAATACGACTTTGCCCGTCTCGAAGTCGTGCCACTTCTTTGAACGAGACAAATAAGTGATAATGTGGCGCAGACACACTCTTTTTCGCTCCTTTTTCTCCAGTCCAGAGGGTTTAGTCTTTAATATCATTCTATCAGAAAAAAAAACTGACGAAAATGTAACAACTGTCCATCAAGATAATTTAAAGGTCGTTTTGTGTAAAAAAAAAAACAACAAACCAACCATTTTTAAAGGCCAACTTCAATCGCAACAAATGTCGATGGGCGATATAGCACTGGAAAGGTCCTTTACGGTCAAAAAACGGCAGAATATTGGATTACATTGGCTATTTCCATAATGACACTGAATAGAAATTGACATTGATGTGGGGTTAAGAATTTTGATGTGGGGTGTCCTTTTTTTGCGATGCAACTGTGCAAAGTAAAAAAGTGCTGACTTCTGAGTCAAGTTTATGTTATTACTTTGGGAGAGAAATATTAACTTATTAAGGGCATGATAAGATTTATCCTTTTAATGGGTAAATATGTTAAGATAAGATGGGTTACCTATTGTTTAATCTTTGCGTCATCATAATGTATGTATACGGGTATGCATACTATATGCAAACATCTCGAAGAGCTTTAGGTTAGTTTGTTTCTTACGAGAGAAGTAAACCTTAATAGGAAAAATATACCCTCAGCCAGAATCAGAACATCGAACAATTTAGTATTCATCTCATTGACACACTAATAAGACTCACAAATTGACGACTCCAAATGTGCTACAGCCTTTAGGGCACATTAACTTCATTTCAGACCGTTCTCCTTGATTTGGGTAATTGGTACGTGACTTTTGGTACTCGAAATCCAGGTCAATATAAGATTGCTCTCGATAATCACCCTGATGGTGGTATAGTTGCCAAATATTAACAGTTGGATGGGTGCATTGACTGAGACCTCCTAGCGTCTAAAAATTATCAAATTACTCCCATTTAAGTGGAAAAAACGATGATGCTTCGCGGCACTGGAATCGTTCGCCCTAAACCACCCTCCTTGACACTTCATCACGTGTCAGTTGCGTCGTTTCAGTGCTCATTAATTGTTTCCCCAAAATGTTCGTGCGAAAGCGATTCCAATTAATAATGTTTTAATAAACCATTTCACACTTTTTCTTATTTTGGAAGGAAGGAAATCATCCCCCGAAATGTGATTTTTTATAACAATTATCAGGAAAAGCTGTAAAAAAAAATTGGTCAATTAACTGCGTTTAGTAGGTAAAAATCACCCTTTCACTTTGAATTGCTGTTTATTATCCATCCTTTCCCGTTGATTAATTTACATAATTAGTATCAGATTTATTTTTTTTTTATTCTCATAGTCGTAATAAATGAGTGGACCTTGTGCAACAGAAGGCCTTCTGTTATCCTAAATGACCTAATTAGTCATATTTATTGGAAGAGTCAACCCTTTTCTGTCTTTGGAAGAAAATGTCCAGCAGAAAAAGAGTGCAAATTAATTATGAAAATGAGAATGAAAAAAACCAAATGTCATTAAAATGTGTTGTTTAAAGGAGAAACAAAGTGTCCATCCCTTATCGAAAAATTCATATTTTTAGAATATATGTGACAGCGACTTACTGTCTGTGGTGTTTCCTATATATATATGCAAATTTAAGATATAAATATGTTGGGCTGTGGCCCGGTAGATTTACTTAAGGGCACCGTGGGTCACAGGCCAACTGCGGCAAATTTTGAGCACGCTAGAAAATGTTAACGAAATTATAATGGACAAAGCTGCACAGGCAGTAGACATCTAAGCCACCTTCAGTTCGAATCGTAATCAAAATAACAGTTCATACCACCATGCATGTAATTTTTACGTTTATTTTCTTCTGCCTTTGTTTGATTAAACTATTTTTGCCTTGTTTCTGCCATTGAAGCAAATTCAGATTTTCATATCCCTCGATGTACGTTTCACAACCGGAGTTATGGCTGGCAACATTGACAGGCTCACCTAGAACTGAGGTAGTATAGACTCAAAATATGGGACCCTCGGTTATTACTAAGCCTATCAAATTAGCGCGCCTTTTTTAGGCAGACTTGAAGGGCGGCAGTTGTTGTTCTCGAGCATTTTGAGGTTTAGTTGTCACGTTCGGCAGCTGGCGGGGCTTAAATCGATACGACTACAATCTTCTTAGCAATTGTGGCCAGAGAGTGGATGAGCTATGGGGCTTACGGCTTATAGACCACAACATCGAATTAAGATAGGCACTTGATCTTTAGCCAAATCGGGAAAATCGATTCTATCTGCTGTCATACACATCATTAGTGTTAGTAGATGCCAACCTTGGCAGCTTATATACATACTCTATTGAAGACCTTCTTTTTTTATGTTGGTTGCGCCAATCTTCTAAACCATGCTACCAACATGCACGATTCACGAACCCGAATAATCGATGCCAAGAGTGTGCCTAAACGTACTAATCCACACCCTACACGCTTCAACCACTCTCCCTTTCTTATCATTTATATTCTCAGTAACTCATTTTGTAGAATGGTTATAAAATGATTGTCTATGTCTTTGCAAGCAGTGAGGCCATGCGATTGTTTACACAAGCCCTTATGGGGTTTTGTGCCAGAGCCGAATCTTTCCTAACCAGGAATTTTCCATCTGGACACGCTACACCACCAACTTAATGGTTACGAAACATTGAACGTACTTTAAGGCCTGCCAATATTTTAACGGGACGCAGGGGCATTAGCCTGGAATCCATTTCTGCAAGATTTCACTCCTGCTTACTCAGTTAACAGAATACTACAAACGTCAGCCCTCATAGCAATCATTCGAATTCGTTTTTCAGTATGCCATAATTAAGACCTTACCTTAAGACTCCGGTCTCAATGTTTTACGGTAATCTTTACCATATGTTTTGGTAGGTAGTTAATACTTATTTTAAGCATTAATGTCCATACAGTACACTTGACAACCGCGAGGACACCAATTTTCAAAAACTCCTTCTATTACAGGACACGCAAACTTTGGAACTCGCTTCCTGTAGATATATTTCCAGAAGACTACAATTTGCAGCAATTTAAGTGCAGAACAAACATACATCTGTAAGCGTCTCGGGGCGCTGATGATTGTGGTATAAAATGATACCACAATTATATAAATATATGTATGTGCACTGTGCAGTCACATCCGGGTTGAGAAGCTTCACATTTCACGGTGTGGCGGGAGCCCCTTTTTGCTGTATCCCTCGTTGCGACCTTATGAGGTTGGGAGCACTTCGCAGTTAACCTCCATCTGGGAGGCTCCGTTACCGGTGCTGCATTTTTATATCCCCAATCTCCAGCATACGAGTGGTATTTAGTCGCTCTTACCCCAGGTATACCTTACCTCAGGTCTATTCTAACCCCGAACCTGAAGGGGGATATCGAAGACCTTCTGCATGTCAAACATCAGGGCATCGTGTATACGTTCTTGTATTTCTTATATTGAATGTCCGCATAATTAGAAGCTCGATATGAATTGGCAGTCGAACGTTACCACTAAGCCAATATATCCATACCTTTTCACCTAGTCGGATTAAACGAAAAATATTTAGCTCACCTAAAGTACAATCAAACTGTAAACAAATTTAGTTTCATGGACAAAACTAGCGATTATAATAGTACATAGTTGGAAGGGTGGTTAGGTATATAATATACCTACTCTGTCGCCTTAAATTCAAAACCTACCTATCTTCATCTTAATAATCTCGGCACAAAATTCTAAATGAAAGTAATATTATTAAAGTTTCAGAACATTTTCCAAAAACTCTGTTAGTCCTTTTATTTCGCCCGAAAGTAACTGCCTCCGGCTAGGTAAAGAAACTTTCGAACTTTTCCATCATATAAATATTCAATGCGTGGTTTTGAAAATATTTTCGTTTAATTTTTCCCTTTAATCCTTTTTGGTCATCTCAGATCTCACCCACATTGTTACCCTTCTTCATCGTCGATATTGGTCGTTCATATTCAACTTGCGTACAAGTCGCCTCAGGGCCTTATTTCCACAAAATTGGCAACAAGATGTGTTTTTAAGTGACAAGTATATGGTTGTGTAGCCACCACAACCAGGGTCGTAAAATTGAATGGTCATTTTGGGTCGTTCATTTGTGTGAATTCATTGCCCCACATGTTGTACGAAAATTATTATTGCAGTGATGTGTGGTGTGGGTTTAGGTCGAAAATAGAAGTTTAACAGGGGTGTGGTAATTTTTAGCCCGAGGAGGATTTTTGGTATAGAAATATAACTTTCAGGAATTGGGTATGCTGAGTGTCAGAATAGGCATGATTAGGAGTATGATGTCGGCGTAAAATTATACAGATTGGTGGCTATACTAAAGGAAGGTTGAGGAGTTTCTCTAAGGCTACAGTTGAGTCCACGACACCTGTGATACCATCACACGCCAGTCTTTATACTTTGAAGTGCCAGTTCAGGTTTAATTTGTCTTCCCAAAACAAGTCCATAAGGCAGCAGATGCCTTTTAAAATATCAGCCCATTTTGGGCTAGTCATAACTTCTCATTACCATTAGTGTCTTGTGTGTATAGCTCTATGACTTGTGAAATATATGCGAGTTCATTTATGTATGCATATATTAAAGCTATGCATGTAAGACTTTCTAACAAATGTACGCTCATACACGTGTTGGTGGTATCCCGAGGGAACACTATAGATACAAAATTACAAGCCGCACTGACAAGCACGCACCTAAAATCAATTTATTTACCCGCAAAACCGTAATAACCCACTCCTGCCATTACAATAGCAAACAGTCCTTTGCATCTCAACAATTTCATTCATAATGGGACATAATTAATCAGTCAAAGAGAAAGTTAATCCTTTTACGAAATATGTAGTATGTAATCATTGTTCCACATACAACCCACAAGCCAAACGCCTCACTCGATATAGAGCAAACATCAGAAAAAGAAAATAGCATTCCCCCATCCTCATCCACCCATTGTCATAAGGATAAAATGAGAACAAAAAACCCTTTACTATAACGTTTTATTCACATGTGTACGCAGTACATACATATATGCTCCAGTGAGTGCGTTTATTAAGCACACACCGGGTAATCACATATGCAGATTACTTTCACGCATCCCACCCTCGGAGAACCCTTTTTATACAAGCGAATGTTTTTTCCTCTTCGGTGGTTTCACACAATATACTCCGCGAAAAAGTCCTTTCTTCTTCTTCATTGTTGCTGGGGCGTAGGGTATAGGCAAGGAAGAAGGATATCCGAAACACGGCTCCCATACTCTTTCAGGTGAATCCAATAAATTTGCCTTTTTAATGATACCGGTTAGACACCTTAAGCGAAAGCTTTACATCCTTTTGAAAAGACGCGGTAATTAATCAAATGTCTTATTTCAGTACCACATCGCGTCCTTGGTACTCCTTAAATGTATCGAATTAAACGGAATTTTTATTAAATATGTTCTAATTCCGTGATACGATGTGTCGTGGAAGGAAACCCTTCAATAAAAGGATATAGCATACATACTCGTATGAACTAAAATGAATACCCGTAGCGAATTCCCAAAAGGAGTCGAAAATTACTTGAGGAAGCCCGCGAGCCCTGTCAGCTTGGGGTATTAATTATTTTTCGGTTTTAATTGGATCGAATAAAGGAGGTGCATTTTTTTCGATTCGATTTTGTACCAACTTGGCATGTGAGAAGACTTACGTCAGAGGAAAGTTAATATGATTTCAAAGCGAAGAACGAGGAATACTCGCATCGAGTATACGAATAGGTAGGTCCTTGGAAATAATCTCCAAAGAAAGACCTATGATTTAGCTGTACGATACAAAGGATGGTGGGTTGGCGTTGTAAAACATTCTGTAGTTATGTGGCTGCTGAAGCGATGTGGCACAGCATTAAAGCTTAAGCGAAGAATTTACTATCGCTGTCTAATGATGTGCGCTTGATTAAAAGGTTCGATTTGTTAATGTCTAACTATGGCTTCAATTTATTATTGAAATGGATTGAAAACAAATTTAATTTGGGCCAAATGTGATGAGATGATCTATTAACCCGTCTATTATTACTGGTTACATAACTCGTTAGTTTATTTATTTTCTTTAACTAATAATAATTTGTAAAAAAAAAGATGCTGCCAATATATGTAGGTACGAAAGGTGCAATCACATACGCACAAAAAAAAATAGATGGCGCAAAAGGTCCGCATAGGCACCCTAGGCCAAGCTTCTCTCACTATTCGTATGTTTGAGTTTATATTTTTTTGGGACGCATGGAAGGGACCTATACAATTTTACGCCGAGTACGAAGCCGAACGGCTGATGCTCTCGGAAGTTTGTCAGATGTTTACGAGAGGACGTGGCGCGGACGTCCACCACATTAACACTAAATTTCAGCCACAAACAATTAAATTCATTGCTAAATACCTGCATTGTAAAATGTAACAGAAACCGACAAAATTCCAGCAATAGTACTCAAGAACTATCCAAAGAAATTGCACCTTTATTATGTAAACTGTTCAATATAGTCTAAGAGCCTGCAGTACATTTTAGACGTGAAAGGCAAAGGACATAAATACGTTGCTTTGATGCCCAAGATTTCAAATATGTCCGTCTGGCAGCGCTTAATGACAGCTAAAGGGTGCAACTGCATATTAAAAATGCGTTTTAATTCAAAACAGGAATAATTGGGGCAACCGCTTGAATCTACTATCAAAAAATAGAGGATGGTCCCTTCAGTACAAATACATGTATCCAAGACGTTTAAGGTGTCGCCAAGCCCTGCCAGACGCGGTGGAAGTGCCTTAAAAATTCCAACTTTGAATAATTAATGCAACCGCACCAATTTTTCATAAAAAGTATAGGATGTTACAACGTAAATACAAATGTGAATGTCCAAGACTTTTTGCGTGTCGCTAAGGGTTTGCCAGACGAAGTCAAAATATTGCTAAAATGCCATTTTGTAATACATAATTCATGCAACCGCCTAATTTTTATTTTAGAATTCAGAGAAAAACCCCCTGATAACAAATCAATTGTCGCCAAGTCCTTGCCAGACGCATCCAAAGTTTGGAGATCCGCTAAAATACCCTATTTATACACAAAAACCGAACATTAAATAATGGACGCAACCACACAAAATCCATCTTCAGCACAGATTGACATTTCAAAAGCCGGTGTTAAAAAAGTCCGTGCTACAAAGGCCCGTAAATCAAAATGCCTGTAAAATAAAAGAGCGTAATTGTAAGAGGGGGCATAATGCCCCCCTGCCGGTGGTCACTGTAGGATTTGGAATGTGTGCGAGGTTGAGTATAAAAACACGGGCTTTTTAAAAATGTTCATTTACGGGCTTCTTTTACAGGCTTTTATTTTACGGTCAGCTTTAAAATGCTATGTTTGCATTTACGGGCTTCTGTGAATACGGGCTAAAATGTTACGGTCAAAGGTACCCTTCAACAATTCAACAATGGTGTTTTATCCGATTTCTTCGCTGGCAGGATCTGGACTCGTTCTCTATATGGGACGTTCTCTTGCTTATGGGACGACGAATAAAATTTATACAACTTTCCTGATGACAGTTCTACGATATTACCCTTCGCGAAGATCCGATCAAATAAGTGAGAAAAAGAAAACTTGGTTGTGTTTAAGGCATAGAAGACACAACCAGTTCACGACTTCTAAAGTTGATATTCTTGCCAAGGCTAAAGACAGAGCAAAAACCCTCAAACACGGTTCCTAACGGAACTATACAGCGATGGGGTTCTGGACAAGGGCATGAACCTTTCCAAGGTATAAGCAGGGGGCACAATAAAGTGAAATAAAGTCCAAAATTACGTTTTTGGACCTTTTTGAATAAGACTTTATTTCATGGCACCTTTAGATTCAATGATCTTCATTGAGTGTGCCTCGTTTAATTCTAACTTATTTAACTAGCTACGTTGCATGGAGGAGCTCTGGCGTCTGTCGACTGACTCCCAGTTATGAAGACGGCTCCGCCTTTTATACTCGTAGGTGGTTGTAGCTGCTGCCGTTGTTGTTGTTCCTGATGCTGCCGTGGGGGTAGCCGGTAGCAGTAGCTTTGCTTTGATGTGGTATAGGTTGGTGCTGTTCTGTCCCAACATCAGCGCTCTCAAAGTTAAGTTACCTATTAGAAAAAAAGTCCTTCAGTCCAAAGCAACTCCTCATTATGTAGATGTATAAAGATCAGCTTAAAACATGGCTAGAATACTGCTCAAATAATATGCAGCTTGGCCCCAAATCATTCGCTTTAACCACTTGACAGCATATGCCGATGATCAACGGGATCATGACGTTACTAAAACGACTAAAATCTAGATCTAGAATGGTCAAAATCTCGAAAGACCCTATCTCCGAAAAAATCTAGAAAATCGAGGAAACTGCTTTCGAGGTCTTGAATGACGAAAATCTCGAAGGCTAAGAATCTCGAAAGACTATAATATCTCAAAAAAATCGCACGAAAATAAAAAGCATTTTTGGGGATCCCATAATAAAACTGTGCATATACCCAACCTTAGGTGTAACTCCAATTTTCCAAATCCTACAGTGACCACAAGGGGTTGCACGTATCTCACTTTTTATCACCATTTGTAAATTTGATGTTATTAATTCTGTCGCGCGCAAATTGTTACCATTGTCTCAAAAATTAATATTAATTCGAGATTTTTATTATTCGAGATTTTTTATTTATTGAATCCTTATTTATTAAGGTAAATATAAAAAAAACGAATAAATTGTTTAGACTTTACAATTTTAGAATTTTTAAGCCACCACCTAACAAATGAAAAATGAAAGTTTTACTGTGCCTATAAAAATTTAATTACATATTATAGTTAACGATGCTAAGTAGTGGGTCATGGTCTTAGATTCGTTTTAGACCCACCTAATTCAAAACCCATCACCTAAGAGTATGAGAGCTACACGGTTTGTTTTCTTTAAAGCCTTTATAAACGGTCTTTTTTTTCCAAAAAATATTTAAGGCGAGTATTTACCCTCCTGGGGAAAAACGAAACCTCTTCTTATTTCCGTAATCAGCGCCTTATCTGCGTCTCATTCGGCGCTCTTCAAACAATTGTCAAATGAAATGAGACTGTGGACCACATTATTATTTCCTTGAACCTACTGTCAATCTCTAGGTAACACATCTTTTGACAACGTTCTCCTTTTTGCGGTACTGCCATATCTTTGGCTGCATCTCCTCTCCATATACCGGTTTGTTATCCTTTGTCTAGACGGATAAAGCCCATGTCAATATAAAAACCTCCAAGGCGACACGCTAAACCACCGATCCCACCTTTCGTAACAATAAAGTAGTAAACTCTAACATCAAAGTGAGAACGAGTGTAATGTAATTTCGGCCAGAGTACAACAACACACAAGTACCTACACTTATACAGTTTGCACGCGACCTGAAAGAAAACCCATAAGAAGAGGTCTCGTGTTTGTCCTTAACTCGGTAGCAAATTGAATTTTCGGGTTAATAAAGGATTTCCTTTGGGATGTAGGTAATAAAATTGCTTTACTTCATCACCTTCGTCATATGTTGTGTGTCCCGTATTTCAGGGTCATATTTAAGAACGTCTTGTTTATCCTTTTACTACGAGTACCTCAGTCCCCATGCTAATTGAACTGTTACTATAATTTTTCATATCACTTAAGTCCGGTCCGGGCACATGTTGTATCCATCATCATCGTAAAAGTGGTACTAAAACTGACCCAAGCACATAGTTAGACTTGACATAAAATATCCGACCAAGTCATCACCCTGTGTAAGTAATATTGCAAGGGGAGGCAAACAACAACGCTTGACCCTTGTGCGTAAAGAAGTTTAGTTTATGGGATGTTCTCTTAAAGTAATCTCTGACTACACAATATGCATATGTTTCTTTGTTATCAAATAGGATCAACGACAATACTCAAAATGAAACTGAGGATGGGGAACTGTCATAAAATCCACATGTTGCTACCAATGATTTTGCTGTGTGTATCCTGCGAGAACAGAGCGTATGCAAATTTCGCAAATAAAATGTATAAAGCTAAAAGATACCTTGAACTTAACATGCTGATGATGTCTTAATAAAAATTTTCTCAGATTATCCTGATGTGGTACATGTGGGTGGTAGGGGGGTGATGTCGGAGGTAAAGTGCTGATATTTTACTTTTCTTTATGAGATGCTTCTTTCTGTTTAACGAAAAGTACAATATAGAGTCGATAGGAGGGTGAGGTTTTTCTGAAAACTGCCATCGGCAGCAAATGTGAAATCACTTTTGCACTTGTGCGCTGACACTGTGACACTCTTGCCTGTCACTTTCGTGTGAAACTGCTGAAATGTGACAATTTGTCATCGAAATGCCAGATGCGACAGTTATAGTGTAATGGGGTTATTCAGGAATTGATTTCATTTGGCAGTGGATGGTGTTTAGCATGGGCATTTAGCATTTGTTTTTTGATTATATGGTATCTGACTTTTTTTGTGAAAATGAAGCACTCGGGCTTGAAAGTTTGGAACTATTTATACCTATATGTATATATCCTGACTGACAGACTCGTATATGAACGTACAGTTCAAACGTCATACCGCTCATCGTAAATTCATGAAACTTTAATCCCATACATATTTCACTATATATGGATGGATTAAGGAGAGTTTTTGAATATAACCCTCCTGCCCTTTCAGGAGGGGCTATTAATAAATTCATATTTTTTTCAAAAATGCGATAGCACACGAACCGTTTTTAGCCTGAACCTTTAAGAGGTGGTCGCGAATCTAAAGATCATTTGAAAAAGCCCACCCAAAATGTGGAACACAAATCATATGGCTGTAGAAGAGCGCATAGGGATTAGGAATTCAAGGCTCACCGACCCGACTTAACATTTGACACAGTGGTATGTATATAAAATATATGAAGAAGGAGGCATGCATCAAAATATGATCCCTTTGGACCACAGCCACTGCACCAATATGAAGAGAGAGAATCTGGATTATGTCCATTTAAACCTTATGGGCACAACTCAATCGAGGAACATTGGGGCCTGGTAAATGAAAATAAAGTGCACGACTGGATTCGATCAAAATCGTTAGAGCGTTTTTTTTTTAATTATGCAAGCAAATATTACAGTCAAACTTCCATAACTCGAACTTCTTTACGTCGAATTTCTCTATTGCTCGAAGTTTTATTGAGAACTCTGCGCTTTCAACTTTTGAACTTTTATCCTCCAAAACTAGAAGTTTCTATAACTAGAATTAAATTTCTTTCATTTTGAGAGTTCGACTTAAGAAAGTTCCACTTTACAATTTTGGGTTGAAAAAAACATTAACAACAACTCGTAGTCGTAGACACGAGTAGCTAAGCTACTTCGAACTACACCACTAATTCATCATCACACTCCTTTTAAGTGATTGTTTGAACAGTTTGAAATTCTGACAGTCAATTCTCCATATACAATCCACTTGGGAAGACATTTCTGCTTTCCCCTGTCAGGAAATGAAGTTAAGTTTAAGTTAGTTAAGTTTTGGTGGCGCTTACAGTCCGGGGTGGACCACGGCCTCAACCAACAAGCCCCTCCAGCCAGCTCGGTCCCTCGCCAGCTGACTCCAGTTACGCACACCAAGTTGGTTGAGGTCGTTCTCCAATTGTGCGCGCCACCTAAGGTGGGGTCTTCCTCTGCTGCGTTGTCCCTCAGGGGTAGATTCGAAGACTCGTCGGGCTGGTGCGTTGTTGTCCATACGCTCCACGTGTCCCAGCCATCTCAGCCGTTGTATTTTCAGCTTTTTGACCAGGTCAGCGTCGCTGTATAGCCCGTATAGTTCGTCATTGAATCTTTTTCTCCACACTCCATCGACACAAACTGGACCGAATATCACTCGAAGAATTTTTCTCTCAAAGTATCCCAGAAGGTTTTCATCCGCTTTTGACAGGGTCCATGCTTCTGCACCATACAGCAGAACCGGGATGATTAAAAAAAAAAAATAAATAGGTGGCGCAACAGGCGGGTGACACCCAAGGCCTAGCTTCTCGCAACCATTCGTTTTGTGTGAGTTTCTATTTTTGGGACGAATGGAAGGGACCTACAATTTTATGCCGAGTCCGAACGGCTCAATTGAGAAGCTTTTTCATGACAGTCATACTCTCGGATGTTTGTCAGACGTTCGCGAGAGGTGGCGCAGTAGAAAAAACTTTAAGATGTAATTTGGGTTTTTCCGGGGATCGAACCTGGGATCCCTCGCACAGTAGTCCAACACACTAACCACTGCGCTACTGCGCCCACCGGGATGATTAAGGTCTTATATAATATCTCCTTGGTTCTATGAGAGAGGGCTTGAAGGCTGTCAGGAAATGAACCTTGCATTTAGTTGAGAGTTGACTGAATCTACAGCGGGGCGATAGGGATTGGCCGAAGGGATTCTTACGAAGTACGTTAAAATCAGAACGGAAAAGCTAGTGATTTTTTAGGTTAGAAAAAAGGGTGGTTCCTGGTGGAGCAAAAGATATCAAAACGGTACTTCTTGTATAGTGTTGAGATTTTAATACATTTTGGTAGTAAAAGGCTGATAATTTTTGGAAATTTTTTTTGTGGACATATGAGTGATATTTGGAGCTTCGTTAAGGGCGATGGTTGTTTTGAAAATTGGGTTCTTTGATATGCATCTTTTAGATGCCCTTGGAGGTAGAAATTGAAGCATTGCTTAGATATATGGAGCTCTGCCCTAAAAATTTACTTAACCTACTTCACAAGAAACGGAAACGAGCGGTTCGAATAATAGAAGATCCTACACTTATTTAAATCTATACATTCTACAACCATCTCTAAAGTATAGAAGTGTAGAAGTGTAGACGTGTATGCAAAGGCTCCGATTTTATTTAAACTAAACTCAGTGATTAGTGGTATTAAATTAATTTAATTATCAGAAAACACAATTTAGACACTTGAAGTGCAAATGTGGATTAAATTCTGATATTATAATTACGAAAATGCTGTGTAATAAATGCAAAAACGCCATCCGCGGTGAGTCGGGTATTAATTGCTCGGGTGTGTGTGGCAAAGTTTTTCATCTTACGGTAGCGTGTTGCGGTCTCGACCGGTATAGTAGTGGTATTCTTGAGACAAACCCAATGGTCAAGTTTATGTGTGGTGATTGTTTTACATACATACACAATGTTGACTTGGAATTAAAGGAGATGCAAGATGTTGTTAATAGAAATGGAAATCTGCTGAAAGAGTATAAAAATGAATTCGAGGAATCGCTAAAAAAAAATGAAAATGAAATAAAAAATTTGTTAATTGCAATTGAAGCAAGATATGAGGAAAGGTTGAAGGCAATGAAAAATGCCCAGGAAACTTGTGTAAAAAGTGTTAACGAAATAAAAAAGATTTGTGATTTTAGTGATTATTTTAAAAAGCAAAGTAAACAGATTGTGGATGACGTTAAAAAGATGTCAGCGGACAATCGTGAAGTAGTTGAAAGTGTTAACGGAATTAAACAAGATTTAGCAAAAGAAATACGTAATATTGATGCAAATAATAACAACGAGAAAATGCTGAAACAAAACGAGGCCATTCAAAATATTCTAATTAATGTGGAAAAGATAAACAAAGATAAAGTGAGCGTGTTAAATGAACTGAAAAGAGTTAGAGTAAGCGAGAAGCAGCCTTCTTATGCCGACTCTATTAAGATGGGTCTGCCAGTAGTGGTAAAACCCAAAACAGTGCAAGAAAATAGCAAAACAAAGGATGAAATAAAAGAGAGTGTCAATCCAGCCTCTTTATCGGCCAAAGTTAAAGGTGTTATAAAAAAGAGAGATGGTGTTGTCTTAATTAACTGTGAGGATAGTGAATCAAGAAACGTGATGGAAAAGGAACTTAAAGAGAAATTAGGTGATCGATATGACGTTAATATTCCCGAGCTAAAAAATCCTCATTTGATTGTATGTGGTATAAATACGGAGTGGGATAAAGTTTCTATTGAAAATGCCATTTCTAAACAAAATAATCTTGAAAGTGTCAAATGTGTCAAGCTGTTTAGTGCAATGAGGGGAAATATTAAAAAATATAAGGCAATAATCGAAGTTAAGAGTTATGATTATAAGAAACTGATCGAATGTGGTAAAATAAGTGTTGGATGGGATAGATGTTTTGTCTATGAATTTGTCCCAGTAAAGCGTTGTTATAAATGTTGGGGCTTTAACCACGAAGCAAGAGTTTGTGCCAATAAAGTGGTATGTGCCAAATGTGGAGGCAATCATGAATATAAAGACTGTGATAGTTTAGAAACCAAGTGCAATAATTGTATTAATGCAAATAAAAATTTAGGGTTAAGCCTCGACATCTTACATGACTGCAGAAGCCATTTATGTGAAGTGTTCAAAAAAAAAGTGGAGTTTATGAGAAACAGAACTGCTTATTAGCAACCAACAGTCATTAAGATTGTGTGTTTAAATATCTGTGGTCTACGATCAAATTACGACGAATTAAAGCAATTGGTAGTAAATGAAAAATGTGATATATTAGTGCTAACCGAAACACACGTGACTGATGACATAAAGGATCGCGAAATTAATATTAGTAAATACAAAGTTATTAGATGTAACACTGAATCTAGTCATACCGGTGGTGTTATAATGTATGTAAATAAATCTATTCGGATACTGAAAGAAAGTAGATATATTAAAGCCGGCGAATTGTGGTGGTTAAGAAGTTGTTTGTGTATCGGTGATTTTAACTTCGTGATTGCTGGTGTTTATAGATCCCCTAGCTCATCTACCAGATCGTATTGCATTGAATTTGCAAACTTATTGGAAGATGCTTGTGATTTACATAAGAACTTAATTATTGCTGGAGATTTCAATATTAATTGGCTCTCATTAGATGACACCTACAGAAAGCAAATTGCTAAAATTATTACGGATAATGCATGCCATCAGCTGGTAAGTGATTATACAAGGATCACAAAAAGTACTAGAACTCTTGTGGACTATGTTGTTACCAATAACAAAGGCCTGAAAGTATCAGTTGAGAGTAATTTGAAAATAAGCGATCATGAAACAGTAGTCATTGACATGATCATAAAAAATAAACTTGAAAGTAAGGTGGAGTGTATAAAGTCACTTAAATATAATAAAAGTATGTTTATAAGTGAATTGCAATTAAATCAAAGTACAATTAATAGTGAAATAATGTGTACAAATATGTTAGCTAATTCATTCGTTGACGTTTTATATAAAACAAGTTCAAAGTTTATAGTACAAATTAATAAAAAATATAGTGAAAATGTTTGGTTCACCTGTTTTTTAAAATCATTAAGAAAACAAAAAATAATTAAGCGATCAAAAGCAATCTTAAGTAATAGTGAAGAAGACTGGAATGAATATACAATTGCAAGAAATAAATATAAAAAGGAGATTGTTAAATGTAAACGTAAATATATTAAAAGAAAAGTTGACAATGCAAATAATCAAAAAGAAATGTGGCGTAATTTAAAAAAGTATGTATTGAAAAAAGATGAAAGTGAGATACAGTCTATAGAATTCAATGGAACAAGTGTGAGTGATAGCAAGGTTATAGCGGATGAGTTTAATAAGTTTTTCGTGGTCAGTGTAACTGAATTAAATAAATCAATACCCTCATTGCCTTTCGTCGATTATATTAGTAACACGGACTCTGTCTTCAAGTTTCGTAATGTTTCGTTAATAGATGTTCGCGACGCTATTATTGAGTTAAAAAACAAAAGAGACTACACCCTTCTCTGTCCAAGAATATACAATGACAACTTTGAATTAATAGGACCTAAACTGCAAACAATAATAAACAAATCCTTTCAAGAGGGCATATTTCCTGATACCTGGAAAGAAACAACTGTTAGTCCAGTTGAAAAAGTAAAAAATTCAATAAAATGTGATGAGTTCCGACCTGTAAACGCTTTACCAATATATGAAAAAATTGTGGAGAAAATAGTGTATAAACAACTTGAAGAGTATTTGGAGGTTAACGGTTTTATAATTGAATCACAGTCTGGGTTCAGAAAAGCCCATTCATGTGAAAGTGCATTAAATTTCGTCCTCACAACTTGGAAGGAGCACATTGCTAATAAGAAGTGTATATATAGTGTTTTTCTCGATCTCAAACGAGCTTTCGAAACAATAGATCGTCAAATTCTATTGCATAAACTTAAAAAATATGGTGTCATGAACTCTGAGCTACAGTGGTTTAACTCATATCTAACAAATAGATCTCAACGAGTTAAAGTGAATGGCGAACTATCTAATTCGTTAAAAGTGTCACTTGGTGTCCCGCAAGGATCCTTACTGGGTGCGCTCCTATTCATTGTTTATATTAATGACATGGTTCGTGTTTTAAATAATTGCCAACTTATTTTGTTTGCGGATGATGCGCTGCTTTGTATTGAAGGTGAAGACGTGCTGGAGTGTCATCGTAAAGTACAAAATGATTTAAATAATATCTATAAGTGGCTATGCCAAAACAAGCTGAAACTTAATATAAGTAAAACAAAATGTATGATTTTGAATAATACCCAAATGTTTTAAATTTAAATATCGAAAATAATATTATTGAACGTGTCGACGAGATAAAATATCTTGGTGTTATTATCGACACAAGGCTGACTTTTGAAAGCCATGTTAACTATATATGTAAAAAAATTGCCAAGAAAATCGGGTTCATGAAAAGATTACGAAGGGATGTAACAACGCTTACTGCAATTAAGATATACAATGTAATTGTAAAACCTCACTTTGAATATTGCTCGACTGTTTTGTTTTTATGTAGTGAAAGTTTAGTCTCCAGATTGCAACTTCTGCAAAATAAGGCAATGCGTTGTATCTTAAAATGTAATAGGTTCACCGCGATTAGTTATATGTTGAATACGTTAATGTGGTTAAATGTTAAACAACGAATTTGTCTGAATATGTTAATGTTTGTTTTTAAAATAAAATATAATCTAATGCCTGTGTATTTATCCAGATATGTGCAATATGTTGGTGAAACCCAGCCTTATTCCTTAAGAAATGGTAATGACTTTTCGCTACCTCGTTATTTAACAGCCAGAGCCCAGAACTCATTAGTTTTTAAAGGATTTAATCTTTTCAATCAACTACCTTTTGATGTAAAAAATGAATCCAATGTACGAATGTTTAAAAGAAGAGCAGTCGAATTTGTTAAAATGAAATTTTAAATAAATCTTTGTGATATACGTAAATTTAAGTCAATAGTTTTTAAGAATTAATGTAAAATTGTAATCATTAGCCTTGTAAAATGCTAAATAAATCATTCAATCAATCAATCAATCAAACCGCTCCCGCACAGAAGACATGTTGGCTTGTTGCTGACCTATGGTTATTTTATACTACTTATACTACCATGCTAGATGTTCGGAGAAACTTAATAAAATTATTTTTCTAAATTTGACATACCTATGAGAGCAATTCAAGACATATTAAGAATTCACATCACCTATCAGTATTATACTGTGTAAACTTAAGAACCGCGAGGACATCACTTTTCATACCATCCACTAAAAGGTACAAGGTACATTATATTCACTTTGACATTACATTTGTAACGCCAAGAAGGAGTCACCGGAGACCCCATAAAGTACATTTTTTCTGAATCAAGATCAAATTCTGATTCGATTTAGCCATGTCATTCTGTTTGTTGAAAACACGATAGCGTCCAAGCGGAGGAAATTTTGTGAGAGGACTTCCTTTTATACTGTCGTCAGGTATTGCAAATGGGCTATATCGGTGAGTAGTCCTGTTACCACCCATACAAAACCAAAATTATGCCCATGTGTTGTCTACCTACGTACTATAACTTACGTGCCTAACATTTTGCATTACTCGTATGCAATGGAGAGTGTCAAAGCATCGGCCAGGCCGATGATAACACTTTTACTTGTTTAAAATTCTTCTGACTACAGTACAAATTAACTTTGAAACTCGATGTTCCTGGACATATTTCCGAGGAGGAGGGACTGTATCAGTTTGACGGGCCTTGTTTAATTTTCTACTGAGTTTAGTTTTATCTTTGGTTCTTGAGTTACATCTTCATTCTTTTATTGACGATAACATTTTGTGTGTTTATCCTTTAGAATGGTGAGCGTTACATCGATCCAACCGCCTAATATACATCTATGAATTAAAAGTTGTAATATTGGCCGAAACATTCAACACACCAGTTTAAGTTGTAATTGTGAGCACTACTATTCTTGAGGATGCTAGCCCCCACCAGACGGATGAATGCTCGCCAGACAATACGAAACAGGATAATTAAAAACCATCCGCTATCATATTTCCGTCTCGCCTATGGCATAGAATTCAGAATGTTGGCTCTAATTGATTGCAACTGAATGCACAATTACTATTGCCACTACAAAGCGGAGATGTTCGGAGGCATAAACCAAAGAAAAAAAATATACCTCTCAACCATTCATATTATTGCTATGAAAAAAAAAGGGGAGCAGTTCATAATTATTACCCCTATACCATCATAATGGTTGATTAACAAAAACAAACAATCTGAGCAGACACACCAAGCGAGGAATATTTAGCACGGAAATTGTTAGTCAGACGTTTCCACTCGATGTTGGCGTCGCGTCGCAAACTCATTCAACTCAATCTCGACTCTCCACTGAAACCACAAAATTAAAAACAAAGAAAAAAACACAACATTCCTTTCAAAAGCAAAACAACAGTACCTACCTATATAGAAGTCATCCCTCTTTGCTGTCACTCCAATATCAGCATCACTGGGAATCACTGTCATAATATCGGAGAAAGACTGGCTTGAAGCCAATTCCTGGTCATGCAACTACACGCCGCAATACAATCAATATTCTCCAAGTTGAAGGTCTATGTAGTGGTAGTGGTATAGCAGTGTAGCATCCCAGCGGTGTTACTGCTTGAATCTCCAGAAGGGACTGCCACCCCATTCTAGGCGAAAGAAGGTGGCCCAATCCCAATGTCAATGTCTAGGTGCTTGCTCGCCTTCGATCTGATAAGCATGGAGCCTCTGATTGTCGCGCCCCGCCTGCTAAATCCCAGAACGGAAGTATCAGACATTTTATGGAAAAAATATACTTTCGCTTACCCTAGCTCTTCCGGCAGCAGACACACTCTGTAACTGTGCGCACAGACACCCAAATACGAGTCAGCAGACTCGTTCAGCATAGAGTTTTCCAGGTTGTGATCCATAAAGTATCCGGTCGGTGCCACAACGCGCCGTCTGGCACGTACACGTTGTCCTCGTCGTTGTACTATCGTAGTACTATACGGCGAATGGTGCTTCAATGAAAGTAAAACCCCGACCGACACGGTGGGTGTGCAGATGGAAGAGGCGCTATAGCCCACTTGCATTGCAGAATTCCGGCAATACGATGCACTTGCAGTTGGGAGTTTTTTACGGAGCCTGGGGAGCTGGCGTTCGGCTTTGGAGACTTGTGAGAGATATGTTTTCATTAGTGCAGTTGGGGTCCTGTGTGCGCTATGCCATAGAGAAAGTTGGATGTGATAAAATGCACAACTTTATGACCTCACAGTGGACAGGAAGACGATAGACGATTCGTTAATAAAGTTATGCTGGCGGAGCTGTATTTTGGTTTCCGCTGGGGTGATTCCAAATATTTTAGTTTTGGAAAATAACACGAGAATTATGGCCTAAGGGGCAAACAAAAAGTGAAATAAAAACACGATGACCTGGCATGATTCACTGGAAAAGTTATTAGCTTAGAAATTGGTTAACATTTCGTTTGGTATATTTTTGCGTTTAAATAGGGTGCAGGGTAGCGGATCAACAAAATTTGATTTACTTCTAGAAGTACAAGGGTAGTTATATATTCGGCTTTGTCACCCACCAAACATATGGATCTGTTTATTATTCGACTCTGATGGGCAGTTATAGAGTTGCATACGTATATACAAATTACAAAGTCCACTTTTCTAATAGCATGAACAAGGTGAGTGCTGGACCATCTACTGAGCGATGGGGTTCCGATTCGAACCCTGGATAAACCCAACTTACATCTTTCGAGTATAATTCTCCTTAAAAAACGTTCAATTTAGGCGCTTGGTGTCGGTATATTAAAAAACTCACACAAACGAATGGTTGTGAGAAGCCAGGCCGAAGATATCTTTTTGCGAACTTGTATACAATGGCAGCGCATGTTTTCCGATGAAGAAGCTAGACGGGAGACCTGGCTTAACATCAAAACAAAAAACGACCCGAAACTAATGTTAATGTATCTTTTACTATTGACTAATATTTTTTTTTCGCTTGTCCATTAAGTCGCGGGTGTAGGTTGCTCAAGTGAACCCTCCATAGCTCTCGATCCTCCGCCATCGACTCCAAATCATTAAGGGCAATCCCCATACGGGTAGAGGAGAGATTATGAAATTGATCTAACCATCTCATTCTAGGTCTATACCTAGAGGACGCCTGCCTAATGGTACGGATTCCATAGCACGTCGTGGAAACCTGGTCGGGGACATGCGTTTAACATGACCAAACCGCCGAAGCATGAACAGCTCCGTCCGGAGAAGTAGCTGCTCGACATTGAGTTCCTCACGTATTCTGGTATTTCTCATGCGATCGCTACGGGTCACTCCAGCAATACAACGGAGAAATCTCATTTCGGCAGCTGATATCCGCGATCTTATTCTTTCGGTCATTACCCAAACCTTATGACATAGTTAAGAGTTGGAACAAACACCGAATTAAAGACTGAGAACTTAGCTTTGACACCAAGTTCAGTCCTTCTAATAACAGAATGACCAAACTGTCTCCAAATTGACTCAGTCTGACCAATCCTAAAGGAAAACTCAGCAGTGCTTCTGAGACTCTCGTGACTAAGACCTCGAGACCCCTGAGAGGACCCAAGGGTGACCATATAAGTAATGAAAAGGAGAGCAGACAAGATGCCCCCCTGGCGAAGTCCAATGCCCGCACGGTGAAAGGTATTGATTTAACGCCGTTTACCCGAACACAGCTTTTACAGTTTGTGTAGAGAGATTGAATGGCTCTCAAGAGAGAACCGTCAATTCTATACTCCTGTAATACACTCCAGAGTTTACCTCGAGGGACTAAGTCGTATGCTTTCTCCAAATCTACGAAGCATGCGTAAACACGTGTAGTATACTCCCAAGCCTTCACAAGTACCATTCTGATTCTGAGAGTGAATAACAAATAACTGGTCGGTTGTGCTTCTGCCAGGACGAAAGGCGCACTGCTCATCTCCTAATCGTGCCTCGATCACAGCTCTGCAACGCGTTTTCAGCACCTTGAGTTTCGTGTTGTAACTTAACACGAGAGAAAAAACAACAAAAGTACATATTTTTACACTTTTAGTTTCTATATTTTATTTATTTATTTTTTTTCTTTATTTCACATTTATTTTTTTACAAAAACTTAATTTATTTTATTTTTTTTCATTTCCAAATTACTTATTTTAAACTGAGTTTTACTTTTAAATTTAAACATTACAACTTTAGAATTTCACTTTTACTTTTGATGGCCAAACTAAAACTGGTTCCATATCAACAGTCTTGGCTCATATTTATACTCGGTTGAGAACAGCAAAACAAAGTAAAGAATATATATACATGAGTAACTATATACCTAATATTAACACACAATAGCCCAACAATAGAAAATAAATCAATTGTTGTAAACAACATTATGTTGGTTGCTTACTGTTATACAGCTGCAGGCAGTGCATGCATTTTGGCAAACATTCTTACCACATTCGTCTAGTAGTTCGATGTGCTTGCCCTAGCTGTTATGCAGGTGCAGGCTTGTGCATCGACTTGGTAAACATGTTTACTTCATTTGTATAATAGTTCGGTTATTCGGCCGTGACTTGTGCTTAGATTTGGTAAATATGTTTACCACATTTGCTAAGTTCTGCTATACAGCTGCGTATGCTGATTTGCAGCTGCAGGCTGTGTGCAGAATTGGTAAACATGTTTACTACTTCTTTCTAATGGTTCGGTTATTCGGCCATGACTTTTGTTAGGCAGCCGCAAGCTGGGCTTGGATTTGGTAAACATGTACTTGCTATCCAATAACTCTGCTATCACGCGGCTTGCTCATGTTTCATAGCATTCATATTTTATGGATGTATAGGGAACATGTAACTCTTGGCAAAGACTCTTATTTTTTAATTTGTGAGATCGCATTAGGTGTTAGTACCTGTACTGTAGTGGGCATACAACATCAATCATTTTTTCATTCAGTGTTTTCGAACCCTTCTTTTGTCGACCAGACTAATACAATACACACTAATCGCAAAAAACGGGACTAACATCTCTTGATGATATTGAATAACGAAAAACCCGTATGTTTCCGCGCATAGGTGAAAAGGAGTATCATATGTATCTACATGTCCCGGAAAACCCAGACAGATGGCTGGCTAGGCTACTCTACCCATAACGAAAGCTGAGTGGGTTATGTCAACTTTCACGTATAGTTCATACACCCAACAATCACGTTTCTTCCCTAAAATGTTGCACCCTTCTCATAAAAAAAAAACTCACAGTCACAAGAACACTGTGCAAATTATGTATATTCAAAATATTTTCACTTTTTGAAAGTTCAAAATGATATCTCAAAACTCAAACTGACATGTCACACCACAGACCACACCCTAGGCTCATCGCACAATTTTCCACATTCGAGCACATTAACATTTTTTTTATCGACGTCATTTGCAGTGATGACAACCATTTCCTTGCATGAATTTAGTGGAATGGTTTAAAATAAAAATTTAAACTTAAATCGCTGCAGGAATGACTTTGTCTTCTGGTTTTGACTAGCTCTATCATACACATTCCAAATAAAGTGCTGAAAAATTCCCTACCGTACCGTACCGACATTTTTTCGCCTGTAAAAAAAATGTTATCTAAACTAGCAGGCAGAGTATGTATGTATAGTCCTTTTCCTCTATATCTACCAACTCCATACATAGTTCACTATTCAAATGAAAAACTTTTGAATAATGATGATGACACCGCCTTCAGAGAATGGATTGGTGGAGCCCCAGCCCAAGTAGTTGGCACTTTTCATTCGCTGGAGTTTTTTTTTTTTTGCCTGTTTTGTTTGTCGTTGCTTGTGATGATTCTGTTGTTATGAAATCTTGGCATTGTATCCTATTTTTTAACCGACTAGACACTCGTACAGATAACCGCACGAACATATTGGAGTAGTTTTGTAATTTATTATCCTAGAACTGCTGCTTATCAAAGCGGAAGAAATATTGTTTGGTAAGCGAAAGTTCATGCAAATGCAACTGACAGGAGCTGTTGGCATTGCAAAAGGTTTGAATTGTAAACGTTTCAAGGACAGCAGTGATTTATGCAACGATATCTGTTTTATCATTTTGAATAACTCAACGACTATTTGAAGGGGTATTATTCTAATCTGGTACTACTTTAAAACTGTTTGGATCCATTTAAGCCCCACTCAGATGATAGGCTTTTCTGATCTATAAAATATGTTATGGCGACAACCCATATCAATTATGCTTTAGGTACGGAAAGCCAGTAGTACCTATATCAAATCTTCCCAATCCGGCAGATCTTAGAAAAAACGCAGGAAAACGCACCACCACTTTATCGACTTCAATGTCGCCTATGATAGCGTCTGTGTAGGGACGAATTATACAAAGCCATGTAAAAAGTCGGCATCTCTACCAACATCGGCCGTCTGTGCAAGATGATAATGGGGAAAACTCCCTGCTGCATCAAGGTCGGAAAGGGAACTACCGAATCCTTTGATGCCGAAAAAGGCTTAAGACAACGTGTGACGCTCTATCTAGTAACTTCTTTAACACTTTCCTTGAAGCAATAGAGTAGTTTGCGACAACGTACAGATTTTATATGGCAAGAGCAGAGTTTTGTTGAAAAACTGATAAAAGGTTATTATTTGTAACAGCTGAAGAGTTAAAGTAATACGGATTATTCACTGTTTAACATTTTTCGAAGACAACATTGCTCTGTTTCGTTGACATTACAGGGAAAAATATAGCACATCTATATGAAAGAGAAATAATCGATTGCACAACCCAACATCAGAGGTTTAATTACTTTTAATATCGGCGCTGGCAAATCGTCACAATGGACAAACATAACTTCAAAGTAGTTAAAGACATTAAGCAAAGAATCATACTTGCCAATCGCTGCTCCTTTGGTCCTAAGAATGCATCTATAAGTAAAAAGCACTGTCTCATAAAACCCAGAAGATTTTATCCGCTATCTCATTCTTTCGGACATTACCCAAACCTCGTGACCATAGGTAAGAGTTGGAACAAAGACTGACAACTTAGCTTTGACACCAAGTTCAATCGTTCTAATAACAGAATGACCAAACTGTCTCCAAATTGAACCAGCATGACCAATCCTACAGGAAAACTTCAGCATTGCTTCTTCCATTACTTGTGAATAAGACCCCGAGATACTTAAACTTTTCCATCCCTTTCAATGGGACTCCACTATCATGCAGAGTACATTGAACAGGCGTTCTGCAGACGACCATCACTTCAGATTTGTTCACGTCTACCTTCATCTCGATCTCAGCTACAACACAAACGGCTACAAACCGATCGAGTGCGATTTGAAGTTCTGTTTGAGAAGACACTAGGATAACCAATAAGTCATCACCGAAGAGCAAATGACTTATCCTTCTCCCAATTCGAAATATTCTTCACCAAGACTGCGCTGTAACATCCAGTCCATATAAGTCCATATGAAAAGCAGAGGAGACAAAACGCACACCTGTCGAAGTCCAACGCCCACGGCGAAAGGTATTGACTTTACGCCGGCCATTTACGGTTTACCCCAGCACAGCTTTTACAATTTGTGTACAGAGATTGAATGACTCTTCAGAGAGAATCGTTAATTCCATACTCCTGTAGTACACTCCAGAGTTTACATCGAGGGACTCGGTCGTATGCTTTCTCCAAATCTATGAAGCGTGAGTAACCCGGTGTAGCGTGTAGCATAGGTACTCGCAAGCCTTCTTAAGTACCATTTTGAGAGTGAATAACTGTTCGGTTGTGCTTCTGCCCGGACGAAAACCGCACTGATCATCGTCTAATCGTGACTCGGGCACAGATCTGCAATGCGTTTCCAGCTCTTTGGGAAAGACTTTTCCGGGGAGACTTAAAAGTGATATACCCCTGTAATTGAAGCAATCCCTTTTATCCCCTTTATTGAAAAGGGGCACAATCATCTCAATCTGCCAATCATTGGGAGTTTCGCCGCATTCCCATCCCAGGTCAGTTTAATGACACGAGAGAATCATTTAACTGCTCCTACATCTAAGGCTTTAAACATTTCTGGCTGGATTTCATCCACTCCAGCAGATTTTCCAGCTTTCAGCTATTTGATCACAAAAGTGACTTCATCTACTGTTGGACTATTTTCCGCCATGCTTAAGGCGAAGAATCTGTCATCCTCAATGCCCTGGAATGGATTGAGCAATTCAGAAAAGTGCTCGCTCCATCTGCGCAAGATGTCCTTCTCATTAGAATGAAGTCTACCATTTTTGGATTTGACTCCTTCAATAATCCTCCACTACCTACCCAATTTGCACACTAATAATTGCTAATAATTCACAGCAGTTGCAAACAAGCATTAAAAACTGTTTCAACGTCTTTATTCAAATAAAATAAAATATTTTTCAAACCCTTTTCCATCTATTAGTGAATATTCCTAACACATCGAAATATTCAAATGGTTTTTGTATTTGCTAATTCGCAACAAAATCTATAATAATTCTAAACTAATTCATGGTGGTGGTATGTGCTATAGCAGTGACACTTTAGTCAGCGAAAAACATAAACACCAACCATGTACCAAATACAGTATTGAGCACAACTCTGTACTGCTGCACATTTCAATAAAAATAAAGTTTATGTGAAATGTCAAATGTTATTTAGGTTTTTATAGGTTATTTCGGCACTGGCATTTGTTTTCCGCTCGAAATCTTGACAGAAAGTCAGTATCATACCTCCGCGGAACGAAATGAGTCGCTTTACGCTGGACTTTTCACGTGTTATTTGTGAATAACACATAAATATTGTATTTTATTTTGTTTAATAAAAACCAAGGCCTGATGAAGGATGTAACCACGCCCGAAACGTCGCTATCATGACATAAGACAATTTTAATTTCTTTGGCCTACAGCCCACACAATAGCATACGAATAAGTTCATATTTCAAAGGTCACCCGAATATCCACCATTTTAACGTTGGGATATATTGAAAATTTAATGCTGTGTAGCCCAAACAGTGCGTTGTTTGAAAAGAGTTTTGGCCGAAGTGAAGCACCCACTGCGCCTGCTGTACGCAAGTTTGTGAGACTGTTATGCTGGTGGACAACATTCGTCCCGTGCGTCGTACCCGTACGTTGCGCACAGACGACAACATGGCTATACGGATTGTGGAGTGGTGGCATCATTGGACCATTTTTCTTCGGAAGTAAGGCTGGGAACAACGTTTCGGTCAGCGGTGGGCGTTACAGAACCATTTTTTTATTGGAATTGAAGACATAGATTTGGGTGACCTCTGGTTCACGCCAGGTTCTGGTTCATGCAATGCCACAAAGCCCATGCTACAATCGATCTTTTGCGCACCATATTCCCACATCGAATAGTGTACACATTTTGATAAGAGTAGGAATAAACCAGCAATTTAAGAAAGTTAAGTCTAAGTTTTTATGTTTGCTTCTTTGATATTTAAATATTGAGTATAGGTCTTCTGTAGAATGTATTTTCTTCCAAGCTTTGGATAAAGAAAGCTTATGTAATAAATAAATAAATAAATAAATAGTTGGCGCAACAGGCGTGTATAATACACCCAAGGCCTAGCTTCTTATTTAGTTTAAGAAAAAAAACCAATGGACAAGACTCTGCAGATATCTGTTATTATAATCAAAATATCAACTTACATGTCAAGGCTGGTAAAACTTTATTTATGATTCGAGAAATGCTTAATATTTCATTCTGATACTTACTTAAACTTTTTTATTAAGTACATATTTATATTTTTACCAATTCAGATGAGTATAAACACAGTTTCTCAAATTTCGATTGTAGATATTAACGATTAAAAAAAAAATATCTGGATCATAATTCATGTTCACTTTATAAATTTAACCGCCTTATTAAGTTCAAAAAAATCGTACGTATATTCTAGATATAGGATAGCATTTTAGGGGCAACAGTATGTGCAAATAGCACTAAATAACATTTTAATACCATATCCGAAATGCTGGATCGAAAAGCTTTTTTCTTCGCCAGAATTGTTTGTCAATTTGTCACTACTTGCCGAAGGTATGTATTCTTAATTTGCACATGCTATCGATAGTCCGCAGACCCATGAACAACTAATCATGTTATTGGTATTTGTGTCCAAGGTGTTAAACTTGGTTTTCTAACGTATGGGTATTATTAGTAGAACAACTGACCAAGCTTCCAGGTCGACATATTAGGCAATACTTTTACTTTTTTTTAATACAAAATGGGGATATCAAATCATGGTCCATCCACACCAATCCACTGTACTACCAACCAGAAACAGATTTGACAACAGCAACCGCTTCCTAAAATGAAAACTTAATTATCACGTCAAGTGGGTCAATAAAATTCAGTATTGCCAATCGTTAGTTTGGCTATCCCAGGGACGAATGCGTATTGAAAAAATAGACAAAAAGTTTTCGCTCGCCCTTATTGATCAACGCCCTTGGTGTAGACATAATTCTCTTTAGAAAGCTATCACAGAATTAAGAAAAACGTTCAACTATAATAATTTATGTCAAGCGAACCATTAATAAATTATAGCTCTGGTAGTGTAAGACTGTAAGAAAAATCGTATCCTTTACGCTGTAAAATTATAACTAACTTTGTAATTATTCTCAAACATAGCATTCGCCGCATAAATACGTAGACATCGTCAAATGGTCTTAATTCTTCCCCCATACAGCGTGACCTTCAGAGTAGGGGAACAAACTGTCCTACCCAGTCCTACCACTCACCAAACTGTTGCCTACACCAGTCCAAATAAAATGTACTATACTTAGTGAAGTTTTGTTTATGCCGACGAACTCGCATAACCAGAACGCACAATTCCCGACAGTTTCGTCTAATGATACACTGGCGTCGAACCGACGCCGCATAATAGTATCGAAATTACCCAACCTCTCCCCCATCAACTCCATGCCAGTCCTCCCCAGGAGGATTACTATACTTTCATAGACGAAAATGCCGCCACGCCAAATACAAAGTAATATAGCCCGACTCCTACTTTAAGTCGAAATTATGTCATCAGCTCATAGTGGGTGGCCCAGTTTCTCTTCAATTTGTCTTCGCCGCCGCTGCCGCCTCTATACTTTTATCAATAGGTTAGGGGTGGTTTGTATTGTGTAGATATTGCGTCAGTCTGATCTTATTTCGGTCCTTAGGTCTGGAATTGTGTCGTTCATTACGTATGCTATATGAAACGCAGGGGGTGCCTTGCTTTATATACACCCTCAAATCGATGTTTGTAAAAAAGTCCAGACTTTGTGGTGTCACGTCTTTAAATTCCTTCGGATGTTGCTTATCGTAAATCAATCGATTTCATTAAAATGAAATGTCTCCTTCTCCGCATATGTCAACAAAGATTATGTGGACAATTCGAAATAACAAAATCAAGGGCGAGCCGTAATTCTTCACAACATTTTAAGAGCAACCAGACAAATAATGAACACCTGCACGTGTGTCATAGACGCAGGTGGGCAAATAGAGGAGCAATAGAGTTGTTGGTGATACACTACTTTATCAGTTGCGATTGCCATTGCATTCCCCCCAAAACAAAAACATTTTCAGCCGATTCATGCTGCCTTCGAAGTAGGTATAGGTATAGCCTTATCTTTTGGCGATAACACCTATATCATGGTAGTGGAACTGACATGTTGAAAAAGCTTCATATGTCAAATAGAGACAATTGCGTTCCTTATTGCACTTTGAGCTTGAATTCCTCAGGACAGACAGTAATTACAATACCATTTGTCATAAATACAGACATTCATTATATAGTCATTCAGCATATATTCTAGATATCGGTTGTTTACTCGGTTGTTGCCAATTTATTATTCAGACATAAATTATATAATAAAATGATTGTTATGACTGGATTTTTAATACCACATGTTGATAAGAGCTGATAAGCTGATATAAATGAACGACTCCCAAAATATAATGGTAGTGATAAACTTATTCAAAATGCTTGTCATTTAAATTTGTAAATGGATAGGTGATTCGACGTAACTTTGACTTATTTTCGAATATACCTAGGTCCTATATTTAAGGGAGAGATTTGACAAAAATGTTGCAATCGGTCTTCTCTAATCTCGAGAACCTTGTTGAGAACAACCTGCGTTTCTATCAAAAAATAGGATCACACAAGAAATTGTTTTCTATTTTGAATTTACTTCATTCAACTTTATTCATAAGTCTAAAGTATTTTTAAGGCAATAGTTGTCGCAGTATTTTGAGCTATCATTTATCTACGTGTGTTGTGTACATGCAATAATGTTCTCAATGAGCCGTGAACGAGCAATATACTTATACCTACGTGAAAAGATTTTTTTTTGTTGCAAAGTCGATATAGCTTAATGGTAGCTTGATGTTATCCCAATGTTACTTTTGGATGTGTTTAATTTTGACAGAGCTACAAATTCCAATCAGATCCAACACTGCTAGCTTAGATCATCGTCTTGCTTGCGATAAAAAATAAATAGGTGGCGCAACAGGCGGGTAGACACCCTAGGCCTAGCTTCTCGCAACCATTCGTTTAATGTGAGTTTCTATTTTTGGAACGAATGGAAGGGACCTACAATTTTATGCCGAGTCCGAACGGCTGAATTGAGAAGCTTTTTCATGACAGTCATACTCTCGGATGTTTGTCAGGCGTTCGCGAGAGGTGGCGCAGTAGAAAAAACTTTAAGATGTAATTTGTGTTTTTCCGGGGATCGAACCTGGGAGCCCTCGCACAGTAGTCCAGCACACTAACCACTGCGCCCACAATCTTGCTTGCGATGCCGAGGTTTAATTCAACGAGCCTACTTTCATTCCAACAAATTTTGAAGACAAATTGGTGCATGATACCTTCCAACCGATCTTGATCCGCTTTAATATGCTCTGAGAGTGGCGGTTGACCATCTCTTTCATCATCCGTACTTACTTACTTAACGTGTCCGGGTACTGGCTCATGGTTCGCACGCTAAGTTGGTTAAGGTTCCCTTCCACTTGTGTGGGCCACCTGAGTCGCGGTCTTCCTCTACTGTGTGGATTGGAAGATCTTTTGAGGCCGGAATATTCGCGTCCATTCGCTCTGACACAGCCACCTCAGTCGTTGGACCTTCACCCTGCATTTCGTCGTTGTATCTGCTCCTCCATTCACCGTCTATGCAGACAGACAGGACCAAAATTTACTCGAATAATTTTCCTCTCAAAACAACCAACAGTAACCTGATCCGCTTTTGATAGAGGCCATGCCTCTGCGCCATAGAAAAGGACTTAAATAATTAGGCATAAGGGTCTTATTAGCGAAATGTTTTAGGCGTTCACACACTATAGCCGACAGTATCTAATACAGGAGGCTTATTCCTCTGTAATTGGTACACTTCAGAGTATCTCCCTTCTTGTATATGGAGCTGACGATGGTGACCAAACTTTTCAGATAAGTTGGTTCATATGCTCCTTATCAAGTCATCCCCAGCACCTTTAAACAGCTCGGCCAAGTAGGCCATATCTGCTCCAGCAGCTTGTTAGACTTAAGTTTGGATATCGCTATCCTTACGTATCCTTACGACATTATCTCATTTTGATCGGGTAGACGGACATTTTTACTATCAACATCAAGGTTCGTTCTGATTGACAGCGAAATTTCGGTCATCGTCGCCGTTTAACCGACTGCAGAAGGAGGGGTAAAAAAGTCGCACAAATTAAAATAAGCCAATATATCTTGATGGCAAATCGGATAGCCAGATGTCGTGCCTCGGCAGACCCCAACAGCTATTGGAGGACAACACAAAAACTGTTCTTTAATAATTCACTCACTTATGGCTGGTTATGGAACAATGGTAGCACCTTGTCAAATAACCGGAAACTTAATTATCTTTAAACCTATATTCATGGACATCGTGCTTCCGTGTTACATATACTTCCGCACAAAACAATTTATTATATCGAAATGCCATTATCACATGCTATAAATATTGTGTACACTTGGTGGTCCTTATTAGCTACACAGGCTACCGCACATAAATTGAGTTCCCTCGTGAGTAGTTGTGAATTTTTGAACGCCGCCCGTGTTCTAATGGGAAATATCATTCCGTGACTGCTCAAAACGAAAAGAACACGAGTTGGGTCAGTTAAATTTACCCAACATATATCTTATACCTATACGGATACCAATTGTAACCACTTCATCACCCTTAAGTGTGATAAACCTCATTAAAAATTAAACTTCTCCCCGCATTTTGATCGACTTGCAAGAAATTTAAAATTAATTAAAAAATAAAATGTCCTTCGCGAGTTCTAACAACCCACTCTCTTGTTGATGGCAAAAGGAGTGGTAACTTGAAAGGCTGGGCGAAATCAAATAGTTTTCCTTTTTGTCCCACCTTTGCCAACGCCTTGCCTGCGGAAATGATAGCATTTTGTTTGGAATTACTTTAATTAAGTATAATTGCATTAGGCGGGAAAATCGTTGGCACACTCAGCGAGTGCTTCATTGTTTGTTCAAATTACTATAATTTATATGATTATTGATTTGAATGAAAAAAATTACATAGTACTCTCTGATGTTAATACTACTGCTTGCATTGTACAGCTTTTTGTACGGGTGTGAAGTATAGTGAGTCATAGATAGCCGTTCTAATAGCCGTCGAGGTATTAATAATATTGTGTCAACAAGGCCTTAATGACTGCATTAAGTATCTACTTCATCAGTTCGTTGACTCAACCATAATGGCGAGGTGTAATATCGATCACTGTTTAGAAAATCCTTAAAAACCCATCACCACTAATAATGAAAATACCATTCGCTTGGAGTGTAATTAATCAGTAGTAACAGTTTTCCCCGCCCTAGACATTTTTAGTTAAGATAACGTACCTACCTTACTATAACTTTTAGATAGTAAGTACTGTGTAGTGACAGGTGGTCAGTATTCAAGGTCAAGGTACTTTGGCCTCAATTCGATCGTAAAAAAATTTTAAAGAAAGAAATTCTCAAAATAGGCGTGAAACAACTCAGGGCACTGTCTTCATATGAAATGTGCGATAAAAGGCTCAGACTGGTAGACACCTGTAGTTTTTGTAATCACCTGAAAGCTGAGGATATATTGTGCGAATACGATGCTATATGTCGCAGTCGAAGAAAATTTCTGGGAAGGTACCTACTTCTTCCAACCCTTAAACAAGATAGACGAGACCATACTAACCATAAAGGGCTACTTGACTTGGTTTCTGCAGGCTATTGGGTGTTTTTAAGGGCAATTGTTTAGGTCTTTCTTAAATTGTAGGGATCGCGATGGGCCCTAATGGTGTCTAGTACCTAACCTAACCTAACCAAAGTATAATGAGATGTTGCTTCTATCTAGCAGCTCTACTATCTACCATTCACTTGAATTAATTTTAAACACAAATTAGGACAAATTCCCACTCTTCGCCACCTGAATAGAACACCCTGTACATGTACACTCTCTTTACAATGGTTCATATCTCCAAAGCGGAATGATAAAATAATGGTATTTTTTTAGTTTGACCGTTATCTTTGGCACGTGGATTCATACTTTTCTCCGTTTTTGTCGCGCACATGTGGGACTTCGTAGTGGCATTGTGTGGTCTTCTCAGAGGAAGAAAATTTAAATTGGAAGGCCCTGATGGCAATAGCTAATATATTTCCATAACCTCTGCAGGGATACTCATAATTTGGACCTGCTATATAGCACAGCTGAAGGTGTAATGGTGTGGGGGCCGATTCGTATTATGGCACCTGCAAATTACAATTTTTGTCAAGCGCAATGAATGCGTTGTCTTACAATGGTACATATATTGAAAGCGGCCTTTCTATACTTTCATAACCTCTTTGGACCTCTGCCATAGATTTAGCAACAGGATAATGCGCCAATGCGTACAGCTCGGGTTCCTAAAGCGTATACATAATAGAGAGCCAACATGTGGAGCTATTAAGCTTATCTCCCTACACGACGGATTCGAATATCATCGAAAATGTTTGGAGATGGTTGATACGTCAAATCTATGGATAGGCATGCGACTATGTCTAAACCCAAGCCATCGAATTTGCTTGGAACTCGATTTCGCTAGATTATTTGGCCAATTTGTATGCATTCCTTTAAAACAGGAGAGGTGTGAATTTTGGAGCCGAAACGTGGCTCAAAACACATAGTCACAAAATGTACTTTTTGTTTATATCTTAAAAACTCCAATTACCTTAAATGTAAGTAATGTTTGTGTTGGAAGAAGCAGAATTTCCTAAAATGTTTTTTTTTCGTTTAAGTGTTCTATCATAGATACTATAGTTCCATAGATATCGCACCAAGAGGAAAAAAAAATGACCATTTTTCAACTCAATGGGACGTACCGCTGCGTCCCAGTTGGATCAAACTAGCGTGAATCATACTCAGACATGATGTTACCACAGATACAACAGACTTTACCTTTGATCGTGATGTGAGCTGTGAGTTGCATTCGAAAGATAAATACACTTGAATTCGTTTTCGTTTGCCAGTGCAATGCCAACGACTGACTAATGAGGAGGGGGATGCGGCTGTGGCTGGTCTTGTGTGGTGTTGGCTTTGTTTGGTAGTGTGTATGTATACATATTGTATTTTTTTCGGACGGCTGGGATGTGAATGGGATGCGCTGGGTGCGGCGGCTGTGCGGCTTCTTATTTTTATTTTGAAGATACTTTCCTCCATTCGCCATCGACTTTCGAACGATTTGGATGTTCATTTATATGGTTGAGAAATTTTTCTTTGTAAATTTTATTGCGGAATGTACTTTTTTAGCGATATATTTTTCAGCGTTATTTTCTTTAATAGCAATGGGTGATATGAGATTATTTGGAGTTTCTTGTTCCGTTTGTAGGAAAACGAAAAGAGATTACCCTAATTTGAACATTTTTCAATGTCCTTCTAGGGGAAAAAATTAAATTGTAAATAATTTGTGGAGGCAGGCGTGTGATTTCAAAAATGAAGTCAAATACTTTGTGGATACCATTTTTGTCCCGAATTTGTTGGAAGAAAATACATTAAGAAGGATGCTGAAGGATGATCCTGCCTTAACTTTAAACCCTGATTTAGATTCAAACTTAAATTATTAAGAAGATCTAAAGTTTCCTTCAAATACCTAAACGAAGAAGAACTTCGAGCACTTGTAGCATTTCGTGTGTATGGTGCGATCAGTTATTAAAAAGATGCGCAAAAGAGAAGAAAAAAAAGTGCAATTTAGAAAAGAAATTATTAAGTTACAAACTTAAAATAAAAAACTTAAAAATAAAACATTACAATAAAATGTGCGCATCATACTGCTTTTAAATGGCTCAACATTCCTTTTTCCGCTATGTTGGTGGGGTTGTCGAAATCTACAAAATACAACAACAACGAAAAATAACTTTCTGAGTGGGGAAGCGTGGAGTAACAACGCCTCTCTCTTGTTTGGGATTGATCCTGACAGTTTATATTGGGAAATTCTGTCGAATTTCAGTCTATGAATTATTGTTTGATAGAATTACTGCCCCTATTATGAAATACATAAAACCAAGAGACAACTCAACTGTAGTTGTAGTTGTCTTACATAATAGGGGCATACATTAACAACAACCCAGAATATTTTTTATAGATTGCAAAGCGCTTAAAAATTTCTGAGAGATGGGCTGGGCTTCAGACTTCCTCACATATTCTCTTTTTATAGATGGGTCCCTGTAAAAGGATTACAACCAGGATATGAAAACAATGCCCATTTGTATCTAAAAACAAAAAAAACGAGAGCGTTGTGTATTTTTGATAATAGGAGCATAAAGAAATAGATTTGTTGCCAATAAAATATGTGTAATGGTAACTGGTTTGTTTGATAGTTGAAAAAGTATTTTAAACTATTTTGTGTCTGCAAACGGTGTAAATGGGGCAAACCTAAGGGAAATTATAAAAAAAAAACAATTTGAAAATCTGTCAAGATCTTGGTCTTAGATTTGCGCTGTAGTCTGCGATCAAGGACCTAATAATATAAAAGTTTATAAAATATTAGGTGTTTCTAAAGGAAAGCCATCATATACAATTTTCAACGATGAAAAAATGTTTTGTTTTATGATTTTCCTCACTTATTGAAATGACTTCATACCTAATGTAATGTAGTAAACAGAAATCAGATTTACAATCCAGATGGTAAAGTTTCTTTGGATGTTTTCAGAGAAATATTAAATTTGGCAATTGAAAACGTGAATATAAATATATATAAACTAGCGTAGCCCGTGCACACTTCGTAGTGCAAAATAGTTAAATAGATAGATACTGTTTTTATTGTAATGCTCTGTGGTTTACAACATTTTTTGTTTTTACAGAAATCGTATTGCCTAACAATATTATTGACTTTCAGGACAATGCATTATTTATATCAATGTTACCTGAAATACAGCAATACGAACAAAACAAAAAAATAATAATGAAAATCGGCCCAGTGGTTATCGAGATATAACGTCATCGAGTTTCACCCCATAGAAGATGTTTTTTGTATAGAAGGAATAAGATTTTGAATATTTTTTTTGTATGTGAAGTGGCGCTTCCAATTTGACCAATCTTCACAGGAGCACTCCAGGGCCAATTAAGATCATCTGTGAGTTTGAGCTCAATCGATTTGGTGGGTTTCTACATATACGATTTTGAATGTTTTTTTTTTGTATGGGCGGTACCATGCCCCTTTGTCCAATTTTAACCAAACTTCACAGAAACCGTATATGGACTAATACCAAAGATGTGTGAAAGTTTGGTTAAAATCGGTGAATGCGTTAAGGTGTGAATCGACGACAAACCTTTTAGGGCTCAATTTTTATATATATAGATAATGCATTTGATTGCATTGATAGTGGTTAACATTAGGCTTGTGTAGTTCGTGAACGAACTAGTTCACAATAGTTCACAATAGTGAACTAGTGAACTAAGTTCACACACTTAGTTCACTAGTTCGTTTAGTTCGCGGTTATTATTTTTAATGGGCCTTACCAATAATCATTTTTAACCTTAAAATATTATATTAAATTATATTTTGACCACAATAGGAAATTTTATATGGACATTTTCGTGACTTCGTAAAATTTAGCTTGGACACTAAAAATTATTATTATAGTACCGCCGCGCAATGATTTTCATACAAACGGAATAAACTAAAGCTAAGTATACACACGATTGTCAGATCTGTCAATCCTCTGAAAATGACTGACAATGAACTTACAACAGTACAAAATTGTCCGTTCACACGGTTGTAAGATTTTGTCGCAAATGACTTTTCTGATAACGTTGTCAGGTTGTGTGTTCACATGGTGGTCAGATGAATATGAAAAATTGGTATATTCGTTTTTTTGGATATTCTATATGGGCTTAGAAAAACAGCTCATCTCACTCACCTGTATCTTTTTTTAAATTTTCAAAAAAATCTTTTTTGTATTTTCTGTCAATTTGACTATTTTGAACTAAACTGAACTAAAATGAGCGAACTAGTTCAGTAGCGTGATTTGAACTAAATTGATCGATCACTCAAATGAACTAAATTGCCCAACTCTAGTTCACATTATGACAAAAATATTTTGAAGCGCGGAGTTCTGCTAGGGAATTCAGCTTATAATGAGCTGAAACAATTTGTGTCTTACTTAAAAGAAATTAAAAAAATAAGATAACCTCCCAAGAAGCTTATGTTTAAAATGAATTTAACAGACGATAAACGGGGTTTTATTACTTACTCACGATAGTAATGGCCTATATGAGAGCGCGGATATTTACTCCCAAATGTTTTGATGTCAAAAAATCTTTCATCAAATCCTATTACTTTTTCTCCATACAGTAATTGTGATGATGATGTCGAATTTTTAAACCTAGACACATCCCAAACTCAACCTAATGACTTCAGAAACTTCTTCATTGCTAAATCTCGTAAAGAAATAGTATGCGATGAGAATATGTACGAAAAAGTCATAAGCGATATGGAAATCGGAATTGAAATCACGTTAGAAACAACTGCATGCGATATTTTACCAGATATCTCGCTTTTAAAATGTTTTTAAGGAAAAAATTGTTCAAAATTATTCTTAAAAACTGATGACGAAATAACATGCCCTTTGGTATTTCTCATATTTGCAGAAAATTATTACAGTGACTTTGGGAGTCTAAAGGCACCAACTGATGAATGTTTGTAAACATTACTAGTATTTAATAGAGCTTTCGGGAACGTCTACAAGAAAGAAATATAAGAGAGACAATGGCCTTGGAATGCAATTCTGCATATTGAAATATTGAGCCATTGGATTTTAGACGATAAAGTTATTTTCTTTTTTTTTAACTTTAAAAATGCTCTCTGTTTTTTGTAATGTTTTATTTTTAAGTTTTTTATTTTAGGTTTGTAACTTAATAATTTCTTTTCTAAATTGCACTTTTTTTTCTTCTCTTTTGCGCATCTTTTTAATAACTGATCGCACCATACACACGAAATGCTACAAGTGCTCGAAGTTCTTCTTCGTTTAGGTATTTGAAGGAAACTTTAGATCTTCTTAATAATTTAAGTTTGAATCTAAATCAGGGTTTAAAGTTAAGGCAGGATCATCCTTCAGCATCCTTCCTAATGTATTTTCTTCCAACAAATTCGGGACAAAAATGGTATCCACAAAGTATTTGACTTCATTTTTGAAATCACACGCCTGCCTCCACAAATTATTTACAATTTAATTTTTTCCCCTAGAAGGACATTGAAAAATGTTCAAATTAGGGTAATCTCTTTTCGTTTTCCTACAAACGGAACAAGAAACTCCAAATAATCTCATATCACCCATTGCTATTAAAAAAAATAACGCTGAAAAATATATCGCTAAAAAAGTACATTCCGCAATAAAATTTACAAAGAAAAATTTCTCAACCATATAAATGAACATCCAAATCGTTCGAAAGTCGATGGCGAATGGAGGAAAGTATCTTCAAAATAAAAATAAGAAGCCGCACAGCCGCCGCACCCAGCGCATCCCATTCACATCCCAGCCGTCCGAAAAAAATACAATATGTATACATACACACTACCAAACAAAGCCAACACCACACAAGACCAGCCACAGCCGCATCCCCCTCCTCATTAGTCAGTCGTTGGCATTGCACTGGCAAACGAAAACGAATTCAAGTGCATTTATCTTTCGAATGCAACTCACAGCTCACAGGTCAAGTCTGATGTTTGGAAATTGTGTTTATAGGTTTGATTATTCTGTTGAATTTGGTTGCAAGGTTTGACTTCAACAAATCGCTTGAAAAAGGGGATGAAAAAAAGTGATCATTTGTATTTGCACTGGATGCGATATCTATGTTACTCTATTATTTGTGGTTCTATATTTAAGTGGTGCAAAATTAAGACCCCACATTTTGCCGGTTTTTAGTTAATAATTAGACTTGGAAAAACAGTATTTCTCGCGGTATAAATTTTATTCTATCAAAGTGATCAAAGAATAAAGTCTTATAACATCCCCGTTGTTACTACTAATCACAATAGAAAAGTACCTGTCCTCAGCACTTTCTGCACCAAACATCAATTTTACTTCTTCAAGAAACGAATACTTTTAGCCAAGTTTTTAACTCTACTTTTGGACAATATTTTTTCTTTAACAAACAAAAGAAAAATTGATACTGAAGTATAAACGAATACTGAATATAAACGAATAATAACAAGACCTCAATCAAATGGCAAGGTTAGATTGTATAGATTTATGAGTTTATCAGAGAAGTCCAAGCGCCACAGCGACCCAATCGTAGACAGCGATATTCTTGTTGGATTCCGTAGTTCCGCAGCTTTGAGTACGGCCAGATTCTCTCTCTTGAACATACTGCATGTGTCTGGAAGTTTCTCGAGATTTGGAACTGAAATTTCATGTTCTCTTGAAACTGTTTTCCTTTGCCAATCCTTTATCAGGGTGCAGTGTATTTCGCAGTTTTTGAGTTTAAAAAGCAGTAGATATATACCGGGAAAAACAGTATTATGTAGTTACGAGCGTAGAGTAGTTCGTTGTAAGGGTTTCGCGCACTTGTAAGTGAGTATGAGTATATTTAGCTCGTTCCAACCAAGCATCGTTTATCTACATACACCTCAAACCATTAAAAAAATCTAAGTAAACAATTCCGCGCATTTTACAAAGCACATAGTGAGAAAGGTATTTTGAATAAATAAAATTAAATAAATACAAATTTAGCACAGACAACTCATCTTAGGCATATTTGTTCGCAATTCGCAATAGTTTGGATGTTTGGATATGAACTGACGTACCTACTATTGCATAAATTAAAGATAAGTACAACTCTCAAAGGGTTCCCAGGTTTTAAGAAAAGAAATCCCCTTTTTTTAACACCAAAATGATATTTTTCCCCTTTAAAAAACAAAAAAGTCTCTTTTTTCCCCGAAGAAACAAATCTTAGCATAACCAGCTTTTGAGCTCGGGCAATGTTTCCAATTGCTTGAGATATGTACATATTTGTATTTTTTTGTTGGTTCTCTTCATTTCAAAATCCAAAATATAACGAAAATTATTTTCACTTAGGTACATATTAAGTTTTGCTGCCGTTGTCTAGAAATTCGCTCAAAATTTTGAATTTAGACATAGTGCATGGACAAACTATGTGCTAGGCCACACATGCCTTCCCACGGGAATAATGAAACCGAAAATACAAAACTTATGGTGAAGTCGAAGCGGACGCCCGCTTTTTATGCCCTCACTCTACCAACGCAAATAAAAAATTAGGATTTGTATCGAAAGCGTTTCGGAAAATAATAATACCATCTACCATCTACCTTTCTCCTTTCTACTCACTCAAAATCTACCTGTCTTTCTGTACACAACGTTCATGATCATGCTTCATGGTTAGGAATGCATGGCCATGGACATGGCAATAACTTTAATTAAATGTCAAATTCAGAAACCAAACAAAAATTAAGTGGCTGTTGCATGCGCAACAGGTTTTTAACATTTATTTATTCTAGAAGATTTTGTTACAAACTGTTTTTGATAGGATTTTAAGATTTTTCCACTTTTTGGATGTTTTCCCCGTTTTTATCCCTTTCCCCTTTTTTTCCCCTTTCGTCTTAAAAAATCGGCAAAAATGGCGATTTTCCCCTCAACCTGGGAACACTGTACTCAATAATATGTGATCAAGAGATGCGGGTATCCAAAACAAAGTCGACGATTTTTGAATAAGAACACCAATTAGTAGATCGGATCTATCCCCACAACAATGCGGCTCTATAGCGGTGTCGCTAATTTTTTGTAAATCTTGTACCAAAATATGTACTCATCCTGCACTGAGGCGGTCTTCCATAAGAAGGGATTTCTTCACTATATATACACACGGACAAGTGTATCACAGAGCAGAACCTCATTTAGTCTCCGTCCATGCAGTATTTATCATACCCTTACAGTAAAATGAGCAGCACTTAAATTGCCTGTTCAGTAATTCAATATTTAAAGCAACAAGCACTGAGCTACTGGAGCCCATCTAATGCCCACAGTTATAATTAAGGGGATTTCGCCTTTATTTTGTTATAGATTTGTTTCTTTCCTTTCGAGTGTCACCCTCACCCACCACGTAGACATGGAATGCAGACTGTCGATGTCTGCACTAATTACTCATTGTTTACCAACTACATTGTGCCTGATCAATAATATACGTATATACAAAAAATTGTTGGCGATGTTACATTATAATCTTCGTTCTTCTGGTGCTGATTCATACCCTGGAGTAGGTGACACAAATAGATAACGAATCGTCTAGCACTAGTCTTGTATTAGAACTAATCAGCCGGTTGAGTCAAAATTTAAGCAGGTGCTAATCAATGCTAAACTTAGATAGAGTCAGCGGGTATGAAGAGTTCAGTGTTCTGTGTGTCTGTCTGCTTTCCGATAGTAATTAAAAGCAAACGCTTCAATTCGGAAATTAATACATATACATAATGTAATACATATCGATAAAGCGCCATGGGTATTAAAAGCTGCTAAAATAATAACCAAGCCTTTTCATTAATAATAAATGAAAGCTCGTCATAACCCATCATCAGATATCAACATCTCGCAGTAGGCAATTATAGATATTAGATATATCATAAATTGTATAGGTATATGACAGCTGCCAGCTGATTTAGTAATGAAAATGACTTCAAAATGATATCTACTATATTGCTGTCTTTCCGAAGCGATAATAAATGTATTTATTTTGGAAATATTCCAGTGCTATTTTTTTCATGATAAGCCCCCATATAAAACAACTTAAGATAGAGTAGGTATAGGTATCTACCATAAGAAGATTGTGTGTGACATATTGCACGCACAAAAAATAATTGTTTTTGGCAGTTTTACTTAAATTTTGAATTAAACTATCCAAAGTTCTGACTTGGCATAATACACTCACTGCATTAGAATTATCGCGCAAATGGTATCTTGAATGATGGTACTCATTGTTCTATTGATGTATAAGTATAGTTGAAGGTATAGCTAACTAACGTACTAGGTAAACCCGTTCGAAGTAGCTCATTCCCAAATATGGTATATTGATAATACGTTTAGATATATATTTATTTTTTTAGCTTCTCTAAAATTAAGATAAAGAGATATACATAAAGTGAAAAAAACGCTACAAATACAGGGTGTCCAAGGCGATATTGGTGTCTTTTCAATCATAACGAGTGCGGATTTGACAGTTACAAAAATTAACACATTGATCGGGAGAGCTTCGTCATCGTGCATTTGCTATCGAAAGGTATTTTAAGATTAGCGATTCCTGCGTATTATGCGTGCCGCCAGTTATGGTCATGTGCAAAGATTCCATCAAAGTTCTTTAGCTCTGAATACTTCTCTCAGCCATAGATCAGCGAAATTACCAAGTGACACCGAAAACATTAGGAAGATGGAAGAAATCTTGGGCGAAAATCCAAAAGTTTCTATTAGAACAAGTAAAAGTGTTTAAATAAAAATTAAATTAAAAAATAAACAAAATTTCTTTCACCTAGGTCGATTCGTTTGGACGCTATCGCGGACATGGCTAAATCGATTCAGAATTTGATTCTGATTCAGACTCCTTTTTGGCGTTACAAATGTAATGACAAAGTGAATAAACCTTCCTGTGGAGGATATGCAAAATGTGATGGATTTCTTTTGACATAAGTCTATTACAAAATGCTAAAATTTGAAAAAAAAAATTGGGTCTGTTCTTTTACTTTTGTAGTAAAAATAGAAAAGACTGTCAAAATGTCTGTTGTGGGAATAAATTATCTCTCAAAGAGAAAACGTTAAGGAACGCTTTTGTATAGTAATGATGAAAAATGACAGATGCATTTTGTTTTTTCATAAATTGCATGTGAGTGTGATGTGAATAAAATCATGCCTTAAAAAAATTATAAACAAATCACTCAAAGTTACCAATTATACAAAAAAAAATGTTATTACTTATTTTATCTGTTACCCTTACAAATACATATTAATATCTCATATTTGTATTTAATTTTCTTCACATGCAATATAGGATTTCAGTAGGTTTTTAGTTGGAAATATCTTAGTCCAAAAGAAGATATTTTTTCTGTCCTTGTGAAAGAGAAGTTAAAATTTGTTCAGTGGCGTCTGTTGTCGTCTATTCTGGTTTCCCTCAAGGCAGCCACTTTGGTCCACTCCTTTTCCTGTTATTTATCAACGATCTATGTCCTCTTATTACATATTCAAAGATTTTACTATTTGCGGATGACTGTAAGCTGATCTATTCATATAGTAGCCTGCAAGGTTATATATTTTTACAGCATGACATTGACACTATGCAAGAAAGGTGTAAAAGGAACTATATGCAGCTTAATCTTTAGAAGTGTAAAAGCATGACCTTCACGAGACGCCAAAATCCAACTGCGTCAATTTATTTTATTAATGAGGAAGCTGTTGAAAGTGTTGATTGCTTTAATGATCTTGGTGTGGTCTTTGACAGAAAACTCAACTTCAACCTCCACTTGGATTGCATTGTCAGCAAAGCAAGAAGCCGATTGGGACTTATAAAACGTTTCTCAAAGGAATTTAAGGATCCCTATGTAACCAAAATTCTATACTGTTCTCTCGTCCGACCTGTTTTGGAATACTGTAGTCCTATTTGGTGTCCGTCCTACGAATCTGGAATCTCAAGAATTGAAAGTATTCAAAAGCAGTTTCTTCTTTTCGCATTACGTGATTTGCCTTGGGACCCCGAAAGTCGTCTTCCTGCCTACATAAGTCGATTAAAGCTGCTGAATTTGCAGACTTTGGAAAAACGAAGAGAGATATCAAATGTTATATTCCTGTTTTGCGTTCTGACTGGTAGCGTTAACTCCACATATGTTCTCAATTTCGTAAACATCAATACCAGTACCAGACCGAGGACAACAAGGAACCCAATTTTTGTATACCAAAGGACGTCTCGATGTAACTATGAGAGTAATGGCCCTATCAATAATCTGACGAGGGATTTCAATAAGTACTATTATGTGATTGATTTCAATATCTCAAAATTTAATTTAAAAAAAATATTGAAAGAATTGTAAAACAGCATACTCTAATTTCAAAACTGATTAACTGTGACATTTATGTATCAACAATGTTGTCAATATGAACATTTAATTGATTAAAATTTAATTGACGAACACAAGTTCATCATATTGACAAATATGGTTGTTGGCTCAAAAATAACAACTTTTTCTTTAATATGATGAACTTTCTTGTTACTTTGACGTACCTATCTATGTAGGTACATATTTCGAAGTCTGTTGATTTTAAATCGTAGATTGATGAAATGAAATGATATGAAATTGGAAAAAAGGACACGACAACGACACTATGTTAAAACTTAACCTTAAAGACTCAAAACTCCCATTGCGACTCCATAACATGCCGCAGTCAGCCAACATCTACATAAAAATAAAAGTTCTAACTAAACGCAATGTGGGCGCAGTAGCGCAGTGGTTAGTGTGTTGGACTACTGTGCGAGGGATCCCAGGTTCGATCCCCGGAGGTAGGTACATATTTCGAAGTCTGTTGATTTTTTTTAAATCGTAGATTGATGAAATGAAATGATATGAAATTGGAAAAAAGGACACGACAACGACACTATGTTAAAACTTAACCTTAAAGACTCAAAACTCCCATTGCGACTCCATAACATGCCGCAGTCAGCCAACATCTACATAAAAATAAAAGTTCTAACTAAACGCAATGTGGGCGCAGTAGCGCAGTGGTTAGTGTGTTGGACTACTGTGCGAGGGATCCCAGGTTCGATCCCCGGAAAAACCCAAATTACATCTTAAAGTTTTTTCTACTGCGCCACCTCTCGCGAACGTCTGACAAACATCCGAGAGTATGACTGTCATGAAAAAGCTTCTCAATTGAGCCGTTCGGACTCGGCATAAAATTGTAGGTCCCTTCCATTCGTCCCAAAAATAGAAACTCACACAAAACGAATGGTTGCGAGAAGCTAGGCCTTGGGTGTCACCCGCCTGTTGCGCCACCTATTTATTTTTTTTTTAACTAAACGCAATGTCATTAACATATACCATACCTAAAGTGCCTATCATAATAATGTGTATCTAATGTTAATGTACATCGTACAACCACTCAACCGTCAACCGTCAAATGTAAGACCAACAAGTGGAGTCGTATCAGATTGTAAACAAAAATACATTCATCACTCATTCTCATTCATAAAGTTCAACTACAATTCTGAAGTTAGTCCGACTGACAACGACGCAAACACATCTTATCCGTTGTATTGTAATTGTTATCCCCAAATGGCATAACCAACATTGTTTCAGAATCTGCACACTGCAAGTCGCAGTTCGCAGTGTGCTCTCGCTATCTGTATGCGCAAAACCACCTCCGCCACCAACACCACTATCGGAGAACACTTTTCATTTCATTTTATCCTACTCAATGAGCTTTTATCGTGGGGCATCAATACGATGACGATCCGATTCCGATGGCGACGGTCATGTTAGTAAAGTTTCTGACGACTCCAAATAGTTGTACAGGGCAAAGCTTCGAACTCAGTTCAGTCGTTTGAGATAGTCGTATTGAATTGGACGCGGTGCGTGGTTCTAAAGATACAGTGAAGAAATAGAATTTCGAAAAATTGTTTTCAGTTCTTACATATTTTTAAGTGGGAAAATATTTTCCAAAATAAATTCAAAGAAAAAGTGTTTCTGAGAAATTATATTATAAAGTGCTAGTGTTAGAAATCTGAAACTCGAAAATTCCACTCAGCCGCATTGTGACAAGTAAGGAATTTTCTTGAATATCCTGGAAACTATACCCTCACAACTAATTCGTAAGTGCACCTTCAGATACCCGTAACTGCCCCTAATAACAACTATATTTTGGACAATTTGAATGACCAAATTCAGATACATTTGGGACTTTAATTCCCCTCTCGACGATTATTATTTGTGATGAAATACATAAACAAATATATTCACATAAATTTATTATGAATTTTGGACAATATTTTTCTATGGGATCTTTTGAACACCGACCGGTGCCGGTCGACAACGGCAATGTTTGGTTATCGTATCGTGTGCAGACAATTCTGTGAGTGTGAGGCCAATTGAGTTAGAGGTCAGGCATGCTGGTTCCACGCATTCATTTGGCGTAGATCCAAATTTCAATTGTGTAACCGTAAGTACACTTTTCCAAATTCCCCTGAGCAAATCGCTAGGAATATGGGGCCGATTTCAATACAAAAGAGCTACAACTAGAAGACGAGGAATATAAAATATTATGTTTATTTACATAAGCACTTTGTTGAGGTTGTAGCACTTGCACTACCTACTTTGTATCTGTTGGTGGGCCGGCAAGCGGCAACATACAGATACATCCAATGTTTATGTTGATAGGGATTCGGTTTTGGAATTTTAAATTCGAAAACGCTCAATAGCATCATCATTATTTTTCAGAGTGCCTTACCGAATGTTTTTATTGGCAAAATGCTGATTCCTGTCAATTTAATCACGGCGCGGTATTTCAAGTTAATGTTTACGACAGTATGTTCCTCATTAGAACGGAAAGTAATTTTTATTGGAAAATTATAAAGAAAAATGTGTTGATTTTCTATAGAAATTAATTTTGTGTTTGATGGAATATTTTATTTTTTCTTTTGGCTGAAAGAGTGCTGTTGCTGTGCTTGGTGACTGGGCATAATTTTGTCAGTTGTCAGATCATATCTTTTACTAAATAAATACGCGTGCTTAGTTCACGTGAATATTTCGTGTCATGGTCGATAAAATATGAATAGACGAAGCAGATTAGCTTGTAATTGCCCGATTGTTGTTATTGTTGAAAATAAGTGTTGGCCTGGATAGAAATTTAATTTCTATACTGAGTCATCATATAAGTGTGATTATTGGTTAATTTATATCGACACTGATGTAGAGTATGCAGGGCCATGAATTCACCCATTTGAGCATATTAAAAAGACAAATCGTTTTCGGTTCTAAAAGTCAGATAAACAGTGTTGACAATCAAAATAAAATAGATTGGTTGAAATACCATTTCTGTATACAATTTTAAATTTTAAACTAAACCATTAAGCATGGAATGTCAACTACTTTACTTACTTAGACGTTGCTCAGGGTTAATCAGGGTCTAAATTTGGCCGTTTGCTAACTACCACTAGTTGCGTCCCCCAAGAGTTAAGGTGCCTGTCCATTTGAGAGTAAAAAGGCTGCGAGCAGCTCTCAAGCAGCTCTCGAGAGCAAACTCGCAAGTGGACATAGTCTTGAGAGTAGTTCGCGGAAAGTTAACTTTTTACTCTCGAGATTCGAGATTTTTGAAAGTCTCTCGCAAGTGGACACATGTTCTGTATCTGGTTCTGGTCACTATCGGAGATTAGCTCGCAAAATTCCAACATGGTTCGTATTTTGAGAGCAGCTGTCGAGAGTCGACATGGCAAAACAATTGGTATCGGAGAAAATAAATAGTATTACCAGTACACACTCACAAGCAATACCAGGGCTTCCCTTAACTTGGTATCCTTTTTAAAAATATTTGGCCCAACAGATTGAATTAATATTGAAATATTATTACTTGTTGTCAAACGGTTAAAATCAATGAACTCCTGATGGCCATCTTCAATTTGAAGATCTCTTGCAAGAGCAGACCCTTCACCGATTTGCCGACGACTCGCAGCGGCAACCTTTTGCTTGTAAGAATACATTTTAACTGGTATGGTAACTAGCAGACGAAATAAATATATCAAGTGGACACGGTTATGGGAGTACTCGTACTCTCAGGGAATCTACTCTCAAAATGTTATCAAAGAACTCGCGAGATTAAAATCTCGAAAGCCACCCGAGAGTAACTCTCGAAAGTTTACTAGCGTAATTTTCCCATAAAAATAATTCTCCATACCTACCTAAATCCCCACAATCTTGGTGGTCAAATCTGGAAACAAAAACGGCGCGGCGGGCAAAGTTTTTTTCAATGGAATTCTGACGTCGGTTAAGTCAATGTCTCTATAATCTCAGGCCGAAACTAGTTGGTTTGACCACAGTGCTGAGAATTTGCCATATAGCCCTATCATGCAGTTGCAGATAGTGCAATGCGTGTACAATGTACAGTTAAGACGGCAGCATAGTGGTCTCTCAACCAAGTGGTCTCTAAGGCGCCAATTTTGTTTCTCAGTTGTTACCCGTTTGTAATTGTAATTTTAATGTAACGTACATTTTAGCTAAAAATGCACTTTATTTGTCGCTATGCCCTTATTTAGGCCATGCGTCTCTTTATTGGTAAATGGGAGCCCCCCCATATGCCAATTGAAACTGTAAGATATAACATCTCCACTTGCGCTGCAATATTCTAACCAGAGATGGCGGGATCTTGACACTTGTATTCATGGAAAACAGACCTGGCCACGGATAAATCAGCGCAGGACAAATATCCTGTTAAACGTCAGTAGATCACACATCGGAACTCTTTGTCGCAATTGACACACGTCCTTAAAGAAAGAATTGTTTCATCGGGGATCGCTTCTGAGCTTTAGGTACTTGTGTTAAAAAATTAGAAAGCAAAAAAAAAATTGCAATAAACATGAAAGTTTCGTCCGATCCAGTCGTACATAGTATTTTCTCTTCCTCTATATTCCCTTATTCAAAGGCCTTATTAATGAATGACACATACCTAACAACTCAGTCAATTTAAAATATATAATTCAGTTTCATTAACACGTCTGATGATATTTTTAGATAATAATAAAATATCTTATTCTTCACATAAAATAGCGTCTGTGAGAACAGCGCATATTGTATTGCCTTAATAAGAATAAGTTCGATTGGTTCTATAGCATTCATTTATTTCACTGCGTGCAGTATTTAAGTAGACATAGCTATACAACATCTACAGTGGACATTCTGCTCAAAGTACTTTATTATTATTTACTTATATAGATACGTTTAAGAATTTGAAATTAGTCAACAAATTGATTTCGTTAAAATCGCTGTATGTACACATTTAAGAAAAATCTCTTAACAGGGAATCGTTTGTGCTTGTATATGTGGTTATGCAACTTCTGTTTTATTTATTCATTAAATCGTTTGCTATACAACATGTGTACTGTGTAGGTAGGTAGTGTTTGAACATGTCACGCTGATGACCTAGTCATTTGTTTGGACTTTGGAGCAGCCAGCGTCTGTTGATTTTTACCAGTGTCCATCACAAGCGAAATGGGAGCTGGTGTGACATAATTCTTGGATACACATAATGCACTAAAAACGTAGAAACACTGCGAAACTTATTATTATTAATATCTAAGAATGACATCAAGTCAGTAAATATAAGATTGTTGCCATATAGGGTGAACTGGGGCTACGCTTAGAGATAAAACAAAAACCATTTTGGAAATTTATAAGATAATAACAGACCCGACCGACTTCGATCGAGTGTTTTATAAAACCATACAAAACAAATCAAACACCAAAGAATTAGTTATACGATAGACAATCTAAATTTGTTTAACTAGGTACTGCATTTCTCTGGAGCAAGCCTTAGTCCAGTGGTTTATTGGTTTCAGGTAAAATTCTAGGAAAAACACAAATTACATTTTTTTTTACTCTGATAAACATTCAAAAGTATAACTACGCATGGGGGCGTAGCGAGGGTTTGAGCCGGGGAGGCGGGTGACTTTTATTAAAATGCCGACTTATTTTAGGAACTTGCCGACTATATAGAAATCATCAATCGAGTAGGTGGTCTTCGAGATATAAGATTTTTAATTTAAATTTTTAATTTTAAAAGTATGTACATAATTTAAAGTTCAATTGAGTTGAGATTGTATACATTTTTTCAAAAATGACCGGGTTTGCAGTGCGAATTCGCACTGAGTGAGAAAAATAAAATGTTACAAGTGTATCTTAATGAATGACCATTCACATGAGAGCGACCAACTATCTACGAACGAACAAATATTCCGGAGTTTTGACAGTTCGCGAATTTCAGCCATTAGTTTCTAACTTGAGGTTAAGTTCGAACGGAATGTTTGACTAGCTAATTTATGGAACGCGATTTGATCAAGTGGATTGTGAATTAACTTTGACAATCGTCCAAAAGTTTGGAATTCGAAATTTCGTTTAGATAGAGTTTATAAACAGTTTTAATAACAAAATTTCGTTTTCCAAACTTTTTTCCGCCAACGAAACGAAATTTATTCGCAATCCACATCATTAAGCCAGTTCCGCAAATTTGACAATTTTTTTTATATATGTACATATCCCAACATTGAATAAAAACAGTCGAACTTAAATGCAATTATGAATATGCAATTCGTTATTATTCATAATATTGTCTACGTCCGAACGCACCCCACTTTGCCCTAAATATTTTAAGAAATAAAACGCTAAAAATACAAGCGAATCTGCTGAGATAAAGTTATGATTTTAACCATATTGCAGGTAATAATCAGCTTGGGACAATAAATTAAATTTAATTTTGACATTTAAATGTGGGTGTCAAATTATGAATTTTATGTGTTTTTTTTACGATAAAATGGGAAATGATTCTAGTCCGGACTGATATTACAGCATGCTGTGTGATGTCAATGCTTTCATTGAATCGTGCTAAAATAGTCGAATTGATACTAAGACACTCAGTATGTAACCATCGTAATAGTGAGATGTCGAAATAATGGCAAGAAGATAACCAAGGGAAGAAGATTGAACCTTCGAAGAGGCAGTAAAAGTATGTATAGGTAGATATTTCCCTGAATATCTTTCAGATCAGGGAAGCTCTGATGTAATGATATTGAGTGTAATTCGTATAAACTTCACAATTTACATATAATCAATTGGATTATTCAGATACATAATCTAGTTGAAGTTCTATATTTCCTTACGTCAGTTAAAGTTTGGAAATTCAGATATGCGCAATACAACATCTGCACTTGTTGCAAATGGCTTATCTAATAATATATCGATACCATCCAAATAGGACTTCAATCTGTTGATACAAACCGGGAAGATAAGGTAGTCGTTGTCTGTACAGACAGTATGTTTGGACTTTTTAGTAAATAAGTCTCACTATTGTTGTGGACTTACCCGATGACAAAGGTTTAGTTGTACAAAAAGCGTAATATAATATGGCTATGACTAGTTAAGTAGGTATAAATAGACATGCAAAGATAAGGTGCATATCATACGCAAACAGGTATAGATACAACAGAAATTGCATCGCAATCTTTCAGGCTTTTAAGTCTACAAGAAATCCAATGGCATGGCGGACGGAGTTTTCTGAGTGTCTGACGACTCATGCAAACTAACCAATGAATACCTTTGAGCTGAGGTTGTCGAAAACGACAAGAATCCTAACACATCCAAAACTAAGTGCTTATTCCATAGTCATCTCTACAGATCTCCGTTTGAGGCTTGGTGCATTGGGAAGTTATTTTTACCCTTTGGTATTGCTTCTCGAATAAAGCACATCACTATTTCCTGATCGCGCCCTTTTCGTCATCTCCGTCAAACAATATCTGCGTTGGACGTGATCGGGGGAATCCCAGCGTATGCGTTGCGGTGATTCTAATGGCTTATGTCATCGCAATATCACTATTATTCAGCACTTGTTGCTGGCTGCAAAGAGCTCTACAATAGTTTGAGGGTCACGCGATCGGCAAGGTTTTGGCAATTTGCTGCGGATATCGCAGCAATTAAACGTTTAATTTCGAAAAGGATTCGTCCGTTGTTGTTGGCGTCTAAAATATCTGCATTCGATTCTTGGCCATAGGAATTTAGTGAGTGGACCGAGTCAATATTGCAGCTCAGAATGTTTGGAGATATGGAGTGCCTTACGTCCATCGCAACTTGATCAATTTGGTTGAATGACCTGAGAAAAGATCACGTAGAATGAAAACGATCGAACGACATCGTTTCGACAACAACAGTCTCTGTTTATTGCTACAGATATGATAGAGACAGCAGGCGTGAAAACGATATCGTTAAATCGTTTTATTTTACGTGATCTGACCCCTGGTAACAGCCATGCTTAATTTTTATATTTTAGTCCGTCAACGACTACAATAAGTCGGCAATGCAATAACCATATACTTGCACCACACAAGTAGGATATTAACTTGCATTTTAATATACATATACTTAAATGAATCTATTCATAAAGTTTCAAGTATAAACTTTAATTCCTTGATATCAAATTATGGTCGTTACGTATTCTGTATTCCGTATTCGTTTTGCAATACAAATTCTTCATATTCCAGAGAAAATATTTTATCGTTACATAATGGCTTAATCTTCATTTGTATATTAATAAATTTCCTTTCGATGCAGCATGTCAATATTTGTTAAATTTTGTAAAACCCAAGTAAAATACAAATGACTAACCGAGATAAGGTTCTTATTTTGATATCGTATTTCATAAGAGAACGTGTGTTGCTAAGAACTAAAGTAGAACACACAAATAAAATCCAAGTCTCACTATAAAGCGATATTCAAGGCGCAAATGTGTTATTTTCATATTTTTCGTTCCATCGATAATTAAACGATTAAATACGATACTTAGCAAAGACTTTATTGCGTTAAATGTATATACATTTGATCCATATTTGTAGTGTAATGTTTACACAAAACCACATTTGAGTAGGTACCCAATGGTTCGGGGCAAATTGTGTATCTTGTAGAAATTATTCTGAACTGATCTTCTTTTTATGGAGGTTCCAATAGTTTCAGATCAAATTTACTTAGTGAGAATACACAAAATATTTAACAACCAATTGTATCTGTGTGGTAAGATACCATAATATCTTTGAGTGCGAGCTGTTTTGAACCCACACAAAAACTGTGTAAACGTTATAATCATAATCTATACCTAATAGAAAAAAAAAATTGTATCTAATTTGACTGACCTTTAAAGTTCAAAAACTAGTGCGATCGAAACTGAATTTTAATGAAAAGGTGCACAGCGATTTTGACCCAACTGCGTACTTAAAGTAAAATGTACGTTTTGTATAAAGAAAAAAAAACACATTTTTCATCTCTCGATAACGCTTTACAAGTATATGAGAGTAAAACCGTCCTGGAAAAGCTTGTAAATACATGTGTTCGGCCCTAGAATAAAATGCTAAGTCCTTCGATTCCAACCCAACATTAAGACTCACACAAACGAATGATGTGTAAATAGGTGCCTTTGAATTCGAACATGTTGGGCTAGCTATTTATTTATTTTTGACATATCAAAAACTCTACCATACTTTTAAACAAAAAGCTTGTAACTCGTAAGAGTTCAACCTATTTTTAACGTCAGCAGGTAAACGGTGTTTTTTAGAGGTTTGATTTTTAAACTCGAAACACTGTTTTCAAAGATTGTCAATTTAACAGTTAAAAGTTGATTTGTAGTTAGTACGTTTTCCCATCTTACAAGATAGGGATTAAATGGCAGAACAACACAAGAAAATTGTGCAAACTTATTTTGAAAACCATGGTTGAGTTCGCCAAACAACTTATCGTGCGCTGCGTCCATTTTATGGTCGACATAATCGTCCATCTGAGCCAGTTATTCGGTGCACAATGAATTGTTGTTGTACAGTGTATGATAATACGATAATACGTGTGGATAATACGCATCCCCAAAGATGGATGGAGCGCAGTGATGAGAGAATCCGAAAGAGTCGATTCGCGATCGTGCACAACTATTGGAGCTATGTCCATAAACCTTGGAGAAAATTTTATGGAAAGATCTTGGCTTAAAAGCGTATAAGATCTATTTTGTGCAAGAGTTAAAACCGCGTGACTATACGCTTCCTAGGTTCGGCTTGATCAATATTTACTTATCGCGCATAATTTCGATAGTAATGGGCCTGTGAACTGGTCTCCACGTGATCTCACACCTTTAGATTAATTTCTTTGGAGTATGTGAAGTCACTAGTTTGCGCCGATAAACCAGAGACGTTGGACTATTTGGAAGTCAAAATTCGCCGTGTTATTGCTTATGGCCCCAGTTGCTCGATAAAGTCGTCAAAAACTGGATTTCACGATTGTGCTTCACTCGAACTACCCGTGGTGCTCATATGCCCGAAATCATTTTTAAACAGGAATGGCATAAAATTATCTATTAAATAAAGCTAATACCATAGACATTTTATTTAAAATTGAATTTGTATTTACTAATAAATTAAAACCTTCAAGATACACTTTCTATAACAATAGAAAAATGGTTAAAACACTTTCGTCTGAAAAGAAATAGTAATTGTCTGAAAAATATAAAAATCGTCTGAAAACATTTATTTTAAAGAATTAAAGACCGCAACGCCGATTTTATGGACTTATTCTTTCCTTCTACTCCATTGTTGGTAGAAGGAACACCTTTTTCAGACGATTAGGTACTATGTGTTTTTAGACGTTTTAAAAATTGTTTCAGACGTTTCCAATATCTGATTTCTATTAAATTTCAGACGTTTTTTCGATTTTTGAGAACGTTTCCAATTTTTTTTCTAACAAATACTATTTAATTGTAGACGAAAAAATTGTAGCCATAGAAAAATATGAAGTAAGTCAGTATACTATAATGTTCTAATCAAAAAATTTTCGAGAATCGCCGTTGAAATTTATGGTAATATAACAATCTGCTTAAAATAGAACCTAATGGCTTTAAGATTTACGTGCGATTTCGACACTCTATCGAAAGATACATTTATCCAATTTATTTAACACTATAGGAATATAGTCTTAGTCTAATAGGAACTTTAAAGTTTAAGAAATATTTATTTCACAGGCTAGCTTTTAGATACCTAAATAGGTATGAAAAAAAAAAACACCAAACAAAGTTTCATGCGACCCAGTCGTGTACTTTATTTGTAATTGGAAGCACATTCTAAAAACCATTTCTCAAATAACCTTCCTTATCAGCAAAATATACTATCGAATTTTTTTACTCATTTGCAAAACAATAAATCAAAACCTTTGTAACTCGAAACACCCTATCCCTATTAGAACTATTACTGTCTAAGCAGAGCAACAACGTTTCGTAGTTCAATAGTAGTGTTTATGTCCTCGATTATGTCATAGCAAGTGAATAACAAACGAAGTCCATTCATACGACTTTTTTTTTTATTTGCATCGCCCACATTTTTAAGCTTCAATCTTCTAATCTTTATCAAAGCATTCGTTTTCTGACACTGGGTTATATTTGTCTCCATGTCATACACACGTATACGTATAGGTAACGTAAAAATGTTGTTATCTTTGAAATTGTTTGGTTTGGTTTTCGTTTGTTTAGCATTGTCTGACTTTGTTAACCGGCCGGCGGTATCTATAGGTACTCTACAGTCTACACAGCTCTTGCTATTCAAAAATGAACACACTGGGGAAGGGTTAAGCGATTGTAGATACATAACATAATGTAATAATTTTTAGTAAAAGATTTATTTAGTACCTACACAATATGAGTCACATCCTGAAAAAGTAAAATACTAGTACACTAGAAATGGGTGAAATGGATCCGCAAATAATAAAATTTTCCATAATTGTACGGAGTAGGTATGCGTATGCCGTATGTATGCGTTGCGTATCTACTAAATGTCGGTGTCGATATGTACAATTGTACATATGTACATATTTGGATTTTCGCAAAACATATACCTATGTACATAATATATCCAAGATACTCGCCCATAGATACCGATAGTGATAAAGAAAAAATTCAGCTGATTTTTGGCTTGGTTAACAAAAAGGAAGGGTCTTAAGGCGAACGACGTTGGGTAAGCTACCTTTTCAATTTCTTTCTTCTGAAGGAACTCTTCCTGCCCTGCTTGCTGTCTGCATCTAACTTTTAAGCAATGTTTCACTTTGCTCTGAGCTGACGCGTCACAGTTAAGTTTAACACAGTTTTAGTTTGTGACGAGAACGATGAGTGAAGGCTAAAAAGTGAAAACGACCACAGTAGCTATTAGTGGTTTCTTTCTTATATACTTAGTCTTTATCTGCAAAGTTTTATAGCAGGTATAAACAAATAACCTATAATTGAAAAGAAAAATAACAAAAAAGTGGTCTAGACACAAATAATTCGGTCATACCTAAATATTTTATCTCCATTCAAAATACTACATGTCGCGTTCAAGAATTACCGCTAAATGCAAACCTATAACATTAATAATATAGTAAGTAAATAATTCACTACAAGAGCAATTAGCTAGATAGGTAATTTATGGTCAACCGACTAAATGATGTTCGGGGTGTTTTTTTTTGTTATCGAAATAACTTATTGTCCTTTGACACGCAAATTTCGAATTTTCCACCAACGAAATACATTTTGGTCTGGGTGTCATTCAAGGTTGATTCTTTCATTCATTTTTTTTTGTGGTTATGGACGTGAAATATATTTGGAGAAATAAAACAATCTGTCTATGGGACAGCGTATTATGTGATGATTTATTGGAAATTCCCAGAAATCTTGTAGGAACTTTTAAATTTAATGTTACCGATTTGTATTGAATGATTATCACCGATTATAACATCACACTCACACCAATCTCAATAAAATTGAAAGAACACATTAGCATGCGACATCTTTTACATCTAGACCCTTACATTGTACAAATCACAGCACATACGGCGATCTGTGTGACCCAACGGCCTTAGCAATGTTCTAATTTCTACCTTTAACACACTAGCGTTATCCTTAAGCCTAAAGGATTTTAAGATATTTATAGACTAAGAAAAAAGCAGACCCACCGTTCGGTCCGTGTAAATACATATTATACATATTCATTAACAGGCAAGCTACCACCATAAAGCTATCACCTCAATCAATATAACCTCAACATTAGAGCTAGAATGACGAGATATGATGACCTGCCTTTTTGTATAGTTAATACGCGCTAAAAAGGTTATATAGTGTAGTGTGATGTACACAGCGCGGACATTAAGGAAATTGGAATAAAGAAGATAGAGTTTGGCATGGGCATTCCACATTCGTATTGTATCTACAGCCAGTGATGTCATTTTGAGGGATTTATCCCTTTTTGAGGGATTTTCTGCGAATTTTAATATGTCCGAGGGATAAAGGGACATTTTAGCTATTAAAGGGATTTTCTTTCATAGTAACAAATTTCATAAAATAACGATTTTCAAACACAAGTGAACCGAGCCCTTAGGTTAAGACAATACTTTCTAGTGATAAAGCAGCCATCTATGTTTTGGTACCAGAAACGCGTAAAATACAACATACGAATACGAACATAACTCAAAAGAAATGAAAAGGTGTTTCAATTTTGTTCGAGTTGGACGACAGACCACAAATATAAAGATTGGATAGCGAGGGTTCCAGAAAACTCGGAAAAGGCCAAGTGCAAAAATGAATTCGACGTTATCGTTATTTTTGTTTGAAATGCGTTTCTTTTCTTTTTTAGCAAAAAGGGATAAAGTCCATCGAAAAGGGATTTTTTAAGGGTTGATCTGGGATATTCCATCATAACCTTCTGGCAACACTGTCTACAGCTTATGAAAGAATCTGTTTTTATTATACTATTGCCGTGGCGCGGTAGCTCATTGGCTAGTGTGCTCATGTGCTGGTTTGATTCCCAGGTTCGATCCCAGTAAAAGCACAAACTACATATTAAGGTTTTTTTCATACTGCGTTACCTCTCGCGAACGTCTAACAAACATCCGAGAGCATAAATGTCATAAGAAAAGCTTCTCAATTCAGCCGTTCAGTTCAGACTTGTCATAAAATTGGGTTTTTCAATTTCCATTCGTCCCAAAAAATAAAAACTCACACAAACGAATGGTTGTAAGAAGCTATGCCTAGGACGATGTATGGACGATGAGCATTCCTAGCAAGGTGAGTATTGCGGCTAAATTTTTGAAAGCGTGAAATTCAACGGCTGGTTTTCGTATACCCACATAACTGAACAAGCTGATGAAGTGGTCAAGAAAGGGGCAGTCCGGCGTCACTGTTCACTTGCCGGAATAAGTTCAGATTCCGCTCGATGCAGTCAAGCCAACAATTTCCTCTGTAAAAGCCAACCTCAGATGGAAAAAACGTATGGACTGCTAGAAGGGTTGTTAAAATGATGTGACCAAACTACAACAGGAAAAAACGCTTAGGTTCTAAGCAAAACAAGATAACCTGAATAACAATGATTATGATCACCATAGACCACTGGAGACCATGCCAGTCAGATTGAGTATCCCAAATAATATACAATTTCGCAGTTGTTTTTTTAAGGATGCAAGGTTTTTTCATAGCTATATTTATATGAGTAAAAGATAGCAGTTAAAAAGACTTCACTATAGTTAAAAAAAAAAAAAAAAATAGGCGGCGCAACAGGCGGGTGACACCCAAGGCCTAGCTTCTCGCAACCCTTCGTTTTGTGTGAGTTTCTATTTTTGGGACGAATGGAAGGGACCTACAATTTTATGCCGAGTCCGAACGGCTCAATTGAGAAGCTTTTTCATGACAGTCATACTCTCGGATGTTTGTCAGACGTTCGCGAGAGGTGGCGCAGTAGAAAAAACTTTCACTATAGGTAGTTACCGGTTAATATTACGAGGCCAGACATTTCTGAATATCATAGTTAAACTCTCTGTAGTGCTTACAGTAACTGAGTTTTACCATTTTTAACCAAATGTCGTCACAGCCTCAAAGTACTATTGCTTTCGTCAAATGACAAGAAAGCAGTGTCAATATCAACCTCCATACCACTACCAACACTTATAACGAAAAACGAGTGGGTATCATGTCATGGCATCATAACTAATAAGAACAACTGGCAATATTGACTATGTAGATACTTATATCTGTATAGAAAATAAATCATAGATGCGTGGAAATCGAATTCTTTGAAATGAGCTTTTTTTTATCCGATGTTTTTCCATCTAAAGCTCTATACTTCTCATGCCTAACTTATTTGTATTTCTGCGGTTTGTGAAACCCATAGAGCGCGTTTTTGTTTTCGTTTGAATCCATGAACTATGAGGTCACCCAATGGTTTGCGTAATGCGTATAGATATAGAACAAGCACTCCCTCAATGGAATAGCATAAAATTATTCAAATGGCTAAATATGGGTGGAGAAGCGCTCAGAGAGAGCTGACGTAACCCTAAATTTTAAGGCACATTGTGAAAAAAAAGTTCCGCTTCTATATCTACTTTGGGAATTGATTAAAGGGATCATGACCTAGAAAACCTGAAAGTATCTACCTTTAATTCGTGGTGACTAGCATCATTAATGAGATTTTTTCCAAGGTTCGTGAGGCCTATTTTATTGTTTTTCTATTCCACATTTATGTCAGTGTAGTTATCACATTTTTTGTTTTGATTCTTAATACTTGTTTACACTCTTTTGCACGTTGCCTGATGGAGTAAAGTACATTTTGTATTTTTTTTTCTTAAGGTAAGCTTATGAATAATTTATAAAGTGGTTTTCATTCTAGTATTTGCAAGACGATGCAAACTAGTTTCTTGATGAAAGATTTGTTTGTTATTCAATGACATGCAGCATGTTGCTGATAGATCTAGGTAACTTATATAGTTTGCCCACGCTTTTGCGTTGCTAAATGCATTGATCTCAGTTATTGCAAACTTAAAGGTGAAAGAAGATCATTAGGTTTGTAATTTGTCACTCCTAAGCCAGATGCATTTTACATGTAATGATAAGTGTTGTACGAGTAGTTTTGTATAGCAGACTTTAAAATCAGTAATAAGTCTTATGTAGTAAGTTTGATTTCTTGTAGACAAATTTATCAACAAAATCTGTCGAGAGTGAGACTTTTTCTGAACCAGGTAATATCAGCTATAAATTTCACATGAATTTTATAATATATTATTAGACCCGACTCACTCCAGCTGTCCAACATATACCTATAGACCCTTTGGAAAAATAAATGACAGCTATATTAACTCCGCGCTAAAAATTCTGCTTTGCCTACTGATAAAAATATTCATTGGAACAGATGGAGGAGTGTGGTGTGGAGATGTAGAGTGCAATAAACTCTGACAGCGACACCGTAGTAGAAATCAAACGAAGAGTTGCACTCTGGTGGCAAAAGGTCACTAACATTAGAACCATGAGAGAAATTCAAAGAATAACCTGTGCCTGTACCACGGGGCAATGAGAACCAGCCAAACAGTGGGCTAGAGGCTATACTCAATTTTAAACTCCTAGACCTTTTCATATTTGGACTGTCCAGTTCAGTCAGACTTCCTGACTACAGCAGCGTATTACAAGCTTAAGTACCCACAGCTGATAAACAGCTTCCAATGATGGTAATGTCTTATGCAGACGAAGAACGAAGGCAACTAAAGATCTTGTAATTGTAGAAAAAATGGGACCTTGGTGTTGGCACAATTATCTCAAGTATGATGTTGAAAAAGTTGCATTACAGCGTCAGCGCCATTACCGTTTTTGACATCAAAGGTCTAGCGATGAGATGACTTTATGAAACAGTGAGTGTTCTCCATCGTCATTCTGTACAACCTGGACGAGTTTGGCAGGTGTGTCGAAAGTAACCCTTGCGCTATATAACTTGTCTCCATATATACACAATGTCGTATAACGGCCTTAAAATCTATAAAGATATAGTGGGTATCGGTCTAGACTCTCTCCAGAATCTGACCTAGTGTGAATAATTGTCCGGTTGTTGACCCCGTAAAGTCGATTTCCATACTGCCTTAAATAGTTCAGACCATCTTTTTGTTATTTATTATCGAGTGCTTTTTATTAGACTAGAGAGATCCATATCTACATAATTTAAAATAATCGAACAATTTTACTATTTCACATTTACATCGATCCTTATGGAAGATAGATTCTTTCGTTTCATTACAAAAAGATATATATTTTTTACAAATGAAAAAGTCTAAACTTTTAATTTTATTGCAGATGTCTGCCATCCTAAATTAACACCCTATATAAATTTTATAATATTGAATGCAGAAAAGAACAAAACAACTGACGTCTTTGTCATCTATTTTATAGCGATTTAAGTACCTACAGCAATTAACAAATTAAATATTGAATACCGCAAATATCCGGAACGGCACCACAAAAAAAAATAATCGGCTCTATGGTGTGCCTACATACATTAGTGGGAATTTCTGTTAAAACTATTAGTTCTTTGAAAACTTGGGTAGGTAGGTATTTTGTGTGCCATAAGTTGGCACTTTTTCAAAAATTATAATACATTTGCAGCCAATGAACTTTTGTGAGACAGTTCAGTAAGGTACATACCTACATGATTGCAAGTACGTGTGCATCAGTGAAAATTGGATGAATGAGAGATATCGATAGTATGTGAGAATTTGGCAATCGCTAAGGAAGTTCGGTAAATTTTAGAAAGAGGAAAATGATTTTCAACATGTAGCAACTGGACGTTTGATTGACGTAGAACCAGGCACGTAGCCAGGGGGGGGGCTTGAGGGGCTGAAGCCCCCCCACCCCCCGAAAGTCTTTAACAAAAGACAAAAACTAAAATTTTATAACTGATAGCTCAACATTTTTTTTTTAATACTTTTTCCGGGAAAGGCGGACCTATAACGCTTCAACAGCGCCCCGAGATGCTTGCATATGTCTGTTAGTTCCAAATTTTGCTTGTCCTGTAACAAAAGGAGTTTTGGAAAGTTTATGCCCTTGCGGTTGTCAAGTGTACTGTATGATGCTCATGAGCATTAGCAGCCTGTCTTTTGGGCGCCCCCCAAAAGTTGCATTTCGAGGGACAATGTCTTTGAGTTCCTCGGAACATCTACCATGGATGTACCTCTACCTATAGAACAAGCAGAGGTCAGCGACTTGTTTTCTGTGCACCAAGGGTTGTAGATTCGATGTGAGTGTAGGGTCTCCAATAAGTCGAACTGCTCGTCTCTGTATGCTGTCAAGTAGGTTAAGTGAATGTTTTGGGGCCGAGCTCCATACATGGGAGCAATATTCCAGGCCTGGTCTAACCTGTGCTTTGTAGAGAAGGAGAAGTTGCTCGGGGCTAAAGTACTTCTTTGCTCTAAATAGGTAGCTCAACTTAGCGGACACCGATCTTGCAATATAGGATATGTGGTCCTGCCATGTGATTCCTAAATTGACTGCGACTCCTAAAATGTGCATTGAGTTTTTGGGATTGATTGAATGGTCATCCATTTGGATCTGAGGAACTGTTGAAACATTTTTCCTAGAAAATGTTGTGAGCTGTGTCTTGTTTGCAACTGAAACTGAAATGACCGTAATGGGGCTTAATATAAATTTAAATCTATAAAAATAAGGAGACTATCCCGGTAGGTATACAGTACTCAAACGAAGTACAGGTACACTGTGCAAGCCATAGCTTTAACCTGGCTCTGCCATGTCAACTCCTGCAATTCTCAATTACCTTAGTGTAGTTAGTGAAATAGCTTATTTCTTCCACAACCTTTCAAATGCATATTATGTAACTTTTAAAACTGTCATCAAAAAACACGCACCAGAGCCGAAAAACTTGACTTCTGCGCCTTTGTGAAACAAAATTCATTGAAAGGCATGACAGTATTAATTCCTTTGTAGAGCTCTTCAAATGCATCTCAATAAGTATTGACAAAATAACTAGCAGAACGTGGGTGATGTCTTCGAAAGTATCAACACTTTTGGCAGTGGTCCAAAAATGCGATTGCCTAGTAAGCCTCATTGTATACGAAAAACTTTTCAGTTTAGCGCTGCCCTTATCAGTTTCCCTACAGAATAAATCCTTAGATTTCGTTTCTGCAATCGACCGCACAAAAGAAGTTCTGAATTATCTTAAGGACATCAGAGAAAATGCCGAAGATTTTTTCAGAGAGGCTTTTCACTTGCCGAGGACTTATTTGAAGAACTTCATTGAAACAAACAACGCGTTCCAATCCAGAAACCTCTCCTTCTGAAGCCTATTTTAGAGTGCCTATACTGATTTCTTGCATAGATTCGTTAATACAAAATCTTACGGGCAGATTCATGGTCAACGAAGACGTCCTACCATCGATCGTTTCAAGCTCTTCTCCCAGGTTTTGCTGCAGTTTAGCCTGAGCGAAAAGTTGGAAAAGTTAACACTTTACTTTGATAATGCAATTTCGTTATCAGCTGTGAAAGCTGAGTACATTCTTTGGTGCGAAAAAAACCTTCTACCGAAATTTAAAATTACTTGATATTGTGACAAGACTTACTTTAGACTTATAAATTTCTTCCTTACGGTTTTAGCAACGCTTTCAGTGACCACAGCTAGTTTTGAAAGAACCCTTTCAGCTATGAAGCTAGGCCTACGGTGTCTACCGCCTGTAGCGCCACCTATTTATTTTTTATTAGCTATGAAAAAGATTGAAACAATGTCCCGAAGCGTTATGGAGAATGCAAGGTTAAGTTCACTTGCTATGATATCTGTTCATTCGGATATTATTGTGAATCCAGATAAGGTGATTGATCTCATATCAAAAAAAAATCAAGACGTTTTCTGCTTTGAAAAAATGTGACTAATAGAAATCAATGAATTGTTTGAAATTGAAATTGAAATCATATTTTTTTGTTTCGTAAGACTTGGAAGCAAGCCAATAATGTTTAATTGGCGGTAGAGTACGGGTTAGATCTAAGTAAACCCAGACCGGACCCGGAATGGTATAAATAGTATCTAAAACAATTTCAATGGCTTTGAATTATATTGGCCAACAGTTGAAGAAACCCTGATTGGAAGATTAATAACGAAATCTGAATAAGAGCAATGAAAGTGATTCTAAATAATGGTCATTTAATATAGGAATAACTTTAGTAGAATTTTGGTTGCTTGGCCAACGATCAAAGAAAGAATTTTCGTGAAGTATAATATATAGTATGTAGGTACAATATATTTATATTCGAATGTATATGGTGGGCCAAAAGGGCGTTTCTATGTAGCAAATACCTAAGCGAAGCGATAAAAGAATTAGGTATACCTTAGATTTAATATCGGGCATTTGTATATTTTATTGTACATATATAATGTATGTATCTACCATTAGAATTAATTATAATCTTAACAATTTTAGCAAAATCACGGTGCCACCATTATGAGTATAATTAAGTGAAAACTATATCTACAACAAATACCTTTTATCAGTCAGTCATATATCAGTCATAATCATAATTAAACTCTCATTATACGACTGATAAAAGGTATTTGTTGTATATATAGTTTTTACTAAATTATACTCATAATCGTGGCACCGTGACTTTGCTAATATCGGCGAGTTCATCTGCGAATATCACTGGCAATATGGCATGTTTGACGATCTAAAATGTTTCAGAAGAAGAAGAATATGGGCCACAGCCCATTTCTTAAGCATTTTTAATGATTGTCTCGTGTAGGCTGTTATAATAATCCAGAGTGATTTTAGGTTACAATCTGATTGGTTTTCGAGTCTTGCACGTCATGAAAGAGTGAGTGATTATTATACCCTCCACAGGAAGGTATATTCACTTTGGCATTACGTTTGTAACGCCAAGAAGGATTCACCGGAGACCCTATAAAGTATATATATTCTGAATCAGTATCACATTCTGAATCGATTTAGCCATGTCCGTCTGTCTGTCTGTCTGTTGAAAGCACGTTAGCGTCCAAACTAATTGACCTAAGTGAGTGAAATTTTGTGAGACGAGTTCTTTTTACCGTCGCCAGGTTGGTAATGAAAATGGACTATGTCGGTCAAGTAGTTCTGGTACCTCCTATACAAAACCACTATTACTAGACCAACGTCTCTCGCTGCCTGTTCAAATCACGATAGCGTCCGAAGGAATCTACTTAGGAAACTGAAATTTTATGAGAGGTCTTATATTTATGACCTTTAGGTTTGTATTAAAAATGGTCCATGTCGGTCAAGTAGGTCTGTTACCTCCCATATAAAGCCAATATTTGACCCATATATCTCTCTGTCTGTTGAAAGCACGATAGCGTCCAAACGAATCGACTTAGGTGACTGAAATTTTGTGAGAGGTCTTATTTTTACGGTCGTCAGGTTGGTATTGAAAATGAGCTATGTCGGTCAAGTAGTTCTGGTACCTCCTATACAAAACCATTAGTAGACACATGTGTGTCTCCGCCTGTTGAAATCACGATAGCGTCCAAACGAATCGACCTAGGCGACTGAAATTGTGTGACAGGTCTTAGTTTTACGGTTGTCAGGTTGGTATTAAAAATTATCCATGTCAGTCAAGTAGTTCTGTTACCTCCCATACAAAACTAATATTAGACACACTCGCATGGCAAACATTTTGCATGACTTTTATGCAGTGGAGGGTATCAAAGCATAGGCCAGGCCGATGATAACACTTTTACTTGTTTTACTATAGAATTGGTCTGTTTTATTGAACTGCTATATCTCAGGGAATGAAAGCAAAGCAAAGTAAAGTAGACCAATAAAATAAATAAAACAATTCGGAGGGACATTAGTGGATAAAGTGGTATAAACTGGTATATTTGGTTGTATGTCTCGTCTTTTAGTTTGATTTAACGTTCTCTTAGTAAGTAAATGGCGAAATAAAAACAGATTACTAATAGCAGTGTCTTGATCAATGATCACACTTACCAAAAGGGTATCAATATCAATATAAACTTTTCGCTTCCCCTAGCTCTCAAAATTAAGCTGCTCTCATACCTACTTGGTAGAACTAAATATTGTAAATCTCAAAAGTATCAAGTAGAGTGTAGTCCTATTTACGTGCTACTTTATTTAGAGCTACGTTCTTTACAAAAAGGCCTAACATAAGTGTACACATACATATGTATATTAGAATGAAAAAAACAGCTACATAATTCAAAGCTACACAAAAAATTATAATTTTTCTTTTATTTATCTACAGATAAAACCAATGCTATGCCACCAACTTCGTCTTTAGAAACTGTACTTCTAACCAAAGTGAATACCCGTCCTCAATCGCAAAAGAACACTACCACAGACAAGATGTGCCTTTCTTCGACATCAGATTCTACCTCGGATACCTGCCGACGAGCCTCATGTAATAATGTGGACCAAAGTTCAACAGACACAAAATGCACCAATAGCAACAGTAATGGCTGCAATGTAAGACACAGGAAGCATTCATCACTCTCAGCGATTACAGATACCAAAGACCTAGATGATAGTAATAATAATAAAAGCAAGATAGATCTAAGTGAAGATGAAAAGCATGCAGTCTATAAAGAGAGTGTCAAGACCACAAGCCCAGTTGATCCTAATATAGAGTTTAAGCCACAAATTAGATGGCCCGATTTAATAGCGCAGGTGTTTATACACGTTGGAGCGATATATGGATTGTATTTGCTGTTCTTTGCGAAGTTTTACACATTTGTGTGGGGTAAGTTGATGTTTTTTTTTTTTGTAGATATTATTAGATATTGCGACTATACAGTGGTTCCTGGCCTATCTCAGGTTCCACTCCGCGGAAAACAGAAACTACATCTTATAATGTTTTTTCTACTGCAGCACCTCTCGCGAACGCTTGACAAACGAGAGAATAACAGTTCAGAAAAAGGCTTTTCAATTTAGCAGATCGGACTTCAGACTCGGCCAAAAATTGTAGAAAGGTACCTTCCATTCGTCCCAAAAAATAAAAACTCCCACAAGCGAATGATTGTGAGAACTCCTAGGGTGCCTATACGGACCTGTTGCTCCAATTATTTATTTATTTTGATCTACAATGAATTTAGGGTGAAAGTTAAAAATATTCTAAATGTATTTTGGTATATGTTTTTAGCTTACACGCTCATTAAGCGCTCGATTCATATCTTTATCTTCAATTTGATAACATTGCATTTTAATTAATGCATCAAATGGTTGAATCAACCTACTTCTTCCTTACTTGCTTGTCGCCAGACCTGCGATGCGTATACATCGTACTGCATGTAATTACATTCGCTTTCACGTTCAGCTGCGACGAATATTATGTAGCTCAAATAACAGACGAAAATATCCAATTTGTATCGTATCCAAATTATTCTTAGTGCGACTATATCACCTGACATTACTAAGAGGAAAATAAATGTGCGACGCGCATACTTTTTAAACGCTTTCCTACGCAGTGTTTTCGATATTTGAATGTCACCCTTTAATTTGTTTGGTTATAAAATTCTTCATTGACACATTCTATAAAATATCGTCGACAAAGTAGCAATTTTACCTAAGTTCTGCATGTTAACATAACTGATTTATTAGCCTAGTAAATGTGTCAACAATATCCAGATAGCTGGTTGATGAGTATGTACATATTTCATCTTTTTTGTTAGCCACTTTGAACTTATATTCAGATACACAATTTCTGCTTGTGTGACGTAAATGTTTTATAGACGTTCAATCGAAATTTCGACGTTATAAATGAATTTTGTCTGCCGTTTGAATTTTTTTTTTTTTGGCTATCTACCTTGCATGTAGATATTCTGCCACCGACTCTAAATGATCAGGGGTACAGGCAAAATATATATGGGTAGGGAAGAGATTTTGGACCTGATCTAGCCATACCATCCTTCGGAAAAGAATTTTCTCAACATTGTATCTCATGTATTCTCTGCGTTCCTTATACGATATCTGCGAGTCTCCCAATTTCATTTCGGCAACTTGTATACGCGATATTTGATATTATGATATTTGGTAAGAGTTGAAACACCAAATTAAAGAAAGATAGCTTTAAGAGCAAGTTCGGTCATCCTGATAATAGAATTACCTAGTTCTCTCGAAATTGACTCAGCATTGCTCCTTTTATCGCTGGTATAATAAGGAGCCCGAAATAAACTTCTCCTATTTCAATGAGAGTGCATTAATCAACTGTTTTCTGGGCATGATCATCACTTCAGATTTTTGTTTACGTTTACTTTCATTAGTTCATGTACAGACAGCTACGAACCTATCGAGTTCACGCTGAAGTTTAGTCCGAGAGGATATAAGGATTATTCAATCAAAGCGGATAGCAAATGACCTACACTTAAGTCTCCGAATTTGAAAAGTTATTAGTAAAGGCTGCGCTATAACATCTAGTGCTAGTCTATGTATATTGTGTATATGTATGTGTAAGTGGCGAAAGGTATCTATGAAAAAGAATTCCGTAATTTGATATCGAAGGTCGTAAAAGTTTCAAGGATTATTCAAAATGGCTTCGTATAAAGTGAACATTTCTTGCAGCACTTAAATAGGGACTTTGCTATGGATCATTTTATTGAAGATGATGGTATATGTAATTTTAATCGTTTTTCAATTAAATGAGGTGAGGAAAAGTTGTAACTTCAGAAGAAAAAGGCAACAAATTTGGATAGAAGGAGTGTAGTCTCACCTATAGCGATATCGCCAAAAAAATTGAAATAACCAAGTCAATGGTTTGGAATTTTCTTAAAAATAAGTGCAATTATGGAAACAGCATGAAGGGAGGACCAAAACAACTACTACATCTACTGAAAATAGACGGATTGTTGGAGATGCATCAACTTCTCACTGTTCCGACTCGCAGATCGGATCAAATTTGAAAATCATTGCTAGAGTTGACACGATAAGACGAGTTATTCAGAAAGCTGGTTATCTAAAAAGATTAAAATTACAAAAAAAAAAACAAAAAACGCCTCTTACCACTACTCGTGAGGAGACTCGCATGGTTTTTGCTCGGAATTGTATGACAGGGAACCGATTTAATTTACATGGCCCTGATGGTTAAATTACTAATTTCATGACATACGCAAAGAAAAACACTATCTGTCTCATCACCATACCCTTGAAAGGGTGTAATGCTATGTTGTACGTTCTCTTATTATATCCAATGTTAACTGCAGTTTCTGTCAGCAAGAATGAACACAAATATACTACAAAGACCTACTGAAGAAGGCTCTTCCTTACTATGATCATATATTTGGACCCGTACAATGGATTTTCCAGCAGGATAACACCCATTCATACCGCACGCGTATAGTAAAAGAGGGTGTCCGTATACCCAAAATGTACCTATACATACTGGAATGCCCACCTTATTCGCCTGATCTCAATTATAATTGAGAGTGTTTGAAAATGGTTGTCACGGAAAGTATACGAGTCCGGTAAACAATTTTCCGATGTTGAATCATTAGCAGCAGTCATCAATGCCGCATGGAGCGACATTTCCTAGAGCTACCTTGAATCTCTGTATAACTCACTTCCAAACTGTATTTATGAAGCTATTTCCAACATTATATCGTTATTATATCGTTTTATTGAAAATCCTCAAAAATCTTGTTCAAGTGCATGGGAGTTTATAGGGGAATGAGGTCGTCCTCAGTCAGCATAAGATTATTCAGGGTATTAGCACAGATACTATAGTTCCTCTATTATCTGTGGTATTAGTCTTCATCCGCTCTATATAATCTACCCCTTTGTTATAGGGTATATGCCTCTACATTGTTAAGGTTCTCGATGTGTTAAGGTTATTTTTTTTTTTTTTTTTTTTTCTTTTTTTTACTTTTCATTTGTTTGCAAAGCTATCGCGATAGTTCCCAGGCTGTATGAAGGTCCTATTACTCTGATTCCCCTAACCCAGCCTAACGTCAGGTAATCAAAGGAGAGTGCAGTGGCTCCAAACAACGTTATCCATCGAACATAAGAATGTGCAATTTGTTCGATAAAGTAAGCTTTAATAAGTTGCAGTTGCACACGACACTGTACCACATTATAGTTTATAAAATAAAATGAACAAGATTAATTGCACACTACAAAAAGGAAACTTTTGCAAAAAGCGTACATCTATTGTTCAGTTGATTTTCTACCTTGTTCACTGATTATTTTTTATGAAACATTTCCCAGTCATAAATAAGGAATTGTTTATCTGATTGCATACTAAAAAAAAAACTGGCAATAACTTCAAATATTTCGTTTACTTAGTGAGTGATATCAATAATCGCAACCGATCGTATTATGTAATTTCGAGAAATAAAAATCAAAACAGTGAATTAATGTTTAATCACATTTACGTTTTAAAGCTTAATAACCGAAACCGATCTCATAAAAATTTTATGACAAAGTTCTGTATACAGTACGTCAGTACATTTATTCACTTTTTCAACGGCCGGCCGGCGATGACTTCATTGATTTGTCACATATGGTACGATTGTCATGATTGGATAATATGAAAATTCGGAGAAAGGCATTTACGATTCACATATTTCTAAATGAACAAATATTATTGTTAGCCTTTCTTTCCGCAATGTTACAAATCCGATAGAGCCTTTTTTAGAATTCAACAAGAAGTATAGGTTGGGTATTCCTTAAATAGTTCAAAGCTCCGTCGCGACATTTTACAACCAATATCCGCAATAATACAAATATAACGTGGAAGTAACACCCCGATGCGATCATTCAAGAGACTTTGACGAGTCATATCAGATAAGATTATTATGAAATATGATAGGTTGTAAGTACGCGCAATCACAGATAGGAGAACTTTTTTTACCTAGAATTGCGAACAGGTGTGCCGTGTTGAATACCTCGTTCCGTGTGAAAGCAATCTTATCTAACACGCAGGGTAATATGTCAATTTTCAAGCCCCTTAGTGGGTGCTAGTGGGTATTATATCATCTAAATTATTTGATAGTGGGCATTTTTCGATAGGTTAGATATAAAGTTGGCCGCACGTACTTTTCCTCCATATGGTACCTATAGGAAATTTGTTTCCATGATCAGTATATGTATCAACAAAAAAAAAAAACATTTAGTGCGAAAAGTAGCCTTACTGCAATTTTGGCTTAAGGAATAAGGATTACCATACCTCAGCATTCCAGTACGATATAAGAGCCATGCACATTATCAGCGCCATCGACTATAATAATTGTTGGCTTTGGAGGAGTATATAAATGGTGTTTTTTTTAGAGGTAGAGAACTTTAAGTTGGCAACACTATTTTAACTGGCGGCCATTTTGTCAGCTGTCAACTGATTTATTTTTAGTTTGGTTTGGCATTTCAACATAAACAGACAGACGCCTGAACAACGCTTCCAAATTAAAGAAATTTATTTTTAAAATCATTGTTCTGTTCCAAATTAGTATTGCGCACTACGTCCACTTTACGATCAACATAGAGAAATGATTACTGACTTTTTCGAACAACCATGATGTGCAGGAGCTGTGGTTTCAATAAGACGTGGTTTCAACAAGACGGCGCAACATGTCACACAGCTCGTGCCACAATTAATTTATTGAAGGAAACGTTTGGTAACCTCATAGTTTCACGCTGCGGACCCGTGAATTGCCCTACAAGTCCAAGGTCATGCGATTTAACGCCGCTTGACTATTTTCTGTGGGGATTTATTAAGTCGCTAGTCTACGCCGATAAGCCCGAAACCTTGACCACTTCAAGGACAACATTCGCCGCGGTATTGCCGATATGTTGGAAAAAGTCATCGAAAATTGGACCTCCAGATTAGACTACGTCTGAGCCAGCCGTGGCGGTCATATGCCAGAAATTATATTTAATTTATAATGCATGTCACTTTAAGAAAATTCATTTTTGTTTTATTCCATTTCAAACTTCTATTTACCTCTAAAAAAAACACCCTTTACATATAACCCCATATAAAACAGACAAAGTTCCAAGTTAGTCTTAAATTTATTCAGCCGGAAAAGAAGTCATGACAAAACTTCATCTAAATCTACCTTATTAAATATGTATAGACGTAACATTTTTATGTAGGTAGATTAACTACTGGACCGATTCCAAAAATGCTTTCACATATAGAGTAAAATAGGGTAATGCAAATAATTCACAGAGAAATAAATGAAATGTTATTTATAAAGACGTATTACTATTGAAAAAACAATAATGTACCGATTGATACTAAGGATAATGTCCTGATTTTGGCTACTAAAAAGGTAAACGCTCCCATGCATGGCACTACTATTTTTATAGTATATCTTAAAACAATATCTGGCTGAATAGCACCGGAGAGTCAGTTCTTCTTGGACCACTGGTACATACCCTTCACTTTGAACTGAAATCAAATTATTGCTATCAGTAATAGCTGGATTAAGCAAAATTCAATTCTCTGTGCAAATGTCGGCCTGAGACACTTCAAAATTATGTCACGAAGGCACAAGGATCAAATTGTAACCGCCAAATTAAAAGAAGCTCGAAAGAGCAGTGATGTAAAAGCTCGACCAATTTTCCTAAAACCTCCCGCTTCGTTTGAGCGTTTGAGTAGTGACCTAATGCCACAGGACCCTCAAATCAGTTCGGGCAGCGAAAAGGAGAGAAAAAGAGGAGATGTAAACTGCAACACCAGAATGCTTGCTCCAAGCATGACTTACCCAAGCGGACATGGGAGGGGATCTTGGTGCTGTAACCAGAACGTTGTTCCGTATTTATCCATGCTGAGGGGGAACTGATGTTATCTTCCGGAAAATATTTTAAGATTGGAGCCCGTTTTGTCCTTTCATATACCTGCTGTTCTCTGATAAGTAGAATTTTTAATAGAAAAAAAACGGAAGCTATTAATGTTCTTCTTGTCTTCTTGTAAGCATTGATTATATATTAACATTGATTGTGTGTGTAGTATGGTACCCCATGTATCTTGTATCTCTTTCCTCTGAGAGTATGATGTTCGCTTAACCTATAATTATATCACCTTTCCTAAGCGGCCAAGTCCACACAGCATATCGTTGCTCAACAATAAAACGTCGCTTATCGAATGCACAAACCAGAATAGCTCATATATATAGCTTATAGTAGACATACTCCCTGGAATGTCGTCCTTTCTGTTATTTACTCACTAATATCAAACTCACAACATGCAGTGGGTTCCAAATGGAGCACTGAGTAGATTTACACCGCGGTTAATAGACTGGCAAGTCCTTAGAATATCGTTGTCTGGTCAAAAGCTTCAACTTAGGTTAAGCTAGGATAGGTTAGGTTAGAGGGACAGTTTAGCTTATGCTAATGCGAATGCCACACGAGCTCCTTTTGGCGCGCTCCCATTTCACATTTAATCAAAATGAGAACACGAGCTTCCAAATGGGAGCACGTCATTTTAATTTTCCCAAAGCAAGGAGAGTGTTAATTTTGAAATTTATCGGTTGTAATATATAAATTAAATGAACGACTCCTTGGACATATGGCAATAATTGCTGTCTAGCAGATAGAAATTTACAACATAGAAATTATTCCAGGGGCGCGCTGACAATAATTGGTAACACGACCATTTTGGAGCTCGTGTGGCATTAGCCTTAAAGTTTGTTTATGTACATATTTTCATTTCCTATTAAATGTTGACAAATCAGTGAAAGTGGTTAGACATTGTTTCTCATAACAAGGCAAGTTCTAATAGCTGAATTGAAAGCGAGATTGCTCTGTTTAGGGTTATCTTTAAATGAGTAGAGTATGTGATTGTTTGACTAAACTTAAGTGCTTGCAACTGAAATTACTAAATATCATTGAACTGTTACAATGTTTGTTTATATTAAAATATTTCGTTTAGACGTGCGGGTCTAAAGTACACACTCAACTTGATCAGAGTCCCAAAAGACCTATCGCTGACTAACTGATATAAATATCTATCTAATCTGAATCGACCAGATTGTTTTGAAAGTAGAAAATGACTTTTGGACGCTGTTTTTTTTTCTAAATATCTCACACCAAAATCTACGGAGCATATTAAAAGCAGACAACAATGTTATATTATACATATGATTTATTTTTTAAAAAAACTTCTGACTTGCATACGCGATAAAAGCGACACGTATCGCGGACCGCGGTCGACCTGATTCAGTCCTATTGCTGACATATTTCAGAAAGAGGGTTTTTAGCTAGAAAGTTCGCCAATTCTTTTATGAAGTTTATGATGCAAATTTTTCTTCTGGGAAGATCGATCCAAATTGTTGTAGATGGTGTATCATCTAATTCGTTTGCTATAAATGCAGGTGTGCCCTTGCTTTCTCCAACTCTATATTTCTTCTCCTTTGCTTGTTTTATAAGTACTTCCATGATAGATGTTCCGAGGAACTCAAAGACGTCATTAACCCACGAAATGGAATTTTTGGGCTCCCTACAAGACAGGCAAGGATGTCCGCGAGGACATCAATTTTCCAAAACTCCTTCTGTTACAGGACATGCATCTGCAAGCATCTCGGGGGGCTAATGAAGCGTTATAGGTTCGCCTTTCCCGGGAGAAGTATTTAAAAAAAATACTACAAGCAAAGGATTTTCTCATCTTTTCGGGATCCAGTAGTTGGTCCCTGAAGAAGATCTTCCTTCTAATTGCACATATCAGCGATTTCGTCTGTTTTGGACAGAATGTCACTAACACGTCGGTGTTAGACAGAATATAACTAAAGACAGATATAACTTTGAGGTGGTAAGTCCTACTTTATGGTGCATGGACTCTATCAAAAGCGGATGAGATTACTCTTGGTTGCTTCGAGAGGAAAATTCTTCGAGTAATTTTCGGTCCCGTCTGCATATAGACGGTGAATGAAGGAGGAGATACAACGACGAACTGTAGGGGCTGTACAGAGACATTGACCTGGCTAGAAGAATGAAGGTCCAACGACTGCGGTGGCTGTGTCATGTAGAGCGAATGGACGTGAATGCTCTGGCCCGGAAGATCTTCGAATCTATTTTGATATCATACCTACCTACTCAGAATCAAGATCTTGTTGGCAATCTGATTGAGCGCCTGTGTAGCTCGTTTGGCCTGTCTTAAACCTTTAATCACAGATACTAAAGGTCCTAAGTAACTTTATATTATCTTTAATAACATTAAATATGTTCCCAGCTTTTTATTGCAAAATTTGTAGCTGATTTGAGTATAGCAGAAAATGTTCGGTCCCGTGAAAGGGGTTTTTGAGCCTTTTCTAACCAAAACCCTCATGGCCAGAAACGCACCACAGTTTGAGGCTGAGACTTTAAAGGGTGTTGAAACTGTGTAAACTTTATTCGGAATTTTTGAGTCAATGATAGGCGAGCTAAGGGCTCTTATAGCTGATTGACTATCCATCAATACATATGGATGTGCACGCCTTTGATGCCAGTTTTTTAAATGTTGTTGATACTTGGACAGCGTGGAATTCAGCCTAGAATACGCTTAATACCTTTTGGAGCCATCCGTATACAACTTTAGGCCTTTTTGACAGTTTGGTGGGCAGTTGTATCCCCTTTTCTACTAGTGCTGCCTAGAACCTAGGAGGCGGTCTATTAACCTGTTAACGCTGATCTTTTTTATATAAGACTCACAATATTTAGAACTCATTCTAAAGTTAAAATGTTTCTTTAATTCTTATTCTGAGAAAATCTTACTTCAGCCAAAGTCTGAAGCCTTGTGAATTTCTTTATTCGTTCTAAAGCTATGATCACTAAAACGAATTAAGGAATTTTGGGCCACAATGAATGCTTCACCTCAATTCATTCAACGATCATGATAGTAAAAACAAGTTCCACAAATCCATCCATTTGTATTTCTGAATTCACCTACCTAAATCACGTCCACTTCATTTCATAAATTCGACCCTTACCTAGGCCTACTTACGCAGTGTTCTTCCCTTGGCCTTTATCAATTAACGATGATGCTAGATGACATAACCAGAAGAGTATCTATGCAAATAAAAAATTAAGGAAAAGAAACAGCACTAAAATGTATCTCCATTGAGTTGTACAAATTGTCTCACGTGTGACACATCGAGCTGTAAATTTAGTCTTGAAAACGTTACGCTACTCCATAGCTCATCAATTTGTGCCTATGAACTTTGGACATTGATCTAAATTAATTGTTTTTATTGAGAACAATTTATTGTTTCATTCTAATGAATTTATTTTTTATTTTTTTACATAACTTCCAGTCGTTCTGACAATTTGGTGTTCTGGTGTTGGAATCACAGCTGGTGCTCATCGCCTATGGTCACACAAGGCCTATACAGCAGCATTGCCGCTGCGAATACTTTTGATATTTTTATTCACTATTGCCGGACAGGTACTAATTTATCTGTTTGCTATTTATAATTCCGAAGGAACTAATTTTCTTTCATTTACTAGCGTGATGCATACACATGGGCACTAGATCATAGGATACATCACAAGTTCTCCGAGACAGAAGCCGATCCGCACAATGCCAAGCGAGGATTCTTCTTCTCGCATGTCGGTTGGCTATTTCTAACACCACATCCCTTGGTGGAGGCAAAACGTAAGGTGATCGATATGTCTGATCTGGAGAACGATCGCGTCGTGATGTTCCAAAAGAAATGGTACATTCCGTTGTTTGCTACCCTTGCTATTGCTCTGCCCGTACTCTTGCCATGGTATTTCTGGAATGAGGATCTCTGGATGTCGTTCTGGATTAATTTCAATATGAGATTCTGTTCCACATTAAATGTGGCCTTCTTTGTGAACAGCGTTGCTCATATGTGGGGCAGCAAGCCTTATGACAAGTTAGCTTATAATATTGGCACTCTACCCTAATGGTCAATAATTCGAAACTCTTTACAGGAATATAAGTCCAGTGGAAAGCCCGATTGTATCGTTCCTGGCATTGGGCGAAGGTTGGCATAACTATCATCATGTATTCCCCTGGGACTACAAGACCAGCGAAATGGGTACTTACTCTTTGAATGTCACCACTGGCTTTATTGACTTTTTCGCTAAATTAGGATGGGTTACCGGACGTGAGTTGTATTTAGATTGACGGTATATTTTCTTTGACTGAAATTGAATTTTATTTTGCAGGTAAATCGGTATCCCTGGATATGGTTGCACGACGTGCAGCTAAATGTGGAGATGGTTCACATTTCCTCTGTGATGACTATGCGCATACGGATCAAGTTTGGGGCTTTGGTGACAGGGATCTGCCACGAGAAGATATCGCCGAGTTGGAGACAATGAAGGACTAAGTTTTAAGATTAAGTATATTTATTTGTATGCCTATGATGTAATTTTGATTACCAAATTGAACGTTAGTTTAGAGCTTTCTTTACCCAGTGAGGATTAGAGATGATGAAATCGAACTTATTCTTATTTGTTAAGCTTTTGCAAGTATTGAAAAGAAATATTTTCTTAATAAAAATGTTAAATAACCACGAATGAATTGTATACAAAAGAAGAAAAATGTGACAACTGCTAGAAGCTAATGCTTTAAAATCATTATGGGATTGAGAGATAGTTACTGCACTTATTATCATCACCCACGAAGTGGCTGTACGGACAATGGAGTAGACCCAAGTCCTATAAAGAGTATTTGCATAGCGATTGGAAACGCAGTCCACTTTCAATCGGCCATCGTTTTTAGAGTTGAAAATAAAGATTGTTCTAAACAGACTAGGGGTGGTGATTCTAGATTCGGAAAGCACAGCCTGCACCTTGGCAAACTGACTCGGCTAATCGACTTTGCTGCGGGGCCAAACGTCGTCATCGCCTTAACGTTTTAGCAAACGATGCACTGGTTCGATGAGGAGTGCCGGCTGGCATATGCTGCCAAGAACGCAGCGCATTAATCGACGCTGCAGACCAAAAGCAGAGCTCCCTGCGAGCTCTACGGCAAGAAAGAAGGGAAGAACATCGACTTTTTAGAAAAAAAAGAATGAGCACAAGAATCAAGTTGTTGAGTCTATCGATGGACGCTATATAGGAGGGGCAATGTTAGGAGGGAATATACTAAATGGTAAAAAGGAGTTCCTAAGGATGAGCATGAGAATACGGTGATAGATCCACAATCGCTGCTAAGGATTTGAAAAGAAAACTGCTGCAGATTGTTTAACGGTGAAGACTAACGAAATTCCGATGTCAAGCAAAATAAACCATACAATTTGGACGATTATAGTCAAAATTTCCGTCCACCCGACAAAAACTAAGTGGGGAAAGCGATATCAAAACTTAAGTCTAACAAGACTCCTGCAGATGAGCTAAGGGCAGAGCAGCATGCGATCGCTGGGTAAGGAATATGCAGCAACTTATCTAAAAATTTGGTCGGAAAAGATGAAGAAACCTCAGCATCGTGTCCTCAAAACGGCGCCAATTACAGAACTACAGAGGAATGTCGCGTATAATTACCTGTCGGCTATACTATTACGTGAATGTCTGCAGTAGCATGTATCGCAAGCATTAAGAGGAAGATTCTAAGCTCACCTGGACTATTCTCGGTACAAACGATCCAATGAACTTCAACGATCTAAACCACTCAAAGTCAAGTCAATAATGCCTGCGGCGGACATCTTAGGCAGACATGCATCTTAGGCAAACATGAGCAGATACTTGCTTACCTATAGCCATACCTAAACATATACGATATACCTACCAATAAAACCTATAACAACTTTCTCTGCGCTTGTCTATTTTAATAAGCCTGACCTAGGGAACTACATTCTATACCTAGCATTTTCCTTAATATGTCTATAGGATCCATCTCCCTCTATATTGTACAGGTAATTTAATTTATCATTTAAATAAATATGAATATAAAATATAGATATATAAGCACTAGCAGCCTAGGTCTAGCTTAGCACAACAATTTATTTGTGTAAGTTTTTATTCTTGGGTCGAACGGAGAGAACCTAAAACTGTTTGCTGAGTGACAAAGGTGCACGAACATTAATACATGGGATTGGGAACTTTCAATAGCGTCCATATTTTTTAAATGGAGAAGGAGAAGAGAGTTCGAGCTCAGTTGTGTGCAGCGTTGTTATACGGTCGTAAATATCGTATTTGTGACGATTTTGGAAAGCAAATACGATGCTCCGATTTTTGCTTGATTTGGCCTGATTTCTACGATTTGCTGATTTTTAGTTCCGATATTTACGATTTTAGAAGCAGTCAAATACGACTTCTACAAAATTACAAATTACAAACCTTGGTGTAAGAAAAACTACTTCCTACCGAATTTTGAAACTACGTACAAACAAATCAAACAACTTTAAGTCCAAATGAAATGTGCAAATCAAGAACAATTCGAAACAGGAAAGGCGAATAGAATCTGATAAGCATTAGTTTTGCACTTAATATGTTGTAAGTCATTCTGGTCTTCTGGAAATATGTTTTCAGGATGCTAGTTACAAAGCTTGCTTGTTTTATGCTTTCCTCGCGATTGTTAAGGTTTCAGGGGAAGTGCATTAGTTGTCTCATGTGTTACAATGTCTTAAAATACATATGTCGCATGTCGAGGAATAACTAAGTTCCTCAGAATATATGCCCACAGAAAGGTTAAAGGCTTGAATTAGATCCCTATGGTCCCTACTTTGGCCGGCTCCCGTGGTAGATTATTATCTTAAAAAAATATTCCCTGCAAAAAATATGTATAACCATTAATTGCTGAGTTATTTGTTATTATAGATAACTGTTATGAGAATGATTAAATTTTTTTTTAAAGTTTTGTTCAATTTTCGTTGGCATTTTTACCATTTTACCAACAAAAAAACTGGCTTCTGCTTTATAGGTTAATGGAATGGAATTTGAGTATTAGCGCTCCAGGAATTGGAATCCCTTTTTTAATTAATTATTCTTAATCAACCTACTGTCGCTATAAAGAATTGACTTTTAATATTGCTCATATTATGTTTTAGTTTTCTGCATTTGTTTGGGTATGTCTTCTGTTTCTAAATTTAGACCAGTATCAAAATATACATATACACAACATATGTTGGACTACATTTTAAGCCCTCCGACTCTAAACGTCACAGTGTAGCGAACTTCTCTATAATAAGAACTGCTTCAGGTTATTGATCGTTATGTTGCAAGTTGCTGCAATTGGTGTTCTACTTTTTTATCTTTTAGTGTTTTCACTACTTTACACAAATTTATTTGAAAATTCTATTCTGTAAGAAGACTATTCAAAGAGTAGCTATATTTACAATTTTACGGAAAACAATGCGTTATCCGTTATTGTTAATCGAAAAAAGCAGCATACCTATAATGCATTACTAATTGGTCAATTTACAAGAGTTTTTCATGTTTATCAGGGTTATTGACCATCGTGCAGTGTTTGTATTTTGTGTCGCAGATACTACTATTGATTACCGCTTCCAAGGCAGTGAAAAAACGCAGTACGCAGCCGTTTAGACACATCTTAAACTGTTAACCAAAATAGGTAAGACGGATTGTGTTTTTTTAGTAGCGAAGCGTAGCGGTGGAGTATAACTAATAATATTTTTAGTGTCCATATTACATTTTACGAACTCAAAATTGCGAAATTTCCAATATAAATTATATCTTGAGAATTACAGAATATTTAAGGTGAGAGTTTAAAATGATTATTGTTAAGGCCCAAAGTGCCCAAAGTCCTGAAGTTTCGCCTACCGTTAAATATGCTCGTAGGCGCACTCGCAAAGAAGTTATTATTAAATTGTTATAGAGATTCCCCAAAAAATATGCCTGCTGAACATAACCGCCTTGAATGGGGGATTTGGGATTAACCCAATTTTTAAATTGCTGTTCGTATGCGTATCGAGTCCAAGAACGCTGATGACTTTTTCGAATTCGATATCAAACAAATATCAATTTAGCAATTTTGGGACTAAGTTTGAACATTTAGGGCAAGTGTAGTTGCCTCAGTACCACTACTGTTGAAATTTATAAGTATAATGTATACTTTAAAAGGTTCGCACCCAAATAATGGAAACCAAGTTTTTAGGTAGGTACTAAAAGCCATGGTTGGTTTTAAGTGATCGTCGACGAGGTGCATTTAAAACAAGAATAGGTCCATTGTGCTGCCACTGAAAAGTATAGGTGTTTATACTGCTTGCCCCTGGACTTCCGCAAAAAGGGTAGGTATACTCAGAGCCAGCCTTTGGGCATACCTAGCAATTGCATGTGTCCGCCTATAAGATTCAATAGAATTGTACATCTTTCTAAGTACCCTTAGGTATAAGTACCCTGCCCTATACTAACTTGTACACATTTTTACAAAATACGATAATTACGATTTTTACAACCCCAAAAACACGATTTTCAGAAAAAGTTTATAACAACACTGGTTGTGTGTGCTCGGAAATTGGAACAATCGGGTAAGCCAGTCGGTGATGGACATTTCAAAGACAACTTGACTAGCCAAGAGCGAGGCCAAGAGTACCTATATTACGAATAAAGCTTGAAGTCTCTCCTAAAAGTATGTTCAACTTTTTCATATATTTTCTTTGACAAAACGCCTAAGACTAGTCCACAGGTTTACAAGCTGGCTGATTCTTATTCAAATATGTAACCGCTTTTTACTTGTTAATATGGCATTTACTGGAACTCAGTTAGTTGAGAGTTGAGCTACATCCTAATAATAACAAGTGTTGTACAATGGGAACGTCTTAACATAATTATACAGCTATGATAATTGCTACAACACTGTATACAAACAATACTTGTTGTGTCGTATTGTATTATAGGCCCCAGAGATCGACTGTCAGAAAGCTTGTAGAGTTCCCTGTTAAATCTTTTTCTTCAAATATCCTCTACTAAGACTACTACAAGACTTCCTGAGTCATCTCTAACCAGGGCGCTGCGAAATTAAGCCCGAGGAAATAAGGCCCAAAAAACAAAATGAAATAAGGCCCCAAATTATGCTCACAATACAATAACAACAAAAATATGATATATTTTGGGTGTAATTTCATTTTTTTGGCCCTAATTTAATTTTTCGTATTTGGGTGCTTTTTCATTATGAAATAAGGCCTCAACTTTTGATAATGAAATAAGACCCACGAAATATTTTTTGGGCCTTATTTCATTATTGTTATTTTTCTGAAACCCAAGAAAGTATTCTACTTTTAAGAAATCAACTTTGATGAAATTAATATGATCAAGTACGAACAAATCTAGCCTGATGAAAATAGAAAAATAGAATATCATTCGAGAAAATATAGTCAAACTGGAAAAAGGTATAAAACTAAATATATATAAAAAAAGGAGATTCATCTTTTACCATTAGTTACCATTACCATTAACATTAGTGATCAGTTAACGAGTGATAAGTTCAGTTATTTTCATGAATTCAATCATGAATTTCGAAAAGTTTTCGGGAAAAAGAAGAAATAGCGAACTTCTTTATGTATACTCATTTAAAATTCTTTTTCTGTTACCTTAATCGTCATAAGAGGGATAAAGTGAAGAACCTAAAGGCGTAGCCAAACAAAATTTTTGAGCAAGGTAGGACCGATTTGAAGTGTGAAAATTAAAAATTCGCGCGAATTTAGGTTCTTCACTTTATCCCTCTTATGACGATTAAGGTAACAGAATTTTATTTATTAATTATTATTCAATTATATTTCCATACTCATTTAAAATGATAGCAATGGGATTAGCGTTAATATGATACCAAAAGAGGATGTATTCGAAGCTGAAGAATCCTCCGAAGAAGATATTTTAGAGGCAGAACAAAGTGAGCAAGTTATAAGCACTTTCGAAGATTCTCACGTTTGCTTAGTTTGCACTGATTTGCCAGCAAATGTAGTGCTACTACCATGCAAGCACTTACAAATTTGCACTGAATGCGACCTAAAACTGCTAGCTGAAGCTATATTGGTAAAGGTTTATCCAATTTCCAATGTCCTTATCGTAGACAAATTGTAGAAGATACAATGAATGTGTTTAGGTATTTAAGATATTTGGGCACATTTTTTTGATTTGTTTAAAATTTGAAAAAATAAAAATATACATTGGGGCCTTATTTCATTTTTTTTTTTTTTGGGGAAATTTCATTTTTTTGGGCTTTATTTCCACATAATAAATTGGGCTCTATTTCATTATGAAAATTTGCCCAATTTTTGGGGCCTTATTTCATTTTGTTGTTTGGGCCTTATTTTCTCGGGCTTAATTTCGCAGCGCCTCTAACCAGGGGTCAGTACCACGAAACAACAAGTATTGTTAAACAGTAGCAATTTACCGGAGCAATATGCTAAAATGCTCCCATTGCATAATACTTGTTTTTTCGTGGTACAGCCTACAGGTGTCTCTTCAATTCTTGTTGCCTTGGGCAGAGAAATTTTACTGGTGTAGCACCTGTTTATTCTCTACATCGCGCCCTTCTCTTTGTCTTTCAATTTTCTCCGTAAAAGCCGAGTCCTTTCCTCTTTTTTTGGTTAAAAGCCAGGATACTGATTGTTGGTTGCGATAACAATCTTTCAAAGTTTAGATATTTTCCTTGGCTATACAACAAGCTAATCGCCTAAGAGTATCTTGGCAGCTTTGAAAATTCAGAAATCAAGAATAGATCCGAAAATCGTTCTCCATTTTGCAGGGTTATTAACAGTATAAATCCATCATTATGCGGTTCATAACCAATTTTTTTTCGCATGGTTGGGCACTTAATCCCATGCGCAATCGCATTAACCCTGGTGGTTATTGTGCTGGACTACCGTGTACTGTGCCAGAGGCTTCATAGGTTCAATCCCTGAAAAAAAAACACAAATGACTTCATAGGATGGTTCAGCCAGGCGATTCGAACAGTCCTAAAAAATATAGTGGATGGATATGGACAAGGTGAGTACCCAGTAAAATAGAAACAATTGCTTGGTGTGAGATAGTTCCTACGACTGGGTACCTCTTAGTTGATGCTAATCAGAGTATTTTATACCAACCATCTTCTGAAGCTTCTATACGAAAATGTTAAAAATATTCAATAAATCGATATATGTGCTTATTAAGGCCGTACCCATTCCAGTAGTACATATATATAAACCTCTTTTGTTAACGGATTTTGAAAGTGCTCAAAAAATTAAGGACAACTCACTCCAACAACGCACTGTAACTACAAATGGTCTTTGCTTTGTCTTCTGAAGAATCGCTATCCGCTGAAGAGAATTAATAAGATCGAAGGGCACGACCGGTGACCTAATCACCAAATGCGGTAAATGCATATAATAAATTAAACAATTCAATTCATAGCATATTGCCGTTTGTACAGAATACGTATAAGGGATTGTTAGCTGCAACTCCATAAAATCCAGCCTACAAGTTCTTAAAAAAACGCTGGAACTGGCTGGTATTACACGTAAGTATAGGCACTCTTACATTAATATATACAAATAGCATAAATTTCAAGTTCAATCCAAATGAATAAATTTAAAATTAAACGCATTATAGGTTCCTACCTAAAAAAAAAATGAAGAATTCATTAAACGTATCGACCCGTGCTCATTAGTTCACGAAAAGGTTTTTCCAATTATAGACTTACAAAGTGTTCGTTGGCAAGTCAGCTCAGTTGGTAAGTACCCACTCTTCGCTTGCGTTTTGCAATTCATTTTCATTCGCGAATTCAACACGATCGAAGTATAACGTTTTCCACTGAAGGAAAAAAGTGCTGTGATACGTATTTCATAAATATTTACATATTTTGCTTCTCTTTTTTTTTTTTTTTTTGTAAAGTGATACCAGGAGGTAAAGGAATAAAATGTGATTTCATCTAAATTCAGTTTGTTAAAAGTTGTTTTTTTAATAAGAAGCCATAAATTTCGTGACAAATTTGTGCAGCAAATTCCACAGATTCAATACTAGCACTTTGTGTGATATTTTGTTTGACTGGTTTGTCTTTCCTTTTTTTTAATTATATTAAACGTGTAAACTATATAAGTTCGGTTTGCGAGAGGTATGATATTATTTTGTGTTGTAGTTTCCATATTTGGATAGTTTTGATCGCATTTGTTGATGTAACGTATTGGTTTTATGTTTACTGTAGGTAATAAAAAGTTGCGATTCAAAAACGTCATCTACATTGGTTTGCTCAATATTTTCTTGACTTTTTTGAAGAATGTCATCGCTGATTCGTATCACCATTGGTATCATCTGTGAATGAGTTACATATGTAGGTACCTAGAGGCAGGCATAAATCGCATACCAGTAGAAATCGTCAAAGTGATAAATTTTGCTTAGCCGTTCCTGTTGGTACAACAAATCTAGTTGCATTACAAACTCGAGGTGGTGGATCCAGACTACTCCTCTTTGTCCATTTTTGTCTCAAACTATCTTATTCTGAATGTTTCTGGCTTATGTAATGAGCATGGTAATTGCTTTGCGCTGACATTGCTCAGTCATGGTTCTAGTTCTAGTTGCCAATAATATTAGCGAAATCCTTATCTACAACCTCTTCTACAAAGCATATATCACCATGGCTGGAATTCCTACGGATCGCATTACCTTTTTGCAATTCAACTATAATGCTTGTGGTAAAATATTATATTTTTTATCGATGGGGAAATTTTATTCATTTATTTGTTGTCACAAAAGAACAACATCTTTCATAGACAATATAGGGTCATAACATTACAAATTTAAATAGGACAAATTGCAAAATAATTTACAAATTACAATGTAAACGTAGAGCAAACAAATTATGACTGAACATCAAGTAATTTTCTTTTTAAGGAGGAAATTGAAAAATTAAAATCTATTAAATTGAAATTAGCATTATACGATATGTACGATTGTACAAAAGTGGTCTACTCTAAAAAATCTAGTAAATCGTATGTTAAAGATATGGAACATTTATGTTAAGAAGGCTTAGAATATCCATTGAGTCAATCTGACCTATTATAGGGTAATATTATGAACAAAGACAATTCTAGCTATAGTTCTCCTAACTTCTAATGAGTCTAAACTTAACAATTTCAGCCTAGATAGACATATAAGGGGGTAAGTTGCTTAAGTCAAGCAAAGTAAGTCCTCTAAAAGCGAACCTTAGAAATCGTTTTTGAATTAATTCAATTCTATTTTATAGTACGGATACCAAACTATAGAGGCATATTCTAGCATAGCATAATCACATTCCCCATGTTTCATTTGCCTTGTTTGTGATAGACTCAACATGGTAATTAAAAGTTGGCTTATAGTCTAAAAGCACACCCAATTCTTTGATTACGGAAATACGGGGAATGACTACACCATCAAAAGAATACGTACATGTACATGACAGGTAATTTTCAGCGGGAAAATGTTATGATATGACTAAACATTTAGTAACATTTAAAGAGAGCTAAGTTTTAGAGCACCACAGATAAAATGTTTAAAGATGTGAATTTAAAACATGAAACGAATTATAATCATTTCCCGGCAAATAAATCTTAAAGTTATCCGCAAACATTAACAAAGAGACCATGCACGTAAAAATTTGACAATATCATTCACAAACAGAATAATAAAAAGTAGAGGTCCAATATGACTTCCTTGGGGAACACCAGAGACCAGAGGTTACCGATATATTTTTCCAAAATTCAAGATAAGAGGTCTCTAAAAACAAAACATGTAGAACAGCGGCGAAATTTCAATGATCGTATATAATTACATATTCGCTTTGGTGACTTCACTTAGCACTTTACTTTTTTTTAATATTGCGAACCGGACTGTCTGTATTTGAATACAAAAAGTCAAATGTTTTGACGAATCACAGCAACATCCATTCGCCGTAATTTAACCTTTAACACACGAAAGATAAATCGCCTGGAATTCTTACGGAGAACTCGAAGCGATGGAAATGTCTTTCGAATAGCTGCATCAAATTAGGCCCAACGTTGTATAAAGATCTGTAACTACTACTAATATTTATAATATAATTTTGTTCTATGGATTCCATTAAAAAATACAAAAAATAAAAAAAGTGAGGAGGAGGAAAACCCTACTACGTAAATGACCGGCGCTATCTAGAACAGTAATTTTACGGGGAGCTTGCGGATATTGCCGACACTTCGTACGTAACGGATAATTGCCACATAACCTAACCTAACCTAGGCTTCAGGGGTTATGTGTATCCCTACCCTATCACTAATCTTCTGAGTTTTAAAAATTGTACAGTTTTTTTCCCGATCTAACTCGGATCACAATGCCTTTGAGACCCTGTGGCCCTCTATGTGTGACCATCTTAGGTCTGCCTTATTTCTATTTTTTTTAATAGTATATTAATTCTCTGCTATTGGTGGTTAAAGTCAAACGATAGGGAATACAGTTCAAAGTTGTTGGATTGATAAGGAAACCTCTATCGTCTAAAATATAGGTATTGATGTTTATTATACATACGGTGACCATCCCTCCCGTATTTTTAAATTTGTATTCAATAAGATTTTAGAAAACATACATTTCCATATAACTTAGTCATATCGCTCACTCTTCAGCATCAAATGCACAATTGCGCATTTTCAATGTCAGTTCGCACATGACACAATAAATATATGCAGCATGTCTACGACATGTTCCCGCAATAGCCCAAATAACGTTTTTACGAAAAAATTATTGGAAAAATTTCCCGGACAATTCGAAAATTCGAGAAAAGCGGAAAGTGTCTTAATTTTTGTTATATATATAACATATAACAAAACTCGCGACTTCACGATAGATTTGCGTTTACAAAACGATCATAAACAAATTTGCTGAAATTAAAACAGGGCAACTATCGAATCAGCTTCTAAAGATTAATGATTATAAAGGACTAGCTGAACCCGCCAGCTTCGCCAGGCCTTCTGTTGCTTTTTTAATTTTTTTTTTATTTTATTTATTTTCGGGCGACAATGTTTTAATTTTGTTGTATAGGAGGTGCCACGCCCCTTTGTCTGATTTTGACCAATCTTCACAGGAGCACTCCACGGCCAATATCTAAGATTATTTGTAAGTTTGAGCTCAATCGATTCTGTGGCTTTCGAGATATATGATTTTGAATGTTTTTTTTTTGTATGGGCGGTGCCACGCCCCTTTGTCCGATATTGAATTTGTTTAACCTATCACCCAATCACCGTAATTACCGTGAAAATCGATTGAAAATTACGGGCGACAGAGGGAAACAGTTTTTATACCCTCCACAGGAAGGTATATTCACTTTGCCATTACGTTTGTAACGCCAAGAAGGATTCACCGGAGACCCTATAAAGTATATATATTCTGAATCAGGATCACATTCTGAATGTCTGTTGAAAGCGCGATAGCGTCCAAAGTAATTGACCTAGGCGAATGAAATTTTGTACGACGACTTCTTTTTACCGTCGTCAGGTTAGTATTGAAAATGAGCTCTGTCGGTCAAGTAGTTCTGGTACCTCCCATACGAAACCACTATTAGACCCATGTGTCTCTCTGTCTGTTGAAACCACGATTTTATGAGAGGTCTTATATTTATGCCCTTCAAGTTTATATTAAAAATGGTCCATGTCGGTAAAGTAGTTCTGCTACCTACCATACAAAACTAATATTAGAAACATACTAACTCGCATGGCAAACATTTTGCATGACTTTTATGCAGTGGAGGGTATCAAAGCATCGGCCAGGCCGATGATAAAACTTTTACTTGTTTTTACTTTGTTTTGTATATATAGAGAAGAAGAGATATCCTGTTTCCCTTGAGATGTAAAAATTAAGCTGAGGAAAATTAAGATACATTTGGATGGGGGCTTAATTTAAGTGCGGAGCGCGTACCTGCCAGACTTAAAATAAAATGTTAGGGCCATATACCCCCAATTTCCAAATGTTTCTGTATTCATATTATCTGAAAAAGTATACTGAGGTGTGACTGAAGAACAATTTTGAAGTTGGACTTCATCGGGTGCGGAGCATTTGTCTTAGACAGGTTCACGACAAATGTATGCAACATGTTTTGCGCCTATTGTGCTGTTTTTACTTCATGACTCATGAAGAAATCATGAGTTAAGTTTGTAGATTATGTTTTCCCTTCAATAAATAGTATTAATTTATGGAATAATCCAATACAAAAGATTTGTTTTTATACCCTCCACAGGAAGGTATATTCACTTTGCCATTACGTTTGTAACGCCAAGAAGGATTCACCGGAGACCCTATAAAGTATATATATTCTGAATCAGGATCACATTCTGAATCGATTTAGCCATGTCCGTCTGTCTGTCTGTCTGCTGAAAGCACGATAGCGTCCAAAGGAATTAACCTAGGCGAATGAAATTTTGTGAAACGACTTCTTTTTACCGTCGCCAGGTTGGTATTGAAAAATGGGCTACATCGGTCAAGTAGTTCTGGTACCTCCCATACAAAACCACTATTAGACCCACGTCTCTCTCTGTCTGTTGAAATCACGATAGCGTCCGAACGAATCGACTTAGGCAACTGAAATTTTATGTGACGTCTTATATGTATGGCCTTTAAGTTTGTATTAAAAATGGTCCATGTCGGTCAAGTACTTCTGTTAGCTCCCATACAAAGCCAATATTTGATCCATATATCTCTGTCTGTTGAAAGCACGATAGCGTCCAAACGAATCGACATAGGTGAGTGAAATTTTGTGAGAGGACTTTTTTAAACGTCGTCAAGTTGGTATTGTCTATGTCGGTAAAGTAGTTCTGCTACCTACCATACAAAACTAATATTAGACACGTCATACTAACTCGCATGGCAAACATTTTGCATGACTTTTATGCAGTGGAGGGTATCAAAGCATCGGCCAGGCCAATGATAACACTTTTACTTGTTTTTTTTTTTTTTGCTGTAATTATTTTCATATTTTCTTTGTCCCGGGGTTTGGCTTACATACATAAAGTCAATTATTGTAGAAATATCTACTATAGAAATATCTATATCGATATAGGAAAGCTGCTTGTTTATTTAAAAAAAAAATAGATATGCTATTGGCGAAGATTCGAGTCTGGGGAAAGTACAAACTAAATTCCACGTTTTATGGAAAATGTATTTTCGTCACTCTTATGGCGAGGTATTTTTTAAGAACTATACGCGACGCGCGCCCGCCGGCCGGCGATCAAACATATTGCCAGTTGTCACTGCAACTGACAATACGTTTGACTTGCTTTCAACAATATAGTTTTTATTCAGTAAGCATCTTAAGTCCTCCCTCTGGATGTCAACGTTTATGAAGACGATTTACCATTTGTTTCATTGAAGAAAAAGAATTCATAAAATGGAATACAAGAAATGTGCCCATAAGGAGATGACGCAATTGTCTGTAAATATGCGCATACGAAATGTATGCCAAAAAAGCCAATTTAAACCCCATTAATATTCCCATTTCAGCTTCGGTTTATACAAGTTTGATGTATACATTACACGCATTATAGACTACTAAATTATTTTAATGGATGCGATGGTTCAACAGTCATAAGAATTACTTACCCTTACGAGCGACCTGTGAAACTGATTCTAATGCATTAATTTTAATATTGACTAAATATTCCCTGAACCGAAATAATTAAGACAAATTTATTACATTTCAGATATTGCTTCCTGTGTTAGCTGCCAGTAGAAACATATCACAATGGCTGCTACGGAAGTGGATGCTAAATCTCTTAAAACTGAACTATCCCCAGAAGTATCAGATAATGAACAAAATCTGAATTTAAAATCGGATAGTGTGAAACGAGAAGTCAGTTGGCCATCGGTTCTATTTTATATACATCTCAATATTCTTGGCCTCTATGGTATTTTCGTCCTTTTCACAAATACATCGTTTCTAACCATAGTTTTCAGTAAGTATTTCGATGCAATTTTAAATGATGAATAGTTTAAAGAAAATTGTATTTCTGAATTACAGCGTTATTTTTAAGTTTACTGGGAATCCTAGGAGTTACAGCTGGTGCACACAGACTATGGACACACAGAACATATCAAGCGAATACATCACTAAAAGTGTTCCTCATGATTTGTCAGACTTTGGCTGGGCAGGTAAGCAAAATACTTCTGATAGGCAAGGTATATAGAAATACATGGTATGATATTGCGCATGTTTGTTTGCATCTCTCTCTTCAAAGTGACGTCACCAGACGACAAAACATAGGGAACAGATAATAATTTATTTATTTGTTTACTATTTTATTACACTGAAAACAGCACACAAAACATTATTTATTATTAAAAATAAAACTTGCGCACAGAAAACTACCCGTATTTCAATATATTTTCACAGAAACGTCAAAATATTGTTGTGGTCAAGTGACGTATATGCGCAGAACAAACGAAAAATTAATCGCGGAATATCATACCTTGTAGTTCTATATACCTTATGTGATAGGTATTAGGTATATAAGGGCACTTTTTTAATATACTTTAAAATAATTGTACAATACTCCTCTTCTAGGATTAAAGACCAGAAAAAATTTTATTTTCCAATATTTTACACAGAACTGCGGATTTTTTAACTTTTTCTGCGGCCATCTAGGTACCTATCTTCAAAAACTAAAAATGTCGGAATTGAAAGTTTTCAAGATTCCATTATTTAAGGACTTTTCGAGAAAAAATCCGGAAAAGAAACTATCTAAGCCTGACAATTTTTAATGTTGAAAGAAACGGATTATACTTAACATTTTTTTAAACTACTATTTCTAACACACTTCTTGTAATGTGTTGGAAAGAGAAGTTCACAAAATCAAATCTTAAAACAGAGATTTATTGAATGTGACGGGATTAATTAATTGAAACTCTGTGTTTTATTTCCTCTTGAATATTCTAGCAAAACTCAAGCGAAAGAAAGTGTCAAAAATTAGCCTATAGGCTATTTTTTTATCTTGCTCCTAGTCGGTTGAGGTCGCCTTCGACTTGCGCGCGCCACTTAGGCGAGGTCTTCCTCTACTGTGTTGTCCCTCCGGGTAAGACTCGAAGACGGGCGAGAGCATTTGTTCCAATCATACATGTCCTTGCCATCTTAAAAGACTGACTTACTCGCAGTTTTTTGATCAGGTCGATATCTCTGTGTAGCTGGTAGGTCGTCGTTAAATCTCCTTCTTCAAAGCCTGTCAACGCCAACTGGACCAATAATTTTACGAATAATCTTTCTATCGAAGCGACCGAGGATATCTTCATCTGCTTTAGATAGAGTCCAAGCTTCAGCCTCATAACGCAGGACTGGAATAATCAAGGTCTTATACTAAGTATTTGCCTTATACAAATAATGTACCCTCGAGCCTCATACGCAAGCAGCAGTAGGTACACATCCATCGGCCGTAAAGATTCTTAACAAGAAATTCTCACACTAATGCAACACAAAACAGACTTGTTTGTAAAAATAGACCACCTATTATTTGATTTTCAGGAAAATGTTTATCAAGTAGTGTACCTAAAGTTAAGACTGAATTAAGTTTTTGTGTATTGAACTTTTTCAAGAAATTTGTCAAACTTACAGCCCTATTATGGCTATCAAATATCAATTATTTGATACTTGATAAGATCTATCGATTCATTGATAATTTGGTATTATGAGTATCGATTGATAAATTTTACACCATTGTGAATACTTATCAAAATGTCATTGAGAATGGGTTCTGTTTTGACGTTTGATTGTTTTTATTAAACAACAGTCGCTTTTTTCGCAAATCAAAGGAACGACCAACGCTGTTGATTGTGCATGTGCAATGCCTAAAGTTATTCTCAAAATCCCAACGCTCAGTTGATGGTTTCCTTACCGAGCAAATAATTTTAAAATCGCTGCTGCTCGTAGTATATGTACATTTGGGATGTCTACCGAAGACATTTTGCTCTAAAGTCTTTTTATTACAGTAAAAACGAGGATATACATTTTTTAATTTGATGCGCCCGAATATTTGATATGTATCAACGAGAAATTTGTGGTTGATAGAAAATTTGATGAATATCAAATTTTTTGATAATCGTAATACCAAGTTTATCGATAAAACTATTCACAATAGATCTTAAATCTAATACAATTCACAATTATTCATCAAAAATGTTGATAGAATGATAACCATAATATCGATTCATTTATTTTGTTGATACGTATCAATTATTATCAAATATCGTGTTGATATTTGATAGCCATAATAGGGCTGTTATTCTTTTCGAAAACTAAACTTACAGTAGTCAACAAATTTTTAAAAATAACTGCAAATTCGAACTTGAATCTCATACACAAACCATTTAAAACACCGCCGTGTTAACCCAGCGAAGAAGCTTCGTTAAGTTTCATCTCCTCTTACAACCACCACTAAATCGTATGAAAACTACATTCTATATTTTCAGGGTCCAATCTACAATTGGGTTCGTGCCCATCGTCTGCATCATGAAAAATTCCGCACAATTCAAGACCCTTTCTATAGTTCAAAGGATTTCTTCTCAGCCCAAGTGCGAGCACAGATCGAAAGTTTCACACCACAGCAAGAACAACTATTAAACCAGATTGATATGTCTGACCTGGAGGCCGACAAAGTGGTGATGTTCCAGAAGAGGTAAATTCGGAAAAAAACCTTTCATTTATCATTTCCTGCCTCTAAAGTTTTTTTTGTTGTCATTTTCAGGTTCTATTGGGTTATGTATTTTTTCCTGCACGTCCTGCTTCCCATCAATGCACCTCTAGAATACTGGGGTGATACCTTTCCAGCTGCTGTATTCGTAACCTTCTCTCTTCGATACTTGATTGTGCTCAACGTTTGTTGGTTAATCAATTCAGCGCATTTTGTTTGGGGGTTGAATAAAAATTTCAAGCCATCAGATTCGAATATGATTTTCATCATAACCAAGAGCTATTGGCCACACTATCATTATCTCCTGCCGCGTGACTATCAGACTGGTGAATTCGGTGATTATGGTAAGAATAACAGAGTTTGTTTTGTCGTTCCTATAAGTGCTTTTGTTTTTGCAGCTAAGGATTGCACAACTGCATTCATAAGAGTATTTGCTGCCTTGGGCTTGGCACAAGAACTGCAAACAATCACAACAGCAGCCGTAAGGAAGGGTCTTACAACAGCCGTTGAAAATGGAAAGCCCATAGTTGAGTGCATAAAAGAAGCTGCTGAGGTGGAGCAAGAAAAACTGCCAAAGGATCATTACCTGGATAAGGCTAAATTTCTGTAGTTTTCTTATGTGTTATATTTGAGTGAACGCACTTAACCATTTTAAATGTAATTATAGACTCAATTTACAAGAGTTTTGTTTCAATTCTTATTTTTACTTAATGGAACTTGGTTGGACTTTGGTCGTTCTTCTGCTTAGTACGTGGATCACATTGATTTATATAGAAATGTGAAGAGTGTTACTTTTTATATACAGAAGCACATAATAGACACGAACAATATTAAATCGCCAATAACGATAACCGGAATCCAGACAAAAATTTCGAAAATCAGAGTAAAAGCTATATTTTATTTATTTCTTATTACATAAATTACACAAACAAACACAAACGAATTTCCACAAATCACATTTTAATGGTCAGTTTGGACATAAAAGAACTATTTGAAATGAAAAACGCTCCAAAATACGAAACAAAATGGCGGTTTTAGAGGCGTTATTTGTGTCATTTCGTAGGCGTGGTAGTGTGCTGGACTACTGTGCGATGGATCCCAGGTTCGATCCCCGGAAAAACACAAATTACATTTTAAGGTTTTTTCTACTGCGCCACCTCTCGCGAACGTCTGACAAACATCCGAGAGTTTAACTGTCCTGGAAAAGCTTCTCAATTAAGCCGTTCGGACTCGGCATAAAATTGTAGGGCCCATCCATTCGTCCTAAAATTAAAAACTCACACAAACGTATGGTTGTGAGAAGCTAGGCCTTGGGTGTCTACACGCCTGTTGCGTCAACTATTTATTATACCCTCCACAGGAAGGTATATTCACTTTGTCATTACGTCTGTAACGCCAAGAAGTATTCAGCGGAGACCATATAAAGTTTATATATTCTAAATCAGGATCACATTCTGAATCGATTTAGCCATGTCCGTCTGTCTGTCTGTCTGTTGAAAGCACGATAGCGTCCAAATGAATTGACCTAGGTGAATGTAATTTTGTGAGAGGACTTCTTTTACTATCGTCAGGTTGGTATTGAAAATAGGCTATTATATCGGTGAAGTAGTTCTGTTACCTCTTATACAAAGTCAATATTCGACCAATGTAGGTATCACTCTGTCTGTTGAAAACACCTTACCGTCCAAATCGACTACTAAGGTGAATGAAATTTTGTGAGAGGACTTATTTTTACCGTTGTTGTTGTTGGTATTAAAAATTGTTTATGTCGGTCAAGTAGTTCTGGTGCTTCCCATACAAAACCAATATTAGACACATGCGTGTACCTGTAAGTACAGTACATAATATAGTGGAGGGTATCAAAGCGTCGGCCAGGCCGATGATAACACTTTTATTTTTTATTTATTTTATTTGTGCCCCCTCATGTAGCTGACCTCCCCGTGGTGGGGGGCGGGCAACAGGTCTAGGTTCACCTAGACATGGCTAACGAAGCACACACCCAATGATGACAAAGCGACGAAAGCGAGCCTCGGATATTGCCAAGCCTATCAAAACAGGGCGCCCTTTGGAGCCAGGCCTGGAGGGTGGCAGTTTGCGAGCGTCTGGTGGTCGGCTTGTCACGCTCGGCAGTCGGCCGGGTTTAACCCGAAAACGGCTACGAGCTTCCTGTCAATGGTTTCGCAAACCATTATGGGGGTCAGAGGGTGGATGCGCTATGCAACAATAGGGGCATAAGTGGACTTTCGGTTACTCGACAACGGCATCGACTTAGGATAGGCACTTGGAACATCTCTTCGCTCACGGGAAAAGACCTGGAGCTTGTTGGGGAGGCTGTAAAATATCGACTAGATAAAGTTGGTGTTTCCTCAACAAAGCAAAGGGGTTCTGGAACTGTGGACCTTGCAGATGGGTGGAAACTCTTCATGTCGGGAGTAGCACCTTCAATGTCTGCTCAGGCGGGAGTGGGGATACTCACAAGTCCCAGGCTGTCAGGCAGAGTATTGGAGTGGATTCCATTAGGAGGGAGAGTTGCGATCTTAAAGCTAAAACTTGAAAGATCAACCCTAGCTCTGGTGCAGGTGTATGCACCGAATCTGGAGTCGGGGTACGCAGCTTTCTTGGATGAAGTTGATGCAGCCCTTGAAAAGGTTGCAGATATGGATTCTTATATCCTGATGGGTGATTTCAATGCTCACGTGGGTGCGGATTTCTCGACATGGGGCAGCGCGATTGGGAAACACGGTGACCCCGATCAGAACGCGAACGGAGAGAAGTTGTTGGACTTTTGTTGTTTAAATGGAATGTCCATTATGAAAACTTTCTTTCCACACAAAGATATCCATAAATACACATGGTGCCGTCGAAGTCTTCAGCAGAAATCGCTGATAGATTTCTATGTGGTACCATCGTGTATTAAAAGGATGGTTTGTGATGTTCGTGTGTTGAGAGGGGCTGAACTGTCAACTGATCACCACCTGGTGTTGTGCAAATTGTATCTCAACGATCAAATACCTATCCTGCCAAAGCGTAAACCAAGAATGGTTACGCGCATACGGTGGGAGGGACTACAGAATGATGAGATACGGGAGAAATTTGCATGGCAGGTATCTGCAAGGTTTGAACAAATTCCAAATGTTCCATTGAATGTAGAGGAAGAATGGCAGCTGTTTTCAACAGCAGTTATTGCCTCTGCAGGACATGTTTGCGGAGTGAAGCGGCTCGGTGTGGCGGCTGGTGGTGAGAAAAGAACTGCGTGGTTTAAAACGCCCGGAGTTCAAGAAGCTATCAGAGAGAAGAAAAAGGCTTTCAAGGTGTGGATTCACTTGGGGGACTCTCCTTCTCGAAACCGGTACATTGAGGCGCGAAGAACTTGCAAATTGGCTGTTAAAGCAGCCAAAGAACAGTCTTGGAAGGAGTTCGGCGAAAAATTGGACCGTGATCACAGATCTGCAAGCAAGGTGTTCTGGCAGACCATCCGCCGTCTTAGAGGAAGGAAGTGGAACATTATCGAAGGAGTCAAATCCAAAGATGGTACACTTCTTTCTAATGAGGAGGACATCTTGCGCAGATGGAGCGAGCACTTTTCCGAATTGCTCAATCCAATCCAGGGCATTGAGGATGACACATCCATCGCCTTAAGCAGGGCGGAAAATAGTCCCACGGTAGAGGAAGTCACTTTTGCGATCAAATCGCTAAAAGCTGGCAAATCTGCCGGAGTGGATGAAATCCGGCCAGAAATGCTAAAGGCCTTAGGTGAAGAGGGAGTCAAATGGCTCTCTCGTGTCATTAAAGTGGCCTGGGAATGCGGCGAAACACCCACCGATTGGCAGATTGGGGTGATTGTGCCCCTTTTCAAGAAAGGGGATAAAAGGATTGCTCCAATTACAGGGGTATATCACTTTTAAGTCTCCCCGGAAAAGTCTTTGCCAAGGTGCTGGAAACGCGTTGCAGAGCTGTGGTCGAGGCACGATTAGGAGATGAGCAGTGCGGCTTTCGTCCCGGCAAAAGCACAACCGACCAGTTATTCACTCTCAGAATGGTACTTGAGAAGGCTTGGGAGTATGCTACACCTGTTTACGCTTGCTTCGTAGATTTGGAGAAAGCATATGACCGAGTCCCTCGAGGGAAACTCTGGAGTGTATTATACAGGAGTATGGAATTGATGGTTCTCTCTTGAGAGCCATTCAATCTCTTTACACAAACTGTAAAAGCTGTGTTCGGGTAAACGGCGTTAAATCAATACCTTTCACCGTGGGCGTTGGACTTCGTCAGGGCTGCGTCTTGTCTCCTCTCCTTTTCATTACTTATATGGACTGGATGTTACACCGCAGTCTTGGCGAGGAACGTTTCGAATTGGAAGATCTGAGGATAAGTCATTTGCTCTTCGCTGATGACTTGGTCATCCTTGGATCCTCTCAGACTGAACTTCAGCGCGCACTCGATCGGTTTGTAACCGTTTGTGTTGAAGCTGAGATGAAGGTAAACGTGAACAAATCTGAAGTGATGGTCGTCTCCAGAACGCCTGTTCAATGCACTCTGCATGTTAGTGCAGTCCCATTGAAACAGGTGGAGAAGTTTAAGTATCTCGGGGTCTTATTCACGAGTGATGGAAGGAGCAATGCCGAGTTTTCCTGTAGGATTGGTCAGGCTGGGTCAATTTTGAGACAGCTTGGTCATTCTGTTATTAGGAGGACTGAACTTGGTGTCAAAGCTAAGTTGTCAGTCTTTAATTCGGTGTTTGTTCCAACTCTCACCTATGGTCATGAGGTTTGGGTAATGACCGAAAGAATAAGATCGCGGATACAAGCTGCCGAAATGAGATTTCTCCGTAGTATTGCTGGTGTGACCCGTAGAGATCGCATCAGAAATACCAGAATACGTGAGGAACTCAATGTCGAGCAGCTACTTCTCCGGGCGGAGCGATCCATGCTTCGGTGGTTTGGTCATGTTAAACGCATGTCCCCGACCAGGATTCCACGACGTGCTATGGAATCCGTACCATCGGGTAGGCGTCCTCTAGGTAGACCAAGGATGAGATGGTTAGATCAAGTCCATAATCTCTCCTATACTCGTATGGGGATTGCCCTTGATGATTTAGAGTCGATGGCGGAGGATCGAGAGCTATGGAGGGTCCACTTGAGCAACCTACACCCGCGAACCACTTAATGGACAAGCGGACCATTGAAAATGAATGAATGAAATGAATTATTTGTGGTGTTTTTAAAGGCGTGTTTTGTGGCGTTCTTGAAGTTGTTTCAAGGTGCGCTTTTTGTGGCTGTTTTAGAGGAGTTTCTTTTGCGTTTTTAGAGACGTTGTTTGTGTGGTTCTTAGAGGGTTTTGAGGCGTTTTTAGAGGCGTATTTTGTGGCGTTTGTATTGGCCTTATTTGTAGCATTTTTAGAGGTGTTTTGTGTGGCATTTAAAGGCGTTCATTGTGGCGGTTAGAAGTATTTTGTGGCGCTTTAGATGCGTTTTTGTGGCATTTTAGAGACGTTTTTTGTGGCCTTTTTAGAGGAGTTTCTTTTTTGGATGTTCTAGCGTTTTTAATGTTTTTCTGTGGCAATTTTAAAGGCGTGTTTTGTGACATTCTTGACGTTGTAGCGTTTTTGAGGCGTTTTTGCGTGTTTTGTGACGCACGTTTTTTATGGCGTTTTTAGAGGAGGTTTTTGTGGCTGTTTTAGAGAAGTTTTGTGTGAAAGTTATAGAAGCTTTTTTGTGGCCTTGAAGTACCTGGAAATACGTATCGCTTTCGGTCTTGTGGAAAGTCCGAAATGATAACCATATTTGAAGCATCTGATTCGTTTGTCTCGCCATGAGACCCTGTCAACATTTCAAAATTGAAATTGTATTCCATCAACAATATGGAGCTCTTTTATTTCTGATTTGTAATTGATTTTTGTAGTCCATTCAAGCGTACATCACATGTCCAAAACAAAAAAAATAGCAAAATCAGAAAAGTGGAACTCTGTAATATTATCGTATTACGTATGAAGAAAATGGATATCGCGGCTATTAGAACCCACTTGAGAGTCACCCACATATTTGGCTTCTTATTTTATTTTCGAAACTAGTACATATTCCAAATGCAAGTATAAGCCCCATCGTACATTGCAACATTTTAAATTCCCTTCATTGAACTGCAAACGTCGAATATAAAATGTCCGGTCTATCGACCACCTGACAATTGTAACCGGCAGCCAATTATGTTGACTCGACTTAACACCATATGCAATACATACATTATGGCGACTTACAGCAAATTTCTCTCACCTCGTTAATCTTATAGCCATCAACATCACCAAAATGTAAATACATCTAATTACATTATCGAGGGTACTCATCTCGTCTGTCATAATTTAACCTCAAAAACAAGAATTTCGGTCACAATGATTGCCTTCAGTAACGTCAGTCACAGTCACATGGTTCGTGTTCATATAGGTATAGTATTTGGTTAGTTGAAAGTTTTTTTTACGGTTTTTGTTTTAAGAAATGCAATACTTTCGAGTTCATAAATTTGATGAGATTTCAAAATCTTTCATTTATTCGTTTTTTATTTACCTTATGTAGGTACCGTTGCTTCTAATGACATTCACAGCAGCTCACAAGACCACAATGGCAGTGGAATGAAAAAGGCAAGAGGAACAATTTGCTGAGTCGTGAAAACCTTTTTGGTTTCGTTGTTATTGTTCTGTTAAATGAGCGCGATATTTTCTCAGTTCTGACCTATAGTCAAACGTGTCAACACGACGAACATTGCGACTGGGCCAACCTTAAAGTGTTGAGCTTGAGGCGGTTATCAAATTCGAGTACGTTTTTTTTTTTTAATTTTGCTAGTGGATACTGTGTTTCGGGATCGATATTTTGCTTTTTGTGTCGAAAAAGAACTATTGAATAGACTATTGAAATAGTGCAAATAAATACAAGTGTTCGGATTACACGTCTCTGGATTATATATTGAAGGGTAAAAACTAAAAAGTGAATTAACAGTATGACCTGAAAAGCTTCGGAAAATTATGGAACTTGTGGATTAACTACTATGATGAAAAATAAATTTGAGGCCATTATCATTTAATTAAATCTACCGGCTCATATAAGATTATGTTCAACTCAAATATTTACAAACTCTCTTCAAATCAATTATCTAAAGAAATTTTGTTTTAAAAATAGAGTTTATTTTTTGAATAACAAAAAATGTTTCCCCTTTTATGAATTTAGATTCAACTGCGTTCAAGTTTGCCTCATAAGTAAATTCCAATCCGTAAACATAAAAGTTTATTGAACTGCGGATATAAAAATGCGATTCTGAATTTTATGCATGCTTTTAATTTTTTTTTACGCCGTAATTATGCTTATTAATTTAATACACACTGTATAAGTTAGAAAGAAAAAGAGATATGATATGAGAAATTTATGAAAGCGTTTACAACTACATTATTATGTGTGCCTACTGTAAGGCTTCAGCGTATGCAAAAGAATGTAAGTTCTTTGATTTTGTACAGCACCAAAACATGAAAAATCCTCTGCCCGCAGGCGGCTTGTAGGCAAAGTTCATTATGTGGGAGGAGTCGACGGTCTATTCTGTGTGGTTTGTGGGTATGTGACGTTTTGTGGGGCGTGACGTATCTATCAGTAGATAAATGTTATATTTATAGAGCAACCGTTGGAAAATATTTATTTTTATTTCGTCTATCCGACAACTTTTTGATTTTGACAATTTTATCAGTACAAATCTCGTCATGCTGAAAGATATTCCCTGAGATTTTTCAAGCTAAAAGGGGAACTGCTCATTACTCGTTATTTTGCTGATTTTCTCTTTTCCTCTTTTATCGATTCCTCTTTTATCGATTACTCATATACATATTAGTAATACAACACCAAATAAAACGAAGGTTTTACTGTATAAGTAATTCGACTTTTATACTTTTTATATACAATCATATTAGATATAAATAAAACTTTATATATGACATTACCAACGCCTTGTGACATAACTTTAACGCAAGTTACGGTGGGAATGCAAGCCAAGAACTTTTACATTCGCGCCTTTGTGGTCTCTCTTTTTGTGCAACTTTTCTGAGTGTTTTGGAAAGCTATTGGCCTGTTTTTAGCTTTTCCGCAAAATGGGAGCTAAAGTTGGACAAAGCAATACAATTCCTGGACATGGTCATATCCGGCCGGGTACATACAGCTAGTAAATAAAGAAATAAGTCGGAGAAAATTACAACCAACTTAAGGTTGTCCGTTTGATAATGTATTATCCGGACCATAATATATTTTTGACTTCATTATTAAAATTTGACCTACACAAATATAGGTCCGCCACCATGTCATACAAAACTTAAAAAATAAATAAATAGGTGGCGCAACAGGCGGGTGACACCCAAGGCCTAGCTTCTCGCAACCATTCGTTTTGTGTGAGTTTCTATTTTTGGGACGAATGGAAGGGACCTACAATTTAATGCCAAATCCGAACGGCTGAATTGAGAAGCTTTTTCATGACAGTCATACTCTCGGATGTTTGTCAGACGTTCGCGAGAGGTGGCGCAGTAGAAAAAACTTTAAGATGTAATTTGTGTTTTTCCGGGGATCGAACTGGGATCCCTCGCACAGTAGTCCAGCACACTAACCACTGCGCTACTGCGCCCACATACAAAACTTGTCAGAATAAATTTGTCTTACAATACAATAATTAAGAAATAATTGACAATTCGTTAAGATACAATTAATAAAAGTCCTTTAGTCGAGCAGTACGCACTTCAGCACAGTCTTCTGCTCCCTCTCGCGCCAGATTTTAACAACATTCTTTTCGGACTGTGCCGAAATCTCTTTACTGACACTTGACAAATTTTCGTAACATTTTGAAAGATCAAGAAAAAAATATTTGAGTATGATTTCTTTTAAAAGCAAACGCGAACTCCGCGTAACAAAAGGTACCTCAGTACCTTTGTCGCTTATAATTAAAATTATTCCTAATTTTAGGTGAATAGTGCATACTATACTTAGACTGACAAATTTGTAAATAATATTGTGTAAATATTCCTTTCTCTGAACCATTTAGTTGTACAAATATTTACAAACTTTAAAACTACTAAATACCGGATGCAAATAAAAAAACGCAAAACATGCTAACATGCTGTAAGTTGTTTGCCAATTTTAAAAGAGCTTGTATACTCGTATTCATGGAGCCGGTTACATATTAACAATATTGCAATATTAAATACCTATAGATAAGGACGCGCGTATATGTATAGAAAATAGGGTTCAATGGTTAAGATTGCGTATTGTCGGGCTAAGATGAAAAGAGTTGAATTGTTCGCTTGATTTTCATAACGTAGATATTTACCTAACATTAGATACTCGACTTGACAGTTTGCTATGTCCCTAAAAGCGGTAGCCTTGTTTTATTTAGCAAGTCACTAACTCTCAAGTCTCTACACTCTAAAGGTGCCAGTGATCTTTGTTCAGTGGAAGAAGAAGCAGTGGATGCTCTTAACACGAATTCATTGAGTTTAACAATGAGCGCGTGTTAAGGCATCAACACTTAAAGGAGGTTAAACTTAAATATGAGTGACAATAAACTCATGACTATACATTACGCGGTGGCCGTTTATTTGTAGATCCTGTACCTGTCATGTAAGAAATACTTGCCCTGCTGTTCACCTGCAAGAATGAGGAAGGTCACACTATAGAATCTATAGAATATCACACTATAGAAAGGTTATGATCGATCACACCTTATAACCTTTACCGCGATCTCAAACATCTTACAGCTTCATCAAACAAAATTAATTGGTTCCAGAAGTTTACATCTCATAAAGGATCAACTTAGCCAACCAAATTGAGGGATTTCGACAACAACTTAAATTCAACGACTCCGGAACAGTATAAGGATTCAGCTCAGTATAGTGTATAGAGAAATATTCTATGTCATATACATATGAACAGGCTGTTATTAAAGTCAGTTGTCATCGAGACGATGATGTCATAATTTTTTTTTCACAATTATGTATTCATTAACCTCTCGAAAAAAAATTTAAAAATTCACTTTTCAGCAAAAACATTCCACAAAATCCATCATAAGATACATTTTTGTTTGGTCATCAATTATCGCGATCAGTGATCGCATTCTAAATATTGACGCCTAGTTAGCACGTCATTAGCTCTGCAATTCCCACAACGGAATTAGAGTAAACTAAACATTAGTAGACACGTCATAATCATATTTTATTTGTCAATATGTGTTCAAAACTCAATCGCTTTTTACAAGTTGCAAGTAGACTCTTTAAAAGCCATTACCTGTCGTTTTACCCAATTCAAACAGACGACACTCAAGTGAGGCTTTATCACGCACGAGGGCATTTATCTTTATGAGATAGAGGTTTCAATCAGATTGCCGTCATCCAGTTGAGAGTGCATTTATCTTCATTGTTCTTGACCGCTGGAAATCTGGCTTTCATTGTAAGCTCTTTGAGTGCAACGTTGCATTTTCTAGCTCACGCTTGCCCTATTGTATCAGCATAATATTATTGAAAACTTTTCGTTTCACACTTAAACTCAATCCAAACTTGAAATGCATTTTTTGCTGATTTGCAGATACATTCTGGATTCGTACTTGATATCCGTCACATGACCCCAGAGAGTGCCAAACAATGAGACATGTATTTTGAGCTCAATGCGACTCTGGATAGTAAATGGGTTTTATTTTTTTGGTTGTTTTTTGTCATGTTTAATGCATATGTCGGGTGTAATAACAAACTCAAGGTGATATTTAACAACTCTTTCAAGTCGTTGCTCATAAATGTCTAGTCGGGTGCGGCTTGAGTGATTCTTGCTAAATGAAGCCTCTGTGTGTGGTTTACATATCGCCCAAACGTAAAGCAACCAAAACGGTTTGCCTTCAACCAGCCGAAGCCTATTTGTGACAACAAACCGTAAACAAATACACAAAAGGCAAAAATAATATAGGTAAGATACTTTTGCTTTTAGCACACTGTTTACGGAGTTATTAGGCCTCAAGGTCCAAGTGCGCATCGGAATCATCTGAGGCGATTGATTCTTTGGGTACTTTTATCACCACTATGGCAAATACGTGAAGTGGTCTTAAACAAATTAATCACACTTAAGACTAAGAGAATAGGCAGGCGAACAACAAGAAGTTCTATAAGGTAATAGCAAACAGCAATACCTTGGCGATGTTCGGCGTCAAATCAAAAGTATGCTTATTGTGTTGTTGATTCACATATTGCAAAGCGTATTGTTCATTCATCGATCAGTGAACTTCAGCATTAAAGTTTTGAGCATTCAATTTGGGTGGGATTGAGCAATATGGTGTCTTCATCGAGTTACAGAAGGTTAATAGATATTGAATGATGCCCTTTAGGTGTTGGTTAAATCTTGTTAAAATGTCGATCTTGAGCGTTGACTTATAATAACGCCCGTCAAGTCATTCGCGCTAAATATATTTGAACATTGTTTTATATCCTTACAATTACGTTATTACCTACTACTTTATTTCAGAAAAAGCCGCCAATTGCCTATTTCAAAAGTTATACATTCACAAGCGTGGAAATGAGAACGGAAATTTCTCAGAAAATCTTAAAATTTGGCTGACAAATAGCTATAGCCAAGAATTTCCCGACTGAGTAAGCATGGGGGTTGCAGGGGCAGAATGCCCCCCATACATAGAGCTCGAGTATTTTCAGCGTGCTTTGAACCGAGCGTGCTGAGATCGTTCTGATTTGTTTATGCGAAACACACTTGAGCACATAGCTGTCATATGGTTATTTATAAATTTGGTTTACCTTCTTGTCCACCATTTCAACTATTTTCTTTAACCTGTTCCTTATCGTTATCACTGCCTTATCATATTTTTACTCAGCCTGCTTAATCAATTTATTATGAGCTCATAGAGCAAGCAAGCCAGAGAAAGCTCTGATCATTCTCTAACCGAAAAAAGAAACACAAAATCTGAACTCTAATGTCTCTGAGCTAAAAAAGAAAAACGAACTTTTTGAACTAAGAAAGAAAAACTCCTATTGCCGGTCTCAATGAACTGGAGTTGAAGGGGACAATTTGAAACAAAATTTCCTTTTTTGAGTAAGCGATTTGCGGTATTAAAAAGGGGAAAAAGAGGGGTCACAGTTTGGTCAAAGTTTGTGTTGAAAATTCTCACTTTTCACCCGATCGACTTCTTTGGTTTCTGTACTGTATAGGTACACTCCGCGCCACTTGAATAGCACACTTAAACGAAAAAAAAAATTGTTAAAGAATTCTGCTTCTTCTAACACATTACTTGAATTTAAGGTAATTGGAGTTGTTTAGATTTAAACAAAAAGTCAATTTTGTGACTTGTATCAACTGTGTTTTGAGCCACGTTTCTGCTCCAAAATTCACATCTCCCCTATTTGGAAGGAATGCATATACAAATTCGCCAAATAATCTAGCGAAATCGAGCTCCAAGCTAATTCGATGGCTTGGGTTTAGACATAGTCGAATATTGTTATCCCTATCCATAGATTTAACGTGTCAACGCATCCCCAAACATTTTCGATGATATTCAAAATCGGTGAGTAGGGCGGTCAGCTTAATAGTTAAACATTGGTATGTATACGTTTTAAAAAGCCGCGCTGTATATATTGGCGCGTTATCATGTTGATAAGGCATTGTAAGGCAACGCACTCATTGTGGTTGACAAAAATTTTAATTTGCAGGTGCCATAATACGAAACACCATCACACCTTCAACTCTGCTGTGCAGCCGGTCCAAATGATAAGTTTCTTTGAGGAGGTTATGGAAATAGTAGCTATAGCAGTCGGGCCTTCCAAATTAAATTGTGTACGCCTGTGAAAACCACACAATGCCACTAAGAAGTCCAGATCACATGTGCGCGACAAAAACGGAGGCGTTGCGCTTTTCGAACAAGGTTAAGGGGTGACTTCTTCTTGATTTTTAGTCTTTTTATATGCTTGGCATTCGAAATAATACGACGAACAGTTGTGAGAATTGCTTTGATACGACTTTTTTCCTGATTTTTGGAAAAGAGTCGTAAGAATTTGACGCCTTTTTGAATATAAGTCGTTTTTCCGCATTAGAAAGCATACTTTGTGTGCAGCCTTTCATGTTTTTATCTATAGTTAGACTCACTACTTAAAAATATGGATATAACGTTTGGCTCCTCTCGAGTTCTTTTAAGCTAATTTGACAATAAATAGTAGATAGTAGGTGCTCGTATAAAAAATTAAGAAAATCTTTTTTTCCTGATTTTGAAAATGTGGGTGGTGTTTGTGACCTGAGGTATTAGCGACGGGAAAATGTTGATTTCATTTGTATGGGGAACATATTGTCATCCTATCGATTGCGTACAGCAAACCACACTATTATTGACTTATATCTGTTCCTTTACTTTAAAATCATACGAATTTTTACGCAATTCTACCCAATGACGTTTCTGAACTCGAAAAATTCGTAACAGCAGAGAGCGGCTTCGAGCAAGATTTTTTCCCTCCACTGAGAATGTTAGTAGTTTTTACTCAACAAATTTCTTTGAGTAATGTCGTTTTCGATTGGTCGTTTAGAAACGTCCGGAACTGACAGTTCTTCTCAATCCAGAAGCACTAATACATATATAATACATTCAAACACTATAAGCGTCAAAATCGTTGAATACAAATTTTTTGTGTCGCATTTGCTATATGCCCATGGTATATCATGGAAAATCATTGCCGCCATTGATTTTTTTTTTGACATTTCACACGTATTCACAGACAGGGGAATTAATTACGGGGAGAATCGGATAGGTGCCCCGAAGTTGGCGGTCTAGTTCTATGTGGATTGTGTTAAATATTCAATATTCCACCAGTAACTATAGTTGTACCTTCATGGAGGTAGAGTTAAGCAAAACCACAGAAATAACTTCTTTTTTTCTCCAATTAGCAAAAAAACTATTATCTCCTCTAACGAATTACCTACTCAGAAAAACACCTCCAGACCAGAGGAACAGTTTTCACTTTTACTTCAGTGTAATTAGTCTCCACTCCATCGCAACAACACCACCATTTATATTTCTTCACAGCATTTCCCAAACAAAATCGCATATTTACGATTGTCTTCTTCGGCATGGAGATGAGGTACTCCATTATTTTCAAGGCACAGCACTGTACGTACAGCTTTGAGATGTCAACTAAAAAACAAACGAACCTGTTCCCAGCTTAAAAACAACAAAATAGTGTCTAAAGGTGTTCGTAATTGAGGTTAATGTGTAAATTTATCATAAAGCTATGTCATCTTAGCGTAATAGTTTACCAGGTTCATATTGGATTGACGCAAATTTGGTACAACGCGTCTATTCAGTCATTTGATCACTTGATTCGAAATTAACGAATTTTTGTTTTATGTAAATGAAAGATTTAGAAAAATTTAATTGCAATCAGGTAACTTTAAGTACGGCCTTAATTAGCAATTACTTTAGTGACAACTTTTTAGATACATTGAAAATCCCAAGAGCTGGTAAGCTTCTTTCTTTATTTCTTTTAACATAATCTTTCAATGTCATGGAATCCCCCATTAGGATTTAGAAATCGATTTGTTTTCCAGATGAAGTTTATTTTTTTGTTGGTAAATTCGTTAATGGGATACGTTATGTCTATATAAAAGTACTTAAGTACTGTGTGTTAAGTAACCTCTAGCTAAAACAAGTTAATCTGTGTACAGACTTAATGAGGGCTCAGATTTGATTGAATTTACTAATTAATTTAGTTAAATTATCTGCGTATTGATGAACGTATTGGCGTTCATTTAACATCAGTGTATGACTACATCTACAGCTACACTACTACTAAAAATTCATTTTTATTAATTTATTATTTAACTTACACAAAAGACAAAAATGATTAAATCTAAATAAAAACTCAAATTTATATTAATCTTATTGGCTTTTACCTAGCATTCTAAACTTAACTACAGCTACACTACATCATCATTTCGATGTTTTTACGTTTCCAAACCGGTTTTGTCTTATGATTGTGTTAAAGAGTATGCGCAATTAGCACTTTGCGGTTTCACCTCTTCTTTTGGTAGATATGTTAACAAAATTAGTTGAAATGGTTGGAAGTTTTTGTTTTCCAAGCTTCATACGCACATAATGAGTAGAAGGGGTAATAAGAAATAAGGTTTTTTTTCCAAAATCAGCTAGGTAGATAGATACATATCTTTTTATAAAATTGAAAGTATTAAATATTTAAGCATTTGAAATAAAACATGTTTGTAGGTTCAGACCTATTATAATCACCCCCCTGAAGCCGAGGTGGTGACTCCCTAACTATGGAGCGTAAATATTCTTTTCGAAAGAAGGATGACTCATGGGTGCAGAATGAAGAAAAACATAGAAGGATCCATACTTGTAGTGCGTTCCACTAGCTGACCACAAATAGGATAAAGTTGAGTGATGTTGAGTGATGGTGATGGAATGCCAACAGACCTAATGACCCTAATAAATAAATAATAGGGTCACACATATTGAACATTTGTATACGCTGATGCTGAATCGCCCGTGCACATGAAACAAGGTTTTAGAAACCCTCAGCTAATTATATAAACCACTCCAGACAGATATTTAGGAAATGAGATGGGATTGATTGTTAGAAAAATAATTGGCAGCTACAATAACAACTATAACAAGTCCATGTCGGACCCTAGGCCCAGTTTCTCGCAACCTTTCGTCTGTGCGTGAGCTTTTATTTTTGGAACAAATGGAAAAACCCGTATTCAGCTTCTATATGCTTCTTTTGCCATTTTCATCATGTAAATGAGGGATTAGTATAACAATTCGCAGGTAATTCATAAGAAAAGCCTCTATTTTTATCACCTCAATATCAAATTATCAACCAATATCTACAATAATTATTCAGTAACTTATTTAGTATTGAAGATATACGAACATTCTGAACATCCGATATAGATTCGGACCGTTCAGCCTAGTTGCAGTCCAGTCAATGTCTATTGATGTCTCAGACGACATAATAGGAGATAAGTGAGTGAGGAGAATTATTAACGTTGAATAGCATTCAAAACAAACTTTTGCGAATAATGCATCCCTCCCCCTTCCAAAAATGCTAATGACCACTACCATATTGATGCTAAAAAGCCATTTTAGTGCCTATATTTCAGTAGCTTTCTTTTATTTTATTAATTTTTTTGCCCCACTATTATCTTCATGCTTATCTTCCTTATATAACTGTAGGAATTTTCTCTGTTACCTCAAAGCGCGAAAACTACTGGACAGATTTTAATGAAAGTTGTTTTTAAATGTTTCTTAGGGCTGTGAGATGGTTTAAGGGTATGCCTTTTATATCCACGTTTTTTGGAACAGTGATTTTTTTTCCTGCCTATTCTGGGCGCAGTGCGGTTAGTGTGCTTGACTACTGTGCGAGGGATCCCAGGTTCGATCCCCGGAAGAACACAAATTACATCTTAAAAGTTTTTTCTACTGCGCCACCTCTGGCGAACGTCTGACAAACATCCGAGAGTATGACTGTCATGAAAAAGCTTCTCAATTCAGCCGTTCGGACTCGGCATAAAATTGTAGGTCCCTTTCATTCGTCCTAAAAATAAAAAACTTACTGTCCACCCGTCTGTTGCACCACCTATTTATTTATTTATTTATTTATTCTCAAATATAATTAGATATTAAGTACAAAAAAAATATTTAAGGATTTTTATTGATCGTGTCGTGGTACTGCTGTGTAGTGGTGGGTGCACATGGAAGCTTGGCTTGGGGATGTAATATAATAATCAACAGGGACAAAATGCACAGTAAGATGAAATGAGACAACTGGAAGTGTGATGGTGTGAATACCAATTGAGTGTGTTTGTCTGTAAATAAAGTAAGGAACTTATATTTCACGACGCAGCCGAAGTTGCAGGCACAGCTAGTCTTTAATATATCGAATAACTGGATTACCTTAGATCGGAGTAGTTTTATTATAGATATGTGTATCTTCGATGTAGACGACAAGACACAAATCGAAGACATTGTCATAATTGATAACATACCTAATACACGTGTATATTCGAAGATCCTTAATCTATTTCGCATTCACAGACATTCGGGTGAAAAAATGTTTTAAACAAATAACCACTAGTTTTGCAAAATCTTATTAATTATTTTATTGTTCGGTATATACCTACATTTCGTTGAAGTTTCTTATTTTTACGTGATCCATATAAAACATGAACAAAACTACATAGCATACGTGCATACCATACCCAGACTGTGCAACAACAATAAAAATATGAACTAAAATGGATGGTTGCATATGTTCATTGTAAAATTGCACTACAATGCATGCACATAGTTTTGATATTAATTTAGCAAACTCAAAGCCTAGCTTTCGGACTGCCAAGACTAGAGGTCTCTTCTTTGTCTAATGTAAGCCCAAACCAAAGCCCATTATATCCAACATCATCAGCATCAGCAACAACAAATGATACCTATGTGAAGTTGGCCCGCACTTTTCCAAAAAAGGTTTAGACTTCTACAGTTCGATAGGCAATCGTTTGTAGTTGTTTGTAGTGAATTTTTTTTCGTTTGTAGTTCCGCCGTTAGAGAGATATAGCCATTAGAAAAATGTATGGGAAAAGTTTGATTGTGTGTCATTCGATGTAGTTTCGTTCAAAAAGGTTTGTAGTGAAAAGCTTTTCGTTTGTAGTTCAACCGTTCGAAAGTTATGACCATTAGAAAAAATTAGAAATTTTTGAAAAAAAATTGAAATGTTTATATTTCGATAGGCAATCGTTTGTAGTTGTTTGTAGTGAAAAGCTTTTCTTTCTGAAAATTCGTATTTAAGAGATATTAAGACATTTGTGTTTGTACCTATAACTTCGAATTTCCAACACGGAAAAATTAATTGAGCATACTGGTTCATAAAGCACATCCCCCTCTTTCTAATGAAATCAAAAATGCATTTTTCAGCAATTGGATAATGATTTATTATCGATTTAAGCAATTAAATAATGATTTATTCTCAATTTAAGCGAAAGGTTCGCGCAACCCGATTTAAGGGGGTGAATATTTTTATTACTGGACAACTACAAACGACAAAAATAATAGTTTTGGTAGAAGGCATATATGTTCTATGTAATAAAATCAAAATTATAAAATTTGTTGCAGCGGTAAGCAAATTATATGCAGTTTAAGCAGACAACATCAAATCGCCGTTATCTCCAAAACTATACCAAATAAAATTATGAAATCTTCTTTTTTCAAAAGTGCACCACCCTACCAATCTAACAAAATACTAATTGTGCCCATCGCCCAAACGGTTAATGATTTATTTGAGATTTAAGCGAAATTTTAGCAAAAAAGTGCGGATATCCATTTAAGCGGTTGAATTTCTCAAAAACTGTGTAACTACAAACGACCAAATTTCACACATCTATTATGTACATCCGTCACAATCGATGTAATGTACTTTAAACATCACCCGCACTACTGGGCAGCTTTTATGGGCGTTTGTGAAGTTGGCCCGCACTTTTGAAAAAAAGGTTTAGATGTTTACATTTCGATAGGCAATCGTTTGTAGTTGTTTGTAGTGAAAAGCTTTTCGTTTGTAGTTCAACCGTTAGAAAGTTATGACCATTTGAAAAAAATTGATTAAATTAGCCGTTATCTCCAAAACCATACTAAAAAAATTATGAAATCTTCTTTTTTCAAAAGTGCTCAACCCTACCAATCTAATAAAATACTAATTGTGTCCATCGCCCAAACGGTTATTGATTTATTTGAGATTTAAGCAAAATTTAAGCTAACAATTCTCGCGCTCATATCTCAAAAACTGTTCAACTACAAACGATGAAATTATACATTTCTATTCTCTACAATACTCTCTACCAATGATATCAAATAGAAGCTAGCCCGCACTACTGGGCAACTTTTATTAGCAATTTAAGCGCCCAGATTATTATCCCCATATTTCCAATTCGAAACAACTTCCATCAGATAAATCTATTTTTTTTTAATGCATCTATCTGTCCCTTTTTAACTAAACTATCTAAAATAATTTCCCACCAACAGGTAACGCCCTAATCCCAAATTATGTAAAATTAAATTGAGTTCTTAGACCCATTTAAGCAGTTGAATTTCTCAAAAACCGTGTAACTACAAACGATCAAATTTCACACATCTATTAAGTACATTCATCACAATCGATGACATGTACTTTAAAAATCACCCGCACTACTGGACAACTTTTATTCGCAATTTAAGGGAAAGCCAAAATGTGCTCAAAACACAAACCTAGCTCTATTTATGCGGTCATATATTTCCACTGTGAGGGAGCTGTGGCGGCTGGAATATGCTTTTATCTAATGTAATTACCTATCTCATATCAGCAATGTCAACAAAAAATCGTTCTAAGCAACAATAAATGTTATTTTCATATTTTAATTTTTGATAAATTCCGGTCGGAGACCAATTTAAGCACCCCCATATTTCAAAAACGGTGGAACTACAAACGATGAAATTACAGACATATAACATGTACATCACTCTTAATCGATGATATTAATTAGAAGATAGCCCGCGCTACTGGGAAACTTTTATTCGCAATTTAAGCGCCCAGATTGTTATCCCCATATCTCTAATACGAAACTACTTCAATCAGATAAATCTATTTTTTTCTAATGCATCTACCTATCTCTATTTAACTAAGTCAGTTAAAATAATTTCCCATCAACAAGTAACGTTCTAATCGCAAATTATGTATAATTAAATTGAGTTCTTAGACCCATTTAAGCAGTTGAATTTCTCAAAAACCGTGTAACTACAAACGATCAAATTACACATATCTATTTTGTACATCTATCTTAATCGGTGACATGTACTTTAAACATCACCCGCACTACTGGACAACTTTTATTCGCAATTTAAGGGAAGCTTGAAATGTGTATAAACACTCATATTTAAGAGGTACGATATTTCTAATGCCAAATGATCATAAATGGAAAAATCGTCTGTTTTCTATTGCACCTACCCCTCTCTCTTTAATAAAATCATCAAAAATTATTTCCCGCTAACAGGTAATATTCTTTCCCAATTTAGGCAACTAAAGCGAAGCCTCATTTTGTCAATAGTATGTTTCGGTAACGGTGCAACTACAAACGATGAAATTACACGTGTCTACCATATGCACCCTTCTTAATGCATGTTATTAAAGAGAAGCTAGCCCGCACAATTAGACAATTTTTATTAGCAATTTAAGGGAAGACTAAAATGTATTCAATCGCACCCATACCTATTTAAGTGGTCTGATGTTTTCATTACTAGGGATATATAAAAAATAATATATTATACTATACATATATCCAAAACCCATTTAATCGGCCCGATATTTCCAAAATTAAAGACTTAAAGCCATGTACCTAATCCAATTATTTATCATATTTGTACTACATATGAACCTACCTACCTACATCCTTCAATGTATAATAATCAAATAGAAGCTAGCTACCACTACTCTGATCTGATGCACATGTTATTTGCAATTTAAACCGATCCGATGTTTGAATATGTTCACGCAACCAATGTTAGGCAAACAGAAAAAAAACTTTTTACAATACGTAGGTACACTCCCGTCGTCTTTATATTAAAAAAAAACTAGTTTTATTGCTAAATCTGACGCTCTTTGCAAAGAAATGGAAGGCAAATTTAATTTCAAAGATGTGCATTATCATCAAAGGGTTGCTTTTGTTCCGCCATCCTTACACCGAACCTATGAGGTATGCGTATGAGTATGACCAAGCAAAGAAATGTAGGCCACATACATTATTGACCTGTAATACGGATCGTGTCGGTGTGATGTTTACCTGTGAAAGTGATCGAATGCGCGTATCGTTCTTGAAGAAGAACGAATGAAACGAACATACAGAGAATCATTAGCAAAAAAGATGACGCTCCACATGTGCGACAAACCGTGACAATAAAGGAGTGTCCTGCGAAAACCTATACCTGTGATTTGTGCATCGACCGTACTGCACCGTTACGATATGTTACACTTCATTTGGGTGGTATGATGGGGGAGGGAAGTACTACTATAAGTATAGGTATGTAGATATAACAAACGGAAATGATTTAATAAGAATAAGAAGTTTGATTGGTGTTGGCTGGGATTACGTAGGATACCCCGATTCAATTTGAATATACCTATGTAGTATGTACATATATTATGGAAGGGGTATTTAGGTATTATATATGTATATAAGTAGGTAGATACGTCTTGTCTTATTCGTTGGAATTGTAGATAAGTACAGAGATTGTTTGAAAGTTCAAATTGCATACCTACTTACGTAGTTTCGATTTATGTTTGGACATTGCCAGGAAGTAGGTATCTCACGATCAATTGTCAAAGTTTAGGTACCAATTGGCACAACTGAGTGATAGCCTAGACGCTACTTATATAGGTAGGTACCTACTGCAAATAAATTTTTGCCATTTGTGTCGTCATTGCCTAACCTACTTGTCGGTGCTATTTGTATGACTCGTGATTGTTATGAGACTGTTATTTTTAATTGTTTATGTATACTTTCCACAAGCGATGGATATAAATTTCAAACATTGGGTGTGTTATACCTACATAGAATGAAAAAAGTGGTCGAATTTTGTTGATTAATGGAATTAAAAAATATTCAAAAGTTGTGGTTGATCAACAAACTTTACCTACGTGGAGTGAAAACATACCGGGGATTGTGTCAAACGTCCTAATATGATATGTACCTACATTTTCATCGTCAGCAGTTGCAGTTTTTGATATATTCGACCGCTTAAATGGGTCCCCGAACTCAATTTATACGTTAAAATAATTTGCGAATAAAACATGATCTCTTTGTTGAAAATATAGTTAGGTACTCTTGATTTCGTTAGAGAGAGAGAGATTTATTTTCATTACAAATAGATATATTTCAGCTTTTATAGGTACATCCTTAGTAATGAAAACATCAGACCACTTAAATAGGTATGGGTGCGATTGAATACATTTTAGTCTTCCCTTAAATTGCTAATAAAAATTGTCTAATTGTGCGGGCTAGCTTCTCTTTAATAACATGCATTAAGAAGGGTGCATATGGTAGACACGTGTAATTTCATCGTTTGTAGTTGCACCGTTACCGAAACATACTATTGACAAAATGAGGCTTCGCTTTAGTTGCCTAAATTGGGAAAGAATATTACCTGTTAGCGGGAAATAATTTTTGATGATTTTATTAAAGAGAGAGGGGTAGGTGCAATAGAAAACAGACGATTTTTCCATTTATGATCATTTGGCATTAGAAATATCGTACCTCTTAAATATGAGTGTTTATACACATTTCAAGCTTCCCTTAAATTGCGAATAAAAGTTGTCCAGTAGTGCGGGTGATGTTTAAAGTACATGTCACCGATTAAGATAGATGTACAAAATAGATATGTGTAATTTGATCGTTTGTAGTTACACGGTTTTTGAGAAATTCAACTGCTTAAATGGGTCTAAGAACTCAATTTAATTATACATAATTTGCGATTAGAACGTTACTTGTTGATGGGAAATTATTTTAACTGACTTAGTTAAATAGAGATAGGTAGATGCATTAGAAAAAAATAGATTTATCTGATTGAAGTAGTTTCGTATTAGAGATATGGGGATAACAATCTGGGCGCTTAAATTGCGAATAAAAGTTTCCCAGTAGCGCGGGCTATCTTCTAATTAATATCATCGATTAAGAGTGATGTACATGTTATATGTCTGTAATTTCATCGTTTGTAGTTCCACCGTTTTTGAAATATGGGGGTGCTTAAATTGGTCTCCGACCGGAATTTATCAAAAATTAAAATATGAAAATAACATTTATTGTTGCTTAGAACGATTTTTTGTTGACATTGCTGATATGAGATAGGTAATTACATTAGATAAAAGCATATTCCAGCCGCCACAGCTCCCTCACAGTGGAAATATATGACCGCATAAATAGAGCTAGGTTTGTGTTTTGAGCACATTTTGGCTTTCCCTTAAATTGCGAATAAAAGTTGTCCAGTAGTGCGGGTGATTTTTAAAGTACATGTCATCGATTGTGATGAATGTACTTAATAGATGTGTGAAATTTGATCGTTTGTAGTTACACGGTTTTTGAGAAATTCAACTGCTTAAATGGGTCTAAGAACTCAATTTAATTTTACATAATTTGGGATTAGGGCGTTACCTGTTGGTGGGAAATTATTTTAGATAGTTTAGTTAAAAAGGGACAGATAGATGCATTAAAAAAAAATAGATTTATCTGATGGAAGTTGTTTCGAATTGGAAATATGGGGATAATAATCTGGGCGCTTAAATTGCTAATAAAAGTTGCCCAGTAGTGCGGGCTAGCTTCTATTTGATATCATTGGTAGAGAGTATTGTAGAGAATAGAAATGTATAATTTCATCGTTTGTAGTTGAACAGTTTTTGAGATATGAGCGCGAGAATTGTTAGCTTAAATTTTGCTTAAATCTCAAATAAATCAATAACCGTTTGGGCGATGGACACAATTAGTATTTTATTAGATTGGTAGGGTTGAGCACTTTTGAAAAAAGAAGATTTCATAATTTTTTTAGTATGGTTTTGGAGATAACGGCTAATTTAATCAAATTTTTTCAAATGGTCATAACTTTCTAACGGTTGAACTACAAACGAAAAGCTTTTCACTACAAACAACTACAAACGATTGCCTATCGAAATGTAAACATCTAAACCTTTTTTTCAAAAGTGCGGGCCAACTTCACAAACGCCCATAAAAGCTGCCCAGTAGTGCGGGTGATGTTTAAAGTACATTACATCGATTGTGACGGATGTACATAATAGATGTGTGAAATTTGGTCGTTTGTAGTTACACAGTTTTTGAGAAATTCAACCGCTTAAATGGATATCCGCACTTTTTTGCTAAAATTTCGCTTAAATCTCAAATAAATCATTAACCGTTTGGGCGATGGGCACAATTAGTATTTTGTTAGATTGGTAGGGTGGTGCACTTTTGAAAAAAGAAGATTTCATAATTTTATTTGGTATAGTTTTGGAGATAACGGCGATTTGATGTTGTCTGCTTAAACTGCATATAATTTGCTTACCGCTGCAACAAATTTTATAATTTTTATTTTATTACATAGAACATATATGCCTTCTACCAAAACTATTATTTTTGTCGTTTGTAGTTGTCCAGTAATAAAAATATTCACCCCCTTAAATCGGGTTGCGCGAACCTTTCGCTTAAATTGAGAATAAATCATTATTTAATTGCTTAAATCGATAATAAATCATTATCCAATTGCTGAAAAATGCGTTTTTGATTTCATTAGAAAGAGGGGGATGTGCTTTATGAACCAGTATGCTCAATTAATTTTTCCGTGTTGGAAATTCGAAGTTATAGGTACAAACACAAATGTCTTAATATCTCTTAAATACGAATTTTCAGAAAGAAAAGCTTTTCACTACAAACAACTACAAACGATTGCCTATCGAAATATAAACATTTCAATTTTTTTTCAAAAATTTCTAATTTTTTCTAATGGTCATAACTTTCGAACGGTTGAACTACAAACGAAAAGCTTTTCACTACAAACCTTTTTGAACGAAACTACATCGAATGACACACAATCAAACTTTTCCCATACATTTTTCAAATGGCTATATCTCTCTAACGGCGGAACTACAAACGAAAAAAAATTCACTACAAACAACTACAAACGATTGCCTATCGAACTGTAGAAGTCTAAACCTTTTTTGGAAAAGTGCGGGCCAACTTCACATAGGTACAAATGATTCATATAACTCCTCCGAATATGAATAACAGTTTCATTACCATTATTTTTTTTATCATTCTCTCTCCATCGCCAACTTCTGACAATACATTCATCACGTAGCGATCTCCAAATTGATCTATGTAGGTGCGTAGAAAGACACCAGTCTTACAGCTTCCAAGCGTCGGTTATCATCGTCGTGTGCAAATAGACGCGCATCATCATGAGCATTGTATTCGACCTGCAAAGTGGTGGGGATCCTATAAAATTAGTGACACTCGGTCATCCTTTTTAGACCACATCAACTGCTGCTTTCAACCTCGATAGTCGGTAGTCTCCCTATACCAAATAAATTTGTTGTTTCCCTTCTGCGATACACTTTTTAAGCCACACGTTCAAAAGATAGCGCGTGTGAATTTTCATTAACATCGGTTATCTAATTGTATATTATGAACACAGCATAGACAACATTTTTTCAAATAAGCACCCAACAAAAGAAAAAAAAAACTATAAAATTACAACCAACAAAAACTGGTAATTATATCGTACCTCGGTGGACTGGGCCAACGCAGTTCCATCGCAACCATCCAGGTTATGTAAAGTGAAAGCATCTCTATCTTTCATCCGAACAATCCATAAGCCTCAACCGAAATTCAATTCAGAAATTAAAACGAAACAGAAAAAAAAAACTGTAAGATTGAGAAAAAACCAAATTAAATGAGCTGAAAAAGAAAACGCAGCTACAACGCGTGGAAAGAGAGAACCCCAACTTTGGCAAGCGGGCGATCTCGCAATAGGTAGAGATACATGACCGCGGCGCGGATACCTTTAGTTTTTTTTTTTTTTTTGGTGAACTTCACAGATGCTCTATCTCAACATCTTGAGTCATTAGTGCCCGAGCGTTAGATACCTCTGAATTGTGGTGGTCTGGTGGTGTCTTGACTATAGATACTTGTCTAGGTCTAGTTTGTCGGTCGGCCGACACGGCAGTCTTCTCGCAGCGATATACACGCAATTTTGCTCACAAACGTTCGACGAAAGTAAAAGTTCGGGAAGTGTTAAAGTAATTACCTCGTCTAAAAAAAAAAAGTTTATTTTCCGAAGCTTTTCCTCTTTTTTTTTGACACGAAAGATAGAATAACATTTTTTTTTAATTCCTTTCGTCAGCACCGCGGCCGAAAGAGAAATCGGAAACCAACGCCAGCGAAAAATATGGGTCACCTGTCCACTTCGGATCGCGTCAATACGACCGTGGTAACAGCGAACGGATGTGCAGTATCCGAAAAGGATACTAATGGCAAATTGCCACTGAGCGGCAGTAGTAGTGGTAGTAATGGGGTTTGTGGTGCTTGCACCAGCAACGGAATCAGTGCAAATGGTAACGTGAATGGATTTTTGTCCAATGGAAATATGTCCAATGGAAGTGTGTCAAATGGTAGTGCGAAGCTGTTAAACGGCCGCTACATGAATGGGGGTTCCCAAACAGTGCTATTGAGTAAGAGTGAAGTGCAGGAGGTGGAGCGCGATGCGCCCAATGACATTGATGCGAATAAACATAAATATTTTGAGCCAACGCACACTATTGATCTGGAGGAGTATACAAAGAACTTTAAAGGAGACACATTTTTGGGCTATAAATTTGATGCACCCCTCAAATGGGATAAGATCATTCAGATATCGCTCCTGCACATGGTGTTTGTCTATGGATTTATTATTTTCGACTTAAAAGATTTTAATATATGGACTACAATATTTGGTAAGTTATATTTTTTGTTGGAATAAACGTATACATAATTATTAAGCAAGTATTTTACTCTACAATAAATAATACACTAATTTAAACCGCTGATGGCTGATTTTGAATAATCTTAAGTTTTCCACACCCATCTGGTGTATAAAGAAAAAAATTCAAATGAATCATTGCAATAAAAATAAATAGCAGTTATTTGAGGTTAAAGGATCAATTTATAGACAAGTTAATCGTCGAATGACTGGAAAAATATTTTGTTAATAACTAAAATAGTTACATACTTCTGTGGGAACACATTGTGTGAATGAATCACTCTTCCTCATTCTCAGGATTAGGTTCTAGATTGAGTCCACACAACACTTTTATTTTTCTGATGGCTATATGGGTACTAAATATGGGTCCTTTTACTCAGTTTCCTGGTTAATCGCATAGTGGATTAGTTGTTACAGTGTGCTAAGCCACAGAACAAGAAGTTCAACCAGCAAAAAATACAAATTACGTTTAACGTTTGACAAACGTTAGAGACTATAATTGTCCTGCAAAAGTTTCTTAATTTAACCGTTCGAAAACATACATAATTGTAAGTCCATCCGACTCAAAAAAAAAAAAAGGGGAAAGGATGTGACGTCAAATTTTGTAAATAGGAAAATTCTTATTTTTTATTCGATCGATTTCAAACTTGGTTTCTATAAGGAATAAATAAAATCAGTTTTCTTGATTTTAGATATTTTTCTTGGAGCCTGAGTTATTAACGACTGAAAAAGGAGGATTCAGTTTCTATAGGTACATTTTTTCCATCCTATCGAGCGCGTATAGCAAAGCACACTCACTATGTACTGTACATCTGTAACGCATTTCTGCAACGCATCTTGACTTCCTTTGTCGATATTCGAGCAGTTCGCATCGGGTTATCCATCCATATATTTTATCATCTCATCCTGGATGGGAATACTTAGACATCTGACCGATGTGATAGCACAGATTCAATAGCACGACTTTAGAATCGAGTTGGGGACATGCGTTTAACATGCCCAAATCACCAAAGCATGGGCCACTCCTTCCGGAGAAGTAGCCGCTCGACATTAATTAGGTACCTTAGGTATTCTGGACTTCTATGGTATTTGTTATACGATCTATTCAAGTTACACCAGTAGCAGTAACCAATTAATGGTTAAAAAGCATTTAAGCATTATATTTTAATTTGCTTTACTTACATGGAAATTATGCAATATAATTTGTAGCTGCAAAATGGCCGCCGATTATTTATTCTTAAATTAATATTTTCGTCGAAAAAATAAACACCCTGCTTTTTTGCAGTCCCCGTTAAAATAGCTACGACCTTCTATTGAGAGTTTATATAATCATGTGTGCCTATGAGAAAAGTCAATATTTAAAAGAAATAAAAATAACTCTTCATTTATTTTAAAATATAGTTTGCACCACTCACTCAAGAATTTTGAACTCATCAAAAAAAAAATCAAATATACCGACCCTTAAGTCCCCATTTCGATCCGATGAGATCAATTTTTGCGATTTATTTATATATATCTAACACATTTCATTGAATATTGGATATTTTTTTTCTTGTTTGCGAGAAAGGGGTATTTTCCAAAGATTATTTTTCTATGTAAACTCAATGGCTATGCATTTAAGTACATATTAAAATTGTTTAATTAAATTGAATCCAATACCTATTGATATTTTTTGTGACGTACCACAAATAAGGTACAGTGTAGTACACGTCTATCTATAAGAAAAGTATGTATTATTGTAATCACTTACTCACTGTAATTACTTTAATAACACTTATCTCACTTCGCATATCTTCAATCTTTTACAAGCATATGAATAGTTTGGAAATTATTAAATAAGTTATTTGGCCCCCAATAAATTGCATTTGTTTGGAGTTTTAAACTTCAGATATAATTTCAGCAAACTTCGTGGAATCTACAGCTAATACTATCCCTTTCTCTCCTTCATTTGAAGCCATTTACCTGACCCGCAGCTAAATGTTTATCATATGTATAAATTTAGATAATCAATTTTGGTAGTAACAATGCTTGACCAGTATTTGAGTATGTATTTGATTATAAAATAATTCAATTTCCCGTCGCGCGTCGGCTTTCCCTTTCCGTTTTTACTTTAAAATTAAGGAATTTTCAAAGGCTATATTTTCCATACAAATTTCACAATTCTCAGCTTCCGTATAGTCGATACTAGAATTCGTTATTAGTATGGCAGAATGTGTTTGTCCTCGTATCTTTTAGTTTATGCCGCATGAATTTAAATAAAATTTGTATTTCTTTCTTATAAATCGAAATAGCATTTGTCTCTTTATTTGTTAGATTATATGTTATATCAAATATGTATAAGATTACGATATTTGATTTAACATTTTTTCCTTTACTCTTTGCGTATACGTAGGAAAGGAGGAGACATATTCGAAAAAGAAAACATGTACAGTACATGACGTAGTATTTATTTACGATTCCGCCACAGGCACTCTGCTTTTTTATCTTTAGCGTGCAGTTACGTCACTAAAACTAAACTTTTCGGTGTTGATAAACTGTTCAATTTTACAACAAAAACAATTATTAGTCAAAAAAAATCTGGCCTTAATACTCAAGCTAATCACACACGATTATTAGATCCTACAATATTATCAGATCTGTCAGTGAAAAATGTGTCCCAAATGTCTTACAATCGTCTGAGCTTACAATTTTGTCTTACAATATTGTCAGAAATGTCATTCTCAGACCATTGTAAGGCATCTATCTGACAATGAAATTGTATAAATCTTACAACTATCTGAAAAGGCAATTTTGTATTGTAAGGTAGTTGACTATTGTAAGCTCATTGTCAGTCAATGTCAAAGCATTGACAGATCTGCCAATATTGTAAAATCTGACAATCGTGTGTAGGTACTTGTGTAGTTTTCGTCGTCCAGAACCGTCCGGAAGCAATCCGAATGCTTCTGAAACCGTTCGATTGGCACTCAACTGACAGTTCTTCTCCTGAAAAGAAGAGAAATTTGCTTCTGAATATGAATTCAGAATCTCGGAGAGTTCTTCCGGACGGTTCTGAACGACCAACCGAAGACGACATTAGCTTCAGTTGATATTTCCAGAGTCAAAATTTCTCACTAAACCGTTATACTGTGAAATCCCACTTAAAGAACACCCCTCTTATGTGGACGAATAACTTATGCCGACAAGAAGTTGTGGGATGCAGAGTATATCCATTAATGAGTAGGGACACTCTCTCTACATATGCATTTCCTACTACCACAAAGCAAAATGCAGAAAAAATCGTACAATAAGTGGAAGCAGGTCGAAAGAATACTTTTTACCTGCATACAACGACTGCTTGAGAAAAAAAGGGTACACAACACATTTTGCCTGTACCACTACATGGGGCTTGCTGCGTACGACAAACGATTGTGGGTTTTTTCATAAAGCATTTTTAAAGGCGACCTGAAGTGATGTCAGTATATTAGTATTTTCTCTCAACCATGCAGGTTGATCAGGTAACCAGCTTTGCTTTCGTAGAATTGGTAATAAAAAACAAATTTTGTAGTTTTTCCCATTAGTTATTGATTAAATGGTCTTTGTTATGGACATGAAAAAGAAATGTTTCATTCTCTATCACGAAATTCAACCCTTTTGCCTTGCTACGACTTCGTTAATTACCATATTTTACGATTTTAAGTTTTATTGCCAGCACTTTTTAGGTAATATAATTCACAGCAGATGGTCATACTAATTACTTAGGTTGGTTGTAGAGGGGATTGTTTACATTTTTTTCGCACGTATTTTTAAAGGCGACCTGGAGTTGGATTGTTATCAGTCGTTCATTACCATCAATTGACGAAGTACAGGGTGTTCAGTGTCAGTGCGTGTGGCAAACAATTAAAAATAGTGAAAATTAAAAGTTGAAGTGCAAGTTTGCATAGTTTAAGAACTTTAAATAAAATAATGGGAAAACATTATGTTAAATGTTTGGCGTGTGGGCGAGAGCAGAAAGAAAATTTTGGAGTTAAATATTTCAAAATACCGGATAATAGTAGGATTAGAAGACGATGGACAAAAGAAAACTGCACTTGCTGCAAACTATGCCATTGTTGTAATGGTTAGGGGTATCACCCATCGTTACAAGCAGTTGCTCGGGTATTATTTTGTTAATTCCGCCTGCCCAGCTAGGACTTTAAAAGAAATTTTATTTACATGCATTAAGCAATTAATTGAAGTGAATATGAAACCTAGGCTTGTAATCTCAGATCAAGGTGGAAATTTCATTGGTCTAAATAGTATAATCATCTGTTCATTTAAAAGATCTTTTTCGGCAAAGTATATGGAAGATACTACACGTGGAAACTGTGAGCCAACTGCTAACCTGGAACTTCCAGACATTGAAGTGCAGATGGAACCACAAAAACAAAATAAGGACAATTTGGTTTACGCTTTCAAAACTGAACCTGACTATAAAACTGTGGACTTTGGTATTGATAATGCATTCTACTATTTCGCAGGTTATATTTTAAAAAAATACCGCCTAAACCACAAGTGTGAGTTAAAATGAGTCCGCAACTTAACGTTTCCTCCCTTTTTACAGATTTTGAAGAATATGAAGATGCGAAATTGACACGGCCCAATCAAGAATTTTTAGACTCGTTAGAGAATCTTGAACAAAAATTTATTTCTTGTTTTCCAAATATGTACTACCTCAATAATTTTGAGGGGAATATTTTTAACTTTTTGAAAAATGAATTTCATTACAACTGTTGCAAAAATCAAAATAAGGAATTTCTTATCAAATTTTACGTCCGAGTACGGGTTTACTTTATTCTAAAACAGTTCAATAAAAATAACAAAAAATGTACCAACAAACAAAAATATTTAAGTGTAGCACACATGTGAATATATATTAGATATAAAATGTTCAATAAGAAATATTACAAATTTATTTTGCTTTTTTTTACGTCACACCCTGTACCACATTTTGAAATAGTTCGACTACTCTTCCATCCCTCTTTTACTAGAGCACTTTTAGTGCCGTCTATTTCTCGTGTATGTGTACTGCAAATTATAAACTGATAAGAAACACGTGGAGAGTGTCCCTACTCATTAATGGATATACTCTGGTGGGATGGTTGGCAGATATTATTGTGTTTGAGTTTTTTTTTTTTTTTTTCCTCTTAAGTGGACGGTTCTATATTAAGAGGACATGGACAGTAATCTTACACTAGGCTGGCCCAGTGGTCGAAATTCACCGACCATACATTTAATAGTATGTACCTTAACTACATACATAAGCACTCTACTGAAGTGCGTTTCCTTTCCTTTGTTTCCCTCTTCCAATGAAACGCAAACAACTACCCCAAACCAACCCTACCCTGTTACCTTTTGTATGTCTCTTCTCTTATGAAGATTATTAATAATAGCACACATATTAAAGGCATATGTGAGCCTGACAATAAACGTATAGAAATAATATGCGCGCGCATGAATTTTAATGGCTGACACTGCGACCCCATTCGTATCTCTATGAAAAACGAAAATGAGTGCTCGGAAGATATTACCTGTAATAGGTGTACGATGATTAATATACACCATGCCAGCACCAGCCAGCACGCACCCCATCCGGCATCGGGCATACGATCATAATACATACAACTGACTATAGCAATCACTGAGAAAACAAATCAACCCTTTTCGAATGAGGTACACATCTGATCGTGTGGTTTTGTTTCGTGTTTGTCCTGTCGCACGATCGCAATAAGTATAAACCATTTTTTGTATCAAGGTATACATGAGACGGAGTTATGGGTAATAGCAACGTTCTCTGTGTATGATTTTCTTTTTTTAACTTCTGCTTCACACCGAGTGTTGTTGTAACCATAATGTAATCTTAAAATATTAATGTACCTATTTTCCAAATATGTACTTTTTCAAATAATTATTTTTCTTAACACATCTATAAGTGGTAAGCTTCAATTAAAAAAAAAGAAAAATATATTTGGTATACTTTAAGTAGGGTAAATTACTATGACAAGAAATCGGGTCGGCTTTAATATTATATTCATTTGCTATTAATATTTTCTTAAATGGATGATCTGAGTAATATTCATTTGAGATATTTTTTTCACGTTATTTGTTTCCACTTCTGTGTGGCAGATTATTGCCAATGCTTTATATTTTATCTGTGTAACTACTGTAACAGCTAGCGAGTGCAAATGGGTGTCGATGCTTTTTGCAAATGTTAACAGACAATTTTTGTTCGATTAACGTCAAGACATTTCGTTCCTAATGCATTCGGTAACTTGCACGAATATTATCTTCATTTATAGTAATAGAGAATCAATAAAATAATGGATAATTTTGTTTTAAATTTGTTAGACAACGCAACTTCGCATCCTGTCTTCCAATGTATTATATGTATACACAGACACACGTAGATATCCGTGTTTTTTGTGATACTAAAAAAGAAAATAAAGAAGGTATCGAATTTGATTATTATCTTTTTCATTTGACCATGATCATTGAAACTGTCCATTTGGCAAACTGTAACTAGTTCCGTATATATTTTTGCATAAATCCGCCAAACTGTCCTTTGTTTGGCTGATTAAAAATGATTTTAGCCATTTGGCATCATAAAAATCATCTAACATTTTTAAAACGCAGGTATATACAAAGTTGCCGAAATTTTAAATCACAGTCTCATGTAATATGTATTCGCAAAATGCAAAACAACAGTCGGAGCTAAGTAATTCCATAAATTACCAGCAATTCCTGGCAAAATAACATAGCCAGTCATTTATTTTTAACAACAACTTCAACACGACGCGACAACTTGAATTTGTTTAATTCCACAGTCCTTCCATTTATGTAGCAGACTGTTAAACAAATTAAAACAACAACGGTTTGACAAAAATGTAAACGCTTTTTTGTTTATTGCTCTTAGTATGTGCAAGGGGTAAAAAAAAAGTCATGGCAATAAACAATTTAAAATTATACATCTTTTGCATCTGCAGTACGCATTTGCATTGCACTTACATTTTCTTGTTGACACCAATCCAATTTTTTTTTCTTTTTTGAACTATTCGTTCATTTCTTTCATGATGATCGAGTGTGAACCAATCACATTCAAAACTTATGCACAAACCGCATCCGAGATGAAGATGAAGATCTCGAAAAAAAAGTGAAATCGTGACATTGAATCCGTTGTTCGATGTCGGAATCCCCTATCCACGTCTGATATCTGTCTGACGTAAGACTTTGAATGGTGTTTTTGGGTGAAAAAACCACCAACGCGCATTCTTCAGTTGGAATATGTAATTGACCTCAAACTTATTAAGGCTTTTGGCATAAATTAAAATCAAGCACAAATTCGGAGAAAATTCATTATGCGTTGATTACTGTAATCGAATTTTATTACAGAAAAGCATCTGTCATGCGACTATATTTCTTATAGATTTTTTTATAGGCCCGGTATTTGATCAATTTTTGGGGAATTAATTAACTGCACGGGTTTAGTAGGCCTTGATGGTTTTAAGCAGCGATTAATACAGTTGTGCTTTTATTTAAGTCTTTGATCTTGAGACTATAAATTCTCGATAATAGTATTGAAGAGGAACCAATAAAAGTAAGGCGCGTGTGAATCACTTCATACATAAAGATCGAGATAGAGGTACTGGTTTTGCTTTATTAAATTTATCTGGAATATATAGCTTCGTTTTCGTACATCATATTAGGTGTACTGTCATCCATCACTTTAAAAGTTATTCTGGTTCATCTAATGAAGCAAATGACTGGAATATTGAGCTACCTCTTAATTAATAAATATTGTATAGATTTATTTATATATCTGCAGTTCAGATCACACAAAGTAAAAAATTACAGACTATTATAGGGTTCGAACTTTGCAAATTATTAACATGCTACATGAAAAATGACAAAGTATTTTTTTTAATGGACCCAGCTCTTTTCGTTGAAAGAGTAATCAGAGCGTGCTCTGTGAACTCAGAATAAATTGACTGAGCGGGCTGAGTAGAAAGCTAATAACGCACTTACAGTATACAGTCACATTTTACAGAAAAAAAAAGAGGGGTGAAGAAAATAGTTGAAATGGCGGACGATCCTTGTTGTTCTGGCACATAAGGTAAACCAAATTAATAAAAACAAGTAAAAGTGTTAGCATCGGCCGATGCTTTGATACCCCTCCACTACATAAAACTCATGCAAAATGTTTTACATGCGAATTAGGATGAACTGTACACGCATGTGTCTAAAATTGGTTGTGTGGAAGGTATCAGAACTACTTAACCGACATAGACAATTTTCAATACAAACCTGACGACGGTAAAAAGAAGTCATCTAACAAAATTTCATTTGCCTAGGTCAATTCGTTTGGACGCTATCGTAATTTCAATAGACAGAGAGATACATGGGTCTAATAGGGGGAGGTACCAGAACTACTTGACCGACATAGCCCATTTTCAGTACCAACCTGACGCCGGAAAATAAGTCTTCTCTCAAAATTTAATTTGCCTAGGTCGTGGTCGATTCATTTGGACGTTATCGTGTTTTCACAGACAGACAGGCAGACAGACGTACATGGCTAAATCGATTCAGAATGTGATCTTGACGGTGGCTCCTTCTTGGCGTTACAAATATAACGACAAAAGGAATATACCTTAATGTGCAGGGTATACAAATAATTAATAAATAACCATATAACAGCTATGTGCTTAAGTGTGTTTCATAAACAAATCAGAACGATCTGAGCACGCTCAAAATGCTCGAGCTCTATTCATCAGAGCTATCTGAATTAAAAAAGAAAAAAGAAATATTATCTGATGATCTCGTAGAATAGCTTTAAAAAAGTCAGGATCCGTCAAATCTGGTTATTTTGCGGCACAGTGAAAAAATAGCAAAAAAAAAACTAGATTAAGGACTGTGTGCGAGGAATCCCAGGTTCGATCCCCGGAAAAACACAAATTACATCTTAAGGTTTTTTTCCACTGTGCCACTTCTCGCAAACGTCTGACAAACATCCGAGAGTATAACTGTCCTAAAAAAGCTTCTCAATTCAGCCTTTCGGATTCGGCATAAAATTGTAGGTGATATGCCCACTGTCACTATCGGTCGTGCTTATGATATTTTTATTTAAAAGTCATAATCTAATCGCCGCCGTTGAGTCTTAGGAGTGCGTAAATAATTAAACTCCGGTTGTACAGTACTTGTTGTTTTGTTTTACTGGTTCTTCGTTTTGCGAAAATCGTGGTCTGGGCTTTGTTTTCAGTGTTGCTCTTTGTGGCACTTTATAGCCGCCGAAACTCCTTGATTATTGGTACAACACTATAAACAAGGTGGCGCAAAATGAATCATCGAATTTTGTTTTGAGTTACTTTTTTACTAATTTACAAATAATGATTTTGAGTGATGGAGATCTTTATTTGGACCATTTCTACTAGTTTTATCTGACTTTCCGCAAGATTTCCAGTGATAACTGTTCGCATTCATGTTGAATATTGTCTTTAAGGGCTGCGATTGTCTAAGGATTGTTGCGTTGCCAAAAACCAGCGACTTCAAGTTCGCCAAAACGTGAGATTACCAGGAAACGCCATTGTGGCTCGTGCTCTTTGTGCGATTGCATCGTCTTGCTAAAACCACATGCTCTAACACGGCTAACACCACCGACCGATTATTACCTACCTACTATTGGTCAAAAAAATCGATACAATAATTTCACGCTCTTGCGGAGTATTGCTGTGCTGTATAATTCACAAATGTCAAATATGATTGACGTACGACTCAATTTGTAAAAATTATAACATCTTCCGATAGGGTGATTAATTTTGCGCCACCTTGTATATTCCTAAATTGCGCTCAAACCTACTTATCATGGGACTTACTGCATCAACAGGTGATGTTTTTCCAATTCATTCCTCTATTTCTGTGCGCTTTATAAAGAATCGGATGCACCTCTGGACACTGCAAAAATACATCTTCTCTAGCCTCTCTACAATTTCCGCTGGTAGAAGATTCATAGAGCCAAGAAAAATATTCAGATTGGCTCTGACTGGCATAAACAGCCATGTCCAACTAGGAGTGAGTTTACTGAAACGCCTGTTCTTTTATTATTGAATATCTATCCGAAAGAGTCGATGAGTATCCATATATTTTTTGAATATTAGTACCACCTCTTATGGCACACTTCACCATCTTTCTTAGAGCATGAAAGCTCATAAATGTTGACATCGTAGATCATCCGTTGCTCGTAGTGCGCTGACATAATAAGACATCTTCAGACGAGACGACGCAATATTTCTTTGCACCTTCTCTAGAATTAACTTCTTCCAAGCTTATAGTTGCCCTCTTTTATAGTGTGGTAATGAGGAATGACGTTTTCTGAATCCGCTTTCGATGCTATGCTAACAGATGGCAGATTTATATGTGCCTATACTGGGGAAATCCTCAATGGCTCAGACATACTGGCAATGACTGTTCTTTGCCCTACAACCGAATACCCAGTAACCCGTAAACCTACAAGGGTTGGTGGCTGTCATCATTAATACACACTACACACTCACATTATTTAAATTGAAAACTCGTCACATGGTGGCGGTGGGGTTTGTTGAACTTGTAGAAATTCAAACTCAATAAAGATTAAAGACAGTTATGTTCGTCTGTCTGGTGATCTTCTTGAAGAAACCCTTTTCTCATTTGAATTTACATCGCAAATGAGCAAAACTCTGGGAAAACGAAGGCATTACCAATTTAAATATGTATTTAAGTTTTCGTCGCGTGTCTTTAAGTTAAGGCTATTAACCGTTATTGGCAAGAATTTCGTTAAACCTATTGCCGTGGCTTATAGTCTACCGGTTTCGCAACGACTTTTACAAAATCACACAAGGGTGCCATTATGGTTTCTTTATTATCTACTGAACTGGCTATGAGTCACAACCGCTAAAACAGCATAGACTTAGGTTTTTATAACCTACTCAATTCATTAATTTGATTAGACTTTCTGTTTACGTAATGACTTTAAACCCGTTTCTTTTTTCTCAATTTTTTTGTGAGCCTTTCGCATCTCATTGTTGATCAATCATCGTATGTATAGGTCGACTGACCAAAGATGTAATAATATATTAAGCCTAAACATACTAAGCGGTCCATAGATCAATTAATAAAAAAAATGACGCTTTTGTAGATATGTATTTTACATCGTAGGACGTAGTGTTTAATTTTGTGGTAGATTTTTGGTAAACAAATTATTATATTTTGTGGTGAAATTGTGTTGACCATTATTGGGAATATGGGTGTGGCTTATATTGGACCTACTTTAGGTTATAGATTTTACTATAAATATGAACGTGGGTCAACATTTTGTAATTTGGCTTCCAAATATACTACAAAATAAATTAAGTTCGTTGTTCAACTCTTTTGTTTTGACCAAATATTTGTAATTTCATTAAGAAAGGGAATCCAAGAAATCGGACTTGGTATATCCGTAAGGGTAAAATTATTGATATTGATACTCCTGCTCCCCGAGCAATAAGACCTAGACTTCAAAACGAGACCTTCATGTCCAAAAATATGTTTTTGTGTCCAGAGTCTACCAAAGCAGTTAAAGCCCACACAGAAAAACAATATTAAGTATGTACCATTATGAAATATTTTCAACAAGCGCTCCGCGGATGTTGAGCTTTATAATGAGTTGAGATACAATTTACAGACGATCACTTTTGTTCTTTTGAATAACAAATAAGCGTTGGACTTTGCCAATAATAAGTTTTAACCTTCAACTTAAATATGTTGACGGCGAGACATTTTATATGTACATTTTCGCCATTGTGAGTTTATAAAATTTAACCTGAAGACTAAAAATGATTATTGTTAGTACCGCGTATTATTTAAAAGGTTTTTTTTATAATAGACACGAGCTAAAGAGAGTTTGACTACTCTTTTAATGCAGGGTAAAGTGAACTACACAGCGCGGGCGTTAAGTAAATGAGGATAGATAAGATAGGAGACACCGATGCACATTGCTCCAAGTAACAATTTACTTTCCATAAGGCTCAAAAGAAGCTATTTTCTTATTTCCATAATAACTGCAAGAGATCTTATGGAAAACTTTTTGGCGCACTTTAGCAAAGTTATTTACTTTCCCCAAGACTTTTCCCCGCAGGTTCTATGAAAGCTATATAACTGCTCATGACAGGCTGTAAGATTTTATGCTAAGGCCTTATAGAAGTCATTACAGAAATCTTAACGAAATTAGGAAAATCCAAACAAAAATTATTTGTGTACATTTTTTATTTAGTATTTTTGTTGATCTTATTTGACATTTATCCGTCATTTGGATTGTACACATAAGTTATTCAAAGTTCTGAAAGTATATAAATTTATTTTAATTGAAAAAAATGCAACTGAGCGAACGAACAAATCGATGAAATGCTAACAAACTACTTTTTATGCATTTATAAACAGAAAATTGCACATTTTATTATTCCAATAGGAGAATAATTAATTATCCCATCAAAATGTAGTAAGAAAACAAGTTTATAAACAGTTTAAATAACGAAATTTCAAATTCCATACTTTTTGCCGCGAACGAAAACACACTTGGCGCGAATTGTCAAAGTCTATTCGCAATCCACATCATTTAATTCACGTTCCACAAACTAGCGAATGAAACATTCGTTCGAACTTAACCTCAAATTAGACATTGCGGGTAGAAACTGATGGCTGAAATTCGCGAACTGCTGCGACCTAGAAAAGTGTTTATGTGAACGGACTGTCAAAACTTGCGAATATTCGTTCTTTTGTAAGTAGTTGGTCGCTTTCATGTGAATGGTCCTTTACTTACTTGCTTCGTTCAGGAATCGAAAAAAAAATGTGTGCTCCACTGAATCTCGAACCCACGTCGCCCACGTCAAATGGTGGTTAGTTGAAACTAGTTGGTTGTTGTATTAACTCAATGGTTGAAGTCTGAATAATAAAAGCTTCTATAAATCTTGGTAATCGAAGTCAATTCTGTTCCGCACTGGTGCAAGTGGGAAATCAAAAAGTTGGCTTAAAATAAATCGTTCATTCTCAAGCACGATAATATGCAGCAGTTAGTTGAACTGGTTGCAGTTGAAATAAAAACCTAAGACTTCTAAATAAAACTTTATTCTTCGTTGGCTATAGTTGACGAGTAAAGTCCAATTTTCATTTCATCTTTCCTTGAAGCTGTTGCTTCCTTACGTGCAAATCAGCTGTGCTTTTACTTTACTTTTAAATTCATTTTTATTAATTCATTTTTTAAACTTACTTACTAGACAAAAATTACTAAATCTAATTTAAAACTAACTTGTATCTTAATCTAGCTTACTGGCTCTTAACGAGCACTCTAAACTTAACTATATCCTTATAACTATTGCCTTTCGGCCTTAAATCTATCTTTTTATATAAATTGCACTGTTTTTTAATTTCCAAGAAAACTGGCTAAAACTTGGACTCTTTATTATTGGTTTTTTCTTAAAACTACCTAAACTACTTAGAACTACCTCAGCTACTTAACCTAAATTACCTATAATCAGGGTGATGAGCAATCTTTCGATTGGTCACCATCCCGATTGCGTCGATGGGCGCCTGGCAGTCGCCAACACGGTGCACACACGCCGCGCGCCGGGACTCGAGCGAGGCCATAAGCATCGGTCAAGTCTCGGTAGCACTCATTCATGTTGACGAGCCCGGCCCCTCCCAAAGACCCCCTAAAAGCAAATCAGCTGTGCATTCAAGGGTTAATGACCACATAAGATACAATATGATATTCAATATTTTTCTTTGTATTAGAACAATATTTGCCTACTACTACATACAGCTTTCGTAACATCTACCCTTTCGCTCATTCCCTCAACAATGCCCCACATCTTCGGAGTGTGTGTAGGACCGCAGGATATTGGTGCATTCATCTCGTTCTTAACCAATTCGGCCATCATGGTTTCTCTTCGCCTGGTGGTTGGAATTGGAAGTTGTTGCTCTATTCCTCTTTCGTCCTTGGCCTATGTTGAAGCGAGATCAACCTTGATCATTGATTATCATGATGATGGCCACCTTTGACTGTTGTCCTCATTTTTCTGTCGTGTTCGGTGTGCCGTGAAGTGTTCGTTGTTTAATTAGTGAGTATAATTAATTTCGGGTATTTATTGTGCCGTGTTTGCAAACCCAAATTTTTTTCTTTTTCCTCCGCGTGCGCTAATTTGTTGCGATTTCGGACGCAACAATCCTCTATAAGAAAGTCGATAGCTTCCTCTAGATAGTTTATATTTCTTATGACAGCTATTGCATAAGCAATCATCACTTCGATTAAATGACAAACCTAAAGAAGAGAACATTTTTTTTTTTTAATTTGCTACAATTATCCAGCTAGTTTGTTACAAGTGAACTTAAAATAAATAATGTCTGTTGATGTATAAATGATAGTATTCCTTACTCATTATTAAAAGAAATACATGAAAAAAGAATAGAAGAAATACTTAGAAAAAACTAATTCCATAATTAGTCTTTTTCATGAGCGTCGAGCTAGTTTTTATATAGACTTTTACATTATTTGCATTGACTTAAATCTTGACTTTCCACAGCTTTATAGAAGCTCTTTTTTTCAGGTTTTGATTAACTTACTTCGGCAGGCCTTATAGAGGCCTCGTTAAATAAGAATATTGCGCCCCTCTGTACAGCTTATGGAATTGTTTCCGAAATGACTTAAAGAAGCTATTAATGAAAACTTCCGTAAATTAACCTTATAACAACACTATAGAAGTTATAGCTTGTTAAATTGAAACAATTGGACCTTATACAAGTTAAATTAGTTGGGTGATTTTAAACGTCTGTTTATAGTTTATATACAGGGTTTTTCAATAAGAGCGCTTCAAAAGTTTTTTTTAAATAAAACAAAAACGGTTTTGGATATCAATGAAATTCTTTATTCCTGTGAAAGTACGTTCGATGCCATTATGTATGGAACTCGATTTCTTTTGCATATGGCCACCACGGGCACGCTTGCAGAAGTCCAGACGCTGAACCCAATTTTCGACGGTTCAAAATTCGCCACAACGACGTCACAGAAATGCCCAACGCTTGAGAGCGACGTGTGAGAGACACATTTGGGCTTTCTTCAACTGAAGCCTCAGCGGCAGCAATATTCTCGACACTACGGGCACTTCTTTGTCTCACTGGCACGGGAACATTTTGTACTGTGCCTGTGGATTCAAATTTTTCCACTAGACGCTCAATTGTTGATCTGCTAGGACGATTATGACGACCATAAATTGGACGTAGCGCTCTTAACGTTGAGGCCACTGACTCCGAATTTCGGTAGTAAATTTAAATAATTTCGACTCGTTGTTGGCTAGTATATCTTTCCATCATGAAATGGCAAACCTTACTGAAGAGAAATGTCAAAAAAAAGCGGCAAGAAATTCGGCGTCGTTTGTTGTCCCTGTCGCTCTACTTTTGTAGCGTCCCTATTGAAAAACCATATATTTATACTACTTTATAAAATGCAACGTCCATCTGTTCGTCCCTCCATAACTCGAGAACCATTCGTCCGATTTTCATGATTTTGTTTTCTGATTTGAGAATTGTTGAGGAGTAAAGGGGTCACGGCGAGTAATAGCGGTCTCACGAACCGTTAACCGTATGAACTTGAACGTTTGTACGTTGATAGATAAGTTTAAATTATTACATGCCTCATTTTTCGTTTTTCAAAAGTTTGCACAATTTGCACGCACTGTTCTGCCGTTATCTATTGATCTAAAATGGCAAAATGTACTAAACACAAATCAATTTTCAACTGTCAAATTGACAATCTCTACAGTGTTGCCAGTTTAAAAAGCAAACCTCTAAAAAAAACACCCTTTGCAACTTTTCCACGATTTCAGTTTAGAACTTGCAATCGAAATTGCACAATTGGGGTGATAGAAAAATACTAGCCAAAGACTAGTTTCTTAGTTGAGATAGAACTATACTGTGCTATTAGACATACATTAATGTAGATCAATAAAGCTGCAACCAGTCAAAGGGCAAAATCAATTTTCGAAAAGTCGTTGGTGTTCATGGCATATACTTAGGTACTTGCCGTCCCATGCTAAAGTCGCCTAGGTATGACCTAACAAGGCGTGAGACTACCATTATAACAATCCAGTCACATAAAAATGTTGCGTAAGAAACGACCTAACCACCGACCTATTGTGTATCCCTTCTAGTTGACAGCATGTACTTTGTTTTGTCCTCATTCACGACTAAACCCATTTTTGCAGCTTCTGTGCTAATACTTGTAAACGCACCAGTGACAGCTCGCTGTGTTCTGCCCTGGTGTTGGCTTGCGAGTTTCGCACAATTTTCTCAAGTATATGATGTTGAAAAGGTCACATGACAGCGCATCACATTGTTTAAATCTTTTTTTGACATCAAAGATCTCCGTGAGATTGTTTCCGACCTTTATGGAGCAGCGAGCATTCGCCCTCGTCATTCTGCACAATCTGACAAGTTTGGCAGGGATGCCAACAGTAGACATGGCTCTGTATAGCTCGTTTCTATAAATGGTGTCATGCGGTCTAAAAATCGATAAATAGATGGTGAGTATCATGGATGGTTTTCTCTAAGATCTGCCGTAGTGTGAATATTTGGTCAGTTGTGCGGACTTACATAAAACCACACTGATAGGAACCAATCAGCTCGTTGATGGTTTTAGGCGTACAGCAGATATGATCTTAGGTATAGGCGATGTTGGTTTAGAGGGTCTCCTTTGTTGTACGGCCAGAGTTATTAGCGATAGGAAAGGGGGATTCAGTTTGTACTGGAGAATTTTTTTTTTGCATCCTGTCGAGCACACTAGCTTTGGCTACTTCTATAACGGGAGCGAAGACGCGGATAAATGCTAGCAAAAATATGTAGGGCTGTGTCTGTATGTGTGTGTAGTGTATGCGTGCTTTGATTTTGTATACTGCACAGAAAGGCAAATTTAACCTTAATGTGTAGTAAAATAATATATTTATAATGAATAATAAATAAAGGAAGCAGAACAAAAATAAAACAATTTAAATTCAAGTAAAAATGCCAAATACATGCACATATGACAACAAAAATTATGTTGAAATGTTCAAATATTTATTGGACACTTGCAATGTCAGTGTCTCTTTAATTAACCATATTAAAAAACCGCGTGCGATAGCATACCTATATTTACCATATACCATTATCACGTGAATTTAAATATTTAGCTCTCGAGCGTTTCAAAATTCTAGTCGAAGAGTGTGAATCCCACAAAGATTTACGCTTCTCATTATGATGTTATCGCCCTCGGTGATGTTGGGGTCCAAAGTCGTATTTATATTCCTAGGCACTGATAAATCCAGCAACAAAATTGCTTCCAAAGATAAACCGAAAGCAACTCGTATTTGTATATTATACAACAATATATTGGTCTTTGGTTACCATTTGGTATCCGATACCGATACAAGTTCATGAGCGAGTAAGCCGAACACAGGTGTTTTGTATCTTTTTTTCTCATTTTGAATCAGGTTTTCGCTGATTCGATGATTTCCTAATAACTGTTACAGTAGTGCAACATAATAAATAATTTATTTCTTTTTTTTCTAAGAGAAGCTACATAATTATGACGTAGTGAGCAAATCCACAAAACTGGTTTTTTTCATCGATGTAATCGAAATACATATTACCACTCGTATCTGGCAGTGAATTCATTGAATCTTGATTCATAAAGGTTTTTTGGACGCCAATGTTTTTTCGAAGCAAAAGAAAACAAACTTGAAAAAGGGGGGAATATAATTTATGTCCGCTTTGTGCAACCCACATACATATGAGTTACTAAGCCCAAGATATAGATAAGATATAGGCATAACTTCTATATGAAATAGCGTACGATGCGTAAGCGTGACCTTAACAAAATTTGACAAATATGTGAGAAAATGTTTTAAAGGAATGAATTACAATTTAAGCCGCGCTTTGTGAAGGCGCTTTGCTTATTTAGTGTACCTATACCTACTACAAACAAATATTATAACATTTGAGGTGTTATTCCCATGAATGCAATTTGTTATTGTTTACACTGCGACCTTATAGTCAAAATTGCAATGATAAAAGCTATTCATCTAATGGTAACGGGTACCTACCACGCCAAACCAAATTAAGTTAAAATTGGTATTCGTATTCGACGAAATCACAGTTCTCCACAATGTGTTGATGTGATCGATCAGTTTTTATAACCTACAAGACCTTCTATTTTAAGTGAGCTCGACAATCATTCACTTCATCCATTCGTCCATTCGTATGAAACATAGTTTTGCTGATGTTAATTGGCGTTGTTGTCTGGAGTACCATCAAGTTCTACCGCCTTGGTATTATTCTTAAAATCCTTGATTGCGGAAGTGCTTTAGTCTTTACTGGTGATTGGGCACCAGCGAACACACACTTCAAAACCATTGCAAAATATTCGTTCCATATTTTTAGCTGGTCCTTTTCCAAAACAGGTGGAGAACCGCAGTTAAGTATTTCACCGAATATAGACCAGAAGGATGACTATGACTACCTGTTAGATCTTCTATTGATTCGGTATACTGTTCTACTATCACACCTACTTACTGCTGCTTCTTCTTATGTAGCCAAGGTATTTATGCAGTTACGCTGGTAACGTCGTTGTTCTCTCATCTTTATTTGATGTTTATAGATACTCTATTCTCCCTACCGCAATGGGGTAGCTGCAATCAAAACTAAGATGTTTCAGTTTATCAATCCGCTTTCAAATATCTTCCTTAATTGTTGGCGCGATCGATCTGAAACCAGCTGCTCTCTGACCTTTTTTTTAATACTATACTCCCGAGATAGGAGAATCTATATATATGGTACCTTTACTAGATGACTAGTTGATTGGTGTTGTGGAATCTATAAATCGTTTATCATCGTCAATACGTTCGCCAAGACCACGCTTCTTGGGCGGTTTATAGCACAACGCTATATAGGTCCCGGGTCATATGATTGAACCCCTGGTCTTGATGCGTATACATTCGCATTTAGGTCCATCGCATATTGATGCGACATTTGGTGTATCGTTATGTGCATTGCTAAACTCGTCCTTTCATTTTCGTACTATTCGAGTAATCGTAGCGCACTGTACTCTAGTCAGGCTTCTGGTCGATATTAAAATCAGACCCACTCCGTGTTCACTTGGATTGACGTATTGATTGAACTGTCCCCCTAGTTTGAGAGATCTGATATTCTAATGTCCCTCAACGCAATCCTTGAGTCGAAAAATGTCCTCACGTTCCAGAATTGAATCTTAATCCAGATACTAAAGCAAAAAGCTGTCAAACAGATAATCAACAGATAAATTTTATCAAATTTATTTAGAAGTTGTACCCTAGAATGTAGATATTTTTTACCTGTAGGTAAATGTTTCTGTAACAATTTTGCAATACATGTAACTACTTATGCAACTATTTGGTAAATTTTGTTTAAAACAAAAAAGACATTGTAAAATAAATAAAAGAAACAGATCCATATAGAACCCTAGGTCTAGCTTCTAGGGTGGGTTGTACTGCAAATAATTTTCGATACGGCCACACAAATATTTTCAAGATTCCAGTCAATGAAGGAAAGTATGTATATCAAAAGCACGAATCTGTTAATCAACGCCCAACGAACTACAATTCAATTTCGAATTTCCTTTCCCTGTTGGTCGAATTAAAACGTAACTCTTCGATGAAATATACCATAAACCAATCAATTCACACTTAAAAATGATTAACAATAGAAAAGTGTCAGTTTTTTATGTAAACTACAAACTCATTGTTGACACTCAATGAAAAAAAATAAAAAATTTTACAAAGGAATGTATTTTTGTATCATCAGTCCATCAACCGTTTATTTGGCAATACAATTCCACTGGTGACAGCTCTTATGATAACCTCGTGTCGCACTCGCACCATCCGTAAAGATTAAACTTTTTCGGAGAAGGTGATGCACTATTTGATTAACGAATCGCAGGTGTGATGAAAAAATTAAATTGGATATGGCCTGATAGTGAAAAAAATCGTTAAGTACTTTTGTTTGTCAAATTAGGTGGTTGAGGTCTGTGTACCGCTCGACAAACAAACAAATTTCTCTGATATGACTCAGCCAGTGGAAAAGTGACGTAACTTAAAGCACCAACTTAAAGTCTTGAGTAACGATGGCATGCAGCTCTGATTATATTAGCCGGGTACTTTAGAAAACAAAATTTACTAATTGAATTCAGACAATTGCAACTAGCTCTTAAATTGCTTATATGAAAAAAAAAAAAAAAAAAAAAAAACACACAACTCCTTAACAGTTTCTATCCCTTTCTCTCGGAAATTATGCAAAACAAATTTTATTTTAAATTTTGCTTCTGTGTTGTTTTGTTATTTTAATTAATTTATTTGCCTTTTTCTTTGCAGCTTTCTTTACCGGTGGCCTAGCCGGATTCGGCGTTACTGGTGGTGTGCATCGTCTATGGACACATAGATCGTTTAAGGCCAACGTTCCGCTAAGGGTTATTTTAATGGCGTGCTTTTCACTTTCGGGACAGGTAAGTTTTATCGCTTGAAAGTCGAGCGAGATGTTGGGTAATACCGGTAATAAGTGCTAATTAGGATATAATTATTATTTCATGCATAAGTGTTAAATTTAATTTTCAAACTTATTGTTTTATGATTGCATTGAAGGCTTGATGGTTGAGTAAGGCAGTTTCACTTTTCTATAGAAAGTCAAAATTTGGCGTTAATGAGATGTCGAGATTGTGTAAAATGTTAATAAGTTTTATTTGATGGACACATTTTTGGTGGAAATTTTGTAAATACCTCAATCATTTTAAGAATGCTACAGTTTTCTGTGACACTGCAGCCTACCATCCTCTATGATCCCGGGCACCCTGCTTCCATTAGTCTAGACCAAGTGCTCTGGCATCCGCGATAGCTTGGTCTTCCAACCTATGGAAGATGGGAGTCGAAGACGGTCTTAGCTGGAGCATTATATGTATTGTCCGCTGCGAACGACCAATGATATCAATATCGTCCGCACCGCATACCCCAGCAACTGAACGGCCCTGTTAAAGGTAGTGCCTTCCGTGTTGACACCTACCCTGCTCACTATATTAGCACATCTCCTTGCCAAAATTCGGTGTTTTAAATACCTCGGATGAAAATCTGGACATTTCAGTCTAACTTAATTTCTGGCCACCTTTGCAGACCGAAACCCTGACTGAAGTTCGAAATTTGACCGTTTCACAGCGAAAATTCATTTGTTTTGATAATTCTCAAGAGTACGAACAAGCGTACGAATTGAAGTAGTATATGTCTTAGTATATGTCGAAGAAGTCGGGCGCTTTGGCTGATGAAGCTTATATATCAGCCGCATATATTTTATTATGATGCATTTTCATTTTTGGATGATGTGATAGTTTTCCGAAAAAACTAACAGCAATTATGTGTTGGTAAGTTTGTTTCTTACCAGCGCAAGTCGTAAATATTCGAATTTGTCTATTGACATTTTGCAAAAACATCTTTCAATAAATGCGCTTCCAAATCGTGTGGCTCCTGCTTTTGACAAAATTGATTCACCCACAATCTATAAAAATAAATAGGCGGCCGGCGCAACAGGCGGTAGACACCCTAGGCCTAGCTTCTCGCAACCATTCGTTTGTGCGAGTTTCTATTTTTTAGACGAATGGAAGGCACCTACAATTTTATACCGAGTCCGAACGGCTGAATTGAGAAGCTTTTTCAGGACAGTCATATCCTCGGATGTTTGGCAGACGTTCGCGAGAGGTGGCGCAGTAGAAAAAATCGTAAGATGTAATTTGTGTTTTTCCGGGGATCGAACCTAGGATTCCTCGCACAGTAGTCCAGCACACTAACCACTGCGCTACTGCGCCCACACCCACAATCTATACCTTCTCTTATTTTCAGCTAACATCTGGGGCATGTACCAGGAAACAACAAGTATGTATTGTGGAATGGGAGCATTTTAACATATTGCTCCGATAAATTGCTACTGTTTAACAATGCTTGTTGTTTCGTGGTACTGGTCCCAGGTTTTCTAAATTTTCTAGATTATATTATTAATGCTTTCACAGCGAGAGTCGCCTTCCCTTGTTTCTTTGTTGACGGCATGTTGTGATTGTGAAATGAAATGTCATAGCATACATAACACAATTTGCTCAACCAAAAAAATATGGCCGACAAGATGTCTTACTGAAAAGACATAAGTCAGACTCGTTAAGACGCGGTGTAAATGTGGCTACATTTCGTTGATACAGTATTGAATCTCCTTCTTCAATGCACGGGTTGATGTGGGCTTATTTGTTAACAGACATAAACCATTGACTTCAAATAAGCCCATAGACAGAGATCCATTGGTATTAAATCACATAATCTAAGGGGGCACTTCCGATCACTGAAACGAGAGAGTATCGACCAGGAAATGTCTCAAGCAATAGGTACCTAATTGGTTTATTTCCCAGGTTGTATGACATGTCTGAAATGTACAATATGAAACATCCTTACAAAAAAAATACAGAAAACGCATATTTCGTATATTCTTGTCCTGTGAGTTCATACAATCAACCTCTGTAAATTTGCATTTCGTTCTCCTAGGAACTTTGCATAATTTGTGTGTGACGAATGCTTACTGAACATGGATGAGTTATATCATTGTATATACACACTATAGTACTCTCATCCCATCGCATTGAATTACGCGTCTTCGACGATCCAGGTGGCGCTTCAGTTGATTTAGTTTGTACACTGCCAGCCAACTCCGAGCATTGGGGAAATGTGTATAGAAAAAACCAAAATAAACAAAACAAAGTCAAACTGGTATGCCTCTTCTCTTTCTTCATTCATATCGCCATTTCAATCCATCATCATCAGTAGGTATAAAATTATTTCTGATGTGATGTAACAGGGTAGGGTAGAGAACTGCAACTGGTTTGGTTTTTCTTAGTGATAGGAGAGGAGAATAGAGGAAAGGAGGTGTAATATTATGAACAAGAGCAAGTATAAATCAACAGCATGGTGGTGTATAGGATAGGTAGGATAGTGGTGGTGGAGGATTTGTGTGTTTGGAGAGGGGTGCACGATGCAAGGGGTGATCAGTTGGGAAAGACAAATTGAATAAAAACTGAATTTGGCTTCCTTTCTGTCGTTGCAGAAGATTTGAGGATTGGGCATAAAATAATGTATGTTAGACTCTCACTATTTTGCCTATATTTTTGTCAAATATGCATCGATTTAAGTGATTCTTTTTTTAATTGATTCTAAAATATTATAGGCATGTGTCTACTTTATGAGGTTTATAATGTAGAAGCATTTTATGTCAGTAAAACGAGCAGCTAACTATTATAGGAGTCTACATCTCTCTCTGTATAAAAATCAATTGTTTGCAAAACTCGAGAAAGGATAGATGCTAGACCGATTTGGATGATTCTTTTTTTTGTTTTGTTCGTCTTGAATCAGGGTTTGGCAAAAAAAATTTGGAAACCCCCAAATGAAAAGCCGAAAAATTGCAAAAAAACCTGAATTTCCATTTTTTATGGGAATAGATATAAGTACACCACTAATGATCGCAAAACTCGAAAACCACCGAACCAAACCCAAAGGTAGGTATTTCTGTGAAGTGTGGAAAATTTGCACTTCGTAGTGCAAAATAGAAAAATAAAAATATCAGTTTAAAATTCATTTAAATAAGTGATAAACAGCTTTTATTGTAATGCTACATGGTACACATTTTTAGGTTTTCCAGGAATCGTATTGCATAGATAGTATTCTTGTCTATCAGGACAATGCATACCAATGTTACAAATTTTACAAACTTTAGCTCCCGTGATTGTCGAAGAATAGCGCCAAGTCCCTTTGTCCAATTTTGACCAATTTTCACAGGATAGCCTTCGTACCAAAAACAAAGATTTTATCAAAATGTGAGATCAGTCGGTTTTGTTGTTTTCGAGATATACCATATATAGTTGTGGTCAAAATAATAAGAGTGAAACCCTTTTACTAGGTTATTTTAATATAACACTATATTATATTAAGTATCACCTTAAAATGTATACTTATTTTTTAAATAGAAGTTATTTCTTTATGATAAACAAACTTTCATTTATAAAAATATTGTTTTAAATTTCAATATCTTATGAACTATTTTTAATCGCCTTTTGTGCTGGTCAAAAAAATAAGAGCACTCTAAAGGAAGAATAAAAAAAGTCAGTTAAAAGGTAATTTTATGAAGAGTATGAGTAAAGGATCACCTGACAGCTTCAATATTTTGTTGCGTGGCCTTTGTTTTTTAGAAAGGCCTCACATCTTCTTGGCATTGAGTCGATAAGTTTTCGGCATGTTTCCACAGGTGTGGCATACCATACTTCCTGAATTTCTTTCCACAATGCCTGCTTATTTGATGTTTTCTTACCTGAAACTCTATTCTTCAAATCTTTCCATAGATTTTCGATAGGGTTTAGGTCTGGTGATTGTGAGGGCCATGGCAAAACTGATACATTATGCTGTTCAAACCACCTAGTCACTACATTGGCAGTGTGTTTGGGGTCGTTATCTTGCTGGAAGGTCCATATTAAAGGCATATTGTCCTCTGCGTAAGGAAGCATTACATTCTCTAAAATGTCGAGGTACAATTCTTTGTCCATGTTAGGCTTTATCCAAAAGATAGGACCAACTCCAGCATAAGAAAAACAACCCCAAATTTTGATGTTACCGCCACCGTGCTTCGTGGTGTTCCTAGGATTCAGCTCTTCGTTTTTCTTTCTTCGTACATAAATTCTACCATCAGATCCAACTAGATTTATCTTAGTTTCATCGCTGTATAGGACATTCCTCCAATTTCGTGTGTTCCTTGATGCTTGGTTTGAAATTGCAAACTCAATCCTTTTCTTTATGTTCTTAGCACTTAGCAATGGAACCTTTCTTGCGATTCTTCCGTGCAAACCTCTTTCCTGCAGACGTCTTCGAATCGTTCGAGAGCTGATACTCAAAGATAAATTCATTTTAATTGAGGTAGATGTTGCAAATGGATCTTTAAGAGCCTCTCTAACAATCCTTTTATCCAGCAAAGCTGTTGTTTTTTTTGGACGTCCTCTTGTTTCGACCTGTTT